>CM036618.1:5402500-6748000 GCA_020746105.1 Trogon surrucura
GGGATCAACTCGGTTAAACGGGGAATGATAAAAAGAGTCAAGAAAGGTCTGGATTGAACAGGAGTATCCGGGAGCTGCCGAGGAACGGAGCAGTTGTAAAGTGCAAATGGACTGTGAAATGTGAAGTGCTCTAAGCTAGCTTGAACGTACTTCTGTCTAACGTCAAATTGTCACTATTTCGGCAATAAATCCGAACTAGGCTGAAAGGTGGGGGAGAGAAAGAAAAACGGAGAGGGGTTTATGTTTACAGAAATTGATAGACGCAAGTATCTGTAACCTCTTACCTCTTCTTATCACACCTCCTTGCCCATTCAGTACAAGTCCACACTGGGCCTCCACTGAGCTCTTAAGTAACGAGGCGAAAAAGGGAGAGAAAGGAGAGAAAGAAATCAGCTATAGAAACCCAGAGAGATTACATAGTTTTTCTTTGTTACACGACTCGCAAAGAAACAATAGTTAAGGTGAACTGACAAAATCGCGGTTACTCTCATCGAGCTTAAGTGCTCTGGAGAAATCCCACGCCCATACAGCAGTCTGCCTTTACCCCAGCAAATACAGAATAATTATCACTTTCTTTGCCATTTAAATACGAGTTTCTCCTGAACCGGAGGCTTAGGTCGACAGTTGCGTGGCAGAATAGAGAGACAAACAAGTACTCTTGAAAGAAGTGTGTATCCGCTCTACAGTTACGGGCACAAAGGTAAAAATACAGTTTTATATAGAGTATTTAGAAGTGCATTTATATATATACACTGCTAAATTCATGTGTATGTTTCGTGACACATAGATACCGACTTGCAAACTGTGCGCAGAAGTAGACAAAGCACAAACAACAGACGACCTAATGGGCTTTGCCGGCTACACAGAGTCGTAAGTGTGTTGTAACAATGAGTGTGTCCGCACATAGGTGGGGGTGAATATGCATCTGTGTACACACACACAGAGGCACGAATGTGTGTGGGGGAGGTGAAGAACTGTCCAAAAACCTGCCTGGGGTTTCTGATCTACAGCCGAGGAGATCTCACTTCTTTATTCTTCTGTTACGAGACTGATTATTTGGGGATCTTCGCCCTCTTTAATAAATATTTTTATTGGAATGATAAAAGACTTGAAAGGGTTGGGTTTTCTTTGGGTTTTTCCTTATGTTGGGGTTAAAAAACCACAATAAACCAAACCTAAATCTTTGCCCAGTGGAAATGTGTTAAAGACGCATTTTCCTCTACAAACAAACGAGGTATTGGACATGAAAGAGGCCTTTAAGGGTGTTAACCTACTCAACAGCCCGTGAAGAGTTAAGTAAATGCGGAGAGAGTCGGTGCATAATAAAAACCCCACTTTACAAAACAACCTTTACAGTCCTGGCTCTCTCCCCCACTTTCACCATATTGGCCCTGGCCCTGTAAGACCTTCCTTTTCAAGGCTCTTTTTTATTTTAAGTGTTCTGCCTTAAAGTGATTATGAAATCAATATGAAAAAAACTTGGCGACTGAGCATAAATTAAAGCGGTGATGGGAAAAGGTGTGACAGTTTTCTTTGTTGCCCATGGAAAATCTTTTTAGGGCACTGAAAGATGCCACTCCAGCTCCAAGACTGTTTGCATCTGTTAGGCTGACTTAAACCGCCCTCGAAACTATTGGACATTCACTTAAAATTCTGTGCAGGGAAAAGTATATTTACATTTGTTGCATTTGAAATGAGGCATATGCTGATGAACGTTTTAAAAAGAAAGACTAAGGAGAAAGGGAAAGACCGATTAGACCACAATTTTGGTTTAAAAGTATTTGTAGACAGTCCTGTTTCTGTTCGCCATAAAAACGTCTCCGTCTAAGCCCAAGATGATATTCGAAAGAGTCTAAGTTTGTTCTGAATCATCTAAATCACAACGACAAATATTAATATTTTCAATTTCTCACAGCTCAGTCTTTTCGGTAGCTCAGTACACTCCCTCTTCTGTTCGGGACAGAAGGAGGAGGAAAAATAAAGAAAAGATTAAGTACAAAGACCTAAGTCTTTAACTTCGAATAAAGTGTGATCGAAAAATATATATTTTCCAAAGAATAGTTGTCGATTTTTTCTTCTTTAAGAAATTAAATAAATAAAAAAGAATATGCCTATAGCAGCTTAACCAACCCCTCCTCTATTTTTTTTTTTTTTAAAAAAAAAAAAAAGGAAACATGTTGTTTGGTCGGATGACATTGCATAAATGACCAGTTGAATGGCACTAAGTCGAAAATTGGATAAACTATGGTGCTTTTTTACCCGGGACTTAGGCATTGTCTGCTGTCTTGCAAACGTTCCTAATCCCCTCTTTTGAAAAATACAAGGCTTTGTGCCTGCCAAAGAAAAAAAATTTGTACAGATACAAAAAAATCAGCAGCAGACGTGGTTATAAAAAGGAGTAAATAGGTTTTAGTTGGGCTCAGCAGTGAATGGCGGATTTTTTTTTTTTTTTTTGAGGGGGGTAACATAAGGAGATCCCTGTGAAAAATGTAAACAAAAAATGGCCAGAGAGGATAAAATTATATAGTGAATTTTAATGGAGAAAGCTAGGTTTAAATAGTTAGGGTTTCCTCCTCGGAGATATAAAAGATAACATTCTTTGTTGTTGGGTTGTTGGATTATTTTCGTCCTTAAAAAAAAAAGAAAGAAAAAGGAGAAAAATATTTCTTTTCTTGGATATAAATAGAGGTTTTGGTGCTTTTCTTTGGTTGTTGTTTTGTTTTTAAGGGAATAAAGTAAAACTTCTTAATTTTACAAATTTCAGTTTGGTTTTGTGTTTGGGTTTTGTTTATTGGGTTTTTTTTTTTTTTTCTAATTTTCCCCTAGCCTTTGACCGCTACCTCTTTTTGGAAAGACCAGCATAGCGAGCTTTGTATGGCTGGGAGCGAGATTTGGGGGAAAAGTAAGTACAGTAAATACGGTCCTATTTGTCTTTCCCCGCTGATCGGGAAGCCTTTAATTCCTCAGCTCGTCATGGGAAGGAAGGTTTGCTTTTGATTTGGGAGACTTTTCGAAATAGATGTTAGATAAAAGAGGGTGTTGTTTGCAATTATGGGAAAAAATTTCTTATAAGGGACCAGCTCAATTTACCGGAGGTGAATTTTTAGTGCGGGGGAAAGGATTTCTGAGCGGATAAAGCTGAGGTTTTGATGCATATAAATACAATTTTTTTTTTAATTTTTTTTTTTGGTCCAGATACCTGTTAGGGGTTAATAGTTGAGTGATTAGACATACAGATAAATGAATTGAGGTTTATCTGCCCTTATCTATCTCCCTATTAACATTTACATGGGATATTGAGAGGGATTTTTATCACAAGTATTTCTGACGAACATTTGCTCCCGTTTATTTCTTCCCTGCCTCACTTCTCGGAGTTCAGCGAAAGGTTTGCCTTTGTGTATATGTCGGAAAGCAGATTTATTTTCTGCCCTGCCTTTTTCTGTTTTCCTACTCCATCCCATCCTTAAGGCAAGTGCCTTCCCTGTCGGCGTAAGTTGTTTAAACGGTTCCGTTCGCCGAAGGAAAGGAAAAAAAAATTAGGAGGAGCAAGAAAAGGGGTTTGGTTTGAGTTCTATGTGACTTCGCTAAGGGCTGGTACACGCGCATACGGACCCGCACAGGCACACTCGCACCCCGATATCTCCGGATGAGTCCCACGGTCTCAACCATCACAGAGACACAACCCACGCGGGGAAGTCAGGAGTAAATTTGTTTTGTCTGTTTGTTTGTTTGGCCGAGAAAGTCCACTTCCTTTTTTTTCCTCCTTTTTTTTTTTTTTCTCCCACTTTTTTTGTTGTTGTTGTTGTTGCTACTATTCTGGAGGGGACGGGCTCTGGATCGGATTTTGGATTAATCTTCCCTCCTTTGTACGAGCAGAGGAAAATGAGGAGGATGAGGGGGGGACCAGGGCTGGGGGAGGGGAAGAAGAAGGTGTCTCGAAAGGAGATTGCATGCTATTTACCTGCAAATCGTCTGCTCCCGAGGCTGCAAGCCCGAGGCTTGGTCCTGGCAGGAGTCTTTGATCTGGATGCATCCCATATTGGGATCCATGGCTCATAAGAGACAGGTCGTGGCGGCGGTAAGCATCTAAGCACCCCAGCTCTCTCCTCTGCTCGTCCAAGCAAGAGGACTTGAGCGCCCGCGCATTGTGCAGGTTGATAAAATCAGTGGGTTCCCCATGGTGGATCTGCTGGTAGTATTGCTGGGAGTGGTGGAGAGAGTTCAAGGAGTAAGCGTCGGGGTTGACTGCCGGGTGGCTGTGTTGGAACTCGTAGTGGAAGGACTGGTGGTGCAATGGGGTATACTGGTGGTTAGTGGAGAAGTACGGGGAGGCGAACTCGGTGCCCGTGGTAGAGTAAGTGAGAGGAGATGAAGAGGAATAGGCGACGGTCGAGTTGGCCACAGACTCCAGGCATCCAAGCTGCATCAAACGGTAACTGTTTGATCCGTCATGACGTATCTGAAAAGAAGAAGTGAGAAGAAGACCCCAAAACTGGAGGTTTGTCATTGAAAACCCCGGGTGCGGTTCTTCCGAGCACGCTGTCCTGCATAGCTTCTCCCCTTGCAGAAACGTCTAAGCGGCAACCCCAGCAACAAAAGATCCTTTCCTACCTTGGGCTGATGCCATAAAGGTCTGTTCAAAAAATCATAAACAGCCCAGCCTGCCCTTAATACCGTCAAGTGAAAGGAAACCACGCACTGAAATAAAAAAACTATCTATCTTTCTATCTGTCCATCCATCCGTCTATCCATCCACCTCCTGATCACAGCTGTAATATCTGGGACTGACACAAAAAAAAGTCATCAAACAGAGGAAACTACGGAGAATACACACAAGTCCCGTCCCTATGTTTCAACGCTACACGTTGAGAAAGCTTTGCCGCCCGCTTGCCTTTCTTTCTCCCTTCCTTTTTTTTTTTTTTTTTGAACCCCTATTTTTCTTTCTTTTTAAAATAACGAATCACATCCAAAATTTCCCCCCCCCCCTTTTCCTGCGTTTCGAAAGAAAAGGGGAGTCCTGCTTTTTAGTGAGAACTCCCCATTCCTGGCGAACTGGTGGTGATTTCTCTCCACTTCATTATATTATTAGGGGTATTATTCTGATTTTCGTTCTGGCAACGGTTTTAACGTGGTAATGAGTTGCCCTTTCTGGCGACAGATGTCATAACGAATTTTCTCTCTATACTTCTTTAAGTTATCTCTGAAGCCGGATTATAATTAAATGTAACGGTCCAATATGGATTTAAAAAAATGGAAACAACCACACAGGCACATACACACACACACATATGCACACACGCGCATACACACATCCGCACACACTCGCGCACACACACACACACTCACTCACACACACAAAATACCTCTGCATCGTGGACGAGACCTGGAAAGGTAGTTGACATTTTTTGGTTCTCCGGGAAAAAAAAAAAAAAAAAAGGAGAAAAAACTCTGGATAAAATTCCCCTCTCCAAATTAAAAAAAAAAAAAAAAGAAAGAAAAAAATTGAAAAATCCAAAGTTCATGTATTTCCCCAATTTTTTTTTTAGAAAAAATCTCTACAGACAGAGAGAATTTGCAATGTATCTGCATAGATCAGATCTCTCGCTTTTCCATGCACCTCCTTAAAAACCTGTAGGAACAAAATTTTCCCTCTGCACAAAAGCTGCTCCCTGGATCAGATTTTGTACTTGCTGGGTATTTCTTTGGCTGATGTCGTAGGTCCCTTGGTAATATAGAAGTTTTGAAAATTAAGCATCAGCACTGAGAACTGGGAGGACAATAGATAGAGGAGCTTCATCCCAGGAGACAAGGAATAAATATTGTATCTTCACCTAATAAGGAACTGTAGGTTCTTTCAACATTTTTATACATTTTTTTCCTCCACTCTTTAGAATGCTTTTTCTTACCCAGGCTAATATGGGAGCTAATCTGATCGAAGGGGGTATTTTGTGTACATTTTATTGGGAAGACATAAAGCTAACATATATTAATATATATTATTAAACCATCCTTTTCAATAGGTAAGTGCTTCTTCCTGTTGATTATACTGCTTTTAAATACTGACCAGAATCTAAGATTGCACATTTGTATGTGTGTCTGTTTAACTGTATTTTTTTTTCTAAATGAAAACTATGTGGTTTGTTTTGCTTCCTTCTTTTTTTTTTTTTTTTTTTTTTTTTTTTTCCCCCTACCCTTGCATTTACATCGAATTTAAGTCCACCCCACACTCCAACCTGCTTTTAAGGCTTCCTAATATGCTATCTTACAGGCTTCTTTAAATAGCATTTTCAAACATAAAACTAGGGTGAGACCACAAAGTATCACTGCAGTGACATATTATATGGAATTATACATAAAATACATATAGATCTACGGAATTACATCTGTCTATATAGGAGAAAAAAAAAATACACCAAATCACAAACTAGAGAAGGGAACGTATGAGCTGAAGACCACTGCTAGCTGCTTTCCTTTCGACATTTCTAAGTGCCGCTATATTTTAGTGACGGAAAATGCACAGAGGCTGCGTAGCCCTGGGTTGCAACGCTGGAGGGGTACCTTATTTATTTATTTAGCGACACCGGTCCAAGGATTTGCCACTCGGGGAATAAAGTCCTCTCTGTCTGTTCAGACCAACACCCTCCCTCAACCCTGTCCCTCTGCCCCCAGGTAGTGGCTCTCCAGACCCCGAAGTGACTGCGGGCTCCTCACCGGGAGCGCCCGGGGCGGGCCGCCCGCTACCAGGAGAGCTCGGGGTGGGGAGGGGAGTGGGTGGGGGTGGAGGGGGAGTCACACACCCTCCCGAGAAGATGCCAGCCCAAATGGCATTTCCCGGCGGGGTGGCTCTACTGATGGCTAGCTTCCACAAACGATAAGCCTGGAGATAGGAGAGGGTGTAACTTTCTTTTAATTGCCATTTAATTTGGGTTGCTTTTAAGCGTTTAAGCTGCGAAGGTGTCTTAATAATAAGCCGCAGGCAAATAGGCATGTGGCTTTCTCCCTCTCTCTCCCCCCCCCCCTTTTTTTTTTTTTTTTTTCCTTAAGGTCCGGGTTTTGGGAGGGTTTATTGGTATCTGTTCATGCACGCTAACAAGAGCTGTCATTCAGCCCTCTTTTCATTCTACAAATGGACAAAGGCACACGACTGGAATTGAAATGCATTGTCTGAAATGGGAAAGTGCGATTATCCAGGCGTGCAGAGGGGTCAGCACCAAACACCTCGGCCCCTTCTAGAGCGCTGCTGGGGAGCTGGGCTCGGCGGACCCGGGCTCCTCCCCGAGCCCCCTGCCCCGCCTTTCCTAACGGGAAAAGGGAAGTGGGAGGGAAATGAGAAGGAAGGGAGGAAAAGAGGAAGGGAGGAAAAGAGTGAGGGAGGAAAGAACGGAGGAAGGAAGGGAAAGAGGAGGAAAGGAAAGGGGAAGGGAAGGGAAGGGAAGGGACGGGAAGGGAAGGGAAGGGAAGGGAAGGGAAGGGAAGGGAAGGGAAGGGAAGGGAAGGGAAGGGAAGGGAAGGGAAGGGAAGGGAAGGGAAGGGAAGGGAAGGGAAGGGAAGGGAAGGGAAGGGAAGGGAAGGGAAGGGAAGGGAAGGGAAGGGAAGGGAAGGGAAGGGAAGGGAGGAAAGAGAGGGAGGAAGGAGGGAAGGACGAAAAGGAAGAAGGAAGGGGTAAAAGGAGGTAGGAAGAAATTGGTTTTTTTTTTTTTCAGTTTGGATTTCCTACAGTTCTAATGTTATTCATGAAATAAAAATATTTCTCCCCAATATATATTGGACAAAATTCTAGGAACTCTTCCAAGTCCATGTTTTGTTTGAGCCCCTCAAGATTTTGGTAGTTGAGAGAACAAAAGAAGAGGTAGAAATTGGCAAACGTCACTCTTCCAACATCCAGTTGGAGCCTGTCGAATGCAGTCCGAGCAGCCACACCAGCCTTGAGCGGGACGGATTGGACCTAACAAAAAAGAAAGAAAGAAAAAACTAAAACATCTTAGGCACACCCTCCTGATGGAGAGAGAAGCGACCCTTCCCTTCGAGAAGGAAGAAGACAAATTCCCTCTCACACCCCCAGGTCACCCCCCAGCTCGGCGGATTTCCCCCTGCCAGTTATTTGCACAGTGTTACTTTTGTCCTGACTGGGTCTTTTTTTTTTTTTTTTTTTTTTTTTTTTTTGAGGGAGGGGGGAATATTTTCGTCGACCTCGCCAAGGCAAGCCCAGCTCAGTGCATGAACAGGGTCACAAACAGCGAGCCGGGTCGGGGGAGCCCAGTCCAGCCTTCGCCGTGATTTACAGCGCTCCAGAGCAGCCGCGCTTCCCACCACTCACCTCAGGACACTTTATCCGTCTATGCTATTTCCATCCCCGCCCTACCCCAAGAAAACTACAGGTGTGGGAGAGGCAGGGAAAGGATTCGGGAGCAGATTCCCTTCTTTTCAATCTTGTGGATGCCGCCCTGTTGCTGTTCTCGCCCTGCACTTGAGCGCTACCTCGGGGAGGGGGCTGCCCAGCGGGGACACGCACGGTGCAAAGGCTGATGCTTTCCCAACTCATTTCCCGAGCTGCCAGGACATCACCCTGCTGCAAGAGTTTCGTCTTGCCGGAGATCTCTTCCCTGGCCCGACCCCTTCCCCCTTCATCCCCCCTCTCCCCACGCACACGCAACCCAGACAGACCCACCGCCACAACACCAGCCAGCTCGCAGCCCAACTTCGCTTCAAACAACAACAAAGCCACCGAAATGGTTTTGTTTGGAGGAAAGTTTATATGAAACCCGGCTTGCCAGATGCACGTTACTGGTCAGTTCCATCTGTTAGCTTCGCTTACAGCCACTAAAAAAAATCATATAGACCGTTTGCGCTTTTAACTCCCCCCAATCCAATTAATAACGCGAGTCAAACTGCAAAGCACTTATTAATTGCTCCCAGAGAAAATCTTTCAGGGAAGTTAATTGCGAGTTTTCTGGTTTTCCAACCAGCTCCATGAGCTAATGGTCAGAACAGTCAGACTTTACTGCTTGTGTTTTTTATCCTCTCTCTAAAGTTTGCTTCTGCTTCTGCGCTACAAAAAGACGATATATTTTTTTTCTTTTAAAAGGGTTTCAAAAAGAGCTGACTGGGCTGATGGAAAAGGTGCGGATGTGGGGGAAAAACCAAGAAAATAAAATCTCCCTCTCTGGGATCATCTCTTTCTCTGGTAGTTCACTGAAATGTGCAAACCGGCTGGTGCTGCTGTAGGGACAGTCTGGGCTTGATGTCTGGCTGCTGTATGAGAGCTGCTCCCTGAACTTACAGAGCTCTCTCAACTCATGTTTGACTTACAAATGTTTCACATCATTTAGGATCCTAAAATTACAAATTTTGCTTTAATTTTTCCTTCCTGCCTTAGCTCCTGCATTTTACTGCTTGCCCAATAATTGTTTATTTCCTAATCAAGAGCCTTCCCCCCCCCGTTGAGAGTCACCAAAACTTGTTCCTTGATGGATCTAAACTGCCAACAACATTATCTGGAGTTTCTTGTGTCTGGATAAGACTAGAGAGCAGTTTAAGCCATCACAGACAGCGGAGGTCAGAAGTGCCAGCACATTTCCAGAGCAGAATCCATCCTCTGCAATGCCCTTTTCTGTGAAGGACCCGAAGAGAAATGTTCCTTCAGCAGCCAGCAAAGGTTTTTTTGCTTAATATTATTTTCCACCCTCTTTGTCCTCAGCAATTCCTGATGTTTGGGGGCTGTGAGCTTTGAGGACACTTAGCTGACCTAAAACAAAAGCAGCCCTGGAGTTGCCTTTTTGCATCACTGGGTCCTGCCCATTGTTTGAAGATCTATTGTTGTTGTTCCTTTGTTTCATCTTCCTCTCCTCCCTCAAATATTTTCTCCTTCTCTTGTTCCCCTGGTCCGTTGAACTCCTTCTCTAGTCTGGCACAGGGGATGAATGTGAACGTGGGTCCCTTCTGTCCTGAGCACCATCAGACCATCTCCCTTTCCTGAACTTCACATGCAGGGAAAATACTGGGAAAGGCCTAGACCTCTGTGGGTTGGAGGGAGGAAACTGATAAAATTTCCCCCCCCATACACACTCCATGCACACACAGATTATGCACCTTCATTTTCAGTCAGACCTGTCTGTGTGCCTACCTTTCCACTATTTCAACAGAAAGACACACCCCATGTCTGCTAAATAAATAAAACCTATACACTCTCAGGGTGAAACAAAGAGACCATAGTGAGGATATCCCCCTTCCACACCTTGCTTCTCTTTAAGAATCACTATTTTGAGAGTACAAGGTATATCATATCGGTCTTTCTTTTCTAAGGAGGAAAGAAAGGGGGAGTGGAAGATTTGGTGCTGAAGTTCACAGACTGTAGCTGTGGTCAATGAGTGTGGGGAGTTTTGGAGGGGTTTTCTTCAAGCTGCAAGACCAAACATATCCTGCAAAATACTGCTGATTCTCCTTCCCTCTGAACACAGTGAACCTCTCTCATGCCCACCATCATGTTTCCTCTTCCTTGCAAATTTGTATTCTGTCTCACCACAACAGCCGAAAGGCAACATAATGGGACAGATAAAATGTGTTTGCAAGCAATTAAATTCTGTGAATATATTAATGGAAAATTAAAGGGAATAACTGGTGTCTCCAGTAATTTCTTTGATGGCAGCAAGACTTACTTGCTTGCTGAGGCTTTCAGGAAGGCTCAGTGGCAGCTATATTTCAACCCAGGTGCCATGCAAAAGGGAGCTGTGTGATGGCTTGAGAGGTTTTTCCTTGTAAAAAAACAGACTGGTGTTCATTCAGAGTGAATATCATTCCATAACAGACTTTCCAAATGTTTCATAAAGGTAATTGATTGACTGCCTGTCAATAGGAGATGCTTTTCCCCTCCTTCCTCTGGTCCACCTCCCCCTGTCCTCTTCTTCCTTAGTTTTTCTCTTCCCTGCTAGCTGCTGCTATTGCTGTTTGAATGGGGCTATGAGCCCCATGGTGGCCTTTGCTGCACTGTTATTTCTCGTGGTAAGAGTCTTGGTGATGTGGCATCACTGCTTTCTCATTCAAGCACCCTGTTCCACAACCACAGGTTTACTTCCTACATGGAACTGCTCCTCACATTTATCCTGTCCACTCAACTGATCTTGCAGCCATCTCATTTGCCCCTCTCCTGACTGTTTCCTCACAGCTCCCTGAGTTGCTCAGTGCCCCATCCCATCTGTCTTTTCTTTCCAGCCAGAACCCAAGAAAACAGTTTCTCTTGGCTTAGTCTTGTAGAGGTATGCAGATCCCACTGGGGAAGCTGCCTGGGTTCCCTTCTTACATGGCTCCTAGGGCTGTACCTGCTCCATGGTGACCTCTCCACCTGCTCCTCCTTGACAGGCATTTATTTCATCACCACTGTTGTGTTTTCAAGCTGTCTACCCACCTTTTCTCTCTCCTTTAGGCATCTGTATCATAAAAACCAGGCTGCCTCCAATCTTCCCCTTCTGGGATTTTTCTCCTTTCAATCTTCACACAACACTGTGGCTTTGCCAGTGCCTTTTACTGCCATATTCCTAATTTCTTTCAGCATCTCCACCACATAGCTTAGGGGAGTAACATGAGTTTTGTAAACACCGAGATAATGAAAAACCTCCCTCCCTCCTTCCACCTTTCTTTTGAAAGCAAAACCTACTTCTTCTGTCAATTGCTCCTGCCATCTCTTAGAGGACATTTTTATCTTCGAGCGACCTCTTCTGTACTTGAAGAACGTCCTGCTACTTTATTTATCTTGCTATCTTGTGAAGTTCTTTCATTCTTCAACATGACTCCTCTCACAAAACTTACTTCCCTTCATTAGGTAATCCTCCCAGCCCTCTTTTCTCACTCACGTAGGTCACCTTTTTTACTCTTAAATTCTTTTCTGCTTCTGTGACTATCTGAAGGTATTTACTGCACTGGGCAACAGAATCAAGATTATTTTGGAGAATCCTTTAATACTCTCTTTCCTGTCTATGTAATGATATGTCAAATTTCTCATAATCTGTTTGTTGTTCTGGAAGGGGATGTTTGGTCATAATCACAGACCTAACTAGACTCTAATTACCCTTTTTGTGAGAGCCTTGCTTTCCTTCGTGTTAATAGCTTGTCAGTCAATTTCTCTTTGCTTGTAGGGCACTGGTGTTTTTAAGTTTTGAGAAAAGAAATGGTCACAGACATCTCAACAATATTTTGTGTGCTCAAGTTCATATGAGCGAAGAAGCCAGAAATTCTCACTTAGAGATACTTTTGCTGTAATAACTTTATTTATTTATGTATTTTTAGATTATGATCACGTATTTTCTTGCCCTGACCGTACTTTCTAACTGTCTCACCTAGTAATATTGCTACTGTAAATTATTTCCACTATGAAGACCACACTGGAAAACAGCTAAAAGGAAACTCAGACATTACAATCTCTATTCATGAAATGGGATGGGGTGAGCAACTTAGTGGTATGGCAGAATGAAACCTAATTCTGGAAAACCACATGATGATGAAAGGCCTCAAAATATCACTTGGAACTTAGCAGGAGACCTGGTTCAAATTCTTGCTCCATTTCTTATGACTTGGACAGCTGAACCTAGTCCTCCTGGACCTAATAGTCTGTGGAAAACTGGATTTCAACAGGGACGTTCCTCAGGACCAGAATGAAACACCAGAAAAACATGGAATTAAGAAGAACTGTTCTCTGACATTTCCACTTGATTCTGTAAACTGTGAAGTCCATCCTTTCCTTAAAATAACCCAATGTCAACAAAATCTGTGAGACATTTCCATTGACTTTGTTTGCACTAGCTACCAAAGAAAAGTTATAAAATCTACTTCTACAGAAAGCACTATAGGAAACTGTATAGGATATTCCTGCTCACTGATGTTCCGTAATATCCATATTCAACCAAGACAACAGGAAAAAGCCATATGTGACAGGGATTTTGTATCAAAGTTCAGTGTGAGCTGTCCTCACAACCTTATATTTTGCTTCTCAGGAGAAGACACTGGTGATGAAAATGTAAATCTTATTGTTAACTAATGCATTTAATTTAAAGTTTGTTGTGTTGTTTTTTTTTCCCCCCTCATGTCAGTCATCCTACAGGGCAATTTTAAACTAAACTCTTCACATGTAATCAGCTACACTAGGACTTGAGAAATTCTCCTGATCACGAACTGGCTAAGACAACATTATCCACATTATTTTCTGCATGCCTTTCAATATATGAGGCAAAATCTTATCATTAAACCTCTCTGGTAGTGGAGAATGAAAACATCTGTAGACTGTGATGTATTAAAGATGTACCTTATATTAGAATCATTCATAATTAATGCAGACATTCCAATAAATAATACAGTGTCAGGTTCTTTGGTTTATTGAGTGTACTCCACTGTGTTCACATACTTATGCATGGGCAGTAATAGTGAGCAAGTTTCCTTACCTAATTAAACACTGAGCTCTACTATATGTTTAAATAACATTAAGGTTGTGTCACAAACTTAAAAGAGTAAATTCAAAGGTAAGGTTGACATCTTTGTCCTCAACTCATGAGTCACGTACTGATGGCTTCTTCTGTTTTTTCCCCACCTGTGTGTCTGCATGGATATGCATTTTGATGGATTTTTTTTTTACCCCTTACACTTAATTTGTAGCCTTAAAACTTTAAAATTAGGTGTAATAGTATTAATATTTTAAAGAGATTCTTTCCTCAAGAGCCTGGAATTGCTCTGAATAGCTCAAATAAATCTGTATTTAGGTTAAGTAATATATAATTTTCACTGAACACATATATTTGTTAACATATTTGAAAATGGGACTTGTATTGACCCAGGAATCCTGGGTAGGTACAAAGAAACCACTATATATTTTTTATTGGTTCAGTATTCAGGCATTTTCTATTAAAATGCATAAGATGTATCCCCAAAACTGAAGCCAGCTACTTCAGAGACATAAGATTCCACCAAGGGAATAAGTATTTATGCTTTAAAAACATATTTTAATTTCCCAATTGATCATAATAGCTCATGCATAAAATCAAGAGATTTTGGGATTTCTTCCACCTTAAAATTGGGCATTAAAATTCATTTGGCAGAAGGACTTTTTTTTTTTTTCTTTTTTTTTTTTTCACCCAGAAATAAGATCTTGTCTTCAGGATCTGATTCTCAAATGATATCTCTGATAGAGAAGACATCATTCATAACCTGACAATAGCTACTAGGGGATTGATAATGAAGGTGCTGATAGAGCTCACTGTGAGCTCCATTCTGCATCCACAACCCATGTCAGTAATCCCTACATAAGCCAGTTGTCTCTTTGACCTGAGCATGCTAGTGAAGGTGGAGGGGTCAGGAGGCAAAAGACTAGTATTCTCTTGCATGAGGGATCTGATCCAAAGATCATCTTAAGTCAATGGAATTCTTTCCCTGGAATTCAAAGACCTGTGGAAAATGACCTAAACAAGTATTTGGATTTGTATTGTGCCTAAAATACAACAAGAAGAAAAAGGATAATAAGAATGCAATAATGTTCACCTAGCAAATGTCTTTAAAAAACAATTAAAAAATGTTATTTCTGTAGTCTGAAAGCTGAAAAACTTTTATTACATTTATCAGACTCAGAAAAAATCCTTTTCCTCCCTCCCTTCTATATAATAATACCATTATATACATGTACATATACATACTAGCACTGTGGATGACCTAATTATTCAGTTTCTAAACTGTGACTTAAAGTGTGATTTTCAGCAGTAATTTTCCTAGGTTCATATTGTATGGCTGTTCTGAAATGATTATTTGCAGACCAGTGAACAAAACATGGACAATTAACAATTGTTGATTGTACAATAAAATGACTGTAATTTAAGTACGATGCTTTAAGTAGTTTAAAGAAAATGGGCTATAGCTTACTGACCCCATTCAGCAAAAGTGCTTAGCTGAAACAAATGTTTAACTTTATTTCTCAGTGCAGAGTTAAAAGAAAAGTGCAAGGAAGTACATTTAGTGCCAGTAAGCAACATTCATTCAGGATGAAAACAGAAACTGGTATTCAGGTTAGCCAAGACCAGCATATAATTTTGGTTCATGTATTTTAGGGACAAGGGACATGGGCCTATTAAATGACGGTTAGAGGAATATATTATTTGTCATGAACAGACTCTATATTGCTATTTCTAACAATGCTCATGGATGTTTTTCCATTTCCTTATATGAAACAAATATGTGACAACAATAAATTAAGACCCTGTATCTTCCTCACTATAGCCATATATCAAAGATATACATATCATGCAGATACATCATGGACCTGTATGGACACCTGGTAGAGAAATGGAGAGCTTTTCAATAATTAGCACAGCTATTTCATGTCTTCATTTTATACAAATCAACATCACTATATTAGCATAACTGATTCACCTGCCATTTGCATCAGCTAAACCTCTGGTAGGTTATTCTGAAATATAGAAGCACACTTATCGTGCACTTGCGATTCTGCATCATATCAATGGGAAATGCTGAGATATTATTAACAATCTCATCTACCTGCATGTAGACAAGTGGATAGTGTAGACTTTGCATCTACAGTCTTATAACACCCAACTACAATTTTGGTTATTGTGCATCAAAAATGTATGGGAAGAGGATATGTTTCTCTCAATTGGAAATATGTACATTCCCTTTCCATGCACCCTTAACCCTGACCCTGAATTTGCAACCCTTAAAGATTAGCTTAAACAGAAGATCAATTTTGTTTATGGCGATGAGCATTGATTTTTCTCCCTGCAGCACATGACACTGGCCTGGCTGTTAACGGAGGAGAAAACAGTATTCCCTATGGCTAGGAAGTTCTATAACATAAAAAGAAACTATAAATCATATAATCATAGAATAGTTTGCGTTGGAAGGGACTTTTAAAGGTCATCTAGTCCAATCCCCCTGCAACAAGCAGGGACATCTTTAACTAGATCAGGTTGCTCAGAACCCCATCCTACCTGACCTTGAATGTTTCCAAGGGTGGGGCTTCTGGGGCCTCTGGGCAACCTGTTCCATTGTTTCACCACCCTCACTGCAAAAATTTCTTCCATGTGTCTAGTCTGAATATATATGAACATATATGTGTGTGTATTTGCATATATTTATATTTAGATACACACATGAAATGTTATCATCAGCTTAATACCTGCTGCCCTGCAGGGTGGGTTTCTAAAACGAAAAGTTACTTTTCTTCATCATCTTCAAAGAACACTCCCTCCTCCCTCCCTGGAGCTGGGTTAGTTGTTTGTAGTAACCCAAGGGAAGAAGAAAGCCTTGCTTCGTATCCCTCTTCTTTCTTGCAGCAAGAAGCAGGTTGCGATGTGGAGGCAACCCCCCCTTCCCCTCCCCTCCCTCCCCCGGCTGCGGGGGGCGGCGGGGTGAGTCCCCCCTCGGCCCCGCCGGCAGGAGCTGTCCCTTCAGCACCACATCCCCCCCCTCCCCGCTCCCCTCTCCCCGGCTGCCTGCCCGCCCGCCAAAAAACACAAAAGCAGGGAAATATTAATTAATTAAAAAGAAGGGAGGGGGGGAAAGAGCTAAAAAAAAAAAAAAAGCCAATCTGCTCAATCCTCTGCCTGCAGGCAGACTCTAACGGAAACCACATATGCTTTGCCTCTCCCTATAAGAAATCTTCATTGGGGCATTAAAATACTTAAAAGGATTAGTCGTTAAATACTTGTACATTTGGTTTAATTCACTAGAAACGCTATGTCACAGGGTTACATCAGAAAGCTAGAGAGTTTTAATCTCACTCGTAGTATTTACCTAGATGTTTTATTCCTTCTCCTGCTTGTTACAGGGATAATATTAATATCCTACTTGTCCAGAGGGAGGAAGTTAGGAAAAAAAAAAAGAAAAAAAAGAACTGGCTGCTGTTTGATAGTAGAAAAATATCAAAGAGACTTTTAAAGTAAAACAAAACAAACCAGCATGAATTGGAATGTGGCATACTTTTCCAGAGCCTGTTGCTTATTCCTGATGATGATGATGATAGAAAGGTAAGGAACTGTTGTCTTAGGAAAATAGAATAACTTAGTAGATCACACAGGCTTTGGGACATAGGGGATGGTGTCTTTGTTTAAAGCTGTCTTCAGTTTTAGCCTCAGTTTCCCTGTACAACAGGTGTGCAGCTCCTTTGTAATTCTTCTTTCAGTGTAGTAGCTAAAAATACATCATTTTTGGCAAGAGTCCAGAAGAAGTTGTCTTCAGCTAAGAAACAGGGTCCATAAATCTAATGAGGGCAGGTACAGAAATCCCTTACTGTGAACTTCTCAATGCGGAAGGCAACTGGTGTGTGAGAGGGTATTGTCATGTAAGACTTGGCTCTTTCTGTGACTGTTGGGAGAGGATGGACTGTTACACCTTAAAGTGCTAGAGGTTTCTGTAATGAAATATCAGTGGACTTTTTTGCTTTTCAGATCAGGAGTTACTTTATTCATATTTCAGGCTGTTCGGACCAAAAAAAACCCAGCAGATGATGAAATTCTGGTCCCATTTAAGTGAATGAGGACATTTCTACAGATTTCTGTTAACTTCATAAGAAAAAAACCTCAGTGGAATACTATATATTTATCATTTCAAAGAAAGAAGCCCTGCGTGTTTCATAGAAAAGGAGAAAGGGATTAAGACAACACGAGTTCTGTCTTCAAGTTTTTTTGTTTGCTTTGCAGTATCTGAACAGTAGAATGACCAGTAGCCCACTCTTTTCGTTGTATCAATGGAGTTTTCACTATGAAAACTAGTCTCCCTGTGAGTTCAACAAGGCTTGTGACTTCAGCAAGGCACAACCTAATCTCACAATAATTCCTCTTGGCCACTATCATGAGTCAGGCAACATTAAGAAATAGCAACGTATGCTGCCCTGTGTAAAAATGTTATAAAAATACAGTGTCATTGCCTTTGTGTAGCTATGGAGAAGAAAAATTGCCAGGTACACTCCACATATCCAAAGTGCACATGTCTGCCAATAATCTGGAATATCATTTCAGTGTTGAGATTTAATCTCATATTTAATCCATCTGACCTGAACAATACATTATTCTACAATAGTGAAGTGTGGAGTGAGGCCTGGGTAAGACTCATCAAATTAGGCACTCAGTTGTTTGGGATTCAGAAGAGAACAACTTTTCAGGGTTGTCCAATCATTCTTGCAAACTGTGAAAGAGGAGCCTCCCTGGGAACTGATTTTAAGACCTGAATGATGTAGGAAACGTAAAGAATACCATTCACTACACAGTGATTCAGGAGACATTTTTTGCCTCATATATTCTATTGTTATTATTTATTTCTTTATATATGTATTTGTGGAACCTTTCCCTCTGGTTTAGACCTCTTGGACTAATTTAATTTTGTGGGGTGTCTGAATGTCACCCTGCCCTTGACACTAAGGGTGTTTGTTATATTTTTTTTGTGAGTCTTTGTGCCTTGTTGTGCTTTCTTCCCCCTCAAAAGCGGAGAATGGTTTCTTGTATTCAAAGCATAAACGCAGCTGCCCATGAGACTGCCTGGATGAAGACTAGATAAGAGAGATACATTAGGGCAGAAATTCGGGTCACATCATATCAAACTGAAAGCATCAGGCCAAAGATAGGCTTGGCTAATAGTATTTATACATGATTGTTTTAAATGTGAAAACTCCTGTCATGAAAGAAATCTCTTTTCAGTCTCAAGTCACTGCAGGTATTTTCAATAGGGTTATGTCACCGCTTGCTAAAATGTAATGCATTTGCATCTTCTTTGCATTATTTATTGCTATCCTGCAGGCTGGGTTGTCACACTAATCATGATTTATGTCACTGGATTTTATCAGCTGCTGCTGGATTATATTTTCAAGTGGTGCCCCTGGACTTTAGGAAGAGAAATGTCAGTGCAAGTCTTTTACACCTGTTACACAGCTTAGGTGGATGCTGCTTGTTGTCAAAGTCATACAGGAAAATGTCTCTCCTTCAGTAGCAGCTCCTGGTATTGTGACCTTACCACATCCTTAGGAGACAGACCCTTTAATGCTTTCAAAGCCTTTAGAACCATATTACAGGAACACTTTATAAGTTTATGCTTGACAGACCAAGGGGGAAAAATTTCCAAGTCACTGTGATGTGTGCTGCAATATGTGACACAGTAGGGGTTGCATGTGGTTAGAGGACAGGGGATGACTGGGGTGGGGGTTGGTCAGGTTTTTGGACTCTTGCCTCTGCTACCAGCTTTCTGTGTGACATTGAGCCAATCAGCTATCAAGCTATTGCTACATTGCTCATATTTTGCAAACATGATGTATCTGTTTCTTCTTTCCTTCTTACCTCTTTGTGATGTTACCACCCTAGGTGAAGACTAAGTCTTACTGTGTGACTGTCTGTTGCTTGAGAGAACAGGACCCTTGATATGATCTTGAGATTACTCAAAATACAAAAAGGAAAAGTTTTGTCTGTTTTTTTTTTAAAAAAAAAGACACAAACAAACAAAAGCAATGCAACCCATAGGGTTAAATCTTGAATAATCAGATCTTGCTTAAAGACTTGCTCCACTTTAAGTTGTTCTGAGAGACTGCTGTTGCACAACCTGCCTGTAGGTCCCTATAAAAAGCATGAGTCTGCTACTGTGATTGGCAAAAAAACACACTCCACTGCTTGAAAAGGTGAAATGAGAGTCATAGAATCGTAGAGTCATAGAATGTCTTAGTTTGGAAGGGACCTTAGAGATCATCTAATCCAACCTCCCTGCCATGGGCAGAGATGCCCTTAACTAGACCAGGTTGCTCAAGGCCTCATCCAACCTGGCCTTGAACATCTCCAGAGGGCATCCACAACCTCTCTGAGCAATCTATTCCAGAGTCTTGCCACCCTAATACTGAAGATTTTTTTCCTAAGATTCAATGTAAATCTATTTTCCTTTAACTTAAACCCATTTCTCCTTGTCCTATTGCTGGACACACTTGTAAAAAGCCCCCCCCCCCAGCCTTCCTGTAGGTTCCCTTCAGGTATTGGAAGGCAGTTATAAGGTCCTTCTGGAGTCTTCTCTTCTCCAGGAGGAGTCCAATGAAAGGTTTAGACTTTATTGGTTGCTCTACACTGGTAGATGTAATACTGCCACAGTAGGTATAGAAATTTTATGCTGTTTGAAGTCATAACTCAGGGCTGAGTTTTCTTTCTTTCAGACACAAGGAAAACAAAAGTTCTGATAAGAAATAGGAAGAACAAGTGTTTAAGTGACACATGGTCTGTAAAGTTGCATTTTTTTTTTTCATAAGTGGATATCTAGGACATTTCTCTTAAATAACAGCATTCTAACCTGGGGTACCAGATATACCATTGGTGTAAATCAGCACAACTCCTAAAGGACATGTGTTGATTTTACACCCACTGGACATGTGGCTCAGTCAGCCTGTGATTTTTAGCACTTAGTTTTCTTCATGAACAGAAAATAACATTATCATTTGCCTGTGATAAGGATATCTTTAATCATGAACTGGGATCTACTGTATTGCTAGGTGCAAAAAGAGACAGACCTTAATATAGAAGCTTCTCAGTGTGACATAGAATTACTCTACAAATGCAGGAATGTGAAGGAATAAAATAAAGTGATAATGAAATAATGTTAAGGTGTTCAATTTTGTGTGTTTTTCTTAGGGATTTAACCACGAAGAAGGATAATTATTTTGGTTTTTTGAACGTATCTTCAGCTGCAAAAGTTATCAGTGAGCCAAATTCTGATCTCATTTTGGTCAATAAGAATAAAGGGCAGGTCAATGGAGTTGTGCTATCACAAAGCTAAAATGTGCTTCCTGATTATTATTCTTGAATGGATGTGGAGCAGGAGAATTATTGGTTTGGTAGCCCATATTTAAATTATTTCTAAGAACATCCTGTGGAAAGAAAATGAATTTGAAAAGGTATTGTAAAGGAAAATTCATTTACATATTTTTTTTTCCAGAAAGAACCTGTTGAACGACATTTAAAAGAGGATTAAAGCTGACTTCTTACAAGCAGTAGAATAATCAGATTTCTAAGTTAAAGTGGAATTAAGGTCCTTCAATTCATCTGCAAAGTTGACTGAAGTTGAATCTTTGTTTGGTAATTTACATGTCATTTACAGGGGCATTCATTGTGCTTTTAGTACTGTAAATATGATCTGAACAGCTTTTGATCTTTTGCAGCATTTGCAGGAACATATTATTGTTTCTGAGAAAAAAAGGAAGAGTTTTATACAAAAAAATCTGTAACGCTTTTTTACAATGTCAAAACAAATGTGTCAACCAAATGGTAATATCTGCACTAGTTTCATTTATCTGCACACGGTGGTTGTGAGGTTTAATGATTGTTTGTCACAAAAATACATTTTAAGAGAAGCAAGCAGATTGCTGAGTAGCAAACATGTTTTATGGAATGTGTAACATTGTAAACACATTTTTGTTTCAATAGGGTTTACGGAGGGTTGCAAAATGATTGTGTTCATACAAAATGAGAAGTAGACACAGCTTATATTTTCATAGTTAAGTATTTTGCTTTGCCAGAGAGATTTATTTGCTACCGTTAAAATTCACACCTGCATAAATTTTTTTTTTGTACTGAACTAGTCTCATCTTTGAACTGGGACTAATTCTTCTCACAGGTATTTCAGCACAGCTCTCTCCCACATTTCCCACAACTGCCAACCTTGTTTATCTTGTCAATTCTCTCTTGAAGGATCAGATCTTTAGCTGTGCCAAAGCCCAGGGAAGTCAATGAAAAGGTTCCCAAAGGCTTTGAATTAGACTCTGGCAGCAAAGCACCATTAACTTCAATAGAGTTACACCAATTTACTCTGGTTGAGGATTTGACCTGGTGTTTAATACTTCACTCATCATCATTCTGTCTGAGATTCACCCTCAATGCTTCTTGAGGGATGAAAAAAGAGATATTCTGAGAATAGAGTTTGGGCTAGGGCTAGGTAGAAAAAGCCAGTTTTTATTTAGTGGTGTTGATAGGGCTAGGACAAAGGTTGGTCTCTATGATCTTGAAGGTCTTTGCCAACCAAAACTGTTCTAGGATTCTACGATTCTATTTAGAAAAATAACAGTTCAGTGAAATAATTTATTAAATAAACAACTGGGAAAGTTTAGATATGCTTATGGATTGATGTCTTAGAACAAATCTCTATCTGAATAACATTATTGGCATGGATTATAGAAGGAATAGTGATAACATTTGTCATGTTATTGATAACTGATTTATTCTGAGATTGGTAAAATTAATACCTAGAGATCTCTTTAAGGCTTATTTTTTGTCCATCAAATTATTTGTTTCTTCTTGTTGGTAAAGGTTTGAGACCCTTCAGGAGCATGACATGGTAGCCAAACAAAAAAGACATCAATTAGTTGTCAATCAGATAATGTGGATAGCTTTAATATAACAATTATGAATTCATCTCACGGCATAAAAGCTAATTAAAAGTATGTAATCTAACGTTAATTATCCTTAAATAGCTATACAGATTCCTCCGATTAGAAATGTACAGATGCATCCAGAAGTTTTTTTTATCCTGTTCACTTTGGGCATCAATTTTAAGATCTGCCGAATCACCTTTTCGATTATGGAGACCCTAATGAGTCTATCAGATCTTTTTTAAAATTTTCTTTTTTAACAGGCTGAAATCAGGCAGATTAAATGCCAATGATACTGATTTCAATCACTACTTAAATATAATCATGTTTATAGTCTTAGGAACTATGTTGTCTGATACTGGAGGTTTCCTTTGCCTCGGTTGTAGGATGGTCAGTATATTTTGAGTTTTAAGCCCTCATGAAGCCTCAGGTCATATTCATTTACACAGATTAATAATATGAAAGTAAAGCTGACCTAATTAGGTGAAAAATACTGGATCGCAATCTCTGCATTATATGAAGAGCCATAAGCTTAAGGTTTTGGAGTGATCTAAAAGGCTTAAAGAGGTCAACTCCCCCTTGACATTTTTAGGCTCAAAAGACTATGAAATCCTGTTAGTTTTGAAACCAACACCTCAGATGGCTTTAAATACCCTCACTCCAGATTAAAGTATCACAACAGATCTGATATTCACGTTAATGTACACTGGTGTTCATATCTCTTTCACATATCTCTGTCTAGGAGAGGTTTGGGTACTTCAATTTCTTTCTCCAGTTCATGCTGTCTATTCCTTTCTCTCTTCCTGGAATATTTGGAGGATTTAATATCAGTTTAAATCAGCTAACTATCAGATTTAAATATGGAAAACTCCTTAATTTCATAAATTTTTGTGTACCTGCTTAGATCTTAATATTCTAGAAATATTTACTGTCTGTTTTCTGAACAACCCCCTCTTCACATTTCAATTCATCATCTTGAAGATGCCTTTTCCTATGGTGTCTGTCTCTCCCTTGTGTCCTCAGGTGCCATTTCCTTCATCAGCTTGCAGATGACATCCAGCATGAATAGGATGTCTGTGATATCACTTGTACAATACTCATAATACTTAGCAATGTCCTGCCTATACCAGATATATGTATATGCACAACATCATCATCCAGCCACTCATCCTTCCTCCGGGAATTCTGCTACTTTTGCTCTGATGGTTAGTTCCTTTATATGGACAACTTGCAGATGAGCAAATTTTTCATCCTTTCACAGACGTGTACAAAGGCAGCAGGAGTTTATTTCAGAGGTGCCATGGCTGATTTCACATCCAAAATATCTTCTCCCTGTCCTCTCTTCTCTCTTTCTTCTTCGTCTTTCAAGACAGTCTCAGATCATATTTTTGGAATGCGACAATCAGTCTCATTGCTTGTGCTCTATTTAAATGAGCCTTTTTGGATTATCACATTCTGGTAGTCCTATCTCACCAACTTGGTCTCACTCTGGAGTATGCCCACAAAAATGACTATATCTCTAGATCGTGCTGCATCTATAACAAAGAAATTTCCCTTCCCCAAGAGCTGAAGGAATAAGAAATGGCAAGTGCTCCCAGCAAAGAAAAGACTATGAGACAGGAACATCCTTTGCCATGATCAGCTATCTTGTGTATGTAGGCTTTGAGAGGACAGAAGAGTGTATGATATCTCCAGGCACAGACTATCCATGTACCTGACATCTGGATGTCAGGCAAGAATAAGTGAAGCAGTCAGCTGGATTTAATCCTTCAGAATTGAGAAATGAAATAAGACGTTGTCACTGTTGTGTCTTTTCCCATACAGGTGTTATCTTAGAAAGAACACTAACCCTACCTTTTCTGCTCTTTTGGTCCAAACAGAAACATCATAACCTAGGGACTTCTTCATTGCATGACTGAAGGTTTAAATGAGGGTATGGGTGAACGAGATCTTTGGAGATCCATGAGTTTCTGGGTATTTTCGAAAGGTCTTTGTGTTTGTTTGTGCACACGTGTATGTGTGTAAAATGTTCTAAAAAAAAAGCCCAAATGTCTTACTGTCCATGCTGGGGGCACAGCCTGCTTGTTAGGAGGATATCAATGTTTCTGAGAGAAAAGGGGCCATATACACTAGGGACAATGAAAAATCTATGATCTCTTTTCTAGCTTATCCAATTTCTCTACCGTGTTGGAGGAGCTGGTCTTTTAGTAACCACAAGACTGTATACATGTGATGGTTCATCTCAAGTTGTGGGCAGCTCATCTGTAACTTTTGGCTGCCCCAAGAAAAATGTACTCTGCTCCGCTGTTTCAATGAATATTGATATATGACTCATATCCCTTCAGCATTTCTTCAGATCCTCAGCCTTCAAGCGAATACCCTAAAGGATATAATTTGCTTGGTCAGATTTCCACAGGCTTGATCTTTAGTGATGCTTGACAACTTTTGTATCAGAAAGCTGAATGTTTTGTGGCTTAATATCAGTCAACTGAATTTAGGTGTAAGCGATCAACAGTTGGACAACATTAAGGTCACAATCGACTACTCACAAGATTTCTCCTTGGGTGAATCCTTTTCAGTAATTTTCTAGAAGATATTTTTAGTGGTTAAAGGAACTAGAAATGCCTCCACTTGGCTTGATCCATATTGCCTTTGAATTTTACATCATTGTGAATGAATGGCTATTTTTTTTTGGTTTTTTTTTTGCTTTTCATCTACCTCAGACAGCTGTTGAGGTTTCGGTGAATTGACCCTTGAAGATGCCTGTGTCTCCAATAACTCTAGAGGCATCCCTCATACTTGCCTAGATGAAAAAAAACATCTGACTTTTAAAATGCTGTTTAAAGGGGGTGAATCCTATCCTAAACTGGCAATTTTATATTTTGGAAGCAGCAAATACAAAACTTTCCCCCACTTCGTCTGCTCCTAATTGTTCTTTTCACTGCTTGTTGGTACTTTGTGTTCGTTCTCGTTGCAGATGACTGCCAACTGCTTTTCATTTACCAAACAAATAGCTTATGGCACCATTTCAATGGAGTGATTTAATATTCTTTTTCAAGAGAAATTTTCCTCAAATTTTTGGCTTGGATTCATCGGTGTGGGGAAATTGCCTTGTTAGTAATTACGTTTTTTCATAAAGCATCTGAAGACCTTTAGAAAGAGTTGCCTGAACTGATTGTTTCTCTCATTTGTAATACCACTTAATACATTAAATGGCTCAGGGGTGTTTTATAGCAGTTCTGCCTCACTTTTGCCCTGCTTTGAGTTTACAGTGCTAACACAGTTGAACAGTCATTGTCCTACCAGAAAGAAAAACAAATGATGCTGTGGTAACTAGAAGCAGTCTGATGTAGCAAACCGGGTTCAACTTTACCTCTGATATGGACATTCCCATCCTTGCTGTCATTATATCGTTATCCAACCACAGGACCTGTACTAGTCATCAGACCTCACCATCAGAAGTGAGTTGTCTCAAGTCAGTGTAACTCACTGAGGTCACCCTTTAGGATATAGGTCCATCATTACTGCTGATACCTTTGGAGAACTACCCCAAGAGTGTAGTACTAGCTGCTTGAAATAACTTTTACTTCATCTGTAGTGTTTGGTGTAATCACTTGGCAATTATAGTATTTTTTTCTCTCTTCCTTTAGGAAGGAAACTTGGAAGAATGTTCATAATTTAGGATGGGAAAAATGAAAAAGACTCAAAATACTAGGTTTAAATGAAATCATATTATGGTGGCCTTCAGGCTCTTGCCAGATAAGACCTCTCTTCTTTTTGATCCTTTTGTAGGAACTGCTGTCTGAGAGTCATCCAAATTGTTTTGCTTTTCACCAACAGTGACTGTAGAAACCAATTTCTTTCTCTTTGGAACTGCTATATACAGAACTCCCATCCACAGAAATGTCACAGAATCACAGAATCACAGAATGTTAGGGATTGGAAGGGACCTCGAAAGATCATCAAGTCCAATCCACCTGCCAGAGCAGGAATGCCTAGATTATGCTACACAGGAACGTGTCCAGGCAGGTCTTGAATGTCTCCAGAGAAGGAGACTCCACAACCTCTCTGGGCAGCCATAGGAATATAAATAGGAACATCAATATCTAGGATAAATAATACCAAATCCTATTACTGCTGCTTTCATATTTTAGAATTAACTCTCCCTAGATGAATTTGAAGGTTAGTAACTACTCAGATGCAGAGACCAGTTCTATTCTGTGTTCGATTTGCTGCTATTCATTTTTTTTTGTTGTAAGCGCTTCTGTCTAAGGAAAAGGTTTCTGAGAATAAGAGCAGAACTCACTCCATTTGTGGCTATTTGAGGGATGTCTATCTTCCATGATGAGTCCTGTCTGTTGAAATTGTATTTTTTGACTGTAATTCCCAAGTGGAGAAAAATGATTTACACATATATACATACACACAGACCCTTCCACTACACTCCTTAAGCCTTCTGAAATCAGTTTTTAGCAGTTAAAAGTAAAGACTGATTTTATGTAAGTTTTTGTATGAAATTCCAAGCAACAGAAGACACCGTGCCATCTATTAGCCTGCCAATATAACTATTCTCTGAAGATAAAAGGAAGTGGAATTTCTTAGTTGAATTAATCCCCATCCCTTACCTTGGTAACTGACCATTTTCATCTCTCTTCCACTAACTCGAAGAAAGTTTATATTGACACTCCCCTTCACCACCACCAATCTCCTGGGCCACCCTGTAGCTGGTGGAAACTGTAGGAGATCTGCTCTTTATCCTCTCCGCTACCATGACAGGCTGCAGACATAAGCACAAGCAGTTTCCTAAGGGAGCAGATGCCAAAGCTGTCTCATTTTTTACTCTGTCTGTGATTGTGACTAGGAGTTGAGTAAAACCAGCCATAGTGACAGCAGAACATTTTTAAAGCAGACTAGATTGAAATGCCAAAATTAAAAAAATAAGCCCCATTCTTAATTATTCTGTTAGACTATTGGCCATATTACAGCAGCAATTCATTAAAATGCTTAATCTACACTCCTATTCACCCCATAAAATGACAATAAGAATCCTTCTGGACTTGAGAAATGAGATTATCATAGTTCAGATCATGCTTACGTGCGGACCTAAGCTCTAATGAGAATAAAATGGTTGGCACAGGTATAGCTGAAACAAAAATTTAACTGTGGGTTGCAATTCTTAAAAGCAAGGTGGTTGTTTATGACAAATTTACCTTTCTCAGACAGAATTATTTCTTGATAATCTCAGACTGTTTCTTGAAAATAGAGAAGTTTGAAAAAAAAAGCTCTTTTTCCAGTACAAGGAGCACATCAGCCAAAGATTTAGAGTAAACTGGTTATGAGTCCTTAAGAAGTGCAGCACCAACCACATGAATAGAAACAGCAGAGAAAATGTACAGTGATAACCAAATTTATGCAATAATTAATCACAGAACACTTTGCCATCAAACTGAACTACAGCAATACAGCACTGGGTGAGTTTTATCCTCAGAGTGCTCCTTCACATGAGGTACTGAGAGGCTTAATTAATGAGACTTTTTATTGTGGTTGGTGGTCTTCGGATGAAAGAAATTGATACACAAGTGGAAAAACAAACAAATGAACAGAAAGGGAAACAGGAAAATAATAAATCTCCACACGAGCTTGCCAGAGTTAAGATGCCATTATTTCAGCTGTGATTAAAAGATACAAGCTTTAAGAAACTGCAGCAGTGAGCTTCCTCTGTGGCAGAACACTGCAGTTTCGTGACATAAAATAGGGCTGTTGAGTTGATTAGCAACAGTGTCCCTTAAAAAAAAAGGAAAAAAAGGCAGCTTCCTATTCACGTTCCGCTTAAATAATTAAAATGGTATTTACAAATGCTACTAAGATCTTTTGTTATTTCATTTGGCATGTGCTGCTTTATTTTTTTTTTGTCGGGCTAATAAGTAAATTGCAAACATACATTATTCTTCACCATTCTCCACTCACTTTCCTCCCACTGGCAACCAATCTACCAGAATTTTCTTCCATTCCCATTAATTGGTCCTTAGAGAGTCTCCCTCGCATACCTTTGCAGTGACAGTCAGTGAACATTTCTTAGTAATACTGAGTCAGAAGCCCTGTGATAGCTCGCAAGTCACATATTGAACTGGAGCTGTACTACTCCCTTCCATTATGTTTAATGCATGAGGCTTCTTAAATGGCATGGCTCAGGTGATGGATCATACTTTTACTTCCAGAGTATCATGACTTTTTCTGGTTATTTCTTTAAGATATTTATTTATTTTTTTTTTTTTCCTAATGCAATGGTTGCCTGGCAGTCCATATCAAGTGCAAGGATAAGTAGGATAGCCTCATGCTTTGTGAAGCTGCAAAACCACAATGTCTCAAGTGACCATAGTTCTACAACGGAATGCTAAATAAATAAATAATATCAAAAAATAGCCATATCTCCCAGACACTGATTTTTTTAACATGTTTAAAAATTTTGGACTGGGAAATTTCAGTACAATACGGAATGTCCAGGATCTTGCAGAATTTAAGCAATCCATGACATTTTTTTATATTAAATGTGTATTACTCAGCAGTGCAACAAGGTCCCAGGTGAAATCAGGTGTCTGCTCTGCAGACTGCTGAACATAGGCATACAGAAAAAAAAAAAAGAATTTCTTCACTACCTCAAAGATTTCACAAGCAAAAGAGATGAGAGAAATAATTATTCTAATTTTTCAGAGAAGGAATTAACATGTAGAATGATGAAGTGTTATTTGAAGACAACCTTCTGTATATGTCCAATATATTTGTTGCATGGATTTTATTGTTAGATACTGAAAACAGTGAGGTGGTTCAGGCTGATACAAGCTTCCTGAAGCTGTTGTCGAAACACATAGGTTAGAAACTGAGGATGAAATTTATTACACCTAACTGTAGAAGTGGGAGTAATTTCACTCACTTGTGGGTGAACTAAATCTATAGTAGGTTTTTGCCCCTTTGATTTTTCAGCTGCCAGTACAGAAAAGTGAACATAAAATTAAGTCATGTCACATCCGTTAGACCCAGACAGATATCTGATGTCCTGTAAGGCATCTGAAATACCGCTTTGTGCTATGTAATGGGTATGGAGCTCTAATCTAAGGAAATTAGATTAACTTTAAACCTATGAAGAGAATCAATAGAGAGAGATAGACACCTCCAAGAGTAGGTCTGGTCCTTCTTAGTAGAGGTATCTGGAAAAGATGGGATGCTTCACATTCTGGAGGTGCTTAGCTCTCTTTGCTAAGAGCAGAGGAAGGGTAGAAGCTTGTCTTACACAGAACATATACCACTGAGGTACATAAACTCTTCTGAAACCCCCATGACATGACAATGTGATAGCAGGTAAAGCTCTTTTCCCATTCTCCCTCTCCTACACCTAGGATCAGATCCATGGAAGATCACCTGAAATTCTTGTCTTAAGATACATAAGGACAGTGAAGTATTACAAAAGAGCGGTGCAGTTTTATATATCAAGAAAGAAAACTCTTATATTACACTTGACTGTAAACTCTTTGACAGAAGGGGTTATAACTGGCTTTATGTACAAAAGGTCTCATGGTGAATTGTTACCTTGCTGATGCTGCAGTTGGAGTGGTAAATAATATTTTTGGAATCAATTATTTGGAATCAATAATCCAAGGGTGGGAAGCACTCTGAATAGAATGACTTTTTGTAAAAATTTTTATCAAGAACCATAGCTATTCCACAACCCAAAAACCATCTTTATTGTTATGTATAGGAAAGCTAAAAATCAGGTAGTGAACAAATGTGTGACTTCCTGTATGACTTTTTGTGCTTTTTCTAAGGATGGATTACATCTGCTTTAACTTCTCTTGTACATATAAGAAGAGCCAAGGAATAAGGTGATGGTCTCCCAGATGCAGTTGGAAATGGTAATTTTTTTGGTAACAATTGTCACTGTGCTGAGTTCCCTTACAGATGGTGTTCACAGATCACCATGTTTGACTTCTCAAGGTGGTGAGGAAATTTCAGCATAGTGATGTACGACCACTTTCATCCTAATTCCTACAGGTCTTCATGCTAGGAGGCAGTCATTGAGAAAATATCTTGAGTGTGAGAAGGCAGTACGTGTAGTTCCTATATCTACAAGAACAAAGACAAGTGCCCATTTTTTCCCCTCAAGTCCTTAAAACTATTTTGTTTGGCCTAGCTGGGTTTTATTTGGCATCTACAGTGACACATTAAGCAGAGTCAGGGTTTGTTCCTAAGCACTGGAACTTGGTACTGTTTAAATATTAATGAATCATTTTGTCCTGATCCAGCTAATAGTCTCTGAAATAATTCCTAAACATCGTCAAGAGTTAGTACAGGCTGAAAAACGTTCTCAGCAGTTAGTTTTAAAAAGATGTGATCAGACTGTGTCTGATGATCTCAAAGTCAGGGAACAGACCCTGAGACTCTTAAGTATATCTTTAAAAATGCAACCATTTGAAATACAAAAAAAAAACCCAACCAAAACCATCCTTCCCTCTTTCATAGGCACATATCCAGAAATTATAAGAATATGATCCATACTCAGTGTTTTAAGAGGAAAAATTTAAACTTCCTGCCAGTATTCTATGGGAAAGGGTACTGAATTCATGCACATGTATACCAAAATTGTCCTCCTAATGACAAACCACTATCAACATTGTTGGTGTGCAGTTGAAGCCCAGATGTTTGGGTAAGATCATCCTCATGCATAGGAATATGATCCTTTATCAAAAGGGGCCAGTGATCCATGCAAGCCTGTATGACTAACTTCACCAGGACATTCTAGTTTGTGTAGCCAAAAGCAGCAGTATGACCAGCATCAGAATTATTTACCTTGGCTCCCCCAATTTCAGCCTGGATGGTTATATGACAGCTGGGTCAACTTGCCTTTGGCTTGAATCTGCAGTGGGGATTAATTTTGTACCACGGGTTTATGATGAAATGTCTTAATCATTGCTACTGCTCCTCATGAATCCCACAGTTAAGAATGTCTGTTACGTTTTGAAAAAAGTATGTGCGCTGGAGTTGCATCATTTCCTTCTTTCCTTCATTCCTTTTTGTGTCCTTTCTTCCCTGTAAAAAAAGAATTCGCTTGTAAAATGACTTTTACAATTTGTGCAAATGGGTTGTTTCTAAATTTGAACTATTTATGATTTTTTTTTCAGAAATACAGCAAATGAAGTTTTTTTTTCTTGTGGAAATTTCATAGGAAGTTGATTCCTTCAACTTGTTAACGGCTTGGTCTAAAACTCCAAGATAGATCAGTGGATTCCTCTAAACAAATTCTTCTAATTTCTTTTAAAGATCTAGAATGTTCCAGTTGAGTTGAAATCAAGGAGGCCTTATTTTAAATTATTAGTGTATAAGGCAGAGTTTGTCCCATACCTATATCTACAGCTGGAGTTTATCCGTCACTGATAAAATGGGCAATGATTAAATGGGATGAAATTCACTGGGCAATGATTAATGGGATGAAATTCAACAATCCCAAACGCCAGATTCTGCACCTAGGGTGGAGTAACGTTGGGCATGAGTGTAAATTGGGAGAGAAGTAGCTGGAAAGGAGTTTTGCAGAAAAAGGTCTGGGGGTGATGGTGGGCAGCAGCTCAGTGTGAGTCAGCTGTGTGCCCTAGCACCAAGAAGGCAAACTCCATTCTGGGGTGCATCAAACAGGTCACCTGGTCAAAAGAGTGCTGCATTCAGCATTAGTGTGGCCTCCCCTTGAATACTGTGTGCAGCTCTGAGGTCTACAGCATAAGAAGGGTGTTAAAGTACTTGAATGTGTCCAGAGGAGGGCAACAAAGCTGATGAAAGGGTTGGAAGGCATGCCCTATGAGGAGCGGCTGAGGACTTTGGCCTTGTCTAGTTTGGGGTGACCTTATTGCTCTCTGTGGCTGCCTGAGAAGGTGACACAGAGATGGAGGTGCTGAACTCTTCTCCTTGAGATTCAGTGACAGGATTCTTAGGAATGGTTCAAAGCTGCACCAGGAAAGGTTTAGACTGGACTTTAGGAAGCATTTCTCTACCGGGAGGGTGGTCAAACATTGGAACAGGCTTCCTAGAGAAGTGGTCAATACCTCAAGTCTGTCAGTATTCAAGAGGATTTTGGACAATACCCTTAATAACTTACGGTCAACCCTGAACTGGTCAGGCGGTTAGACTAGGTGATTGTGGTACATTCTTTCCAACTGAAAATATTCTATTCTATTCTATTCTATTCTATTCTATTCTATTCTATTCTATTCTATTCTATTCTATTCTATTCTATTCTATTCCATTCCATTCCATTCCATTCCATTCCATTTTTTACAGTTACAGTGGATACACTTTTTGAAAATGCCATCTGTTATGGTGTGGAAATGTGTTTGAATTCTCCACTTTGTATATTCAAGATTGAAAACTTCCATCTAGTGAAGTATTGTCATTCTAGCCATTTATTTTCTCAGTTGAGTTTGGATTGTCTACAAGAGAAACTGAATATAAAAAAAGCAGGACCAGGAGGTAGGATGAGAAAGACTGGTGATCTTAGACAGTAATTCTCATGGTATCTAGACTTTTTCTACAATGATTTATAATTGCCATTAAAATGATCTGTAGCAAATCTGCATTGGAGATGTTCTTGTTGACCTATGGTATTTTAAGATAAAGTACGTGTAATAAGATGAAATTTGATATCTTTAACATGGTTGGCAAAAGTTGCAAGATTAACCAGTAGAAGTTAACACTTCTTGACATTAATCATGTGTTTATAACAATTTTCTTCTAGAGACCATGTTTCTGAGATGGAAGCTCCTGATGCCTAAATTGAGACCTCAAGTTAACTCATTAATGCAAAGGAATCAAAAAATTTTGAGTCTCACCTCACATGGCACTGGAAACCAAACTCCACTAGGTTTTAAACCAAGCACATTATGTTGACTGTTTCTAGAGACAATAAAGATAGTCCACAGGGAATCGATTCCTACCTTTCTGAAATGTTCTCAGAGGTAGTATTGAGCTGCAACCTAGAAGAACTCCTCTATCCAACTGGAGAAGGGAAATCTAGACACCTCTGCTAAGTACCTGATGTTAACTGCATGTTAAAAATTTATATGGCTTCAATGAAAGGCTGGGAAAGTTCACAGAGGAGAAATCCATTGGAGTTTCCTAATGTGTGGATAACACGAGTCAAGAATTTTATTGGCCCTGAATTGTTGAAGGATGTGATAAACTCAACAGGAGACTATTTAATCTTGTTCTGTCTTCTGTTCTAAATGCACCTGCTTTGGGGGCATTTTTTAGAGACACTTATGGAGATATATGAAGATGGAGATACTCTTTCTTTCAACCTCAAGCCCGCTGGTTTGTACCGATGCTGATTCATCCTATTTCATTCATGCCCTAAAGCTGAGAGATACAGGAGAACACATTGCAGCACATCAATCATATTACATTTATTTGACAGCGTCTGCAATTATGACTATTGCCTCTTGGAGTTAGATTTGTTGAACATGTTAGTCTAATGCTGTCGCTTCTTGCTGTGTCTATCACAATTTTGGCCACTGTGGAAAAAGTCACTACACTGCAAAATTGATGTGCATTTAGACCTGCTTTCTATATGACTGTTAAATGCAAGTGTTGCCTCATTTTGTAGCATGTTTCATCTGTGGGTTGAATCACGGCTCTTTGGGGTGTGTGGGGAAACCAGTGATTCATTTGTTTTGCAGTTGGTTTTCTTTCTGTCAAAATATGACTCAAATGTCTCGAAATCATTGGAAAGATACTCCAGATAGAACTAATCTAATGTAATGCTGATGTCTGAAATGTAAAAGTCTACCCCTGAGCTACTCACCCTGGGCTTCTTTTGTGGTCAATGGAGAGGAATAGGTATCTCGAGGCTGTAAGTGATCTCACCAAAAGTAGAGCGTTCAAGTAGGTCAAATGAATCAAGCCTGAATGTGTGTGTTTCCTTCAAGGGCAGATGTAGTTGTCTACATTAGAGAAGTCTAAAGCACCCCCTGAGTGCTATTCCATCCTTCAACAGCTCAGAGGTAGAAGCAATGCTCGGCTAATTCACAGTCAGATTATTCTGTCTGAGTTCCACTAAAATCATAAGAACATAAGAGAGATTTTACTGAATCTCACCATCTATCTCAGCATGCTGTCTCTGACAGCTGTCGAAAAGCAGATGCCCAGGGAAGAGCCATAAAAACAGGGCAAACATATCATATTTCCTCCAGCTTCTTTCCCAGCCTCTAACCATCTGTAGCTTCAGAACTCTCTAGGCCAGACATGTTTTTGACGTGATCAGTAACCTATGAATGTGTCCCGTCTTCCTGCAAACCAGTGTTAAAGACTTAACCATGCGTAGCATCCCTCGGTATAAGGAGGCTCTCAGCTTAACTGCAGGCTGTGTAATGAACTTCCTTTTGTGTGCTTTGTTCCTGCCTTCTGCTAGTTCCACTTGAAACAGAACAAAGTGATGTCTGGGAGATAGTCAGTGGTACAAGGGCAATCTGCTGACTTTCTCCAACCTGAAGCATACAAATGTTGGTAATGCTTGAAACCCGTGTACTCCAGCAACCTATGCTAAATTTTGGGTGTTCTTTCTAGACACCCCAGCTGATTCTAGGTCATCTGAACCAGGTGTCTTGAACTACAGCCCTACATACATTTCTTTATCTATTGTTGGAAACGGGTGCTCAAGTGTTTTATGGTAGCCTCTAGAACTGTGTTTGAGTTAAATGTTGTAAAGAGTGTCTTGTTCTGCTCTAGCTTCCATGCAGTGGAAGTCGTCTGTGCTCTTTAGGATATCAGACTGCGTGTCTGATCTCTTTGTAATTAATATTTTAGCTTTGTTTTCAGATTTTATTTGTCAAAGTTGCAGTTTTAAAATGGTCATCCGTTGTGTTCGATTTTCTCCTTAAAAATCTGATGTTGGTTCACAGTTGTTAACTCAAGCACTTGCTTCACAATTAGACTTTAAAGATCAGTAAAAAATGAATGAAAGTGTGGCAAACAAGTAGGACTGGTATGTGGAAAATTTGAGGATATTCTGAAGTAGAAGGAGAGGCAACAGAGAAAGTAAAAGATGAGTCATTGTGCCTGGGTCAAGGGCTGAGAACAAGAACTGGTTAACCCCACTGCAGAGCATGGCAATAAAGCTGGACGTGATCTATTGATCATGAGAGTTGTTTAAAGAATAATAGAAAAGAGAAATATAGAAGTAACTTGTGTTGAAGACAGGGAGGAGACAGAAAAGGAGACAGCTAGATGTTTTTGGAGACTGAATGCAAAAAGATGGGTGACCACAAAGGGAAAAACACTTCTTTGTTTTCTTGTACCGTGTTCACTTAAGGATGAGAAAAACTACAGTGCAGCCAAGTGTGATAAAGAGGAAAGAAAGCACATTAAGGAAAAAAGGAAGAAAAAATTTGAGAAGGCCTTGTGAAGGTAAAAACTCAAATGTGAACAAATGAAGACTGTGATTATCCATCAGGTGATAATGCTTTTGAGGCTTTCCCTTCTCATCTTTCCTTCCCTCTTTATTTTTCCTCCTAAAAATCAGTTTCTTCTTGTTCTACAAAACTTCTGTGACTTGCCTCCTCTTTCCTGCCCTCTTTTTGACCCAGTTGAACTCTCATCTTCTATATCTCTGCTAATTTCCAAGTCTCTTGCTGCATCTTACAAATACCAGACCTGTCAGTCAGAGCCTCAGCACCACATCTCAGGGCCATGAGCAAAGCCTAAACCAAAAAGTGAATTGAACCTCCACCTTCACACCAATATCTCATGTATAGAGTCGTTTGAAAAGTTTTGTTCTATCTTCTTTTCTTTTGTGATTTGCTCTGCTTTTGTTTTCATGTATCTGTGGTCAGAGTATGAAAGTACTGAAAACTCTCTTGAAAGCTTGACTTCATGGCAATACTGCCCTTTAGCAAGTATCAAGAATGATTTTGTAAATTTTCAGAAACCATACAGAATTTAATAAAAAATCATATCAGAGCTACAGACAGCAACAATATTTTTTTATCCTTTAAGGCAAGAGAATAATTTACTTAATAGAGAAATGTAATTTCTTTAGAATCTTACAAATATCTGTATCCTAATTTTAGTTTTGTTCAAATTGTTAGAATGCTTTCACATAATATTGGAATAAGTGGCAGCAGATTTTCATTATTAATGACATACTTTAACAGTGAATAGCTAAAAGCAGTTATTGGAAGATTGACAATGGGCAATGAAAATAAATTAGTTAATTCAAGCTACACAGCGAATACTTTCACATAACCAGCAGCATCTCCAAATCCAGGGTAGATGGTCGGCAAACAGTTCGAAATTCTCCACAAATACTGTTTACAGCAGACAATGTGTTGACAATCAGACAAGGCTGAGATTAAATAGGGTCTGGCCTTATTTGTTATTTTTGTTTGCCAAACATTCCTTTTATAAAATACACTATATTTGGGCTTATTTCGTTGTTCACACATCCAACATGAGTATCACATCTTAATTAGCAACACTAATGAGGGCATATGACTGAAAAATCATATTAAAACCTTTACAGTTTAAACAGCCTAGAATTACAAATATCTTAACAAAATGACCATGTCATTCAATATCAAAACACCCTCATCAACTTCTCTAAACAATCTTGCTCTGAAGGAGAATATATTTCAGCATCATATTTATGAAATAACAAATAAAGCGATGTCTTCGATAGGAAAAAAAAATCTGTGTGCAAAGGAAATAGCTTCTACTCTAATTTCTATTAGCTGAACCAAAGAAATACTAGTTGAGTCAGGTTCATAATGAGTTGATACCATTACCATTGTAGAGAACTTCCTAGTTGTCCACGCTCAAGAGATGGGCAGCGTGCTCTGTTCCCAGCAAGGAAGCAGTAATTCCCACATCCTGAAATACTGTTTGGTTGATACAGCTTCTACTTTTTTCTATTATTTTTATTGTAGTAGGAAAACACGAAGAGGAGTCTGTGCAGAGAAGTTTTGCTTTTCTGTTAACTCAAGCCCATGGAAATGGATATGAAACACCCTCACCACTCCTGCTGAAAATCTCACACTGTATTTAGGGACCGAAAAATCAGGGCCAGAGTGACCTGAATTTTAAACCTCTGTCCATATCTTTATGGTCTACTGCTGTCTACTACCTATTACATAAGGAGAACAAAATCACACCTACAGCAGATAAGGGATAATGTTGGTGAGCTTGGTACTCTAAGCCATTTGACACTGGACATGTATTTGATATATGTGGCACTACCAGAGAGAAGAAGAGTTGTATTGCTGCACCATTTAAATAACTTTTTACTAATAAAAGTAATGGTAGTGTCAACCTTTCAGAGAACAGGACATTGACAATTTCTTATATTTATTTATCTTCTCTCCATCTCTAAACGTTTCCACTTTTTTGCAACAGAATAGAGGAATTCTGTTATGTCCTTTTTCTGGAGATAAACTTGGAAGGCATTGACAAGTAATGGATCAGGGCTCCAAAGTTCTTGGTCCTCACAACAGTAGCTGCAGAGAAAGAAGAGAAAAAATGCATCAGGAATTAAAAGACCAATGAAATAAGAAATTGGAATTTTTAAACAACCACAAAGAAAAACGGATTTTTTTTCAGTTTATTTGTTGGTCTATTCTTCATTTACTAAGATTTTTTTTAAAAAAAAAATAATTATTTTTACAGAATGATAATACAAAATTTAAGAAAAGCCAGTAAAATATGAAACAAATTTGTTAAACTGGGACATATATATAAGAAATTCATAAAATATTAGTTACATAATCATATAATATGTTGAATTACAACAATAGTCTTGAGTAGATATCTAATTTTATTTTCTTGACAAATCACAATTGTCAATTATAACATGTCTTTTTTAAATAGTATCAAGAAAAATAGCATAACTTTACAAAAACACAAAGTATTTGGTTCTTTTACATACTTATCTAGAAACATGGTGAGTAACATTTGGATTTACTAACTTCAATGATCTGTAAATTAAGTGTCCATTCTGGTTTGACATTTCAGTTCTTTTTACAGTCAATGGAGCATGAGATGTTTTCAGAAGTTGATTCTAAAACTGGTGTGACAAAACTTAGCTCTTTTCACAGTTTTCGGAATATGACTAGACTAAATCAGACATACTGGTTTTAGACATTCAAAATACAGAGAAATGGGTGTTTTGTAATAGCTTGAGTCATCCTTGACACCAACATTAGCATAGCCCAGGCTGATATTTAGTATTCTGTTTGCAGCCATGAGCAAATTGTACAGCATCTTCAGTGAACCACGTTCCAGTCCCCCTGAACTCAGCAGGAATTTTGTGGCTGAAATAAAATGTAAGTAAGCTTGGAGTACAGTTTCCAGTCTGTAAAACAGAAGTCGTGGCCACAGTTCAGTAAAGCACTTCTGCTTAGTTTTAACCACATGAATCATTACTTCTACGGGATCACTGCTCTGCTGAACTCCAGGCATCTGCCGAAATTCTTTGCAAAATAAGGGCTAAGAAGTCATAATCATCCCTCAACTATGTTGACATTTAAGTATTTTTCTGTATTACACAGATGAGAGAAGTTCTTTAAATAATAACAACAATAATAATAGCAGCAATAAAAATAAGGAAATAAACCAACAAAAATAATAATGCTGTGCTTTTATTCATTTAATGTGGAAGGCATTCTAATGTTTTATGGGTGGACTTGCATAAATCTTACAGACATACAAAGTTTCTCTCTGAAATGAAAATTCACTGACATTATCTTGTATGCAAAATATATAATAATTTATATTATGCATCTTAGGCTATCATGATGAAACCAGATTTCCAAGGTGCTGTCTAAATCTTCATTTTTCTTTTCAACAAGAAAACAGATACTGAATACACAAAGCAATAATATAAAACCAAGGAACAACATAAGTCAAGACAAACTGATTATTTGCACACATTTCCCTGAATCCTAATTGCTTTCAGTGTTCTCAAAACACCATTAGATGGAGAAATAACAACTTTCATCATACAGTAAAAGGCAATTACACCACTCGGAAAAGATACCTTGGGAATCTTCGTATCAAGCTTGATTTACCCTGATGTTCAACAAACGTGTACCAATCGCAAGAGTTTTGACTCAACTCCAACACAAAATAGAGTTCCTTGAAGTTCATTGGAGGTAAAGCTGAATTTTCACAGTGGTCCCTTCTAGCCTTTAATCTATTAATCATGGTCTTTTTAGATTAAAGTACCAGAATTGCCTACATACTCCATCTTCTTGACTTCCTCCTACTCATTTTCCTACAGTCTTTTTTCTTGCTCTATATTTAAACTCCATACCCTTTTCCAGCCTTAACATATGCAGTGCATCCTACCTTCCTTATCTGAACCTGTTTGTGAAACTGGGTAGCCTGGTTTGTATGGCCATGCCAGAAGAGTATTTCTGAACAAAATAAGTTTCTGCCTAATTGTCATGTTCTGCACAAGAAATGATGTGCTTTGTTGTTGAATGAAGTAACACCTTAAAGGCCAGCCCAAGGTTACTCAAGGGAGTAATTTAAGTGGAGCTGGTGGGCAAAAAAATGCATCTGGAATCAGAAGTCTCAAAGACTTGGGAAAGGTACTCCCTGCTTGTACTTGAAACAGCCATAGAAATGGTCATTAAATCTTCCAGGAGCAAAAAACCCCCAACTTATTTAAGAGACTCAATTTATAAATCCTGATACCTCTTTTTGTAAAAGAAATTACCTAAGGAATTATCTTTGCTCTACTGAGCTGGTCAGAGGCAGAGATCAGCTGTATGGACCTTATAGCCTATGTCAACAACAATTTATTTTTTTCTTCCACAGAGGCGAAGTAGGTGGAGGAAATAGACCCAGTTAACCACTTTAAATTATATGTCATTAGACTCTGTGTCTACTTTCCTATAGCAAAAGATATCTCCATAAACACATTAAAAAAACATGTATGGATATTGCTACACTGAAATCAAGAGAACTTGCTGCAGAATGTGGATAGAACTTGTTTGCATTCGTTCTTTAATATACCAGGTAACAATAGAGGCCGGGTAGGAATACAGACCCAGGAACATTGTGTGTGTATCAAGACACATTCCAGCCTTGGCACAAGTCCTGCAAACTGGTCACAAAAAAAAGTCTGTTCTATTCGAGCTTTACTGGATTTGTTGTATCACGTTGTATGCAATTTAGTTGGAACAGTGTCAGAAAACATGTTCTGAGTGAATGTCTTACACTGGAAATGGCAGAAAACTGGTTAGATTTCCTTTTTTCCCAACCAAAATTTCCAAATGAGAAAGGAGGACATATCAGGAAAAAGCACAACCCAGAGGATGATTCTGAATGGCACAGAGAATGCTTGACAGCACTAATTTCTTGTTATTAAGTAATTCAGAAAAAAATACAAAATTCCCCTGTCCCTCTTTCCTGTCAGCTTGTCCTCTTGACCCTCCTTTTTCTCTCTAAAATGTCAAACATTTTAAAGCAGTTGTTGCATTATGTAAGATAGGTCTAATGTAAGTAGTTACTAAAACTTAAAAAAATACACTGATTCTTCTGCTGTTGTCAACTGTCTCATTACAAATTCTGTCTGTATGATGCAGAAGAAACAGTGCAAGAGGATTTTTCAAGGAGAAAAGCTAAAACGTATATCAAAGCTTTGTATATCATTGTTATTTGTTGTTTGCTTTGTATAGCTTTCTGGGTATCAAGTCTGCTCCTTGTGGTGGACATGGTAAGCAAAACCCTTCACAGAATGACAGGCTGGAAAAGACCTCTGAGATCAAGTCCAGTCCTTCCGAACAGGATCCAGAGGTTTATATACATACTTTCAACAAATGCATGACAAACACACCTTCAGGATTCCTCAGTTCGTTTAGCTAATCATGAAGTAAATACTGGACATTTTATTACCATTAGAAAGAAAACCCCAAATATTACTGTCACTAATAATGTAATATTACCTATTCTACACTTACACATGCAAAATAAATAAGAATGTAGTAAAGTGCCAAACTGGAGAATGAATATTTCTTAATGGATTCTATGGTGTTTAATAAAAAGCAACCTTGTTAGGGTCTTTTTGTGGAGTAGTCACTCACAGTTCTGAAACTTACCGGATTTAGCACCATGGAGATCTGTAGACTGTCATCAAGCTTCTCACTGAAATTGGACAATGGGTTCAAAGTTATTGGGAGAGGGTAAAAGGGTAATGACATATTCGTACTCAGTGTCCTCACATAAGTCTTTTTTTCTCTTAAAGAAACAGACTAAAAGACAGTCTTCATTGTGTAATGAAAAACAGCAGTTTTATTTAAACTAATAAATAAACACAAATACAAGGCAGTAGTGAAAGAACTCAAAAATTTGATCCTGTAAAGTTGAACTTATGTATTTATTTAGATTATTTATTTAGTTTATATATTAGGAAGAAGTTATTTTCTGTGAGGGAATTTATTTTCTGAGACACTGGAACAGGTTACCCAGAGAAGTTGTGGAAGCCCCCTCCCTGGGAACCTTCAAGGACAGGTTGCATGGGGCTTTGAGCAACCTGGTCTAGTGGGAGGTGTCCCTGGCCATGACAAGGGGCTTGGAACTAGATCATCTTTAAGGTCCTTTCCAACCCAAACCATTCTATGACTCTATGGTTCTATGATTCTGTGATTCTGTGATTTTATCTATTTTATGCCTTACATAGCACAATTAACTTTCATAAAGCATAAAGCTTCAATCAAGACTCTCCACCTAACTCTGGGAATCTTTAAGGTAGATATTAAGGCTAAGCTAGTCTTCTACTTTGCTTTTGTAGGCACTGAGAGTTTCATGGCCTCCAGAACTTACTATGGAGTGAATAGCTCTTTGAAGTTCAGTATTCTTACTGTATTAGGTACATTGGTGAGCCATACACCCCTGAGAGTATTTAATCTGAAGTTAATTTCACATTTTGATCTGCCTTTCATGTTTCAGTTTCACCTGTGCTATATAATTCTGTACTCAGAACACATATGTGCATTGCAGGAGGCTGTTGTGTGACCCAGCAACTTTGGCAAGTGTATAAGAAACATTCCAGCCTTCACAGGCTCTCAACTTAGAGTAGCTTGAGATTTTTTCCTAAATCCACTGACTGCATCCTCCAGCCCAAGATGTGGCTGATCAGTAGCTGATGACATTTTATAAACAGTGTGCAGACTGCTGAGTGACTCAATACTTATTTATGCTAGCACCTCTTATTCTCAAAAATATTTTATTTTTTGTGTATTTAAGGTAGGCTACAGGCAGACTCTGAAAAACCTGCTTCTATGTGTTTTGTGACAAGCAGTTTACATACATGGGATTACCACAAGGGATGAAAAATTACCATCACTTTTTTTTTATTTCTTTTTTTTTTATTAACATTTCAAATAGCACAACACAATTTTTAAGAAATGTTTCCTGCCTTGTGCACAAGGCCAGGTGTGTAGCAATATTGATACTGTGAGTTGTCTATCTATATAGGAAACAATAAACCAGTTTAAGCAGAAGCTGACTCATGTCTTTAGTCCCCTCAAATGTCATGTTGTCATAGGTGCAAACAAGAGTCATCGCTAGGAGCGATAATGATAGCAGCAGCTTCCCCGCAGATTCAGGGAAGGATGTTGAGCCACCCTGGTTTCAGACAAGCACTTTCCACAGCTGTGCCTGGTGACAGCTCCCGGCATCCTGATAACCTGCTGTGCTTTGCAGAGTTCTCAGAGAGTAAAGCGAAGCTAGTAATGAAGGTTGAACAGAAGTTTGTGCTTCCTATTACGAGAGGAAGAAAAAAAAAAGACGCCTTATTAGACTTTAAAAAGACTTTCTTGACCTGTTAGATACCACACGTAACTGGTCATTTTATTAATGCTGCAAGGACATACCTCTGGGAAGGAAGGGCTGAAAACTTCTTTTCATGACCCATGGTACTGGTTAGGAGTTAGGTTATAACAACGTTTTCATACCTCTTCTTATTTTTCTGACCAACTGCCCCCTAACTGTTGGCTGTCTTTGAGTCCAGTTAGTCCTGCAACATAAACTTTTGAGTGTGTGGGCTGGCTCCTGTGTCATGCACTGCAATGTTAACTGGGGCTGATACTGTTTCCAACCAAGTTAGTGGCAAGATGCTCACTAACTTCAGTCAGCAATGGCGACGTTGGAAACCTTGTCACTTCTGATGATGCATGACATGCAAAGAGCATGGGTTGACTTTTAGGTCACAAAACTGAATATGTGGGGCTGACAGCTGGAAGAATAACCTATCTTTAGAATCATAGAATCATAGAATGGCCTGGACTGGAAGGGACCTTAGAGATCATTTTAATCCAACCTCCCTGTTGTGAGCAGGGACGCCACCTCTCGACTAGGTCAGGCAACACACGTGAGAACCGAACGGGAATCGAACCCATGACCTTGGTGTTTCAAGCACCACGCTCAACCCACTGAGCTAAACCTCTAAGTATGTTACCTAGCTATCTGTCTGAGGTAGATTCAGAGTGGTTCTTCACTATACGAGACTGAATGTCTAATAGAATAATTTGTTTGCATGTTATTTCAGGGATATTGTGAGCAATTCTTCTTTGTCAAAGACATTAGTATTATATTCACTTTAAACCTTCAGAAAATGTGTCTTATCTTGGGTCTTTTTTCACACTGCAGCCCTCAGAGGGATAAGAACCTAATTTACAGGAATTCATGGAGTTGTATAATCATAGAATATCTCAAGTTGGAAGGCATCCATCAGGATTATCAAGTACAACTCTCCGCTTGTTGCAGGAGTACCTAAAACTAAACCATGAGTTGAAGCATATTTTCACAGTGTAGTCAATTAATCAACATGCAAGAAGAAACCTGTCCCACATTTTATCAGTGCCTCATGCAAAAGATGTTTACCAACACTGCCTGAGTCATCAGGTTGACTCTTGCTCTAATATCAGCTAATGCAACAAGAAAATAAGAATTTGCCTATAAGGTACACTATTGTCTTGACAAATGAACATGAGACAAACTGAAGATATGTTTTCTCCAGTGAGTGATTAACAACAGCATATAAAAATCAAGTATAAGTGTAACAGAACAAAAGGCAGCTTCTAAGTACTTGCCATGCAAGTGGACAAAAATGAGAAATCAAGGAGTAAATACTGTCTGAAACTGATTTTTAATTACTGCAAGTGGTTCCTGTGGCTGATTTTTATCCTACAGCGTAATTCAGAATGAATGTGAAAATTCACAAACTCTTCTTGTACAGGAGATTTGGAGGTCCGCACTTAATCCACTGAAGAAGTGCATGTTTGTGCTTTGGTCACTGACTTTGGAAAGAATGAAAAAGAGATGGGGTAGATCATTCTTGAGGCCTAGGGGTTTTTATATGGACACCTTTTTTAGTGTTATTTCAGAGTAGGTATTATTTTATTTGTTCAATGATGTGGGAGAGATGGGTGTGTGAGGACAAACCAGGCAGAATCTTAAACCCACACAGCTATCCAGGTAAAAAAGGTATTTTACTGGAAATGTAGAGCAAAGCAGGGACTGTGAAATCCAACCTGAAGTATATGTCTTTTGTTCTAGTTACATACTGTTTCACTCTTGTGTGTGCTAAGCCTTTTCAGTGGAACTGCTACATTCAGTTATCCAGAATGCTCACATCTCACAGTTAACTTCATATTCTTTCACTGAGGTGGATTGCATTTGTCCCTAAATTCTCCCAAAGCTTATTTTCTTTTCACCCTTTGGTTTCAAATTCCATGTGTCATTTGCAAGACAACCCCAGTGACTTAGGCAAAGTGGTCTTGATTAAGGAGTAAGTAAAGACTTGGTAACAACTGCCTTTACGTTGTCACTAGTGAAGTTATTTTGGAAGGACAACAGTATGGAAGGTGGAGCAAAGCAAAATAGCTTGATGTTCTCTGGGTTTTATGTAGCAAAAACATTGCTGTTCATGTATGTGCCTGTATCTAAACAGATCTGCAGGGGAGAATTCTCAAAGGCTAATTTTGGCCCGAAGGGGTGGATAAACTCTGAGCTGCCCTAGAGTCAGGAAAAAGAGGGAGAGACGGGCTCCTTTAGGGAGTGATTAAGGAGAGCTCCTTCCAGAAGAGTGTATTACTCTCTTCTAACCCAACAGAACCAAGTGCTGTAGGGTAGCATTAGCCTTTGTTGACATCACCCTTAGAGTGTTTGCTGTGAGCTTAAGAGCTAGCATAACTGGTCCTATCTCAGGATGGACTTTTACTTGAAAAGTGTAAGTCATAACTCATTAAGCCTTTGGTCATGCGAAAATTTGCATGCATCATTAAAGGCAATGAGTTTATTCACAGTGTACAGACATCACTGTCAGGGCCCTGAGTGTCATCATTTTTAGTCCCAGTTTGGGAAAACTTCTATATATGCTTAGCTGTGGGCACAGTGGATAGCAGAGCTGGTTTGAACAGTTATTTATAAAATGGTGATTTGTCGATGACAAAAATACATTCTAGGAAAATAACTTTGTCAACACATCTTGCTTTGGGAAAGGTTTCTCAGGTCTAAGACAGAATTTCTGTCCAGCTACAGGCATACTGGAGAACAGCCAATAGCCCAAGGCTAAGGCATTCGCCTGGGAGAGGGGAGACCCGGGTTGTCTCTGCACTGCCAGCTTCAGCCCAGGTGTTTGAATTTTTCTTCCTATGTTTCAACTAAGTGATCTGATGCCTTGGTTAACCTAGGGTGGGATGTTTCCCTCTGGAAACACAGAAAGTGTTCAATTACTTCAAAAGGAAAAAGAAACAGGTTTAATTATAAAGCAGCTTAGTTAGGAATGCATTCAGATTTACATCTTCCATTAAAGCACGAAGGCTTTTATTGCTATGAGCTTGAGAAAACTGTTTTTCGAAAAACACCCTGCGTAAGAGTACATTTTCAGGTCTTGGCTAGAAAAAAACCTGTGTGTCCTATTTTCTCCCTGCATTTTGTAGTCTCTCTGGCACCTATTAATTGGTAATTTTCCATCAATTTTGAACCACCGTTTAGCTATACTTTCCCTATCAGTAAAATAATAAATGTGTTAATAAATTTATAATTCGGTAATGCAAGGTCACGAAGTGTGGGATAGAAGAACAGACAGTGATTTTGGATTAAGAAGTGGCTACACAACAGAGACCAAAAGAGTGGTGATCAATGATGCCGAATCCAGCTGGAGGCTTGTAACTACTGGAGTCCCCCAGGGATCAGTGCTGGGTCCAGTCCTGTTCGATGTTTATCAACAACCTCGATGATGGGACAGAGTGTCTTCTCAGCAAGTTTGCTGATGATACAAAACTGGGAGGTTTGGTTGATACACCTGGAGACTGTGTGGTCATTCAGAAAGATTTGCACAGACTGGAGAGCTGGGCAAAGAGGAACCTGATGAGGTTCAACAAGAATAAGTGGAGAGTCCTGCACCTGGGAAGGAATAATAAAATGCTCCAGTACAGGTTAGAAGATAGAGATATTATTCTAGGTTAGTTGCTAGAGAGCAGGTCGATGGAGAAGGACCTTGTAGTCCTGGTGGACAACAAGTTATCCATGGGACAGCAATGTGCCCTTGTGGCCAAGAAGGCCAGTGGTATCCTGGGTTGCATTAAGAAGAGCGTGTCCAGCAGATTGAGAGAGATTCTCGTCTCCCTCTACTCTGCCATAGTAAGAGCTCACTCAGAGTATTGCAGCCAGTTCTGGGCTCCTCAGTTCAAGAGGGACAGGGATTTACTTGAGAGAGTCCCATGGAGGACTACAAGTATGATTAAGGGACTGGAACACTTGCTTTATGAGGAAAGGCTGAGAGACCTGGGGCTTTTTAATCTGGAGAAGACTGAGAGGGGATCTAATTAATATGTATAAATATATGAAAGCTGAGCATCAAGAAGGAAGGGACAACCTCTTTTCGCTTGTGTCCTGTGATAGGAGAAGGGGCAATGGATTCAAGCAAGAGCACAGGAAGTTCCATCTGGACATGAGGAAGAACTCCTTTACTGTAAGGGTTACAGAGCACTAGCACAGGCTGCCCAGAGAGGTTGCAGAGTCTCCTTCTCTGGAGACTTTCAAGACCCATCTGGATGCATTTCTGTGTGACCTGTCCTAGTGGTCCTACTCTGGTACGGGGGTTGGACTTGGTGATCTTCAGAGGTCCTTTCAAACCTCTAACATTCTGCAAAATTCTGTGAAATTCAAATGGATTTAACTGGTTTTCCAGACCAGAACCACATATTTATAGAATAATAGAATCATAAGATCATAGAATGGTTTGTGTTGGAAGGGACCTTAAAGATCATCTAGTCCCAATTCCCCTGCCAGGGGAAGGGACACCTTCTGCTAGACCAGGTTACTCAAATTTAGTGAGACTTATCACACTAGGTCAAAATTCCATGCCATATTATGACAAGAAAGCATAGATCAGAAGTACCACTCCTAATAGGAAGTAGCTAGCTTAAAATATTCCCATTTTTTTCATAATATGAGAAAAGAGTTTCCCAGTGTCTTCTTGTAAGTGATGCTGCTGTCTCAAAAAGGGCGACTTACAGTCATTAACACTGAGGAGTCTGTGGTGTGTTAAATGGAGAAAGTAGTTAATCTGTCTTTTGAAAATAAATCACAGATGGATGAAATATTTAATAAACAGAAATTTAACCTGCAAAGTTTTTTCTTACTTTTCCAGTGTAATGGGAAAAGAGAAAATAACACTGATAGTCTATTTGTATGATTCTTCCTTCTCATAAATCTCAATGAAGTCTTTCTTTCTTTTAATCCCAGTAATGCTTTTTGATCTTTTACGTACTAACTTACTGATAAAAATGGACAGAGCAGAACATGGGTTTGGTTTGAATAACTGCTAGCGTGTTTTTTGTTAGCTTGGCAATTAAATGTAATATTTCACATACAGTGTTCGGCTTCCTGCAAGAGCAAAAAAAAAAGCATTGTACAGCAATATCTCTAACTCCAGTGTGCAATAAAGGAAAAAATATAAAAGCATTATTGTCATAAACAAGGCAATAACTTAGTACTTTCCATAGAGAATGTAACTTCTATTAAAAAAATTAGAGGAAAACCAGAATATTCTTAGTGAAGGATCCTATTTATTTATTTATTTATTTATTTATTAATGGCAGTGTCTAGCTATCCAACAAAAAGCAAATACACTCCAATTTAAAATTACATGGAAAGTTTACAAAATTCTTAGTCATACAGTCCTCAGCAAACTGACTTTCCATCGATAGAAAGAACTACTAGCTTTGATCCCCACTTATAATGCTATGATGAGTATAATAACAGAAGATTGACCAACAAAGTGTAGATGGCATCCATTGACCAGAACCTAGGTCTTCCTCTTCTTGGAGCAATCAGATGAATAGTTGTGTCTGTTCTTGCTGGTAGTCTCTCCAGCCCCACTTTTTTGTAAGCTTCCCTGTGACACCAGTCACAGGGGAGCATATTTTGCACCAGCCCCCACACCCAACTCGTTCACCTTTGACTGTTCTCCAGAGAGATATGAAGTTTACTTTCGAGTCTCTCAGTAGGGTGACTCCCCAGTTGCTGGATTTGTAAATAACTAAGGGAATTTGGACATCTTTCTACTTAATTTCCAAAAGGCTTACAATAAAGACCCAGTGAAACTCAAATAAAAAATGAAGGTGGGAATGCTCCAGGGAGCCACCATGAAGAAGAGCTTTAGACAACTCAGGATATGTGTTGAGGGAGCCCAAAGTAAGGTAGATGTGGTTGCAGTAGGCTTGAAGTCCACCTTGACTCTATTTCGGCTCTTGCTAGAGAATAAAGAAGGAAGGAAGAAGAACGAATAATGAGCAATGATTTTAAAATAACTTCAAGAAGACAATTCTAAGCACAAAAGTATCTCTGTTACCTTTCTGTGGTGAAACACTTTCTGAACAGCAAACCCTGTATTGCTAAACCATCTGCACTGAAATATAGACCCCAAAGGCCAGACGCTAATTGAAATGTTCAGATAGGAATCCCGAGCAATCCTACCGACCTCCGTTAAGACACTCCATATTTACCCTGATTAACTGTGATTATGCTCTGCCTCTACAAAAATAAACAGCTAAGGGTCTGTTATAGCATCAGGCTACAAATGCTGCGTTTGTGTGTGATTCTGAGTAGATTGTTAAGGTCAAGTGGCTGAAGTTGAATGTATATACAACACAGGTTTTAGGCTCTGGGCGTAAACTGATATTTAGTCTTCTGTTTAGCACACAGACTAATATTGACATCACCTCTCTGAATATTAAAACAAAGCATTGTGATACTAAACCGATAAAATAGACTGCAAATACATCCTGAAAAATGTTTATATTGCGAGGGACATATTGATGAATTCTGTCCTGCAAATAGAAGTGGGTGGCTTTTTTTAAGACAAACGGGCCAAATTTGTCGGTCTGTGTAAACCAGCAGAGTTCTGTGGTGTTAACGGAACTGCACCAGTTTCCATCAGCAGAGAATCTGACATTTTTCATGGAAAGTAATGATTGTCTATTTACAGTTTGAGCTATTAAAATTCATTACTTGGAAATTCTTAGGTTACATTTATCAAACAGAAATTATTGCCATAAGAGTGCTACTTTTATAATCACAGAAAAGCCTCTGCAGTTATTTTTGCTTCTTACATTTTCCGTTGTTGTGTCTACTGTTATTTTGACCATATATTAGTTTAGCAATAATTCAGGTCAGCTTTAGAAGCTTAGAGGTTGGTATGATGGTTGCTGTAAGGCCATGATGTACTACGTGATTTTGAAAACTTAAGAAAGCAAAAAATTATACATATGTAAGCTGTGTTTTATTATGGAATGAATGTTAAATATCAGACTTGTCATTGTGTTTTAATGACAATAGCTCCTTTTAAAAGTAAGAAAAGAGAATCTGCGTGCTTTCATTGCTTAGAAATGCCCTTGTTAAATCTTAAGATAATGTTTCCCATATTTGAAAAAAAAAAAAAAAAGAGAATGAGCTTAATTTTACTGTAAAGCCTAATACCAGACACCATCCTGTGAAATAAAGGACTCCTAGAGCTATTTGCTCTGTGCTGTTGATGTTAGATATTATGTAGACTGAGTACAATTACTTTTCAAAATTGTGTTTTAGATGGAAAACAAAATTCATAGTACAGAGTACTGAAAATCTGCAGTGAATTGTAAATACAGTTCAATTTGATCAAGAATTTTTATTTTTAAATTTGCTAGCCAAAGGAAAGGTATAACCAGTAAAAATGGATTAAATGGGTTAACTGGGTTAAGTGAACTTCTTTCTTTCTTTTGTTTTGTTTCTCGTAGTTTCACTGTTTCTAGGATGCTCATTATTTTGAGCACAAGGAAAATGAAAGGTTAAAGTAAGACTTTAATTTTGGTTTTTGGAATAACATTTGAAACAATACAAAATATTGTGAATTTTTTTTTGTTCAAATATATCTCCTTTTCATTTTGTTTGTCTGGTTTTATGTATGTGTGTGTGTCTGACAGAAAAGTATCATAGACTCAAATTTATCCAGCCTTACCATAATACTATTCTCTCAGAAAAAAAATCACACTAATAAAATAAATACTTCAACCCATTCTTCTTCGAGTGAGTGAACAGAAAGCAAAGCTGATTTTATGTACATTCATACACGCAACTTTTTAAAAATGTAATCCTATAGTGCTGTAGCCCATAGAAGACTGTCTCTGTAAAAACGTTACACACACAGAGATATAAACTATGTATTTTATATTTCGCAAGATGTCACATTTCAGATAAATGCCACAAAATCCTACACTTCATCTTTGAAGTTTTAGTTTTATTTAGATTAAGCAGTGAGAATAATTCTAGTAGGGAAATACACAATTCTGAATGCACATACTGTAGTATTTTTCTATTTAAAATGACACTTTCTATATTTAAATGGATGGATCAATGTACTAAATTATTATTGTGATAACTCCTGGCATTGTTTTAAATAACAATTAAAAATTACCTTTCGAAAAACTTACTGCCTACAGTCTTCTCAGTGAGTGTGATTCTGAACACAGCATTATCAGACCAGACTGGAGATTTCATGTTACTTTCTGCATTTCAAACCTTAATATTAAACACTTTTCCTTGCCTAGTATTAGTTTCATATGTTAATATCATTTTTTATTAACATAATACAAATATCACTTGCAGTACTACATCCTTCATTGCTAGCGGCTTTCATATCAAATGTCACAGCAAATTTTATTTTCGCTAATAGATTGCGACTTGTACATTGTATTAGTGAAAGTGAACATTATTACAGGATGACACTAAAATTAAAGAACATACTGTACAACAGCACATAACACTCTGCTAAATTACCTGCTCCTTCTGACCCACTCTCTATCCTATCCCACCCCACAAAATGCTATCGGAACTTCTGTTAGATATTTTATTGCTTCTTTGGAGAAAACTTCACCTTTCAAGAACCTCACTATATCCATTGTCAAAATATCACATTATACAATTCACTGGAAGTGAACTTATTGCTAAATACCCATTAGGTTCCCAGGAGATGCCTTACATTAATTGTTTAGTGAAAGCACCCTTAGGCTATCGCTAGGGAAGAACATTAAATGCATAAAAAGAGAAGTTGACAGAGATCCCTGTAGAACAAGATACATCTACTGGCTTAAAACTTCTCCACGAAGAATCCTGCAAGTCGCTGTTCAGAATGGTCATTTTGGGGTTATTTTTCCTCCTGCTCCTGCAAGCACAAATACAATTAATTGGAAAGGAAAATCAGTGCTGCATCAGCAGAGAGGCTTTAAAAAGTGATTATGAAGAGGTAAGTTGGGAGTGGAAAGCAAGGAGAAAAAAAAAAAAAAAAGGACGTTATTTTGTACCTGAGGTGTCTGCGCGGTTTGCAGAGATAATAGCAAGGGAAAAAAAAAAGTTGGAGAGCAGAGGAACTGCGGACCTAATGCTGCAGATGAAACAGAAACTAAAAAAAAAAAAGAAAGAAAGATGGTCAGGAGAAGAGGTAAGAGGGAAAATGAAGGCAAAAAGGAGAGACAGAATGCTCAGATGAGCTGTGTATTCAGAAAGGTTGTAAGTAAAATGTCAGCTAGCTGTTCGCGAGCGAGACGTCCAGTTCTGAAAGGAAGGGTAATGATTTTAGCAGCTAGGCACATCATATTTTTCTGTCTGATACATCCTATCTGCCACGTCCCTCTAACACTGTTCTTTTCTTTAACAGTAATAGCGCATGGAAGTCCTCTTGATTATTCATCTAACACCACATCATGTGTTTTACTGTATTTTGTATTTAAAACACCTCTCGAACCTTAATTACACCCTGTTATTTTTCCTCATTTTAGGAAGATTTTGGGGTTTGGTATTGCTGTCAAAGCACCACAAGAGGGGGCACTAGTTAAACAAGACACAATAATGCAACTTTTACTTTTCTCAGGTTTTTTTCTTTTTGTCACTCATAAGTACAGATCATAAATACAGATCTTTCCCTGCTGCACTAGAATATATTGCTATTATTTTGAGAATATTTATTCCTATTGAGAGAGTAAATGGAAGAGTAGCTAACATGAAGTTGCATTGTAAAAAAGGGACACACAAGCCTGAGCGTCCCCAAAAGTAATTAGCAAAAATAAAATTAAATTTTTGTTCACATCCCCCTTTTCAGGAGAAAAACTGAATCTTTTTTAGTTGGAGCAGACTCTTCAGATCTGTTTATAACCAGCATTTGAAGACACAGGGCTCCTAGATACTGAGATGTGCCTGTGTTTTCAACAGTCAGTGCCTTGCAGCTTGTGTAGTCATCTGTCTTTGTAAAAAGTGTACACAAATGATATTAGTCCTGGTATTATTTTTATTTGGCGCACATTTTGTGCAGGTGCAAATGACTGCAAGGCTGTGGAAACCAAGCATATGGACTCTGATGCTTTACACTAGTTGCCTATCTTAGGAGTTTGTATGTCTTTACTAAATACACAAGCACCTCGATCTGTTCAGGATTTTTCTCCAAACAGCCTAAGAAAGTAGGAGATATCATTATGTCTAGCTTTATATTTGAGGAGTTAAAGCAACAAAGGTCTGGATTTGCAAAGGAAGGTCTGGAATCACAAAGACCTTCAACTCCCACTGAAATCATGGGAGTCCAAGCAATTCTATATATATATGAGTAGCTGAGCTTAGACATTTTGCCCCAAATCACTGAGGCTGTCAAGAAACTTGTTAAAGTTTAAGGCTGGGCCAGCCACTAAACTTTGACAGATACTGTCTGCAATCCTCCCAGGGGAGGATAACAGGGGAACAAAGGAGAGGGACATTGAGGCTGAAAAAAAGTTGAACCAGTTTAATGAAAAAAATGAGAATAATACTAACAATAACAATGAAGATGTTACACTACATACAGATATTACACAAGTATGTAAATATGTTCAGAAATACAAGAGAATATGCTAGACATGGGACCCCCATCTTCCAGATGACAACAATGTCCCGAGCAGAAAAAAAGTCCCAGTCTGGGCTAAATGATCCTTATTTGGTTCAAACCCAGGAAGGTTTCAAAACCTGCTCAGCAATTTTTTGCTGCTGTTTTTAATGGCCTGGAGAGATTTGGAAATTTTTTTTTCTTACTTCCTGAGAATAAGAGCCATGGATACTTGCTGGAGTTCACTGGTGACTTGGTCTGGGCAAAGGGGTGAGTAAAGAACTAACCCACTGGAGCAGACAGGAGTACCCAAGCTTAGAGTCCCAATGATAGTTTGAAAAACCCAGAAAAGGAGCTGTGCCAGTCACATCAAGGGAGGCAGGGAAAGACAACTTGTCTTGATGAAAGGTGCTCTTCTACAGTGTGAAAACAGGAAGTGGGAACACCAGCAACACAGACAGAGATGATGAAGAGGCAACATTAATCCTCCCAACACAGCCGACAAAGAAGACTATAAGACTCTTCTTACGGGGCCTTTATACTGAGCACCATGGGAAGGAATACCGTGATTGGTCCATTTGGGCCACCTGACCCATCCTCTCCTGTCCATAGGCACAGCTGCCCCTTCTTCTCCGTGTTAATTGCCATGTGCTTCAGGCAACCCCAGAAAACTTTTATCCTGGTGCTCTCAAACAGGGACAAAACTGAAATGAGGGATGCTTTAGTCCTAAACTGGAACACTAAAGTCTTTCCTTGTAAGTAAAATACCTGCCCCTAAACTGCCTTTATTCTCATTTACACTAGCTTTATCAAAGTGCAGCTATAGAGGTTCATGGCCAAGGTAAAGGGCTCTCGTATTCCCAAGTAACTGATGTGTGTTTAGTGGTGCTATTCCTAATATGCAATGCGAGGAGACACAGAACACTTTTCCAGCTTTTCTGAGATTTTATGGCTTTTTCTCACTAAAGTTGGCAGATCTGGCTAAATACTCCCCTTCAGACTTAATCAGGTTACTGAAAACTCCCTGGTGCGTGTTCCCACCAGTTCACCCACATTAAAGATCTGGGTAAATGAGGACAATGACTCAGGAAAAGGACATTCTCTTTTCAGGTGTTGCTGTGGTCTTTGTCCTCAACCTGCCCCAGTACAATCATTATTATAGCACCACTAACTAGGTTCTAGCTTGATTTACTGTAGAAGACCAACAAGAAATTGAAACGAAAACAACAATAATTCACAGCACATCTGATCTTGAGTCAGGTTGAGCAACAATGACGAACCTATTTCGGTGCCTGCACTGGGGAGTCTCACATGTTTCTCATGACTGGATTAAAATAGATTTGTTTAACTCAGTGCTGTTAGTCCATCATGGATAAAGTTACAAAAATGGCAAATGTCTCTCATGAAGAGATATTAAACTGATAAAAAATAAAGGAAGACAAGTGGTTTAATTTTTAGCTTGGAGACTGAGCAATGAGAAATCAGCTCCCTGCTCTACCACAGACCATCCTTGTGATCTCAGCTAGACATCTCCAGAAGAGTTTAAGGGATTGTTTCACAGGCAGCTTAAATTGAATTACCTGTTCATTGCAACTGAAAGGATTAGGAGCTGTTTCCTCTCTCACTCAGCTTGAGCCAGGCTTCACACACATCTCATGGTGTGACAATACCAACTGAAGCCTCCCACGATGCTGAAAAGCAACCTGAAAAAGAAGTCAATTCTCACTAGATTAATGAGCTGAACCTTCTTAGGTGAGATGGGAAGAAAACATTACAATGCTGGAACTGGGAATGAGCACAGTGAAAAGCAAGGGAAGAAGAAGCAGCAAGACGGTCATGCATCTCTGACAGCAACAAGCCATGAGCTTGTCTTGATTGCCTGTCAAGCAAATCTGTGTCAGAAAATCAGAATATGTAATGGACAGGGAATGGGATGAACCCTGGGAATCAACCCTCTGATCAAGGACTGTCACCAGTAGCTAAATAATGTGAAGAGGAGGGTAGCTTTCATTCTTATCATGGTCTGAGGGGTTCATGGACTGGATGCTCTGGCCATCCATAAACCTTCTGGACTGAAGGACACTCTCTCACAAGTCTCCTTTGCAAAAGGACATGATGTTTTTTTCTAGGCTTAGGCTAAGAATATTCACTCAGAATATGGGGTACAGTTCTTATGTCTGTGAGGGCACAGGATATCACCATCTCTACCTTCCCAGTCAATCTCCTAAACACCAGGGTATATACCAGCATTTCTAGAATGAAGTGATTTGATGAATCAGTTGTCAAGGTGTTATCAGCTGAAATTTCTAAAAGGGGCTGACTTTATAATAGGACAGGTTGCATTATCCAGTGGACAATAATTTTTTACAATGCGAGCAGTTGAGGAAACCAGGGAAAATCATGCTTGAAATGTTATGAGATTCATGGCCTATGGAAGATCCATGAGAAGACTTTTGGAAAAGTTTCACATGCATCAGACTTGGAGTGAACACAATCCTTTTGACCAGGAGTGGATACGAGCATGCAACAAACTCTTTGGCAGGGGTTAGGAAAAAAAGTGTTACTACATGATATTTGAGTAAAGAAATTAATGGTGTAAAATGCAATCTAGAGGCTTAGTACACTGTTTGCCTTGTGGGTGATATCCCAGAATATTTCCCAAAGTATAAAAGCACTAAAATCTGCATCAGACCAAAAGCCCACTTGCCTTGATGTCCTGCCTCCGACTGATCTTGCAGAAATACATGCAGAAAAGAAACATTTTTGCTGTTAGGTCTTCCTAAATTCTGGGACTTTTCTTGCCTGGGGATGTTGAGAGACGATTTATAGTGATGCCTCTGATGGATTTTTTTTTTATGAATTCATCTCATCACTTTTTGAATCCCCAAATCATTTGGACTCCACAACACACTGTGATGAGAATTTCCACAGTTTAACTGTGTATAACAAATGTAATTAGTTTTGCTTGTTTAAAACTAGTTACTAGGAAATTTTGTTTCCTGCCGTTTAGATGTCTGTTACAAGAAACTGTGAATGAACCTTTCCTATTCACTTTCTTCATTTCAGTCACAATTTCATTTATCTTTAGTGTGTGAGAGGGTAAAGTTCAGAATGGGTTCCTCTCCTCTCCTCTCCTCTCCTCTCCTCTCCTCTCCTCTCCTCTCCTCTCCTCTCCTCTCCTCTCCTCTCCTCTCCTCTCCTCTCCTCTCCTCTCCTCTCCTCTCCTCTCCTCTCCTCTCCTCTCCTCTCCTCTCCTCTCCTCTCCTCTCCTCTCCTCTCCTCTCCTCTCCTCTCCTCTCCTCTCCTCTCCTCTCCTCTCCTCTCCTCTCCTCTCCTCTCCTCTCCTCCTCTCTCCTCCTCTCTTCTCCTCTCTTCTCCTCTTTTCTCTTCTCTCCTCGACTAGACTCTATCTGGAACTCTTCTGCACATGGCCGCCTTTGATGTAGGCTGAGTGATTATAAGGAGTGGGTCCTGCTGAACCTGTAAATTTGGTCTCACTGCTCACACACAGAGGGAATGCCCAAAGCACACATCCTGAATACCTCAGATCTACTGGATTTAGCTGTAGGTTCAAACTGTGCACAGCTGATATCTAACAGATTCTTCAGACTTGAGCTACTCACCCTAAAAATTTCCATGTGTCCGTTAGATACATGTGTAAACTGACTATCAGCCTCCTGTAAGTGGTGAGATTAGGACAATCTGGCTCTGAAAGGAATTCCCTAAATTTCCAGCTCTGAAAGGACTGAAGAGGGAGAAAGAACTCAGTGATTCTCAATTTGTGCAACGATGTCTGGAGAATGAGGCCCTCCTTGTTCTAATAGATTCATAAGATCATAGAATATTTTGGATTGGAAAGGACCTTTAAAGGTCATCTAGTCCAATTGCCCTACAGTGACCAGGGACATCTTTAAGTAGATCAGGTTGCTCAGAGTCCCATCCAACCTGATCTTTAATCTTTGCAGGGATGGCACTTCTACCATCTCTCTGGGCACCATGTGCCAATGTTTCACCACTGCCATTATTAAAAAATGTCTTACTTATATCTAATCTACACTCTTTTAGTTTAAAACAATTACTCCTTGTCCTATTGCAACAGGCCTTGCTCAAAAGATTGTCCCCATCTTTCCTATAAGCCCCCCCTAAGCATTAAAAGACTGCAATAAAGTCTCCCTGGAGTCTTCTTCAGGCTGAACAGCCCCAACACTCTTAGCCTTTCCTCATAGGAGAGATATTCCATCCCACTCATAACACATGCGGTCTCCTCTGGACCCACTCCAACAGTCTCATATCTTTCTAGTGCTCTCTGTGTAAAGTAAGCTTGCATCCTCTGATTATGTTCATACTATGATATTCTCCCAGCTTCCGAAACAGGATTACCTGTTGCAAACTTCATATTGGAACTGGCTCACGTTAACATATTATATGGCAGTGACCTCCCTGCTTAACTGTGTAACAGGCTTTAACCTGTTGAATGAAGACAGTCAACATGCAGTATCTGCATCCATGCTGAACAGTGTTCCATTTACTAGATTACCATAATCCTAAAGAGCACTGTAACTTCAGAATGAGATGTGTCAGCCTGAATACTTCACATATTAGGCCCATTTAATCGTTCTCTTTTCCTGCACCCTCCTCCTGGTGCCACCACCTTAAGTGTGTGTGGGACAGTGTGATGATTTTTCTTCCGGGCCAGGTAAGTCTTCATACTTGAAGTGTATAAAGAATGATCTCATGATGTTGTGAATGAGGTGTTGACCTCTTTCAGAGCCCTACCATCAAAAGATCCTTGATAGAGGATAGATGCCCTAGCAGGCAGCTCACTGCTAAACTCTTTCTTTGTCATGTTGCCTTAACATACAATATTCTCAGTTACCTTTGCATGAATGGATCTGTGGAATATCATACTTCAATATCTGGGAAATGGGCAAGCAAAATCAAAACTGCAGTAAAAGGAACCATTCTCACTTCCTGAAGTCAGGACAAGAAAGTGTTTTAGGAAATGTAGGGGAAAGGAAAGTGATGGTGCTAAAGTTGGTCACTGGAACATTTCCATGTTAGCCATAAATTAGTATGTCTGGGATCAGTCCAAGCTAGCCTGGAAACCTGTTGTGCAAGCATCTATGTGAAGAGTCACCTGAGGGTCTCTTTGTACTCCAGAGAAAGAAATAGACTCTCCCTGGATGGATCAGAGGAATCACACCCTAAACCGTCCCACTTCATATGTAGAAAACCTGGGACTAGTCCCCATTGGGGAGAATTTGGTTAACACTTTGAGGCACAATCACAGTTAGAAAACTTCACTGCAGAATATTGGGAAGCTGGTTCACTTAATCTAAAATTTACACATTTGGGATTTAAGCTCCTGAATTTTATATACATCACCAGGAGAAATTTCCTCTTGCCATCTACTTTGCTGTTCTTTGTTCATGTAGGAACCTAACCCCAGTGGTCACCACCATGTTTGGTCTTCTGGGAGATTGCTGTCAGACCACTCTTTTGTGTTTTTCCAGTTTCTCTTTTTTTTTTTTTTTTTTTTTTTTTTTTTTTTTTTTTTTTCCTTTGCAACAGTCTGAGAAATGTAATTTACCTGCTGTGGTTTCTCACTTTTTTTTTTTTTTGTCCAGAAAGCAAGTAGTCATAGTTCTACATACTCTCAGGCAGGAGAGGAACCTAAACAATCTTTCCTCCATTTCAGAGGACTGCCCTAATGGGTACACATTCTCAAAGGGGAACCATCCTCATTTCTCCAGTTATACTATTTCAGTAAGGTTATCTATATACCATACAGAACATTTGTCATGTCTTCATCCTGCTAGGTTACATTTCTACAACAGTGTAAAAAGGTACAAGATGAAAAAATGGACATTGTTCAGGTTTATTTTTTTTTTCTTTGAAGGGGAAGGAATTTATGATGCCAAGTCACATTATCACAATTTCCAGCCACGCAGTGATAAATGTTTTTGAGTCGTTCTTCTCTGATGGAATTTCCTCCTCTGGAAAGAGGAGAGCTCACAACATTCTCACAATATTGGCTTAAACTATTCTGATTGAACTTTCTCTGATTTTCCTGCATTTTTTTTTTTTTCATAGAAAGACTGAGTAATGGAAGAAAGCTCCACTTTAAATTGTTTTTAAGACTATGTTTTAATGACAAAGCACAAATCAATCTAGCCTAAGTCCGTACAACTAATTAAGGGAGCAATTCATTCAGAAGTAATTCTGGACAAATCCTCCTTTTCCTTCTCCTAACTCTGAAATGGCAATCTGATCAGGTGGATCAGAAAGGCATTGGATGAAAACTATGGGTTTTTTTTGATCTCTCTTGAATTTGGAAGAACTTGAAGAACTTTTTTGATCCTCCTGAATTCAGAGGATCAGAAAGGCATTGGATGAAAACCATGGGGGTTTTTTTGATGTCTCTTAAATTCAGAAGAACTGTTTTGCTGATACTCTGATCCTGATATTTCAGGAGCTCTGTGATGCTACAATGGAGACTGTTGGCTGGTGGTTAACATGGAATCTTTTCTTTGAAAACAGTCTTAGATTGCCTTAAGTTCACTGTGAAAACAAGCTCTTTATTTAGAACAGTGAAGTTTGTTCTAGCTCTGCGTGCATCTGACAGAGATACTTCACTGGGACTTAACTCGCTTGTTCAGGTCTACAATTGAGATCAGGGTTCCCAGGATTTAAATGCTGAAGACTCATCTTTCAAAGACAAACCCAAAACCTAGAGCTACATTTACAAGGAATTTTTTAAAGTATGCAGTTATTTTCCTTGAAAAAAACCCCCATTGTTTGCACTTCAGAGGACTAATTTTTCTAAGGTAATTTTTATATTTGGGTGTAAACTAATTTTTACTTTCCATCATCCACTGTGGCAGAATACCACAGGGTTGAGACCAATTTTGTCTGTCCTGACAGAATACACCCCAGCTTCATAGACAGATGTGGCTTCTTTCATCTAGACAAAACCATAATAGTAGATACTTGGTGTATCTACCAAAAGCAGATGCTTCTATTTTCTATGGGCCATAGCTCCCAGGTCTTGTCCTCTGAGGTCCTCCCAGGTCTTGTCCTCTGAGAACAGCATCCCCTTGGGCACATTCCACCATCTACAGCACAGAAATATAAATCTGTGGTGCTCATAGTGTCTCTGAGTAACCAGTGGAAAGAAATAAGCTCTCTAGGTTGTTAGAGGTTTCATCTTAACTCAGGTGTTTAAAATAGGCCATGCAAATCAAACTAAAGCACCAGACTGCACGCTGCTACCAAGTATGCTTTCTGTCTTTTATCTGCACTACTGCAGGAGAAAAAAACCTGGCTTCACGGTGTTCAGATTGGTTGAAGCTTTTAGGATTCAATCTACTTCATAAAGAAAAGGAGAGAGAGAGAAAGAACAGTTGGTTTTATGTGGTATTGCATACATTCGGCTCCATTTTCATATTGATTGTATATATAAAAAAGGGGAAAAGTAAATAAACATGAGGAGGATAATGTCCCAAATGGAGTTTTATCACAAGTGCCTCCTGCTGGGATTCGAGAGCAAAACCTTCCCTCGAGGGGACAGAATAATATCATTTTAGTTATGGCCATATTCTTCATTTGGAGCCTCCTCATCAGCATGTCAATGCATGTTATTCACTGCTTGGAGAGGCAATAAAATCAAAGGGCCCATCTTTAGAGAGAAACATGTACGTTACCAACGTTTACACTACAGAGATCTTGGCCCTTAATAAAACCTACATCCAGTAGCGAAGTTATCAAATGGAGTTGGGCTCATTTTCTTTTATACGAATGAAGGGGTGCAATATATCTTAACCAGCAGCTGGGAAATTAATGCTACAACTAAAATGACATTCTGCGTCTCAATGAATGATTTCCTGTGGGGTTCGAATAGTGGCTGTGACGAGAAGAGGTGTGATAATGGATCTAAGTCCATAATGCATTTATCCCCAGGTGCACTTACTCAATCTGTTCGTTGTGAGCATTTTTTTTTGGGTTTAGTGGGACTTTTAGAGTTTTATTTTGCTGCACTGAGGCAAATGATTATGATTCACCTTTAAAAATCTATAAGGAAGGTTGTTGAGCTTGTGAGATTGTGTGGAATGAGATTGGGCTGCTTTGCTGTTTTTCAGGAAGGAAAGAATGGAGGTTTTTTCAATGGTATTGCAAAACAGAGTTGTACTACCATTTCTTTTTAAGATAGGGAAACTGAGGAAAATCACAGTAAAGCGTCATACGAAGAGGCACATAGCTAAAGCCCAGGTCCATTCCAGTGCCATTCCTCTCTTGCAAGGAGATGAACACTGCAGGAAATATCTTCATTTACAGCTCAAGTGCAAGTCATTTTTAAGGGTGCTTAAGATTTACCTGTATTGATAATTGAAAAAGGACTAATATATGATCAATAAAGTTTATAAGTATGTTACAGTCCCAAGTAACATTTCTCAAAGAGGATAGTAAGAGCTCCAGCCTATATTTCAGGTAGTAGGTTGTATGTCAGGAGTTCAGCCCATTAGAGTAGTCAGTAATGTGCATGAAGGAATGAAGTACTTTTGAAAACAACTCCTAGAAAAAAAAATTATAACGCAGTGAATGTCTTCTGTAGTAAAGGAAAAGATACAGGGAGGCAGAACAATATCTTGGAATGAAACGTAGAGAATCTTAATCAAATACATCAGGCTGGTGGAATGTTATAAATTGAAGATCACTCTGTGCAGGGGGAGAAATCTGTCTTATGGTTTATATTGTATTTATTAAAGAGGAAAAAGCCACCTGTTTGCTTTTCATTACACGTAAGGGAGGTGATGGAGTTGCCACTTACTTATTTCTCTCTTTAGTATTATTAGTAAATAATGTTATTGCATTATTATCACAGGTGTACACACACTAGATATTTCCGTTATAAAATCATTATTATATTTTATTACCAATATTAGTGCTACTGTACCTCTGAAAACTGGGATATGAAGCTTGTGGGCAGAGGCAGCTCAGGGTTTTCTGAAAGGCCCTGCAGAGGAGCACAGCGACCCACTGGCTTGGAAAACTGCACAAAACCCACTGTAACGGGAGAAGAAATTTCAAATCCATTGGTGCCATTTGGGTTCATATGGTGCTGAGTGCAGTACAGCTGTGGATCTGACACACCCAACCTGCAGTCTCAGTGCTGGAGAGGCAGAAGTCCAGACCTGGTGGCATGGAGAAGTCACCTATTTCCCCATCAGGCTGCCTTGGTGCTGGCATGAGCTGACTCACAGAAAAGTGAAAACTTCTCTCCTCTCTCTCAAAATTCTGCCGTGGACTGGTTGCTTCCCCAATTGTCCTCAGGAGGTTTTGTGAAGCTGTTCTGGGGGTGGAGATGTTGGACAGCTAAAAGCAAAGTCTCCTTCAGGACTTCCTGCCTCATGAAATCATAGAATTATAGAATGTTTTGGGATGGAAGGGACTTTTAAAGGTCATGTAGTCTGATCCTCCTGCAATGAACAGGGACATCAAGCAGATCAGTTTATTCAGAGTCCTGTCCAACCTGGCCTGGATGTTTCCAGGGATGGGGCATCCACTACCTCTCTGGGGAACCTCTTCTGGTGTTTCACCACTCTCCTTTAGTTTAAAAACATTGCCCTTTATCCTATCAAATGCCATGAGATTGCTTGAGAAATTATTGTAAAAAGGCAATATTCAGCAGTTTCCCACTACTGTAAGTACTGTCTGAGCTGTTCTCCAGAAAGCTGGCTAACTCCAGAAATCCAGGAAAAGGAACAGCTATCCCCAACCCTGTAGGAGAAAAAAATAAAAAAGGTTCTTATAAAAAAAAATCTGCAATTATCCAACACCAGACAACTTTCCGAATCCAGCTCACCTAAGCTATATTTTTTTTCTCCCCCTCCATGAGCAAAATGAGTGCTGCAAGTAGTCGCAGTGCTAATGGTCTTTTTTTTTTTCTTTTCTTCACGTCTCTTCCCCTTGCTCCCCGTACTGAAGGCAGAACTGCAGAGACTTCAGGAGCCTCTTCATGCTATCACTTCACAGGCTGGAAGGTGACAGCTTCGCCAGGGACTAATGCAGGCCGACATAATTGAATGTGGCCCGCAGCAAAGCAGCTGCCTGGAGCCACTGTTGATTGTAGCTGTCATCAGGTGGAGCTTGCTGCCGTAAAATACTACGGGTCCGGAGGAATGCGACTCTCATATGCAGCTCCGTGGTGATAGCTTATTTACTCTTACCCCTGCTACAACAGTTTTGTAGTTAATAATCATCAGGATCACACTGTTGAGTGAGCACAGATGCTCAAGCTCTGAATCATCAATAATCTTACCGGTAACCTGGTCTTGGATATTAAACACTGGCCCTAGTGTTCCCATTATCTGAGTGTATATTGTGCATTTCAGCATGTCGTCCTTCTTTTTTATTTATTTTTTTTTTCGCCTTTGTGGAAAACCTTAAATGATTTTAAAGATATTTCCTACGCCTGCTTATTTAACTGTCACAGGATGTGGGAGAAATATAATCTGCTAAATTGGGCATGAAAAACTGTACACAAGGAGAAGGGTCCCTGATTTCTGTCTTGAAAACGAAAGTGGCTTTAATTACAAATTCAGATGAAGAAGCAATCACATCTTCCATTTATACAGCTTTTTTTTTTTTTCATTTCAAAGGATCTTAGCACAATGAACAAGCAATAGGTTTAATCTTTTCTCCTTTATTTGGAGATTGTGAAGTGTAGAAGGAGTATGAGAATATTTCATATGAACAAGACTGCAGGATCTCTCTCGTAGATGCAGTAAGCAACGTATATCTCAGATAACACTGATCTTTGCTACCTAAATCCCATCTAAATTCTTAGTGGAAAACTATGCAAGCCCCAGGAAAAACTTGGTCTATTTTTCTGGTTCCTACTATTCCTAAACTATTTATAATATCTTATAAACTGTGAGCACCGTATTTAAATTTAGTATACTACATATAGTGTATACAGAACCATTTACCAACTATAATATATATTTAGTATATATAGGATATCATATTTAAATTTAAATGCAAAATACAAACCTTGGTCTGTTTTAAAATATATACAGGCTGAGGCAGAAGATCCTGTAGCTCTCAAATGATTATGCAGTTTTGCTGATAATGTATTACTCTGGTTAAGTTTAAGAAGCATCATTTTACTTTAAACACTTGTCATTTGCATTTTAAAAATAAATCATATTGGTGTCACTGGCTTTTAGACACCCAGTGCTTCCACATCAGTTGGTAACTAAGGAGGTGCAGAGCTGCAGGTACATCAAAGAACTCAGAGTGAGCTGATGAAAAAGAAAAGAAAAAAAAAGAAGTAGAAGAAGGGGTATTGGAGAAAAGATATGAAAAGAAGGATTGTCAGCCTACGCCTGCTGGGTGTTTTGATTTGGTTGCTTTGCTGTTTGTACCTGCTTGGCTTCCTACAAAATTAGCTTGTTGGGGATGACGGCAAGGGGGCTGGCTACATCTGCATTGCGATGTTGCACACTTGTTCCTTGTTGGGACACTGGAACATCCCTTCAGATGTCTTCATGTGTTTCTGACCAGCCTGTAGCACCTAAACCACCTCAACTGCAGATTCAGGGGGTCCCAAAAGCATCCACAAACTGAAATTTAACTTGCAGAGAACTCTTCCTGAGCAAATTTTTGGATTTTGGTTGCTTTGGTTTTGCACTCAGTTCCTCTCCCCAGCTTGATTATGGTGGAGGGAAAACGAGGTGGCAATTAGACCTGCTATTGTAATGATTAACCTTGTTTATTTTAGTTTCCATCCGGGAGTACATTATGGATGCTCCTTCGATTTGGTGTTAAAGAAACTGTGAGGGACGTTTTGTCCTTTGTTCTTATTCCGAGCTTCCCTTAAACTGCTGCAAATTAAGAATAATTCTTGTATTAAATGGGTGTATATTAAGAAATGTATCCGTTGTTTTTATCTGATCTATGAACCTCTTGAATGAAAGCCGTGGGTCTGACTCTGGTTGTCCTTATGGCAGCTTCACAGTGATGTAACTTTAATGACTTCAGCACAGTTACTGCTAATAGAAGTCCTCATGAGTAATCAAAAGTGGAACTTGATCACTCTTACGAAGGGCTCTTTGACCACAAACAGAAACAAAAGGTATTTATTTCCAAACCTCAGCTCCTTAGCTGGTTGTGAAATGTTTCTTCCCATCCTTGACAGAACTGGATCGGCTGTTTATGAGAAGCAAGTATTAATTATACAAGATTTAGCCACAAACATCTGTTTTTTTCTGTTTTTAAATAAACATGTCCTTTCAGCTGGTACTGAGCATTCTTGGGGAAGGGAAGAGAAGCAAAATGCAAAATATCACTGTGGGTTAACACGAGCGGTCTGATCATCTTGTCAGGGATGACTCTGTATTTTATCCAGAACACGAGCAAACAATATTCTCATAAACAGTAAAAAAATGTATTTTTAGTAGGAGATCATGATGTCGGCTCAGCTGTCTGCTTGTGTTTAGATTTTGGAAGCTTGCAGGAGGATTAAAACCACTTGTTTCTTTTCTTTCTATCTTCCCCCCCCCCCCCTTTTTTTTTTTTTTTTAACTTGTCACTGCAATAAAGTTGGCTGTGGCTCTGGGGAGTCCTCTGTAAAGTACAATGCCCTGGGCTATGGGAGATGGAGCCCTCAATAACTGATATGAAAGGTCCTTAATTAAGCACTTAGCATTTCAAGGCAGTTATCACGGCTAGCCCACAGACCGAGCTGGCAGTCCGTCACCACCGATAGGCCACCTAGATGACTAACGTGAGTTGAGTCGAGTCTTTTGTACTTTAGGCGAGGAGCCCCGAGGCACAGGCTGATCTGGTGACCCTCCCAGATACACTTTCTCTGCCGGAAGGAACTGGATATCGGATGTGACAACACTGCAGACGGGAACGTGTTTTTTGTTTTTTTTCTTCTTCTTCTTTTTTTTTTTTTTTCCTTTTTTTTTTTTTCCTCCCCTGAAGAGCAGGGATTGAGGAGAAAGTTAGAATGACAGTGGCACTTTCTTGGCTCTGCTCATTGGTATGAATATGACCAAACCAAATGAATGAATAATTATGAATGTATTATGAAAACAGAAGGGAAAATCCTGTTGCTGTGGTGCATTCAATTATTTCACTGATTGCCTATGACCATTGGGAAGTTAACTAAGAAAGAGACTGCTCTTCCCCCCCCGGTACCACTCTTCTTCCAGTTCTTTTTGCAATCCTCTGGACAGGAGAGCATAAATGCTTCAAGGGAAGTTTATCTTTATATTAAGGAGAGGAGGAAGACTTTTGTGGCATTAAAATGGAAAGGGTTAATGGAATGAACTATAGATTAAATTGTAAAGCAATCAAAGAAAACCAAACACTTTATAGCAGACAACCATCTTCTGGTGTTTGGGTCTGTGTCAAGCCATGGATGTGGAAAATTAAAGCCATACTGAGAAGGGAAATGAACCATGTCTAATACATCCCCAGCAATAAAATGTTTTCACTAGGACTGTAAAACTGTGGCTTACATTAGGAAAAAGAAAATCAAACTATATGTCAATTCCACATCATGGGACATGAAGTGTCCACAAAAATTTATATTACTATTTAGAAGTGTTTCATTCTGGTGTTTTATTGTGATTGGATGCGCCCTTCTCAGTATCTTTTGACTGGTATGAAAATGATTTGAACTACTTTTTTAGCATTTATTTTACATCTATTACCTGTTCTATTACTTTTTATTATTTTATTGTGCTTGTGTAGAGGATTTTGCACAGTTTTCATTATAATGTAGCATTAAGTCAATTTATTTGTGTATTACACGCTGTATAATTGCACCTTTTTTTGTGGAACAATTTGGATTTCATTATCCAACAAATCAGCAGTGTTACATTTTGAAAAGCTCTTGTTAGAAATCAAGTGCATTTTCCAACTAAGACAACAGAGGTCAAGTTTGCATCAAAAAGGGAGCAGAAGATTTCTTGCCTAAAACAGTTGTACAGATGAGAAAGGTCATGGTGGAAACAGAAACGCTCATTTCTTTAAGAAAATATTTAGTTATTTTGGTCCAGATCAATGGCGATCAATATTTGTAAGAAGGGAAACAGTATGGAGCAAGGTGGTCTGAAACAGAACAAGTTTGAAGAGGAACAGATCAACGCAAAACCAAAAGGGTGCAGGGAACATGTCAAATGTAACAGCGTTTTTGTTTAATATTCCTCTGTATCATTCTGTTCCTTAATTTACAAGTGCCATAAAGAGGATAACTAACATAGGCAACGCAGAGTGTACATCTTTTTGTGCAGATCTGCTTTGCTATCATTTATCAGGCTTAAACCTTTCATAAGAGGTGACATAACAGCAGTTGCAACTCTCTCAGAGGTGAAGTGACAGCCCCTCTGCAAAAGAAACACAAAATAACATTTTAAATAACATGCCAAGAATGAGAATAGACATGAAGACACAAACCTTTGCCTTTTTTTTTTTAAGAAAAAATTGCTACCTGGGTCCCTCAGTTCTTCTCTAGTAGTTATTATAGCTTCACTCAGGAAAGTTAAAATTAGCTCATGAGTTAATAAATCAGCAAGTTGTACAGTGAAAGCTTCACATTATGAGGAAAACTTTCCACTCGTAGACCTCCGATGTTATTCAACTGTCCTGTCATGACACACCGGGACAAGCAGTTTTCAGAGGAGTATGATTTCAATTTCACTTCTTCTTTTTCTTTTTTTTTCGCAAAGCCTTTTTATTGAAAATATTGGACATACAGGCAGGGATTTATATGTGCAGGTCTGTGCAGCGCTGAGTACAACCAGCCCACAGGATCACTTGAACTTCCATGACCAGGGAGCCCTTCAGGACTTCCATAAATGAGGACAACACTGGACATTACCTGCTTTTAGTGTTTTAAATGTTGTGAGCTTTCATGTGAAATTGTAATCCCTTGAACTGAAAGGGATGCATAAATTTGGAAATGGAATGGTATTTTGTAAATGCAATTTTTTTCCTCATATTAGAACTATTTTGCTGTTGATAGATTTATTCCTCTAAAAGATTGTTCCGACAGACCTTATGCACTGTACTGAAATTCCTTAAGGAAGATGTGAGCAAAAGCAAAACAGATTTGGACGCTTTTTCAAATATAACACTTTTTCAACAAATTGTCAAGTTCACTCTTGAGCTGTGGTTTAAAGTTTTCACCTGCCTCATGGTAGTAGATGAATCAGGAAAAAAAAAACCCAACTGAGTATTTCAATTACTACTAACACCTTTCAGCTCAGCCTTTTAATTCTCTTTTCCATCATGACTGGCTTAGAAGCTCTACTACAGAAAGCCTTGTTTACTTCAGCCTCCCTCCCCAACCACACTTCAAATCACAAATCAACACCTCTCAAAAGGTTAAACAAAGGGCTGAGGACTACAGCAGAGCGGCTGCCCGGTTCTAAATACTTTTTTTTTTCATTTCTTACATGTATAATTCAGGTCCTGCATTGTTTTGGGTATACGTAATGCTGTTGTGTTTGAATGCTCTACCATTGAATGCTCCAATGTTAAAAGCATCGTGCATTTAACACACAAAATTCTTGAGCTGATCTGAACAGGTAAACAAGTGCAGTTTTTCACATGTTGTAAGACTGATTCTAGGAACGTGATTGTCCCCCTGTGCTCAGCACTGTGAGGCCACACCTTGAATCCTGTGTTCCGTTTTGGACCCCTTACTACAAGAAAGACATTAAGGTGATGGAGCATGTCCAGGGAAGGGCAATGAAACTGATGAAGGGTCTGGAGAGCAAGTCTTGTGAGGACCAGCTGAGGGCACTGGGGCTGTTTAGCCTAGAGAAAAGGAGGCTGAGGGGAGACCTCATTGCTCTCTACAACTACCTGAAAGGAGGTTGTAGTGAGATGGGTGTTGGTCTCTTCGTCCACATAACAAGTGATAGGGCAAGAGGAAACGGCCTCAAGTTGCACTAGGAAAGGTTTAGTTTGGATATTAGTTAAAAAAAAATCACCAAAAGGGGTTGTTAAGCATTAAAATAGGCTGCCCAGGGCAGTGGTGGAATTATCATCCTTGGAGGTATTTAGAAGATGTGTAAATGTGATGCTTAGCAATGTGATTTAGCAGTGGACTTGGCATTGGTAGGCTAATAGTCGGACTTAACAATTGTAAGGTATTTTCCAACCTAAATGATTCTACGATGCTATGAAAATGTATGTTATCCCACTTTGTAATGTTTTGCTTTATTTTTGGTGAGTATTAACATATTTTATGAGCTCAGCTGCATGCACAGACAAGAAGTACATTCCATAACAAATTACAGTACAATGCTCATAGATGCTTGTACCTGGGTCTGAAAAAAATACCCAACTCCTGGTTCCAGACAAAGATAAGTGAAAACTTTTGCTTCTTTGTAGTAGATGGTCACACACAGTAATCAGTAATGAACTCCATCATTTCAAAACGTCATCAGAGTCTGAGTTGAGCGGCTGAGTGGATGATGATCCAAGGTGAAGTGCTTGGTCTCAGCCCTTCAGTTTCCCACAGTTACTGAGTGGGTCATTCAAGCCATTGAAATCCAGAGCTTCAAAATATTTTTAGGTATTTAACAATCAATAACCCTGAGTATACGGGCTTTTTTCCTTTCTTTAGCTCAGTTTCAACACATAACAGGGTAATGGAACCTTTCCATGACTGCTGTTGAATAACCATGATATTTGAAGTTCAAGTGTGACCCTAAAGAACATAAGGTTTTTTTTTTTTTTTTCTTTTGAGAACAAGGACTGAACAAGTATCATTTCCATTCGTTGGCAAATTGCCTATGTCTGTTCAGAGCAATAAAAGTATGCTGGCCTATGAGTTTGCAATAAGATCTCTTCTAGAAGAAAAAAAGACAAGCATGGCAGCGTACTACAAGCAAAAAGGAAATTGCTTCAAAATGAATTATTATTATTATTACTATTTTTAATGCATTCGAATTCTTGCTCCTGTTGAATTCATGGTAAACACTTCTGAAGTCCCGCAGAAGGTTCAATTGATTCTGATCCACAGGAACTACCCAGAATCTCAGAAGAGAGGAGAAATTAATGAAAAATGTTACAGAGTAGGGGAATTAGAGCCAACATTTCTAGTACAGAGGATATTTTAGCAGCTAAGCATCTAGATAATTTCCAGAATGTTTAACTTTAGGCACTCAGATTGAAAATATTTACTTTAGTATCAATGGTAAACTATTAGTTAATGATTTGCTTTTATGATTGCTTTTAGTCAGGTAAGGGTGACATTTAGTAAAGTGCTTGCACAAAAGTATTAAAAAATTTACAACTATATATATAAAGGAATTTCTTGTATATTTTACCTAACATATAGATTTATCTTAATTTTAAAAATTTTTGTTATTATTCTTACAAAAACTTAATGCACTAATACTTTATAGCAAAGGAAGTAGGACTAATTAAATTGATAACTGTACATTTTTATATTTATAATTTGAATTTATATTTTACAACACTTTGGGTGTTATTTCTGCCTTTTACAACATATCTGTTGTCACAATCTCTAATTCTGAAACCATTCTCTTAACTAAAACACAGGTGTCACCATGCTCAGAGCAACTGTATGTGACACCAGAAAAAAACACAGACAAGATCAGAATATTGGACTGCAAAGGCGAGATGTTTTGTCTCCTGAAGAAATAGGTGTTTTATTCAGAAGGAACTACAATGTCAGCTATACAGCTTATCATACACTGTTGGTCATTAAGACACTTCCTCATACTTTACAGCAAAATACGAGGTACTTGTTATATAGATTGCTGTACATGACTCAAATTTTCAGACATAACATGACAAAGTGTATAGGGGAGAGCAAGAACATTACCAAAAAGCCAATAAATCTACAAAGGCAGGGAATTTGTTCATTAAAATTATTCCTGCAAATAACATAACAGAATAAAATGAATTTGAGAATTAAAGTTTTCCAGTGTGACCACTGGAAAGAATTGTCTTATCATTCCAATTCTGGGAGTAAATTTTAACCTGAACCTCAACATGGGAGACACAAAGAAGGCACACAATAATAAAACAAGAAGAGGAAGTACCTTGCCTGATTCCTGTCTCCGGCACTGCACAGAAACATGAAAATACCATAAACTGACGAAAAGTAACATTTCTCAATTATTGTCGAAGTAACAATTCTGTCATATAACAGCTCTAGGAAAGTGCAACCTCCTTTATTTTTTAACAGTCTTGATTCATGACACAGTCCTGTTGATTTCTCCACACCTTGAGTAAGTATTTATGACCATAAATGCTCAGACTCTTTAATGGGCATTTGTACTAGATGCAGTGGAGTTACCCTAGAGATCTCCCATTATCTTTACCAGTATTTTTTCTTCCACGTTCATCCATTTCTGCTCTATATTTATCTCTGAAGAGCATCTTGAGTCCCAAAGAAGTGTTTGATAATAAGAATTCATAAGCAATGACTTATGCATAAGCAACGACCTATTTACATGCAATTGATTCTGTGGGGAGAAAGAAACTGAACCTAAGATGACAAACTGCATGACACATTGAAGACCCATTTAATTTACATACCTAATCTGGGGACGGATTCTGCACACCGAAATTCAGTTTGTTGCCTCTTTGCTGTCTATTGCCCACTTCTAGGAAAAAACTGTTATTGAAAAGTCCTTAACTGGGCACTCCTGTTCTAGTATATCAGAAATACCTTGATTCCTGTGACTACTTTACCCTTTCCCTAGGCAGGACATCTGTGGTGGTGTAAGATTTTATTGGTATTTATATGTAAAAAAAAAAATAATAAAAATGTTTCCAACTGAAAGCAAGAGTTGAATGTTAGACTGGATGTACTGCATTGTCCTTGGTTAGAAGCTCAGGTGTGCCCATACCAGCAACAAAATCAACAAAACTCATTTTCTTCTGCCCCATATTCCCCAGTTTCTCATTAATTGGTTACAAGTGTTGCTGAAAGTGAAGAAGAAAAAAGCCAAAAAAGGTTATGACAAATTAAACTAATGTAGTGAAGGCTCAGATAAAGGAGAACTAGGTTTTCTCTATGCAGGGTTTTATAATTATAATTATTTTATTTTATTGTTTGCTGGGGAGAGTCAGAGTTTCGAACAGTGCTGGCACGTAGCTATTTCCTCTCTTGTGAGAAAGATGGGAGATGACATGTCAGTGCAATTCTTTGTCAGAAATATACATCTGCATGAAGAGAGTAGAGTTAAAAATTTAATCTGCAAAGCTATTTAGAGAGTGGATAGGCCTTGACAGGCCTCCCAAATGTATTAAAAGAACAAGAACAGCAGAGTTATGGAAAAAAAAAGCTGTTGCAAGCAAACAGAATGAAACTAAGCTTTCTTGACAGAATCAGTTTGCCAAATGACTTTAAAATTGCACTGTGTCTTGTAGTTTTTTCTTAAATAGATTTTAATTTAAATGTGTAAAGCAGAAGAAACTTGCTTAACTTCGGAGACCTGCGTAGCTTTTCCTTAAAAAAAAGAAAAGGACCCTCACAGTGATGTTTAGTCAGGTCATGAGGCTGATGAAGGAAGGATGGATGGAATTGATGTTGAGCAGTGGTTCGGGACTTGAGAAAGCCAACTCTAGTTCCTGCCTATACACAGACTTTGTGTGCGACTTTATGCAAGTGACTTGATCTTACTGGACCCATTTTTGCAGGCATCTAAACAATATTCTGAGATTTGCCTTCCTATGTCACATGCAAATGCTGCTCTCTTTACCAAATGCTTCCCTGCCTGGGAAATGGAGACACTCTGCTTTCTTTATTGGTCTTTTCTGAGTATAAAACAAGCCGTTGAGCCAGGGCAGCTAAATTTAGGAAGTAGTCATCTTGCCTAAATAAAATTGTCTGTAAGTTAGACATCTATTCTAAATTAGTCTTGCCTTTTTCTGCAGTCAAGAGTCAGGCATCTCCAGGGACCAATTCGTTCTATCTATTTTAGATATGCTTATCAGAACAGGATGAGTCACACTCTGAAAAACCTTTCTTTCTCCATTGCCTGTAGAAGAAATAGTGATGACCAATTTAGAGTTTTACACGGCTAAACCCAGGAATCTTGTACATATTTAAAGGCAATCCTATTGTCTGTAAAAATAGCGTACTCAGCACAAAGAGGTTTCTAAGAGCTCTGTTGAAGTAAACAATACAGACCAGTCAAGACTTAGATGATTGACAGCTGGTTCTGCTCCCTTGAAGCCAAGTCTGTACCTCCCACATTTAGAGCACAGCTCTGTGGAAACATCTGCATGATTCTGGGCATCACATGCTTGATGTGATCGTATGGAGTTGCTGGCTGGAAGGGAGTCTTCACTTCAGGGCTGTCTGGCAGAGGGATGCTTGCTTCATGGTGTGGACAAAACAGAGGGTAGTTTCAACAGATGTTGAGTTCCTTGACTCCTCTTCCTGTGCCATAAACCTGCCTGACAGCGTTACTTGAAGCATAAGATTTCAAGTAGTGAGGAAAGAAGAACTTCACAGTTGTAATTAGAGCAACTCTGGCCACATGTAACCACTAACCATGAAGAGTGAAATCCATATGCTGCTGAACGACCTTAGAAGACCTTTCATAAAACATTTTGTTGATATGAAGCTGTATCTGGATGAAATGTAGCACTCCCGCTCAAACGATTCACTTTCTCTGGAAACAGTGAGAGAAGTAGGTTCTACCCAACAGCTATGGTCACACCATTGAGACTTCTGAGAGAATTCTAGGATGAGGGAGGTGTAGAAAGCCACAGAGAACAGAATTAAAGTTTGCATAATTTAAAAATTGGTGTGGCATTCCACACAGGTAAACCTGTGTGCATGGAAGTGAATTCAAAGAAGGTGATGACATATCAAGTCTTAAATTATGTTTTTTTTCACATAATCTAAGAATGTTTCTTTTGAGACTATTTCAGAATAAAGCAATCAGTCATTAACATTATTGCACTATATTGCAATATATATGCCTAAGTTGCAAAAGGCAAAGTCAGAGAATGGGAGAATGAAGAAACACCTGCTGTAGGAGAAGATCAGGTTTGAGACCACTGAAGGGACAGGAACATGCACAAGTCCATGGAACCTGATGAGATATATTCATGAGTCCTAAGGGAACTGGTGGATGAAGTGGTTAAGCTACTATATATCACATCTGAGAAGTCATGGCAGCTCAATGAAGTTCCCACTGACTTGAAAAAAAGAAGATCCAGGAAACTACAGACCAATCAGTCTCCCCTCTGTGCCTGGCAAGATCGTGGAGTGGATCGTCCTAGAAACTATGCTAGAACACATGGAAAATAAGGTGACTAGTGACAGCCCACGTGGCTTGACTAAGAGCAAATCATGCCTGACAAATGTGGTGGTCTTCTATGATGGGGCTACAGAATTGGTAGATAAGGGAAGAGCAACTGGCATTATCCACCTGGACTTGTGCAAAGTATTTGGCACTGTCCCACACGGCATCCTTGTCTCTAAGATGGAGAGACGTGCAATTGGCTGATGGGCCACTCGGTGGGTAATGAATTGGCTGAATAATTGCGTTCAAAGAGTTGTGGTCAACAGTTTGATGTCCAAGCAGACACTAGTTATGAGTGACATTCCTCAGGGGTTGGTACTGGGACCAGTGCTGTTTAACATCTTTAGCAGTGACACGGGCAGTGGGATTGAGTGCACCTTCAGCAAGTTTGTCAATGACACCCAGCTGTGTGGTGCGGTTGACATGCTGGAGGGAATAGTTGTCATCCAAAGGGATCTAGACAGGCTTGAGAGGTGGACATCTGTGAACTTCATGAAATTCAACAAGGCCAAGTGCAAGGTCCTGCACCTGAGTTGGGGCAATCCCGTGCACAAATACAGGCTGGGCAGTGAGTGGATTGTGGGCAGCCCCGAGGAGAAGGAATTGGGGATACTGACAGAAAAACCGAATATGAGCCAGCAATGTGTACTTGCAGCCCAGAAAGCCAATTGCATTCTGGGATGCATCAAGAGTAGCATGGCCAGCAGGTCAAGTGAGGTGATTCTTCCCCTCTACTCTGGTGAGACCCAACCTGCGGTACTGTGTCCACCTCTGGAACTCTTAACATAAGAAAGACATAGACCTATTGGAGTGAGCCTAGAGGAGGGCCATGAAGATGATCAGGGAACTGGAGTACCTTCCCTATGAAAGCAAGCTGAGAGAGTTGGAGTTGTTCAGTCTGGAGAAGAGAAGGCTCTAGGGGAGGTTATAGTAGCCTTCTAGTACCTGAAGGGTGCCACAGGAAAGCTGGGGAGGAACTCTGTCAGGGAGCGTCACGACAGGACAAGGAGTAATGGTTTCAAACTGAAAAAGGGCAGATTTAGATTAGATATTAGGAAGAAATTATTTTCTGTGAGGGTGGTGAGACAATGACACAGGTTCCCCAGAGAAGTTGTGGATGTCCCCTCCCTGGAAGTCAAGGGGAGTTGGAACTAGATGATCTTCAAGGTCCCTTCCAAACCAAACCATTCTATGATTCCATGATTCCGTAAAATGAGTGACTTACATTTCGAATAAGTCTTTAAGCCGTGTTTACCTTTTTTTATATGTCTTCTTTCTTTCTCTCTCTCATCCTTTCTCATTTTTTTTTTTTCTTAAAGAAAAAGGAGTTTTTTGCCATGGTGGCTTCCATCAGGTGCTGCTTCAGCCACAGTATTTACAGGTTTGTAACAAGTCAAGCTCAGTTACTCAGTGAAGTTCTTGAGGAAAACACTGTCTTTTTACACTTTATTTTTGTGGCTTTTGATTCATGGATTAGAGGTCATAAGCAGATCTTGTTCACAGAAGGAATAGATCTACAAGGAATGAAAAAATGAGTCATCACTTTTGCTCCTAAACTCATATTTTGCTGGTGTTGAAAACTTTGATACTGATAAAAAGGATGAGGGTAGAAGGCAGAAAGAGTATATCTATTTTCTTTTGCCATTATCATTCTGATCTTAGCTGTTTTAAAAAATATTTACACTGTATTCAAATACCTCAGTTTAGTCCTGCAGACCATTTTAGTGTATTAGTGTATTAGTGTATTTAGTGTATTAGAAGGGGAGTAGCAAGGAGGTCGAGAGAGGTCCTCCTGCCCCTCTACTCTGCCCTGGTGAGGCCGCATCTGGAATATTGTGTCCAATTCTGGGCCCCTCGATTCAAGAGGGACAGGGAACTGCGGGAGAGAGTCCAGCACAGAGCAACTAGGATGATTAAGGGAGTGGAGCATCTCCCTTATGAGGAAAGGCTGAGGGAGCTGGGTCTCTTTAGCTTGGAGAAGAGGAGGCTGAGGGGTGACCTCATTAATGTTTATAAATATGTCAAGGGGGAGTGTCAGGAGGATGGAGCCAGGCTCTTTTCAGTGGCGTCCATTGACAGGACAAGGGGCAATGGGTGGAAGCTGGAACATAGGAGGTTCCATAAAAATATGAGGAAAAGGTTTTTTACTGTGAGGGTGACAGAGCCCTGGCACAGGCTGCCCAGGGAGGTTGTGGAGTCTCCTTCTCTGGAGACATTCAAAAGTCGCCTGGACACGTTCCTGTGTGACCTACTGTAGGTGATCCTACTCTGGCAGGGGGGTTGGACTAGATGATCTTTGAGGTCATTGATGAATATATTGATGTAACGCAATAGCCCGAATGAAATTATTGGAAATGAAATTAAGAGAAACCTTTTCATTCCTTAACAATGAACAGTTTAATATTGCTTAGTAAATTTTTACCTCAAAAGCTTGTATTTTGGATTCAGACACAGCTTCAGCCTATATTATTATTTAGAATGTCTTTCTTTTCCAAATGCCCAAACTACTTAGAGGATATATTTAGCTTCCTTCACTACTGTGATACTGTAGCAGAGTCATAATTAGAGGAATGCATTGTATAAAAATAATAGCAAGATTCCCCAAAGGGAAGGATAAAGGAAACTAAATGAATTACTTAAGAGAGGGGAGAACAGAGAAGGTGGAGTAATTGGGAAGAAAATGCATAGATCTGTGCTTTAACTATGAACGACAGGTATACAGAGAGTGTTGTTTGTGGTTATAACAATGAAATAGAGATTCAAAAGAAAAGCTGGAGGGATTTTGTACGTGATACATCTTGGAAAGCACTCGAAACCCTGGATTTGGTGTCTAAATATAATAATCAGAAGTCACAGAGACTTTGTTCTTTATCTTCAACATGGTGCTGGCTAAATTTTTAATTTCTTGGAGACAAGGTTTTCTTAGGTAACTTCAGAAATAACGTTCTCTCTTAGCCTGTAGTTTAACAGCAGAGGTTGCTAAGATGTCACTGTTAAATGATTTCTTTTGCCTCTAGAGAGTGTTTCATCTCATTCTAAGACAAAAAAAATCCAAAGTATATCAGATGATTCACAGTTGGAAGCACCTATTTGTTTCCTCTGAGCATAAAGGAGCTTTGGGTGATGATACCTGCCCTAGACAGATGATTCAGTTGAACTGAATTGTCTTCTTTATTTCACACTGAACCCTGTCCCAGAGGTGTACAGCTAAGGCCAGTGACTTCTACTTACTGTGACCTTATGCCTCTTTTCTTTAGGTTGGAAAATAAAATAATACTATCTAACCAAGAGAGTCTTTTAAGGATCTTCACTTAATCACAGCAGCACTGCGGCAGTTGATGTCCTGTTAAGGAGTCTTATTCCCTTCTAGGAATATTCTTAGATGTATAAATAAACAACAAAGTTTTAAGAAAAACTTGCTTTGGAATAGATAAACTATTTCATCATGAAGGACCTATCACTGAAAATACTTAATAAGAAAAGAAAAAGGAAATTGCCAAAATATTAAGGTACAGAACATAAGTACAAACAAGAACTTTGAGAAAAGGGGTCTGGTTTTGATTTTAAGTGTTTCCTAGGCATGAATACATCATTTGTTATCAATTTTTTGTATTGCTAGAACGCTGGTTATGGAACTACAGCTGCAGAAGTATAAGGGGTTTTTAGTTCTTATACTGAACTGCTTGATAATCTATTCGATTTAGCTGTTGTGCATTCATCCCATCTTTATTTTCCCAAATTTTTATTTGTTTGGCTTTGTCACAAAATCCAGAAGTGGAAATACAGCAGGATATGGAACCATGCAGGATAATGGGAGCAAAATATAATAACTCAAAATGCAATTCAGGCAGTCTACTTTAATGGAAGTTTTGCAGAAATCTAAAGTAGTGGAAGATGTTAGAAAGTCTTCAGACAATAAGTTATTCCTCAAAAAGTCACATCAGGCCTTGATGAGAGTATGAACAAATTAATTTTGGAGAGTATATAAATATATAAATTAAAACCATGCAAAAATGCCGACGATTGATTTTAAGTGACACCATCAACGAATAAACAATCTACTTCCCATTCTGTCCGCCCAATCCATTGACCAAGTTTATGCCTCTCTAAGAGACCTAAAGTTATTATAAATCATATTTGTCTGGATGCAACGTTTCATGCTTATGGAAACACATACACTGAATGCCTCTGTAAGATTTCAGGATGTGAAATATCCTCAGGCCTCTGTTCTTATTGAGGAGTAATAATGTATCCCTTGCATTTAGAAGCCTATGAAGGGCATAATTTTTATTCCCAGTTTTAGCCTTTACGTGTCAGATTAATAGGGTGTAGAAGATTTAAAAGTAGCATCCTGAGGCCCTGCAAGCAGGATTCATCTAACCTAATTTTAGCCCCCTAAAATTTAGTGGCTCAGTTTAATAGCCCACACATGCTGTGGTTCCTTGTGCCATCTGAGGCTTAAGAGTTGCAGCTGGAATCCAGGTGGAGTACTTTAAGGTATCCCAAATGGCATTAAATGCTTGCATTTAGCTGACTACTCAGTGTCCACTTCATATATATTACCTAGGATGTGATTTGGTTTGAGATTAACACACCTAAATTTAACTTTTTGCAATGTAGGTGCTTGCGTAAGTACTGTGTGTCTAAGCTCCCATTATTCATAATGGCAATTTTGTCAATATAATTCAGTAGCCTAAAAATGTTCTCCTTGTCCCTTTCGAGATGACTGAGGTTATCCCCCACAATCGGTTTGTCCAGATCATAGCTCTTCTGTAGGTCTTGCATTACACTCACCCTGATGATACGTGTCTCAGATGCCCTAGGATGACTCTGGTGTGGTTGTGCAAGTGAAGCAATCTTCAAGAGGTTGTTGAGAGTATGGCTACTGGTTAGATGGAAATGACTATGGACTAAAAGAGGAGCTTAGTCATGTAGGTGGCAACCCATGTGTACAGTGTCATTTGATATAACACAGGAATTATGGGACATGTACTCTTCTAGAGCTAGACCTCAGTTTCTTCATACATGATGATTTCCTGGCCTCTTTTTATGCCTTGCTGAGTGCCCATGACCAGGATGATTTAAAAAGAGTAAGCTTGTTTGTTTTTCTTTTTCAAAGAAGTCCAAATATGTGCTGTCACCAGTGTTTACAGACAACATGTGCTCTTCTTTCTCTGAGTATGTTGTAAATGATCATACTTTAAAAGGTGTTCAGTAACATTCCCATGTCACAGCTCTTCAGAAAAAAAAACCCACAGGAATCTGTTTAACTATACCTGAAAATTAAACAGGATTATTTCATCAAGATAAATTTTATTAATATTTATTGTTAATAACAAGTAAACTCATATGCTGTAGATTATCCTTCCATATCTAGTCTAAAAATGTCAAAAAAATAGTCTGTAAGAAAGTATGTTGAGTAGAACTATTCAAGAAAGGAAAAGGAAATTGCAGACAGAGGCAAGATTGTTGAAATGGGAAAAGGAGGAAGCTCAAGTATTCAGGAGAGAAAGTGACAGCACAGAACAGCATAAAATGATAAAGGAAAAGATAGAAAACCACCCAGGAACATCAAGAAGTTTGACCGGTTTACCCTCTGGCTGATCAGCTTGGGTGTCTTATTGGTGATGGCTAGCATACCAATGCTTAGAGTATCAACTTGTTAATGTCAGCTCTCTTCTGTGTTTTTTTAAGCAATGGATAACTGCTTTTTACTTTCAAGCTGTGAATCATAGAATCCTAGAATCCTAGAATGGCCTAGGCTGGAAGGGACCTTAGAGATCATCTAATCCAACTTCCCCGTCGTGGGCAGGGACACCTCTGTATTGGGTCAGACTGAGGTGGAGTTAATCTTCCCACAGCAGCTCTCTCCGTGCTGTGTTTCTTGGAGCGGTAGCTAGAAGGGTGTTGATAGCACCCCAGTGTTTTGGCTACTGCTAAGCGGTGCCCACACAGCACCAAGGCTGTGGTTTGATGTTCTCCCAGTAGTAGGGTGGGTGTGATCAACATCTTGGGAGGAGATATAGCCGGGCCAGCTGACCCAAATTGACCAAAGGGGTATTCCATACCATATGACGTCAGCTCAGATATAAAGGGAGAAGGCAGAGGGAAGTGTGGGGGGGCATTCGCTCTTTGTCCTCCAGAGAAACCGTTACGCGTGTTGGAGCCCTGCTTCCTGGGAAAGCGGCTGGACATCGCCCGCCGATGGGAAGTAGAGAATAATCTTTGTTCCGGTTTGCTTTGCTTCCGCGCGGTAATTGCTATATTAAACTGCTTTTTATCTTTACCCACGGGCTTCTTGTTACATCTCACCTCTCCCCTGTCCATCTAAAAAGGGGAGTGATAGAGCGGCTTTGGTGAACTCCTGGCCTCCAGCCAGGGCCAAACCACCACAGCCTCTTAACTAGATCAGGCAACACATGGGGACAGAACGGGGATATTCTGTGTATTTACATACTTCTTTGCACACAGGTAAAGGTGGCAAAAGGAAGTGACCCAGACAAAGAGGGTTAAAAGAGAGAATTAACTAATGTTTCACTGAGAAGTTGCATAAGCTGTTGCCTTCTCTGCCTTCGTCTCCCTGCTTTGATGAACAGCCCATGTATAACCGTGTTTAAACACTGGCATGGGCCCAAACGTACGTGGTGCTTGGTGGATTGGTGCCCAAATAGTTACAACCGATTGGACTGCTAGAGGGGAAAGAAGCAAATCAATAAATGCAGTCTTCTAACCCTCTGGCTGTCAGTACTATTTCAGTGCATTTAAGGCAGATGTTCAAAGGAAGGATTTAAACTGTTGTCTGTGCTGCTACCTGTACTTTTCAGAGGCACTCTGCTCTCTCAGAAAGCTCATTGGCAATGTCTGGGGTCTTTTTAGGGCACAAGAAGTTGTTTTCTAGGGATAGCAAGTAGGAAACAGTAACGGGAAGGGGATGTTACAATTACAGCCCTCACAGGAAAATACTGGAATTTTAATGCAAGGATTTTTGTATTTCTACAAGGTTTTTCTTTAGACTCTCCTCAATTCTCTCTACTGAATATTGAATCCAAGATAGTTCTTTCATAAAGTGTATTCAAAACATGTCTGAAAGAGCTTACACCGCTGCCTTCTCTACCTAGAAGATGAAATACTGTGTCCAAGAAGTAAGAGATCCATTTTTGTTCCCTCCTCTGTGCACTTTTATAATGTTGTCTAACTAAGCAATGACTAATAGTCTCTTCTGTGGGCAATTCCTCCTATTTTCTGGCAGAGTCATTCTACCTGTCACAGAAGAATTAAGTAATAACCAAGACAAAGAGAAGACTTAAGAAAGATACTGGGTCTTTGTAATGGTTCAGGCACTTGGCTGGGATGGGGAGAAGAAAAAATGTTTAAATTAATGCCTCTAATTTTGTCTGATGGTTGCACAAAAACTTTGACCTCCTGCAAATGGTTAGGGACACTATATTTACACACTGCACAGCCAGAACATGGGAAATAATGGGAAAAGCTCTTCACATTTTTGCTTCTGTATTTTACCAAAAAACTGATCCAATGAACATACTGAATTTACTCATTAGCTTAAACTTTTTGATAGAAATCAATGAACACTGCTTTGTGACCCTGGAGGAACCTGCAGAAGACCTGGGTGCCCAAGGAGATCTGGAGTGTTGAGATTGACTTTCAGAGCAGTTCCAGATACTAAGTGCCAAGCATCCAAGGAACTTCAATAAATGAAGAGAGGATGTGCTAATCACAGAATCACAGAATCACAGAATGTTAGAGGTTGGAAGGGACCTTAAAGATCATCTAGTCCAACCTCCCTGCCAGAGCAGGATCACCTACAGTAGAGCGCACAGGATTTAAATTTGAGTGTCCACACTGGTCACGGTCTCTGTACTTATCTAATGTGAAAGTGAAACAGAATAATAAAATTATCAGAGAAAAAAAGGATCAAGAAGCAATCCAGAGTAGAAAGTGTATTAAGCACATCAATCTTCATATGTGTACATGTTCATGGGCTACTCACAAACACATTTAAATCTTCAGCAGATCTTTGTGCTTTGTTATTTTTGTTGCATGATAAAGGAACTAAGTCATGAGATCCTTTACTGAGATGAACTGTACGAGTTCTACATCTGATGTTTGTAGAAAGTTTCTGTGTCTTCCAAACATTTTGCTTTTTAGTGTCATGGCTAGTACTTTCTGGTCCGAACCCAACATTTTAATATTTTCTCAACCCCTAGGGTAATTTGTGTCAAGAGAATGGATCTGGGTCTTCTGATGGGCTATTCAGAAGGTTTTTAAATATCTTACTGATTTGGATAGCTTTGACTGAGTTTCCCGGACCAAGAAGTAAATATGAGGTTTTTTAACCTAAGAACTCCTAAATTCTATTTTCACAGGTGATGCTAAGAACAGACAACTACAGGTACTTAACCATAAATGTCTCTCCCTAAAGGATTAAATAATAACACATATTGAGGCAGTAGGTAATAAAAGAAAGAAAATACTTGACTAACTAGATATCATAGATGTTTCCTTGCCCATTGGATCAGGTCTTCCAAGAATATGACACTGGTCAACAAGTCCAGCACCTTGCTATCACCATCTATCATATTGTTCATACCTGGTCAAGATTCCACCTAAAAAAGGAACAGTAACTTTTTTTTTCTCATTTAATTGTATTTTTTCTCTCTTTGCAAATGTTTTTCCTGAATCTCCTTGACCTACTAATTAGAATCTGCTGATAAGTTCAGATCTTGGTCAGCTTCCACATTTGGGGTTTACATCTCATTCAATCTTAGAAGAATCAATTCACTGAAGTGCAAGGGTACAAGTACTGCTTTATTATATCAGGTACTTACTGATCCCCTGATGTTCCTTACTACATTGCCTCTGAACACCAACTAAGGGATTGTATTAAAAACTTTAATGCCCCTAAAGTTAGATTCAGAATCTCCACTGATTCATATATGCAAAAATTGCTAATTACTTTAAGCCTAAAGCCAAGACCAGAGTTTTCTAAATCTTTCATAATGCACTTAACTATAACATAACCACTCATATCCAGTCATGTGTTGATGCAAATTTACCCACTACTTTTTCTGCTTCTTTTTATCCTTGGCTTGAGACAAACCATATCCCAAGCCTGTCCAAAATATTAAAGCTAACTCTATGCAACATTTTAATGTATTTAAACATTTAATAAAAGGTAAGGTATGCCATTTTAAAAAAAAATACATTAGTGTGTGTCTGTAACTAAAAGAATATTTTGGTTAGGATTTATTTAGTTAGTAGTGTTTTCTGTTTTTTTTTTTTGTTGTGGGCTTTTTTTTTTTTTTTTGCCATGTTAGCTTTGAGAAAACAGGTCACCTCTGCAGATAGATTGCAGCAAATCTGATTTATGGTCAAACCCTACAGAAAAGGAATCCCTATGAAATATTCACTTTGATTCAACTGCAGTGGGAAAATGTAAAAATAGAGGAAGCTCGTGACATGATATATGAAAATAATTCATTCCGCTGTATATAAAAAATGAGGGGATCCGGCAGCATCAATGATTCATCCTCTGCTAATACAAATTCAAAGTAGAGGAAATGCTGGATTTTGTAAAACAACAGCCTGACAAGAGTTAAGCTGCCAACTATTGTTTCAGATCATCATTTCCTGAAAAATGGGAAGATGATTATTGTGTTTTCACCTGCTGCAGCTTCCTAACACACTATTAGCCTGCACAAAGGGGTTTCTATCTAGTTTGCACCATCCACAGACATATTATGCTTGCGAACAGCTGGTGAACTGTTTTGTTACTGTTTTCAATGCATGTGGCTCTTTTTTTTTTTTTTCTTTCCCAAAACATATCCTGTCCTATTATGCTGATGAAATTTTCTTCATCAACACATTGGGTCAGCTACTCAGCTGGTGTAAATCAGCATAGCTTCACTGAAGCCAGCAGAATGACATGGATTTACACCAGCTGGGAGTCTGGCCCGTAGATCTTAAGACAAGCAAATAATTCACAGTGAATTATTTATAGGGTGAGTTTCACATGATTTTCTGTTTATGAAAATCCATGATTTATTCTGCATTCTATGCAAAATTACTTCAGAATATTTCCTCTGGCAAAGAATGCTTTGGACTGTATCAGGTGATGTGTGCATTGTTCATAGCAAGTTGATGTAACATTGGGTAAAGATATATGAGTTTCTGATTATTGCAGACCATTTCCTCTTGTACTTGCTCTTAATGATGAAACAACTTAAAAAATAATGTTAGCATTTTAGTGTTTTATTTTTCTTTCTTGAATTTTAGATCTAGAACCATGGAAGAGGTTCTGTCACACAATCCATTGGTAATGAGGATTTCTTCACCATAATGCAAGATTCGCTGAAATTTATGATTATGACCACTTGGAATTATATATGTTCCTAGCTAGGTGGAAGAATGATACAGTGGATTGGGTACAGGATACTTCTGGAATCTCTTCAGGATTTACAGAGACCCTTCTTAAGTGCTCAAGTAAGTCACCTCAGCTTCTCTATACAACATTTTCCCTCTGTCTAAAATTTCAACATAATTAACATATTCTTAGGTTTCCAAAAACTGGATATTTAGTGTGCTAAAACCAACGCGATTTCTAAACGCTTAATGGAAAACTTATCCCATCCAATTTAGATATATTTTGGAATGGGATGGACTTGCCTAACTCTTCCCATGAGGAAGTCCTCTTTCAGTTGCTCTGAATCATTCACAGCCTGATACTATTTGGGCTGGAAATACATCTTTTTGGTTTTGTGTTTTTTTTTTTTTTCTCCTGCAATTTTTTTTTTAGAAGGAATTGCTCACTATGAGAGCACAAATAAATTAGTGTTATTACTGTGTGCTTTTGATGTCCTTCCCTTCTACTCTGAGGACCAAAGGCACTGCCACTTTTTAATTTTAGCTCAAATTGCTGAATATTGTTACAGATCCGTTTTGAGATATTGCTTCTTCTGTCCCAGTGGCAATCCATCCCAGTTCAGTTGGGATGAGGTAACTTGACTGTGAATAGTATTCTCAAGACTTTCTCCACAAAACACCACTTGATGTTGGGTTGAATTCAGTTTCCTAAAATGTCTAGTGCCATTTCAAGTGCTTTAGAGCATCTAGCACAGCCCCATGGGGCTGTCAGAAAACTCTGGACAAATTTTGTAAAATCTAGCAGTACTTTAGAGTCTGTGAAGCATTTTATTTGACCTCCAGCTGCTATTCTAGAAAGGAGTTCATCTCTTACATTACCTTCAGCTTCATGCAGACTTCTTGGATACTCTAGAACACCTTAGGTCAGAACTAAACAACGTTTAAGTGATATCCCTGCTTATGCATCAGCATTCAGCTCCAGATGATGACAACTAAGTTTAGGTAAGATCATACGGGTATCTAGATGTGCCCTAGGCACCTAAAGTCACAGAATCACAGAATGTCAGGGGTTAGAAGGGACCTTGAAAGATCATCTAGTCCAACCCCCTTGCCAGAGCAGGATCGCCTACAGTAGGTCACACAGGAACGCGTCCAGGGAGGTTTCGAAATTCTCCAGAGAAGGAGACTCCACAACCTCCCTGGGCAGCCTGTGCCAGGGCTCTGTCACCCTCACACTGAAAAAGTTTTTTCTAATGTTTTTGTGGAACCTCCTATGTTCCAATTTGTACCCATTACCCCCTGTTCTGTCATTGGTCATCACTGAGAAGAGCCTGACTCCATCCTCCTGACACTCTCCCTTGATTTATTTATAAACACCAATGAGGTCACCCCTCAGTCTCCCCTTCTCCAGGCTGAAGAGATCGAGCTCCCTCAGCCTTTAATTCCTGTTAATTCCTGTTAATAGAGATAAAAATGCAATGACAGTAATAGAATCACAAAATGTGTTGAGTTGGAAGAGACCTTTAAAGGTCATCTAGTCTAACCTCCCTGTTGTAAGCGGGAACACGTTTCTCCTGTTGATAATAGATAACCAATGAATACCCACCAGTTCTCCATATCTTGCTACAGAATAACATAAGAATCACGCTTGCAGTGATATCACATCTGCCAGATTCATGTAAGGTGTTTCAGATGATGGTAAGTTCCTATATTTTAGCAAACTGACAGCTAAATTTTCCTCCTTTGACTGTACCGACTAGATTTTCATTAATTGTAACAGAAACTTAGACAGCTATCATACCTATAAATATGCTCATGTATATACCTAAATTCAGTTCCTTGAATTGCAAACTGAATTCTGCACTGCAGAGAAATATACACCTAGAGGTCAACCTGAAAGGCTCAGAAGAGGCATCAATCCCATGTGCTTTGTCCTAGGATTAGCATGATGATATCATCAACCCGCTCTCTTTGGACAAGACTGAGGAAGTTTGAGATATTTATGTGCAATTCTTTGCATGAGGTTAATCTCATTCCAACCTGAGATGTGTACAGTACAACAGTCTACACCTGAGATGGATGTCTGAATACCATCGTCTGAATGCTATTGATAATTGAGGGAGAAAAATATACAATTAACTAATTTTTTAACTTTCAATATTGGATGAAACCTTTTTCAGCATCATTTCCTCATTTTAAGTAACAAAGAAGCTGTTTCTGCAGTTAATATATGCTAGTTTGTCACCAGTTACTCCTCTAATACTGTACTGATTCCCCTATTCTTACATACGTGAATTTCTTCTGAGATTCAGTATGAAAAGTACCACTTTTACAAGGGATACGTATAAATATACAGATAAAATTTTTAGGATTATTTCAGCATAAGATTTTTAGGACCATTCAGACATCCATTTCCAAAGTAAGATTCAGAAGTCACTTTGTCCTGGAACCATAAAGACAAATAAATGACTTCGAGAAGAAAATTAAAAAACGTCACTGTAACATTACCGTATTTTTAGATGTTCTGTTGGAGTCACGCCTCCACGTTAAACATACATAACTCAAGATATTCATTAGTTCTCCCCACACAAGACGGTTTCAAATCCAAAACCACTCCTCTGCCATCCCTTATTCCATTGGAGCAACATCGTTACATATCACCAGTGTAAGGAGTGATATGACTTTTGTTCCAGCACAATGTGCTGTCTGCGAGTAGCTTTTCTTGTGGGAAGGAGGTTCAGAAGGTAATAATCGTTGTATGCAGGGCATGCCAATCCGATCAATAGACTGCTGAAGCATGTGTGGCCAGCTCTGCCCAGCCCCACCATTTGCAACCTAATTAGCAGCTGCTCAGAGATGGGAAACAGGTGCAGATCCGGGCCCAGGCCAGGGAAGTCTGCCTATAATTAACAAGGAAAAAAGGGTCAGATATTGGGAAGAATATCAAATCTTGGTCCACTGGGGCTATCATGCTGGCCTCAAAGGCATAGTCACCTGAGATCTTAGGCATGCTAATGTAAATTATGCAAGCTTTCAAACAACATGGCTGCATAATCAGTTGGCAGGGAAGAAATGACTGGCTGGTTTTGTGTAGTTCAGTCTGAGCAGTTAAAAAAAAAAAAAGAAAAAAGAAAGGATTTCAATGTTCTCGCTGTGTTGCTTTTTTTGTTTTGCAAATAACAGTGGTTTGCTGTTGAACAAACAGAGGAGAGAACGCCTGACTTGTCTGCTGGTAGAAGTAAAATGTGGGCATTTTATCTAGCTCTGAGTTTTTATTTAATCGTTGAACTGAGTAAACACTTATATATGCAGAAAAATTGACTCCAAATTAACAGAGATAACCCCGGCTAGCACTTGTATGGGCAGCTCGTGAGCTGGAAGTTGAAGCCTTCCTAATGTCATCACTGTTTTCTACCTGTATTTGTCTAACGTGTGATGAACCAAATACTTACGGATAACAAAAAGAAAATGTTTGGTGGCTGATTGATTCCGGCTCTGGAGATGGTACCCAGGGTATCAACTGGAGTGCTAGATCTCATGAGCTCGGCAGCATATTTACGTGAGAGTAAAAGGGAGGGTTTTTACAGCAGAGGAAAAAGGTAGGAAGTCACCCCAAGGTAGTTTAAGCATATTGATGACTTGACACAACTTTCTGGATGCCAACAGGTACTTCAAAGGAGGGAGTATTTCCCCATGAGGTAAGACATAACCCTTCTGTTTGCTCTTTGAAGTTTATCTGATTAACTTCAGTTCTGTAGCAGAACAGAGGCCAATCCCATACATTTATACTAATGAGCCCATTACAATACATATCTAATTGAGATGTTATTAGTATGTCATTACAGGCAGACACACACACATACACAAATTTGGGACCATCTTTAAAACAGCAGGATACAGGGAAAAGAAACGAAAAAAAAATCATGGGAAGTCAAAGAACTTCTAAGTTTCTTATATTGTGAAACTTCTGCATATCTTCTTTAGATGTATACTTTTAGCAAAAGAGCACCCAGAGAGTAAAGTCTGTGCCAGTTTTTCACTAATCTCTACAGAAGAGATCTTCTCCTGCCTCCTAAAAATGTCTTATTTCTTTACCTAAAAATATATCTATTTTATGTAATTTCTCAAAACCACCATGAGAGCTGAAGTGTCTAGTCAAGAAGCAAGACCTTTTTTGACAAAATCCTTTTTTATTTTTTTGGAAATAATCCGCCAAAGCGAGATTTTGTAACTAGATAGGTTGTGAAATCATTCTAGCTACTCAGATTTTCTGGATTTCAGCCCTTTGGTTGTTCAAAGTTCCAGTTCCCAAAGATTTGTCAGGTTCTGATTTCTTTCTCTGCTTTAACTTTGGAAATATTTCTAAGAATTATCATTATTCAGTATTATTTGTGTCATGGCAGAACATAACAACTGAAACAATGGAAACAGTGTAAGTTCTCTGAAGAGGAAGGATGCTCCTGTGTTTACAAGGCTGACTAGACTTGAATGTTTCTCAAAGCAAACGTATTTTCAAGATCTCCAGGTCACTGTGGTAAATGACCTCCTGGGAAGTTTAGGAGAGGACTACCTGATCTGTCTGCATAATAAACAGCCCGTGATAGGAGCCACAAAAGAAGCTGAAAGTCAGAGTATTTGAAGATAAGTGACATATCCATGTCCACACAGTAAGTATTCCTGCAGAGGCTGGAAATCTGCCTTTGTTGTATAAGGAAAACTGGATCGTGAGCCCTCGAGGGACTGGGAGTTTATTACTCTGAATTTTTATATGTTCAATTTGATGTAAAAGTGGTGATTCTGTGAAAAGTGGCTTATCCCACAGATTTGGGGCATGTATGGCCAAGCAGAGCTGCTTCACCAAAGGGCTATCATGAGATATCAGAGCTCATGTCCTGCCCTTCTGGTGTTTGTGTAAGAAACTTCAGTGGGATTAACATGTTTCTTCAAAGTTTGTTAGTTCTAGTGTATCTGGTAGAAAACTATTTCACTTGGAAATTATTAACTGACTGTACTCCATCTAGACAAAAGAAGCAGTGAAAGGACAGGAGAAAGGGAATATTATTAGCTTTGATCAAAAGATGAGGAATTGAGCCACACTGGATTTAAAACACTCACCCAAGATCATGCAAAAAAATTGAGGTTGACCTGGAAATGTATACCAGGGATCTATCTAGGATGTTTTTTTTTTCCTTTCTATTAAAGGCAAAATCCATGCAGCTCTAGCTTAAAAGCAAAAAGTAGCAAAAAAATATTACTGTTTTTTGACTCAATGAAATTTTGGTCATAGAAGAAACAGGCTTTCTACATTCTTTAAGAAGCTTAATTTCAGATATTAGAGCCTAGGAAAAAGAAGACATTACAATATTTTGTCCATATTTTATTTGTTTATTTTTTGCTTCTAATAGGAAATCTATATAGATTTGCAGAACTACCTCATTTTTGCATGCTGGCATTATGAGTACAAATATAGGTCCAGAAAATGCCTTGGCACAACTGACCAGATTTTTAGTGATCATTTGCTCAATCTTGTGTGTGGTATTACATAATACTGAAGGTTAATGATTCTGCTTAAGAAACCTGAAAGCATCTATGTTTGTATCTTCTTGAAATAAAGCTTTGCTTCTTTATTTCTCTCTTTTTCTTGCTCTCATAGAAGCAATGGCAGGAGTTACGTTGTACCCCTCAGTGGCCCAGAATGCGGTATAGTATACAACGTTTGACAAAGCCCCACAAAGTAAGATACTAATAATTCTGTATTGTATTGGAAAAGGAAAGCAGTGCAAAATTTCTTCAGTATCAATAACTTCAGCTTCTTGAGTCTTCTGAGGGAAACAATTTCAAGAAAAGAGAGAGAACTTTATATCTGGAGATAATTTGGAGATAGGAAGTACGACTGTCATTTGAATTTGACAACCTGAATTCCCAAGACAGGGCTTTTTGATTATGCTTGTTCAAAAATTTCAGTGCTGATTCTGGAACGACACCCTTTATACCTAACAGAAAAAGTAAAGGAAATATTTATATATGTTCTGCACATGTGAAGTTGCATATACACACATGCACACCTTTTCAAATCCCAAGTGTCTTGAAGTGATTAATTAATCATTACAGTACCCCTGGGACAGGAATATTATCTCCAATTTAGAAGCAGCAAAATGGATGAACACAGTTGAAGTGATTTATTCAAAGAGTAAAAAGCCAGCAGAGAAAAGGAACTAATTATGACTCATTTCTAACTCCTTGCACAATCTACATATTACTGTAGGTTATTGAACACAGTATTGGAACGCTTCAAGCAAACACCTATGAACTTTTCACATTGAGTTGACCTCCAACTCCGAAAAGGCTTGTATAAAACATTCTCACAGCGCTGTCGCATTTTGTAGCACAAACTCAACTAGAGAATAACAAACTTCAGCATCTGCCATTGGGTTATAATTTTAACTACACATTTCAGTGTCTCAGTAGGTATGTAGCACATGGATAATTATTTGTTGGTCTAATGAAAGTTATCATCACCTCTTAGTAACCTTATTTAATTTCTATCCTTAAAACATCATAGTTAAACAACCATGCTCTTGTAATGTGAGGCAGAAGGTATAAGCAGTCATCAGAGTTCTGATGATCAAAGGAGGTAAGGGTAATCTTGACATTTTAAATGTGATTGAACTGAATACACCTTTCTAAAATAAACCTCAATTGCTACAGAATATAGCTCCTATTTCTTAGAAGGAGAGATTTACAGCAGAGTGTCTGCCTAATGGAAGAGGTACTGTCTTCTCTGAAAACATATCCCTACAGGTTTGTTTTTTTCTTTTTTTTTAATTTCTTTCCCAGCTACTGTCATTAACCCTGTCTAGTCACCATTACAAACACCAGACAAGGCAATCCAATGCTGAGGCACTAAATTATTGCCAACCCATTTGTACCATCTGCTGCACAAGTGTCTGTTGATGGAAAGGGTGGTGGGGCACCTGGTGACCATGATGTCAAAACAACATTTGTAAAGGAGGCAGGGAACAGCAAAAGGACTGCATAAACAAAGCACTGGAGCAGGCAAGAAACTGAGATTAGCAGAGACTTCAAAGTAAGAAAAACTGATGCTCTTCTGCTTGGCTATTTTGAGAATCCCAATCGCACACATTGTGGTGGCCTCCTCAGAAGTGGGAGCAAAGTTGAATCTTGCTGCTTATAGGTTACAGAAATGAGGCAGTGCCATTGCTGCTACAGGAAATCACAGAGAAAACGAGGGGAAAGACAAAAAAAATAAGAAAAGGAACTGTAGGGAGCCAGGCTAGTTCAGTATCTTTCTGGAGGAACGGGGAAGAAAAGGAGAACTGGGGGCTGCTGGGGTGGTGTCTACTCCCTCCTTCACGGCCAGGTTGTCTTTCTAGAACTTAGTGTAGAAATAGCTGGCAATGCAATTAGGAATGTTTTTTCCATCTGCATCTCTCCTATTTTCCTCTTTGCTTTTTATGAACTAGTGTGACAGCACCTTTTTTTTTTTCTTTTTGTCATTAACTACTAATGAAATAAAGCACAAAATCCTTACACCTATCTAATTCTACCCTTACAGAATAGCCTCTCCCTGTACTTTTCTGGGTGTTAGATCATGCTAAACTCCTAAACTTAAACATCTTTCCAGCTCTAGAAAAGCCAGGATTTCTTTATTTACCTGATGCTGTGACTGAGTTAATGTCTATTTATAAGTATCTGCAACAATATTCAGTGGTACCTGTTGGTAACCTGCTAGTTTTTTCCCCAGAAAACTTCAAATCTCTCACATCATGTTCTGCCAGCATTCATGACTGACATCACTGAATAACTGATTTTTCAGTGGCTTTTAAACATATTTTGTAATAAGTTGATATAAACGCCATATGGGGTGCACTTTCTTTTTCTGTTTCTTTTTCTCTAGTGCACTCTGTCGCTTAGTCTGAAGTGACATGGGTTTACAGAACAAACTTAAAGATGGTTTGATTTGGTGAGGTTCATTGCTGGAGGCAATGTTATGCAATAGCTGAAAATCTTACAAATTTCAGATGGTGAACATTCTTTAGCGGCCTTTAAGCCTTTTCGTGTTTATTTGCATCCATGAATTCCAAGATGTAAGTTTTGTTTTCTCTAGTTGTCTTCCTAAAAAGTCTTTTTTTTTTTCTTCTCCATCTAACCTCTTTCCAAATAACATTCTGAACATGAACCAGAAATACAGATATGTTACTTATTAAAATGGGTCTTTGTTATTTTCAGGTCTGCTCCACATATTCAATTTTAATAATAATTTTCATCTATAGGTCAAAAATACTGTGCAAAATCTGAGTAGCACAAATTCTCACACTCTGAGTTAGAAAACAAAAAGCCTCATATGAAGTGCAGCATTTTACAAAGTATTCATCCATCCTGTAGGAAGCAGAGATATTTAGGATAAGTAGTTCAGATAGTTGTAGAATTCAAGATTTGCAGATTTCCTGAGATGAAGTTTTTGGGTTTCTATCCCCCATAATGGTATCTCAAAAATCCCTGCAAATGTTTTCTGGGTTGTGATCTTTTAATCTTTTTAAAGCCTTCTGTGAACATTTATACTTCTTGGACCAGCTTCAGAAGTCTTTCCCCCAATTTAAAGGAATCTTTCTCATCTTTTCAATCTTTCCTTACATTTTCTACGTCTCTAAGGATCTCTTTTACTTCCCTCTAGACCCACTTGCTATATTTATTAACATATATTGTCCAACTGAATTCTCAGAGTACAGTGAAATTATTTGACTTGTTTTGGAAATCTTCCTTATGCTTCCCAGCCTGATAGTTAACTCTTTGGAACAGAGTGGCAGATAAGAGTTACTCTTCTTGTAGTATATAAGTGTTTTAGAGAAGTTCTAACTATCTATATATCTTCCATTCTGCACCAAAAATTTAACAGTCTAACTGTGGAACTTAGCACTTGAGATTATTGAATGAAATCTATTTGTGATGATAATTTTGACTTCTAATACTTTTCTCTCACACACTTGCAGCCCTCTTAACTGGAATTGTTAAGAGAAATTAATAACCAGTGCTAGTTTTGACTGGGGTAGAGTTAATTTTCTTCATAGTAACTGGTATGGGACACTGACTTGGATTTGTGCTGGAAACAGGGATGGTAATTCAAGGATATGCTCATTATTTGTGAGCAGGACTTAGACAAAATGAAATCCATTTCTGCTCCTCACCCCACCCCACCAGTGACTAGGCTGGGGGTGCACAAGAAGCTGGGAGAGGACACAGGTGGGACAGCTGACCCCTACTAACCAAAGAGGTACTCCATTCTACATAGTGCCATGCTCAGCACGTAAAGCTAGGGAAAGAAGAAGGAAGGGAGACACATTTGGAGTAATGGTGTTTGTCTTCCCAAGTAACCGTTAGGCATCATTGAGCTGTGCTTTCTTAAAGATGGCTGAACACTTGCCTACCAATGGGAAATAATGAGTGAATAAATTCCTTGTTTTGCTTTGATTGTGTGTGTGACTTTTGCTTTACTTGTTTAACTGTCTTTATCATGATTTTTTTCACTTTTACTCTTCTTAGTCTCTCCTCCATCCCACCTAGGGGGAGTTTGTGAGCAACTGGAGGGAGCTGAGTAGTTGGCTGGTGTAAAGCTATGACATAACCCTGCCTCTCCATTTAATCGAAGTAGCTGGTAGCAACATTAAACCATACTTGATTCACTTCACATCCCTATCCTATTACGTCTGAGATCTTAATCTAATGGAGCTAGTCCTTGTCCATTGGATATCTGTATTGTTCCACACATCGCAGTGCAGCCCATCTCAGCTCTGATCATAGACTCATAGACCCATAGAATGATTTGGGTTGGAAGAGACCTTGAAGACCATCTCATTCCAGCTCACTTGCCATGGGAAGGGACATCTTCCACTAGACTAGATTGCTCAAGGCTCCATCCAACCTGGCCTTGAACACTTCCAGGGAACGGACATCCAATCCACAACCTCTCTGGGGAGCTTGTGCCAGTGCCTCACCACCCTCACAGTTTAAGGCCATTACTCTTTGTCCTGTCACTACATACTCTTCTAAAAAGGCCATCCCCAGTCTTCCTGGGAGGCCCTTTGGTTACTGGAAGGCTGCTATAAGTTTTGCCCAGGGTCTTCTCCAGGCTGAACAACCCTAACTCTCTCAGGCTGTCCTCATAGGGGCTCCAGCCCCCTGATCATCTTTGTGGCCTCCTCTGGACTTATTTCATGTCCTTTTGTATTGGGGGCCCAAAAGTGGACGTGATGCTGCAGGAGAGGTCTCACAAGAGCAGAGCAGAGTAGGAGAATCACCTCCCACAACTTGCTAGCCATGCGTCTCTTGATGCAGCCCAGGATGCAATTGGCTTTCTGGGCTGCAGGCAATTTTTCTGTGAGTATCCTCAATTCCTTCTCCACAGGGCTGCTCGCAATCTATTCATCACTCTACCTATAAATGTGCTTGTGATTGCCCCGACCCAAGTGCAGAACCTTGCAGTTAGCTGTCCAATTTAGAGACAAAGGTGTTGTGCAACATAGTGTGAAACAGTTATCACAGAATCACAGAATGTTAGGGATTGGAAGGGACCTCGAAAGATCATCAAGTCCAATCCCCCTGCCAGAGCAGGAACGCCTCGATAATGCTACATAGGAACGTGTCCAGGTGGGTTTTGAATATCTCCAGAGACGGAGACTCCACAACCTCCCTGGGCAGCCTGTTCCAGTGTTCCGTTATATTGGTGGGAAACTTGAATGAGAATGTAGCAGTGAGTCATGCTCTGTCATGTGTGTTAAAAAAGTTGTGCATGATTGAAGGAGCCCTTTGCTCTCTGCTGTTTACTCTAGGCTCCTCTACTACGTGTACACAGATGGCACTTACCATTACTTAGACCAAAAATCTGAGTATACCTCTGGGATATAGCCTAAAATATTTTACATTAGGGGACTATTACAAAATGATCCTATATTATATTTTGCCCTGAGCTGACCTTAGCACATTTCAATGGTAGGTTATGAAATTGGAGAGAAATTATATCAGTGTTTCCCAGAGGAAAATTTACTTCCTCTGGTTGAATTTTCTTCTGCTCACTTATTAGAAGAACACAGAATACACAAAAATAAAAGCTCATGAACCATAAGTGAATGAATATATCATTAGAGATGGATAATGCTACAATAAAAAAGGACAAAAATTCATGTCAGAATTAAAAGGCTGCTATGAAATAATGAGAATTGAGTAAAACAGACTGATAAGGATTTGGATTAATAGTTCTTTGTTCCAAGTATATTTGCAAAACAAGTTGTGGGCTTTTTTTTTGTTTTTTTTTGTTTTTTTTTAAATGAGGAATTAATATATTTACAGAACTTGGAAAATTAATAAGATTTTGAAAGCTCAGCTTTCTGTACTGTTTAAATGCATTGTTCCAGCTTAAGATGTTCCTAAGCTTCTAGTTTCTGTGTTCTACAAAGAATTACTTTTTAATTTTCTCAAATTCTTCCTTTCAAAAGATAACACAAAACAAATAGAAGTTTTAGTGGATCTCATAATAAAGTTTTCTTCTCATAATCAGAAGACATCTAGACCCAGGCCTGAGGTAGAAGAAAATACCTGAATGACAGTGATATAACATTTTTAGATTCTTGATTTACTGCCTTGGTACAGAGTCCATAATCTTCTGTAGCAGAAAAAAAAAATACAGACTTATTTTATGAAACAAAACAAACATGAATTTTCTTGTCATACTGAAGAACTGTTAATCCTTTTCTTATATCTTTTGCATAAGACATAAAATTATAATTCTGACCATATCTGCCATTACACATTCAATTTTTATCTGACTGTGTACCCCTCTACCTGCTTTCCTGCTGATGTGGTTTCCAGCCCTTCAGTTCTGGGAATCCATTTAGCTATCCCAGCATCTGCACTCTGTTGAAATATGTGTGACTCTAACTTGCCTGCGCTATGACCTACTTTAGTTTCTGCTGGAAAAACTAGTTTTAGTTTCTCAAACTGAAGCATGGTGTGTTTCAGCTCTATTTGTCAAACAGAGGTTGTTTTCTATCCAGGTGGGAACTGCAAATGTAATCTGAGATTTACATACAGTGCACAATAAGGTTAGCCTTCCAATTTATGGTGAAATACTAATTAGCCACTGACTAGGGAAAGAATGAGCTCCAAATGATTTTCTGTAAACTCAGAAAACTTTATTCTAGTGCTTGAAAACATTTGAGGGGTAATTTAAGTACTGATTTATGCCTAGGTCATTCCTATACTGTCTAAGAGGGACAAAAGTAACTCATCCGAACATGAAATTCATGAAATAATAACTGTCTTTGTATCTGTGACAAATCTTTGTTGATTTCAGAGCATCTGGTTAACTTTGTCATATAGGCAGCGGCTCATGTAATCTGGAATATTGTCTTATTTTCATAATAGCAAAGTTTGCCTTAGGGTTTACTGTTAATTAATCATGTCCAAATATTAACTGACATCCGTTCTTGGGTGTGAGCAAAACTCCCCCCCAGGGCACCTCCTCTGTGGAAAATCTAACATTTCCATTTAGAAAGGGAAAAGGATGAAATGTTCTAAGAACTAGGGCAGTTGTATGCAAGGGAAAAAAATTAGCTTCCATTAGCTGGGGGAAGACAGGAAAAGACCCGTTGGTTCTTTGGAGCCAGCTAAGGAAGGAGTGATCAGTTATAGGAGAGTTTGAGCAAAAGAAGGGAGAAAGGAAATGCAAGTAAGGAGCTGCCATCTTCCCCCTGGGATCAGACTGGTGTACATCCAAATGGACTCTAATGCGAGTAGACGACCCCATCTTTGATCAGTATTACATTAATTTTACATTCTTGGTGATCTGTGTAGCTTTAATGGAATTATTACAGACTCATAGCAGAGTGAATGAAGACAGTCCTAAACCTAGTGAAAAAAATCCCTTTTTGTTAGGAGAATAATTTGGATGAACATATCCATATGGGATCTAAACATTAAAAAGAAGAGTCGCTAAACTTCTGGGGAATCTTGAAAATGGCATGAAAATGAATGCTGAGTGTTTCAACTGCTTTTCTTTCATTCATGGAAGAACTGAAATATTTACAATGATAACCTTGTGGAATGAGATTATTATAATGTCCATGTACAAAGAATACACATTGAGAGAGCTAGATAGAAGTAACTTGAAGTCAGTTTGTAGAGAATTTTCATTCTCAGTGGTTCATCCCATTGTACATATATATTTTTTAAAAAATCATCTTACAGTGCTACTTCTCTCCACCAAGTAGTGGAGAGTATTAAATTCAATACTTCAGAATTTCTTCTTCATAGACATCTATTCTTCTATTTCAGAGTCCTCTTCTCAGGGGACTATCTGTGCTCCCCCTGGCCATGAGCATTTACCTACCCAAATGCTAAAATATCTCAAAAGTGTGGGCTAACACACATTTTCAAAGGTCTTATAATCAATAAATTTGAGTGGCTTGTTATCACAAAACATACCTCTGATGCAATAGGCAATCCTATATCATAGAATCATAGACCTCAGGGTCCTGGAATCATAGAATGATTTGAGTTGGAAAGAACCTTAAAGATCATCTAGTTTCAACCCCCCTGCTGTGGGCAGGAACACCACCCACTAGACCAGGTTGATCAAAGGCCTGTCTAGTTGAACATTTTCATGGAATGGGCATTCACAGCTTGTTTCAGTAAATTTCAAATTCTGAATTTAAAAACTTTCCAACTAACTGAATACATGCCTTCTGAAAAATACATTAATTCTAAAAATAAAACCTAACCCCAAAAACAAACAACAAAGAAAAAACAAAAAACCCCAGCTCACAATTTTTCTGTTTGTAAAAGCTTCAGTAGTTAAATGGCTTGGAAGTTATGGTAGTAATTACTTGAATTAGCTTTGTATGTACAACCGGGTATTTTTTGTGTGTCAAAAGAGGTGTATGATTTAAAGAAACAATGCTGGGTTAATAGAATATATTTTCAATAAGTTTAGTTTAATACTAATGTTACAGTAGAAGTTGTACTTTCAAGCAACATCTAATACATTACCCTCTTATAGTCTTTGCCTTGGGTTCCCTGTGTCTGGAATTACTATACTATTATTGCTACTAAATATAAGGAAAAAATTCTTCACCATGAGGGTGGTGAAGCACTGGAACAGATTGGCCCAGGAGGCTGTGGATGTCCCATCCCTGGAAGTGTTCATACCAGGTTGGATGGGGCTTTGAGCAACCTCGTCTAGTGGGAGAAAGGTGTCCTTGCCCACAGCAGGGTGTTGGAACTAGATGATCTTCAAGGTGCCTTCCAACATTAACCATTCTATGATTCTGTTCTAAAAAATGTCTAATAAAGGAGAATGTCAAAGGGATTAAGGTCTCTACTGCAGCACATATATACAAAGGTATGACCGGAGAGAGTCAGTGTTCCCAGGAGGCCACAGACTATCTTTGAGAACACTAAATGTATAGACAGACAATGACCTAAAAATTGTGTGGCTCATTGAAAGCTGTAGTAAAAAGTAGAATCTATTCACTCATGTAGTGTAAGATGCTCTGGATAAACATACATTACTCTGTCTTTCCTGCTTGAAAACTTTGCTGTTCAAGCCCATTTTACTTTGAAGCACAGATGGGTAGCAACGTGCTTACGTTTCCATAGTTGGCCATTGAATGAGCCAGGAATAGAATGAGCATCACCATTTCCAGCTCCTGTTTGAAATTTCCACTTCTTGTGTTTCCCAGTGATAATTAGAGTAAGTTTGGGAGATTCTTTTTTTTTCTCAAAGGTATATTGACAGTGTTTTGGGATTGCCTTTTGCCGACTGCAAATGTTCTTGTTCGAATCATCCATTACTACTAGATCACATCTGGTATGTTGTGTCCAATTCTGGTCCCTGAGATATAGGAAAGACAATGATAAAGTGCGGTGACTTCAGTGGGGGGCCATCAAGACAGTGGACACTGGAGCACTTGCTCTGTAAGGAGAGGCTGAGAGAATGGGCTAGTTTAGCTGGGAGAGGAAATGTTTTTTTGGGTAGCTGGGGGAATGGTGAGAGCTAATAACAGCTCTTCAAGTATGGGGAAGGTACCAAGGACACAGAAGCAGGTTTCTCTTAGTGGTGCATGACAGGAGGATGAGAGGTAAAGACGTAAGCTGAAGCAGAAGTTCAGACAAGATATAAGGAGAATCTTCCACCATGAGGGCAGTCAAACAATGAAAAGTTGCTCAAAGTGTGCAGTCTCCTTCTCCAGAGGTGTTGAACAACAGCTGGATCAAGTCCTGAGCTACAGCTGTCCCTGCTTTGAACAGAAGGTTTGACTAGAGACTTCCCAAAGCCCCTTCTAACCTGCCTTAGTCTATGACCCTGGGTGGCCGTGCATTTATTCTATGGTTCTGCAACCTTGTTACAAATATATTTTGTATCCTGCTGAGTTGTTTGTACACACATTTTTTTCTTCTTTCTCAAAGATTTCCTTACCTTGCATTTATGCTAAGATCCTTTTATCTCACATTAAATATTGCTGATGTTTCTGATGTTTTCTTGTATTACATTGATAAGTTCTCCCATGACCCATGGCTAAGAAGTCATTCCTAGATGACACTTAACTTTAGTTTCGCTTGTAATCTTTGCTGAATTGCTTTCTTACTCTTGTAAAAAGTATTCAGCATCACAGATACACGACAGATAAGTGCATGTTCTGGCAGATTCCAACCTCAGGAAAATAAACCATTTTAAGTCTAAATCTGTATCAAGCTATCCCTCCCTGTATGTACATATTTTGACACCTTCGTCAACACAATTTCACTGTGCTTTTATGGAGTATCTATATATTTCTTGAAACCCCTTAAAGTAGATAAGCAAAATTCAGGCACTTCTCCCAGTTTATTGAGTTTTCACAGCTCCATTTATAGTTTAGTTACTTCAGAGGATGCTGGAACAAAAGCTGGAGATAAGAACTGAGGTCTTTGAAAAAGTTGAAAGAGAAGTAAATGTACTTTTGTTTGAAGATATGAATGTAAGCATATGTGCATGCATGTTTCTGTTACAGTCTCCTTCTCTTTTACAGACTAAATTTTTTTTTGCATTGTCAATTTTTGTGCTGTAAGCGCAAGTTTGACTTGAGTTACAGCAACTCAGGTTGAAAGATTTCCAGTTCTACTTCTCAGAGTTTGACTGAACAAAGAAGCCATCACTTCTACAAAATATGCTAATGACTCAGATTAGGATTGGATTATGCCAAAGGTGATGTTCTGATGCATAATTACTCCATTTAACTAAGGTATGCTGGAAATTGTACTCACTGGTACTGATTTCATTTCAGTGGAAAACTGACAACTTTCTACAGCATTCCTGTGTCAACGTGACATTCAGTGGAGCATTCAGATCCATTGTTGCCTAGGGTACCAGAAAAATATAAAGAAATACGAAATTTCACATAGGAATTCAGGAAGCAACACACTTACATCTTCATTGGTAGACTAAACAGCCAATTACAGGTTTTTGGTCCATAGGCCTAATGGCTGGATATGTCTATACTGTTAAATTCTTTTAGCCTTTAGAGTATAATAGTGACACTCAAAATTCCTGTTGGGAATGGTCTCTGGCCTGTGTTAATTCAGAAATCATGCTTAAATATTGCATAGCATTATGCTAGTTTACCTGGGTAAAAACATCTCGAGCATTATACCAATAAGATAACTCAATAAAATTCCAGTGTATCCAGGATTTGATAGTGTCCAGATTACCAAATTCAGGTGCCTGAGATACAAGAAAATACTGGGAAAAGCTGTCTTAATCACAGGACTAATGAGGAAGATGCTGCTGGAGAATTAGTGCTCTCAAATTACATCTGTGATTGCAAAAGCTCATAAATTTATTTTGTTAGTCCCTTGTTTGATCACCGGGGTGTGTATCAGAAAATCGTGTCTGGAAGCAAATTGATGTGAAATTAGACAGGCTTCCACTACCCCTGTAACATATTTCTGAAGATAATGAGGACTTAGGAGCCAAGTCTCTTAAGTGACGGCCATTTATGTGTGCGAAATCCCGTACACCTTCTAAATTTGAACAGAAGAAAAAGAAGGACATTTAGAAAAATTAAGCTTTTTAGAAACAAGAGCAGAAAAACAGTAAAAACTGAAAGAGTAAACCCCAGTAATTCTCCAGCTTCAATAGAAGTATATGATCCCCTCAAACTAAAAATCTCTAAAAATTATGTACCTTCTTTTTGTTTGTTTTCCTACTGCCAGCAGCTTTTTTTGAATATAAAATATTAAATTTTGGTGCAGGGGTCAAGTCAATCACTTTACTAGTTAGCTTGTTTGGAAGGAATGATAGTCGCTTGTTTATAAAGTTGTTCCTGAGTCACTTTGAGTCCCTGTCTTGCATTTCTTGTGTGTGTGCAGAACCTGTCTTAATGTTGCATAACGAGGATCTCCCCAGGCACAGAAAATTTCAGGAGCCTATAGAAATTTCGGTCCTGGACTGTGCAAAATAAATGAAACATCACACAACTTTTGTGAAGGAGGAATTTTTCGAGGTCTGGTTTGCTTTCCATGTCATTCCTCTCCAATAAATTGTTGCAGACTATCAGAAGTTTATGCTGCAGGAGTCACAGCATAGGCGAGTTATAATCATGTTTATTAAATGCCACATCAGGGGAATAAGCCAACTTCAACATGTCATGTCATATGTGACGACTGATTGCTACGTGTGTCTAAGTAAAAACTAGAGGCTAATGAAGAATCCAACAGCAGATCCATGGGTAAGTCAATTATTTGCAAACCTACAGTGCATTTCCTCCACTTTAGGTCTCTGCTGCTTTTTCCTGTTCTTCCACACCTATAGGTTGCGACACATGCGAAAGCCTGAGTACCTACTGAGGCCAAAAACCAAACCTTTGCAAATAATGATAATTGGATTCAGAAAACTTTGTCTGAACATCTTTATACCGAGGGGGAGCATGAGGATTGACACTGAAATAAGGAATAGGTGGTGGGAACAACAGAAGAAGTATTTCTCTGGCAAAGTAACAACCATAATTCTAGTTAGTGTAGGACAAAAAACTGTTGCCTTTATCAAAACAAATAGCAAAGCAGTTGAGATGGAGCCCTACAGAATTCACTGTATGGATCAGGACAACAGGTAGGAAAAGCTGAGACTAAAACAATAACAGTAATTATCATATGTCACAGTGAAAACCACAAGAAAGAAACTATGAAGAATCATGTGCAGAAATACTCCCTGAATTAATGCAGGCTTCCAAAATGCTGTATGGATTTTAAGTAGGGATTGAGGTAAGAATAATTAATAGTAAAAGGGGAAAAGGGGAAAAAAATCAACTTATAATTCTACTTTTTCAAACCTGGGGCAGATATTTTCAAAGGTGCTGAAATTAATGTGATCCCAGTAACTAAATCCCCCAGCTAGTTTTGAACATTTTCACCTAGATGCTTACTACTGGGCTGCTAGATCCGTAATTAGGCCCTTAAATCAAAGAAAGCTAGTTTTCAGAGAAGCTGACCTCTTCTTGAAGTTGTTCAGAGTTCAGTGCTTTTGAAGATCAGGTCACTTTTATTTAGGTCTTGGGTAGACGGCCGGGGTATTTTGACCTCCAGGGACATCTTGAACAAGTGTCACAGGGTTACAACCTTTGCGTCCACTCAATGATACAAAATGAAAAGAAGGTAACGCCAAGGTCTCTCTGTAAAAGTGGCAGCCTAGTACGATAGGAATATTGAGAGCCATGTTAGGGTCTTACTGGCTTGATTCAAGAGGGTTACAGGAAGGACAAATTCTCTGCAGGCTTCACGTTTCTGCTCAGATGTTTTCCGCCATGTCAGTCCAGATGGGAACGTGCACATGAGTGGAAGAAGAGCCAGTCAGGAAGCTGAGCTGGCAGATAGGTGGGTGGCCCACCTATTCAAACTATTTGGTTCATTTCCTCATGCCAGGATTCCTGGTTTAAGGATGTCATAGAATAACTCGTTTCTTTGCTTCAAATCAGGGCAAGGACCACTGCTGATGGGCTATTTCCCCACCCTGGGGAGGAACCCTTGATGTGACTCTACTTGCAGGTTCAGTTTCTTGGTTGTGTAGAAAAAAAAATCCTTTATGCCAAATGATTGTCATCCTCAGAGGATTTCCTTTACTTATCTCAGTTACTGCAAGGCAGGCAAAATATTGGTTTTATTTCCCATAACAAACAAGGAGCCCTTAGCCACCGCTATAGTTCTAGCCTGGTCTAGCCTAGGCTCTTCTGCGGTCATATTTACAAAACAAAGTCCAAGGAGATCTGGAAGAGGCTCAGCTCAGCTACTGATGTGACTAAGTATTGTAAATATATATAGGTTAGTTCTGTGTTTACTTAACTGATATAATTCAAAATCTCAAGACACACATTTTACAACTGTTGATGCCTGTCTGATTTTCAAGTAGTGACAATATGCTTCTGGAACCAGGGAGAAGATTAGCGTCATCTTTAAGCTCCCCCAAAGCCATTTTACCACAATTTTTGCCTTTAGTACAATCGCAATCGATTTAGACAATGATCCCATGTATTAAATCTTCAATTTACCTTTCCCTTTCATTCACCTTATTCCTTTCTTCTTTACACCCCTCTCTTCTGCAGAAAGATATTCCCTCCCTTCCCTATCCTCTCATAATTTCCTTTTTCCTTCACTCTTATTTTTTTAGCCACCATCCTTCAGTGAGTCCATGTAGCTACCAACTTTGGACTGAGGAGTTAGTCAATGGGAGGAAGAACTGTCTTCCTCTGTGGCTTTGACACTGCATCCTAAGATTAGGAGGGCTGAGAAGGAGAAGAAATGAATTGTATTACATAATTGTTCACTACCTGCTGCTGCTGTTCCTAGGTAAGAGTGATTCTCCAGATTAGACAAGTATGAAATATATGATGTAGCTCAATTCTGTAATGGATGAGAAAAGTGACCAAGTGAAACCCGGAAACCTACCTATCAAAAAAACAATGGAAAGCACAATTCAGTTTCAATAATTTTTGCTTTAATGGCTTCACACATAGACTGCTAAGGGCTGCAGGGATTGTTGTGACTGTCTCCTCTGACCTCTTGCATTACACAGGCCACTGAACTGAGCAAATTGATCTCTGCAGCAAGCCCATAACTTGGGTTGAGCTTATGTGAGATCCTAAAAACATCAGTACTCTGTGTGTGCTTGCTCCAGCTTCCTCTCTGACAACGCTTTATAACAAAGCATAAAAAATAATGTAGCAAGTTTATTCCACAGCTTTTGGGAAAACATCTAGACTGGTGAAGATTTTAGCTCAGGAAAGAAATTCCCTTTAGTATTTCAACATAATCAATGAAGAGAAACACACTGGTTCTTTCAGCAGGCTGGTCAGGGCACTCAGAATTTGGTATTTGTCATGAATCTTAACCCTAAGTGAACATTTTTCCTCCTCTTACCCATCACCAAGGGAGTTTGTGGACACAAGCATCTCTAGAATGAAGTCATCCTGTTTGAATGGCACCCTCTGTGTCCTAACGAGGGAGAATTCATTTGCAGATTGATCCCTTTTCATTATTTCTTAAACAGCTGGTTTTTAAGTGAAGAGAGGAAACATTTTTGAGTGAGAGCAGCATTTTCAAATTAAAATATTACTGTTGTCTATAACAATGACATAACAGCAAGAAAAACTATCAAGAGAGTGGCCATCACCCCTTTGAATTACTCATTAAACAGCAACATCCCCATGCCTGTTAATGGGGGCAAGGTAGAGGTTCCTAATGGATAATCATTATGACAGTCTTCAAGTGGATAAAGCAACATGGGTGCAGTCACAGGCTTATAGGCAAGTATTTGTATAAGAACTTGAGATTTGGCATCATGGTTATCGGAATTCCCTAAGGAACCCACAAGTGAATGATCTGTTCGGGCATTGGAGAACACAGAATAAGTTCATGAGCTGAAAACTAAGATAGAAACTCCTTTGTACACCTTTCTTCACCCAGTTTCTAATACAGACAATTATTTCCCAGCTCTTAAGCCCCAGTTTTTTAATGGCGCAAAAATAAACTATATGTACGTAAATAATTTTCAAATATAAAAAAGTCAAAGGAGCATTACTTTTCTGTGTTATCCATCCTGGTTGCATATTAACCTTCCTACAGAAATAGAGGTCCTGACCCATTCTGACTGTAATAAAATTGTCTACACCCCTTATTAATAATAAGGGAGTTTAATCCTAGGATCACACAGAAATTCTAGTGCAGGTAGTTTCATTTTGCATGTCTTAACGTCGCTCAGCTCCTTCAGCTGTCTTCAGCTCCTGTTCACATTGTTGCAGCTTATTGTCAAATCTCTTTAATAGCTGACAGGTTCCATGGCTGAAGTGGCTCCATTTTCGGTGTGATGAGGAGGTGAGTTCATAGTCTGGATTGCTGACATACCTGACAGAGGGGAGGGGCTCTGCTGAGGGTCTGTGCTGAGACCTGGTTAGTTAATATTTATAAACTTTCCTTAATATATGGTAGGAAATTATGACAAATTTTTACTGCTATTAGAACAATAGTGTCATCCACCCATTTCCATAAGCTCTTCCTTTCAATAATTAACATCAAGTGCTCAGAAAGCAAAACAAACTAAAACAAACCTCTTGACCAAAAGAAAAAAAAAAAAAAAGTATCTGAAGGTGTTAGAAGAAAACCCTTCATACGTGATTTTTCATGTGTGCGTGCCCATTTAGCTCTATTCATTTTTTGTTTGAATTGTATAAAACTGTTGAAACAAAATAATTTATTAGCTCAGTTTTATTTGCAAGGAAGGTTCAGTTGCCCTTTATATTATTGTTATATCTCAAGACAATGTTTCTTTACTTATGAGCAGATGTTCGAAATCCTCCAGGAGATTTTTATAAGACTATGGAAATGAACTTGGCATGGGTACCGGTCTCCCAGGTGGAGCGGGTGAACACAAGCCTTCTTAGAAGTCTCAGATCAAGGCTAGTCAGAAAGAGCAACAGAGCCCAGCCACCAAAAGCCTAGTGCTTTGGTGACTGACAGGTACAGGCTCTTTCTGAAGCATAAAAAGGAATGCTAAATGATCTCACTGACAGAATAAATCTTCTATTTGTTTGGTCTGGACCAGATGTGCTAAAGGCTGATGTGGAAATGTCTGCTGATGCCAATCTCAGTTTAAATCACAATTTGGCAGCAGGGTTTTTTTTTTTTCCCCCGTCTCTACTCTCCCTCATCATCTATTTTCTTTTTCTCTCTTTTTTTTTTTTAATTTTTAAAGTTGCAAGCTCATTCAGTACTCCTAAACAAATTTCAGCAACGATCACAATTAATTGAAAAGGGCCTCCCTTGCCTTCCCTAGGACTGTGAGGAGCAGCCTTTCAGGCTTTGTTGCCTGCATAGCAGAGAAGCCACTGTAAAGTCAGGAGAAAATCCTCAAGGTGTCAGGCATTGAGGTGTCTGCCCCATCCTGATACCATCCACTTGCATCTCATGTAGACTTGTGTGTTTTTCTAAAACATGGTCTGTCAGAAAAGACTGAGATAGTTCTTGGTCAGGGAGTTTGACAGATCCCCATGGGTTGGTATAGGTATCCTTGTATTCCACACTACATAAAAAAAATAAATGTGGGTTAACTGTTTTAGAACAGCAAAGCACTTCAAAACCTTGAATACTTTTGCCACTAATGAGATCTCTCTGCCATGCCTGGTGTCATCCTCTTCTGCAAAAAAAAAAAAAAAGATAGATTTCTCTTTTTTTTAAATTGAAAAGCTAACATTTTGTTTTGCCACAGAACATGTGGTCAAAATTCTCCAATTTTTCCCTGTAAATGAAATTTTCCTAGAGATATATCGGAGGGCACTAAAACTTCAATCAAGAGAAAAAAGTAAAAAAAAAAAAAAAAAAAAAAGTGGAAACTTCAGTGTTGAATTAGATATTATTATTTATTGTGTGATAAATAATTACACAAGAAACTGCCAGTTTCTAGGTTGACTTAGCTGAGCAGAAAGTCTCTGACTTCGAGAAATTTTGTTTTCTTTTTAGAATGAAAGGTGTTGAAAGAGAAGGATGTATGCGGTCAAGCTTTGCTGTCTGTAAGACCCCATAAACCACACTATTTCATCATCCAACCGTTCCAGTTGTTTTACAAAGCCAAAACCATATTAGTACAGAAGTGCTACCTGTGTAATGAATGATGGAACTATTAAAAAACACATCTGTGACCTCCTCACAAACCATTTGCTCATGGACTCAACCTAGAGCTTCGATCCTTTGACGTCTTTTCTTTTATTTCAACCAGCCGCAGACAAGTATTTTCCCTCTGCCTGATAGGTAAAGTTTGCTCCAAAGGCAAGATTCAGTCCTTTGGCAAATGAAAGATTTTCTGCATCAGACTCATCACACCTTTCAAATGCATTAGTGTCACTAGAAATTGGAACTTTGCTTTGCTCTGTGGGATAAATTTTCTGTTTCACAGTGGGATCCAACATCTAATTCTGGAGTTATAAATAATAGACTTCTTATTTGTTATAATATGAAAATTTGAATGTTACTATCGTCTTTAAGTTGTTCTTTGTTAAATGGGGTGAGACAGCAAGCAGCGCATGACTGAGCACTGAATAATAAATTAGCACATCAAGGAGAGTTCCAAAGATGTATGAGAAGAACACTTGTCCCCATCTAAATTATCTCTGAACCTAAAAGTCACCCAAACAGGAAAATAAATTTCCTTAAGGCTTTCTGACATCTTTCCTTCAACCCTCAAATTAAAAAAAGCAGTGAGGTTCAAAGAGAGAGGGAATATTTTCCTAGCTTAAGTTTGTTTCCTGAATTACGCAAGAGCTGAAAGACTGTCAGAGGTATTCTGTAGCTGCTCCCTGCATCTGATTTCAGCTTCTGATCCTCTTAGTCAAGAAAAGAATTGAATTTGGAAAAGAAGGTATGACAGAGGTTTAAAAATAGCAAAGCAATCATTACTAGTTTGGCAGACATTAACATGGTCAAATCTGTTAGTACATTTGGTTGTGATGGATTCCATGTATATGCAACCACAGCTAAAAACTACATCCAAGAAAAAGGATATTTACATTGCTTTTCTTCTAAAATAAATTTATTTCAGGTAGTGAGTTGGTGATGTTAAGAATTATCATCAAAGTTCACAAAATTTGTCAATATATATGTGGAAGAATTTTTAAATTTTTCTTTTAAAAAAAAAAAAATTCTCTCAGGAAAAATGTTACATCTAACTAAAAAAAGTAAACCTGAGGCCAGTGTGCCAGGGATGGCAGATACAAGGCCAGCATTTCAAAACCCACCTGGATCCGTTCCTGTGTGGCTGCCCTAGGTGATCCTGCTCTGGCATGAGGTTGGACTAGATGATCTTTCCAGGTCCGTTCCAACCCCTGACATTCTATGATTCTATGATTCTACAGACAACATCCACTTTTCTTGGTCGATTAACCATACAAAAAGAGCATTTGAAAATTCTATGGGATGTATAGGCTGCCTTTGACTGGTGAAAAAAACGCTACAGTAAGTATCTTGGCTGAGTAGCTGCATCCCACAGCATCCTCATAGGTAAACTGAGGAAGTGTGGTCTGGATGACCAAGTAGTGAGGTGGGTCGAGAACTGGTTGAAGGGAAGAAGCCAGAGGGTTGTGGTCAATGGGGCCGAGTCTGGCTGGATGCCTGTGTCTAGTGGGGTCCCTCAGGGGTCAGTGCTTGGGCCGGTGCTGTTTAATATATTCATCAATGATCTGGATGAGGGATTAGAGAATGTTGTCAGCAAGTTTGCTGATGATACGAAGTTGGGGGGAGTGGTTGACACACCAGAAGGCTGTGCGGCCATTCAGAGAGACCTGGACAGGCTGGAGGGCTGGGCGGGGAGAAATCTGATGAAGTTTAATAAGGGCAAGTGTAGAGTTTTGCACTTGGGAAAAAATAACCCCATGTGCCAATATAGGTTGGGGACTGCCCTGCTGGAGAGCAGTGCAGGGGAAAGGGACCTGGGGGTTCTAGTGGACAGCAGGATGACCATGAGCCAACAGTGTGCCCTCGTGGCCAAGAAGGCCAATGGCATCCTGGGGTGTATTAGAAGGGGAGTAGCAAGTAGGTCAAGAGAGGTCCTCCTGCCCCTCTACTCTGCCCTGGTGAGGCCGCATCTGGAATATTGTGTCCAGTTCTGGGCCCCTCAGTTCAAGAAGGACAGGGAGCTGCTTGAGAGAGTCCAGCGTAGAGCCACAAAGATGGTGAAGGGAGTGGAGCATCTCCCTTATGAGGAAAGGCTGAAGGAGCTGGATCTCTTTAGCTTGGAGAAGAGGAGGCTGAGGGGTGACCTCATCAATGTTTATAAATATGTCAAGGGGGAATGTCAGGAGGATGGAGCCAGGCTCTTTTCAGCGGCGTCCACTGACAGGACAAGGGGCAATGGGTGGAAGCTGGAACACAGGAGGTTCCAGAAAAATATGAGGAAAAACTTTTTCACTGTGAGGGTGACTGAGCACTGGAACAGGCTGCCTAGGGAGGTTGTGGAATCTCCATCTCTTGAGACATTCAAAACCCGCCTGGACGCGTTCCTGTGCGCTCTAGTGTAGGTGATCCTGCTCTGGCAGGGGGGGTTGGACTAGATGATCTTTGAGGTCCCTTCCAACCTTTAACATTCTGTGATTCTGTGATCTAGTTCTAGCTACATCTAGTTCTGAGAAGCCAGTTTACATCTATATTTTGGGAGAACCCAGTAGCCCAAGAAGTTTTCTGTGTGCCAGTATGGAAGCACTCACAGTCCTAACAGTCATTTCAGAATAAATTCAGAGTCCCCTAGCACCGAGGTATTTTGGAACCCCAAGGATGAGCCCAAAAACTGTTGCGAGAGGATGAAAGAGACAGAAGTTCTCCTAAACTAGACTTCCTAATCCTACCACTGTGAGAAGAAAATGGTGGCAATTATTTCTCAGATTTTGTCTTCTGTATTAGCAGCCACTGGCTCCATACAGATTTTTTTTTTCACAGCAGACAGGAAGAACCACATTGTTTCTGTGCAGAAGAGAAACAATGATGCCTGGCTGTGCAGCTCACACTTTCTAAACTGCTGGAACGTGACTGCTCTGGCAAAGAAAAAAGTGTCAGCAAGTGCAGACCCACTTCCTTCACCTCCATTTTCCTCCCTCTGTCAAACTTCTACTCAAGTTTGCAATATGAAGCCATCTCTGGACTGTCTTATTCTCAGTCCCCTATTATTATGCAAAATCTATGGTGATGACCATAGTCCATCAGCTTTTACATGCAGCCAGATAAACTATTTCTGTGGGCACAACAGTCCCATGGTAGTTACAGACTGGTCGAACTCCAAAGTTCATATTCCATTATCTCTTGATGGGACTTCCTCAGCTAAAGAGTAAACAAGCATTAGAAACATTTGCTAGCTCTTAGTTTTCTTCCCAAAACAGACCTTGGAAAATAACTTATTGATGGTTTCCTTGTTGACATGGGCCCTCAGATGCAGAATCCAAACCCCTTCAATTCTTCATTCTCTCCTTTTCCACACATAGGCTAGGGCATGGGATACTGATATGCTAACAATGATTTGTACATCTTCATACCACGAGGATGATCAGAGGGCTGGAGCACCTCTCCTATGAAGACAGACTGAGAGAGGTGGGGTTGTTCAGTCTGGAGAAAAGAACGCTCCAAGGAGACCTTATTGTGGCCTTCCAGTATCTCAAGGGGGCCTACAAGAAAGCTGAGGGGGAAAAGGAGACTTTTTAGGATGTCGAGTGATGACAGGACTAGAGGGAATGGATTAAAACTGGAGATGGATCAGTTCAGATTGGACGTTAGGAAGAAGTTCTTCCCCATGAGGGTGGTGAGACCCTGGCACAGGTTGTCCAGAGAGGTGGTGGAAGCCCCATCCCTGGAAGTTTTTAAGGCCAGGCTGGATGGGGCTCTGGGCAGCCTGATCTAGTGGGGGATGTCCTTGCCCATGGCAGGGGGGTTGGAACTAGATGATCTTTAAGGTTCCTTCCAACTCTGACAATTCTATGATTCTATACTTGATACAGCAGAAGGAAATGGAGGCTCTTGTGAAATTTCCTAGACCTTACCCATAGACTTTTCTTCAAAGGCATCTCCACTGTGACTGCTGAAGTAGTCTATTGTTTCGTGGTTCTGTTAGATGTGTCCTTGCTCCAGGAAAACCTGACAGCAACAATTGCAAAAAATACAAGTGAATATCAAGTATATACTGTAATGCATATTTCATCAGAGCTCAGCAGCTCTTTCTCTGACTCAAAATAAATACTCTTCTTTCACTGTGACTCCCAAAATACAAAGACAACGCAAAACCTTTCCAACAAACAATCATAAAAACTGTGAGTCCATCTTCTCAGGAGGGTTATAACTTCGGTGTACTGCTTATTTCAGTGGAAGTCCTGGTTAACAGAGAGGCTGCTACTTTAAATATCTAGTCTCATTTCTTTACCGAGATTGACTTTTTCTCCAATTAGTGTGGTGAACACGTGTTTTCTGTTCTTATTTAAGATGTCAAAGTGTCAGATTGTTTCTTTAGAGCTCAAACAGGAGACACGTGTTTACAAAAAATAAAATAGAATAGCTCAGTCATGGCTGTGGTTAATCATTTCAGAAACGATACAACAAGATAGAATTGCCATTGTATTATGGTATAACATGACATAATTATGACAGGTCTTGACATGCACTAGGCATGATTGTCGGTCATGCAACAGTGCTGCTGAATCATCACGGAATCAGTCTTCATGCAAGCAACACAAAATACAATTTAAACTGGACAAATTTAGGCTGAGAAAAGACTGGTGTGGTGAGAGGAATTAACCTTTGCAACATGGATATTCTATCTCAGGCAAATTTGGATGAAAATTTTAAATTTTTTATTCCATTTTTCTAAAAGAGATGTTGTTTTAAGTGCAGAGATATTTGATGCCATCCAAACTAGACGAACAGTAGTAACTTTATCTAATTGATAGAAAATCTACTGTTAATGCTTCCATCAGAAAACTGTCAAGCATATTTTTAAAGGAATATAGTTATCAGTCTTGCTTTAGAATAATTAACCATTGCTTTACAGCTTTTCTCTGCATATGATTTAAAGAGGTCTGCTTTTCAGTGAGCAATGACACAATCAGGACATCTCACTCAAGTTTAACTGTCTAGTTATTAAATGTGTTGTCTTCCCAACTGTCTAATTGTTACATGTGTTGTCTTCTCTATCCATTTCTGTGGCTAGCAAATTAATTTCTGAGATATAAAGAGCATGGGAAATATAGAGGGCCATTTAATAGGCTGTTTTCAAAACTAGATGGTCTTCCTAAAATGGATTTCAATTAGCTGACCGGTTTTGCATTCTAAGCCCTTAGACATTCCATAATTGAGGTTTCTTAAATGAAATTAATTAAAAACTTTAACAAATTTTATTCAAGCTTGGCAGGAGTATTTCCAGTACTATGATATTACAGCATGAACAATTCTACCGGCAGAGTCTTTTCCTCTTTCATAGTTTTACCTAGAAATTTTCAGGGTAAGTGCATTTTCCAGTTCTATGGTATTGGAGGAAAAGTGTAAGGCTTTATAGCCAAAGGGGCTATAAGTCAGAGTTATTTGAAGGATTAATATGCCAGAGGCCATCATCTTTCAATATTGCAAAATGAGTTAATGGCTTTCAATGCATAGAGTATAAAACCACAAGGGATACTACGAAATTTTGACCTTCTGTCTGTCATTGGGCACTCAAGTGTTACCCTGTATCATACCCCAGATTTGAGTTAGTCAAAGTTCTTAAATTTCAGGGTTTGTCAGTTGTGTGTCATTGGCAGAGAAAAAAAAAGAAGTCAAGGTGTGATCAAAACCTAAGGTTGCAAAGCATGGAAATCAATTGGACGTGCTTTTCCTACTTCACATTTGGAGGTAAATTGCCCCCCTAATTGCACCCTAGCAGTGAAAGAAAACCTACTACACTCACAAAATCCAGATCTTTGCCCTTTGGATGTCGGTGAAAAATTCTTTTCTGAGTTCAGTAAGTGTTCTGATGGTGAAAAAGTACAAACTATGTAGCTTCTGAGTACTGAACAACATCATCGCTGATGTCTCTGAAGAAGGCTGAGAAAAAACCAAAACAGACAACCCTAAACATATGTGGTTAATAGTGTACTCAGGAAAAAAGTCAAACACTCCCTGAGCCCTTCAGACAACTGAGGCATGACATAGAATTGTTATCTTTCTTAACGAAGCATTTTGAACATGACAGTAGTATTTTGTCTGTTTGACAGGAGATGATTCTGTCTGTTAAAGAGAAGCCTGAGAGAACACATAAATAGGGTATGAACTGTCCTTCCCAACCTTTTCTAAGACACTTCCAGGTCATTGCTGAGCTTTGGTTTCCAGCACATTGTGAGCAAGGACTGTGCTTACACCCAGAGGGACAAGTCTGTTTCCAGACAGATAAGAACTTTCTTTTCAGAGGTTAAGAAAGAAAAAAGGAGAAATGGGCAGTGTATTCATTGCAGGGTTTCTTTTTGGAAAGATCTCAATGTGAGGGTCATGAAGGTGCTGACAGGTCTTAATGGTCCAGACTAGCCTCACCTGGAACCCCCACCCCTTTTGGCCCTGGACCTAACGTTCACATTTAAACTCAGACCTGCTTTAGCTAAGTTGTAAGCATGCTGATCTCCAGCCCGGCCTCTGACCCTGCCTCCTGGATGGACTTTGGACCTATATGATAGAAAGCCTCCAGGGATGGGTCCTCCACCACCTCTCTGGGCAACCTGTTCTGATATTTCACCACCCTCTTAGTAAAGAACTCCTTCCTGATATCTAGTCTAAATCTTCCCTGCTCTAGTATGGTGTAGCCTTCTCTTCAATTCTGTCTCTTGCCTTGTGCCATTTGATTCCTGACTGGGTGCCCTGGAGGGTCCATGGACCTAGTTCAATCCCTGAATATGTCTCGGACTGTTCATATATCCCATCTCCAGCACAGACCGTATTCAAAATTCAACCCTGTCAGTGGGGATACTGTTTGTGCTTGGGGCCACCCTTAAATCCTGGTTTGTCCTTCCTTATGTGCTGGTCCCTGTTAGTAAAACATGAGTCCACATGTACGTGTCCTTCCAGTGTCTTACACAGAGGACTCTATCACCTTGAGTAATGAAAGCGGTCTGAGAAAACTGAAAATACTTCAGATGTGGACTTGCAGTATCTAGCCCTGTGCTCCTCAGTAAAAGACAAGACTGGAACAACAGCAAGAGAGACACATGAGGATTGTTAGAGGATTAGAGCACATGATACGCAAGAACAACAAGTTTTGTTTGACAATAAGAAGAGAGGGTTAAGGAAAGATATTTCTATTTCATCCAAAAGGCACAGAGAAGACCATCTAGACCTTTTTAGACATGCAATGTTGAAAGGGTGAGAGGTAACAGACATGAGTTGCAGAAACGGAAGCTATAGGAGTTAGGAAGTTTTCCCTACTGTGCAGGTAGAAAAACATTGAAACATTGGCTAAACATTGGAAGAAGGGCTCAAAGAGACTGTGAAATCTTCATCCTTGGGCACAGTCAAACCTCAGTGGCGAGGACGTGAGCTACCCAATTGGTCAGCCTCACCTCCAACCCTGGAAAGGTGACGGAACAACTTATCCTTGGCCCTGTCTCTGAGCATATCAAGATTAAGAGGGTCATTAGGAGCAGTCAGCATGGTTTTGCCAAGGGGAAGTCATATTTGACCAACCTGATAGCCTTTTATGAGAACGTAACCAGGTGGATAGATGACGGCAGTGCAGTGGACGTGGTTTATCTGAATTTCACTAAAGCATTTGACAATGTCTCCCACAGTATTCTCATAGCTAAGCTGAGGAAGTGTGGTCTGGATAATTGGGTAGTGAGATGGATTGTGAACTGAAGTCAGAGAGTTGTGATCAATGGGGCAGAGTCTAGCTGGAGGCCTGTATCTAGTGGAGTCCCTCAGGGGTCGATACTGGGACAAGTATTATTCAATATATTCATCAACGACCTGGGCGAGGGAATGGAGATCACTGTCAGCAAGTTTGCTGATGACATGAAACTGGAAGAAGTGGCTGACACACCAGAAGGCTGTGCTGTCATTCAGAGAGACCTAGACAGGCTGGAGAGCTAGCTGGGGAGAAATTTTATGAAATACAACAAGGACAAGAGTCTTGCACCTGGGAAAGAACAACCCCATGTACCAGTACAAGCTGGAGACTGATATGCTGGAGAAAGGGACCTGGAGGTTCTGGTGGACAGCAGAATGACCATGAGCCAGCAATGTGCCCTCGTGTCCAAGAAGGCCAATGGCATCCTGGGGTGTATTAGAAGGGGAGTAGCAAGTAGGTCGAGAGAGGTCCTCCTGCCCCTCTACTCTACCCTGGTGAGGCCACATCTGGAATATTGTGTTCAGTTCTGGGCCCCTCAGCTGAAGAGAGACAGGGAACTGCTGGAGAGAGTCCAGGGCAGAGCCACAAAGATGATGAAGGGAGTGGAACATCTCCCTGATGAGGAAAGGCTGAAGGAGCTGAGTCTCTTTAGCTTGGAGAAGAGAAGATTGAGGGGTGACGTCATGGATGTTTACAAATATGTAACGGGTGAGTGTCACGAGGATGGAGCCAGGCTCTTCTCAGTGATGTCCAGTGATAGCAGAAAGGGCAAAGGGTGCAAGATGGAGCGTAGGAGATTCCACAAAAATGTTAGAAAATCTTTTTTAGTGTGAGAGTGTCAGAGCACTGGCACAGGCTTCCCAGAGAGATTGTGAAGTCTTCCTCGCTGGAGACATTCAAAATCTGCCTGGACGCGTTCCTGTGTGACCCATTCTAGGTGATCCTGCTTTGGCGGGGGGCCTGGACTAGATGATCTTTCAAGGTCCCTTCCAATTGCTGACATTTTGTGATACTAAATTTAATTTACGTCTGCTTTAATGAGGTGACGGGACAAAGTGAGTTGTTGCAGAGATTGTTTTTAACCTACCTTACCCTATGGCTCTACTGAAATCTTTTGGAAAATATTTAGCTACAGAAACTGCAGAAGTGAACAGCAGAAATGAACAGCTGATCTCCAAAATCACGACAGAGTGGCAATTCTCTCTGTCCTATTTCTTCTCTCTACCTTTATTAGCAGGGGCTGGTGTCTGAAAACGGAATTATTTCTCGGGGGCTCATCTGTTCCTTCTGTGCTAAGAACAAAGGAAAGGAAGTATTTAAAATGAGTGTGATGTGAACAGGATCATTGCAAAGTAAGATGTTTTTCAAAGTTTCCCAGGAGGTATCACTAGTTTTTTAGATCCATCTGGAATTCAATCATTGTTACTTGCCAGCTGCTGCTGGGACCTTCCAGTTGTTTCTCCTCTTCTGGACATAACATGTAGTGGGAGCAGTTATTGCTGCTGATATAACTCTGAAGGACAGGCACATAAGCTGGGAATACATGCAGCAATTTTTTTTTTTTAATTTTGAACTGGACCAAATTTATTTTGTACTGTCTTGGCTGCTTACAACTGAGGTTGTTGGAGGGTACAACTACTGAAAGCCCATGCAGAATACAGCCTCTTTATTATTGCCAACATAAGAATATCTTCACTGCACAATTCTGATAGTTTTATTTAATGTTACAGGGATCACCAAGAGCTCAGTTTTGGAGGACATATGTGATAGAATTTCTAGTTTATATTTTATTCTCTGAAAGACGATGTGTTGAAGTCTGCTAATCTACTAACTAGCACATTTATTTTATAGAAGAATTAATCAGAACCTATGAATTCTAAGTATTAACCCTCACTATCGAGCAAATTACTTCACCCTAATATAAACTAGCAAGAATGAAACGAAATTAGTTTTACTCACCCATTTAAACACCACAAAATATTTTGCTGCCTCTCATGGTGTCTCTGGATTACTGACAGGCTCTGAATCCCTCACTGTCAACAAAGAAGAGCTGCATCTGTAACCTACTGCAGGTGCTGAACTTAAGCACTGCAATGACTCCCCGCTGACTACGATCAATTGTATTTCTGAACAGTAGATAGTTTGACTAACACATCACACTCCAACAAAGGTGCCTTACTTTTTCTTATGTTTCCTGGAAAGTGGTCTGAATAGCATTTCACAGATGTTTGAAGAGTTTTGTGAACACTGTTCAGCTTAGTTGCCTTAGACACCTGCAAGCTTAAGGTAAAAGAAAAAAAAATCCAACTTTAAGCAACTGCTTGGAAAACAACTGTTAAGATGCTTGTCCTTGACAGGACTGGGAAGTTAGTAGCTATAAATTTTTAGAAGAAAAATTGACGAACTCTTAAGGTGTATTTTCCTGAGTGTCTTAGGGCTAGTCCTGTTTTGCATCCCATATTGATGCTTTGGAGGTTTGGCCTTTCAGTATCACACCAATCTGAAAGAAATGTGATAACGCTGAACATAATATATTGTTAAGAATAAGCTGCCAAGCAGCTTAAAAAAGCCGTCAGAGTACCTGTCAATAAATGTGCATTGTCTGGTGAAGTGGATCGCATGCAATTGCAAGTTCGAGGAGAGGAGAGTGCACTGAACAACCCATAAATTTTCTTTTAGTCCCTGCATGGACAGGATCATAGGGTAGCGAGGATGCAAACAGACTAATGGCATGAAAAGGCACGTCTCAATAACATTGTTAACCTTTCTGTTTCATATTCAGCAAGGCAGCATCTCAAAAATTCTGTTCTGTCAAATAGCAAATCAAGACATTAATAATAAGATGAAGCCTTTTGCCCGCAGGTTATTGGTTTGAACCTAGACAGGTAAAAAAATTTGAGATGGGAGACTGTTACATGGTTTGGTCAAAACAATCAAAATTAAAGAATGTTCAGATCCAGAGGTTCAATCTATGGCATTCCTCAACAAAGTAGTGACTTCAGGGATCTAAGGCAGGTTTTGCCAAAGATGTACATCATGGTATGATTAAAAATCAAGTTTATATTCCCAAGGTAGTTTGTATATTGCTAGTAATACCATTGCATCAATGCACTGTTGTACAGATTAATCACACAAACAATTAATTCTTGGTATATTTTTCAAACTGTGCTTTCCCTTCTATTGATAAGATTATCGTATTATTGCTCTCCATCTTGCCAGGCATTGTTAACTCAGGTCTACAGTGAATAGTTAGTTCACTGTAGTGCAGGTAAATGTGTTGTCTTTTCCCATACTCACATCAGTCATAAACCTCATATGATTTAGTGTAAAAAACTCATATCAACTGTATTCACAGCCAGAGTAACGTATTTGTCAGGATCAATAGCAGAATGGAACTGTGCAGAACTGAATAACCTTGCAAAGGTTACAAAGGTTACAAATCCTACAAGTTCTAACCATCTCCCAGTTAGGTAAGAGTATAGAACACTGAAGGAAGTTTAAATAATCTGGTTTTCATATCTTAAACAGGAATAAAGACAGACTGGCCATAAAGCATTTGAAAATCTTAGCAGTGTCGACATATAAATAAATATGTTCAAAATATTTTCAGTGAGATGACAGAATTTACATCTGATTGATATCAAAAAGCTTCACTTTTCTTAACAGTACAAAGAAAAGAAACATCTAACCCAAAGCATATTGGGACTGTAAGTTTTTAGTGAAGATGTGAGAATACTGAGATTTGTCTAAATTGGTTGGAATCAAATGGAAAGACATATGTCCCTGTGTAACAGACAGAGCATACTTCAAAGGCTGCTCCAAGGGCAGGGTCTGGCTTGAGAATGGCTTGGTCTGTCCTTACTGAGAGGAAGGCACAAACAAGAAAACAAATGGCAAAAAAAGAAACTACTCAAGTGATTGATGCCGTGGATAAAAATCTGAATAAGACAATGAGTGCCAATCATAAGTATTTTGAGATTTAAGAAAAAATAACAAACTGAGCAGAAAAGTTCCGCATCCTGATACTGCCTCTCTTTTTACTTACAATTTTTGGCCCCTTAATCTTTCTGTTATGTTTTTTTTTCCCATTGGTATGGTTCGACCATTTAGGGAGAGGAATCTGAGAGGACTGTTTCTGAAACAATGTGAATTTGTTTCTGTATTTGTTATGGTATGAACAGAGAGTTGAGGTGACAGCACACATATTACAGGGACATACTTGTGGATCCACATCTCAGCACACAGAAGGGAGGAGAGACCTCAGCAAGTGCTGAGCCAGTCATGGGTATTCCAGGACATGGTCAAATGGGGAGAAAATCTACAGTGTAAAATTCACTGCAGCTTGAACTTCTTCAACTTCTGGTCCTATTGACCTGAATCAAATTGTCTTCATAGTGATTGAAAGAGAAGAAGAAGGGAAATCCAAGGTCCAAGTAAAGACAGGCACTATAGAACCTCAGTAGCAACACAGTAGAAAACTAAAACTAGCAAACCTAAGAACCAGAACAAAGCTTTGGAATGTGAGTTTAAAAAAAAAGAGGTTATGCTTAAGGATGGCTACTGATGTTGTTGTCCCAAGCTGTTCACCGTACCCAGACAGCCCAAATACTGAGATTTTGTGGGTTACAGTGTAATATTTTAAAAGAAATTATCACATTTTGTAGCAAAATGGAAAATGTGACAGTTGGACTCGGTGATCTTAAAATTCTTTTCCAATCTAAATGATTCTATGAATCCATAATTAGTAGTGAACTATTATGTAGATCAACATTAGGCACCACGGCTGGTTCCAGCATGAAACAGGGCTTCTCCACCTTCCCACTGGTCCCTCTCACCCCTTGGCATGACAGCTCTGTACGGACTGGGTAGCATCTTTTTTTCAGTAACACACTTTCTGCTGGAGTTCGAGAGAATAAGAGGGAAAGAGTGAGTAGGAAACAAAAAAGCGGATTACAGTACGTGGTGTCACCCAGCTGCAATGTCACACTGAAGAGTCGTACAGACATGGTGGGCGTTTCGTCTTCTCAACGCTCCTCTGTGAACTGATGACTGAACCTCTGTCTAAACACAACACACGGCAAATGAAGTGGAGAAGTGACAGCTCAGTAAGAAGTCTCAGTGCTCATATTTTTCATTTTCTGTTCAAATCACTGTTTACAAGCTTCCCGAGCAACAGTTCTAGGATGAAAAATTGCATTCAACATCCTCCCTCTCATTTGGCTTGGCAGAATAAAGGTCATGAGTCAGTCTGTCAGACTGAACACCACATCTTTTGCTTGCTGTGACAAATAAAGAGCTAATCTGATGCTGTAGGCTCTGTCATCTCTATCAAAACTCATACAATCATAGAATCAAAGAACCACAGAACGGTTTGGGTTGAAACGGACATTAAAGATCATCTAGTTTCAAGCCCCTGCCATGGGCAGGGACACCTCCCACTAGACTAGGTCATTCAAAGCCCTGTCTGACCTGGCCTTGAACACTTCCAAGGAGCAGATATCCACAATTTCTCTGGGCAATTTGTTCTAATCTAATCTACATCTGCCATCACTTAGTTAAAAGCCATTACCCCCTTTCCTGTCACTAAAAGCCCTACTAAAAAGTCTCTCCCCATCTTTCCTATAGGCCCCAGCTCCCTTTATGTACTGAAAGGCTGTAAAAAGCTCTCCCCAGAACCTCCAGGCTGAACAATCCCAACTCGTTCAGACTGTCCTCATAGTGGAGGGGCTCCAACACCTTAATCATCTTCATGGCCCTCCTTTGGATCTGCTTCAACACATAGAATCATAGAATTGTCAGGATTGGAAGGGATCTTAAAGATCATCTAGTTCCAACCCCCCTGCCATGGGCAGGGACATCCCCCACTAGATCAGGCTGCCCAGAGCCCCATCCAGCCTGGCCTTAAAAACTCCCAGGGATGGGGCTTCCACCCCCTCTCTGGACAACCTGTGCCAGGGTCTCACCACCCTCATGGGGAAGAACTTCTTCCTCACGTCCAATCCGAACTGACCCATCTCCAGCTTTCATCCATTCCGCCTAGTCCTATTACTACCCGACATCCTAAAAAGCCCCTCCCCAGATTTCTTGTAGCCCCCTTGAGATACTGGAAGGCCACAATAAGGTCTCCTTGGAGCCTTCTTTTCTGCAGACTGAATAACCCCAACTCTCTCAGTCTGTCTTCACAGGAGAGGTGCTCCAGCCCTCTGATCATCCTCGTGGCCCTTCTCTGGACACGCTCCAGCACGCCCATATCTTTCATCTATGTCCTTCTTATACTGAGGACCCCCAGAGATGACTGTACTACTGCAGATAGGGTCTCATGAGAGCAGAGGGTGAGAATCATATCCGTCAACCTGTTGGCCACACTGCTTTTGGTGCATCCCAAGACATGATTGGCTTTCCGGGCTTCTAGTGCACATTGCTGGTTTATATTAATTTTTTTCATGCACCAACACCCCTAAGTCCTTCTCCACAGGGCTGTTCTCAATCCACTTATTGCCCAGCCTGTATTTGTGGTTGGGATTGCCCTGACTCAGGTGCAGGACCTTGCATTTGACCCTGTTGAACTTGATGAGGTTTTCATTGGCCCACCTCTCCAGCCTGCCCATGTCTCTCTAGATGTCATCCCTTCCCTCCAGTATGTTGACTGCACCAAACAGCTTGGTTTCATCAGTGAACTGAAGATTCACTTAATCACACTGCCCATGTCACTGACAAAGGTGTGAAACAGCGCCAGTCCCAATACCAGCCCCTGAGGACACCACTCATTACTGGTCTTCACTCAGACATTGAGCTGGTGACCACAACACTTTTGAGTGTGATCGTTCAGCCAATTTCTTATCCACTGAATGGTTCATCTGTCAAATCCATATCTCTTCAAGACAATGATGTCATGCGGGACAGTGTCAAATGTTCATTTTGTCTTCAGTTTGTTGTCAGACAGTTGCTTTTCAAAAGGTTTTCTCCTGAATACGTGAATTCGGGGCTTTACATCTTTTTCTCAGGAGATGTTGGTGTGCTGCTTATAGCACGAACTGATGACTGAATCTCCTTCTCACGTATATCATGTTTTTCACTATTCTGGTTTGGAGAAGGCTTTTCACGTATACTCTTGTTTAAACACACTCAGTTCAATATGAGCAGCACAATCTAAAATGGGCTGCAGGGTTTTTGTCTTTTTTTTTTCTTCTTTGTCTTTGTAACGCAAAGAATGTGAAATTAAAAGAGTCAGCTTTAACTTTAGTGTTGCAACACAGTTCCTTTTAACTTGCCTCAGTCCCGCGAGTACCCTGTCACCTTAATTTCTGTTTAGAGTAAGACAGGTTTGTAGCACTCTTCTCAGTAATTCATCTCTGAAATAATGTTGACTTGGGGCCTCATGTCTATCTTGAAGTATGGTAGTGTCATTTACTGTTAAAAGTGGCATCAAGAGATCCTTTCTTTTGTCATACTGGCAGTGTCTCCATAGAACTAGGTATTTTTCTTAAGGTTATGAGACTGGGCCCTGATCCTGCAAGTGATTTCTGCAAGTGAAACATTCTTAACCTGTAGTCTTTTAGACCATGACTCTTATAGGAAAGGGGATGCTGTTTACAGCAGCCTGTGGCATATGATACCTAATAAAACCGGGGCTCACCCAGGAAATCAGACTTTCTCCATTTAATATTATTTGGTTTCCCTGTCTCCAGATTATTAGGGTATTTGTATTTTTATTTTTGTTTAGTTAACATTTTTTAACTCTTTTTAATTTCTGTGTGACTGATGTTTCCTTGATCAAGTTAATACTGGTGTCATCCTCCAAATCACAATGTTACCAGTCATATTTCCAATGCAAATTTGATCACAACTTTGTTCTCTAAACCAGGGTTAAAGGAAGACTGACATCTCTGTGAGATCTCAATCTGAAAAACTGTCTCAGATTTTAGCTGCAACATTTTCCAGATTTAATCTGGGCTATATTCCCCTTGCTCTCCAACCAAATTCCTGTGCTTTAAAGTACAAGTGAATCCAGACAGCTCTGATTGTTCAGCAGCCCCTCAATATTTTCACCAAGGAAAATCACTATGGGAAATAACACTAAAAAATATTGGATATTCACTCTTACCCATATCACACACAGACGTTCCTAGTGTTAAAAAAGATCTTTCTCATTACTGGTACACAGGTGACAGTTCATAGTAGAGTTTGCTGCAGGAACATCATTTTATTTCTGTGCATCTTTGTCATGATTACCAACATTCAGAAACAAGAGTGTCAAACTTTGCAAAACCAGTCATTTCCTGCCATTTAACTTCTTTCTCAAAATTTGTATAGAAACCTTTTTTTTTTTTTTCTGTCAAAGTTTCTGTCTTACAATGAGAGCCATTTTTTTCAGCATTCCAAGTTGTTTGTTGCCTTGAACTAAAGAGGCAGCTTTTTTTCTAAGTCTCATCATTCTTTATTTCAAGGATTTCCTGAGATACACAAGGGCATTTTTTCCTTGCTTTATATTTGGTCTCCCGCTCTGAAATAGTTCCTGAGAAGCTCAGTAAGATTGCCATAGAGGATATTATCAAGTTTGCCATAGAGATTATCAACCTGGTTCTTATAGAAGGAGAAGGAGGTAATGTATGTGCTTTAGAAGCTTCAGAGTTATTTCTAAACATAAAAAATAAAAAAGTTTTCATTTACATTTGTGTCTGTTTTTTCCTCTGGATAGATGGATCCTGTCTCTTCTAACACTGCATACAGGTAGGAGGCAATGTCCCTTTTACTTCTCTTTCTTCTTTACTGGGCACTTATCACATCTTCCATCCTTCTCTGTCTTTTCTCTAGTCTTTCTGTTTATTCAGTCCTTCCCAGTTCAACCTATTCACCCTAAAACGAAACTAGAGAAAAAATGTGGCTACATTCAGTTTGCAGGCAACCTTGTGCTTCTTTGCCATCCCTTTCCCTCCTGCTTTTTTCGACAATTCAGGTCACAGTGATTTGAACCACAATTGTGTCCTTCACTACTATAACGAAAATCTGCTCTTGCATGATCTTTTGTACTTTATAAGTACATTTATATGTGCGTATACACATGCATACACACCACAGGGAAGTAAGTTAAATCTTGTATAAGCAGATATAACTCTGATCATCAAAAACATTTTTATATCTATTCAGATCTGTATTTACTTCGGACTGCTTTAATTCTCATTTACACTACGGGTATTTCATATTACTTTGCCACTGTGAACGTAAATCATTTTCAGGTGTCAATTGCTACGCTGCAATTGTTGAACAATAATAGAAACTGCTCAACTATGCTTCCAGCATGGGATAAAGTGTGTATAGTGCAAATGGCAAGCATGGCCATTTATTTTTCTTTATAGCCAAGCTGGCTCACTCATCCTTAGTCTAAGTGATAGTTCAAGCTGTGAAAGAGTTGTTACCACACTCATCATTTTTATTACATAGGAAATAGTCCCTTTGGTTAATTGGATTTGGAAAATTTGCTGAGCATTCAGGTGAACCTCCATGAATCTTAGTAATACTGTGATACTCCACAAATCTCTGTCAGCTGTCCACATTCTATCTAAGCTTTCCATTTTCTGGAGATTTGAGTCTGGAAATGCAAAAAAGAAATCCTTCCATGGAGTCTCTTTGGACTTGATTACTCTAACATACTTTATAGAGAGAAAGAAGAGATACTGTGGACCCTGTCACCAGTCATCCTGTCACCACGTTCATGAAATACGTAATAAAACTGATGTACTTTTCAGATTAACATACTTTCCTTAATACTCTGTAAATGAATGGAACAAGAGAGAACTTGTAGATGTTTCAACTGTATATCTAATAATCAGCTTTCAGGAGTTTTATTCAAGGCCTGTCACTCTCACTGTAGGACAGCATTTCTAAGTCTGTCCCTTTGAATCCTCTTCTCCATTTAGAAACAAAATCACGGGGCAGGGGGGAAAGAAAAGGAAAAAGAAAATAAGGAACCACTCAAGAGCTTTTTTTCCCACTTTGTCCCTCTCAGGTTCAGTCTGAAAGCCTTCAGAAGCATTAGGATACTTTCAAATGACTTTAGTGGGTTTTGGATGAAGACCTTAGGGAACAGTTTTTCACAAAACATCAGACAGGAATCCTTCTCCATTTCTCAAAATAATGAGAAATAGACCTAGCAAATTATAAAAACCTCTATGATTTCCCAACAATTCTTGCTTTGGGAAACTGGGGAAAAGAAGCTGTAACCTCTTAGTGAGGCAAATAAAAACAAAAGAAGAGTAGGCGAATTAAACAGTTCTCTCCATTTCAGCATAGCTATTTATTAGTGTATCACTGAGATCTATATCCTATAAAAATGACATCCTCCACAATACAACAGGGATAGTTTAAGCTACCTTAAATCACTCAACCAGCAATACATCTGAAATGTTAATTAAGCAAGGTTTTTATCCTCACCTCTGCTCTGCTGGCTTTAGTGAAAGCTTGTCTGCCAGGGAAAACTCTCTACAGGTACCGCCAATTCTGTTTGAAGTTGGTGATCTGGGTTTGGCTCATAACATTCACAGTAGATTTACCTGAAAGATCAATAAAAGCATGTTCAAAGCAAGATTGGCTTCATAGAGCCTAGGGTTTTATTAATTTATATAAACTTCCTAAAACTTTTGCTATAAAGGAAAAGGGAAAAGCTTGAAAAAAAATCAAAATATTGTATAGCAGAATAATGAAAATGGTGTAGCAAAGTTGTGGAATTAGTTTCTTTTTTTTCTAATCCTTCTCCCCAAAAAACAGTGCACATATCAGAGTGACAGGATGCTGCAGACAAAGATGAAATTTTCAAATAAAGCTGGAACTTTCAGATGTTTCAAGTAGTGACATCTCAACAGGTCATCATTTTCAAGGGATTGTAAGCATCCCATCTTGGAAACACATCTTTGAAGTGCGTCACTCAGAGCACCCCAAAATACCCTCCACAATAACCCTCCCCTGAAAAATTTTGTCATGGCAAGTCCTTGACTAAAAACTATGTCTAATGTCATTGATGCCATGAGACAGATCTTTGTTAACAGAAGAAATCTAAAGGCAATTCCCATCCCCAACTGTTAGATGAAATAGTATCCCTTGGTGTGCCACATGCTGATTTCTTCTTTTTTTCTTTTTTTTTCAGGGTATACAGTTTAGTAGAATATAAAATCAGAATTTAAAAACCAATCAAGCAGCCTGCAGGACTTTGATCTTTAAAATGCAGGAATTATCTTTAATCAGAGGAGATTTATAAGTAGTAGTTGAATTAAAGGTGGAATTACTGTCTGGCTTTGTTCGTTTAAGTTTCTCTGCTCTTCCCACTAACAAAAATTTTGTCTCAAATATCTCCTATAGTCTTTGAGAGGGATTTGTAATAGGCTGTCTTCAACTTCAGAATTGGGTTAATCTTCCAGATCTTTAGTGGGAGCACTAAAAGTAGATCTGTGAGCTTCAGACCCTTATCAGTGAAAGAGTATTTGAAGTTCTAGGAATATGTGTTCCCGAGCCCACAGCGAACTGCCTCAAAGAGCAGAAGAAAATAGAATGAGTCTGGATGGAGAAATCCTTGTTTTTCATGTATGTTCCTAGGGAAAAGCAGGCTATTTTCTTTTGAAATCCTCCCTCTTTGGGTTTACTTATTTGTTCTCACAAACTCCATTCTTATAACGGAGAAAGGGTTGGCTTTTTTTTTCATTGGAATATGTGAAAATACATCGAAGTGTTCAAAATGGGTTGAAAGTTTCATGGAAAATGATACTTCCTCTACAGGTCTGATGAGCAATATGAAACTTATGGCAGAGAGGTCCTCGTTCAAGAGAGGTAAAATGGTGTGCCAAAGCCCACGGACTCACGCATCACTAGACCCTTCAGCTACAGCTGAGCACTCTCTTGCATTCTTTCGCTTGCTACCTAGTTCAAGTTTGTCACTTCAGAAAGGAGATATTCAGTCAGTCAGGAGTTACTTCTATCAACAAAGCAAGAAACCCTTTTTTTTTGTGTGTGTGTGTCCAGCTTCATTACCCAGCCATCCCTACACACATGGTCAGAAATATTTTGATGGCCCTTGTCAGATTTTGAAATAATGTTTCCTACCCTCCATCTGAGAAATGTAATATAATTTAACCAAAAAGTCTCAAAAAAAATCTCAAAATTATGGAGTGACACACATGAATAGAGCCTTCCCAATCCTTTCCTTTAAGTTTTTCACAAGGTGATACCAATAGAAGATGCCTTCTTCACTACCCACAACCTTATAAGTTTAATATCTTTTATTGCAGTATTTACTGGCATTGTTCACATACCACTGGAAAGCTCTCTAGTCCCTGAGTTCAAACCTAACAGAATGAAGGTTAGAAGTCTTGTTTTTCACATTTTAATTGATACCACCATGACATGAAAGGCCAATAAAGACAAAGTGAAATTTACTGCATGGCAGAGTAGCTGGAGGGCTGTCTTCCATAAACTTCTTTGCCTTTATAGATTCTTCATCATGTCACCTTCCACTCATTTCACCCCAAAAGCAAAAAAAAAAAAAAAAAGGTGACTGTGTGGGGTAATGTTATACAAAAGGGAACTGTTTCAAGGAGTGTTCTGGGAAAAATAGTCTATGAAGGGAAAGGTGTGAAGTGGAAAACTGAATATTTAGAGAGGAGGTTACTTTTTTTTTTTTCTTTTTTAAGTTTCTGAATAAAGTCTTATGTGTTTGTTCACTTTCCAACCCCTGTGAACCAAGCATCAAACTGAATCCACTGAGTCCTTTGCTAACATAACCCTGCTGCATTTACCTGTCTTACTTAGCACATACTGTCTGGATACTTGGTCTCCTTCAAATGATGATGGCTGTAATTCTTTGCGGGGCTTTATTGCTCCATAGGAGGGCATAGTAAGACCTTAAATATACATTTTTTTTTTTGCAAAAAGGAGAAAAGAAGAAAAGAAAAAAACCCCACATAACCCTCATTTGTGAATAAAAGATTTTATAAGGAGCATAGCATTGCATTCTGCCTGAGTGTTCCCTCTGACAGTGTAACACTGGAAAAATAAGTATTCCCATTGCCCCTTTGCAAGGAAAGGTCTAGCTGAGGCACAGTAAAGAGCAGTTTAACATTTCTTGTTTTTCCTTTTATTTATGGATAACTGGGATTGCTGCTCTTGTAGCTGCAAAGTAGGGCAAAGTAACCCACAGATGCAATTTCCACAAAGAGAGACCCAGGAAGAACACTCTTAATAGACATCCAAAGAGAAGGGATAGCTAAAGCTCCCTTAAGAAAACACTGAGATGCATTATGACTGAGTTCTGATAAAGGTATAAGTCAGTCAAACTCCTAGTTTTGTACAAGAAAAGAAGCAGAGTCACTATGAGGTTCCCATACGCACTCCTTGGGATGAACAGGAACCTTTATAATTTATCTAAATACACTGTTTGACTCTTAATATACCTATTCATAGTATAGCATGCTGAAAGATGGAGCTGAGAATACAAAAATCATAGAGTCGTAAAATAGTTTGAGTTGGAAGGGATCTTAAAGATCACCTGGTTCCAACCCCTCAGACATGGTCAGGGGCATCTCCCACTAGACCAGCTTGATCAAAGCCCCATCAAACCTGGCCTTGGACACTTCCAGGTAGGGGCATCTGCAACTTCTCTGTACACCTCTGCCAGTGTCTCACCAACCTTACAGTGAAGAACTTCTCTCTTACATCTAATCTAACTTTGCCCTCTTTAAGTTTAAAGTCATTACTCCTTGTCCTATCTCTACTTGCGATTGTAAAAAAATCAATATAGGAAAAGAAAGGTGAGTACAAAAGAATGTTTTGCAGTTCACTGTATTTTCAGGTCAGGAAAGGGGAACAGACTGGAGAGAACATTTACTGACTACCAGCCATGTGATGTGCAGGGATCACTTAAAAAGACTTATTTTCTGCACTGAATTTTATAATCTAGGATAAGGATTGATGCCATAATGCATCTCTACTTCTCCTGCCATCATGCTGGCATGTATATGTTGCATATTTCTCTAAACCTTGGCTTGAAAAGAGGTCAAGAAAAAATTATGTGTTCCACTTCTAAAATTTTAGACACAACAAGCTACTGAAGATGTCTGTAAACTAGAATGCATTTCGTGGTTTCAGTGTCCATTCTGGGAGCTCTGGTGACCCTATCTTCTCTCTCTTTCCTACATATTGCTTAGCTGAGATTCATGTTTCTATAGTGATTCCCTCAGTTCTCTCTACGTAGAAATGGCTCTTTCTGAACTGATACTTACGTCTAGTTCTTCCTTCCCAAGACCTATTTCTCCTATTTCTCTACCAGTCCCTTCCACCAGGAAGAGAAAGGAAAGACACTTGGGCACCATCCTGCGATCATCCTGACTTGTCTAAATCCTCTCAGCCATGGTTTCGTCCTTGTCATCTGGCACCCACACAAGCAGTGTCTGAACACTGCTCAGGGGTTAACAACCCAGGAGCCATTCCCAAGTGGCAGGTGGGATGCAGCCACTCTATTTTCAGGAGGAAGAGTGTCTAAGCATATGGATGCAAGCTGTTTCTTTGCAGCTGGTCTGAAGGACAGAGAACGAGCCTTGGCCTTTTTTTGTTTAGTAGTATACAGAAGGGGAAAATTCTAGCAGCAAACAATAACTTGGGGAGCAGATGTGGTTTCTTAACGTTTAACTCATTGTTACAGTTGCTAATTATGTGTTTACAATCACAATTATGTATACTTACTGTTGACTGTATTCCTTTCTTAAAATGAAAATAAATGACTCATTTCACAGAAAATATTCACAGGGGTATTTTCAGATGCTTCGTTTTCTGTGATTACATTTCTCTGGCTGTGCGTCACTGTCTTCTTAAATGTGTATATTTTACACAAACATGTTAGTCTTTAATTTATTTTTATCTTTTTTTTTTTTTGCCATACCTATATGTATCACAATTTATTATTGAATGAATACCTCATAGTCTTTTAACCTTTTCTAATAAATTAATTTATTTCCTAATTTTTCCATTTTCATGGGATCTTCCTACTCTTGCATAAATCTTCCTGTGCAATGAAATAGTTGACATAAATAAAACTGCTATACATAATTGATGTGTTCCCTGTTTAATAAATAAGGTGTCTGTCATATAGGGGACAAGATTTCTAGTTGTTAAGCAGGCTGTATGAGCGGTAACAGTATTTTTAGCTTCTGTCCAGAAGAACAGAAAAGGTAAATCTGTTATTCTTGATAAGGAATTATTTCTTTGGAAAGTAACTTCTGTTTGAAGAGATATCTGAATGATACTTTAAAAAAAATAAAAATCTGCCGTACACCAAAGTTTCAGAATTGTCAGACTTGATTCACTGTTTGTTTAAGAGCAGTAAAAAATGGCAGTGGAAAAAAAAAAGAGAAAGTTTTTGCTATTAATGAGGCAGAGGTGACTGTAAACAATAGATGCCTTATAGCTATTCTCAAACAGGAATCAAAGCTGTAATTAAATATAAAACACTGTCAATGATAGGCTCTTTAATGTAACATATCTCAGTTGCTTTTCCTCTATCAAATATCTTCACATAGACAAAAGCTCAGAGTGACTGAAAACAAGAGAATAAAGACATGCTGAAGACTGATTTCTTGTTGCTTATGACACACCAGTCCCATAGCTTCAGTAGCAAATATTCTTGGATAGAAGTTGAAACAGAGCTAATTATATAATTTTGGTGGCATCTGTCCCACTAAGTGGTGCCATGTGAAGACAGTTTGCTCATAGATGGACATAGGCTTAACCCCAGGAAAAGGCAGATCCAAATTGCCTTTGAAAATGCTCCCTGCTCTGTTCAGACCTTGGGCTGTCTTCTCCCTGAGCTGAGAGTAGCCAAGGAATAGGAGAGGAAATAACTTGGGGAAAACGGGTGAAGATCTGAAACTTCTTTACCATCGTATTTCCGAATCAGTTTGTAAGACAAATGTGTGGGTGCTGGATGGATGGCAGCTTTCTCCTGAAACCAGAGGTCCAAAGTGTGTTCCTTCCCGAATACAAATGAGAACAAAGTAAAAGGAGTACTGGAAGGCAGCAGCAACTCTCCTGCAACACCTGCCTGAGCTAATCAAAAGGATACACAAACTTCTGCACAGTCCTTGATCAGCTGTGCGATGCCTCAAGCCAGAATCCAGCCTATATATGTAAACAAAGAGAGAGCCCTGAGCGAGTACTAGGAAATAGGCCAGAGGATTTGGTATAAAGAAGCCCAGTTCTTACATGGTGCAGGTTAATTCTCTTCTTGCATAATTTTGTACTTGCAAATCAAAAGAAAGTAGTTCAGAATTTGAGCCACTACCCTGCTATAAGGCTGTAAGATGAAGTAAAAATCTACACCACTGAAGTCAGAGTAGATGTATAAGCACAGTACAACTGATTTATCAGTTTTGGGGTAGTATAGAAGTTAAATCCAAGGTATTGCAGTACAGAATAGAAACAATCTTTCATCTAAATTGTGAGAGGAAATAGAATCGGAAGGAAAAATATTTTATCCCTAGTTAACTTAGAACATCTCTACTACAGAATACGATGCTGCAGAAGCTCCTCTGCAAAGGAAAACACTCAACTATTCCTACTTGCCTGTCAGAGTTCCAGGAGTTTCTGCATGACATAGTCATATGATTTAGTCCTGCAAAAAGCAGGGAGTTGGACTCGATGGTCCTTATGTGTTCTTTTCAACTCGAGACATTCTATGATGCTATGTTTCTACTTTCAGGTTTGGACTTTCTGATGTCTACTAAGACTGCAAGAACTGAGATTTTGCCGCTGTTGGGATATGTATTGCCTCTTCTCTGCAGATTCATTACTAATGATGTGTTGAGTTTCTGCTGAAGCTTTCTCTCAACGAAATCACAAAAAAATTTTTTTCTCCTTTACTGATCTAGCCAGTGACATTTCTGGGAACTTGATGTCATTGAAAAAGTTGTCTATAAAGAGCAGTCCTGCAAAGAGCAGTCTATGAAGGACCCATGCTGGAGCAGAGGAAAATGAATAAGAAGCATTAAGTTAGACTCTGCTACACGTGTGACCCCAACCTCCTGCCCCACCTAAGGCATCACCCGAAAGAATTGGGACAGACTAAGTTAACACACAACAAACAAAAAAAAAGGAGGAATGAAACTAGAAAAAGGGAGAAGAGGTATTGACAGAAGTTCAACCTGATTAAAGAGGAAAAATATTTCTTTAAGTTTTTCTTCAGTAATTGAAAGTTTGTGTTTATTGGTAATAAGTTAAATTAAGGCCTGTGATACTTTCCTCTGCTACCCACCTCCTAAGTGAGAGCACTGCAGCTTCAGAAAGCCATTCCTTTCCAATGACAGTTAAAAATTGCTAGTTGTTTCCTAGATACCAAGCTAGCAATGCCTGGTTGCATACTTTGGTTTGAAACCAGCGGACAGCTTTTCATGGTTACGACTGATGCTGAATAAACCAGGACAGAGAGTGATTCCACATACTCAACTGCTTATTATCCCTCTTGCTTTACTGATGGCATGTTCTCTGTCATGTATGAATAAGAAATCTTCCAGACAATTCAAGCACTGCTTGGGGATAGCAAATGGCAATCCATGCCTTTTGGGACATGGACCAAAACGCTCCAGGTTTAACTTCCATCCTTACATGCTAGTGCAATACATCACAGCAGGTTTTGCAACCTCAGAGATTGTTGCATGTCTTTCTGTTGCACACATTAAGCATTTATTAGTTTTATGCCATGAAAACACCATTTTGGTGGTGAACACTCTTGACCGAAATTAAAAAAAAAATTCATCTTGAAGAGAACTGTACGTCTTGGAACCATTGAGTCCTCCACACAGAACTTCAAAGAGATCCAGAGGCAAGTGCAGGTTAGTGTGAATGTTGCCAACATGGGCTTCAGGGCCAAGGGAGAGAGGAACAGCTTTGCCACCACAGAGAAAATTTTATTCCCCTTTTTCCCAGTGGTAGTTACATAGTTCCTCTCATCACAATGTGGTAGATGTCTCACAAGCATTTACATATGTGATGTTACAATTTTGCTCCTGCTAAGAGTTCAGGAAAGGAGCTGGCACTTAAAACTTTCTCTTGAACTCATGTCAAGTCCATTCCTATTTCTGCTTGACCAGAGATTACATTATTGTCTTATTCCTTGGCGTTTTATTGTCTCAGAATTTATCCTGATTTGACAGGCTGACTTGCAACCTCTTAACAGTATGAGGAGTGAATGGCTATTCCAAAAATTTAAGTGCTTGGAGAATTTGAATCCTAGACACTGTTGACAATGATGATATTAATTAAATTCCTTCAACACAGTCATTTGGTATGCTGTATGGAGTCTTGCCTAACCTTCAGGTGGTCCTCTGTAAGCTAGTTTTATGCATCTCCTATGTTGTACCTGGCAGCTCCAAGCAAAAGTCTCCCATATTCTAAAGCAACTCGAAGTTTGTGCAGACAACAAATATGAGCCAGAATCCACCATAATAACAAGCAGTTTGACCCTCTGTGAACTTTTGGATGGCTAAGTTTGGAGCTGTGTCTCTCTTAGTTTTCTTGAAACTTAGACTAATAATCTATCGTGGTCATTTTTAAGTTTAGCAATTATTTTTAATCATATAATGGTAAAAACGACATTTCTCACAGTGTTTTGTCTACTAAATTCCCTCCACAGAGTTTTACTCTAACTTTTTTAACTGCATTTCTTTCTTCCTCTCAAAGCTAAAGGACTGACTTGAACAACAGTCAAGGCCTTCAGATTCCTTAAGGACCCTTCAAACTGTGAGCTTCACAAAAGCAAATCAGCTGCTTCAGCTAACAAAAAAAAAAAAAAAAAAAAAAGCTGCTCCACAGTCAGAATCAACCTGGTAATATTTTCCCAGTGCGCAATGGGTCACCTTCTTCCTAATTAATTACTACCCCAGTAGACTTGTACGAGTGTGTTTTGAAAAGTTCTCAACAACAACAGTCTCTTCTGTGAAGTAGCTTAAACCAGGCACATTGCACTCTGTTTTGACTGATTGATGAACCTCATTGGAGTATATATAATAATGTGCTAAATGTTACATATGCCCTTAGTGGGTAATTTCAGGAAATTATTAAAATGTGCTTCTTTTAAAAGATTTGGTAATGTAAGTCAAAGAGACACTTAACAGACCCAATGCTGATTAGTGTGGGTGACCACAGTATTCCTGAGTCTTTGATATTTCTTGGCTTTTTCTTGGTTTCCCGGAGGCCCTTTGGACAAAGTAAGAAAGATGGCTGAGACACCCTTGGCCTTCTGGGAAACTCAGTGACATTTAAAGGCTGCTGGGGCCTATTCTGCTAATATCTAAACTAATTAAAATCAAATCATAATTGTAGAAGCTTGTTCACCAGAATTCTAATAAGACTCGGAGCGGTACATGCTGCATGCTGCTGTGCTAAAGGCTCTCTCAGCTATGTGAGAAGTGTTTTACTATACAGCAAGTTGTTCTCGGCAATTTTTCTCCATCTTACAACCAGCTCCGTATATAAGAAATGTCACTTCAAATGTAGGATGAAGACTTGCTTCAACATGTCTCTTTCCATACACACTGAACATCATGTAACGGGATATTTGTCAGGGTGGCAGGCTTGTGTGTGCCAGCTGTGCACTTATTAGGACTGAGTATGATACCCTGCACCAAAACTGCAACTCACACAGTCCCAGAACTGTTTCTAGAATTATATTTGACACCTGAGGAGGCAGAGAAGTTGAGGAATAAGCACTTGCCAAACAGCTATGAGTAAGGTTCCCTTTTTTCTTACTTTACTGCCTGCATGGTCATGGTCAGTTCTTTCAAAACTCTAGGAATTATTTGGGAAACCAAAATTAAAGACAGTGTATGATTGTAGAAACCTTTACTTTGAATAAAAGATGCAGTTAATTTTCATAGAATCATAGAATCTTTTGGGTTGGAAGAGACATTTAAGATCTAGTTAAAGATGTCATGTAGGGGAGTTGCACTAGACGACTTTTAAAGGTTGTTTTCAACCCAACATATTCTGTGATTATCAAGTCCAACCACTGACCTTGCAATGTCAGATCCACCATTAAACCATGTCCTTAAGTATCTCATCTACACAACTTTTAAACACCTCCAGGGATGGCCACTCAACCACTTCCCGGGACAACCCGTTCCAGAGCTTGACAACCCTTTTGGTTTTCTCCCAAATAAAATCAGTCACTCCCAGAAATGGTGCAAAGAAACGTGCTTGAAGATGATCGGAGGTAGAGAACACCCTCAGTTTTTCTTGATTAGGACTTCTCAGTGGGGAAAAAATAGCTGACAAGGGATGAGATAAATAAACCAACAACATGAAGAAGTTTATTCCTCTGAAAACAGAGGAAGTTTATTTGATTTTGTAACAAATGAAGGAAAAGACACACAAGGAGAATATCAATTGGAACAATTAAACTGAGCAACTCAGTACCATGGGATATTGTAAACATGTTCAAAGAGAAATGAAGTAAATTAGTGATACTTCAGTTGAAAATCTGAATTAAAAATTCCTCAACACCAATAATGTTGTAGAGGAATTACAGCTGGATGCTGCAAGACTATCATAGGAAGGATCACTCTTACATTTTCTTTCTTATATGCCTTGGGAAACATTTCCAACTGGGCACTACCGAGTACTGGTAGGTGCATATTTCCTCCGATCTGAAATATTCAACTTAGTTTCCTGAGAAATCGGTGACACATTAAGGTATGTTAGTCCTACTCATTTCAACAGGATAAAGGAAGATATTAACATTTAAGCATTTTAATTCTTCAAATACAAATTGAAGGAAATTACAAAAAGAAAAATATCTTAGACCACATCCCAAAGTATGCAAATAAGACAGAGCAAAGTTTAATGAACGTCTCTGATGCCATTACAATTATTGTTTCTCCCACCTGCATTCACATCAGACCATGAGAATGCTGGTAAGGATAAGCTACCAATTAAAGCTAATTAACCCAGCAGGAAATCTCTCCTCAGGTAACTATTGATGTGATGGGGCTCTGGGTAGGTAAAGGACAGGAGGGGATAGGATTCATATATTCCACCAGAACTTGCAAACAAGTGCTTGCTCAAAGTCAATAGTCAGTGTCTCCACTCAAATTGAGTGTGGAGAAGATCACGGACAGTAATCTCAGTTCAAAATCATAAATGATAGGGTCAGAGAGCTGAGATGAATGAGAGCTGTGTCTGAAGAAGTACGTGGTGCCGCTGAAGTATGTGTCTGTCAACTTAGCTCTGAGCCTGGCAGGCCTGATGTTTACATCTGTGTGTTCAGTGTCACTCTGACTGTGCAGTGAAATACCTGTGTCAGATCAATAAGACGCTATAACTGCTAAGGAAAACAGCATGAGAATATAACAAGTATTAAAGCATATAGGCAAGGCTTATTAATATTTAGCAAAACTAATCTGTTTCTCACTAGCCAAAACATGCACATCCAGCCCTTTTGGGAAGACAGCTTTGAAGATTCCCCGAGTTGAAATGAGGTTTTCTGCACTATATGTAACCATTCATATACTCTGTGGGCTAAATCCTATTCCATAATTTTGAAGTCAACCTTTGAGATTTGGGAGATCATTAGAGGGTTTGTGTATGTTTTCTTCATTCTGTTTTTCCAGATAGACCAAATGTAGTCACTTTATAGATGGGAATGTGATTTAAATAATATGACTTTGCTAACATTACATTTTGAATTTATCTTTATTAAGGCTGCATTTTAATTTCATTCCATGTATCCTCATTAAGCAACTGTTTGCTCCCTCAGGCATTTTTTCAAGCTAACTTTTAATCTACCTATTGGTACTCAAAGCTGTAAAAGTTAAAGCCTATTTGAATTTTTATTTGGAAATCTGCTAGCTTTTTTCCCCTTTATAGAACTGCAGGCATTCCGCTTTTGCTGGAGATAGTCTATTTTCCCTAAATAATATGATAAATATTAAATTAAATAACACATATTCATATCAATGTTTTGTATACAAAGCCCTGGTCTCCAGAAAATTGTATATTAAACACAATAGCATTTTGTTTTACATTACTATTGCAGAAGCTCTCTCTAATCGGCTGTCTGAAATCCCGTCACTGGAATACTTGGATGTTGGATGGCCATTGAAATTAGCAGCAAATGGGCCTAAAGGACATATATTTTACTTTTTTTTCTATTGATTCTGACTTCTGAATATTGCACACACTAGTTTAAGATGACAGCTGGTGGAAGAAAATTCAGTGAAAGAGAAAGTCATTCATGAGGAGCTGCTTTATTTAATGTCACATGATGTGATTTCTCTGGACATACAACAATGGCAGCATCTGCATCACACACAAAATATTTTTTTATCATGGTACACTCAAAGAATAAGTTTTTCTTGTGCTACATGAAATACCTACATACTTTAGATGTCATTATTTGACTAAAAGGATGAAAAAGACACACATGCCTCTGGGAGCTAATAAAACCACTCAGCATCCATTAAGATTGCAAAGCAAGTTAATGGTGTCTTGCGACATGGGTTTGGATTTCATGATTTCTCTTATAGTGGCCTCATCATCCACCCTTTTCTTGGATTTAGCTGCAAGAGCCATTATGGAAACAATCCCGTGGTCATGTCGACCACACACAAGTCAAGACATCCATACGGCAACTTCCAGTAAGAGCAGGTGGGGTACCCGTCTCCTATTCTTGTTCTTTTCTTCCTCCTCCCTTGCCTGAATTTCTTCCTGTGCAACCCACTTCAAGCCACTGTAGTTTTACCTAGAGAAACAAAATTGTTGGTCCTCAGTTTAATATAATTCTACACTCAAATAACTTAAATAGTTTACAGTTACTGACTGCTCTCAAACTAAGTTATTGTTTAGAAATATGTCTCTAGCTCAGCATTTCTTGTTTTGAAACGCTGGGTGCTACCTTCAGCAAAAAAATAAATAAAACCTCTAAAGTAGGTCAGGAATCAGAACCAAAAAGGCTGCTCAAGGCAGACTCAGATCTGTAGGTATTTGCAATTTTAACTTGCTGGTTGTTGAAAACAGAGCTAAAGCTCATGAGTGTACAGCACAAAGAGCAGCAAGAAAAATTTGTTTGTGCTATACGTGTCTGTGTGTCTTAATTATTACATGTTTTGTGATATATAAATAAAAATATACAGAACTATAGTTACATATAAATAGGCACAAATTAAATGTATTTACTGATTTAAGTTTTGACTTCATACACCCTTTCAATTATGACTGGGTTTCCTTGTAAGTGACAGTGACAGTTTACTGCTGCAAAAGATTCTTTTGAATAAAAATAATTCTGCAGAGAGCAGTGAGATAACTTGGGCATTTGTGGACTCCTGCACTCAGACACACTGCAGGCACTTAGCAGGAGGAACAGTAAAGAAGGAAAACCTTCAGAAAAACAAAATGCCAGCGTTATTTCAAAAGGTAGATGCCTTTGTGATTTACTCCACTGTCTTTAGCAGTAAACATTATTTCTCCATTGCTGGATGTTTCCCAGCTTGATTTCTCAGCCTTGGAATAAACAAGTTAATCTCAACAGTAAAACCAGTATAAGTCTTACTGGCTGGAAATCATTAGTGGAAGATGCAGCAAGGTGACAACCTACTTTTCTGCTTTTCTGTTTCCTCGGAGGCCACCCTAGAGTTTGTTTCATAGTTTGTTGAGTGTAGACAATTTGCAGGTCTGGAGAAGAAAAAATAAAGTACAGCAAAGACAGGACTTTGAGTACAATCCCTAACAGCCAAGGGTTTTTCCTCCCTGTTTGTCCAGCGAGTCCTCATGTTTTGTGCCAAGCAGAGCTCTTTCAAATCCCTATGAACATGCTCAAAAAGGTAATTGTTTTTTTAGACTAACTTCTCATCAGGCTCACTTAAAGAGTGGAAAACACCAGAAGGAGTGTGGCTGAGTCAGCAAAAACATGAGCATGAGAAAACACATGCACATTTACAACCTTCCTTCTGGTATCACACAAGGTGTGATTTGTATCAGCTACTACTGAGTGCAAGAATCACAAGTGATCCAGAAAATGTGTGATTGGTGTACCTAATAAATGCAATCAACTAGAAGAAACAAATTCAGACAAATGTCCCCATCTGACATTGAAGACACCTGATTTTAAACCTAAGTTAACAAATTACCTCCACTGACCTGTACTCTGCAGGAAGGTAAGCATTTGCTCTGACTCCCTGTTGGCACTTCACGTAGCTAGCATAATTACTTCTACTAAAGTAATTGACTTCTAATGGAAAATTTCTACTGACTTCTGCTAGGAGAGGCCCCTGACATCCTGTGCAATGCTGCCAACACGCTGCCTGTAATGCCCAGGCTGAAGGCAAGACCTTATGGGCTACCAGTGGGAACCTAACGGAGGACCTCTTCATCCCAATTTGGCTTCTTGACAGATCTCAACAATTGCTTGTAATTGCTATAACTAGAGTCAGAAACTCTCACTATATTCAGGCTTTAATCTTCAGCTGGAATTCATGTGGGTTTTTTTTTTAAAAATTCTTTTAAAATTGTATATTATTGGATTGTAAGCATATGTAATTAGTGTATGCAATTATTGTATTTTGTCTACATAGTTCTGGTCTTGCTTCTAAGATGCTGAGGTGAAAAATGAAAACATGGACTGTTGTTTTAAAAGTCCAAGCTTATGGATCTGGCCTTGGCAAATGAAGACCAGATGCATTGTGGGTTACAACTTGCACCTTAAGTCACCTTCAACCTCATTCAGCAATACAAGGAGTGAAATAGAAATTGGGTCAAATGCTTTTGACGAACTTGGCTTCAATGTCTGCTCTTGATTAAAAATCCAAGTAATGCCATGAAAATTGATCCCACTTTGAGGGTGAATTTCCAAAAGCCACAGGGGTGTTTTTATAAACAGTAAATAATTTTCACACAAAATGATTTTTCCTTCTTTCTTTCCTTCCTTCCAGAAACACAAAACTAATTAATACCATCCTGATTTATACCATATGAGGGCTCAGCCCTGTTTCTTTCTAACACCCATACGGATGTCTTACACGCAAATGAATAAGGGACTTCAATCTCTTTTGGTGTTCTTAACATATTAAATATGTGTTCTTATTTAAACCTTGTTCAGAAGATTATCCAATTGACTACTCTGCAGTATTCTTAACACTACAGTGACTTGAATTCTGCTTTCAGAGGTTACTTTGTCTAACCAAAAATGTTGAGGGAAGTCAACTCCTTTCAGTGCTGCAAGTGTAAGAAGGTCTTTGTTGAAGGAGGACATTTTGGTGTTTCTTTGATGACTTACACTCTACTGGTGTAACACATTGGGAAGTGAACAACTGTAGAGAAGAGTTCTCACTGATGACTGTTAGCAGCAGTAGGTTCATCACTTCATGAAATCAGGGTGTCTGCAGCTCCACCAGCTTGATGTTCCTTGACAACTATGGGGTAAGTCTCAAAATGGGCTGTTAATTGCATAAAACACAAGAAGGATAGGGAATACATGATACCACTGTAGGTATTCCAGCATGGAGAATTATAACTTGGTTGTAAACAAAAGGTGATATTAGGAACTCACTAGTCAAGAATACTACTGCAAAAATGTAGACAAGAAGTAAAACAGGTGAAAAAGTGTTTCTAGCATGATATTCTCAATTCTACTATGTCGGAGGAAGCCTTAACCAGGACAAACTTGTAGCACATAAAAGAAGGATTATTCAAACTATCTCTGCAGTTTCTGGCACATTGAATGACATCATTTTATGTGGCAAATTTGCTTGTATCCCACATGAATTTCGGCAGCACTATCATTTTTCCAATCATATACAATAACTTAAATCAGAAATGTTGAATCAGAGTACAAAAGTTAGTGACAAAGCCAAAAGTATCCATTTGAAAGATGCTTTTTGCTATGTAAAAATTCCTGCTGTAAATATTTTTAAATGTGTCATATTACATGAGCTGTAACGTGTGGAACTGTGAGGACCAAAGTTCTTATGATTTTATTTCAATTTCACAGATTACTTTTGAGCAGAAAAAGAAAAAAAAAAAGGCTGGGAAAAACAATGATACATTTCAAATCATCATCTCCAGAAGAAAACTCACGGAATTTTCACTTAAAATAATTGGTTTGAACAGAAAAAATATTTTCCTATGTTGCTTTTTTAATGTATCAGGTAACCAAGATATATATGATTTTGGTGGAGGAGAGGAATGTCTCTATTTTCCCTTCCCTCTAATTACGTCTGTAAATGTTACAGGAATAAACAATCTTAGAAATTTTCAAGACCTTGTATATAATCAGACTAGAAACTTGTAAATTGAGATGTACTCACTGGGGGGCTTCTGAGTGTGAAGGCACATAAAAATAAGCAAGAAAAGTAAGTTTCCAGGTAACTACATATATTTTTCTTGAGAGAGGAAAAAAGTAATCTGGACTGAGCGTCACAGTCTGAGGTTGAGCATTGTTTCACCTTGATGTTTTATTCCACTTCAGATTCTTGCAATATCTTTGCTTCAGCCTTCCCAAAGTCTTCTCTCCTATTTTACTCTTTCCTGTTATGTTGTTTCTCATTGCAAACCCTTTAAAGGCAAAACTGCAAAGTCCTGAATACTTCCAGCTTGCTTTAGCCTTTTAAATTTTAATTCTGAAATAAATCTAGTCTTGAAAATGATTGAGACATATTGTAAAAACACCTCTTAATGACTTCTGTAAGCAAGGACCCAGCAAGCATAATACAAAACCACAACTACAGGTTGCTGACTCCTCTCCCCTACTGCCAAATTTTCTATACCACGCCGAAAAGAACAATGTCAGTAAAAGCACCAGCAGGCTGGACTAAGAAAGGAGGTTTTGTTCAAACCTCCCACTGATACTGGGTTTCACAGGTAATAAGCAGGACTGGCCTGAGGCCAAAAATAAAGTTTTTATTTGGCTCTCTCAGCAAAGGAGACTCTGCTCCTACAACACAGGACTTGAGCAAACTTTCCCTGAAGCTAATGAAATTTCATTCAACTCAGGACTCTTGAAAGTGATTCTAGAACATGGTACAACTCACATCCCTCATAATGGTTTTCTTTCCAAAAACCTAATAGCAGCTAAAGAGTTGTTTGGTCATATATCAGGATTTTTTTTAAAAGTTCTAAATGTATTTGATGTTCACTTTATGCACCATGAGGAAAAGGTGTTTTAGAAATCCAGTTCAGTTTTAATTTGCAGATTTTCTGTAACCATGTAAATAACCTGACTGCTCACATGCCTATGCACTGTCCTTAATCGAAGGATAGAAGAGGAACCGTCTTTAAAGAGTCCCCTAAATGTGCTGTGCAACCAAAAAACAATAATAAAAAATTAGAAAATATTAAATTAAAAACATGTGCCTCTAGAAATCTGAGGACATTTCATATCTGAATGAACAACAGTGAGCTTCAGTGTGTAAATCTTTTCTCTTACCAGTAAATTTTGTTACTTCATAGAAAAAAAAAACAACCACAAACCACAAAATACTGGGAAATGCAAATCAAAATTGTTAATTTACTCTTCATGCTGAAAATGTAATTTCTTCCTACATTTATCTCAGTACTATAGTTGCTCTTTTGCTTTCTGTGACATAAAGTGTTTGTGGAATCTTCTTTTTTAACTTCACTTTTCTTTCTTAAATGTGATCCTTAGTAAAAAAAAACAAACAACAAAGAAAAACCACAACCTCATTAACTATTCTAAACCCTCTTTATCATACTCCAAAGACCAAGTGGTGCACCAACAACTGTTTTTAACTTTTATGTTTTAAAATAATTAAAAATTTCTAAGCCTAAGTGTTCCAATCCCAGGTGTTAGTTGTAGAAATAAGTAACCTTCTTCTGTATTTGTATTTAATTTTCTTTTAACATTTTGCAATATAGATTTTCATACAGGGAGCAATTCTCTTTTTTTTTTCCCCTAACCAGATGCCACTCTAGCTGTCATTTCAAAGACGTGTGACTGAATTTCTGAACGTCTAACAGAAATGTTAAAAGTGACATGAAGGAAAGCAAATGATCCAACTATTGTCTCAAGTGTTCTTTTTAAAAATCTGAATGCAAAAACCCCCTGAAGATAGCATCCAGTAATACTAATAATGGTCTTTCCACAACGTTTTAAATTGGTAAAGTTCTTGTGTAAACACTAATTAATTCAAATAATGCCCACAACTTTTAGATGTTAATATTAACCTTGCAAAAGTAAGTCAATTTGCGTGTGTGTGTGCTCGTGAGGCTACATCCCCTCCATGTATTCACATGCACAGACCATACAGTCATTTGTCAGTCTCTAATAAGAAACAGAAGTGACATCTGTCATGCATTCCGGTAAACACATTAAGCAAACACAATAGGACCCCAAAATGTTTACTCAACTACTCTAATTAATTGTGACTTGCTGTAACACAGTTTTCTATGAATTAAACAGAAAGATCCATGCTCTCTCCTCCCCCTCCTGTAGCTTTTTGTGCAGTGGGAAAAGATTTAAACTAAAGACTTCCCTTCTGGCCCTGCCAAGGTGCATTTTTTCCTCATAGACTTGACTTGCAGTAGAAGTTGATGTGAGAGTTTGTCATGGCTGTTTTGACAGTCCGGTCATCCTAATCCAGGGATCTGGTCCCTGTGGTTTGTCAATTATCCTACTAACCCTACAGCGAGAGGAACACTCAAGGCACTGAACTGTCATCCAATAACCAAGAAATAATGTCAGCAGCCAGTGAGTAGGGATTGTGAGAGATGGGGTTGCTTTTGACAACAGAGAAGTGTGGATCATTTCAGCATTTATTTTATTTATAGGCATTCGTAACAAATTAATTATATCTCACTGCAAGGCTTCACTAAAATTTGCCGAGTCCAACCCGCATGCACACACGGGGCGATGAGCACAGTCGAGTGCAGAGATTGCAGCATGGCAGATCCAGGCGTGGAGGTTCGATTCCCAGTTCCTTTCACTCCCCTCCTGTGACCTTGAGCTTGTTACTTGACTTGGATATGTTTTAATATCCCCCTGGATAAACTGAGGATAAAAGCATCCACTCGTAAGAGCAGGCAGAGAGCCTTAATCAATTAGTGCCTGTAAAGGACATTAAGATCATTTAGCAAAAGGTAGAATTAAAGTGCAAATTATGCTAAGGTCGCATTGAAATGAAAGGCAAGTGTGTTTAAAAGGGGATTTAGATGCAGAAGGCTAGACAGCAAAGAAAATCTAGGTGGAAGATCACAGGAGGCTTGATTCTGATCCAATGTGTATCGGGATAATTTGGCTTAACTCCCCACTTAATACTAACAAGGCAGGCTCTGCCCTGGGTTCTCTTGGTGTAACGTTACACTGGTCTATGATTACATCAATTAAATCGACTGAGAGTCCAAATTTTTGGCTCTTGAAGTCCTCATGATTAGAGCTATAATTTTGTTTTTTCTTTTCCAAAGTCTGTTTTTTCCTATTGTTTCTCAGTCACAGGTTTACTCTAACCATGTTGAAGTGAGAAATACATCAAAAGAAATGAAGTAATACAGACAAATGAAATCTCTGACATCTTGTTTCCAAATAATCCACATAATGACCAACAAGACTAGATGAAGGTATGGATACCAGTAAGAGTCTCTTACACCTCTAGTTTCTTAGTTTAAAGATATGGCCCCAGTGATAACTGGTTCAAATTTTCTACTACCTGACAGATCTTCAGAAAATCATGGGCTGTGAGGTGGGTGAGTTCACCTGGCACTTTAAACCTTTTTAAACTGATATAGTCAGTTTTCTTATTTCCAGCAAAATGGAGTGGGAATAGGCCAGACAACATAATTTTGGGGTGAAGTCTGATAAAACACATCTGATATCACATTTCAGATTTTAAGGGATTGTCTTAAGGCTGCTTCTAGAAGACTGAACTATTTGGATCTCCAGTTTGTGGTGGCTGGAAATGTTAATTCCGGACACTAACACAGAAACGGAAAAGAGAAATTTATGGTGATCCTTGAAAGGAAAAGTTCTTCCAGTTACAGGTGTTGTTTCAAAACCATGGGTGCTACCATTAGCACAACTGAGTGCAGATCATGCTTTTCATCAAATAATTTTGTCTCCTACATACCTCCTATGTGACAGAAATACACCTATCCACTGCTGACATTTAGGGAAGTCTGTGAAAACTGGGGTGCCTCAAAGTGTCTGTTTAAAATCACCATCTTCGTTCTTAGCTATATTAGTGGGGAATCGAAATCTGGAGTCCAGGACTTTTCATGATCATGTCTGATGTTAGACCCTAGCTATTTCAATTGCAGTATTGTCATCAAATCTGGAAAACAGCCAGAAGTCAGACCAGGAAAATATTATACTTTAGCAATGTGTTGTTATGTGAATAACACTTCATTGTGCAAAATTTAAACCATCTTATTCCTGAAAACGTTGAAAATATTTGCCCTCCATAAAAAAAACAAACCAAAAACAAAACACCCAAAAACCCCCCACAAAACCCATAAACCTTTGGAATAGTTCCCCCCCAAAAATTATCCAACTAAAACCAGCTGAATCATCTGGTTCTTGTCATTCTCCAAAGCATTCATGTAGTTTAGAGTAACATCTTATACAGAAAAAAGATTATCTTGCCACCAAACACTAAAATGTAATGCTGGGGACAAATATTTGCAAAGCTTAAGATAGAAGGCACACTCTGATGTGGAAAAAAATGTTGCACAAGGAGATAACACTGAGCTCTCAAGAGCCAAACCCATGAATGAGCCAACATGCCTCCCCAAATGAAAGCTATTAAACATTTTTTCCCATGTGTTTCACCATTTTATGACCTGAATATGATCCTTGCTATTGTTAAAATGTTGGACAAGAAAACCAATTTTTTTTTTTGTCTGGTTTATATACTTGCCTTTCTGTGAATATGGATTCCTACAGCTGCTCAGCAACTTGATGGGAGTTGTTCTGATCATTCCTCTTGGGAAAAAAAAAAACCTGCGGCACAATCATCATCGATCTCACCCCCAAGTTTGTTTTTTAGAAGATGGGCATGCTGATAGTACTAAGGTGTGTGAAAACATTCAGACATGTTAGGACTTGTGTCTGAGCACTGGATATTAATAGCCAGGCTACTAGTGAGGTGGTCAAGGGGTGATGGAAAACACAGCCCATCCCCTGACTCTCCCCACACCGATGAGCTGAACTCTCTGATGTCTCAGAAGGCTTATTCCATAAACATTAGGCCCTTTAAGACAATTTGCAGGAAAGTTAGATTATCAATGAGAAACTTTAAACCTCTAAGACTGCTGCTTGACAATTTGTCACTCAACTTCAGCAAAACTACAGGGGAAAAGCACAATGAATTAATGAATAGCAACAAATCCCCATGACAACATGTTACTTCATTAAAATTTTATCAACATTCTTCCGAAGGAAAGCATGCCTTCTGTTCTATGCTGAGTTTCTTCTACAGTGTTTTACAGACAATTCACAGCATTCTGGCGCTTCAAAATTAGTTCCTGTGGAGAGTGAGCTACACACAGACTCTAGATTGTGTCACACAGTGGTCTCCTGGGTGCCACGAAGTTTTGCCTACGTTTTTTTTTTTCTGTGTATCTTATGCCTTAAACATTAATCAAGCATTTCCCAATTGCTTTCTTTGAGAATAGGTTAATTAGCTGCAAATGCATCTCTGTGTTAATTTTCAGCAAACGCATTAAACTGCATTTCATAAATATTTTCCTAGCAACCAAATAAAACCTTTTAAAGGAAAATGTTCTTGTTGCTTTCGCTGGGGCTCTTAGGCTTTTTTTCTTTTCTTTTTGTGTATGTGTAGATCCATAAAACATACCTATCGCTGTTCAGGGTACTTCTTAGTTCTGGATATAAATAAAAAAAACAGAAGAAGAATAAAATGTTTGCTAGGTACTGTAAGCTTTCCAACAGAATCTTAGGATTTGACAAAAAAAATAAAAACTCCCCTACTCAGAAACAATGAAGGTGTTTCTTTGGAAATTTAAATTGTCTTAAAGACAAAAAAACCCTCATAGATTGGGAGGAAAAAGCTAAAATTGCCCTTACAAATAAATAATAGGTTATATGGATATCAGTAACCTGTCCTGGTTATATTGATAGAATTTCCCTCGGAGTATTACAGTCCACTTACTGTGTGTATTTGGCTCTAAAAGCCCTTTTCAAAAGAAAATCTGTTCCTGAAAACTTTGTAAACCAAACCTTTTGTAAAGGCTGCAGGAAAGCAAATTCATCCCTAATTTCTCATCTGTGAACTGAGGTGTTTGCAGAGGAATTAGACTGTTGAAGTGAGCTGCTAAAATCCTGGGATTTTTTTCTTTTTTTTTTAGTTAGATAGGAGAATGTAGAATTAAGTGTCCATACTTATAAAATTTCTCAACCAGATGGGAGGTATTAAAAAAAATGATATTTCTTCTTAGGTAGTTCTTTTCTACAAGTCATAAAATTCCAAAAGGAAGGAATCAAAGCTCCCTACTTCCAGCCAAATGCCTGAACTACACATCTTTGTTTTCTCTCCTTATGGCCCCGTGAATCTTTGTCAGTCTTGAGCAGCGACATACAAGAAAACATAGAAATCTATTTACAGAATACCACAATAACAAAAAAAATCTGGTTGGATGTGGAAACTGTAGTCATAACCAGCTTGCAACCCAAGGAAAGCCTGCAAACAAAGTCTTCTGCCTTCTGCATTACTGATCTAACCACAAGGCGGTTACGCCAAATATTTTTACCCTGTATTTATTTTTTTTTTTTAATGGAATTCAAATTCATTGCAATGTTAGTAAGAGGTTTGATTCTGAGCAAACTCAGCAATGTAAGTCCTACAAGTGACTGAGCGGAATGGATATCTTTATCTTGAACCTGAGTCTTTTTTAGAATAATAGTCTAGATTGTCAATGGTCAGTTCAGGAAAGCCAAGGTCCTACCAGGTATTTCCTGCAGCACAGGCTGATTATGCAATGGAGGTTATTACACGAAATGTAAGTGCTAATAACATGTTTCCTTAAGTTGTACCACTTAAATAAATCTAATCTAAACTTAATCTAAATAACACATAAGATTACATGATGTGCTCCAAATAACAAAAAAAATCAGATAATAGGTGTTACAATGATTAACAGATGTCTCTGTCTTGATGGGGAACATCAATGTTCATTGATAAATTCTTTCTCTCTACCCATTTTTTAACTATTTGGTTTCGAGTTTTAATTTTTTTCGCAACCATTTACTCCGTCTAAACCAACGTATTCATACAGTGATCATCTTCCTATAGAGGGTACTTAACAAAAGAAATACAGTGCAGTCCTGCTTCTTTCAGTGAGAGGTTTCCATTGATATTAGTGAGCTCTGGGTCAGGTTCTGTTGAAGTCTGTTGTATGATCTTAACAGGATGAACATTGAAAGAAGTACTGGATCAGAAAACTAAGGAAAATGAGATATGTCTTCTCTGAAACCTTTTTAAAAATAGCTTTAATAGTAGTGTTTCCTCAGCTACACTTCCATAGAGTTTTTGATTATTACAATTCATGAGATGTCATCTTATGACTCATTTTAAATCAACAAATCCAGACATAGGAAATCATAGTCCCATTTATATTTTTTCTAATCTTAATGAACCAAACACAGGACAACTCCACACTCCTTCAAAAAGTGATCTCGTGGTCCTTTTCTTGGAATCCTACCTCATTCGCAGCTTGTCTCATTTCCCTTTAGAAGGGTGAGCGTTGGAGACTTTAGGATGGCTGGTAGTTGTACATTTTTGTGATGTCATCACAGAGTCACAGAATAGTTTGAGTTGGAAGAGACCTTTTCATGAGGAAGTTCTAGAGCTCCAATGTCTATTTGTTACTTCCTGGACTTGTTTACTGAGACCCATGAGTTTATTTTGTCACAGTTGGATAAAGACTTATGTATGTCATCACTATGGTTTTTGTCAATCAGTAGAGAGTATGACAGTCATCTGCAGATGGTTCTTTCCACATTAGTTATCCAACAACTTTATGAGACCGTTTATCAAAACCTTGTCACTTTATCAGTAGCCCCTGTTTTTTTTTTCAGCTTGAGCAGTTCTGGTACAAATGAAGGATCCCTTTATTTCATTATTTTTATCAAGGCTGAGAACATAAAAATAATCACTGTTATGGCAGCAATTTTCAGAACTACAGATAACACTAGGTTGCAGCCTGTAGAAAATGGAATATGATGTATGTGATGCGTTTACTGCCATTCATCAGTTTAATGATATTTCAGGGTTCAGTAAACTGTGGCATGAGGGTCAAAGAAATGTTGTGAGCAGATTTCTAGTGGCATGTAATGGGGTTGGAGCTGGGAGCTGTATTGCTCCGAGAAAAGCCTTGGTAGAAGGCAGGTGATATCAGGATGCAAGTTGTCTTATTCTCTTGAACACAGCAAAATACAGGGCAGGGAAACCAGTAATCACTCTTCTGTTGAAAGACAGAATTTCCTAGTGCATTTCTTTTGGCAGGAACGTCTTCAAGTCTGGGGAAAAATACTAGTCAAGGACACGTCCTCTGTGAGACTGTAAGACCACTAAAACCAACATGTTTTTCTAGACAACGTATTCTTCAACCCAAGCCTCTGTCTGTGTGAAATGTTGAACAACGTTTGGCCAGGCCATAGGACTAAAACCTGATTCTGAAATTACGGTTATCATTACCCATAATGAAAGCCAAATAGACCGTGTCTTACTCCTGGAGAAAGCAAAGGGAAAACTATTTCTTTTCTTCTCTTCCTTTCTTTTTCCACTTCTGAAGACATCAGTAACTTGTGAATTAAAAAGCAAGTGGAGGTGGCTTTGAGCAGGATTCAGATAAAGCTGTCGTGGGAAGCATGTGGTGCTATTTAAGTTCCTTCTGAACTCTGCCTGCCTGTCTCTGTCCTGTAGTCTTTTTGAGGTTGCTTTTGTTAAAGGCGAGTCATGCCAATCAATCCTGGCAGGTGGTCTTTTTAGTTCCAGGTGTTGACAACAGGTATTGACTTTGGTCTCCTATATCCTGTATCACAAAGGGAGATGGTGAATTCATCACTCATTGGCAGAGAGATGATAGATGACATTTGCTGGCTCAACACTCTTCATGTGACCATCTCCAATAGCTGCTATTCCAGTTCACGCGCCTCTTGGTACGGAGTAACTGTGGATTCAGGACTTGAAAATTCGTCATCCTAATGCAGAGAGGTGTCTCTGCCAACACTCATACTTCATAAAACCACTGTGCTCCCTGGTCCTTTTTATTGTGGAACAAGGGAAATTTTCATTCAAGCTCTTTTAATTTATCCCTGAGTTTTAATGAGTTGCACTCTATTTTAATCTTAGTCATTTTTATAGAAATCTGATAGTGAGTTAGAAACAGATGCATCCCTCGCAGACATTTCCTAAAAACTACAAGATGCTTAGAAAGTATCTGCTTGCTAGTGTCTAAGCAAGGGCCGTTGGGGATTGATATGTATTTGTGTACCTTTATTAAATTAAATTAATTATCCGAGAGCATGAAATTATCTCAGTGCCTGATCTTTTTATTTTTCTGTTTGTCTTTTGTATGCCATGTCATGAATGCCACATTTCTAATCAAACCTCCGAATTAGGTTTTTAACAATCAGAACGATGTTTACAATATGCCTGTTCCAATAACTGCTTGTTTGGAGATATGTTGCATTTATTTAGCTTATATTTATTTATTTATTAACGTACTCTATGCTTTTGTTTTTGTTTTTAATATTTCATTGCTGTTGGGGAAACAACATCAGGTAATATGAGCATAGACAACTTAGATGTAAACTCACAATTCCCTAAGAACTCTACTATTTACACCCTCTTTTTTGGAATAAGTCTTTCCAAGGGATAAAAGGAAACAGAGAAACAAAAATGTTGCTAGGTGGTGAAACTAGAAAATTAGAGTAAAATGAGAGGACTGTTCTCGGTGATCCAATTCAGATAGGACCTATAATAATAATAACAAAATAAATATAAAAAAAATGAAATAACACTCTGGACCTTGAAGTGCTGTTTAAAATTTCCAATACTGACCTTTGCTCACCTGAAGGAAAAAAACACTTGTCAGTCCTAAAACTATGCCAAAGCACATATTATAGCTTTCAGTGCCAGTACTTGTCTCTGTGCCTTAAACTTGTACTATTTTATTTTAATTAGTATAAAAGTAGCCAAAGCCTCTGTGCTGGCTTACAAAGCTCTCTGCATGCTGCTGGAGGACAGAGTTACAGGATGTTTCCTCCTTGTCCTCCTCTTGCCCTCCTTTATCTTATTGGAATAGAATAGAAATAGAAATAATAGAAATAAGAGCAGAGCAGAGCAGAGCAGAGCAGAATAGAATAGAATAGAATAGAATAGAATAGAATAGAAACATTTATTTGGAAGGGGCCTGCAATGATGATCTAGTCCAATTCGACACAATCTCATGAGAGGGTGTGCTTGAATGTGCCCATGGCCTTTCCCTAAGAAATCAGGCTGCTCAGTCTGTACCTGTGCTTGGTGCCTGCTCTCTTCTTAATGCAGAGCTTGAAGATGAGCTGAGCTTCAAAACAGGCTTAAACCTAACAAGGAGACATGGGTGGGTTCCCCTCACAGTTTCTTAGCAAAATGATCTGTTAGACCCCTTCCACTGCCTGTCATGTTACACTCCACACCAGTTCAGCCTCTCTGATCTATGAACTTGGAAGACGAAAATTGCAAGCCAGGTTCACATCTTCCCACATTCACTATGTTCAGCAACATTGCTGTGTACAGAACCTCTCCATCTTACCTTTGGTTTCTCCTTCACCAAGTATGTTTATGTCATTGCCTCATAGACATAATTTCAGCATCTTTTAGCCTAACTTTATGAAGAGTTTTACAGTTTCTATACACTAGCCCAAATAAAAAATTTTTGGTTTTATCTTTTTTAAAAAATGTGACTAGTGTTCCTATTGTGACTGAGGGGGGAAGAACTCGTTGAAATGGTAGCAAACACACTGAAAACCTTCCTCTAAAATGGAAAAAATGTTTTTGACTTTTTGCATTTTATTCTGAAAGAGAGGTCTTTTATCGACACCAGCTCAGCACCTTGGAGAGAAAAATACCTTGAAAAGGCTTTTAAACCCTGAGGTTGGTTGTAGTTTCTTTTTTTTTCCTTTTCCCTAGACTTTATCAACACTTTTCTCTATAAAAGTAATGCACATAATTTTGGGTTCTTCCATTTTTTTTTTTAAGCAATATTGTCTAAGCATTATAATTCTCAAAAAAAAGCTTTGTCTTTTTTTTTTTCTTTTTTTCTTTTTTTTTTCCCCCACTGTTTTTGGATCTAAGTTACACATTTAGGGAATAAATGCAGAACACAAAGATGTCATTTTCTTTCTTAAACAAGGTCAGTATACTGACAATAAGGGCACTTTAAAAGCTTTCTATTGTGCATTTGTTCATGAGGGAGAAGGAGGTGATTAATGTTCTTTCAGGGTTTCACATTCCTTTTTAGGACTTTTCCTTGGCTTTTTTTGGGGGAGTGTTTGGTTCTTTTTTTCCCCCCACCTGTTAAAAGTGAATTAAATATTTTATTTTGTAAGGAGGAAATAAAACCCTGGTTACATTGCCAAATTTTAACAAGGGAAATCAATCCCTGAGGTCTGAGTTTGGGTTTTTACTTTTTACTCACAATATCTGAGAAACATCTCAGCAACATTGTAAGAAAAAAATATCTTGCTACTTGCTTTACAGGCACAGATTGGCCCCCATTCCTGAAAACTATGAAGTAGGGCTGCAGTTTTATTAAAATACTTAGATAAGTTTTGTCGTGAGCACTTGCACTCAGTTGCTGATTTAAAACGTCTCTTGGCAGGCAAACAAGAGAAGGGATAGTCAACATCAGCCTCATGAGATGAAATTCATCTCTCCTGGCTTGGTCTCTAGTGTGGAGGCTTCCACCCTCAAATCTCAGAGATGACAATGAAGAGAAATTATTCCAGCTTCAGATTTTCTTTCTTTCTTGTTCTGCCTCATCTTTAGTTGTGATCACATGGTGCTTTCTATTTGTGCTATACTGTTAGGTTCTGTTTAGTAGAGAAGTGGGTACAAATAGCCAGACTGATGGACATTTATTGCTATCTCATGATATCTACCTTGTTTAAGAAGTACTTTATGGTACTGATGGCATAAATACTGACTGTTCTTACAAGGACAACCTTTGCTTAGGAGTGCATATATTACAAATATCAAGATCTGTCAAACTGATTCAAAATGTAAAGCTTGAGAAAATAATAAGACCAGTGCATAGAGAATAATAAAGCTGCAGAAGCTAGCATGATTTTCCTTAGAAAAGTGAAGCTTCTTGCACTGTTAAGGTATACAGAACTGTGAAATACTTTCTATGACTAAGTGTGAAATTTTCGGAAGTGCCTTTCTTGGAGAAAGAAAATGCTGTTTGTTCCAAAATGAACTTTTGCTCTTAAATCAGCTTGAAAATACCCTAGTCCAGCAGAGCAATAAAGGTGAGGTGTGTCTCTCAGGTCTGGGTCTTATTCAGCAGAGCAACATTCCTGGTTCTAAACCAGTTCAACTTCATGGAGCTGGCTGGAACAGTTCGCGTGCTTAAAGTGAACTATGTTCCTCAGAGCTTTGCTGAATCAATGTCAAAAAAAAGTCTAAAAAAAAGCTTAAGACAGCTTAGCCTTGCCAACCCACAGACAGCCATAGGTGTAATGCACGATCCCAGTGCAGTTGCACACGGGGCAATTCAAGGATGGAGCTGTCCTTTTCCTGCTCCCGTCTCTTTAAGGTAGATATAACATTACTTTAAGATAATTTTGATGCTGATTTCATTACAGTGTTTAAAGGAAGATCAATGTAAATGTATGATATCAGCTACCTCATATAAAAGTCTTTTATATAAGCAGGTGGTTTTGGACCTTGCCTCCAGCTATAGCTTTTGATCATTTAGAAGGCTACTGATGTACCCCAGGCAACTTACGTAAAACAGTTATTTGTACTCATTTAATGCTATACCTTTAAACACCCCTTTAATCTATTTGCAGCTGTAAAATGCTCACAGTATGGAAATGCTTTAAAGGAGTAGGTTTAACTTCAGCAATTAGGTTAGATTTTTTTTTTTTTTTTCTGGATAAAACTTAACCTATTTCTTTAACTTGCACGGGCAGGTACACATCCAAACACACACAGTCCTCTGTTGTTCTGAGAAAATATCTAAGCAGAAGCTCCTCGGTCAAAGGTGGGTACTACTGGATGGCTAGCAACTGGGTAATAGTTGCAGGGATTTGTATATCTGTTCCTGTAAGTGCATCTCAGTGCTTCAGAAAATGCAGGGAACCTGTTAATCTTCACTAAAAGTGAAATGCGTTTGTACTTATCATAAAGAAACCCAAACGTTTGTACTTATTTCTTGTTAGTGTGGATAAGCTCCATCTGCCAAAAATGTGAAATGGTTAATAACATGGCCAAAGGTGAAAACATAGACCTCAGATTCCTTACTGTGAGTGGCCTTACTACACTTATGTCAGGGGTAAGTTTGGCCCAAGGTTTGAAAACTATTGAGAAAAGACTGTCTAGTGATTTCATTCTTTATTAATTTATTCGATTGAACCATTTTTCCTATTTTCTCTCTGTTTTTATTTCTCAGGTCAAAACAGCAAACACAAAGTCCAGGTAAAATGTAAGAGCACTTCATGCAACTTAATAATGTAATTTTCATTTACGCAGTGTGCTTATATGCTCTGTGCTATGATCAGCAATAAATGTGCACAGCAAATGCATTTTATTAATACCTTTAATTGCTTCCAGAAGGTTCGGTGGTTTATTCTGTCAAACCAGCCATAGAAAGGCAATTAGATATCAGTTAACACATTTACTGTTCTTATTGTTTTTTGATAGCAACAGTCATAAAACAGTAAAAGCTTTCCTCCTCCATAATGGTATTCCAGGGAGCCAGGTGTTCTGCATATTAGAACAAAATTACTACCTTTTATAAATAAAACCTTTGTATAATACTGCAGTAACAAAAAAATGGAAGGGATGTAACAAATTAGTTACATGCTTATACATATTTTTCCCCTTTGGATTCATTTGTAGAAGCTATGCACACAGATATTTTTATACATATACACACACACACGTGCAGATGCTTTCTTTTTCAAACTGCAAAGTGGTGGCAACTATCTTGTAACCCATAAACAGACTAGTTTCTTTAGTTTATGATGAGATATCTTTGGATACTAAAACTTGGGACACCTGTATCTAAGCTGGTTGTAGGAGTTCCCTTCCTAAATATTCAATATCTTCTAAATTAGATTTCTAAGAGAGAGGTGACATCAGATCCCAAACTGACAATTTGCATCCCCACTAACTGTGAAGGAAATCTGGTATAGGTTTATCTGCAGATGTTTGTTCTGTAGATATTTAACAGAATACAAGATGAATCTAATTCTTTCTGCTCCTTTTTGCAAAATTCAGTACAAATAGTCTTTCTGAATTACTACTTTTCTATTAGTGTAAACACTGGTCTCAGAAAATAATTTCCATAAGTAAACTCCCTCTGGAGAGCTAAGAGTAATTTCTGCTACCAGTTCTCTTGTTTGAGGGCTATTCTTCACTGTTTTGTTGACTAAAATCTGCCTGTTTTCCCAAATTTCTAATGGATGCTTTCTGTCCACTGAACCTTCTTTGCCTAGAGAAGCAATTAGATCTTATGTTTCATGGCATATTTTATTTATCTCTCCCCACACCCAACTATTTATCAGAATCAGACACTAGAGCAGAAATACACACTGATTTGAAAGATGTTGATCAATGTGAAAGGATATCTCACAGAAAAGAAAATCAGAATTGCAAAAATCAAACCAAGTGCAAAGTAGAATAGAAATTACAGCAATGCAAAAAAATTCATATGAAGTAAGGAAAAAAGTGGAGTAAGTTGTGAAGATGGGATGAACGGAAAACCAAGAAGATGAAGAGATTGTTTACCTCAACCACAACCCAGGTTCAGTGAGTTCTCCTTGCTCAGACGTACATATCCTTCCTAATGGATCTGCTTTCTACAACATCCTCATTATTTGGCAAAACCTAATTCAAACCCGAGCCGACACGTTTGCTCATTGAATTTCTCAGAGAAATGTGCCAGCTCTGAAAGGAGTAACTGAATCTTATTGGTAAGTTTTTTTGTTCTTCATCTGGGAGCTAGAACCTGTTCATAACAATTTAGTTCATAATAGCATTTTAATCTTGGAAATGTATAAATTGTATAATTTATAACCATGCTGCAATGTAAAATATATATATTTATGTCTATAGGTATGTGCACATGTATGTTTATATAAAATGCTGTATGTATGAGATCATCAGAAAAAATATCTCTGTATGCACATAGCTACTTCTGACAACCTATAAGGGACGTCAAGAATTACTGCACCGGTAACTGTTTCATCTTTCATCCTCTGTGTGATTTTGACCCAGACATCTTCCCTTTCACCTAAGATATTCCTGCTTGTTTCTTTACTGTTGCATTAAATAAATCAGTATCCCATCACCTTTAACTATATTCTTTCTGATTTTGAACAGCTCACTCCTGTCAGTTCCCATCTTCCAGTCCTGACTGCTGTTTCTCCATGTTCCTGTCACCTTGCAATACTCAGATTCACAACCTGCACCAGTAATTCCTGCTCCTTCCCTAGAGATGAAGGTTGGTCTACTGCCTTACAGCATGAAACTCCGTGTCTTTGTCCAGTTTTCCATGCATTTTCCAACTGATCTTTTATGGCTCAGGCTCTCTGCTTGTGGGGTTAAGGAGAAATAGAAGTGTCTGTGTGTCATCTATTAGTATTTCCAGATGTCCAGAGTACAGCTTGTCCTCTTAAGTTGTGCAAGTAGATCTTGCCTGTGGTCTACAAAAAAAATAACAACTCTTTCTGTCAAGGAAAGGACCATTCCACAGCAAAGAGCCTTTGACGATGGAAGCCAGAAAGTTTCAAGCATCTGAATCCTGGCAATTAGCAATCAGCACAATACAACTCCTCCAAAACTATTTTTTTTTCCTCATAAGGAAAGCCAATATTTTATGGTTTTGCTCCCACAAAATCCTCTCTGTGGTATTATGACAATCATATGTGGGAACTATCTTTTACTCAATACAAAGGATATTGAACCAGATAACTTTGAGGTTAAAAGTTGACCTGTTTGGTTAAAATGATCCAAACATTTACAGGTTGACAGAAACAACTCATCTCCTTTGTAGGTTATCTGCACTGGGGACACAGCATGTCACCTTATCTTCATCAGAATGAAATTAATCCCAAATCCTAATTGCTCACTGAGAGCTGAATACCTTGCAAACTGATGTCAAACACTTGAGAAAGTGACCAAGAGCATTCTACAAATTGCATGATTTCATAAAATAGTCTACCTGGCTTGACTGATCTGGTAGCTGAAAGTCCACGACTGAGAGCAAGGAAATCTAAGTAATCCATGCTTTGCCACGACATTTCTGTCTGCCCCTGAAGGAGACATTTGGATTTCTTTTGCTTTCGTTTTCCAATCTGGAGAACGGGTATAATAATGTGAACCTCCTGGATTACATTTCTGAACCTACCAATAAATGCACCGTAAGTTCAAATCCTTAAAAAAACCACTTCAATATGAGGCTAAATATTACTACCATAAATGGAACCACAATAATATATATATAGGAATATGTGTTTGACTGAAGAATGTAGACAGCTCGGCACTTTTTTGTTTGTGTTCATGTTGATAGATATGTAAAGAAGTCACTAAAGCTACCCGATGCAGTGAAGACAGAAGACATGCAAATTTACAAGCCAGTAATCAGATGCCACCTTCTGGTTCCTGCAGAGAAGGAGAAAATCAATAGCCCCATATAAATAAATCAGTCAGACTGTATAATACTTCTTTGTAATATCCATACATGCAGAGTGGGGTATGGACTTTGACATTTTCTATTTGCAATTGCTTAGTGACAGAAATCCATCACACTGGCAACCAGAAAAGAGTTTCTGAAAGGGAAAAAATGGGTGAGTGAAGAAAGGAAAAGAAGGAGCAGGAATAGCGGAGAAGGGACAGCTTTGTTCTGGAAAAGGGATCAGAAGTCATCCATGACCTCTAAGGGATCCTACAATTCATCAGATCTCAGCTGAGTCCCAGGAGCCACTGAAGTGAGGCTCAAAGATTCTCAGGAGCACTCCTTGTTCCCACTCTGGTCCAGCATCAGAAAAGAAGATATATGCTAGAATATTACAGCATCTCAAAATGAAGCACATGCGGTCCTAAAGGAAGCTAAATAACAAAAAACCCAAACAAACTCACTCCAAAGCGATTTTTCTAATGGGTCCGCTGTAGGATCCCATTCTATGAAAGAAATTAAATACACTTTGAACAAAGATCTGTTTGTGTTGTGGTATTTTGAAAATAATAATAAAAAAATTATATTTTCCGTTTAAATGCATTGTTTATGTAAAATGGTTTGACTCCTGTTTAAATTCTTACTGGGATTAAGAAAAAAGTCAATAAATTAAATAATAATAAACAGAAACAATTTAATCTCTTCTTAAATTGGTGATAACAAGTCAGTCCATTTACACAGTCAGGAGCAGAATGGGAAATTATTAAGACATTTTTAAAGTATTTGTTTTTAAATTTACACAATATAAAATAGAGCGCAATAGATTATCTAATGTATTCAAATTAATAATGACTCTGAGAGAGAAAATAAAAACACACACCTTTGTCTTTATTATCAAAACTAACTAAAGCTGAACAAGAACATAAATATTTGTCTGGTCAACATTTAAACAAATTTCAGACTTTAAAATTATTTATATAAAACTACTTATTGATTTTCCAAAGGTAAATATTTTCCTTTTCTCTGATTTGGAAAGCTTTTTGCTTAATTACCTCTTCTTTCAGCTTATAAGAAATATTTTTCATTTTTATTCTGCAGTTTATTATCACAATCACCTGGCATTGTTCCAAATGCAGTTTTCAGTATTGATTTAAACAGCTGGAAACAGGAGGTAGAAAGGGGAATATTTAGCTAAGGAGAACAATTGTACACTGTGGCCGTGTATTTTTATCTGAATCCCCACACCCATTCAAACACACTTGATACAAATTGGGAGTAAACAGTTAGTCACTGTCTAGTAAGTAAGAGGTATTTCCTTCACCCTTTTCCAAGATAATGAAAAGGGTGGATATACATGTTATGTGGAGTTATATATTTATTTAAATAAATGAATAGTATTTTCACATGTCTCCTAAGTTATGGGAAAGTAACAGGGACTAAATTGCCCTAAATTCTGTGTTCTAGTAGCTAAGCCTAACCAACAAAACCAGAATTCTTTTCTTTGGAAAATAAGAGTAATTGGGAAGGAGCATTGAAAATGATAGTTGAAAATAAAAAAAGTATTGCTTGTGGTTTTTGATCATGATGAAAAGAGAAATTTTAAAGCACAAATTTCAAACCACTACAGTTCTATGTACCAAAACCACGTGGTTCATTCTCATTTGAGTTCAACAGAATAGTCCACAGGATAAGGTGAGAAATATCCTGCGTTTTCCTCCAAGAGAAAGCTCCTGTCAACATTAAGAGCTGTCTATGTTTAAAACCCTATGTAACATTGTCAGTATTTGCCCAGGAATCGTGTAGCAGTCTATGGCCTCTTTGCTTTTTTTCTCCTCTAGACTGAAAAGTATTTTTTCCTAGGTCAACAAACTCATCTTGTCCTCCAAAGTGCCCAGCGTGATTGCAGTTCCAGCATGCATGTACATATTTTCTCAAACTGAGATTTCAGTAGAAATACTACTTTAACTCAAGTGAAGGAGTATCTATTTCAAATCTCAGAGTTCCTGATTCAAACCAATCTAAGGAAAATTCCTTAAAGGAGCTTATTTCATATTAGCAGACAGATCACTAATAGGTTGCAAAGGGAACGCATAAAGCCCGAAGACCTATAAGATTACCAAGATGTGCCTAAGTATTTATCCATCTGTATCCCTCCACTAACTGTTATATCTTCAAAGGTGTTTGTGTTGTTTTCAGACTCAGACAACATGCAAATGTTTGGTGTACAGTCACCTGTGTTCTTTGTTTATTGTAAGTACAATCCGGTGAAAGTCTTTAAGGGTTCCTTGATCTGTCATTCCTTAAGTAAAGGTTACATTGATTATTTGTGGCTCTGAAATCAGTTTAAATTTGCTTAGCTACATGACTCGAGAGCACAAATATGTACTGTTTGGCTCATATTTTAACATCACAGTTCAGTGTTTCCTCCTAAATCTTGGCCTGATATCCATGGTACATCTTAGGAAACTTCACAGACAAAATACGAAGCTCAGCAATTAAACTTGTGAAAGTGAAAAGTCCAAGTTCCTTACACAGTTAAATACTTTTAAGTTTGTGGGATAAGACTGGTGGAATATGAAAGCCTACAGAGGTGGAAGCTGAACAAGGTTTTCACACTAGACCTGGTTCCTGGTTTGGTATTTCATGTATCTCCATCCCCCCTGAAATCCCCATGACAGTCTCCCTATTTTGGACACATACATGAAGCACCAGAGGAACTGATACTGTTTGTTCATTCTTAATAACTTGACAGTCAGATAAACCCATGATTCCCTTGGTGTAGAAGACTATTTTAAATAACTGGTTTAATCACTAAGCTGTTGATCAAAAAATGGTTGTCCAGGAGATCAAGGTTACAACAACACTAGCAAACTTAGCTGTGTCAGGAGTTGAGGACATTAAATTCAATTATCCATATTGTTGGGGAAACAAATTTTTTCGGTCAGCACTGTGCCATGAAATTTCCATTCATGAAGCTATTCATGGACCATTCTCAATAAACAGTTTGTCTGTGGCCAACCTATTTAGGGAAACAGGAGATTTCCATGACATGAATGGGGTCTGACTACACCAGGTAATCTAAAAATCAGTGAAACCCTTTCAGATCTTTGGTTGGCTTTAAAATAGGTGTAGGTAAAGAGTTATGGTCTCAGAAGCATATTATGCAGAAAAATAGGACCTGACAATGTAAGTGAGTCGGAAAGATCAGACAGAGGATTCTACCATCAACTCTTCCCTCTGCTCTGACTGAAATTTGCAATAAAATATGTGAAAATCCTTTCTACTCTAGATGCTGAGCTTTTAAGATGAAATTTGTTCAATTTGTGCTCTCACACATTGTGGTACAGTGTGGTTGTCCGAAAGAGCAAAACACTGTGCTTGATGATCAAGATGATAATTTCTGAGAAACTGTTCCTAAGAGATGACATTACATTTCTTACCATATTTTCTGTCTCATTTCTTGTACTTTTTGGCTCTTGCACGTTGTATATTTGCATCAATTTTTATCCCACGGTGTGACAGCGTGTTCCCCTCACAGCTGACTTAGTAGCTGATATATTATATGAATATTTCCATAGAATCATAGACAGACCTAGGTTGGAAGGGACCTTAGAGATCACCTAATCCAACCTCCCTGCTATGGACAGGGACGCCTCTCAATTAGACCAGGTTACTCAAGGCCTCATCCAACCCGGCCTTGAACACCTCAAGGGAGGGGACATCCACAACTTCTCTGGACAATTTATTCCGGAGTCTTGCCACCCTCACGTTGAAGAATTTTTTCCTAAGATCCAATCTAAATCTGTTTTCCTTTAACTTAAATCCATTTTGCCTTGTCTCTTCAGTGGACACTCTTGTAAAAGTCCCCCCCCTCAAGCCTTTCTGTAGGTTCCCCTTATTTTGAATGATTTCTTCTAAGATTGTATGTGTCAAGAATTTCACCTGCCCATGTTATCAGCCTTCTTGAAGTTCATTATTATTACTTACCTTAAATAATCAACACAAATTTAATCTGACAGATTTGTTTGTTGCTTGTCGGTTTTCTTGTAGTGATAATAAGCTTCTATGAATCCCATAAAACCATAGAAGGGTTTGGATTGAAAGGGACCTTTAAAGGTCATCTAGTAAAACCCCTCTGCAGTGAGATAAGAAATATTTAACTAGTGTTTTCATATGCAATAAGTCTAATTCCTGAAAGATATTCGTTGAATAAGATGGTCCCACCTGAAGGTACCACCTCTGCTACACCATAGTTTGTTCAGGATCATATACAAGGGTGACACAAGATCTCAAAAGCTGTTACGCTCAAAGACCTCATGTGTCCTGTTAACTCTGTCTGTAGAGAGTTGATTGGACTGGGCAGCTGTCTCTGTGCGTGAGGTCACAGGTTAATGAAGCAATGTGGGGAACAGTCTCCAGAAGGTTATCCAGCCAAGGAATGCTTTGTCTCATGAAACCTCCAGCACTTGACTTGGAGTGGTGAGGTCCTGGTGTGTAAAAAACATAAGGGCTGCAGTGCCATCTATTCATTCTACTTACAAATTCCAGTTGCTTATCCCACGTTTTGCCATCTTGCTTTCTCATGCCCTGCTTGAGGGCATCACATTCAAACAAATGTGTTTATAAAATACGTTTGTGCAACATATTCAAGTAAATTGGACTATCAGTAAATCTTCCATTTCAGCTTATTATTGAAGGGAGATACTTAACCATAATATGTTACGATACAATAATGGCTCTAGTTTTAAATGAATAAGTTATTGAAATACCTACGTCTTTGTAAGATAGTTCAAACCAGCTCTTTCTCTCTGCAGCACTCTTAAGGCATTAAGAGTGAAACAAAAAAAAGAAATCCACATCTGGAAATGTTCAATCTAGAAATTTAATATAAGTCTCTCTGAAGACTTATATATTAATGTAGAGAGTTGCCTCCTGTGGAAGATTATATTAAACCTTGTGGAGGAAAAAAAAATCACTGTTCAGTCTGAAGCACTTAAAAAATTCCAAGAAAACCTTTTTTTTTTTCCTTTTTTCAATGACATTCTAAAGGAGTTTTCCAGATAGAGCTGATATATCAAGAATGAGTGATAAAACAAGTGCAAACTTTGCAGCCAACTCATGACATTACAGACCTTGACCTTACACACCTGGAACTAGGAGGATGTACAACATGTGCTATAATCCACCTCTGAACGTGTCTAACCTCTTAATGCCAGAAAGTACAGGATATACCTGATTTGAAAAATACTTCCAACAATGGACATTCCCAATGTGCTGCCCTCACTAAGAAAGAAACTTTCAGCAGAATCCTGACCACTCCTGTTATGCGGAATTGGATGAGATATTAAACAGGACACTTAAAAAGAAAAAAAGAAAAAGAAAGGAGGAAAAAAAATGCATCAATCCCATATTTTCCAGCACTCTGATAAATGTCCCTGAAAAAAAGTGCTTTAAAGAAGTCAGCCTGCTTTCATCTGAACAGGTCAAGAGGGGAGACAAACCTTTGCAGCACACACAAAGAAGGTGTAACGTTCAGTTTGGGTAGTGCCTTACCTGATGAATTCTGATTGCATCCTCATTTGACTCGTTTAAACTGTTACTAAATGTTCTTTAACACCCAGTGAACTAAACACATTGAGAAGAACTTAGTTTGAAAGCTATTATCGTATTCATTTCTTTTACACTTCTGAGAACATTGCTTATGGCACCTTACGAATTCCTGTGAATTCCCTTTTTAGTACCTTAGATAGAGGGTGTGAAAGAGAATATGATCAAAATTAATGCTGAAACATCTCCATAGGCAAAAAACTGCCTGGAAAATCAGGCCTTAAGGAGAATTCACTGTTCAGCTTTGGCTTTACATTCACAGCTGAGTGTATTCTAAGTGTTTTATATGGAAAGTAACATAGATATGAGCTTACCAGTGAATTAAGAAATCCTGCTGTTCTACCACTTTGTGCCATGTATTGGAAAAGCAGAGATGATTCACAATATGTTACTCTTTTTTCAAAGATATTGTTCTCCCATTAACAACAGGACTCAAGACCAGCAGATAAAGCCCTAATGATATATGCTAACGACCAGATAGTATTTTATAAATGATGCAAATCATAACAATTTAAGTCGATTTTTTAACTGTTCAAGGTGAAGTCAAATACTGGTAACAGTACTGCTGTTGAGAAGAATAACACCAAATGACTGGTATCTGGAACCAGAAGCTTATGGAATTTAGGCATTTATAGGGATATATGTATCATTTCTGTGTTGCAACTTCTTAGTAAGCACTAATACATCAATTTGGAGAATTTAAGAGAGAAAATTGCTCTTCTCACCCTTTGTAGAACCAAAGGGTGAAGGTACAAAATTGGAACCTCAGAAAGGTTTTGTTTATCAGTTTATCACTGAACTGATTAACAAAATTGATTATCATGTAAACTTTTTGCTAAATTCATATTCTCACTGATGTTCTGAGAGCACATCAGCAAATCTTCCTCTTTAATGAATCATTTTAGACAGCTAGCAGGAAGTGGTAATATGTGAAATGGATGGTATTTTAATCTCTCTCCACCCCGATGACATTTGGAGTTTCCCAGTTTTGATTTTCTTGCAATTAGCTTGGAGGTCTCTGTATTATGAGATCTTCTCTGATGAGTGAAAAGTCCAAGAGAAAATAGCATGGTGTCATCTGACACAAGACGGTTTTGAGGAGAATTTCTAGTAGTACATATTGAAATGCAACCATATTTGTATGATATAATTTTCATCATGTACAATATGGGTATCTATAACCACATGCTCTAAACTAATAAAGGAGAAAGATAAGAACAGAGAGGGGAAAAAAAAAGAAAAAAGCACTTTCAGAAATCAGTGCATCTTGTTCCAAATAAACATCTCAGAGATATCAGATGAGTTATCTGCTAAAAGTCCCAATCCCCTGTGCTATCTTTACTGGGTACAGTAGGACACCAGCTCTGCAGAGGTCTTAAGTTGGGCAGAATGTGTTCCATATATGGTGCCTATGTCAGATGTGACCTGATGGATATAACCACCTGCCATTCCTGAGATTAGACACAGATACTTGAATATTCTCTCTCTTCAAGAGCAACCCTGGCAAACTGGAGGTTAATAGCAGAAAGGAGAAGCATCATGTACTTTTACTGTCTCCACAATAACCAGATGGTATCAATCTGATATCTCCAAGAAAACTCATGATAAACAGCAACATACAAGCAGATTGAAATAGTGGGTTTGCATAAAATCTTATGTGCATTTAGAAGAAGAATATCTTGGTTTCCTGAAAATAAACATTATTTTCAAACAGTTCATCTAAAAATATTCATCACACGCACTTGGTTTGCATGTGTATGTGTGTTTTTCCCTCCTAATCCTGTTGATTGCACTGTATTTTTAAAGTCAGATGAAAGGAAGAGCAAGCAAACAGAGTTTTTTCCGTTGCTTTGATGTCACTAATGTTCTGTCAACTGGCTTATTAAACCATACACTCTTAGTACTCTAAGCAAAAGCTTGAGTGCTTTACAAGGTGTCTAAAAATATACTGTGATCCTTAAAAGTATGATCATACTTATCGGACAAGACACTAAATAAAAGATGATGCCCAAGACCTCTTTTATATTTTATTCACCTCTACATATAAGTTTAATCAGAGTGGCAGAATTTTCCATTCAGTCATAGTCAGTTACGGAAACCTTGCAGAGTCTGGAGGTGAGGTTTTTACACTGTGTATTTTAAAAACAGTTTAAACAACACCATCCAGCTAATTTCCAGTGTGGAGCAAACTGGAATGAAAATGACACTGAGAGAAGAAATTGCTTGCAGCATTATTTTATTGCAATGGAATACAACAATCTCACAAAGGAACAAAGGGATCAGTGATAAGTGTTGAACTTGCAAGTCTTATATATAGTGCAAAGAAACTAAAAGTCTGCATTGAATTATTACAAGTCCAAAGTGACCTGTTGCTGTGTCGACAGTGACTCCACCTGTAAAGATGCACTGTAAAGAAAATTCTTTGCTGCTCCCTTTTCCAGAGAGTTTCTACACTTATTCAATCCCTGCAGAATTGCTGAACTCATTCCATGACCGAATGGAGAGTGACCGGGTGAAAAAGTCACAAGGTGGCCAGATTTTTAGGTAGTGTAACCTGCCATCCCTTAAACAGAGGGTCACACCAAGACTTGCGTCCAGACTCTTTTGAAAGAAATTTAGTTTTCTGTAGTTTCCAAACTAATTAATCTTTCAGGGGACCTGAACAGCGAGGATGCAGCACTATTCCCCAAACTTTGACTTGAATCCTCTTTTAAAATAACGAGTCCAAATTTAAAAAGAGTTTTATATTGTGGTGAGCATCTCTCTCTGTTGACCATCTGGTTGGCTTCAGTGGGACCAGAATGTTATACTTGGTTTCTTTTCCAACTAAAGAGAAAATGTTTCCTTAGCATTTGCTCTATTACCTTGTCTCAGATTTTTTTTCTTTTTTGCTGCTGAGGAGCATTCCCAATAAAACTGGGTCACAAGAGTAACAAGCAGTAGCTTCAGAAGACGAGTAGCTCTTGCTCTTTCCCTGTTTTTCTGTTTGGTTCTTTAAGCCTTTGCAGAGCTTTTAATCCCAGATCTCTGGATGGGATTCAACAGGCTTAGCAACAAAACATAAAAGCTTACCAAAGGCACCCCAGAAATGACTGCATTCTGTCTGCCTTTTTCCTAGCTGATCACTTATTCATCCTACTTTCATATCTATCTTTTTTAATTACTTTTCCTCAGTTTTGGAAGCCACATACTGTTGCTTTGCATTTGAGAAAAAAAATCATCTGGCTTGATAAACCCATGCAGTCATGCTGAATGGGGAATCTGCATTTCTACTTCTAAAGGCAGCCTCCAGGTCAGCACATGAAAACTCTGAGGTCAAAATGTTGTCAGTAATGAGATCTCAGGCATTTCAAAAGTTCACATAGCTCTTTGTACAATGCAGGAGAATCCCTCTGTTTCCTCTGGTGCTGTTTCATGCTAATTTGGAAGCTGCAAACCGGCATGAAACATTTCAAACGAAACATCAGTTCATCTTGGATCCTAATTTATGGCTTTTGCAGAGTGCTGGAGTTGAAGCTGTTGAATTCTTACAAATGAGGAAAAGAGTGTATGCAGCTAGATAACACACCAGTGAAATGAAGAGTATTAATTGCAAATATTCCAAATCCATCATTTGCATGAAGTCAGGGGTCTGTTATTTCATGTTTTATAGTTTTGAAGGTGCAATAAATAATATTTTTTTTTACTTTCCCCCGCTTCGTTTTTCAAAGGATACCCTACATTGCTAGGCACAAATTAAAAGCCATAATTCTTGGTCACGTTCTTCTGATAGTCAGGAGCAACTCAGCCTTTTAAGACAAGCTCATTCCAATTTTACAATATATGTTGTTTCGGGAGGACGGTAACTGAATGTGCTTATCACTATCAACAGAGGAAGCTTCATATTCTGCCACCCAAAATTCCCCAAGAAGGTCAAACAAAATTTGATGCCAGCAGCTCAACAGACCTGTAGAACAAGACTCCATGAAAGAGCAGGTCTTAATTGTCTGTAACCCTTAATACTTCTATGACAAAACAGTTTATTTGAAATTCTAAACCACATATTTTCAACTTTCCTTCCCCACTCATACTCCAAAGCTCTGGTCAGAACAAGGAGTAGAAAGAAAAGGAACCGTGAGAAACTTCATTGTTTGTTAAATTAAAGAATATGTGAACATCAATGAAGCGATACAAAATTTAGAAGTAGCATTTTACTAGAGACGTTGAGGTCTACAGTTTCTAAAGGGACAAGTGCTAGGTAAAGGTAAACATGGGTGGAAATATGGGAACTGAGTATCAACTTTTCAACTTCAGAGAAGTTTTCTTGTAAGCCAAATAGTTAGAGGCTGGCTTATGTTCTACAGTCTTCCAAACTATTTTTGTTTCAAAACTCTTCTTGTATTTTTTTAGAGTATATATTGTGATACTAGATATTCATCTTTATCACACAATCTCAAAACCTCTTTATGCAGCATCTGTGGTCCAAGGCCCAAAAGATTAAAACAATTTTGGATCCTTTCTGGGCTGAACTCAGGCTCTGAACCTCTTGACTTTCATCTATCATTGATGTTTGTATGCTCCTGGAAATGCAGCCAAACTGGACTTCCAGCCCTTCAGAAACAACCCAGAGATGCAAGAAATGTCCTTTTCCCCTGCTTTGCACTCCTTTAAACAAACCCAGCAGGGTATATCAGATGTAGATTGAGAATTAAGTTATAATTACAATCAATAACTTTGGCATGCCCGCTTCACCAAATAATATATATTTCAGTCAGTGCACTTTGGGGATTTATCTCTGCAAGGTCTGCTTCTGCCCAAATCAGTGTGTCTTTCCCTTTGATATTCCCACAGTGTTCACATATACCCTCAAACACACACAGCCCTGGGTAATATGTCTCCAATGCGATGAAATCAATGGGAACACAGCCTTTTTTGCCTGACAGTATTGTCAGGGTGTATTATCTGGTTTAGGCTGTGGCTTCAGTTCATAGCAGTCGTCAGTTAAATTTCCCTTTCTGAAGCTGAGCAAAGTGTGGTAATGTCACAGCCACAGGCGACTGCCGCTCACAGGACGGTTTACCGGTGGAGCTTAGCCTCCTGGCTTGTCACAGTGTATATATCTCAGGGTCTTCTTTTCCTTCCTACTCAGAGGTTTCCAAGAATGTTGCCTGGAGCAGTCATGGGATGCAAAAAAAGAGAGATTTTTGTTCTGCACTTAGCAACATTACCACACTTCACACTCAGTTTCTGATAAGGGGAAATTTAACTGACTGCTCTGAACTAGATACACCAGATAATACACTCTGACAGTGCTGCGGATAAAGGCTGGCAAACCTACTAATTTATATTTCATTATCTCTGCACTTGGCTTAATCTGTTATCTCTGACTAAATGTTAGAAAGCTCACAAAGAGAGTTTCACTGAGCAGCAGAATGTGGAACCACAAACACCTCTTGAACACAGAGTGGCTTCTGCGCTGGGGGGAAGATGGGGCATTTTGGCTACCCAACCTTCCCAAAAGTTAATGTGAAGCACTGATGCACTGCCTGCTGTTCTAAACCAAGGTTTGTGTCCCCATACAACCACCTCTCTGTCAATGCAGAGTGATTTTTTTCTTCCTTGGGTCTCCTGAAGGGGCGTTTGTTCCATCTGTAGGTGTTCAAGATAGAGGTTCATCGGGATAACTGTGGTTGTCAACACAGCCCACAACTCAAGCTATTTCAGAAGTGGGTGATATACACAGATCAAAATGCACCCTTATTTTCTAGTCTCCAAGGAATGGCAGTGTGAGTTGTTGTAGGTGATGATCAAGTTTTAATCTCCTCAGCATTGGAATACAAAGTCCAATGTCTTGTACAGTCTGAGCTGTCCTTTGTCTGAGTTGTCCATTTTTTTTAACCTTAGTGTTAGTACAATGAGCAAGATCAACCCAAAAACCATCTCCAAAATAATACCACAGAAGAATATCCAGTATTTGTTATAACTGGTGATCTGTAAGCAACACTTTTTTTCATCTGTGAGTGAAGCTAGGACAAGGAACCAAGCCAAAGAAATTATTACAACATGAAGGTTACTTTATTACTGGAGGGACAATTTCACCTTCAGAGGAAGGTTCTGTGACTTCTGTATAAGTTCAGGGACTTTGTTGTCACCTGCAGTGACACTTCGGTCATGATGTTGAGCTAAAATCAGGAGAGTGAAATTCTCTCTGTAACTGACACAAAGCAAGTCTTCCAACCAGGCACAAAGAGAGATCATAAAATCAGGACGCTTTCTTCTCCCCTAAGAGAAGCGTGTTTGATTGCTCCACCGTCACAAAATTCCACTTAGCTCTTAACCACTGACAAATGCATTGGTGAGATCAAGTCCTTCTTGTGATCTACATTTGTATCTTTCGGCAGAGAATGGGTTTGAGCAGGTTTCCAGTGTGATGGTGATGGACTCCCCAATGAGATATCATCTGAAAGGAAACTTTGTCCTCCTGAATGACAATAGCTCACAGCTTTAGATCGTGGTTCTCTCAATTCTATTAATGTTATCCTAAAAAAGATTTCCCCAAACTGGTTGCTTTTTAGAAAGAACAACTGCGAATTTAAGATGTAAAGGGATTGTAGTCTTGAGGTCCTTCTCCACAAGCCATGAGAAAGAGAGGGATACTAGGGTCTTTTCAGGACTCTAGATATTACTCTTGGTTCAAATGTTATAAGATAATTAGGAGGTTTGCAAAGATATCTCCTTTTACTTAAAGTTTTTAAATACCTGGAGATCGTCAAATCGATACTGCTTTATAATAAATTGTCAATTTTGAATAATTTCCTGTTCCTAAGTTTTGAAAGATGTTTCTGAAGTGTCAGAATGGTCCATTCTAATATGTATAAAGGGACTTACTTTTAAAACAGGTCTTTGCTTTGAAACATAGAAAAAAATAATCCAAAATCAAAATGAGAGCTCAAAAATATTAAAATTAAGCAGTTTGCATATTGTTTTGGCCTGATCTCTCAGTTTGTAATGAGAAGAAAATAGGCTTTCTCTTGATCAAGGATGGAAAGAATTCAATGGCTCAAAAGTTCTTCTGAGACTGGACAAATGTTTCCTTTGTTTGTAATAATGGAAGCAATGAAATGAGACAAATAGGTAGGCAGATGAAAATTTATACATGCCAATCTAATCTGTCTTTCCACTATTTAGTTACATAAACCAAAGTATACTTCAACCTGTCACCTGTCTGTATGTTTCCATCTATATTTATTTCACCAGTTCACCTTCCTTATATTCATTCCTTTTCATAACACAGCACTGGCATGTACGCTCTTATTTGTACAGAACATTGGCTTTACAAAAGATTCAATATTTATTTTCTTTCTTTACTTGCACAGCCAGCCTTTGTGTCTCTTCATGATATTTTCACATCAAAAGGGGCTTTTATATTCTTTTCCTCATTTCCTATCACACAGTTTGTTGTACCTGTTTCATCAGACATAATATCACTGTGAGCTCCTTTATAGATTGCCATGGTTTTTTTTTACCTGTATTTAAAGCAGCTTTGCATTTTTAACATTAAAGAAATTAAAAATGAACTTTCAGGTCTTAATTATCCTTTTTCTTTGCATGCTTTGATTTCTAATGTCAACGGCCTTCACCACTCAGCTTTTAAAATTCACAGAATCATAGAATGATAGTGTATTGGGTTGGAAGGGACCTTTAACGGTCATCTAGTCCAATCCATCCAAACACTTAAACTGGTTTGGGTTTACATCATTTTAAACTATAGAAGTGGCTTTGATTTGATTTTTCACGACTTATTGACTGCCAACTTTGAAAGAATGTTTTTAGGTTAAGATTTTGCTTTCCTTCACTTTTAAGCTACACACACACAGATTTTCTCCTACTAAGCTGTCCTTTTTTTGGCTGGATCAGCATTCAATAAGCACATTGTGAGCTACTGATGGAAAAAGACTAGATGAGATTTGGCTTTTTCTTTTAGATAAAAACCCTCTCTAAGGTACGACAGTGTGTGTTTAAAAACAAACTATGAAAAACACCATGCAAAAATGAATTTTTTTTTTTTAAAATTTGTCTTTGGCTATGGTATAGATCTTATTTAAATGGGAAATGAGTGGTGTATATGTTGCAAATTGACTAACTGTGACCTTTTTGCAAGGCGATAAGAGCATTTTTCCCTTTCCTGACTAATGTTATTAACTTTATCCTTTTTGCTGATCATTTCATCTGAAATCTGGGACATCTCCAGAAAGAAGACAACTTATTAGGAATATGAAATCAGTAATTTTTGCTTAAGACACAGAACCTATGAATGCTAAGCTGGAAAGAGAGAAAGGAGGGTAGATTTTGCATGTCTATGTTTAGGATGCAAGTTGAATTCTTTTTATGTGAATGTGAAGACTTCAGGATTGCTTTTTTTTTTTTTTTTTAATTCTGTTAATCTGTTGCTAACCCATGTAATATTAATTTGCTTAATATTCCTAAAACATATGGAGAATACGGTCTTGGGTGTAAATACGCCAGTCTCAGAAATAGGTGATCTGGATTCAGTTGCTGTCTTGGATATGGATATCCTGTGTGTCATAAGTCAAAGAGTTTGATATTTCTATACCTGTTTTTAACATGGGGTAGTCAGTCCCTTCCTTGCAGGGGTATATCAAGAGAGATGAATTTTGCAATGATGTTGAACACCACTAGACAGGGAGTAAAGGTGGCTTTGAGCTCCATGCTGTCAATTAGGATAGCCCCGGGGCTTGTCTAAATAACATATTGCTTCTCGTAGTGGCCGTGACGTTAATGAGCTCTGACAGTGCCCCATTTCTGGCCCTGGCCTGACTCCCTCCCTCCTTTCAACACTCCTGGCCCAGCTCCTCTCCTGTCAGCTGAGGATGGACATAGTGATGAAGCTGAGTTATTCGTCCTTTGTCGTGGTGTTTGCTCTGTGTTTGGCTTGAGCCCTTGCTGAGGGATTTAGCAGGGTGGTCCTTAAACTCAGCCGGCTGCAAACTGTGTCCCTTGTGTGTTCGTAAGAACATAGATATAGGAAAGACCCACAAGTCCACATCCCAGAACTTCCTCTCCTGAGGGGAAAACACATCACAAACCACTTAAGATGGTCTGACACCTTGTAGCAAACTGAGGAGGTGCTGTAAAATACCCAGAGCAGTAATAAGGTCCTGGAAAATAGAAGTCCAAGTCTTTGTCCCATGTCTCTCTGACAATGACAGTTGTCCTCAAAATGAAGGCAATTTCCCAGAACACAGAGGAAGGTTAACAAAATTCCTTTTTCACCCTAAATCTAGAGGGGAGTTTAATTCTGAGTGAAGAAAGAAATCACAGCAACAGACAATCTTTCAATCTTTTAGTATATAGAGAACCTAATTATTAACAGCAGAATGGCTATATATACCTGTAATACTATTATTTTTGGTTAATACTTAAGTACTCAAAACTAAGCACTTAAATAGCCATATACATTAAAAAAGTGGAAGAATTTTACTTATTCCAAAACTATCAAAAATATTTGTGGCTAAAAAGAATGCAGGATTCAAAACAGTATCAAGGCTCTGCAATGTCTTTTAGGTAAAACAGCAACAGTTTGGACCCGGGTCATTTGTTGACAGTACCTGTGTGGATGTGAACCTGCACTCATCACAATATTCTGCAACATTCTTGAGTAACCACTCCTTATAGTCTCTTATTGGAGTGATTGCACTTTGTTTAAAATATTTAAATACTCGGGACTCTCTGTCCTTGTGTTTGGACAATCACTTGGGAGGTGGGACAGCTGCGTTTCAGTCCATGCTCCAGTGCATGTTTCATTATTTATGCAAGGAGAAATAGCTCCAACTAGAATGACTGAAAGCATTCCACCCCAGGGTATGTCCCACACCGACGGTGGAGGCACTCTCTTCTCTCTCACGAAGTAGAAGAGGAGGGTTCAAACCCTGTGTGTGAAAGACAGGAACTGAAATGATTTTTCACATCTAACGTGAATGTCCTACCTTACTGCTTGTTGAGCAAAAAAAGATAGGTTACTTCTATGGCAATGGTGTCAATCAAACTTGTTTAATTTTTTTTTTTTTTAATGTACCTAAAATTACATTTTGTGTCAGGTAGAATACTTCAGACAATTGTATACATTTTTATTTAAAATAAAATGCCATGCTCAATGAAATTGAACCTCTTCTTCTCTTTTCTGTTTCTGTTGATAAACATCATATCAGTTATAACTACAGCCAACCTTGAAGCAGAAGGAAAGGAAAGGAAAGGAAAGGAAAGGAAAGGAAAGGAAAGGAAAGGAAAGGAAAGGAAAGGAAAGGAAAGGAAAGGAAAGGAAAGGAAAGGAAAGGAAAGGAAAGGAAAGGAAAGGAAAGGAAAGGAAAGGAAAGGAAAGGAAAGGAAAGGAAAGGAAAGGAAAGGAAAGGAAAGGAAAGGAAAGGACAACACCCCAAAAAATCAGGACGACAATGTGTAAAAGAGAAGCAAGAGTCAGTAAAAGAATATGAAAGCTGATATCACATACTCCAATGGAAAGCTGGGAAAATGATCTTTGCAGGCAGGCTGTTCCTGGTTAGAATGCAAGAATGCAAGATTATATTTGTGAAGACAGAAAATTTCTGTAACAGTTGAGAAATGCAATGATGGATTTCCAGTGGAGACTTTCAACTGTGTAGGCAGATGGGACAGACGATGTGTTTCACATACTCTGTAGAAAGATGTCTCCCCTATAGACATGTCCTTGTCAAGGATGACACCTAAGCTAGTCCTGAGCTCAGTGACAACAGGACAGTAATACCCTACTTGTTGAAGAAGATGAGAGGTGGCAGGGAGTTCCTGTAGACAAAGGCGAGAAGTTCTCTTTTAGGCACTCCTATCATCAGTCCCACATGGACAATTCAGGACAATTCAGGACAATTCATAGACTCGGTCTTTGCACAGAAGTCCACGCAATATTGAGTTCCTAAGACCTATGTTGTCCAAAGGCCTTTTTCAGAGTCTCTGCCTCGAGAAAAATTTCTCTCACTTCCTTATCATCCTTTCACCTAACTTAAGAGTCAATAAAAACACAGGCACTTGGTGGTGGCTGATGATTTGACCTATATTAGATGTCTACATGAGATCAATCGCACTACAGGAATGCTTATTTCTTCCCATTGACTACAAGACAGCCTAGGAGCAATAGCTCACATCTAAGCATTTGTAGCTATAGAAAAAAAAATCCATTCATAAATGTTTTTATGTGTTCGCTGCCATCCCATAAAACAAAATCCCATACAAAGCAATTCAGAGTGTGCTGTTGGCTCCAATAAACAACAAAATATGGTAATCTTTGAGTCATGGATAAGATCTCCACTGCAAAAAAACCCCCAAATTTCAAGCTCAGCTTTTGGGTTTCTTTTACTGCGTGTCTGTTCTCCCCTCTAACTTCTGATAGATGGTCATTCAGCTTCAGCTCACAGTATCTGGGACTCCTCAGGGCATTATTCAGGGCCCATTACCTTTTTAGCTCTAATGATATCCTGCCAACAGCAATCCTCTATGCATGCCATTTATTCCATTACACTAAACAGGGGTAATTTGGTAAATTGAGTGTTTAAGTAGCCTTAAGGTAAATATTTTTTTTTTTCTTTTGCAAAATGATGGTGTTCCCTTTGGCCTCAGCAGATTTTTATTTTTGGAAGGGCTTATTTTCATTTGTCTTTAATTGTTCATAAAAGTGAAAGGTTAAATAATGCCAGACAGGGAAAGGTTAAATCAAGCCCTAAAACAAATGTCAAATAAAACCAAAATCAAGCAATCATTAACTTATTTTTTTCAGATATAACTTTGAGTAACTTCATACTCCTTGTTCATTTTACCCAGTAAGTAATCTGTCAGTGTTAAAGTATCAGAGGTAGCTATAAGATACCATTTTAATTACTAATTAAGGTGAATAGATTATGACTTTTACAGAATGAAAGTTAGAAGAGATTCTTTTGATTAATGTCTCTGAAAATAAGTTAAATTGATTGTTTCAATCAATTACCTTTTTAATTTACAGTACTTCAAATTAGTCAGATGAACAAACTTTTGTGGCACTCACCACATTAATGAACTTCAAATATTTTGAATGTATTTGAGACAATGTCAAGCTTCTAGTTTTCTCTACAGGTCCTAATGTGAGAGAATGAAGAGGAGAACTTTTACATCATAAGGAACATCATGGAGTATTCAAAAAAAGTCTACCAAGACTGTCCCATCTTCAGCTGACTTGATCAGTTAAACTTTTTCTGGAGTCTGAATTTTTTTTATGGAGATTTTTTTTTTCCAAGTGAAAAAAGAATCAATCACATTCCCTCAATTTGTCCTGGCATTCAATTCTTCTCACTCTTAGAAAACTGCATCCAGCTTAGGGTCTGAATTTGTTCCAAAATGCAAACATCCCCAGTTTTCAAGTTTCTATAAATGGTAAAACTAAGAAGAAGCTTGAAGCTGGATGATTAATCCTTTCAAGATTTTTCTGTACAAATAGAAGCTAGTTGCCAGGCTTAGGTCAGGCACCTAACTTCCAGAAAGCTAAACTTTAGTTAGATGAATGTCACCCCAAGCTTCCAATGCCAATGCAAGCAAGAGGTGAGAGCTGAGGTGATATCAGGATGTTGCTCTTTGTCTTTTCACCCAGACAAAGATGAAAAAGGCTTCAAAATACCTTGAAGAAAAATTTCCTTATCTTCACATCCCTTCCCTGGAGTATTAGTCCCCAATGACTAAATGCCACAGAGATCTTATCTCATTTATCTTCATACAGCTTCTCCTTTCCCACCAGTAAGTTCTTTGTTTAGGAAAGCCTTAGAGCCACAGAGCACATAATTAGTTGTGGAACAGGCCCATAGGAAAGCTGTGACCCACAAACAAATCACATCAAGAAACATTTTAAATTTCTACAAGTCTCTGAGGCAGGGATTTTATTTTTCATATACTCTACTGTGACATGTTTGTTGATCCAGAAAAGGACAGTGTTTTTTGATTTTGTTATCATGAGAGTAGATTACCAAGAACTCAGAGGTGACCATAGCTTCAGGCTAAGAAGAATTTATTCCAGCATTAACACTGGTCTGTGAGCTGCTAGGGCTTATTGCCCTTAGTAAGGCTCACTGAGCCCTTGGGTAAAGGAAAACACAAAGGTCAGATTCATGCCATTTCATTGCAACTATACAGAGATAAAAGCACCCCCAGAAGATCACTCACTCCATCTTAGGACAAAATCTGTCACTCTTATTCCACCCCAATTTCTACTCAGGGTCATACAGACTAGATAATATCTTTATATTTGTTAAGCTCAGGAAAAACCCAAAACTTGTCCCAACCTCTATCTAAGAGGCCCAATGTTCAGCTCACTCTTCAACCATGCTAGGTTGGATCGGGCTTTGAGCAACCTGGTATAGTGGAAGATATCCCTGTCCATGGCAAGGGATTAGAACTAGGTGATCTTTAAGGTCCCCTTCAACTCAAACTGTTCTACGATTTTATGATTCATTCAAGAATATGGTGGTGTCCCTAAGTACAGGACAAAGTGACCCAAAACAATGTGGGTAGAAGTACCCAAGGCATATCTACATTGTCAGGGCCATATGAGTGCTCTTCTCTGTCCCAGGCTAAGGATAATGCATACCTCACTTGTGCTACAGCAGCTATTGCCTTATTTTCTCATATGCTAAATTTACCTCTTTTTAAATGCAGACGCTTGGATTTAAAGAGCTTGCTATGATTAATATTTTAATTCATAGTAGAGAGGAAAGCACGTGTTGAGATGCTGGAAAAGCATCTGCTAAACATGTCTTCTCCTAGCCATTTTGAACTTTTTGTCCTTTCAGCAGCTGAAATGTGTGACTTGAGTACATTTATGTGTAAAGGTGAGGTAGGGGAAAGATGTAATCGTTCGTACAACATGCAGTGTACTCTCTACACTAAAAGTGTGTTTTCCTCTTTGCACAAAAAAAAAAAGAACAAATCATTCACATGGAAATGGAATAGATCCCTGTGGTGATTAAAAACTCCAGTAGAAAGATACATATTTAATGAATAGATAACACAGAGAAAGAGGAAGAATGCATTTGCAGTAGAAAGCAGCTAAAACAGCTTGAATGTATAGCCTTTAGTGCACTGCAGAATCAACTGAGAACACAGGCTTGGTAAGTTGTTCAAGTACAAGGGCAAGACATTTAGGAAACAGAATGGAAGATCTGTGGGCATGTGAGTATAAGGATGTGGTATTATGGATGTAACTACCATTTGACTGGAAAATGACACTGGGTGAATTCACATTCAACTATTGCTTTAAGAGAGAAACTCAGGAGGTAAAAGGAGGTCAGTTATGGCCTCTGATGCTTGAAATACAGTTTGTATGTCCTTTACCATCAAGTAATTTTATTGCCTACATATGCTAATGAAAAGAACGGTAACAAGTTTGTTGTTTTCTGGTTTGTTTGTTGGGGTTTTTTTTTTTTATGAATTAGGTGTAAGCCAGAGGTCACATACAATGATCCATTTTCCAGGCAATGTCCTGTGGATAAATTCATAAATACAGCAGTATAGTCTTAAATTTGTTACAAAGGCTATAGGATCATCTTTTTTATAGCAAGTCTTAGCTAGCATCGAGTATAAACTACAAAGCCTCCTGGTCTATAATACAACTCCTCAAAGAGTAAGAAAATTCACTTCTGAAAAAGGTTATTCTGTAATCTGTGCTCTGGAACAGCATGATGCAGGCTTTGGGACCACTGTCCTCCGGCAGTATGAGATGCGGCAGTTCTGGCAGATCAGAAAACATTTCTGTGTCAGCTTGACCACCTCAAAGGCAGGAATGGTTTGTCTCCATGAGGAAACAACAGTATGTCTCATGGATGACCTTGATAGATGTTGCACTGGTGATGTGAAACTCTTATTTTCAATTATCTAATACTCAAGAAGGAGTTGGGAGCAAGGCAGCACCTAGGTTTAGTCATCTAAACGAACCTATAGATGTGAGTTAGCTATTCACACCTCCCTTCATCATCAGTGGAGAAGCCAACTTTAATTGCACAATGCATCTGATCTCAGCTGGACCTTAAAACCAATAAATTACTCCTTGGAAATACTTATTTCTTTCAGTTATCTTTAAAAAGGATAGCAGGCATCAGATTACTCTCGGTGAAATGAGTTCTACCCCACGTCTCTAGTCAGCCTTAATCCAGCTGGATGTCTCCAGTGTCAGGCACACAGCAATGAACCCTGTGGGGTATGACTGAGAAATGGCAACTGGTAGAGAGTCAGGAAACGTATGATTAGGAAAAGGGAAACACAAGGTAGTACAAAGGTAGATGGGACTTTTTCTTGATTTTGACAGGAAAAATACAAAAGATTTCTCATAAAGAACAGTTTCCTTTTTCTCCTAAACCACTACTCTGAAAATACTCAGATTCAACACACTGAACTAAAAAGTTCAGTTCAGAGTATTTTGTTTAAGAAAAAATTAATCCGTGAAACTGAGAGAAATGAGAAACAGTTTTGTTCAAAAATTTTAAAATAAGCGCTAGTAGGATTTTTTTCAGTCTGCCCTAGAGCCAGCGGGACTTTTCTTCAGGGATGTTCCTCCTGTCTTCTTACCCCTCTACCCCCCTTATTTTTGTACATTTTTACAGGGAGTAGGAGAACTAAAATTATAATCAGAGGAAGAGTTCCTAAATAATAAATGTGCTCAGATTTGGGAGTTGTTTCAGGTGTGCTGTAAACCTTTGTGAAACAGTGTGGGTAAATAGAAAGTTGGTATTAGTTGGTTATAATTAATCCCAATAGCTTTAAGGCAGAATCTTCCTGCTCCAGGGGTTCAGAGAAGGAGATAGCTAGAAAAGCAGGGAGGGATTCTCTGGGTAGGAAACTGAACTGATGTAGCAAATAAGTTTATTCAAACCTTAGCAACATCTAATGATTTGCAGAGCTCTTGCTTTTTTCCTGACTGAGACCTCTGAGCTGCACTCTGCTGAGGAAATTAACATTTGTCAGGCTTTTCTTGCACCCTGGAAATGCACAAAATATAAGTCCTAAGCACCTTAAAGTAAAGACTGCTCAATAAAAACAGAATTAAAAAAACCAAGCCAAATAAAAACCAACCCACAACATTCTTTTGTCTTAGTTTTCCTCCATTTACTGAATTTTTTTTGCCAGAGTAGAACAGCCAAAACATGTGCTTTCTACACCAAAAAAAAAAGACTATTGAAATCCACTAATGAGATCTAATTTTGGCATGGAAACAAAGATGTTGATTCCTGCCTAAAGTCCTATAATGTACTGCTTAGAAACCTTATAGGTGATCTGAATACCTAGCCAGTTAATCTGTCTGTCTGTCTTTCAGTTTATCTAGCTTGTTTCCAATGAGACACAAATGGCAATTAAAAGAATGTTCCAATGACAAGTTTAAAAGATGTATTGCATTATCTATATTAACTCAAGCTAGCTCAATTTCACAGTCACATTCTGAAAACCTTATTACTGGTTTGGGTAGTTACTTCAAACCGTTTTGGCAACACCTGAATGCAGAAAGGCATTTTGGACTTTCTGAAAAGTGGCCTTTGTTATGTTTTGCAAGGAGTATGTTGACTGTTTGCCTTGCCTGATACTGATACAGGTACCAAGAACGGTCATGAGGTAATGGAGGATGAGCTTGGTCACAATGAATTCATTCAGAATAATAATTTTAGAAATGCTTAATCAGTAAAGTCTCCTTCTTTGCATCAGACAGGTGAAAGGGACTCGACTAAGTGAGAATAAATAGAAAGTGACACATAAAACAAACTAAATCAATACATGTAAAGAAATCCAAAGTCCCTTGTAGCTGAAGTCCATTTCAGAAATGCTTCAAAGGTGCAGTTCCCAAGGACGTTCCTCCTTTCTGTTCCAATCATTCTTACTGTCCGTTGTCTGCAGAGCAGATAAAAACAATGAATGCAGATGAGATTCACCTGACCTAAACCAGCTAAAACCTGGATGTGTGAAAGAATTCTCTAGGTTCCACAGAAAAAGAAACTTCCACATATAATTCATCCTGTCTTAAAATAGGTGTGTAAGATGATATTTCTGCTCTGGAAGTGTCTATGTAAGGGGTTAGCTTTTCTCCCAAGTGATAAGTAAGTTAGATAAAATGTATGATTGCTTCTAGACAAGGACAAGAAGGGGAGAAAAGTCTACGTGTGGCATAACCTTCAGCATCATTTGATTTTCCTGAAAGAATTCCAATGGTTCAGGAAAAAAAATAAATCAAAAACTAGAGAAAATTAATGTTGGATGTGATATTGTCTAAGAACATCTTTGTGAGGAAAGAGAGATGGAGGCATTCAGAGTAATATAAAAAATGAACTGAAAACTGGTCATATTGTCAGTAAGTAGTGGTATAGTGGATCAATGAAAAAAATAGGAGAGGGATAAAGAGAATATTGCAAAGTCATGATCAGTCATAAATCTGTGAAAGAATGGATTTTTTTCTCTGAACAAAAGACAGAAACACCAGTCCAAAATGATAAAAATAGAAATTTAGAAAATAAAAATAATTAAACTTGAAGTTTTGAAAAAGCAGACTAATACTAATTATTTCTTAAAAAATACCCAACCACCCAAAACAAAATAATTGGAACACAACCAAAAAAAAAACCTTGGGAAAAAAACCCCACATATAGTTCTAAAATGACATTCTAAAATAATTTTTATTTCTTCTGGATCTCTTTTATCTATATGAAGGACCTTTACAGGATATCTTGTGTCACCTTCTAATACACATAACTTCTCTGCTTGACTGTGGAGGCAACCTTGATGATGAGCTTGGAACGGACATTGAAATTTCAGTATTTAAAGGTAGAATAGCAGATTCACATTCTCATGATGTATCTGTCCTGCAGTTCAGAGGACGGAGTAGAGAAATGTTCATGAATGAATTTTAAAGCACTGGAAGTGAGAACCAGCACAGGTCTAGATACCCTGGCACAATGTCCTGTCAGCCACGGTTGGGTGTCTACTGCACCTCGTCTACAGAGTTACAGTGAGGACTGGTTTTACCTTTCTCCCCTTAAATTCCCTTTCAGATTCTAGTGGAGGCTTATTCTTGATCTTCCCATGCCTTGTCTCACAGTTTGAAAAACTATCTAGGTGGAAAATCCTACAGGGATAACACATTTCTTCAAGGCATCCCCAGAGTGGAACATATCACAGGACAGATGAAGGAAGGCCTTCTTCACCTAGGTCATGACAAAGGCTTTAGTATCTTTGTAAGAATTAATATAGGTCATAACTTGTCTGTGTATCTTGTACATTAAAGCATGAGATGGAAAGCTGGGAAATATTTAGGACAATTTAAAAGTTGGTCCTTCCAATAGAACCAGAAGCTAAACAAAAGATGTCAGCTCTGGATATGTAAAGGTCTACATGTGTCAATGCCCATCTGCCATATGTGAAAAAATTTGCTACACTACACACCAAGTCTTGTTAAACAGGAGTATTCTTCAGAACTATGGCATTAAAGCGAGAATATCATGAAACCTACTGTCAAATGAGCCTGCCTTCTTTTCCTAGGTCATTTTGCCAGCGGCTTATTGGTAGCTTTCAACCCAGGACCTATCTTCCCAATTTATTAGAGTGAATATTGAATCTGTCAGTGCATATGCAGTTATTTTAGGGTAACTAATTGCAGACAGTTCATCCAGCTGGACAGCCAAAGCAATAATATTAAAGATTAATGCCCCAGTTCAGCAAATAACCTGGGCATGTGCATAATTCCCGTGGCTTCACTGAGACACACTTACAGGCAGGCTTGTTGAACTAAATATATTGCTGAAACAGGGTCTTAAAAATGATGAATTCACATCACAAATGCCATGCAAAGAGTTCTGAGAAATTTGAAAAGATTGCTGGTTTTGACAACTCAAGGTTTAAAGCTCTCAATATTGGTAGAAAATATCATAATACTAAAATGTGAACAGGAGAATAGATAGTTGTTGTTGTAGGAGTTCCTTTTCTCTGAAAGATTTAATACCAGTGATAAACTGATTTGGCTGATGACAAAGTAGGTTAATTTGGACCTGAGTAACTACGGCAGTCCTTCCATTTTTCCACTGGGATTGTTCTCACGATTTCAGCTATATGGAAGTGAGGTAACTGATCTCAGCTAGAGATCAAAGATCTCTCCATAGCCAAAGGACATCCGTAGATACCTCAAGGGGACAACTCATTCCATTTGCTTTAGAATATGTTGAATTGCTCTCTGGAGGTACCCAGATCTTCACATCATCTGAAAGGGGCAAGACTAACTGCCCACATTTGGACTCCAAATGTTAGGTGCACTGAATGTTATCATACATGTTTACTCCCTTCCACTGGAAATTTTTTTTCTAGCATTTTTATACTTTTGATATATATGTGCAGAAAAAAAACATAGGAATAGAAATAAACATGCTAAATAAGTCTCTCCATCAACACCATTCTACTCCACTCCCGCTAGGACGGGTGGAAATATAAATGACAACAATGTTTGGCCTGCCACTGACACCTATCCACACATAAACAGTCACAGTTAGATGAGAAGCTTCACAGTTTCTCTGAATATTTAATTAGTACAAACTTGGTTTCTTTGAGCTCCGTCAAAAATAAAATTAAAAAGCCCAGCTTCATTTACCTCGTGTTGACTATAATGAACATTAGAATTTCCCTCATTGCCGCAGGTTTAGCTCTGTGGCGAACGCTGAGATTCTGGCGATCAGAAAAGACTTGGGGCAAATCACACTTCTTTATCACCACAGGGATAAACTTAAGTGACAGACATGAATGGGCTAATTACTTTTAATAGTTTCCCATTGCTCTGGCTGATGACACAGTGCTAAAAAACCCATGTCCTGTCCCCCCCTATAAGCCAGAATTCCACTTGCATGGCACTACGTCTTTATTATCCTTTCGTTACTTCAGGGGAGCCGCGTTCTCTAAAATGCCTTTCCCTGTGGCTTAAAGTAAAGATTTTTTAAATAAATAAATACAGTTTATGTTGGGCATCTACCACTTGAAGGGCTAATGATTATTGACTACCCTCCAGCAGACATCAGGGAGTCTAGCCTCAGGCCCTTCCCGCTCGCCCCCAAACATGCCGAATGTTAACACATGTTTTTAGATCCTGGCTGGGATTGGACACAAACAAGGCAGTCAGAATGGACCATTTAGTGTACAAGTCAAGATGACAGATCTCTGCTTAATACAAGGAAGACTAAAATTCGTGTCTTATTGAAAAAGGCAGAAGAGCCCCGGGTGCTTTCGCTTTGTGATTCTGCAGCAAAAAGTGGGTTGTGTCAATATAAGTCTATGTCACCCGCTCGCAGCTGCCACACTGGATTGACCCTGCTAGCTGCAGACAGAAAGGCCTTCCATTTTCAAACTCTGTCTAATGCTCATCTGCGAGAGCGAAGCACAAGGTGGAAAAAAGCCAACAAGTTGCTCCTGAAGTACGGGAGCGAGAAACAAAACAAAACAAGAATGCCTTAATGCCGTGAGACTCTCTCCGCTGCCTGTTTCCAGCGAAACGCTGGAAAAACTTTCTCATCTGAAAACATTTCAGAGGATGCTTTGACAACGTGAGCTTTATGTTTTGTAAATCATGTTCTTGTAATTCCTTGTAAGTCTCCAGATCCTCTTCAGATAGAGCGCCAGAGCATTAAATATTCTTGCAACGCTCACCAGAGCTTAATTACTAAAAGTTGAAACATCTTTTAAAGTTTTTTTTCCTTGGGTATTCCCCAGAGAAAAGATACAAAAAAACTGCAGTGTGCACAGCAACTGTTAGTTAAGACCATGTTTCCATAGGGGTGGAAGATAAACAATTTTGAAATTAAAAATAGAATATTTCTTGATACCATTACAGTTTAACATGACAGCATTCACTGATGAGTCTGTTTCTCATGTGTATATTTTACTAAGCTTAGATCTTCACACTGGTGAAAAGATTTAACTGAAAGCAAAAAAATAATATTAAAATTAGAAAGAGAAAAGCCCCTAAATCTTCAATTAGTTGAAATAAAAAATGTCATTGGTAGTTTAGGTAAGCTAAAGACATCGGTAAAATTATAGACCTATTTTAAACACATATTTGATAATTCTTTTTATGGACCCACTCAAAGTCCATGCAAATGTAATAAAAATATTTTCTTTGCCTCAGATGGATCTATATTTGGGTGAGTGATTAATTTAGCTGAAGAGAGGCAGCAAGAGGTGAGCATATTTTATTAGCAGAAAATTGAGATTTATTCTTTTTTTGTGCAAGGGGCTAGTGAAGCTTTCACCAATTCTTTATCTAAATTTACTGTAAATCACTGAATATTCCAGCTCAATAATCTGACTTATAAATAGACCTCACCTGACTGCGAAATCTTCAGAGGTGTCTGTGTGCTAGTGGATATCACAGAGAGAAAAAAATCGTCTCATCTAACAGTAACCAGCTGAAGGTAGCAGCCTAAGCTAACCACTTGTCTGTGGGTTTTCTATACAAGAAAGAAGAATCACAAGGAGACCCTTCATCACACTGATCTGGTAATGTCTTTCCACCACATTGTGGAAACACTTCTTTCTCTGCTGAGAATCAACACGTACATGGTTAGCTCAGACTAAACGTCCACCTTCTGTTCTGACACAGTTGAGTTTAGTTTTTTGTAATACTGAGGGGACAGGAATGTGGGAAAGATGTGTATTACCTTTTTTTTATATTATTTTATAATGTTGAAACATTCTTTAAAAGGGAATGATTTAACTGGAAGTTACCAAGAGCTATACTGTGTAACTGTGTATATCACATGTCATTGCAGCGATTGCCAGAGACCTACCCCAGATATCTCCTAATGTCAATGAAATCTGCTATTTAAGGTTGGCTCTTTGTTCATAAATATATACATGAGCCTTAAAATCACTGAAGATAGCATTGTGATGTGGTTTATGAGGCCTTACCTCACAGTTGTACTCTTTGCCATGTAGAAGAATCAGAGAATAAATCAGAGTGCGAATTGAGAATCAAAGTCATATTCTAGGTTCACAGACAAATGTATTAAGTGTTTTCTGAAATCCCTAATAAACCATATATCAGACTCTTTTCCTCTTTATTTTTTGCCTTCTGCAAAGGCAGTTATGTTTGACTGAAGATTGCAAGCTTTTGCTTGAGCACCGGTTGAAGGTGCTTAATGCAGCCCATTTTCTTTGAGGAATACTGACAGCAACTCTCCACTGAGATCAGATCAAGTCAACAATAGGGAAATGACTGTGTATAAAAGTTAATGTTGCTCCATCGTGTCTCAACAGAATGGGCTGACAACGCAGAGAATTAACAGCCTGAAGCCAGCAAATGTTGCTTTACAACATTGTACAGTCCTGAAAGTGTGGTCAGCTGAAAGATTGTCACTTGCAAGTTCTTGGCTCTTACCTTACATGGGTCACTAATTTGCCAAACAATGCAAGGGCAAAGAGTTTATTTCTTTGTGCCTTGTTCCATCTCTATAAGTGGGATAATCATCATCTCGGAGTTTGCTATTCAAGATATGTAGACAGGAAGTGGTTAACCCACTTAGTTTATTTAATTCTCTGTACAGAGTTTATTCCATTCTTTGGAATTTTAGATGTCTTGATTGAGCTGTTGTCAGCTGGGAGATCCTCTCCATTTCACTGCTGGAGGTTTTTGTTCCCACAGTAGACAAGGCAATGCGTGTCCATCCTTCAGGCTCAGCAGATCACGGAGAACTGTGGTAGCTTCCGCCGCTGATGAGGACTGAGGCTATGGGCTATCACTGTTGAAAGGCTGGGCTTTTGTTGCTCCAGTTTCTGGTGAAAAGCATGGTGGTGGGCCACCAGTTTGCTGTACTCACTAGAGATGATAAATTCATGTCCTGAAACACGTGACAGTCCACTGCCAGTGATACACAAGAAGATGGGTGGACTGAGGATGGAATGTCCCCAAATCACTTGATTTTAGTAAACCTCAGACAATCTGGAGATAAATTCCCACAGAATAGAAATGCTTTGTCTAAGTATTTTTCCAATGTAGTGTCCATCATTAGAGCAATTGAATATATAATAATTTCTATAAGAATACAATGAATCAGTTTAGCCATCTTCAGGACACAGACTTAATCTTTTGTTACATCTAAGAGGAAACAATCTTATGCCATATTACGTTCCCTGAAGTCTCACTCAAGATTTCTGGACTGTACATCAATGAAAATTAAAAATAAAACAAACCACCCACAGCCAAGCACATAGAGGCAAAGCAAGGCTTTTTTTTTTTTTTTTTTATGAGTCTTTCAGCTTCTTGACAAGTTCACTCTACCTTTGTGGGCTCACTCAGCATGCTTTGAGACCACTAGTCTTTCTTCCACAGGCTCGCTCTAGCCTCAGAACAGACCTTCGAGGCATGTCCACACCACGCAGTGCTGAGAGCTCCCTGCAGACATGCTGACTACCGAATAAGAAGCCAGGGAACTGTCCTGCTAAGCTACTTGCTTCAGAGCCAGACATTTTTGTGCTAGACTGCAACCCACATATGGCGACAGTTCATTTGGAGCTCAGTCAGGTATCCACTGAAAGATGCCAGTTTGCGTGGCTTCAATTCAGTGAGAAGAATTTCATATCCTGAACAAAATGGTCTGGTGTCAGTGGAGATGCTCTTGGGTGTCCAAGTATTTGCAGGAGCCCTGAATCCTTCTGGATTAGCGGAGTAGCCCATAGTGCCTACAGTGGCACTAGACATATCTGTGTTTAAGCATCTGAATCCTGCTCCTTACGTCCTTCGTGAACATTGGAATTTAAGATGGGGTTGAGTTCCCCAAATACAAATATCTAGTGTATTTTTCAGTGCTGAATAGGTGCCTTGGATACCTTGGGGTATCTCAGGTGATATTACACTACTGTTCTTAGGAATTGAATCCCACTCTAAACGCAGAGCCAGCTGATGAAGCAATTACACTCTTATATAACTTTCCCCATCTCTCTGGCAACATTATAAGTAAAGTCTGTCTGGTTTAGTTGCAAAGTCATACATGTCCTTGTACTAAGGCACTCTCCTGGGTCTCAGCATGTTGCAACATGTACTTATGGGAGAGAAAAAGGCAGCAAGTGCTTGCAATGGTTAAATGCCAACGAGATCTAGTCCAACAAAGCTACACACTGACTCAGCTACTGACTAAGATTCTGTTAAACATGTAGCAAGTGCATTTATATTATAGGACTTGAAAGGATAATCTCCATTCTTACGTTGGCAAGTGAATTCGACAAATATGATACAAGGAGAAGAAAAAAATCTAGAATCTATTTTCCTCCGCATTGTGGAATATATTGATAAACGTATGTTAGCATTTAACTATTCATTCTTTTGGAGAAAACTGGTTAACCCCTTAAGTGTTTTGCCCTGAAGGCAGGCATTAAAAGTTAATTATAACCACATGGGACAAGCCCCTGGAGAACCGTGACAGCATTAAGCTGCTACCAACCAAGCATGCAGGATGCACAGCACTCTCAGAGAACACCATGTACAAAAATGGTGCTGTCTCCTTGAATGAGTTTTCAGAAGTTAAAAACATGCTACTTTTTGCATGCACGGTAAAAAGGCAGATTGCAAATGTTCTACTCAGAGCACAAAAAAAAAAGCTTCCAGCTGAAGAAGAATTAGAGCAAATGAAAGCACCGAGTAATGTGATTAAGCAATGTGGCATAGGGAGAAAAAACTACCACAAGTACATTTTACTGCAAGGAGAATATGGTAAAACCTCTTCTAAAGACCTTGGATTGCTATCTCATGATAAATCTTTCCAGTACCATGTATGGCCTATGAGGCATTTCGATTTTACCACCATAAACAGGGAGAGGAGAAGACACTTGTCCTTGGAGAGGATCATTTAGACCATATGGAAAAAAAAAAGAAAAAGAAAAAGGTTTCTTCTAAAGGAAAGACACTGATGTTTTCTGTGCAAGTAAATTAAGTGGGGCTGGAAGGAGATGAGGTTAAGTAACATGGAAGGGTCACAGTTAAACCTTCTTAACCTGAAATTTAAATACCCATATCTGAGTTAGTTATCAGGAAAGGTCCCTGTGTTATATCCCAAACCATTCTGGGGACCATTTAAGAGAAGCCCTATTGTTGTGGACCCAAAAGCATGTGTGGGGCTTTTCTAATAGCGTAGGCAGAGAGAGGTTAAATTCCAGCTATGGAGTATTCCTCATAGTACAGAAGTAGTCACCATGTCCTAAAGGTAAGTCAAGAGATATTCAGGAGACCTAATTCTATTTTTCTCCTCACACTGAGCAATTTGATTTATATTACAAGCACCAGAATGGGTGTGACCAGGAACATGTGTGCCTAGCTCCTTCTAATAGTTGAGAGTAACATACTTCTTACCTTAAATTAGCCTTCAAAAAGCTGAGCTATCTCTGTATATCTAATTTGAAATCTAACACGCTTTAAGGAGGGTGTTGGACTAGATGAGCCCCAACATGTTTAGATAAGTCCCATGGCCTGACATGTTTAGCAGTGTGTGAGTGTGCGTGTGTTTAACATAAAATTTTGCTAAATTTTGAGAGAATTCAGTTAGAGCCCCCCCAAGAGGTGGATTCACAACATTAAAGTGGAGATGTTCTATGTGCTCTGTCTTTTAGCATAAGGACATGTCAAGGCATGTGAATCCATTAAACCTGCTGGGATAGAGTTGGAGGGCCCTGTAAATTGGAAGGAGCCAACCTCATCCATTTTTTCGCCCATGTTAGAAATGGTCAATGAGGTTTACCATTCTCTAAACAAAGACCTAGAGAATTCTGCTGAGGAGAAGCCAAAAATATACCAGGGGACATGCTAAAACTAAACAGTAGGTTGAACTAAGACTTGAGCTTGCTTGCTGGATCTAAGCAAAGTCCTGAAACTAATCACCTAAACTCTAACCTGATCCCTAAAGAATACAGATGGCTACAGAGGGTGTTGAATCCTTCTATCCTAGAAAACTGTGTTGAGCAGATCTCTTGCTATGTGGAGGAATCCCTCCCCACCTGTTTCCCTTAGAGGAAGTCCAAAGAGTTAGACAAAATGTCTGACTCGTAAATGGCTCCATGGGAGTAAAATAACATGCACTTTTGAGGGTCAGCACTTAGATTATCTGAGAATATGTCTCTCCTGTAACCCTATCAGTCCTAGCTTAGTTTTCAACTCCACATACAGTTGTATAGGCAATGACAAAAAACCAGTATTACTAAAATGAGTTTTAAGTTCTCGTCCTTGACATTCATGCACTTTTTTTTTTTCCAGAGAGGAAAACCATGTTTTCTGACTTCCTTCACTCAAAGGCTTCCACACAGGGGCTAGCATACAATATAGTACAAAGTAGGGAATCTCAAAGTGGGACAGATCTGACTGGTGGTTGTATATTGTTCTGTGCCAGGACAGCAGCTTTTAAGAGATGCATAGCTGCTGTCTCAAACTCTGACACCTAAAAAAAAGAGGGTTTTACTATGGAATTTATTTACAGGATACCTAGGATCAAGTAACATAATGCAACTGTGAACAAAGGACAGTTGTAATACCCAGATACTACAGCAGAAAAATTTCCAATATAGACTGAGAAATAGTGGTGATTTTGTAAGTGCAGATGATACCCAGTTGTAACTATTTGTAAAATTTCATTGTTCGGTTTCCAACAAAGATTATTTAAATGATAATTAGTCAAAGAAGAGTAGATTGTAAAGACAGGAGATTCTACCGGTACTTTGGGATACCAAGGGAAAAAATACACAGTGGAGGGGTAAAAGCAAGCATCTCGGTGTTTACAAGTTTGACCTCAAAAAGTTTGAGTAAATTGTTGATGAAACTAAACAGTCACAACTGATTGTGCAAAATGAATAGTGGAATAAAGATGGGATGATGCCTGGGATAAAATCCAGTTGACTCAATGACCAAGACTTATATTCTCACATTCTTACACGTCAAGGAGATATGCTAGAATTTCATACGTGGTTGATACTTCATGAGGTCTTGTAATAAGAGAAGGAAACCATTCAATGTGTCTGGTCACACTGTGGATAAGGCGCAAAGCACTAGGGCTGATGATGAGTGTCCATCATCAGATCATACAATGGAAGATAACACCACTGTCAGTGCTTAACACTGGGTTACAAGGTTCAAAGCACAGGCTCCTGTGTCCCATCCATCATCCAGGATGTTGGGAACCTTGTAAATTGACAGGGCTGGAATTTAAGAAAGTGAAATAAAAGAAATCTTGTGTCACACACCAAAGTCTAAGACAATATAGTGCTCTAAATGTTTTTGCTGGGATCTGGGATAATGTGTATATTTTCAAATAATCTTGGACAAATTGGAGCATACAGTAACTGTGTTAAATATACCTCCTCCAGGCCTCCTTTAAGTATGGACACCAGCTCTCACTTTCTGTCCCAGCTGCTTGTTCACACTACGTGCTTTCTTCTATTCCACAACGCTGAGTCACGCATAGCTCATTGGTGGACAGCCATGGAGGCCACCCAGCCATACCTCATTCACTGACCTTCAGAGCGTATAAAGATGACGACACTGTGGTGGAAAATTTCCGACATGGGGAGAGACAAGACCTGTGGGATGCAAAATCCACTTGCGAGGAGCCGTACTTCAGCTGTGAAACCGGGCAAGTCCAGGATAAGGTCTGTAACTCCTGCCTCACTTATGAATGAGGTTCTGAGAAAGGAAGACTTTGAGGGAAGAGACTTTGTGGCTTCTAAGACATGTTGTCTTTAACGACTACTGAAGTGCTGGCTTCATTGGATTCAGAGCCTGTACAAAGCAGAGCACAGGGCGTGAGGAGAGGCACAGCTCAGATGACAGAATGAACCCAAAATGGGGAATTGGCAGTTTCAGAGCAGGAAGGGGAAAGATCAGACAAGGAAGTTTTGGTAATGGTTGACAATATTTTGAACTTCCTGATAGCAAATTTTAAAGATACTTATTTATCCCTGGCACTGCTTATGCCTGCATAACCTTTTGAAATTAAGATATTTACCCCCTCCTTATCCCTCCAAGGTAAAGGAAACCACTGGTTTGGGCTTCTCACTATACTGACTGTCTAGGTTTCATCTCTATGCTCCACTGAAAGAATGCTTGATAAATCCCACTAAACTTAGCTGTAAGTCTTAATACTGCACCACTGGCTGCCTGAATAGTGAATAGAATTAAATGATGTCACTTCTTAAATTTCTGGCAGCAAAAATCTGGGGTCTTAAATCTTAAAGAGGAGAATAACTTTTTTTTTTTTTTCCCCCAAAGTCACTTTTCTCAGATCTTGGAAGTAACCTGAGTCCATTCTCTAAATGCCTAAGAAAGGACACAGTTTTGTTTGCTGTCCCTTCTACAGGTATCTCTCTCTCTCCCTCTTTTTTTTTGTTGTTTATTTTTTCCCTGTTTAATTTAGCTGATTTTTCTTCATCACACACATTGTTTCTTTGCCTTTATTTCTTTTAACTTTTTGCTTTACAAGCAATAGAATGTGAATTCAACTACCACGCAGGGGAATAAAATGTTCTGATGCTCCTGAAGGGGCTACTTGCACTTTGAATCCAGTCAGGTAAGAGAAGCGATTTGTTTTCTCATGCTGTGCCTCTAGCCAAGGAGCAAGAGGGAAGGGAACAAGAGGAATGGGAAACGAATAGAAACTTGAGTCCCTACTCTTAATTTCTGGACAGAGGAGTAGAATATCAAATACAAGAAAACAGGGGAAACATTATGGATATGTGCAAGGACTAAGAACTAACAGATACTGTTATTACTCCAGAAAAATAAGCACCTCTTCCAGACCCAAATCTGCTCCCACACTCTTTTGAGGGAAAGAGCCTGCTGCAACAAAGTAGTACGTGGACTTTGAAGGCTTGAGTCAGCACAAACTCTACTTTCTCTGCTCTTCTTGTCATTGCATGGGGAAGATGCCCTCAGAGCAGCATTGCAAAGGTTAAATACCTCCTGCAGTTATTGATCTGCAGCATACCCACACAGTAACTGCAGGCTGTGGCCATTTTCCCCCACTTTACCCACTAAAACTAGTTCTGTACCACTTCTGTGCATCAGCCAGGTTGTACCAGATTAGCTCTGCTCTTCACAGACCCTATTTTGATTCTCACCTGCAACAGGTGCTCTAGTGTCAACCGAACCCAACATTAAATACTGTGTTGTTGCCCACACTGATGCAGGGTTGTGGGAACTTTGCAATCACATAAACATCATCTATTATACATCTGAAAAACTGCTGAGGCCTGGTGTCAGAAATCCCAGCAACACGTGAACCTCTGAAGTGGCAAACTCATCAGCTATATGACAGCTTCACGCCCAAGGCTAGCAAGACTGGACGTAGCAGGAAGGGAAGACCCCTGCAATGTCAGAGGAATTGGTTAAATGGACCTAATAGGTCTTTTCCATCGCTGGTGTCTGCGGGCTAGGTTGCGCCCTTAGGCTGAGTCCTGAGTGAGGGGTGGCATGTAATTATGCTTCTCTTGCAGCAGCCCAAGGAAGGGGCTGTGATGGGGAGAGTAATGCTCCTTTCCCTGAATCCCTTTAGCTACAGGGTGGGAGGCAGTAAGTCATAGTGGCCTGGAAGCAGGAAATTGTGCTACTCTGGATGCTCTTTCCCAGCTTTACTCATTTCTATAATCTCTTTTTCTTTCTACCCACTTCCCATCTACCTCTTTCTTCCTATCACACCTTGTAAGAAGACCAGACCATTGAATGGTGCTCGTACTCAACACTGAACCAAAGTCTCATCTGCCTACAGTGTTTTCTCTGCTTGAAGCCAGTAGGGTACCACCTATCATCTCCAGCCCATGAGGTTCTGTAGGTTTTACTGCCACCTGGCAGGTGGAGAGTGTCCTGGAGCACCAGGGAAGGTCCCTTCTCATCAGAGAAGGATGACTGACAAGACTGAAAAATAATGAAGGTAAACATGCATACAGGTAAAGACAAACAAGAATAAATGATCATGTAAGTAGATTCAGTCTGATGGACTTGGGAAAGTACATCAAATGATGCTCCTTGATGCTTGGATTTCCATGCACTGGAGATTCTTTCCCTCCTCTGTCTCTATTGTCTCAGGCAGAGAAGGAGTTGTTAAGACAGCACAAAGGCTTTTAAAATAAATGCTGCTTCCAACAGCCCCTTTCAGTGACAATGATAATCTATGATTTTACAAACTGAGACACTAAAGCAAAAGGTGTTAACTCATTACAGGAAAAATAACCCAATAGGTTCAATTCGGGGTATTTTGTAACATGTTGTTCTGAAAATAAGTGTTCTTAACACAAATCAAAATTTGCAATACCTTGTAGCGTGACACAGGAAACCAAGGAACAGGATTATTTTGATGTTAGTGCCTGATCTTCGGCCTTTATTTCTCAAAAAAAAGGTGAAAATTTCCCCTACCAGTGTGTTGAGGTAGAAAATTTCTCACTCTGAATTTAACACTGGTAATAAAATTGCCATCACCACAGTTAAGTGTTTAATCTGGCTCTAATGTTAAAGATGATGCTAACAACTAAATAACCAGGTAGATGTTATTAGGATGTCTGCCACAGTTGTTTTGAAATTATTAGGTGTGGGTAAGACCAAGTGAGCTTCTTCCTGAAAATATTTCATGTAATGAAAAATGCATCCTTGTAACCTCAATCTTTTTTTCAGCTTAGACTGAACTTAGGATACGATTTCAACATCAGAAAGATATTTCAAAATCTAAAAAAATGTTAAAAAAATTTTTTTTTAATTAAATACTGTGGATTTTTTCTCATTTAAAGTTATTTTGTTACAGAATAATAACTAAAGGTCACATGTAGTTGAAAGTTCCATCACAAAACCTTATTTCTGTCAACTGAGGTTTTTCTCAAAGCAATCTTGGGGTTTTTTTGTTTGTTTTTTTTTTTTTAAGATTTGAACGCTAAACTTGGAAATCAATTATTCATGAGGTTTATTTATGAATAGACCTGTCTGATGAATGTTTTTTTGGCATGAAAAATTGCCTTTACTTAAACATAATTTTTTTTACTTGAAAAATTGGCAGTAATAAAGACATTTTCTGTAATCCAGTAAAACCTTTTCACATTCTTCAGATTTTTTTTCTCATGGAATCTGTTTACATTAAACCGCAGTACTGCCTTTTAAATTATATGAAAAATCAAGAAAATTAGAATATGAGTCAATTTACTCTTAAAAAATTGTAAAACCCCTGTAAAAAAAACCCCTCAGCATTTCTAAAATGTTATATGAAGCCAATTCATGAATTTCCAACATGCCTGAGTCCTTAGAAAAATTATTTCCTCTGTATATTAGGTACTTATTTTTCAACTTGTATAAGGGCACCTCAGGTTCCAGTGAGCATAGGGAAGACTGCTTGATGGAGGTCGTTTAACTTTGCGTTGCCTATCTAGAAGTTAATCTGTGCAAGCTCACTAAGTGATCTCTGTACTCATTGAAGAGATTTCCAGCATAATTCATCGCACACACTTCGCAACAGGTTCATCATTTCTATGAGATGACCTCCTTCTGGTGTCTGCGGAGTAGATACCCAGTTTAGTGCTGAACCTACTTTTTAGCTGCAGAGGGCTTAACAGAAGTGAAATGCATAGTTCTTCAGAGAAGAAATAACTTTGTTAGTGACCATCAACCAGACATCAGCTGCAACACTTGGCTCATCTAGAACAGTCTGAAAGAGATGAGCCTTGCTGCAGTTTGATCTTATCCAAGATGAATGATCTCCAGAACAACACTAAATGGAACTCAAGAGAGACCCATGGACTGTATTGAAGCTTCTTCACAGAATCACAGAATGTTAGAGGTTGGAAGGGACCTCAGAGATCATCTAGTCCAACCCATTTTTACCTTTACTTCCTTCCCACATCCAACAATTCCGCAGAAGTAAGGCTGGCCATAGCCTTCTTTAGCTTGGGTTAGTAATGTGGAATCACCAGCCTTCAGATATCCATCTTCTTTTCTCCCCCCCCCCCCCCCCCCCCCCCCACCCCGCAGTCTACTATCGGTTTATAAATCCTTTTATTTGTCTGGAGCACAGGCAGTGAAAATATGTTGAATTTTAAGGCAATCAACTCAGTATTCAAAGAAAGCTATTTTTTGGAGTGGGATAAGTCTTCCTCGCAAGTGCTTCTGTCTCTTTGTTTCCTGTAAACTCTATGCTGGGATTCATTCAGCAACCTCTGTTATTTATTAGTTCATCTAAATCAGCATGTTTCCGATATTAATTTTTTGCAGCTGAAACCAAGCTGTCTGACACTTTCCGATGGCTGCTTTTAAAACCTGCTGAGTTGCAACCCTGAGCCCTACATTCATCTACCAAGACTGTGAATGATCATATTCAATAAAAAATGTGACTTGGTTCTTGGAAACTAAATCAGGTTTTCAAATTCACCTTCAGCTGAGTGTGGATTTTTGGACAAAATCAAACACACAGATAAATAGAGAGCACCTCCAGTCCTCCAAACTGACACGAATGTTAAATATAAGAAGCGCATTCACTGAGCTTTTTAATGATATGCTTCGTTTTGGAAAAGCAGAAAGATGTTTCAACATTTTTAAAATGAACTTGAGGCAATACTTCATTGAAAACATCCACCTATGAATGAAAACTAAGTCTAAAAAAACCAAAAAAAACCCCAACCCAAAACCAGCTAACTAAAATCGACTTGGGTTAAATCATCATTTTAAATTCAACAAGAAATTTATTTTTCACTTCAGCACAGCCTAATACTTTTCCCAAGGCTTGTTATGTCAGCAGCAATCCGAAAAACATTCCTTTATCCAACTTTTGTTGCTACTAGAAAGATGGAGTTTTGGCCAAAAAAGCATCAAAAGGGACTGTTTTCAGTGCTGAGGATTGGTGCTGGAGCTTGGCAGAGATGACAGACAACTCTTGCTGTTCTAATCAGGAAGAAATGTGCTCCATCCATGTGCCAAGAATACACAAGCTGCTGAGTATTCAATTGTTTTCATTTACTTATTTTCCAGGTAATTCAGGTATCTCTAACTATCCTTAAAAATGAGGAGGAAAAAGACATTACATTATTTGTATTGCCACTAGCTAGAAAATGATGGATTCCCACAGCATGGCTGGAGGGGTTTTATGGGATTTGCTTTTATTTTTTTTTTAATCTTTCCTTCATTAATATTTAAGGCTAAATGTAGGGAAGTGAAAATGAATACATTACAAACAACAACCCAAGTTACTCTTTTCAGGTCTAGCTTGAAATTCAGAACACTAGTCGCTGGTGAAAATATCAAACGGTAAATATCTGTTCTGTGGGACCTGTTTTTACTGCACCTTACCACAAATTGTGTAACACTTCTTAAAGCAATGCCATACTATCTCATTCACTAATTGCTAGAAATTGGCACAGCTTTGTGTTGCTAATAGAGGACTGCCAGGTTATACAAATGGATCACCATTCAGTAATTTCTTTTGCAGACCCTCATAACTAAGCACTTTTTCCTTCTTGGAGAGAAAATTAAATCTCTGCCGATGTAAACTGAAGTTGGCTTTGCTTGCTTTGTGCCTGATTCCTGGAGAGTTTGCAGTAAAATTATTCTACCAGATTGGTGTGTACAAGCATCAGGAAAAAATAAATAAATAAGAGGAAAACTTTTTCATGTAATTAAAAAACCACCCAAAGTCTCCAATCCTGAAATGCTTAATTAAACAGTTCTAGAGAGAAGTGGCTAGAGGCTGAATTTGGCATGGAAAATACATTGAAAAAACCTTTCTAAAGGACCAAAACGAAATGTGTTTTGATTTGATTAAGTTAGAAGTTTTCTGGGAAAAAAAAAAAAAAAAAAAGGCAGTCGACTGGGTAAGTTGCTGCAGGACTATTAATGCCGGGGAAAAAATAGTAATTAAATAGTTATCTAACAGGAGCACAACTTGGTCTGAAAAAAAAGAAAGACCATTTCTGAATTTCAGAAACAACAGTTTCCCAGGAAAGAATCTAGCCAGTGCTGCTCTTGCATGTCCTTATCAACTCATCTTTTCAGTGGCTAGTGTTTTGCTTTTAGAGTAGTCTACAGAGCTACTCCAAGGGACAGATATTGCTCCAAAAGTGCAAAAAATAAGCAGAGCCTGCACTCTATGTTTCCCTGTATGCATACGTCCTTAGCTTTTGACTTGAATTTGTGTTTTGAGCCAAGGTAACCAATTTCTGTAGTATTAGTTAATAATACTGATATTTTCCTTAAAGACTAGGCTCCTGAAATCAAACAATTGCTTAAAAATCTTGGTTTTCTACAAACAAATAAACAAAGAAAAACATGGTTCTTTCCAGAAAGAAAAAATTAAAAGCTGCTATTTTTAAAATACTCTGTTTTGAAAGCATTAAATTCAATGAGGACTGATTCAATTTGTTAATGATTTACAGTTAGAAGAATTAAACAACCAAAAAAAAATTAAAATCTTATGTTACACTTGCACATAATTAGTGGTCTATGAATCCCTATTTCAGCTTGATGAAGAGGTAGTGAAATGAGTAGGACAAAGCAAATAGGACTTTTTAAGAAATAGCTAGTGGAAAGCAAGACAAGTCCATAATCTGATGCTCTCTGCTTATTTTAAAGCTGATAACTCAGTCAAATCTAAAGCCACCTTTCACTCTAAGACCAAAAGTCTTTTCAGTGGGGACAATTCCCAGGTGGGCTTCACCCTTTTAGCTCCCACCCATCTCTGCTGTAGAACTCAATTAAATGTTACGGCTTTGACTGTTAATACTGACCTAATAATTTTGTTTTTCAGTCACTGTGTTTAACACTGTTAGAAATGCTTTGGAGCAAACATTTACATGTTATTCCTCTAGAAATAAGCTTAGTAACTTAAGGTGCACTTTCTGATTCACGTTATTAGGAAAGCCTTTTAACAGGTAAGTGGTCTAGTGGTGGACCTGGAAATGCTATGTTAATGGCTGGGCGTGATGATCTTAAAGATCTTTTCCAACCTTGATGATTCCATAATTCTATGATAAAAACTTTTATTTTCAGAAAACACCTCCATAATAAAAAGAAATACCACTCAAATGTCTGTAAAACACCTATGTTGATGAAGTAGACCAGTATTTCTCTTGTACCCATTTCACAGTATAGAAATGTATCTCCTGTGTCCCTGCACGCAAATACCAACCTACAACTTCCGAAGTGTCGTTGTGGCTTTTCTTACGAGATTGAGCTAAAGACTCATCCCATTTAAAAGGTGGCCGTGCAACATATTACCAATGATTTTTAAAGAGTGATTCAAGGTCTTCAGTCTGATCTAAAACCACAAACATCAGCAGATCTGTTGCCTTTCTGCCATTACGTGTGACGATCGAGTGACTTGGAACAGCCATGGAGAGCAGACAACGTAGAATGACAAAGTAGAGAGGAGGGTAATTTCTCATTTGCCCTGAGGGTCCAGAGTCCCAGAGGAGTTATCTGTGTTAGCTTTGCTCTTTGTTTTGTGTGATGCCACTTGAAGAACTCATATAGCAGCCTGATGGAGTCTATTATTATGATGTCAGTGATACCCAGATCTGTATCATTACCTCTCACAATGGAAATTCATCCCTGGGTAGCAAGCTGGGACATGGCTCATCACAGACAACTGTGAATGCAGGAAGGACCTACAGGCTGCCTGTGCCAATGCATCACCCTGGAAACCTTTTAGAAGTTAAGGTAGCTGGAAACCACCTTCTCTCTTTCCAGGTTTAGACTGAAGTAGCCACAATCTCCTCCTGCCCTGTTTTGGTGCTAAAACCCTGAAGAAAGTGTAAAATCCAAACTCTATGAGAGTCTGCAAAATTGATATTCAGCCAGAACATTATAAAGTTTCAGAGAGAGCCAACAGATGAATAATCCTAAGAACAATCGCTGTGAAGTAATTTTCTCAAAATCAAGGAGACACCCAGGAATGGGGCCCTGATTCAAAGGGGCTGGATGTGGTTCAGTAATTCAAGCGGGGGGGAAAGCTGCAATGGTTAGGCAATACAAAGCAGCCCCTTCTTCCTTATTTGGTATCTAGGTCACACAAGAAATTAGAGGTAAATCAAAGTCTTGGACATGCTATGTCTTGCAGCTACTTAAACATAACTCTGTTTCCTCTCCTGGAAAAAAAAGAAAAAAAAGGGAAAAAAATTTACTAGAACGCAGTGAAAAGGTATTTTAAGGAGATTTACCCTTCTGCAACTGCTGTTAATTCTGCTTTAAAAAGGGTAAAAATGTATGTTGTCTGGGTTTCATTAAAAAATAGAAAGGATATGGTCCTTAGTGCAGAATTTACTTCTATTCCAGCTCTGAACCCAGTGCAGAATTACGGGACCAGGAAGGAAGGGCTGCTTTAAATGTACAACTAGTAATTATTATCCCACTGCATCACAACTACTTTTAAATTAAAGGTAGAAGAAGTAAAAGGAACAACTGGGAAGTAGTTGAGTCACCATCCCTGCAGGTACTTAGAAGGCATGTAGATGAGGTGCTTAGAGACGTGGTTTAGTGGTCGTCTTAGCATTGCTAGATTAAGGCTTGAGCTTGATGATCTTAAAGGTCTTTTCCAACCTAAATGATTCTATGACATTCCACAGTCCATGCTGCATTGCATAGCTTCATCCTTCAGAGCCTCCCTGCAGCCCTGGGTGCTGATTCCAGCCCTGGACATTCATTGGTACCAACTTCTAATTCGAACCGGAGTGCTACCATATTTGTTGGCAAATGTAAATACCTCCTGTTTAAATGTTTCTCAAGAGTCTACCTACCTTTCCGAAATCTTACAGTATGCTGTTTGTGAGCTGGTTGCCTTATTTATGATAATTAGGTGAGTGTTTCTGAGGTTTTAGTTTTCTTCTCTTTCTGTCTCCTCTTTTCCTCCTTGGAGCTGCACCAGCAAAACTGGTGGTGAATCAGCTTTTCAGAGCATGCCTGGCACAGAGGTGATGAGATTCTCATTGATTTTGGATGGAGTAAGCCAGAGAACCCAGTATGCTCTGGGACACAGGGAGGATACGTGAGAACAGGAGAGCAAGCTGTCAGAAAACCAAGCCTGGGACTTGAAGGACAAGGTATGTGTCATCAGGACTCTGCAGTGTGTGAGAGCACTGAACAGGCGGATATCCTCACGGTGATCAACAGAGATGCTTTTCTCCCAAAACATGCTCTACTTTGTTCTGCCTGGCTACCTGACAGCTGGTTGAGCTGTCTTAAACCTTGAGAGCTTTGCAATCTCTCCCCACTCTTTTTCCCCTTCCCATCCTTTCTCCTCTTCATCTCTCTACCCTGAAAACATTAACAACGATAACTAAAGTTTTAAATTTTTTTTTCCATACCTGAATAACCTCTTGTGTGCAGGATATTTTCTGCTTTAGGGCACAATCTGTTGCAGCACAGTTATAACTGTTGCTAAGGCACCTATTGTCATTATATACGCCTCGGCAACAAGGCATTCTGTCGTGTTTCTCATCTGTGAACCCAGTGATTTATTGATAATGCTAATCTTGTTTGAAAGTTATAGAGCTTGTAAGTCAGGTGTGTTTAAAGGGAGAGATGGAGATTCCTACTCTCCAACTTTTTATTGTTTGCGTGGCAGAATAATCAAGTTTTTCAGGCACCGTTAGAGGAGCTCAAGGTGTTGCGCAAGCATGAATTAAACCTCACAACAGTACCAAAAGGAGGTGCTTTTACATACTCACTAAATGCAACAGGGAAACCAAGTAGCAGAAATGACAATACATAACCTATCTTGCATCCAGTAACCATAGAACAGAGCCTCAAGGGGATGTTGGGCAAGTTTTACATTATCTTTTCTACAATATACAGTAATTGATTTGTATGCCCATAGATGCTGTTGACAACACAAAACAATTTGGATGGATACTTTTTTATTACCTTTCCTAACCTTTCCTATATGATACTCCTCTCTGGTAAAAGATGGTCTCTGCCCTCAAGTGCTTTCCATCCGATCAGCTCAGCCAGACAAAATAAGTTTTACAATGTGTGTATTACAAATGGGGAAATAAGATATAGAGACATTAAGGAGGCATCTTTTGCAAGATCCCAGCAGAGAACGGATTCTCAGATATCATAAAGGTAACTACAAATTCTGACCACTTATGGAAATAGTTATTAGATAAATAGATAGATACAAAAGCTTTCAATTTCTTCCCCCCTTATTACAGAAGGATCTGTATTTTACTGTCATTGTTGTATTCAGCTTTCCTTCAGCATGGGAAGACACTTTTTAGTTCCATCTTTGAGGCCCTGTAGAGGCAGCTGACAGCAGCATCTCAATCACAGGCCCTGGCTCTCATGGGGGATTTTAACAACCCAGATATTTGCTAGAAGACCTACACAGCCAGCCAGCCACAGTCCAGGAGGTTCCTCCAGTGCATCGATGACAACTTCTTGATTCAAGTGGTGGATGAACCAACTAAGAGAGAAGTGCTGCTGGATCTTTTGCTCATTAACAGGGAGGATCTCGTTGAAGCGATGAAGGTTGAGGGCAGCCTTGGCTGCAGTGACTATGAGATGGTGGAGTTCATGATCTTGTGTGGTAGGAACAGGATCACAACCCTGGACTTCAGCAAGGCCAATTTTAGCCTTTTCAAGCAGTTGCTAGGGGAAATCCCATGGGACAGAGTATTAGGAGGTAAAGGGGCCCAAGATAGCTGGCTAATATTCAAGGACCACTTCTTCCAAGCTCAAGATCAGTGCAAGCCATCAGGTAGGAAATCAAGGAAGAGAGCCAGGAGACCCACATGGTTAAACAGGGAACTGCAGGGCAAACTCAAGTGGAAGAAGAGGGTCTACAGATCATGGAAGGAGGAGCTGACCACTTGAGTGGAATATAAAACTGTTGTGAGATGATATAGGGTAGCAACTAGGAAAGATAAGGTCTCCTTGGAATTAAACCTTGCAAGGAAGGTCAAGGACAATAAAAAGGACTTCAGATAAATTTCAGATAAAACTAACGCTAGAGGCAATGTAGACCCACTGCTGAATGAGGTGGGTGCCCTGGAGACAGAGGACAGAAAGAAGGCAGAGTTGCTGAATGCCTTCTTTGCCTCTGTCTACACTGTTGGAGACTGTCCTCAGGAGCCTCAGAGGCCTGAGGCCCCAAATGAAGTCAGGATGAAGGATGAGTTAGCCTTGGCTGATGAGGACTGGGTTAGGGATCAGTTAGACAATTTGAACATGCATAAATAACAGAATCACAGAATCACAGAATGATAAAGGTTGGAAGGGACCTTAAAGATCATCTAGTCCAACCCCCCTGCCAGAGCAGGATCACCTACAGTAGAGCGCACAGGAACGCGTCCAAGCGGGTGCACCTGTGAGTGCAGAGAGAGCTGGTGGAAGTCATTGCTAGGCCACTCTCCATCATCTTTGGTAAGTTGTGGGCAACAGGTGAGGCGCCTGAGGGCTGAAGGAAAGTGAATGTCACTCCAGTCTTCAAGAAGGGCAGGAAGGAGGACCTAGGTAACTACAGACCAGTCAGCCTCACCTCCATCCCTGGAAAGGTAATGGAACAACTTACCTTTGGCCCTGTCTCCAGTTATATCAAGGATAAGAAGGTTATTAGGAGCAGTCAGCATGACTTTGCCAAGGGGAAGTCATGTTTGACCAACCTGATAGCCTTTTATGAAGATGTAAACAGGTGGATGGATGATGGCAGTGCAGTGGATGTGGTTTATCTGAATTTCAATAAGGCACTTGATACCACCTCCCACAGCATTCTCATAGCTAAGCTGAGGCAGATTGTGAACTGGTTGAAGGAAAGAAGTCAGAGAGTTGTGTTCAATGGGTCAGAGTCTACTTGGAGGGCTGTACCTAGTGGAGTCCCTTAGGGGTTGGTACTGGGACCAATGCTGTTCAATATATTCATCAGTGACCTGGACGAGGGAACAGAGAGGACTGGCAACAAGTTTGCTGATGACACAAAACTGGGAGGAGTGGTTGACACACCAGCAGGCTGTGCTGCCATTCAGAGAGACCTGAACAGGCTGGAGGGCTGGGCGGGGAGAAATATTATGAAATACAACAAGGACAAGTGTGGAGTTTTGCACTTGGGAAAGAACAACCTCATGTGCCAGTACAGATTGGAGTCTGACCTGCTGGAGAGAAGTGTAGGAGAAAGGGACCTGGAGGTTCTAGTGGGCAGCAGGATGACCATGAGCCAGCAATGTGCCCTCATGGCCAAGAAGGCCAATGGCATCCTGGGATGTATTAGAAGGGGAGTAGCTAGTAGGTCGAGAGAAGTCCTCCTGACCCTCTGCTCTACCCTGGTGAGGCCACATCTGGAATCTTGTGTCCAGTTCTGGGCTCTTCAGCTCAAGAGAGACAGGGAACTGCTTGAGAGAGTCCAGCACAGAGCCACAAAGATGATGAAGGGAGTGGAACATCTCCCTTATGAGGAAAGGCTGAAGGAGCTGGGTTTCCTCATGTTGCAGAAGACTGAGGGATGACCTCATTAATGTTTATAAATATGTGTCCTGGTTTTAGCTAAAAACCCCAATTCTGTTTAGTGATTTTTACTTTCCAGCTCAGTCTCTTCTAAGAGGCTGCATGTTCTGAAGTCAGCAGCATGCTTTTGCAGACAGTGTGTGCTACTGGCAGTGATAACACCTGATGTTTACAGTTACTGCCTGGGACAGCGAAGCAGAAAGGCTCTTGCTTATACTTATTCCTATAGAGACCAAGGCCACTGCTGGCTCTTGTGTGCAACGCGGGGAGTGCGGGGTCACGCGGGAGAGGGGTCACAAAGATGTAAAATGTTGCACCTCTGGGGGTAATAGACAGGATAGGTGACCAACGAGAGTATTCGATTATAGATAAGTCATATTTAGTATAAATTGAGTGACCATAAGTGTTCCTTCCATTTTCCCTTTTTTCCTTTCCTGCAATAGCCAGTGTCCAGGGAGGACTCTGTCTGACCTCTTGATTTTGATCCGGATCCTGAGTTCCCATATCCAGCTCCTTTCACCCAGCTCCTCACTGCTGCCGCTGAGCCCGGGGCTTCCCCAGTGCTGCCTGCTCTGCAGCATCAGTGGGGATTGCTGTCGGAGGGAGAGGGAGTAGGGTTTGATATCGGGATTATATATAGTTATATATAGTTCTTTTTTTTTTTTGAGAAAAAAACTAGAACAGCTTTAATGAAACAATAATAGTAATAATAGTGAAATGATAAAAAATAAAAAAATATCAGTGATGATTGCTATCGGGGGGAAATCAGGTTCAATATTAGGCTTATATATAGTTGTATATAGTTCTTTATTTTTTATTGATATGTAAAGCGTGAGTGTCAGAAGGATGGAGCCAGGCTCTTCCCAGTGATGTCCAATGACAGGGCAAGGGGCAATGGATACAAGCTGGAACATAGGAGGTTCCACAAAAACATTAGGAAAAGCTTTTTCAGTGTGAGGGTGACAGAACCCTGGCACAGGCTGCCCAGGGAGGTTGTGGAATCTCCTTCTCTGGAGATTTTCAAAACCCGCCTGGACACGTTCCTGTGTGACCTACTGTAGGTGATCCTGCTCTGGCAGGGCGGTTGAACTAGATGACCTTTCTAAGTCCCTTCCAAACCCTAACATTCTGTGATTTTGTGTTTCTATTATTCTGTGATTGTATGATTCGGTGATACTGTGATCTTTCAGGTGGTTAACTCTCGCATAGAAAGTCTAAAGGTTCATTCCAAAAAGGGTCCTGGGCACTCAAATGCCTCTATAATGTCCTGAATTAAATATTTTTATGTTATTGGCATTTATATGAGCCTTCTTCAATTTTGTTCTCGCTCTAGAGATGCCTGAAGTCCCTTAAATATGTGTATTGGCAGAACGTTCCCCAGGGTCTGATGCCACCAAGCGATTAGAAACCCTAATTATAGCTAAACCTGGTGTCCTCCCAGTGTGTTCCATTGCCTAGTTTACCTAAAAGGCTCCTTAGAGGCAATTAAGTTTTTATTTTATTTTTCCTCCTGAAGGATGAAGTATAATCTTCATCTTATCAGCAGTTCAGTGTATAATTTCTTAGTATATAGACATGTCTCCAAAGATAGGTTTTGCTGTCTACTCGTAATACAACTGCTTTCACAAAAAAATCCTGGAGGCAGACAATAAGACCTTTTTCCTAGCAGCCTGCACTCTCCTTGTGACTTTCTGTTGGTGGCAAGTGCCTAGATCCCACCTAACTTCAGGCTTTCTGAAGAGTACAGTTTAGGTTTCATCTCACTTTGTTTTAGTTTCCTAGAAGTTAGCCACCCTTGCTAAGCAATTAGGCTGCCTTGGAGTCAGTGAGGAAAAGATCTTGCCCATCTGAGATCCGATTTACCTCTTTGAGAGTTTCTGGTGTCTCATCATGAAAAGAAAGAGAATTTTGCTCCCAAATCAGGTAATTCAGCAGGGTTTTCATGTTGTAAAGATATTTTTATGAACAGAACCAATTACATCTACTTTTATGGCCAGTCTCTGGCTAAATGCTTCCCCTGCTTTTTGTGTCCCAGTCTCCTGATTCCCTCCCCCTGCTCCATGAATCACTTCTAGAAGCTAAAGCTTAGATAACTGAGCTTAACCAGAGTAAAAGAACCCCTCCCAAACATCCAAAACCCAGCAGTAAACATTGTATTCACACTGAATAAGGGTTCAGGTGAATGCAAGAAACAACACAAAGGAATGGCAAAACTATGAGACTGATGGCAGTGCGGGGTTGAGTGCAGATCTTCCCCACTAGCAGAATTAGTCATTAATTAGGTTAAGCTATAACATTGAACATGTAGATCTGTGATATCCGGTGTAGCTTTGCTAATGCTACTTCATATAAACAAGAAAAGCAGACAAAGCACTGAAATAATTACTTTTATGATTTAGAACTGTTGAGATATACATCTACCAAACCATCTCCAACACCTTAAAAAACACTTGAAGCTCTTCTCCAGCCTTCTGGGTTTTATCTTCACCGAGGGATAGAGGCAGCAGGAAGACATGAATCAAACATTCACAACTGCAAAATCCTCTCCCATCTGTTGTAACACCAGCGCAAGCATGAACAACTGAGAGGTGAAACAATTTTTCAACCTTCTCAGCAATCTCGTAAATTATCTGCAGCTAAATAACCTAGAAAGCAGAGCAGAATCTCCCAGCCTTAGGTAACAATTACACTATGTGAACTTTGAGAAACCTCTCGCTAGCACTCAAAATTAGGAACCTAATACACAAATGAATAACGAAGGCATGGTGACAGCAGTGTTTAGAAAAATGCTTTTGCAACCCACCCAGGTGTTTTGCCAATTTATTTCTGAATGGGGAAGTGTCAGAGTTGCTTTCACTGGAGAAAAAAGAGGCATAGACTGGTATTGCCTGTCTCTGAAATAACGAACAACACTCACTGAAATACTGAACAACACTCAACGGTTTGGTTACCCGTGGAAGGCGAGGGAATGCTTCAGGTTCCATCAGGTGCTTCATGTAGACACCAGTGCAAGAGTACAACTCTCTGACTTGTGAGGTCCCCTCAAAGTCAGAGTGAGATGCGAGTTCTTAGCACCACTGAAAATACAAGGAGTCCCTGACAGTATGCTTTCAAAAGCTTTTACCCCCAATTCAAAACATATCAATTTTATATTAGGCCAACACTTTTGATCAAATGGCTCACCATGCTGCTTAAATTGTCTTTCATTTCCTAGACATCTGTTTTTTCCTCTCCCTCCCTCTTTCTTCTGATGGCCCTCAAATATTATGTACAGCTATTTTATTCATGTTCCCACCTAACTCAGCCATGCATCAGTATTTTGCACTTATGACCCTTCCAATAACACTTTTGCACAACTCAGAGCCTCAAGATCTCAATAAGATGGGAAGAGAGAGCGGGAGTTGATGATGATTTCCCAAGAACCCTATAGCTCCACTGGGCTGAACGATGAGGCTTTCAACAGCTCTTGTTTGATTAGCTTCTTCCACAGGGGAAGAATGTGTGAGTTGGCAGCCTTTGTGCCACTGGGAGCCCAGGAATGGTCAGCTGCTGGAGATGCAGTCGAATTGTACCTAAGAAACAGGCTGTCCACCACTGATTTTGCTCATGGGTCCAGTTGAGGTATTTAGTTCACAGTTCCCAGAAGAGTGTAGGGTGACAACTATGACAACTATCCTCATTTTACATAGAGGGAAAATACAACAATGAGAAGCTCAGGAAATCATCAATAGGATTTTGGAACAGAATCACAACCTCTTTGCATAGGTACCGTGTCATGCTGTTATTTCTTTTCCTTTGCTCCAAGGACTCATCTTCCCAAGGAGGCAGCAGAGGCAAGATGCAGCTCACATGCACACAGCTGTAGACAGTACAGATAAACTCAGGAGGAACTGACTCCTCACAACCATAAGAACATCCTCCAAGAAATAATTTTATTCAAGAAAATCACACCTTTTTGTTCAAAAAAGTCATCATCTTCTGAATTATTCCACAATTACATGATCTCCAGATAATTGCTTTTCTTCCAGTGCCTAGTAATCCATTCTACTTTCATTTTACTTGGCACGTCTATTTTTTTTCCAGGGAGTGCAGGCCTCATGCAGGTATCACAGGTGTGTTCTCATGAGTACTTAATAGCAGCATATTAATCTCTTCTGGCTCTTTGGTTTAATGCCTACCAAAACTATGTTGGTCTATGTTATTTATTGATTTTCTACTATAGCACATGGTAAGATTGTAATAACTTTGTTGCTTACTCTCTTCCCAAATTTCTTTCTGTATTTACTTTTTCCCAAGTCTCTGCCTTTGCCTGTCAGCAAATAGCTCTATTCCTGATGATTACACCCAGGTGAAGCAATGGGTAATTTGGCCCTTATTTCTTAAGAATACATCTCTTCTGGTAACCATAGAAAATTGTTTTGGATTTTTCTCTATGAAATATTCATGAGATTCAATTTAGCATGATTATTAATTCCAGTTTCTGCAGTGTATGAATAAGGAATCTCATTGCTTAATATTAGTGCCTGACCATTCTTCTCTACAACTAATGACCTGTCATAGATATCTGGGTCTAACAGTCATCAGAAAGATGGAAAACACTTAATTACTATTAATTTAATAAAACAATGATTGAACTAATACTGAAAAGCTGTCAGTGCTTTGCCCTCAATTAATAGGAAAATAGATTAGTTATAATACATCTGGAGTGACACATCAGCAATCAAAATAATTCTTGATATAGGGACAATTTTGAGCCTGCATTTCCCTGTGCCTAAGCCTTGCACTGTCATGTATCATATTGTGGAAAATACCACAGCTCTGCCATCTCCTCTTTAGCACAGTTTGCGTGAGAACTCTCTCACACATTTCTTATTGCTTACGACTTTTCTGTGTGGAATATCTTGCAGAAGGCAGCTTGTCTTGTTGCCCAAACCTCAGCCTGAAGGACACGGATAAATTGAGAAACATTATTTTGGCCCTTTGACGCTCAAGAGTTTTTTTAAAACATGTCCAGAAATTAATTCTTCCACTTTGTCTGTCTTAACCTTTAGATTAGTTCAAACTGATATCTCAGTTTTATCAGCTGGGTATCGGTAAGTTCACTGAGCAGTCTCACAAACATCTGGATAAGAACTGAATGAGTGATTACTATACAATGCAGATGTGCACTGGGAGAACAGGAGATCCACCATCTGGTTTTGCTGCTGAAGTCAGCATATTATCCAACTACTGCCTTTGGGGTCATTGTAACCTGCAAACCTAACTAATTCAAGGCTTAGGACCCAAGAATGAAACTGGTTGCACGAAATGACACAATTCAGAAATGAGTCAATGCTGATAATTGGGGAACACTTTTCGTGACAGTGACTTTAACTTAATTGCTTTCCAGCTTCTGGAACTTCTCCTTTTATTGTTGGAAATTTAAATAACACTCATAAATGTTCACAGTCTTTTACAGTAAAGACAAAAATATTATAATCATTCGTTATCCAAGGAAAATCTTCCAGTAGCTGTAACGTTAACATTGGATGAAGTCATCACCAATGTCAGGCTTTACAGCTGCAGATAAACAAATATACTGAAGTCATACTCTTATCCTGAAGCACTTGTATGCTGAGAAGGTTCATCCCCTCAGTTACAAAGATGGAAACCAAGTGCTGAAGATGTGAGAACCCCTGGTTTCCCTGCCCAGGACCCACCTCAAACTTCTTGCCAATGATTGAGTGAAATCCAGCCTAGGCTTCCAGGGCTTTCAGCAGCAGATTGCAAGGCCAAGAAATGACTCATCACTATAAAAGTGCAGAAGAGTAAGAGAAATGACAAGTGAAGAAGATGAATTTTCAACACACTGATATTCTAGACCTACAGATCTGTAATTATGTATATATATGTGTATACACACATACACATCCACACACATCTTTCATTTAGCTTAACACTGAATGTAGGTTAGTGTTCATGTCCTGATGTCTTTTTCTGATTTTTTACCACATAGATGTAAATTGTACACTTTTGTGTATAATATAAATGTATGTGTATATAATATAAATTGCATAAACACATATGAACTGCTGCAGTTGTCACATCAGCGTTAGTTTAGTCTTTGAAGTCATTCTTTATTACTTGGTTACTGTGATTTTCTGACTTTGATTGCTATAATAACATCAAAACACAGTGCAGCTTTTAAATATATTCACTTCAGCCTTTGTTCTTAAAAGAGACCAGTTATTTATTTCTGTCTTCTGAGGAATCTCATCATCCAAGTAAGGAGTCAAGTGTCAGGAATGCTATGAAATGACTGAGGATTCATGTCCATGCAGGTTTCTACATAATAAACTTGTGTGTGATTTTTTTATATATATACATTTTTAAATATGCTTGTGTCTATGTTAGAGAAGAAAAAAACAGTATGAAAGTTTGTTTCTGTCTATGTATATAATAAGTATATACAAAAAGTACAGCTGCTGCATGAACACTTGAAAATCTGAGTCTTGCCAGCAAAAGAAAGACATAAAAATACCAACCATTATGTGTTGTGTTCTTTTTGGATTTTCATGGTTAGTCTAGACATTTTTACTCATATAAATGTTTGCCCATTCAGTCATGACAGTTGTAATAATGGGGAGTTTAAGATACTTATTTGGATTTGAATAGGCTGCATAGTGTTGAAATACCTCTTTTTTCTATCACTGTAAAGCAATTTTTCTTTACCAGTATCCCAACTTTCCAATTATTATTTATTTTATAAAACATCTTGAGGTTTTATTTTGTTTATAAAGAGATGAGATTTTAGGATCACACTTCCTGTTCATCTGCATGTACAAACCTCTCCCTGACTTGCACCCCTCTCTCTGTCCAATAATTTGTGAATTCTATAGACATTTTGACCAAAATGGTAGAAACTGGTTGCTGGCTGAAGAAGAGATACCCAAATTAATGTCCTAATTACAGAGAACATTTCAATGTGAGCTCAGCAGTTATCCATTCTGCATAGCCTCCTTGTTACCCAGCTAGCACACTTTTAGCTAGAACTGGAAAATATCATTGCCTTTTACCTAGCCCAGTAATTGACAGCCAGAGGAGGATGGTGAATGATTTGTGGGGAGGAAGCAGAAGAACAAGAGAGGAACTGAAGCAATGTTGAAGAGGAGACTAAAGAGACTGTCTGTTGAATCTATGGTATTTTCTTAAAAACTTTGTAATTGAAAAAAAATTTACTTACACTGATGATACCTAAAGGCTCCAAATCTCATCCCCCAAAATACAAAACACCAAGAATATATCTCTTTATATGAGCTTAGGAGACATTAGAAATCTCTCTAACGGTTCTGATTTGCAATTCTGCACATCCTTAGGAGACCCACACAAAACCAACATCTCTTCTGTTTCACCAGCTGAGGTTCTCTCCTTTTCTGTATTTCCTCAGTGAATGACCTCTCTCCTCCCCATTACAAGGTTATAAACCAAGACTAAGTTCATTTCAAGACATGTAGAATGAAAGAGATGTAACTGGGATTGAAATCCAGATGAGCAAGATGCCACAAGAAATAGAAAAGCTCCCAGGAAAAAAAGCATTTAAAATAACATCTTTGGGCTATTCCCAATGAGAAATTCCTAAAATGAGAAATTCCTTGTTATCATAATGTTACGTGCAAAAGCACTCAAGAAAAATGAATATAATAATAATAATATAATAATGAATATAATAATGAATATAAAAGAAAACATGAAATCTTCCATTATTTAACTTGCAGTTGAAAGTGAATTAAAATGTCATGTTTAAAATCACCACAATCTGTCGATATCAGTGCCTCGTTTAGTTTTGTACCCAGCTCAGCAGAAGATGTATTTTTTACTCAAACCTCACAGACAAGTAACTCTTTCATCTTTGTAGTTGGTGCAACAGTCATGTAATATAGGCTAACTGTATCTCACAGCATCAAGAGAAAAATATTTCTGTGGTTAAAATATTTGTTTTTTACTCAAAACATCAAAATGCTGGTATAGTTTTGGACTTCTATAATTGATTACAAAAAAAGTAGTGCTGCTTGTCTTGAAATAAATAGTGAAACTCTTACTCACATTGACAACAAGATTCCATATCTATATAAACCATGCTTCTGGTTTCCCCATTTTTTTTTTAAAAAAAGAAGATAATACTTCTTCATCCGACAGAATTTTTCAAGGGACAAACCAGAAAATATGCAGGAAATGCTCATTTGACACAGATATTGAGATATATAAGAAGAGAGAATGATTGTTACACATCTAAGTAACTTCCTTTTCCAAATAGAAGTTTAACCTCAGGGTTCCAAATTTGTGAGAAGAAGATTTTAAATACGAAATCAGTTTAACGGATGTCACAACACCATGTCTTAAATGGATGCAATTTATAATCATTTTAAAATGACTGAATTTTGACATTTCAATCGTGTGGGTTCTTTTTTTTTCCCCTGAAATACAGATATTTTTTCATTATTATGCAAACATTAGAAATAGTTTTACTAATTATTTGACTATGCATCCCAAGAAGGTATAAGGATGGAACTCATATTCCCAGTGATGATAATTGTGCTCATTTTGGGATCCAGGATGAATACTAATTTGACAACTTTTTCTAAATTCCATCCTTGTCTATAATAACCACCTTAGCTTAGGTCAGTGGTCTTGAAGCAATATGCACAAGTCCTAACTGATTTCAACATTTTTTATCTTCCCCAGAATTATGCATAAAATCCATATCTCTCCTGTGAGACCATCTCGAATAAATTGCATTAATTCTTGTATTTGCTGAAACTGTCTTTCTCTTGCTAAGCCACGTGCATCCAATTATGTGAAATGGGAAATGCTTTAAAATATCACATTCTGGCATGAAGTGTTTGAAAATCTTTGGGGGATGTTAGTTTGTCTTTAATAACAAGTCCCAAATTGTGCCTAGTGGGCCTCTTCTCTGAAAACAAAGATTCCATATCGTTATTAAAAAAATCCCCCAAAACTAAACCCAAAATTATCTCATGGCTACTATCTGTCAAATGAAGAATAATCCAGTAACTGGGAAGAAAGGATGAAGAGTAGGAAAGCAAATTAATTCAAAATGCAAAGCTATTTTTTTATTTTTTTATTTTTATTTATGTCAAGAAATACAACTGAAGAAGCTATTTTATTTTCAGCCTCTCCTTTCCCCACTTTTACAATTAATAGTTTCTCAGTAAATTAGAGCTATGATAATTTCCCAGGAAAAAAAGGAAGAAAATACTGTAAAGAATTTCTGCTAGGCATATAAAATGCCTCTTTGTTCTACATTGTGCTACATTTTGCCTCTGTCAGACACACCATGGAGAATGTCAGTGGGCATTGGTGTGTTGTTTGGTGAGTACACTTTATTTTCAAAAATTATTTTCTTCCTAAAGAAGCAAAGAGCACTTGAAGCATCTTGCTTTATTTTGTGTCAGACTTTTTTGCTTCTGGGTGTATGAAAAGTGCAAATTAACAACCAAACATCAGAAGAAAGAATGAGGGAGTTCCCCATTGGGTAGAGATTTTTTTTTTTTTTTTTTCTGAGATCTGAAAATGCAGACGTATCCATGGGGGAAATGGAAAAGGAAAAAATTATTGTAAATAACATTTGTACAATTGGTCCGATTCTGTTCCAAATGGAAGTTGCCTCCCTTGGATACCACTGAGGCGTTACCTTTTTCTCCAAAGACATATGAAGATAGTTACAAACCTAAGAGTTTTGGACTGGAAGACATATCCTGGATTTCCAAGCTTCTTCTGCAGTTATCGCAGAAGCATGTTAATATCCCTATAATGCATGTACCAAGTTCCCTGTGAAAAATAATTAAGCTTTGGGGGTGTTTTTCTGCTCCTGGTACTTGTACTGTGGGGCTGTTCCAAAACCTTCCACTTCTGATGTTTTATTAGCCTACTTCAAATTTCCCTGATAAATACGTTTATGGACATTTTACACCTGACTGTTCTTGAGTCAAAACTGCTCTTTGATGTGAGTAGTCATTCTTTTTCTCTGATGTACACATCCTGTTGTATTTGTAGGTGAGTGGGAAAAGCATACAGTCTAGCTCATATAAGCACAGTGGGACCTTAAATGTATCTTCTAGCCAATCCTCCTGCTTTATCCAAAAGCCAAAGCCAAACCTATGAGGATTCTTTATTTCAGTGCAATTTATTGAGCTCAATAATTTCAGGAGCTTCTGGACTACACACAAATCGTGACCAAAGTGAGAAGAAAAATCACAGAATCTCGGAATCACAGAATGGTTGGAAGGCACCTCTGAGGATCATCTAGTCCAACGCCCCTGCCAGAGCAGGATAAAATCTGCCCAAGTCAGAGCAAATACAATGGTGTTACCTGTAAGATTCTTGATGTTTTGCCTATGTTTCCAACATTTCATAAGCTTAATACAAATAATGCAAACAGATAAATAAATATTATGAGCAGATCCACCTTTTAACCTTAGGCACCTACAACACAAATGTTCCCCTTTGGGCTAACTCAAAGCAACATTACTGCCACTGGAAAAGGACATAGTTGCCTGACCTGTATAAATTCCTCATCTAGTATGAGGTGAATCACAACCAAGAAGATTTTTTTGGCCTCTTTTTCTGTAAAAGAAACCTTTAGTAGTAGCTCAGTTGTAGACACATCTGCTGTCTGCGACAGTGGTCAAAGGAAGCTACCCACCCTCTCATGTAAACATGTCTTTAGTTTGGTAAATATTGTTATTTTTTTTTTATTTTGGCCTTCCTCAATCTTTTCCTGCTCTTTCAGTTTCCAGATTTTATCCTCTTCCTTTTCCGTATCTGCTTTTTCTTACCTCATTATTTCTGTCCTTCCTCTCTCCACCATCACTTTTTCATTTTCTCTATATCCACCAAGTCAATCTCTCTCTATTCCCACAAAAAAAAAAAAAAAAAAAAAAAGATGAATAAATATCACTTTTACTCACAGCCTTATCACCTTCATAGTTGTGTGCTCCCTTACATCCATTTACTTTTGTTTTACCGGTTTCGGTCTGAAACTCATTGGTATCATTGGAGTGTTGACTTCAGCTGGCTTGAGGTCAAGACCAACAGGAAGTAGTGTGCCCAGGTGGGCCAGCAGTGTGCCCATGTGACCGAACTTAAGCCAGTAGTGTTGCCCAGATGGCCAAGAAGGCCAATAGCATCCTGACCTGTATCAGAAATGATGTGGTCAGCAGGACCAGGACAAAGGTTGTCCTCCTCTACTTGGCACTGGTGAGGACGCACCTCAAATACCTTGTTCAATTTTGGGCCCCTCACTACAAGACATTGAGGTGTTGAAGCATGTCCAAAGAAGGGTGACAAAGCTGGGGAAGGGTCTTGAGAACAAGTCTGATAAGGAACTGGTATTGTTCAGCTTGGAGAAAGGAAAATCTAGGTATAGCTTATCACTCTCTACAACTACGTAAAAGGAGGTTGTAGCGAGGGGGGGATTGGTCTCTTCTCCCAAGTAACAAGTGATAGGACAAGAAGAAATGGTCTCAAGCTGCAAAGGGAGGGTTTAGATTGCATGTTAGAAAAAATTTCTTCACCAGAATTGTTGCTAGTTATTGCAACAGGCTGTCCAGGGAAGTGGTTGAGTCACTATCCCTGGAGGTATTTGAAAGATGTGTAGATGTGGTGCTTAGGGTCATGGTTTAGTGGTGGACTTGGCATCACAGTTGGACTTGATGATCTTAAAGGTCTTTTCCAATCTAGGAAATCCTGTGTTTCTTTGACTACCAGGAGAAGGTAGGGCTTTGAGGTGTAGCTCTTCCATAGAATGACAGTGACTGCTGACCTCGTTAAGCTCTGCCCTCATAAGCAAGGAACTTTGGTGAGGTTAAGAAGGCAGCACAGTAAGCACAGGTCAGTGTAACAGGAGGAAAGAAAGTAGGAGCTGTACATTAGGCAGCAAAATCTTTTATAGTGAGGGCGTAGCTACAGCTTAACATCTGAAGGGAATATATCTCCATGGAGAACTCTTATTCTCTGCATTCCCTTTTTCATTATCATTTTATCCATTAGTGTAATTTCTCTGTTATAGAAAAGGAATGTCAGAAACCAGAATGCTTTGCTTTATTTGTACCCAAGCCAGTGCCAATCAATATCAGAAGTATTCCCAGTGCCCTGTCAATGCACTTCAACCCTACCTTGTTGAGAGTCCTTCTTAATTGACTTCAGTGAAGCAAATCCAATTTCCACATTCTCAGTCCTTGTACACATATGCTAAGACAGCTAAATTTAAACTATTTCTACTCAGTTTTGTGGCGTCTACTCTGACACACACGACAGAATGAGATCACCTGAATTTGCTTTATATCTTATTTTTAAGATCGTTTAATTGGAATGATTTTCTGCCATTGTTTCTGGGTGATATTAAGGTGATATCCTAGAGGAAAAAACAAATACATTATTCTACCCCATCATCAACTCTCTCTAAAACCACCTTCTTTACTTTTACTGCCGGATCTGATTTATATCTGAGACATAAGTGTCAATAACTTGTTTTTGATGGGCGAAATGCTGCCAGAAAAAATGGATATAGTTGAACATTAGGCTATAAAGTGGGGTATGAAGTATAATTCAGATGGGCTTCATGACACTTGTCCCTCATATGACACACATTCTTTTCATTTTCAATTTCATTGGAACAAGGGGAAAAAACTGTTTCCAATCTGTCCCACCTCATAAAAATAGACCTGTGTTTAATTCTTCAGGACTTAAAATTATCCTTTAGATATTGTCAACCAATCATCCAAGGAAAACGTTCATGGACAAAGTAATAGAGAAATCTTCTAGGTACAGAGATGGCTAAAATATTGCTGTAGTTTTAGTTTTAATGACAGCACTCAAAGTATTAGGAGAAAGCTAAATGCACTGATAAGAGTGAAATTATTTGGCATATGCTTTTATTTCTTTAGTAAATACCATAGTTTGGTCCACGTATTGCTGCAACATACATAATTTATGTGTAATACATATTATTATACAATTTTACAAAAAGAAATAACAAATAATATTATTTCTTTACATCCTTGCATACTCTGAATGAGAGCATCCAAGAACTATTTGGCTACATATGATTAGAAAATTAAAAGAATATCTTTTGTTATGCATGGATGCCTTGGTTTATATTTGTCCTTGTCTGGTGACCAGCAGCAGCAAAGCCTTGATGTATCCTGGCTTGATTTTAATTGCTATTTCTGCACCAGGGACAGAAAATCAGAATGAAGGCAGCAGCAGTCCAAGGGCCAGCTGTAGTTCAGGTCATCTTCTAGGAGAGTTCTGGACATGTCCCTAGGCAGGCTGGTAGTTATATCGAAGTAGGGTTGCTAGTTTGATGAGACAGAATATTTTGGGGCCAAAGGCTGGCAGTCTTCATCATGTCTGGGAACACTTGAGCCAGAATCTCCAGTGTTTCTGCTAGGTTTGCTTCCTGAATATCAGTCATGGTGATTAAGCAGGTATAGAAACTGTAGAGACAGACAAAGGATTTCCCTCATGGATGCTCAGCTACTCACAAAAATGGCTGCAGTAGTTTGAAGAAAACTACTTTTCAAGCAAGCATTCAAAACTGAGGTTAAAATAAACAAGTCAGGTAGAAGTTTTTTTTCAATATAAGTGAAGCTGATGAAAGGAATGATTTGACTCAGGCATGCATCCCTGACTATCTTCTCAGGACCAATATCCATTAATGGTCTTTATGGTTGCAATTTTGGCTTTTGCAGTTTACTCAGATGCTTTAATTCCGGTCCCAGTGCAATGACTGGGTTGAGCTGTATCACCCTGGAGTGTTTCTGAAAGTCTCATAAATTGCATTTAATGCAACACAGGGTACAGCCATACTCAGCGGTACCTATTTTCACTGTCCACATCTGATATTAAAGAAGGACAATTGTTATTCATTTCAATAATCCGTATATACTGCTTTAACTCTTTCAGGAAACCAAATCACTGTCCATTAGGAGACCACTTTAAATTAGACAATAAATGCAGGTGACAGAATTGCAGATGAAGAAACCTGGTTTTTGGCAATTTCTTTTCAGTACTTTAAATTTCAGACCCTACTATTTTCAGCACTAGTAACGTGGTTTCTCAGTGAATTCTGATTTTTAAGACTCTGTATTTGTAGTAGACTGCATAATTATTTCCCTACATCGTCTGTTATGATGTTAAACTTGGCACTGGTTCTTATTTCTCCTATGAAGTAGATGTTTAATAGGAGTAGAAACACCTAACAGTGAAAGACTAGAATAGTTCTGTTATTTACTTAAACTATTCTGGAAATACTCAGCAAATCTACAGTGGCTAAAAAAAGTTGTGTAAATCTGTGTAGATCCACTAAAGACAAAGAAGTCCTTGCTTAGAAGCTGAGAATATGGTCCCTTGAGCCAACTGTACAGCCTGATATAGCTACACAGGAATGAATGGAGGCACACCAGAGATTAATTTAAACACATTTCCATGGTTAAATGAGAAAAAAAAAAAAAAAAAAAAGCCACTCCTATGTATTGCCTGCTGTAGTAGAGCTGAAAGACACTATTCTTTTGAGTATCAGCTTGCAGGGTAAACAAAAGACTGCTGACTTGACCCTGAAGGATTTAGACACAAGATTTTTTTTCTTATTGGCAAACCCCGCAGCATCACAGGATATAAATCAGCACAAGAAACTGGTCTTTTTTCCATTTTCAGCACCAGAATAAAACTGTAGGATATAATACAAATAGATCTAGGTATTTTGAAAAATACATCATTCTATAATTCTATGGTTAAGCAAGAATATTTGTCCTCTAAAGATGCATTCTTTCTCCCCTAATTGACTGTCAAAGCAGTTCAGACAAGTACCTTTGTGTAACTTTAGTGAAATAAAGACTCCATGTCATATCATCAGGAGATAAAGATGTTCACTGTTGTCTCATGAAGACAGTGCTATTCTAGAATCACAGAATCATGGAATGGTTTGGATTGGAAAGGTCATTTAAAAGTCATCTAGTTCAACCCCCTGCAGTAAGCAGGGACATCTTCAGCTGGATCAGGTTGCTCAAAGCCCTGTCCAACTTGACCTTGAATGTTTCCAGGGATGGAGTTCCTACTACCTCTCTGGGCAACTTATTCCAGTGTTTCACTAACTTCTTTGTAAAAATTTCTTCCTTATATCCAGTCTAAATCTACTCTCTTTTAGTTTAAAATGATTACCCCTTGTCCTGTTGCAACAGGCTCTGCTAAATCATCATCTTTCTTGCAGGCTGCCTTTAACTATTGAAAGATTGCAGTAAGGTCTCCCCAGAGCCTTCTCCAGGCTGAACAACCTCAACTCTTCCAGCCTTTCCTCACAAGAGAGGTGTTCCAGTCCTCTGATCATTTTTGTGGCCTCCTCTGGAGCTACTCCAAAAGGTCCATGTCTGCACTGTACTGGGGCCTCAGAGCTGGACACAGAAATGTAGATGGGGTCTCACCAGAGCAGAGCAGAGCAAAGGGGGAGAATCATCTCCCTTGACCTGTTGGCCATGCTACTTTTGATGCAGTCCAGGATGCAACTTGCTTTCTAGGCTTTAGGTACACATTGCCAGCTCATATGCTTCTCTTCATGCAGCCCAAGATACAGCTGATCTTCTGGGATGCAAGCGCACATTGCTGGCTCATGTCCAACTTTTCATATACCAAAGTCCTTCTTGGCAGGACTGCTTTCAATCACTTCATCCCCGAGCCTGCATTGATACTGGGGGTTATCCCGACCCATGTGCGGGACCTTGCACTTGGCCTTGTTGAACCTCATGAGGTTCACACAGGCTCACTTTTCAAACTTGTTCAAGTTCATCGGGATGACATCTCACCTTTAAAGTGTGTCAGCTGCACCACTCAGCTTGATATAATCTGCCAACTTGATCCCACTGTCATTGATGAAGATATTAAATAGCACTGGTCACAGTATGGAACCCTGAGGTACACCACTTGCCATCAGTCTCCATTTGGACATTAAGCCATTGACCTCTGCCTTCTGGTTGCAACCATCCAACCCATTCCTCACCCATCAAACAGACCATCCATCAAACCTGTATCTCTCCAATTTAGAGAGAAGGATATTGTGGGGGATTGTGTCAAAGACCTTAGAGAAGTCCAGATAGATGACAACCATTGCTCTTCCCCTGTCCACTGATGTAGTCACTCCATCATAGAAGGCCACTAGGCTGATCAGGCAGGACTTGTCCTTGGTAAAGCTATGCTGGCTGTCTCAAATCACTTCGCTGTTTTTAGTGTGTCTTAGCAAAGCTTCTAGGATTTTCCATCATCCTAGAATGACCATGATTCTTCCGTGATCATGTTCCTTCCATGATCATATTCCATGATCTTCCTACGCACAGAGGTGAGGCTGACAGGTCAGTAGTTCCCAGGGTCCTCCTTTCTACCTTTTTTTTTTTTTTTTAAATGGGTGCAAAGTTTCCCTTTTTCCAGTCACCAGTGACTTCACCTCACTACCATGACTTTTCAGGCATCATGGAGAGAGGCTTGGCAAGTACATCAACCAATTTCCTCAGGACTCTGGACTGCATCTCATCAGGACCCATAGTCTTGTGTATTTTCAGGTTCCTCAAGTCACTTGCTGAATAGTTTATGAGAGTGGCTTTTCTCTGAAGTTGAAAGTCTGGTAGCTTATTTATCGCCAGTAGGAATATAAACCGCATGCTGCAAGCACTTCTCTGCTGTGACATTACTGTATTTCTCTGTTATTTAGAGAAAACTGCACAAGGTTTGCTTAATAATCCCCTCTTAGATCTGTTCCAGATGTCATGCACTTGACTTTCCATGTCAAGGCAACATCACATCAGAGACTTAATTGTTTCCCAATTGAAAAGATGAATCGTTATTGTTTGATTGACTGATTAAACATATCTGCAGTAGAAATTTTTGGTAAAGACTGGCTTAAAGTTTGCTCCAGAAGAGAGAACCTTAAAGCCTCATCCCCTACTTTCCCTTCCCTAGTTGAAATGTTTTCTTGGTAAAGTTTAAAGTTGAAGAGAACATTTCATTCTCCATTCCAAACCCTGTACAAGATTTCACTTAATTGTCAACTAATTCATGGCAACAGACTGTGTTTGATTACTATTTCTTTCCCAGGGGATAGTCTTAGTGTTAAGATTTTTGGAGAAAGTAAGTACAGAAATTAATATTTCTGTCACAGTTTTAGCATCTATGTTGTAAAATAAATAAATAAATACATAAATAAGTAAGTTAGGCTTTATTGCTAGCTTGGAAGTTCTTGATTTCAAAATCTAGTCATCATTTCATGCTATGCCTCCTTTTGCCAAACAAAAAAACCCTCTCTTTATCATCTGATGTTTTCTTCTCCAGAGAACATTCCATTCTTTCTGATAAATGCGTTGAACAATGAACACCTACACTTTAAAACACTCTTCAAGACTTTATATAATTTTCATCGTTCTGAACTGTATCCTCTTCAACTTTTAACGTTAGTTTTTCAAATGTGGTCTCCAGAACTGGTAGCGATATTCCCCTGTGGATGGGATCCCATGTCTGGGATACAAATACCAGAGCAGTTCACAACTGGTCTGTTTATTCCTCTAGACACTTCATTCACCTTTTCAGCTGCAACGCTATCATGTTTTCATTCCTCTTTTACAGCTCTTTTCAGGCAGTCTGATTTACATGACACATTCTGTTACTTTCAGGCATCATCCACATTTTCATCACTAGATATACAGCCTTTACTGCACCAGTTATTGTGTGTTTTAATCAATTATTTTAACAATTTTCAGATTTTTCTATATGACATATTCCCTGTTATTTGGGTCACTATCAGGTAAACACTAAAATTTACTGAGAGATCTTTTATTTCCTTTACAAGCAACTCAGTTACATTGTTCCTATGTAGCATTATCGAGGTGTTCCTGCTCTGGCAGGGGGATTGGACTTGATGATCTTTCGAGGTCCTTTCCAATCCCTAACATTCTGTGATTCTGTGAAGTTGAGGATGGTATCATTCATAACACAATGTGCCACATTATCACTGACATTAAAATTAGCGTGACTTGACTTATATAGTTGTAAATTATGTGATATGAGGTTTCAAACTTTCACTCCTATTTGTAGTTAACTAAGTGTTTTGGTGACTATCTGGCATTTCAAAAAATCTGCAGTATTTATCTTCTTTCAGAATAAAAAGAATTTAAAGAATAAAGATGTGTTACACTTGATACTTATTCCTTACACTGTGAACTCTCCTGGGCTTGGGCAGGATCCTGCCTTTCTAGGACTTCCATGCACACACTGATTTCTGGCATCTAATTTAAAAATGTGTACACCATGCCACTGTTGTCATTAGCCCATGAGTAGAGGTAGGATCCTTCAGAGCACAGTCAAAGCATCTAGTTAATATTTACTGGAATAATCCTTCAGAGGAATCAGGTATTCTTTCCATTGATTGTGTTGGTTAAATCGAGACTGGTAAATCAGTTCTCCCTGGATTGTGATAACCCTGTACTGCATCACCATGTGAGTTGACCCAAAGCAAAATCATGTAAGGGATGAGTTACAAATCATTATCTTCCAGCCTAGACCATTCTGTGATTCTATGATGATCTTGGTTGTGCCCTGTCCCTCATACTTTGATAGTGTGGATGTAGAGACTACACAGGGACAGCTTCCCAATTTAGTCACTTAAATTAGATGGTTAGTATTAGGTATGCGGAAAAATCCACTAGAAAATCTTGACCTGATTGCAATAAAAGTAATGCAGGAATAAGAAAGTAGTTAAGTCAATGACTGTTGTTTACTGTCACAAATATAAATTAAACTCAAGCTGGGAAATGAAAGAAGCTGTCTAATGACCAGAGCAGCAAAAATTAGCAGTATAGAATTCTCCCGTATCTCAGTTTTCTGGCATTGAATGTTATCTTTTTATGTAGTTTTATTCCAGTGTTTCAAATTGTAAAGGTACCTTCTTCCTCCAATTCATCTCCAACATGTCACGTCTCAGTTTTCATTCAAGCTGTCCCTCCAGCTGGCTCGTTGCCTTCAGATTTTACTCCTTTGGACAAATTGAAGCAAATTGCTCCCAGGACATATCCAAGAGTAGCAAAACCAAACAGGTTTTCTTTTTCTCCCAGGCTAAAACATGCTTTTTGACTGCAGGTGCTGCTGGGTTGAACTTGCTCCCAGTTCTCTGGAAGCTCTGAGCATGGTCTCCCGAAAAACACATGCACCATCAGTTATCCCAGGTGATATCACAAGTCCTGTGTTTCTTCTTTACGAAATAAAACATTGAAAATATTTCATTGCAAATACTTCTGTTGTCAAGTTCCTATAGCTCAGAGCTCTGAGCAGATCTTTTATAACCTTTCCAGCACATGATCCTTAAAACCATTGGCCTAATGATTCCCTTTCCTTCAGCAGACAGTGTAGGCTAACTCCTAGAATAAAAATTAAAAAATGTGGTTCATACTCAGAATAGTTTACACTACAGTCTTTTAAGCAGTCCTAGTAAGGGACTGAGAAGGTCATTTTAGCTGAATCTGGCTTCACATTCCAGATGACTTCTTATTCCTTTCTTTAATAATTTCATTTCCTTTTGTGGGTTGCTCTTGGAAAATGTTTTCCAAGAGGGTTGTTTGGTTTTTTTTTAAAAAAAAATATGGCTAAATAGGAAATAATTACATTGTTTGTGTAATTCAGACATTTCTACAACAGGCATGATCTAAAATGCTACAGCTGATAAAATAACTTCAGAATCTCTCTGTCCTGTCTTTAGAAATGCTAGAAGGAAAAGGATGTGGGTCTATGTGCTTTTAGCTTGGCTGTGATGAGTATTTTTTTATGTGTTAATACGGAAGCATACATGAATGAATAACTCCTTTAAGCATACTTCTTAAGAGATTGTGTAGAGAGTAGTTTCGAAACCACAGGATTCATTTCAAATTAGGTAACGTAAATTTTGTAAACTGAAAAAGGTAGGAGCATGATAAAATGCATCATGTATCATATTAGAAATTTTTTTTAATATATATATATATATTTAAATGATATTTTTATCTTAAAATCCATATGGCATCTTGCCTGACATGGTCATCAAGTATAAAGATCATTGATTTTACTGTTTTTAGTAAGTGAATTAAAAATAGAGATTGGTATTATAAAGATGATATTATTCATATTTATGCAAGTCAGATGTTGTATGAAATAGCTCTAATCAGGCAGATGTCAGGCTGAAATTTAAAATTGAATTTTAAAGCAATCTTTCACAGTGACTTGGGGAAAAGAATAATGATTAGGCATTACATCTATTATTACAAAATTTCCATCTCCCATCATTTCTGTCTCAAAAATATCAGAGGTAACTGAAGTTTGACCCACACACTGTGAGTGGCAGATAGAAAAATGATAATTATGTACAGAACAGTAACAGTTCCATGAGAGACATATGGCCTTGGTGTTTCTTTCTGTTTGCTGGGAGCAGCAGCACTTTATGGTTCAGTGATCTGTTGGATAATCACAAAGTAAAATAAAAGATATCATTTGTTACAGAGAATAAGCCTCAATAACGCTGTTGAACTACAAAATGACTTCTCTGTAATCACTGGTTGTAACAAGATGTGAATGATCCCTGTGCCATACACTGAGTCTGACATCACACTATCATTTACACTACTAAATGAATAAGCATTCCCTTTTGTATGAAAACACATTACTTGCATCTCAGAAACAGCACTGTAATGAATTTCACTTATTTTATTCATATTTTTAATTTTCTCCCTTAGGAAAAAAATGCTACCCGTTGGAAAACCTCAAGATTCCAACAAAAAGCCCTGATCACTGTAAATGGCTCATTGAGATCCTCAGTGGTGTGCAGTGAAACTAAAATCAGCAATGGTCCAAGTTTAGTCTGTATAAAAGCTTAAGCTAAGATGTTTCAGCAGTGTTACTGTACCTGAGAATGGATGTGAGCTTAAACATCTCCTTAAATGTGCTGAACTGCCTTTGCTTTCACTAAAATTAGGTATTTCTTTGAACAGAAACTGTAGACTTTATCTTTCACCTTAGAAATCTACACTTTGATCTGCTTCTTTCTGGCCCAATTTGGCCATTGGAAAAGTATGTCCCACTCACATGGAAAACCACTTTTTCTTTTTGCTTTAAAGCAGCACCCAGATGACTTGTTTCAGTGGTAAACCTGCCATCCAGAGTATGAAAATAATGCCTGCCATCTATCCTTATCATTAGGAAAGGAATTCAATGCCTTACATGTTCATTCAGGATGGAAGTCCCAACACAAAGACAGTCTAAGATTCTTGCTAAAGAGCTCAAGTTTGTTCTCTGGCCCTGTCATGGTTTGACCCTGGCCAGCCTCCAGGTACCCACACGGCCGCTCTCTCACTCCCCCTTCACTGCTGAACAGGGGAGAAAATATTTCCAAGGGTTCAGGGTTTGAGATAAGGACAGGGAGATCACTCTCATTTACCGTCCTGGGCAAAACAGACGCAGTTTTGGGGAAATTAGGTACATTTATTAAGAGAACTAATCAGAGAGGAGTAGTGAGAAGTAAGAAAGAGCAAACAAATCTTAAACAGAACACCTTCCCCCCATCCCTCCCTTCTTCCCGGGCTTAACATCAATCCCGGTTTCTCCACCTCCTCCCCCCGAGCGGCGCAGGGGGACAGGGAATGGGGGCTGCGGTCAGTTCATCCGACGTTGGTTCCACCGCTTCTTCACTCCGGGGGAGGACTCTTCACTCTTCCCCAGGGCCACTGTGGGGTCCCTCTCACGGGAGACAAGCTTCACGCTCTCTTCTCCACGTGAGTCATCCCACGAAGGGTAATTCATCACAAACTGCCCAACGGGAGACACCTCACGAGGGGCAGCCCACCCCTCGTGAGTCTGAGGCGCAGTCCTTCGGGGGAAACTGCTCCAGCGTGAGCCACCCACAACGTCCCAAAAGTCCCACCGGCCAACCTGCTCCAGCGTGGGCATTCCTCTCTTCCACGGGCTACAGGTTCCGGCAGCGACTTGCTCTGATGCGGGCTGCCCACGGGCTACAGTCCCCTTTCAGGCATCCACCCACACGGCGTGGAGTCCTCGGTGGACATCTATGCAGTGATCCTCACGGTGGACTTCTGCACCTCGCCCATGGGCTGCAGGGGGACAACCCGCTTCACCATGGTCTTCACCACGGACCCGGGGGACTCCTTCTGCTCCGGCACCTGGAGCTCATCCTCCCCCCCTCCTTCTTCACTGACCTTGGTGTCTGCACAGATTCTCACTCCTCCATCTCTGTGCCAGCTGTTATGGCGCAGTTCTTTTTCCCGTTCTTAAATATGTTTTTCACAGAGGCGTTCCTCTGTTATCACCTTACTGATAGGCTCAGCCTTGGCCAGCGGCGGGTCCCTCTTTGTAGCCGACTGCCATTGGCTCTATCAAACTTGGGGAGCTTCTAGCAGCTTCTCACAGAAACCACCCTGCAGCTCCCCCCCCGCCGCCGAAATCTGGCCAGGCCAAACCAAAACAGGCCCTGACATGAGAAGTTCTCATCTAGCCATAGTCAAACTCTTTGTGAATTCTGCACTTCAAACATCCAATTTGAAACTAATCCCTGGATCATATTAATCATTAAACTATATCAAGAAATGGGAAAGTTCTTGCCAAGTGTACCATGGAACATGCTAGTTTCCTTTAAACAATACCTAAGATTATTTAATGTCCTAGGGTAGATGTAGCACGTGTCCTGATTATATTTCTGAAGTCTTGTGTAGCTTCCAGCTGCAGACTGCTGTCTTATGCCTGTGAATGCATTTTGCCCTTATTAATTAAAAACACTGAACAGGATTCTCAAATGAAGTTGCTCAAACTTTGCGTTCACTTTTATGCGTTGAAAAAAACTCCCTGGTCTTCAAAAGCAAAGTTTTCTTAAGGATCAAGGGTATATTTTCTCATATATCACAGATCATGAGTTGGGAATTTCTGACTGAAGATAAAAACTCTAACAGCTGTGTAAACTAGAAGTGACAGGTTTTTTTAAGATAAAATAGTATTTACTACTTCAGGAAGTTTATCTAGTCTGTTTCTGCTGAAAATTTACAATGTTGACGTAACTGAATTTTTTGTTCTGGAAGGTTAATTTCCACATTTATCACAAGTTAAATCATCTATATTTGTTTTTTTTGGACTTTGAGGTTTTCTTTTTACTTCCTTTTCAAAGTATTTGCACCAGAAAATGCTGAATTTTGAATCAAAACCCTCCAGAGTTTTAGGTAGACTTTTGTTTTTCAGCAACAGTTTTGTTTTTCAAATAGTTAGCAATTATATTTTTTTTTTCATATAATACTTGAGACTGTAAAAAATACAGAAAAAAAAAAGCAAAGGATTTTGTTTGGTTTTGTTTTTCAGCTATTTATTTCAATGCAATAACATAGTTTGTTTGAGTAGTGATATTTCATAAAAAAAAAATAAAGACTGCTAATTTTGTGGAACTTGGTTGAAATTGCAGATTTGTTAGCATTTGTGAATATGAAGTGTTTGCTGCCATGATTACTCTTTTCCGAGATTTCCTTCTTTGAAAGTCTTCATCCAATTTTTTTCTGAAATGCTGATTTATATTTCTATATGTTTATTTTTTGTTTGTTAAACATACACACACACACACGTACAACAGTGTTCCTAACCTACGGTGTATGCAACATCACCTCTGATAATTGAAAACAATAACTCTGCTCCAACCCTGTACCACAGCACCCAGAATACTTAACCAAAGAAAAGAGAGGAAGATATATCAAAGAGCTTGAAATGTTGTAAGGGTGTACGAATATAAAACTACCAGACAATTTACCAGAGAATTGGGAAAACTACTGCTCACTACCCCCAAAATTGTTATATGTCATTGTTTTTCTAGAGCTCCATGCAAATGGAGTTGCCAGTTACTACTCAGTAGAGGTTTCATAGATAATTCCTTTTCTAAACTTCATAGACTCCCTAATTATTTTTTTACCTTCTTGACTAGTTATTCACCCTGCTTCCCATCTTTTCTGTAATCATCAATAAGGCGAATCTGGATAAGAGACGGCAGAAAGACTTCGTCTTCAGTGTGGTGTTTGGATGCTGTGTGGTTATCTGTAACCCACCTGATTTTTCCTCTGTAACTGACTTAATCCTTTATGCTCACTACCTATATAAATAAAGTTTCAATGGCAAAAGTTTAGAGTTACCAGGTGTCACAGAAACGAACATCTGGTTCCATTCTGGACCTTTAGCAGACATTTCTACAAAGCTGTGGTGACATTTTAATGTCTGGGGTGCCCCAGACTCAATGCCAAGTTTCCTAGTTTCTCATGTTTGTCCACATTTTTCAACCCTTTAGTAGCAAAAAAGGTGGATTTTCTACATCCCTGTATTACTTCTGGGTGTGATGGGAAAAACCCCTTAACAACATCTATTGCAAATATAGACTAAAAATTGAGACCTTTCATGTATTTCTGTATATTTAGATATATGTGCATAATTTTTTTCACAGACTTATATAGATATAGATGGTATGGATAGTTGTGTACAATCATTTGAACATAAACATGTACATCTCTACATCATCTAAAATGACGAGTAGATTTGTCATTCCGGCACCCCAAACTTTTCATAAAATGGTTCCTAAGTCTACAGAAGTCCTGAAATCTTCTTAAGTTGTTTAGAATTTCTTTCTTGCTTCTAAATTTAAAACTAGGCTTTTGGGGCACAGGCTGTACTTTCTCTGGGGGTGTAATTGTCATGTACATATTAATATATGCAAATAAAACTGGAGTTTCAACAGTCACTATTCCTCCAAAGGTTACATTCTCTAATTAGAGCTAAGCAATTAGTTCTAAAAAGTTTCCCTTTTTTTTTTTTTTTTTTTTTTTTGGAGAAGCCTTGCATTTCCTTAACTGAAATTATATCTCAGCCATTCCTTTTTGTTTCAAGATATGGAATAATTACAACTGCACCTCCATTTCATCTTGCCCACTAATTGTCCCCTTTTAACACAGGTCGTTTCAAATAGTGCCTCTTTGAGATTTTATAGCTGTCTAATATGTACATGAGTATAGGTGAGATGTTAGAACAAATTGAACTGTTCTTTGTCATTCTGACACCTTAAATCCCATGTTGCTGACTGATGTGACTAGGGAACCTGCAATAACTAAGTCTCCAGGCTCAATCTTTTTTTTTTTTCCTTTTCTTTTCTTTTTAAACAAAAAAAATCTCGGTTTGATGTTGGAATAGTGTGACCCACTGAGTGTGCTCAAAGACGGATGAATAGTTGAACTTTTTTCTTCCTCTAGTATGGGATCTTAAATTTTAAAATAAACTGTATTTGACCTTAGCATGACTTTTTGATTCATTCTTGTAAATGGAAGAGTCAACAATGATCAAATGAAAGAGGTCAGACAGTGAGAACAGCAAAGCGATTCATGTAACTTTGAATGATTCATGGTGCGTGATCATTTTTATCATAAGAAAGAGTAAACAAATCAATGTTACATGCCTGTCAGTTCGTTGTCTGAAACAAGTACCCACATCCACAACATGTAACTGGAGGCAAAAAGAGTCTCTTCTCCCAGCATCTCCCAACAGAGAGGTAGCAGCCACTCGAGGGGGATAGTAATCGCCCCCAAGACACAGATTTCCCCACGGTGTACTTGTCTCTTTCTCCACTGATTATTTGGGGAGCTCAGAATCAGCAGGCTTGTAATGTGGAATGCTCAGGCGAGTGCCTAAAAATACCAAATACCCCAACAAAGGAATAGAAGCAAAGTGAATTCCCTGTGTGGCACTTCGTCAGCCAAAAATGATGGTCAGCTCTTCATTTGCAGGAACTGGTGGGCAATAGGTGGGTGCTTTAATCTGCTTCCCCCACTCAAAGGTGTCCCAGGCACAAACTGGCTGAGCCGAGACTTCACCTTGCATCCTGTGCCCTCTTTCATGGTAGTATAAAAAGAGATATAAAAACCTACCCAAACAAGGTACGAAAAAAAAGGAGGCAGAGAGGCCCAAAGAGAGCTGCAACAGGGTTGAGCTAATGAAGATGTGACACATATAGGCAAATATGCCAAGCACTTGTCAGGTTACACTTGCCCAGAAAGAGAAACCGGATGTCTACAGCAATCTGAAGTAGCAGCAGAAGAAAGTAACCCAAGGGAGCTAGAAAGAGCTGAGGAGGCTGGGAACCCTTGGGGACCACAAAGGATGAGTGCCTAGGGAGAAAGACGGTCCAGTGTTGCCAAAATGTCTCATTACTTCTGTTCAGAGGTAGGATGACACTCAGAAAGGGCTGGAGGACAATTTTGCAATTAGCCTTTTTTTTTTTTTTTTCTTTCATTCCTTAGAGGGAGGAGGAGAAGAGGAGGAAATGAAGGGAAAGAAATAAAATTCAACCTGTTCTCTTTAGTTTATGTACCAGCCCTTGCTTAGGGCTGTGCCTTAAGGCACAATATAGCCCATAATGATTATTATAACAATTTTAAGCTTATTCCTATATCCAGTAAATTGGTACGCTTACACATGTGCATACATATTAGACATGATAGTGACTGTACTTTTTTTAAGAAATGCAGAGAAATAGATATTGCAAGTACCATCAGGCACTCATCAGCCCATAAGCCAACAAAGGTGGTAACATCAGACTCAGTTGAAATCATGAATCCATTTAACCTTTCTACCACATAAACTCTGCCTTAGGTGATTGCTGATGTTCATAATCTAGCCTCACCTCCCTGGAACCACGTCAATCATTCAGTAGGCAGGCAGAGAAAAGAAAAAGATAGAGACATCTTTGGAGGATTCTTAAATATTGTATACGCAACTTTTTTTTTTTTTTAAACTGAGACAAAATATTTAACAGATTTATTGTGTATTGCACGTTTTGTGGATTACTATTTTCTCTCACATAGTAGCATTTATTTGCTCAGCACTGTAGAAAAAGCATCAAGAAAACAGTCCTTCAACACACTTTTTCCTGTTAATTCCAGATGCACTATGAGAGAAAAATACTATGGTTTGTACATTTACTAGTAAAAGAAGGATCTACTTGCAGTGGACTGATTCAATTTTGCACTGTCATCTCTGGGCAGAAACAAAGGTACAAGTAAAAATAAATACCTCTTTCTGACAAGGTTTTTAGTATTCTACTCCAAGCAGGTGAGTTCATGAGAGAGGTTGCTGCTGCCATCAGTGCCCTCTGGAAGACATTGATGTATTTGGAAGACTGCCAGTAGCCGAGAAAGCTGCAGTTAGCGTTGATTTTGGGGCTACATTTTGACACCTCCCTATCCTGTGAGAATAAACGGTTTTCTGCATGCTGAGGAGCAAGTAGAAACCATCTGAACGTCATGCATCCAAATGCACTCTTAAGAGTCAGGAACTGAGACATCTTTATGAAGCAATGGCCCCTACCTCTTCCCTGTGCCAACAATCATCATGGTTGCTTGGCAATTTCTTGCCTTGCAAGATTCATTAGCTCCCAAACTCTAGTATTCAGAAGGCTTAATGTCTAATTTGGGAATGAAAACTATAAACATCCCACCTTCTTACAAAGATTCTCAATCCTTAATCCCCAGCTCTCTGTATGTGAAACCACATTCAACTGACTTAGCCCTCAAAACTACGTTTTGTCGACCATGAACCTGCTGATGCCGGGTAGAGGTAAGGAATGGATTATGTGGCCTCCTGAGGTCTCTCCCAGACTTGTTTTCTACACCTTTATGAAAGAAGTAGCAGGAGATGGGTTCATTCAGTTTAACCACATGGGATCTTCCCTCGTCAGGTTTCTGTGGAGCCAAGGTGCAGCGTAAAGCTGTCATCCCTTTGGGTAATACACAGGGGGCAGGGACAAGGCAAACACCATCTGCTCTTTCTCCTTGGCACCGCGTCTTCACAGGCTCTGGGAGGTGCATTCGCACCTCCATGTGGAGTTAAATCAAGATCTCACTCATCAAAGATATTGTAATAGTCGGCCAGAATTCTAATATAAATGTCAAGCAGTTGTTCTCTGAAATATCATAGGCATTGTTTGCCATATTGCTGCCTTTACCTTTCTCATGTGAATTTAGTTAGAACTGGTAAAACAGTCTTCCAAAAGAACATGGAAGAATGCTGAGTGGACAAAATGAAACTTACTTCAAGAACACGACAATTCTGTCAAAATTTTCAGTGAGAAGTAATTGAATGTTTGGTTTCATGAAAAAAAAAAGGTCAGGGTCCTTCACTTCCACTTTGTCACGTGTTGTAGATTATGTCATTCATGCATACATAGAAAAGATGTAATATAAATGCCAAAACAACAGAATCAGCTTGAAAAGCTCAAAAGTTCTCTAAACAAAATATTTTTATATATATTTTGTTTTAAAAACACATTGTGCTTTAAGAAAAAGCAAATTTCAGAATCTCAGAATTTCTCACACAACAAAACCAAGAATAATCATATTTTATCTAGAAAATGAAGGAACTCTATATATCAGACCAAAATTCTGCAGAGGTAAAATGTGGCTGTGAAGGTCACCTGCATTTTTCTCAGTGTTAAGCTAGAAAAATCCTTCTAAAACTTTACTAAAGATCTTCGTATCTAAACTCTGGATGCATAAAATAGGACTTAGACCCATACCCATTTGTCTGTTCAGGTGAATAGCTGAAGTCTTGCAAGAGACTATGCTATTATGGTATTTCTCAGATTATTTAAACCTTTCTGAAGCTCCTTGACTTCCACTTTTGTGCACGCTCAGAACTGTTCCTGTCTGATTGCTTTGATACCACCCTCACGGCAACATCCTCTGTGGCGGTTGAACTGGCAGATGTTTTCAGATTACCAGTTTACCAGTTCAGACACGCACTTCATTAAGTAGAGATGCAGACACTTTCTATTGAGAAGAGTGACAATGTCCGTCTTTCATATTATAACCCAATGGTTAGAGCACAGACACACGTGGGAAAGAAGGCCATCTTCCTTCTCATGAACAGAAGTTCATTTGCTCTTCAGTCAGAAGAGAAGCATCTGGTGGGTTCAAGCTGCTGCTGTCTGAGCTCATTTTTTATTTCAGATGGTGAGTTTTGCAATGATGTTTGTTGTAAGAATGGAAATATGAAGGCCTTTTAGTGATCTTTCATTGGATGCTAGTAGCCTAAATGACAGATGTCAAGCCAAGAAGGGAAGAAAACCTATTTCCTAGTTCGGAGGAAAGGCGGTATCTAATAGTTTATGGTATAAAATGTGGGTGGAAGCATCTCTAGACATGTTAAAAGCAAAGAAACCACTCTCTTTCCAAACACTGAAAAAAGGGGAAATCTCTGTAGAAGACAGTGGTCTCTAAAAGAACACACTTGACTCTCGCTCCATCCAGTTGCCAAGCTCTGGAGACCAGCAAGATCTCAGAGATACCCCTGCACAGCCAACCAACTCCTCACCAAGAGATAATCTCTGTGTTTAACTTTTCGTGACCGAGGTACACAGTCTTCCCTAGTCAATATTTAGGGAACTTCAGCATACAGGACATGGTTATGAAGTGTGCTGCACACTCAATACCAACAAGGCAGGTGTCCATGCTATACTGGACCTAGCCATGCTTAGGGGCATGGTTAAGTGGTGGACTTGACATTGCTAGGTTGGCAGTTAAAGGTCTTTTCTAGCTCAAACGATTCTATAGTTCTTCAGGTGCCTTCAGCTGCTGGTTCTTCTGCTTACACTATCCGTAGAAATACAGGAAATCCATTGGATTTGTTGCATGGTTCAAATGAAATTTAACCTCGATGCTAGCTCAGAGCACATTACTTTTCATGGCGGGTACCTTTACAGCAGTGGGGCTATTTCTCTAGTCAGGCTGCTCATATTCCGTGGTACTAGAAACTTCAGTAGAGTTCCTCTCCTCATTTACATTGTATTGTAGGAGTTTAAAGCCTCTTTGAAGAAGTGAGGCTAGAGAAAGGATTTGGAAGATGAGAGACTGGACAAGAGAGTATATCAGTCCTTTCATTCTTTAGATTTGAAGGGCATGTGAGATCAGTATTCCATGGAGCCAAAATAGAGTCACAGTTTTTGGATCCATTTACAAATTACGAATCATACAGAGAATTTCTCACCCGCGCCCCAGTGAATAAAGAGACAGACTTCAGGGGTCTGATATTAAATTGGGGTAAATTATCTTAGTTTCTCTGACACCAAGGAAGCCTTAACAGTTTACACAAGCTGCTCACAGCTGTTCGTCGCTTGCAAACACTGCCATTGTAAGACAAATTTTAATGGATGACCTATTGATTAAAGGCTTATGTGTTTCTACTGTCCTGTTCCTAATCCCTATATCAAAACTGTTTTGAAGAGAGTACTTTTTGAAGCATGCAATGCTAATTTCCAGTAAAAGGAAGGCCATTCCTTAAAAAGTTGCTCCTGGTAATCAGGTAAAGTTTTCTATTTCAGTGATTTTGCTTGATTAAACTTCTTTGAGTCTTACCAAAACATAAGTTACAGTAGATCATGACAGCAATGCTGAGGACTAGTTTGGAAATTGTGTCAGATCTTTGACTAAAAAGCTCCTGAATTGGTTTCACTCCTATTAAGCTAACGGATATGGCTTTGTGTCTGCAGGAGACGTTTTGTTCCTCTTGACGTTGCATCTTGCGGGACCCCCGCTGAGGCATTCTGTCCCCTTTTATTGTTTACAGTTTACGTGTTGCTAGTGGGCAGTCAGTTGGAAGCATGGGGTGGGATAGGCTGCATTGTCATGCAAATGACCCCCACATTTACATATTACCCCAGACTAATATTCATTGTGATGTCTCAATAAGGTTGTCTTTGATGGATAATAATTTTTCCAAGTCTACAGTCTTCTTTGAAAGTGCAAATTAAACAGAAGCCCCATTAATAGGATCTCTATAGTCTTTAAATGCTGTCAACTGTTCAAGTGCATTGTGGTGTTTCAGGGTCAGATTCTGCCATCAGGACTTATGTTGGTGATTAGTGACTGCTCAGCAAATAACCTACTTACAGATAAAAACCACTTTTGCTCAGAGTGAGCCCAGGTGCTGGAACCTGATTTTACTACCAACAAACACTGGAGAAGTACAGATTATTTGGGTGAATATTTCAGTTAGTGTATATATGTAATTCAAGAAATAATGACTAAGACTTGCAGTACCTCTCAAAATGTTCCATCAGTATATTATCTTCAGTGCAATATACTGCAAAGGACAGGGTATTTGAACTTTGTAAAGGAAGACCGCTGAAGTCATCATATTCAATGATGACTCCACACTAGTGAAATGCTAATATAAGTCCTTTCAGTGAGCTATGGAGCTGTACCTATACCCGACCTTACCTGTCCCTGCATGATAAGACAGGCTGCTCCGCATCATCCAGTTTCAGGAGCTTCATTTAAGAGCTGAAAACACAAGGGAAGTTTTAGGACAAAGGTAATCTCTATTCAACATCTCCTGTTTTATGGGAGACTCTGCCCTTCATTCAGATCCCATACCTAAGGGATGTTCTCAGTTTCATATCCTTTTAACAAGAGTTTTTGCAGTCACTACGCAGTTTCTTATGACTGGTCTCTCACACCTACTTAGGAGGATTAACTAGGCTTCCAAGTGGGAGTTATTTTGCTTTTCTTGTGCTACTGGAAAAAGCATATTCTCAGCCACTGTGTCTGAAGTAAGACTGTCACTCTGGGATTTCCAGAGAAATTATTGATTTTACTGTACTATACCCTTGCATGGCAGGGGAATTGGAATGAGATGATAAGGAAAGTTATGAGGAAAGGCTGAAGGAGCTGGGTTTCTTTAGCTTGGAGAAGAGGAGAATGAGAGGTGACCTCATTAATGTTTATAAATATGCAAAAGGGGAGTGTCAGGAGGATGGAGCCAGGCTCTTTTCAGTGACGTTCATTGACAGGACAAGGGGCAATGGGTGCAAACTGGAGCACAGAAGGTTCCACAAAAACATTAGGAAAAAAAATTTCACTCTGAGGGTGACAGACCACTGGCACAGGCTGCCCATAGAGATTGTGGAGTCTCCTTCTCTGGAGATTTTAATACCTGGATGAGTTAAAATGCTTGGACACATTCCTGTGTGACCTACTCTAGATAATCCTGCTTTGATAGGGGAGTTGGACTAGATGGTCTTTCGAGGTCTCTTCCAACCTCAAACATCCTGTGATTCTGTGATTCTGTGATACTTTGATTCTGTGATCTTTAAGGCACCTTCCGATCCAAACCAGTCTATGATTCTATACAATGACTATTGACTTTCCAATACCCAAGTTCTAATTTATATGTATGTAGGATAGTGTGGACTCTTTCCCATTTAGGAGGTAAACATCTAATCTAGCAGCTGACCTAAACATTTAGTATCACTCCTAAGCCAATCAGAGGCATGAGACAGGCAGTTCATTTCACCTCTCAAGGCGAGACAATTTTTTTTTCTGACAATGCTCAGCCCTCTTCTCAGACAAGAAACTTAACTTTTAAAAAACAAATGCCTGTGATTAACTAACATAAATCAAAATACATTATAATGTTAATAGGTTGAGTTATTCTCCTACTTAAATGCTTATCCTGAGTAAGAGGTAATCCCTATTTATGGTTGCCTGGATGATGCAATCCTGCCCTTATGGAAGGGAACCATGAAGTTATTTTGGATTTGTAGAGTACAAGGATTTCTACTCTTAATTGCTTGGTGGTTAACAGAGAAACCAGGAGCAGAGAATTCTGGGTATGCATAACTGGTGAAAAAAACAAGCAAAACATATAGTCTTTGATATATCTTCATCAATTATAACGCTAACATTATTTTCCTTGGCTTCATTAATCTATAACTAATTTGAGTGGGTTCCAAACTTGCTCTCTCTCATTCTCAATTAACCCAGTGGCAATTATCACTGGCTTTAGTCTTTAATATCTAAGAACTCTCTTTTACCTCTTGAAAGAAGCTTTTGAAATCTGAAAATGCCAAACCAGCTAATGTTTTATTTAAGCATAGAAAATGAACTTTAGGTTATTCCCCTTGCCATAGGTTAACTAATTATTTATGAAAAAGAGAATGAGAAAAAGGAGAGAAAAAAAGAAGCAAAGGAAGATGAATATCCCAAACCATACCAGTTGTGCACCTTAACTTGTATCTTAAAAAGTTTGTTTCCATAGTCTGGGCAATCAACATACTCTCGATAACTGCCACCAATAATTTTGGTCACTACAGCTACATCTATATCAATAAATTTACATCTCTTCTAATAAAAGTAACATCCTCTGGCCATAAGAGTGGCCATGACCATGCTACTGAAACAAAATGACAGGTTGTAACCTGCTTACTGGGAACAGTTCTCCATTCATTGTAATCCTCAACACTCTTGGGAATTTTCCAGGTCATTGTCACTTGATTCAGGCCAAAAGTGTGTCAGGGTCTGTACTAATGGATCATGTACCAACAATTATATGCAGTACAGCAAACATGTCACTTACATGCAAAGGACATGAGAATTTGGAACTTCCTGAAATTCTTGTATGCTTATTTGAGTTTGAATATAGATGGAAAAACTCAATTTCACATATGTATTTAGTTGTAACTGAACTTAGACAGATAATCTACCTCCCTTTTCCTCTTTTCTTCCCTGATCCTTCTCACATCAATAGATGGTGTAAAAGCTGTTGATTACTGTTTTGGTGACACCATGAGTTATGAAAAAAGGGAAAACAAAGGGAAGAGTGTTATTACAACAAAGCAGAGACAAAGCATCACAGATAAACAGTAGCTAGAAACCAATTTAACCTGTACTCTTCCATGACAAAGAAAATTAAAAGTAGTCAATTTGGCGTTGTGATATTGCAATTCAGAGCAAAAATTACATAAAAAGGGAGGATGAGGTCATCAAAGAAGTTGGAAAAATAAAGTCAGGAAATTTTGAGGAAGACCCTTTGTCTTCTGGATCACAACTTGGTCAGAAAAATTAAGAGCAAAAAGCTATTCATCTCATTGGAACAGAATAGTATTTTGTCATTCTATTCTATTTAATAAGGCAATAAAATTGTGCAGTCTGTATGACCTATATGATCTCCCACTACCTCTTACCACTACCTCATCAACTCCATTTGCTGGTATAACAATTTAACCCACACATATCAAAGACATTAAAGCCTTCCGTTGTTTATAGCCACCAGCTGAAGGTTAATGCCAAGGTATCCTATTGTGTGTCACAGAGAAGTCAGTCAAATCACCTAAAAAATGTTATTATCATGATTTGTAAGGAGGACAACTTACCTTGCACGGAAGAAAGTAAGGACTATTCACACAGTCCTTTCTCCTGCTTGTAAGAAAGTTAACCTCCAACTAGGATCATGGACAGTGCAACCTATAGGGGACAGGATTTAAAATTACATTTATTATACACAAAGCAAACACAAGCCTAAGGTGTGAAAGTGAGAGCCATGTGGCTTATGAGGGTTTAGTATTTCTCCTCTAGGATCACAGTCATCTCCATGTGTAAGTAGGAAGAGAGATGTGAAAATGGGAATAACTTGATGCCAAAAAAATATTGATTCAAAAAATACAGAAGTGTTTCACAGGAGTGTATCAATATTTAATCACTTCTTTAAAGGAAAAAAAAGGAAGCGCACATCTTTCTGACTTAACCTTTTCAACATTTACACTAGTGAACAATGCCCAGTGTGTTATATAAATCAACAGAACAAAATTTAAAGAAACAGAAATATCTCGAGCAAATAGGCATTGTAGTTGAAAGGAAGACCCACAATAACACTTTTTTTACTCAAGCCACGCAGTGGAAATGCACTTAGATTTTAAGAAGGCTGTGAAAACTTCCTTCAGCAACACCCTGCCACTCCCCTCTGCTGAAGGGGATGTGACTGATGTATCTCGCTGTCATGGGTTAGTTTCCTTCCATAAGAAAAGAGAAACTGGGAAAGTAATTCACGGTCTGTTTTGGGGGGGGGGGTGAAGGAACAGTATTTTGGCAGAGGAACACTACGTTACCTTTGGTACTGTTTTCCTAACAGAATTGCTTGCAGGACCTTGAGGACTTGTTTCAATGAGCTAAATTCTAGGCATTTCTGTCATTTTTATTCTTGCCTAGCTTCTCAATAATTCCTTAAATACTACGAAGTATTAAGTACACAAGCTAAAATGGATTTTAAGCTTCATGTAAGCATCATCTACTTTCTCAATTTCTTCATCTTCTAGGTGATGTTAGGCAGGAATATTTGGTGTGCCAACATATATTATGTTGAGTCCAGTCCCCTTGCAATGTAGCTACATATGGCCCCTTAAAGGAGCTGCAATCCAAAGTGTTGGGAAAAAGACAATACACTGTTTTCTGGAATAGGTTTAGATGACAATTTCAAGACTTACGTTGGACTTTTGCTTAGAAGACAGGCTATTTCTTAGAGGAGAACAGAATTATCAGGAAAAATAGTTTGAAAAACAAGATTTTTTTCCTTTTTCTTTTTTTTTTTAAAAAAAATTATGAAATATATTTTGCAAAATATCTCTGTTAACTGTCAATCTCATGTGGACAGAGGGACAAGCAGAAAGCCAAGCAAAGCCTCTTCAGAGAGAGTTTGAAAGTGTTGTGTTTCCTCTCTGGAGTAGCTCTCTGAATCAGCATCCCCCTTTTTGTGCCATTCTGACTATGTCTAAATCGTATTTTGGGCTCAGAGAGCTCACAGAACCATGTGGGCACCTGTAGACACGCTACAGGCATCCTGCAGGCTGCAATCCACAACATCAGAGCTGGGTCAGACAGCACGCTCTGTCTGACGTGGCTTCCTGCCTTACACCCTCAGGCAAACCTCTGAAATTTCTGCTCTCTCAGGGTTTGAGGCACCTGAACCAGGTAGAGTGGAGGGAGAGGAAAGCAGGGGATCGTCTGACTGGGGAGAAGCCACAGAGCAAATTTGTGAACAAGGAGGTGTGCATTAAAGAAGACACCTGGAGGACAAGGTCCCACCACGTTCCACCCCTTCTCAGCTTGTGACACATGGTGGTGGCCTCTGCCTTCGAGCTCTGACCCTGCAAGCCAGACGCTGCTTCTCAGGTCTCCAGCCAAGGCAACTGGCATCTGACACACCAGCCAGGGAGCAGAAGGACGCCTTACTGCTGCAATGCAAATAAACAGTAGGGAGAACATCCATCAGGACATAATGGTGTGAGATATTGGAAGTCTGAGTAAAGCCAGTGCAGATGTAAATATCCAAAGCATTGCAACATTTTTGGCTCCATAGCAAATGATCTGGAGAAATGAAAATATAGTATGAGGCTCATTTTTCAAAATCTTTCAGTCTCTAAAAAAATATTTCTCCTTTCTAGTTTTGATTATGTGGAAATTAAGCATTAAAATTGTCTCTTCAGTTGCATTAATTCTGAGCATATACATACATATACAATTTCTAATCTTGTCTCCTTTTGCATACTAAAAGATAAACAGAAACATTTTGATGTCTACATTTTAGCATTGCATATACATGCATACATGTATACATTTTGCTTTCAAATTGATATTACCAAATGGAAAGTTCCAATTACTCAAAAATCTCCTGCATAATTCACATTTTCTACACTATTTTTTAAATTTTTTTCAGAATGTCTTAGTAACAAAGTCCTAGCTGTTGAGCACCACGAGTGAAGCCAGAATTAATTCTCATAGTCCTCATTTTCAAAATATTTTTTTTTAAATATCCCACTATGGAAGAAATGACCACTGTAATTTATATGCATCTATATTCACTGTAGGTTCATGATGGCAAAACACTGGCAACCATGAAACTATGAAAAATTCCTTTTTCCCTCTTTCTATGGCTACTAATTTCCAATTATATACTATGGCTTGACTTCTCTTAAGATATATTGGCACTGATGTTCATGGTCCCACACTTCAAAGAGCAAGAGCTATCCATGCCTCTTCTTGGGCTACAATTTTTCTGGTAAAAATTTTCAGTGAGGATTGAAACGAGTGAAAGGAAGAGAACATGTAGGACCACAAAGCCAGAAGGAACAGAGAGACAGTGTCAGGATTGGGACCACCCCTTTCAGAAAGCAGCAAGTGACAATATCATCATCTTTGCTTTTTCATCTCAATGTCCCCACGAAAAGGACATTGAGGGTTGGGGCAACTTCGTGGCTGTCTGAGTCTTTAAAAGAGAGTTTGTCTAAGAATTATAAAATCAAAGCCTTGGGGTGAACATTCGTCTCAAAAGCGTCCCTTGGCTTCAGCAGGGCAGTGATAGTCCTCGTTATAAAGCAGTGTCAGAACCCATTCTCTGTTCCTGAGGTCAATTGTCCTAATCTGACAATATTTTAGTAGCATAATTTTTTTTTTAAATGCTCAGACTAGCTCCCTTTTAATTTTCTGTTTGTGCCTTTTTTTTCCCCCCCGCATGATTATTGAGTGTTAGTAGAATTATTTTGATGAATAATTTTCAGACATTTGGTTGCTCATGAGCTGTTTGCTGCAACTATTTGATGTTTGTTATTCAAGTTGTATGATTAGCTGTGCAAGTCATGCATAATTCTTTCTGATTCTTCCTTCGAAGACTTTTTTTCTTAAGTAGATGGTGAATAATGATGTCTCTTACAAATGTTTGTAAGAATATCCTGTTGTACTAACATTTGCAAGAACATCAGATTCTATGAAAGATTACACAAATGCTCACTCTGTGACCATCTGACTTTTTGTTCAGTGTTTCTGCAGGTTCTTGTACATTTTCCTGATATCCCACGACTGTGTATTCTAGACTGCCAGAGCCAAAATGGTAAAAATGAATAAAGAAAATGTACAATGAACATTTTTTTTAAATTAATCATTAAACTTTTCTGCTTGTGAAAACATCCACAAACCGGAATTTTTAATATTTCTACGACTATTTTTTTTTATGGTGAGTTCCCTTACTTAGTTTTATGAAAAATTTCTTCTCTTAATTGGAACAGCTGGATGCTGAGACAGCCACAAAGCTTTCCTAATTAACTGTATTTTCCCGCACTATTTACTATCCTTTGATTTTTCTCCCACTAAGACTTCTGTAAAGGGAAAAAAAAGAAAATATTAGAAATATTTTTCAACCAAGATTCATTTTATTCTTTATGGGTTTTTTTTATTTATTTCATGCTCCCTTAACTCTAAAAGGCAAACCACTTTTTGATGCTACTAGAATTAACCCCTGAAATATAAAAAATAAAATGTAAAGGTGCTAATGGTTTTCTGTTTAACTTCAGAAACTTTGAATTCTCCCACCAGTCACTTTGGTGGCACATTCAGCGGAGGGTTGCAAGGAGTTTGTCAAAGTTGAATGTGTGATCTCCAGGAAACGAGGATGTGTACCTTTGTTACTATTTCATGAAAGGGGAAAAGGAAGGTAAAAGGAAATCTTCTCAGTCAGTGAGGTGGGTGATTCCTCCGTATGACTAGAAGCATCCTACCTCAGAATATGCATTTTCTGGGAACCTAGTATAATTATCACACCATAAGGTAAGATGGTGCAAGAGGTACAAAAGCTTCAAAAGGACTGCAAGAAAAAGCTGGAGTGATAAAGATTGGCATGTCCAAATTTAAGGCTCACTTTAGCAATCCCTGTCAGTTTAGCAAGACCTAAACCGAAATCACAGGACTTTAAATCAATATTCTGGCAAGATAAACCCATTCTCCTGCCTCTAGTAAAAGAACAGCAAGCTGCAGCCCATGACTATGACTGTCAGCTAAACTGGAAAATTCCTGTCACAACTAGATTTGACAGGGATTATCAGTCCGAGTCTTTACCACCACTGCTTCTATTTTACATTTGCAAGGGCATCGAAAAGTAGATAGTCCTGCAAGGGACTAGAAAAAAAATATTCCTTTATTTTTCTTTTCCCCTTGATGGAAACATTGTCACAAAGATTAGGAGAGCCCTAGAGATTACAAAAAAACTATTAAAGCTTCCAACTGCCTGCTTAATTTTTAAGAGACAAACTCTCCTGATTCTCACTAACTCAATCCTGTTGACTTGGACAAAAAACTTAAGTAAAACTGATGTAAAGTTGTACTCCCATCTTTGATTCATGACAGAGCAAACCTATGGATCTCCCATGAATATACACCTTTTGTGAAAGTAACTCCAAAAATACACGAGTTTTGAAATCCAACAGATTGCTGCTTGGTTTTATGATTTCAAATTTTCCATTTGTCATTTTCTGGTAACTTGTGCAGAGATGAGGCAACGTGTTTGCTCCTCCTTGATGCCCTGTTCCATTTCAAGCTTTCCTTCCCTTCGTCTTTTACAAATGCAGTATAATACCAGCAGGCCTTCTCCAAAATGGAAATTACTCAAAATAAAGACTTGCTGGTTTTTGGGTTTGGATTGGTTTGGGTTTTTTGGTGGTTTGGTTTTTTTGGGGGGAGGGCGGGGTTGCTATTTCAGATGGGTACCAGAAGCATCACACAGTCAATTTTAATGACCTTACAAGCACAGAATTTGTGTTCTGAGTTCACAAGAAGATTGAAATAAAAAGGATAAATTAACTCAAGTACTGACTCCATTTTCCTTCCCATTTTTTTTTTTTTACATAACCATTTCTATTATATCTTCCAATAGTTTTTAAAGACTAGCTTTGTTGATGGTACTTGCAGATGACAAAAATGATCCACCATATTACCACAGCTGTTGAAACGGCCTGTCCGAACAGCAGCGTAACTTGGGGGACACCAGGGAGATCTCCTTAGTAAATTTTGAGTCAAGACCACAACTTCCAGCTGCAACAAGTTAATAAAGTGCATTTTCATTGCTGTTTGCAGTTCCACACCTACTTCTCATGAGCTGATTTTAGCTACTCCAGAGGCAGAGCCAGCATGGATTGTTCCTGGACCTCCATACTCAGCTTATACGACTCTTTGGCACGTTCTACAGAAAAGTCACCTCCTGAGTGGAACATAAACAGCGAGTATCATGTTCTCCAGTTAGAGTAAGAACAACATGTTAAATAGTGACAAATTGCACACAGGGTACATCTCGGTGTACTTTTAGCAGCACACGGAGTCTAAGGCGAGCACAGTGACACAGAACAAACACAAAAGTCAAACATTCTTAAAAGTCTCAACTTTTAAGCGAAGACGGGGCTACAGAGGGAAAAGAAAACTCTCTGAAAATCAAGATCTGACTGGGAGTGAAACTTAAAACAGATGAAGTGCAGCTTTGACAGCAAGTCTGCTGCGCAGGGAAGGAAAACACAAAATTGCTTCTCGGTGTTGAGCAGAGTAGGAGTTAAAATGATGAATAATCCTAATGAATAACCCCTGGAGGGGGGCTGTACGGTAGTAAACCAGATTTGTGTAATCGGTTCTCATTTAAGTTCTGCTGCAAGTTTAAAGAAATTGAATGAATTACTGAGATTCCTAATGAGACAAGCTTGTTTTTTTTTCTTGAGATAATTGATATAGTAGCTCACAGTAAATAATAGTGACTTTAAATATTGCCAGTGCTAAATGCTATAAAGTTTAAAGTGTTTTCATCAGTCAGGAAAGAAGGGAGCTAGAGAGGGCAAATCTCTTCCTCTATGCATAAACAAACATAAGAATCGACTGAATTGAGAACATTTGTTTTTTATGAAGAAAAAAAAATAAAAAGAATTACTAGCTAAAAATATTCTCCCCTGAAAGTTCTGTAGATCCTACAGAATAAATGTTGTAAACAAACTTTGTTCCATGACTTTGAAGTCTTCCTAACCAGTTTCCCCCAACTTATAAAAATTAGACTATTTATAAAAGTGCATAAATTGTAATTTAAGTAAAAAGCCTTGAAATTTTTATCAAAAGCATTCAAATTAGTCTCTCCCCAGGTCAGCTAATGAGTTGTCATGAGCTGGCCTCTTACTGTAGTGCACCTCCTGCAGACTAAGACAGTGAACCATGTTTTCATCAAAGGAAATGCTCATTAGTAGAGCTTTCAGAAACTGATTTGATTATAGTTTCACTTGTTAAAGTGAAATATTTTCAGCTCATTAGGATGATTACGATTCAAGGTCATCTTTTGAAGCTAGTCCTGTCAATATAAGATAAATGGGCCCTCATCTTTTTCCCTTCTTTACGTCTGTGCTTTTTAAACTCTTCTGTGCAAAAGTTCCATAGCCATAATTAATTTTTAGTTCTTCTTTTACAAAGCTGCTTTAAAAAAAAAAAAAAAAAAAAGAACAAAGATTTTGGCTACCAAAAAGGCATTGAAGAACTATTAAGAGGAGGAGGAGGCTATCTTGTTTTAGAGAAATCAGAGAAAATCCTTGAAAAGTTCAGCTTTTGAAATCCAGCTATTTTCTCCTTGACCTCTTCCAAAGTTTCTAAAAGGTACTTTGTACATATTTTTGCATGTATCTTTTAATCTCAAAAGTGTAAAACGAAACTGAAAAACCACCCAAGAAGTACTGGTGGCTTATTAGATAGCTTTCCTTTTATGACACATGATAAATTTAACATCTTTTAAAGTTTTTTTTTTGGTCTCCCCCTTTATATTCACCACTTAATCTCTAAGTGGTTAAAGAGCCATCTAAACATAAAGGGAAACGGTACTAACTTCTATCCACATACTGAGAAATATTACATTTACATAGGGCTTGCAACTTAAATCTAATTGGTCAGATATTGCCTCATGCATCAACTTGAAAGATGAGGCCAAGAGGCCAGTTTTTGTGCGGCATTCATCAGACTTGAAAGCTGTATATTAAAATGGAAAATCAGGCCAAAGGAAAAAAAAAACCAAAAAAAAAAAAGAAAGGCAGATTTGGTCTCTTGTCTCTTCAGCACTAGACAATTGAGTTTAAAAGTGACATCGATTTCAGTTCCCCACCATTCTGGATTACTGGTATAGGGTGTGAAATATACTTGTGAGTGCTGGGGGTAGGGGCTGGGGAGGAGTAAGAAGTGAATTAATAGACTTCCAGATTAACCGTCAAATGATAAATGATTAATCATTTTGTCAACAAATTATCCACAATGAAGCCTTGCCTTTACACCAAAGCAGGGCCAATTATACCAGTGTAATTGCATCGGGGCAACCTCCCTAGCCAGAGCACAGTAATAGAACTACTTATCCAATATGGTTTACTCCCAAAAGGGGAATACTCTTACACAGCATCTTTATACTAGTATATTAGCTGCATTCATTCTTAGGCTTTAACTATCATCCTTCTGATTAAAAGAAATAAATAAACTTCCCTGTACATGAATTAAACGTGTCTTTACTCTCTTAAAACACCTTTTAGTAAAGGCAATTATAAAGGATGAAAAAAATTGCTTAAACTTCTTGTTAGATACATGTCTTTCTCTCTGAAGGTCCAGGTCTCAGGAGCTTCTTCTATGTTGTACTGCAGTAACAAGTAGTTACACAATTAGTGAACTAATGAAGCTTAGCATGCTAAAGATTTATGTCTTCAGGTTGAGTTCTCAAGCTGAGTCTCTGTTGATATCCCAGACCTGCTTAGTCTAACAGATCAATAGATTTTTTGGGCTTATTTGTTTGTTTCTTTTACATTTGTGTGTGCATGTCTATTTTTTTTTAAAGGTGACATTGACAAGTGGGTGGAACTGCAATGTAGTACCAGCTCCCTAGTATGATGGTTCATTCTACCTGGAGGCTTACCTGAACTCTAGCTCCAGCTATTTTCAAAACTGATTAAGTTGATCTGGATTCTGTTGTTGCCATTGCTTGTCCTGTGGCTTTTGATAAATCACTCCTGTGTTTTAGGTGTTTTATACCATCACTACTATTTAAAGCAAAACAAACCTCAAAAAAACAATCAATGCTCAAAGCCAGTTTTACATTGGCGTTAGACGCATACACTGAAGTGTCCAAGTAAATCTACTTTTCTGGGTTCCAGTGGAGGAAAGTAGTCTCTTTCAAAAATAATTATCAGTTCGTAAAAAGTTATACTGGGCAGGACAAATTCCCTTTGGGATATGTCTGCCTGGGACTTTCTAAATTAGAACTTTATTTAGCAATTCTGGCATTAAACCTGTTTTTCCAGGAAAGGTTGATGGTTTTAACCTGAGGTCTCCAAGAAAGTGAAGAACTTATCATTTCCTTTGGTAATTTGTCCCTGTGTTGATCAAGTGACGTTATTTGAGATCTATGCTTTTATTTGCTTGACTAACTTTCAGCTGCTGCTTTATGTCTGCTTTTCTAACTTACATGAACTTGAAAACATTGATAACAGAGGTCCCCAGAATATTTTTGTCCAGAATATTTCTACCATTGACTGAAACGTCATTTAAGACATTTAAACTGCTTTCAGACATTTTAAATGGTATAGACTGTCTATGCACTTCACTGAGGTTTATTCCGAGAAGCCACCAGAGAAGAAGAACTAAACTCTACTAATTGTTGTCGCCACCTCCCTGAGTTCATAAAGAGAAGAGAGGAATCTGGACTGGTTTTGAGGGAAAAGGGAACAAACTTCTCTTTGCAACATCCAAACTCAACCCAAGTAGCAGTAGAGAGTGTGACAAAGGCAACAGCCCCAAATTGCAACTTGAGGCATTCAGATTAGACATGATCTTCATCAGGACAGTGTGACACCAAAATTGATACTCAGAGAGCTGCTTCTTGGAACTTTTCAAGAATTATCTAGAGAATTCCATAGCTGGTCTAGTGTTTGTAACAGTCCTACTTCAGGTGAGGGGTTGGCCTAGATAACGTCCAGAGAAATCCCTTTCAACCAGCATTTCTTAACTGTTGATGTCCTTGCTGCAACTGAGAGGACAGTGTTGATGAAGGGTGTATAGAAAGTGAAATAAACTGTTTTCAGGCTGATTATCCAAGTGTCAGAGTGAACAGGGCAGCATCTGTGTGGACTCTGGTATGGTTTAGCTGCCCGTAAAAGTGTCAAGAACTCTGGGCAAGCATAGAAAATTGGTTTTGAATGCTGTGCAACAGCAATTTCTTTGCTATTGCACTATCAATTTTCAAGGTCTCCGGACAAGCGGAAGCCACGGCTCAAGCTGAGATACACGTTCTCTCCAGAAATAACAGAACAGTGACAGAAAGATAGCAGAGAGACTCTGACCTGTTGTTATTTTCCTCATCCTCAATATGAGGCTCTGTCTGTACACATCAGTTATCTTGAAGAGTAATCATTATATCTTGCTAAACAGATTAGTTTTTCCTTGTAAATAAAAAAAAATAATTTAAAAAAGAATATTGGGAAGAGGACGGGAATTCAGGACAGATAAACCTGCTCCCAAATTCTTTCAGAGATGGAAGAAGACATTCACAGAAAGATGAATTAATTTAAGACATTAAGAAATAACTTTGTCCAAAGTTTACAAAGTACTTCAAAACAATGAAGGAACACAGACTTTTAGGAGATAACCAAGTAATGTAGAGAGTAAAATGAAGTATTTGCAGTTACTCCATGGAGTGTGTCAGAACCACAAACAGAACCAGAACTAATTTTCCACATGATGGGCTTTAACCTTTAATCAAAGGGGCATATTTTTATTGTGACAACAAAAATCCCTCAGGTGGAATTATAAAATCGTCAGGAAGGAAGTTGTTTTGATTTCTTTAACTAGATAGGTCAAAAGTTACTAGTCTCCATAAAGTTGTTCCCTTATTGTATGAGTCTGTGTGTAACTCTGCGTGGAACCCTGCAGGCTAACTCTAGGGGAATTTGGTTCATACCTGTCAAAGACCAAACAATGAGGATGCTGAGGTGTTTTTTTTTTTTCTCCTGTGCTAATATGGTGACGCTGATTTCCATACACATCATTCAGAGGAAACAAAAACTGGGATAGCAAATGTCACTCCAGTCTTCAAAAAGGGCAAGAAGGAGGACCCGGGTAACTATAGACCGGTCAACCTCACCTCCATCCCTGGGAAAGTGATGGAACGACTTATCCTTGGTGCCATCTCAAGGCATATCAGGGATAAGAGGGTCATTAGAGACAGTCAACATGGCTTCACCAAAGGGAAGTCGTGCTTGACTAACCTCATAGCCTTTTATGAGGATATAACAAGGTGGATAGATGATGGCCGAGCGGTGGATGTGGTCTACCTTGACTTCAGTAAAGCATTTGACACAGTCTCCCACAGCATCCTTGCTGCTAAACTGAGGAAGTGTGGTCTAGACTCTCGGGTAGTGAGGTGGACTGTGAACTGGCTGAGGGGAAGAAGCCAAAGAGTTGTGGTCAATGGGGCGGAGTCTGGTTGGAGACCTGTATCCAGTGGAGTGCCTCAAGGGTCGGTACTGGGACCAGTATTATTCAAAATATTCATCGATGACTTGGATGAGGGACTAGAGAGTACTATCAGCAAGTTTGCTGATGACACCAAGCTGGGAGGAGTGGCTGACACACCAGAAGGCTGTGCTGCCATTCAGCGAGACCTGGACAGACTGGAGCGTTGGGCGGGGAAAAATTTAATGAAATATAACAAGGGTAAATGTAGAGTCTTGCATCTGGGTAGGAACAACCCCAGGTTCCAGTATAAGTTGGGGAATGACTTATTAGAGAGTAGTGTAGGGGAAAGGGACCTGGGAGTCTTGGTGGACAGCAGGATGACCATGAGCCAGCAGTGTGCCCTTGTGGCCAGGAAGGCCAATGGCATCCTGGGGTGTATTAGAAGGGGGGTGGTTAGTAGGTCGAGAGAGGTTCTCCTTCCCCTCTACTCTGCCCTGGTGAGACCCCATCTGGAATACTGTGTCCAGTTCTGGGCCCCTCAGTTCAAGAAAGACAGGGAACTGCTGGAGAGAGTCCAGCACAGGGCAACTAGGATGATTAAGGGAGTGGAGCATCTCCCTTATGAGAAAAGACTGAAGGAGCTGGGGCTCTTTAGTTTGGAGAAGAGGAGATTGAGGGGTGACCTCATTAATGTTTACAAATATATCAAGGGTGAGTGTCACGAGGATGGAGCCAGGCTCTTCTCGGTGACAACCACTGATAGGACAAGGGGTAATGGGCTGAAACTGGAACATAAGAGGTTCCGCTTAAACTCGAGAAGAAACTTCTTCTCAGTGAGGGTGACGGAGCCCTGGAACAGGCTGCCCAGAGAGGCTGTGGAGTCTCCTTCTCTGGAGACATTCAAGACCTGCCTGGACACGTTCCTGTGTGGCATAGTCTAGGCATTCCTGCTCTGGCAGGGGGATTGGACTTGATGATCTCTCGAGGTCCCTTCCAATCCCTAACATTCTATGATTCTATGATTCTATGATTCAGGCAGTACTGGTATGATCTCGATTATCATAGACTCATAGGATCATTTAGGTTGGAAAAGACCCTTAAGACCACCAAGTCCAAACATAATCTGTTAAGAAACACTTTACAGCAAAATTAGGAAGACTGTAGTTGTGAATATAGAAACAAAGAGTTAATCACTTAGTTTTGTCACCATCAGAAATTTGAAAGATGAAGAACAGCTCAAGAGAATGAAGGACAAAAGAAGTTGTAGTTCTGCAAATGCAAGGTAGTGATTAAAAGTCAGGATCTAACAGAAAATAAAACAAAAAATAACTGAATGGGCAAAACACAAAAACCAGACACTTTATAATCATCAGTGACCATTAGAACTTACCATTCTTACAGTTGTATTATTACGTAAGTCATATGGTATTTCTTTTGTTTATTTACTGCCTAAAAATTAGTAAAAAAATCTTAAAAAGTATTAGTAGACACTTCATTTAACATGTAATTTATACCACAAGATATGTCTAAATGTGTTCAGTGTTAACTTTCTCCGAGGTTACTCTTTTTTAGATATGCAGAAACAAGAGAAAAGCTTTCTGGATGTTCTCTTTGACACGGGAATGTCCATTTCTGCCAAGATTCAGGCTGCTTAGTTTTTAAATATCTGCGTCGTAATTTCTTAAGTATAATTAATATTCCATTTCTCCTTTAGCTGTTTAGCTATATCAGAGAGAGTGACTGCATCAGAAGTTGCTTCAAAATATTAGATACTAATGAGCAGCTCTTTTGTAGGGCTCTTCATGACCTTCCAAAACAAGCCCCTTCCTTATTTATCCAGAAATGTTGGACACTTAACTGTAACCATCTAAGAGTTCACCTCTGATCTGAACTTACTGTAAGCCCTGCCCTCTGGTCAACGGAGAAAGATTCGGTTTATCTCCCCTTGAATAGTTGTTTCAGGAAAATGTTGTGAACATCCTTCTGTAGATGTTTGTTTCATGGATAACCAAAAGAGTCTGACAACGCTTTCAGAGCAATCTTTAACCTCCTAAAAGACAGAAGTTAAATGGGATGGGTCCCTTGATGAATAAGGTTGAAGCAAAAGCTGTCTGAAAACTCCACCATGGAGAAGTGAAGAGAAAGTAAGAGAAAGAAGTAAGAGAAAGGCAAGAAATGTCATTTTACCAACATAGAAAGGAAGAGCTGTGGAAGGATCATTTGTTTTGATAAAAGACAGAGCATTTTCCTACCTTCTCAGTTGCAAGGCGGGAGGTTCATGAGCTCACCAAAATTTGCTAGGAAACAGTTTTAGCCATAAGGAATTTGGCATATGATCCTTCAGGATATGTGGGCCTCATCATCAATGGAGGGCCCTGAAATTTGGAGTTTGCTTCCCCAACTTGGCCCAAACCAGGTTTTAATCTATCCACTCGCAGGGCACTGTGTGAAGCTCATCTACGTTCTCAGGTTTTTGCCTGAGGGGTTGGTGATAAGGAACATGTCTATCTTATCCTAAGAGAGTCTATTTAAGGCAGACGTTAGTCAGCATGTTTGCATTTTGTATTTAAATTATGTAAATGTGTTCAGAGCCTGGTGGGGGCCTATCTGACAAACCTAAAAATGAGTAAATAAAAACAAGTGAAGCATAGTGACATGAAAACTGAAAACCCAAATGGAAATGAATTTTCAGGGGCTTTATACACACGGAAAAAGACAGAATCACAAGCCCAACATGTTGGGGCAGAACAAAGTTCACAGATGGATCTTAGGGAGAATAGAGATTTCTTCTCGCATCTGTTTCCTGGTTTACTCGTCTTGGAGCCTAAGGCACCCAGGAGTACAACAACCACGGGGAACATTCTCCCTCAAGGAAGCAGCAAGAGGAGTAAATACTTTAACTGGTACCAAGGGTCTTGCTTCTCAGCAGAGATTTTTAGACATTGTTTTGTCTCCAGATTAGGAAACCAATGCAGACACATGTCATGGTCCTCAACATGGGAGATGCAGTGGTAACAAGAACTCAGAGCGGCTGAGTTCAGGTTTCAGGAAAGTTTGAGATGCTTCTCTCAGTGTTAGCTTTTCATCCCATTTCACCTGTGGCCAAATACTGACTAATGTGTAAATTCTGGTACACATGATTGAAAATATGATGGTTGGAATGACCCTGATTTCCAAGGGGAGTCATTTGCCTCAAACTCCGAACATCAGATAATAATTCTTTAATTCAAGAAGATCCAAGAATACTGGAAAGTGATACTTGGGGCTAAAATAAAGGAGTTTGTTTATTTCTTCCTCTTTTAAGTGTTAAACAACTCTTTTGACAGAGCTAAAACTATAACCTGAAAATTCTCATTTAATCAAAATTTCCACAGAGAAGTTCTGAACCAGAAGGTAGTTGAAAAAATTTTTAGGCAAGAAAATGAAAAATATAGTTCATTTTTTTAAAACAATAAGCGTGAAATATCTTCTTGAAAAAATCCCAGGAATAGTTAAATGGATCCTAACTAGCTAGCAGATTCATTTTGAAGTGGCAATTTCTTCAAAAATTTGCCAGAAATTTTCTGGTGTCTAACTGCTAGTTATATTTTGTGGAGCTCTTTGAAAGCCATCATTCTCTACTTTTGTATATTTAGTGATTTCAGTCAGAAATAATAAAAAGGAGGCAAAAGGCAAGGCAAGGCAAGGCAAGGCAAGGCAAACTATCCTGATCTCTTTTGTCCTACAACAGGAATACTGCAGAATCCAGAGTTCACAGAAAAGCCAAATTTTGCTTTCTAAATTCATGATAGTTGTACTAAATGTATTCGGTCAATCTGAAAACATGAGAACATGCAAAAAGAAATCAATTTAATTAGTGAGATAAAAATGGAAAATAAACTCAGTTCCCAATTTATACTATGTTATTTTGCAATTTATAAATCACACATTAGAGAGCAGACTGAGACAACCTGTGGTCTTTTAATTTTGAGGTTTATGCTTAATAATCATGAAACGCTAAGTTTCAGTGAGGTTTTTTCCCCCCTGTTTAATATTGCTCTGTCAGTATAATTATTAGCACATATTTGCATAAGAACATCCCAGAATCTGCTTGTATTAACTCATTAGTTATATATACTATACACCTAGCAGAACCGCTCAACAACTGAATCACTCCCGTGAATAATCTTGCACCTCACTTCTCCCTCTCCAAGCAAGTCCTAGGAACTACAGACAGAACAATACTTGTTAAAATAAAAATAATCAGTCAATGAAATCTATTATTGACTTTACCATTTTATAGTGTTCATCATTTTTATTATCTGAATACAGGGATAAAACAAGCTCAAAAGTGTCTATATCTTATGACCTGGCTCTAATGGGTCTGAAGCTAAGAAAGAGAAAGCTTGGAATTAAGCCCCTGACTTTTACAACTAGTATTCCTTTTATGCATGACATTTGTGTTTTTTCACATTACAAGGTTCAATACAGCGCAAGACATCCTAGGACAACTTCAGGACCAGGCTTTCTGCACCGAGGATGCTGTGCTTTTGCTCTTGCCATAAAAGCTAAGCAAGAGAAAAGAAAGCAAAAAATGGGTCCTGAAGGTTAGTGAAACAGAGTGAGCAGCAATGGAAAAGCTCAAGTTTTACCTCAAACTCAGCATTATGTTTGCACTGGAGTGTGAATATACTCTGGTAAGTGAGAAGGTTCAAAACTCGTTATATTTTCAAAGAAACTATCCCATCATATTAACTATTAACTTGGGCAAAAGTCACTAGTTGTGCAGTTTGCATGTTCTAAATTTCAATTATTACAGTAGTGGGCCACTGTAGAGTTATTATGTTACAGAACAAATCTCCAGATTTTGGGGTCAATAAGAAAGGGAAGCTGATTTTTCCATGTATTGCCCCTTCACGTCCTTTCAAAAAATGTATCTTAGGGACTGGCAGAAAATCCTTTAGGTTTTGGGGTGGTTTTTTGTTTCTGTTGAAGTGGGATAAAATCCTCAAATTTGAAATATTACACTTAAATAATCTGAAAAGAAAAAAAAAAGATTCCTGAATTAGTGTTTTCCAATGAAAAGACATTTTGAAATAAAAGTTTTGATAACATAAAAAATGTTTCCAGAATTTCAAGTCTTCTTTTTAAAATTTTATTAAAAGGGTAAAGACATTACATTACTTTCCCCAGCAATATAATTTTTTTCATTATGTTAATTAGGATTTCCCCACAAAGCATCATAAAGGTTTTTAACAATATTATTTCTTGTGTAATGGAAGAATAATGCATAGTTACTATCTAAAAAATGTGACAGATGAGGTTTTAAAGTTGCTTTTGTTGCCAACAGCCAAGACATTAAAATTTTGAGTCTTATTGATATGAGAGTCCTCTGCTTTGAAAAGATGAAGTTTGCTTCAGAAAAATATCTAATAGTCAAGATAAGTATTAGAAATTATCCAGAGTAGAAGATAACTGTATTTACCTTGTATTTTATAAATATTCTATAAACAACTCAGAAACATTTCTTCCTGGTTTCAGCAATCTGTCCAGAAACTCCTTATTTTAAGTTGACAAAATTAATCTGAATTAATTTAAAATCATGCTTTGGGGTGGGTGGGTTGCGAGGGTCAACAGGAGTTCTTGAAGCATGAAATACTTAAATATCAAAACTCAGGGTAGATACATTGTAATTACAGTGTGTCTGATTAAATTCATGATTTTTTTTTTTCCTGGCTAGTTTCTCAAATGGCACAACACTTGCTTTCATATTCGCTATGTATTTTTTTCAGCATCTTTACCTCTAGGCTCAACTAATATGAATAAATAAAAGAATAGAAAATAGAAAATCAAGACAACTTAAGAAATATTTCTTTCAAATCTAACAGATTTTCAGAGGTAGAAAGGTGGGAAAAATGCTCCATTTCTTACTTTGTCATAATTTTGTTTCAATATTTTTTATGTGAAAGTGCTTAAATATTTTTTAATGCTTAAATATTAACCATTTTTATTGACATTTTGTTTTGTTTTCTGGCATTCCTACTTCACCCCATATAAAGAATCTATTGTTGTTGTCTTTCTGGCAGAAACCAAGAGCAGTAAGAATGTGTGGGAGCAAGAATGTCAGACCATTATATAGACAAATTTGGGGTTTTTTTTTTTTTGCCTGGGGGACAAAAAAAAAGGAAAAAGGAAAAACTGGAAGAAAAATGCAATATTTCTAAAAATCTTGAATGGCAACCAGGAAATGAAGAAATGATTGTTCCTTTTTCTCTCCTAACACAAGGGGGCATAAAACGCAATTGTCAGGTAGCATGGTCATAAGAAAGAAGAAAGGTATTTTTTTTTTTTCCCAAAATGCATAGTTACATTGTGCAGTTCTTTGCCACAGGACAACACAGATTTTAAATGTGTATGTGGTTCCCAAACTAGTTACACAGGTTGAATTTGGGGGAAAAAAAACGAAACAAGGAAAAACAACAGAAAAAAGCACAAGGGACAAAAAATACAGACTCCATCAGTTCATTGTAATTGGTTCAAAGGAGGGATTTGAACCTTGATTGTTTGTGTATTATTACTGGCTTTCCTTCGTATTAATGGGAAAAAAAGGAGATGATGTTTTTCTACCCATGATTTTAGAAAACTGACAGTGGCTCTTGAATTTCTTTTTGCTTTCATCTTTGATATTCAGCAGGAGCTTTGATCTACACTTTTTACCTTTTGATGGCACCGGTGTAAGGAGAGGGGGAAAAAAAAAAGATATTCAATATGTACAAATGGGCATATCTCCTAAAAGGAGTTACAGATTGGTTTATACAGCTAAGAATCTAGGTCAACACACAGAAATTTAGTAGAAAAGGGTGGAATTCCACTCCCTTAATTTTATCATTTTATGAGAAACTAGATGTCTGCCGCAAACGTTTCTAGCTGAACTAGTTACTGATGTATATTAGATGTTTACTTTAGAAGAGGATGAATCACAGCTTTAAAGAGAAGTTTAGGATACACACTTGACAGAATCAATTCCGTTCAAGAGGACACTAAGTAGCATTTGTAACCTTGAACTTTTATTAAATATATACCTAATAGTTCAGCCTTTCTATTGCCACTTTCTCTTTAACTGTTCATTCTTCTTTAATAAAGATTGTAAAGAATGTCTTTTGTCTCTCAAAATGAGTAGAGATAATTCGTTTGAATGATGAATGCCACAGCGTTCATCATTCAAAAAAAATATTCCTCCACCCATAACAAAGAAAAGAAAGGTGGAAAATAAGTGTTCCGAGGAACATCCTTTCTCACTGAAAGCTGTCACAACCTGAAATTAAGTAACAGGATGAATACAGATTTTTTTCCTCAAGCTTATATTAAAACTGTAACCTATCCTAAAAAATTTGTCTGTCTTATATTACCGGATGGTAACAGTTCCACTTGTGCTCTTAGGTGCTGCATAGACCTCCCAGAACCCTTAAACCATTTGTGAAAAGCGACTAAAAGAGATGGTCCTTTTGTCAACACCTCACTGTTCAAAAGCGCATACTCTGCTGTAAAGACTGTAGGCATCTCCAAATAGAAAAAGATCGTCACACTTACATTGTGACAATGTTAGGTCCTGCATCCTCTGCTGGGTTTTGAAGGGGGTCAAATGACGTACTTGGTGACATGCCTTGATTGTACCTTGTATGTGAGTTGAATCAAAGAGTTGGTAAACACAGATAAATTAGATTCCAGGTGGCTCCACTACTGTAGGAAAAACTACGGAGGGTTTGGGACAGCACTAGATGTTATGGGACAATCAGGCCATGTCCTTACTGGTACACTGCATGGTCTTGTGGCTTCTTCCCTGAGGCCAATTGCAATGTTCTGGCTACATCCACACTATTGAACTCTGTTATTCTCCAAAATAGGTGGGCACGTTGTAAATGCTTGTTAGAAATGATCACAGCCCAAGCAAATTCCTCAGCAGTGCCTACAAATTTTCTGGGATAGAAGCAGTTAGACTGAGCCAAAAATGCACTAAAGGTTTGCTAGTAATGTAAGGGTGCAGAGAAGCAAATTTTGGTTCTGATGCCATCTGGCACTACTTAATTTATGCAACAAAAAAAAAAATGTTTGTTTTCTGAAGCTGTTCAATGACCAAATTTTGCTGCACACTTTCGGCATGATTACATTGAGCCTTCAAGAGGACATTGCTTATGGGAGTGTGTGGTGACATAAAAGATCACTAAATTATATGTACTAAATTCTATGCGTAGAGGCTCTTCCTCCATATTTTGTATGTCACTGATATAAGCAGATGTATTAAATTTCCTACCAAACTCAGCAGGAAATACATATATGAAGAAACTGCTACCACCGAGCGCCTAACACTGCTACGTTGTGGGTTTCTTTTGTAAAATACTGAGTGAAAAAAAGGGTCTTTGCTTTAGGGGGCAACTGTTTATAATGCCAACTTGGAGACATATTACAAATTCAGACATTCAGGGAGCTTTTCTAATCCTCAGTTGCAGTTTGTCAGTGCTTCAGGAATATTCCCTTGCTCCAATTGTTCATCCTCAGCAGGAGCTGGATTAGTAACATCAGAGTCTGCAGATGCGTATTGTTTCCCATTAGTCTCAGCTTGAGCCTGGTGTTATGTCCTTTTCATCAGGAACCTCCAACTCTAAGTCAGTGAACCAGGACTAATGATCCCAGCCTTCCTGGGAGACATCAGAGTCTGTGTTCGTAATGTCCAGAGCTTTCACTTCTGCTGCTGTTAGCCATTTAATGTGCTTCTTAAGCCTCAGACCACTTACCCACATTGCATAAGCTACAGCCTCCTCAGAATGTTTCCAAGAAAATACACACTTGAATATCATTTTCATTCCATCCTTTTGAATTTATTTTACCGTTGCATCTGGCAAGAATTAAAGAGTAGGGGGAAAAAAAATAAAATTAAAAAAAATCAATTTATAAACACTTAAATCATAATGGCCAACATTTGCAATATTGCTGACAGGCTACCTACAGATAAGAATTATTTGCAAATCATTATTTCACACAGATGAATGATGTCTGAGGAGGATTATTCAGCCAAGTCTACTCAACAGTATCAGATGGAGAAGCGTTTTGTAAAGGATACTTCTGTCCTTTTTCTCCCTCTGTTTTCTTGCTAACCTTGTTGGCCTTTCATAGATATCAAATTCGTGTTTCTATCTCAACACAGCGAATAAAGAGCTCCCTTTAGAAACAGATTTTTTTTGATAGAGCCAGGGATATTTCTGTAATGGAACCAACAACCTGAACCTTCTGCTCTGGACTTTAATATGAACATATGAGACTTCCCCTGGCTGCCCTCCTTTTATAACCAGCTGCCTCAAAAATATTTTTCATGCTTTGTGATACTAGGTGTATTTTTTAATGAAGGTTTAAAGAATTTCCCCCAAAGTTCCTCTGAAACCTACACACCACAACATTTCAGTGAAATCTGTTTCTTGATCTGCCAGTCTGTTTACAAGGCTTGTAAGGCAGTATTAGAGAAGGAGAATTTCACTTTAATTGGCATTGCTCCTAGCTATTTAAGCAATGTGCTGAGCTGTCTATCATCAAACCTGGGCAGCCAGAACCATTTCTTACCACCAACTTGATATTATCTAGAGTCAAATATTCTACTCACAGCCTGGATAAGGATGTTTGTGCTGTATTGGGGACTTTAGAAATCGCTGTCTGTAAGTGCCTCAGGTACATTTCTTATTCTAAATGCTTGGCTCAATACAGACCATCAATATGACAAAAAAAAATCCTTTGGATAGTTAAGTTTGTCATTTCTAGCATTTATTGCTATTGTTAGCTGTATTGTGATAAGACTCAGAAATATAAATAAAGATTGAGATTTTATTTTTTAATTAAATGCTGTCACATTCCCCCAAGAGAGACTGACTGGATCTGGAAAGACTGAAAGAGTTAGATATGGACAACAGAATGGGCAAAAAAAATACTTGAAATGTTGGACTCAGAGAATAGTGGTTAATGGGTCATACAAGTGACTAACTTAGGATCTTTCTTTGGTCTTATCCTGCTTAATTCCTGTTCTTATGAAGGAGTAGATGGAATGCACTCTCAGCAAGTTATCAGATGACATCAAACTTCTGGGACCAGTTGATACAGTCCAAGGCTGAGATACCACCAAAGGGATTCAGACAGGGTGGAGGAATGGTCTAACAGGAACCTGATGAAATTCAACAAGGACAAATGCCTTGCACATAGGAAGGAAGAGCCATTTCACAGAATCTCAGAATTATTGAGTCTAGAAAAGACCTCTAACATCATCAAGTCCAGCTGATGACTCAACATCATCCCATCAGCTAGATCATGCCACTAAGTGCCATATCCAGTCTTCCCTTAAACACCTCCAGGGATGGTGACTCCACCCCTTCCCTGGGCAGTGCAGTCCAATGCCTGACCACCCTCCCTGTGATAAAGTGTTTCCTGATTTTGTAATGGAATTCCTAATTTTGCAGTTTTGCAGTGATACAGGTTCAGGACTGACTCTTTAAGGAGCAGCTCTGTGGCCAACATACATCCTTGGCCACCAGTCAGCAGTGAGCACTGGCAGCAACAAGGACCAACATCACACTAGGCTGTCATCATGAATAGGAGCAGAGCCAGTAGATCAAGGGAAGGTATTATCTCCCTTTACTCATCACTCAGCTTACATCACTCAGCTTACCTCTAGACTACTATATCTGGTTTCAAGCCACTAATACATAAAAGGCTGGACAGCTAGAGTGAGTTCAGTGGAGGGTCACCAAGTTGTTCAGGGGCTGGAGTACTTGCTTGGTTCAGGAAGGTGGTGGGATTGTTCAGTCATGGAATCATAGAATGCATTGGGTTGGAAGAGACATTTAAAGGTCATCTAGTCCAATCCTCCTGCAGTGAGAAGGGACATCTTTAACTAGACCAGGTTGCTCAGAGCCCTGCAAAGCCTGACCTTGAATGACTCCAGGGATGGGGCCTCCACAATCTCTCTGGGCAACTTGTTCCAGTGTTTCACCACTCCCATAGTGAAGAACTTCTCCCTAACACCTAACTGCCCTGCTCTGGTTTAAAACCATTGCCCCTAGTCTTATCATTATACATCCTTGTAAACAGTCTTTCCCCAGCTTTCCTGTAGCACCCCTTCAGGTACTGGAAGGCCGTTATAAGGTCTCCCCAGAGCTTTAACTTCTGAATAACCCCAATTCTGTCAGCCTTTCTTCACAGAAGAAATCATAGAATCATAGAATGGCCTAGGCTGGAAGGGACCTTAGAGATCATTTAATCCAACCTCCCTTTCACAGGCAGGGATGCCTCTCTACTAGATCAGGCAACACATGGGGACCCAACAGGGACCGAACCCACGACCTTGGTGTTATCAGCACCACGCTTTTTGTGGTCTCCTCAGAACTCGCACCAACAGGTCCATGTCTTTCTTGTGCTGAGAACTCCAGATCTGGACATAGATCTGCCGGTGAGGTCTCACCAGAGCAGAGTAGAGGGGAAGAATCACCTTCCTCAGCCTGCTGGCAATACTGTTCTTGATGCAGCTCATGAGGCAATTGGCCTTCTGGGATGCAAGTGTGCATTGGTGGCTCATGTCCAGCTTTTCGTCCATCAACATTCCCAAGTCCTTCTCAGCAGGTCTGCTCTCAATCCCTTTATCCTCCAGCCTATATTGATACTGGGGGTTGCCCTGACCCATGTCCAGGACCTTGCACTTGGCTTTGTTGAGCCTCCTGAGGTTCACACGGGCTCACTTCTCCAGCTTGTCCAGATCCCTCTAGATGACATCTCATCCCTCATGTGTGTCAACGGCATCACTCAGCTTCGTGTCATATGCAGACTTGCTGATGGTGCACTCGTCCCATCTGGGAGAGATTCCCAAAACCTAAACACAACAGCATCATAGATTTCCTGCATCCGTCCTTTGTGACATTCTTCTTGATCATCTCTGTTTTCAACAGGACCTCAACAGCAAGCCTCAGAAAGTTTTGCTGCTGGGCCACATCTCTGCTAATAAACACAAAAAATGCTGAAGACTTTTCCCTCTGATAAGCCAACTGGCACGTTCTGGCATGAACCCTCTCACTTTCAAAAATACTTCCCTGTCATTTCAGTGTTGACATGTATGTCTAAACTACTTTTGAGAAATGTGCTTTGACATATCTCATGTCCTGGCCTGGGAAGAATTTCAGGGAATGGTAAGGTAACTTGGAAAAAAAGCTGCGCTGGTAAGGATGGTGAAAGTGCAATAAGATGAATGGTCCAAGCTTCAGTGTTGTGAGTACAGACATAGGTTTTGTGCCCAGTCTTTACAGTTTTTCACTGAAGCCTTGGCTGCTGGCTACAGGACACCACTTCTCTTAAGTTTTAAGAACCTGTGCTTTTAATTCTGGACGGCTGAATCCACTGTGGATGATCCAGTGTAGCAAATTCAAGGATGTGTAAAATCTGGGGGTGACAGTGTGGTTTTATCACTAGGATATTTTAGACCGTAACACATGGTGATTCTCCAGTACTTCCTGTTTAATTTTATGGGTTTTGTACCCCAAAAAAAAGCAGTTTGAAAAGTCAGTGTTGCTAGAATCCACCTACTGAGCCTCAAAAACACTTCTGTCAAGTGGGCCATGTTTTTTGCTGAGGTTTTACTGCAGTGGAGAGACTGGGATGTTCGATGCCTCTATGTGCAGTCTTTGTGACTTCCTCCTCACTGTCTCCTTTCACCTCATCTGTGCATAGTCCTTTTCCTCTTTAGAAGGCATTTTCAATGCAAATGTTAGAGGCTTTTCTGGACTATTTGGCATTATGTGAGAAATCACCACTCCTGACCTCATACAGTGAAGCATCAGTAGTTTAACAGATTGGCAGGGATGGGACAAAGTGCACTAAAACCCTGGAGGGTATAAGTGTCTGTTTAGCCAACTTGAAAGCATCTTGACATTCTTTTGACCAATGCCACTATTTGTTTTTCTGTAATAGCTCTGTCGCAGGACTAACTATAGTAGACAGATTTGCTATGAATTTCCCTTGGTAGTTTATTATAGCCAGAGAGAAAGCTAATTTCCATACCTTTTTATTTGTACACGAGCTTGTGTAATATGCAATATCCAACAGTTTTTCTGAAAGAAGAGTAAAATACCTCTGCAGTCTGAAACTTGACTGCATCTGTAGATTTTCCTAACCTCAGCCCTTATTTTGCTAGAGCCTCAATGACACCTCCAACAACTTAAAACCTTCCTGATCTCTCCCTTCAGGAGATAAATGGCTTGCAATCCCCACCTTACAAAACTCAAGCATTGATGAAAGGAGTCGATAATGGGAACACAGTAGGGAGTTATTTGTTATAGAAATTATTCCCAATAGAAAAGAACACTTAGAGTTTCAATGAGTGAACCTCCGCTTTCGTACTTGAATGGGTTAGCTCGGGACATTGCTTTACAATGCAATGGTATCCTTCTTTACTGCTGCTCCTCAAGAGATTGCAAAGTGTTTTACAAAGGAGATCAGTACAATTCCCTTCATTTTATAGAAAATTTAATTTCTAGAAATAATTTGGTCTGTGTCATTTGGATAGGCCAGGAACAGAATCGAGAAGTAATGGGTCTTTATTTATTACTTTTTTCCCCTTACAAAATCACTTGAGTGCTTATACTAGCATTCAGAGGTCCTAAATTAGGGAGAAATACAGTCTGCTTAATTACAACAGACTTAGTCCAAGCATAACTCTGTGTTTATGCTTAAAATCAAACCTCTTCTATAGGATTTAAGCATAGATTTTTTCTATTAAGAAGAGACAAATAATATTTTTGTTTAAGGACAATACTCATGACACATGAAGCCTGTAGAACAGATAGATGTAGCACATGACAAAAACAAAACAGGTGTCTACCAGCCCTCAGTCTGGTCATCTTTTTTTTTCAGTGGTCATCTTTTTGTTGTAATTGAGAGAGAGTTTGAGAGTTTTAAGGCACAAACAGCAATTAGGTTTCCAATTCCTATTAAAGTTATGAAAATGAGAAAACTAAGTCCCTCTTGGGTTTCTCAAAACCTACCCATTACTTTTAGCATTTTTATTGATCTCTTCTAATTTGACACAGAAAACTGATGGATCTGTCACTACATTCTGATGTCTTTCAGATATTTTGAAAATACAAACCATAAACCCCCAAAATTCAGCGATTATTTGTTTTCATATAGAACTAAGAGTAATAAATCAGTAAACCACACTGAAAAAAAAGGACTAGAAATGCTCCATTTTTCCTAAGAATAGTTACTCCAGTTTTACTTATAACTAATTATTGCAAAATGAGTAGTTCAAAAATAGATGCTTTGGTATCACTTCTTCTCTTTGCCTCTCCAAAGGACTGGAGTGTTCTGCTATTCCCCAAGCGCTCTTGTTGCAAGTAACAAAATATTAATGGAAGAGAATAAGAAACAGTACTAGCCTCTCCCATAACCTAGAACATGGCAGCAATGGTTTGGGTTGTGGTTTGGGGTGTTTTGTTCGGCTGGTTTTTTTTTTTTTTTTGAAGGAGTTATATGGTCTGTCTGCCATTCTCTGGAGATTCACCATAGGTTACTTCCCAAGTGACTCCTAAAAAAATTGCTGTCCTCTGCCCCCACAGACCCTTTTAACTACTTCATGTGGTGAAAAGTATGGCCCCAAACGCTGTTGCACTTCTCACCTTTTCCAAACTGTTGCAATCTTACCCCTGACTTTCCTCCTTTAATTATCCTGTTGCAGGGGAATCCTCTGAAAATGGACTATGGCCACCCATCTGTGTTGACCACGATGCAGCGTTGAGGAGAAAGGCTGTGACAACACGGAGTGAGTATTTGATATACCTATGAAGGTGCCATGGTGGAGAAGCAGCAGATGGGATTTAAAACATGAGGCAGTCTGTCAGCACGGGCTACTTAATAGATCAACCTGTGGGAATTTGTTTCTCACCACATATGGTGCAGATAGGCACAGTAACTGCATCTATGGCTGCACAATACCTTGGATGTCTCAGATGGTGTAAAAGTAAGTGTGAACTGCTCCCGAGAGCCCAAATATTTACCATTTTTACCCACAGTCACTAGACCCAGTGTAACCACAAGGGAATTTTGTCACCTATCTTCTGTGTGTTAGGATTTGGACATGTTTGTTGAAATAGCACACAGAGTAAGCGACGGCATGTTAAAATTTTAGTGGAGTCTGAAATATATGTCTTAGTAAGGTCCTTGTGACTATCTCGAAAAACCTTCTACCCCAGCTGGCTTATAACCTAGAGGCTCTATGACTGAGAGCCTTCTCTTCATATGAATCCAAATACTTGGGGACTGGGTTTGGAGCCAGGCTTTTAAAAGGCTTAGGCTTCCCTTCCAGCATAATGAAGAGGAAATGTAACTATGAAAGATGTTCGTTTGTAGACGTGGATGTCCTTTAGTGATGATTGACAACTGCTGGACATGTGCATTTGATCTGTACTAGGGGCACAGAACAAGGAACCTTTTTAGCTCCTCAGTGGGAGATAAAGAGGGAAATAAAAAGAGGTCCCCTTTGGATTCTTTGATCAGTGTTTATAATGTCACACCTACATATCATGATTCAGATATGTATCTATACATTTGAGATCTTCCTCAGACTCTCTGAGACTGATAGACTCCATATCTGGACGTTTTTTAATAACGTATCTCCATTTATCTATCATCTAGATATTGTCTGTCACCATTCTCCTTCTCTCAGCTTCTGCATATTTTTAAGACATAAGGAAACACAAGCCCACCTGGGCTTATCCCCTATTTTAGATTTTCCCTACAATTTTTTGTATGTCAGAAAATTGCAGTGCAGCTTGACACTTTCCTCAAAAGAAATGATCTTTCATTCAGACATGCGATGGCACAATCCCATAGGAGAGTTGAGAATAACAGACTTATTCACATACCGATTCATGGTCTTCTGTAAAGTTCAGCCATTCCCCAGGATTTGCAGTTCAAAACAGGGTGAGATATTTGTACATATTTGATCTTTTCAATCAAATGAGTTGGAGAAGTCTTTCTTGTTCTGATTATATACATACTCTGTGTAGTTTGTACACAAAAACTACCTGCTTACAAAAATTTGAGATGCTGTAGTCAACTTCATGGGACAGAACAGACTTTCTGAAAAAGATTCGTTTCATCCATTAGGCGTCTAAAAAATAAAACCTTTTATTCAAGTAGAGGTGATTCAGTCACCCTGGGCTTTCCTGACTATTAGTTCAAAACAGAAAAAAAGAGAAGCACTTCCAGAGGATAACTTATCTGACATGTCTCAGATATCTTCTGCAGGGTAATAAACATATCCTAGGAGTGACTTTCTCACTGCTGACTGTAGAGACCTTAGATGTCATTGAGTAGATGGATGTCTCCTTATCGCAGTTTCTGCCTCTGTGTCTTGTTTGTGGACTGTTCATGTCTGAACAGTCCAGTTTTTTCAGCAATTACATTAAAGCTGCTCTTAGCAGGTAGGAATCCTTATTTGAAATGGAGGACTTAGGATCCCCCTATTTAATAGGAAGAAAGAGAAACTTTCAGAAGGTAACTTAATCCATGTAATCATGTAATCTGATATTTTTTTCTTAAGATTGATTTGGTCAAGGTTGGGAGACTTTCTCCTATTTTTCTCAACTGATTACAGGACAAAACAGATGCCTGTACTAGACACAAATCCTAGTAATAAGGCACTGGCAGTCAGGTACTGTGATATTTTGCCTAAACAATCCCATTCTAAACCACCAATCTAAAATAAGGAAGACAGAACCCCCACGCTGGAGATGTCTGTTCTCCTCCTTCACTGGGGAGACAATCTTCAGTAGACTCTCAGGCTACAATTTATTGTATAAACAAGGCGAGGGCACAGTTTATGTGTCTGATCAGCCTCACCCTGACGTTATCAGCAGAGATGGGGCACGGGTCAGGGTTAGCACAGTGTCGGGATCATTCCCAAAAGGCAGGCTGGAGGCAGCTGACCTATTTCAGAGGCTGAGAGTTTGGTTGTATGCAGGGATCTGAGCCAAACCTTCCCAGCACAACCCGAGAGCCATCTTTATTTGCTAGCGTAACCATAACCTTAAAGACCATGAGGTCAGAGGAAAACCACCCAAAGACACCCACTCTATTATTCATTGTGAAAACCTAGAGGAAGCACTGCCCCCGGAATACAGAAAGAAACACTGCAAGCCTGAATCACAGTCAGGATATAAAGGTACTGCCCCTAAATTTATTGTGGTTCCTTCAGTGTTTCAGTGAGTAGAAAAGGGAGAGTGAGGCAGATGGGTCAGGGAGACGGATCCATATCAGAGTACTGCTGGCTCTCCTCCTCCTCCCTGCCCACCCGTAAGTGCAGTAACATCAGTAGAAGGACCACTTTGTCACCAGGCACATAAATCTGTCTCCCCACATGGGTGTTCATACTCAGTCGTTAAACAAACCCAGTGAAGGTACTGGCTTTTGAGCCATTACACTACCTGAAGCATTAAAGAAGCTAGGACTTGAAGAAAAAGAAAAGTTATGCTCAATGTATAAATGTTATGTTTTGAAAACATTTGGCTGGCAAATTTTCGGCTTTCATTTTCTCTCTTTTCTTTTCCTGCTCTTTTTCCTTTTTTTGCAACTCAAAAAGGAAGCCTGAGGAAGGGAATATAAAGAGGTCTGGGATATGAAACCTAAAAGAGCAACTTAAAATAAAAAAACCCCACGTTTGCTTTTCTGAGAAGAGCAATGGTAATGTTTTCAGGAGCAGGGAATTGACTTATGAAATTATGATATTACAAAAAAAAAAAAGAAAAAAAAAGAAAAAACATGGACTTTGTTTTTACCAACCTCATTATTCGCTTGTTAAACATAAGCAGCCTGACTGGTGAGATGTAAGGCAGACATCAGAGATGGAGGCAAAGTTTGCACCCTAAGGTTTATAATCAGAGTAAAAATTGTTTTCAGCGTGATCCATAAATATTAACTGGTTATTATGCGTTGAGGAAAATGAAGAAGTATAGATCAGAGGCATATTTATTTAAAGGCATGGAGTGAGCCAGTGTCAGACCCCCTTTCTACAAAGATCTCAGGCACATACTTAAATTCCTGTGATCCACTGAGAGATAAATATCTTTCTTATGCATACATGTATTTGCTCTTGCTGTCTGGGCCAACTCTTGAACTCAAAGCCAGCACTGTTAGGTCTCAGGTTTATGCTCTATATTCACATATATATTTCTGTCTTCTTCCTATCTTTTTCCCAGTCTTTGTTTTAGCAAAGGAATCAGCAAAGCAAAAGCAAGGAGGAGATGGTGGTGTTTAACGTGAGCACAGATCTTGATGCTTGGACATCACGTAAGTTTCAGTTCGGCATCCCCAGGCTCTGTTTCTGCAAAGAGTCAATATATTTTTCACAGCAAAGATAGGTTTTTTTAATATTTGAACAGTGTCTAGAAGAGTCTATCCCAATCGCTATTCCCTGATCACAATGTAGAAATAAGTAACTCATCATAAAAGTACATCCTTTTCTAATTTAATGCTAGAAAAAAATTGAAAGATAATCAGTGAAGAAGCAACATTAGGCGTTCCTAGAGAAAAGGTTCTAAGCTTTGGTCCACATACAACCATTGTGTATTTTTTTTTCTCATTGTGTATTTGTATTTCATCAAATACTGCAATGGTATATAGATTTATTAAATTAGCCAGAGTTCCTTATCTTGGTACCTGCAAATAATATGGCAATTATTAATAGAATCATTTAGATTGGAACCTTTAAGACCATCGAGTCCAACCATTAACCTAGCAGATTGTTAACCACTTCCCCCTGTATTGTGGGGGCCTTATTCCGTTCCCTGTCCCTGTCTTCCAGGTCAGAGGGCTCAGTACTCATAAGTTTTACTACTAAAGACTGAGGCAAAGAACACATTAAGTACCTCAGCCTTTTCCTCATACTTTGTCATTAAGTTTCCCCCTGCATCCAAGAAAGGATGGAGATTCTACTTAGCCCTCCTTTTGTTGTTAATGTATTTATAGAAATATTATTTATATTCTTTTATGGCAGTAGGTATATGAAGTTCTTGTTGGCCTTTGGCCCCTCTGATTTTCTCCCTCCATAACCTCAGGATGTCCTTGTGGTCCTCTTGAGTTGCCTGCCCCTTTCTCCAAAGATTATAAACTCTTCTTTTTTAACTGAGTTGCACCAAAACTCCCTGTTCAACCAGGATGGTTTTCTTCCTTGTTTGCTCATCTTCCAACACATGGGGACAGCCTTACCCTGTGCCTCTACTATTTTGTTCTGGAAGAATGTCCAACTTTTCTGGACTCCTTTGCCCTTCAGGACTGCTTCCCAACGGATCGCCAACCAGGTTCCTAAACAGGCTAAAGTTTGTCCTTCAGAAGTCTCCAACCATCATATCACCCACAAATCCTTCTCTGTTGGCAAAAAACAGGTCCAGCGAGGCACCTTCCCTCGTAGGCTCACTCACCATCCGTGTGAGGAAGTTCTCTTTCACATACTCCAGGAACTTCCTAGACTGTAGACTCCTCTCTGCTGTACTATATTTCCTGCAGATATCTGGTAAGTTGAAGTCCCCTACATCACAAGACTTCTCCCAGCTGCTTATAGGATATTTATGTGGAATACAGTCTCTTCCTTTCTGCATGCAAGTTAAATTAACTGGAGTTGTCTTTAAAAATAATCCCTGCATTTTTAAGGTAGACAAACTACAGACTCAGAACTCTCCCGTCACATTCTTACAGTCACTTTTGATGCTTTTTTTTACAGTTTGAGTTAAAAGCTCACAGAGGTGGCTTTTTTTTCGTGACGAGAGAACTCATTTCATTACTACCATTTCTCTTTTCTTACAATTCTAACATTTCAGCTAAGCTTTGCAGTATTTTATGGCTATTCCTTTTCCCTACAAACCCCAAACCAAGACCCATCTCTAGGAAAAAAAAAAAAAAGTCCAAGTCTAATAAAATAATAATTAATACTACTACTACTACTGAAATAATCTAGACCCAAGTGAACAAATAACTCACAAAACCTTGTGTCCTACGATTAGCCTGGCCAACATATGCAACTAATTCTCAGAGAGGTTTTCTGGAAAACCAGTGACAAGATAGGTACTGTGGGCTAGCCCCGGGCAGTCAGCAGCGGCAGAACGCTTCACACAGCCTCATGTGTAAACTTTCTGAACTGACACAAAGCTTAATGGAAGTGAACCCTGACGACTGCAGCCAACCGACTGTAAGTGACATTCCGGGTGCCTTGCCACTAAGCATCCGTCCTCCTTCCCCTGTTCCCCCCCCCCTTCCCCTTCTGCCTCTCCCCCTTGAAGGTATAATGTCTCCTGTGGGAAGCCTTGATGCTAAAATGCCGTCGTACTCTTTGTCAGGTGATTTGCTGACTACCAGCCCCTGTGTCATCCACGCAGAGTCCTTTGGACGGGAGAGCATCGTGGAGCTGTTTTTGGAAGGAGGCAAACAAGCAGAGCAGTATTCTGACAAAAGACAGGCTGAGATTGTGTCTGAATGCACTGTCTGCTTACTCTGAAATTACTGAAGCCAGAGAAGGCTGTTTGGGGAAGAAAATGCCTGTCTGAAGTGCTGAGAGTGTTTAATAAGCCCCACTCAAAAATAGTGTTTTTCTCATTTTATGCTTAAATTGAGATTTTCTGATTTCAGAGCTAACTTGAGCTACTTCACTGCATTTTTAAATAGCTTTGTGCACAGTATTTTTGAGCAGGCTCATGACTCCTTTTTAAGGCAGTGAAATCAGCCTGTTTGTACATAAGCAAAATGTGAATCTCTTTACAGTGCTAATGCCTTGTACCACATTGATCACATCTCCTCAGAGGGTTTTAAAGCAGTTTGTAATCACTAGGAATAGCAGGAGGTATGCAACAGAAATCTCTTTTTGCTAGGTCTTGCACAAAACCGGCATGAAAGCAAAGCCCTGTCCTGAAAAACCCACAATCTGCTTGGATAAAATAGACGAAGTTGACAGGAAAAAGAAATATGGGAGTGTTAGCGAATGTTGTTATCATGTAGGTGGTGGAATGATAAAGAGGTAGAATGCAGTTCTCATGAGTGAAGCCTGATATTCTAGCTCCTAAATCAAGGTTTACCCTGGCCAGGCAATTCCTACTCAAAAGAGTGATATTATCTCTGTTTTACAAACAGGAAAAGTGGGCGCAAACAGATAAAACCATTTTTTTTCAGGGAGGGAAGAAAATAATATCTGGATTCCAAGTCTTCTTTCCAGCAGCTGCAGAATCCCATCATAATTTTATGAAGTATTCCAGTAGGATATATATTTGAACAGTGTCTAGAAGAGTCTATCCCAATTGCTATTCCCTGATCACAATGTAGAAATAAGTAACTCATCATAAAAGTACATCCTTTTCTAATTTAATGCTAGAAAGAAAATGAAGGATAATCAGTGAAGCAGTAACATTAAACATTCCTAGAGAAAAAGTTCTAAGCTTTGGTCCACATACAACCATTGTGTATTTTTTCCTCATTGTGTATTTGTATTTCATCAAATACTGCAACTACATACAGTAGGCCTGTATCTAGTGGCATTCCTCAGGGACTGATACTGGGGCCAGGACTATTCAATATATTCATCAATGACCTAGACGAGGTATTAGAGAGCACTGTCAGCAAGTTTACTGACGACACAAAACTGGGAGGAGTGGTTGACAAACCAGAAGGCTGTGTTGCCATTCAGCGAGACCTGGACAGGCTGGAGGGCTGGGCGGGGAGAAATCTGATGAAGTTCAACAAGGCCAAGTGTAGAGTTTTGCACCTGGGAAAGAACAACCCCACGTGCCAGTACAGGTTGGGGACTGCCCTGCTGGAGAGCAGCGCAGGGGAAAGGGACCTGGGGGTTCAAGTGGACAGCAGGATGACCATGAGCCAGCACTGTGCCCTTCTGGCCAAGAAGGCCAATGGCATCCTGGGGTGTATTAGAAGGGGAGTAGCAAGTAGGTCAAGAGAGGTCCTCCTGGCCCTCTACTCTGCCCTGATGAGGCCACATCTGGAATATTGTGTCCAGTTGTGGGACCCTCAGTTCAAGAAGGACAGGGAACTGCTTGAGAGAGTCCAGTGTAGAGCCACAAAGATGATGAAGGGAGTGGAAGATCTCCCTGATGAGGAAAGGCTGAAGGAGCTGGGTCTCTTTAGCTTGGAGAAGAGGAGGCTGAGAGGTGACCTCATTAATGTTTATAAATATGTCAAAGGGGAGTCTCAGGAGGACAGAGCCAGGCTCTTTTCAGTGATGTCCAATGACAGGACAAGGGGCAATGGGTGGAAGTTGGAACATAGGAGGTTCCACAAAAATATCAGAAAAAACTTTTTTCACTGTGAGGGTCACAGAGCCCTGGCACAGGTTGCCCAGGGAGGTTGTGGAGTCTCCTTCTCTGGAGACATTCAGAATCTGCCTGGACACGTTCCTGTGTGACCTACTGTAGGTGATCCTGCTCTGGCAGGGGAGTTGAAGCAGATGATCTTTCTCAGTCCCTTCCAACTCCTAGCATTCTGTGATTCTGTAATTCTGTGATTCTGTGATTCTTTATGATTTAAATGTGAGTAAAAACAGTCTTGCACCATAACATTATCTTTGGTTTAAAAACATATTGTATATCAAATAATATATTTTTTTTTAAGTAGAAGCTCCTACACAAACTAACTGAATGATTTTGGATACCTCAGACACTGCTGAGTTTCATATCTATATGCAGTATAATGTTATTATTTCCTTGTTTCAAAGGAAGTATAGAGTGGCAAACTTGAAAACTGTGTGTGTGAGCAAAACTATTTGTACTCAAAAAGCTTTGGAGATGCAGACTAGATGTTTTACCCAAGGTCACAGAAAAAATCAGTAGCAGAGATTGAAATTCAGCTTGAGTCTGCCGACTCCCATTCAAGTGCTCAAGCAATGAGACCACCTTACTAACTGATGTTTAATCTCATCTGAGACTTAAAATGTTTTGAGGTAGCAGCAGCTGACCCCAAAAAATAAAGTTTTATATGAAAATATTTTCTAGTCTAAACAGTTATGTTAAATGAACCATTAAAAATTAAGCATTGAAATGAACTGACCTGAACAACAAACTAAAACATGCCTGAGGCATCAAACAGGTTTCTATTTTTTTCCTTTTATTTATGATGGATGATGTGACAAAAGAATTCACTAAATTCTGAATACTAAATAAATTAGTCATAGCTCAAATGCCACTTCAATAATTTTTCCAGGGAACAACCACCACAGTAGGTTTTCTTCATTTTTGCCTCATTGGCTCACCTGGTCTGTAAGATGTCTCAGAAATGAGGAAAACTGGAAGACAACAAAATTTAAGGAGTCCGAAGGCTAAATTCACAAAAATACTTGGCCAGCTAAGATACAATTGGATTAAAATATCTGGAATTACAGCTCGTATCTCCATGTAAACGCTACTGAATCCTAGATGCACCTCAGTCCAGGAGCTGTCCATGTGTACACCTGGACATCTTACTTTGCAGGATAAGAAATGTGAATAGGATGAATACAGTAAAATTGTGACAGTTGGATTTGGGATTAGATAACTACCCAGATGTTCTTTACCACTTAGAGATACAGTCTTAGTGTATTATCTGTTGAGCAATTGTGGCATTGTCAGTGGACTTTGTCTTTAGGTAGCACAGTATATGCCATGGTATGGTATGTAGATCTTTGCATTTTCGCTTGGCTTTCTTTCTGCAATAAAAATATTATGAGCTACAAATTACTTTCCTCTGTGACAGGTGTCCCAACTTTTTTTACGGTGAAGTCAAACAAAACCAAAAGAAAAAATATGTGGAAGAAATGCTCAAGTTTCTGTGTATACCCTAAATCTCTTCTGCTGCTAATGGTTTCAGTAGAGAGAGTAGAGTGAGTCTATATGTTAGGAGTTGCTTCAGGGAGAGAAAGACAGGTGGAATATTAGAGAAAACACGGACAGAAAAGAGGAAAATTAGATGAGAAAGAACAATAAGGAAACAGAAAAAAAAAAGATTAAGATGGGAGCAGAATCTCTCTTCAAGGTGTGGATGTTCTCACTGGCTATAGTTAAAGAAGTGATTAAGTACATATGGTGAAAAATTTGAATTAATTTTAAAGGCCACATTCACCCCTTGATGCCCTTTCTATGCATTCCAGACTTGTAAAGACATGTGGTCCTTGCTAGCTAACAAGGAGGCAGCCATCAGCTGTCCCTCTACTTTGAGGGTACAAAGCAGAGTCCAAATTTGGAACTCCTTGTGGATCCATAGTAAATAGTAGTGGATGAAAGCAAATAGGGTGTGCAAAGTCTATATCGTAGCCTGCAAAGGGATCTTAGTTTATAGAATTGAAGCTTTGACTAAGAGAGAATACTTCTGATATCCCTCTTGCAAATTTTAGAAAACAATACATATTTTCCTTGGCTACCATCTCCCTGCTTCAGTCCTTTCGTCTCTAGAATGAAAGAAACAACTCACAGCTTTCTCACACAGCTTTAAAGCAAAATGAAAAATGAGTTAGAAAAGAAAGATAAATGAAAAATCTTATGTATAGACTAGTAATTTGTCAGTCTTTTCCTTTCATAGGACTCTCAGAGATGCTTCTGTCTTTATCACCCCTTTATTATGGTGCTGAGTAGCTGGAGCAGAGTTTGCATTTCGTGATTTGCAGCTGTTTGCAGCTGGGAATAAACTAGAACTTTATAGGTATAAGCTAGAACGTAGAAAGTTCCACCTCAACAGGAGGAGAAACTTCTTTACTGTGAGGGTGCCGGAGCCCTGGCACAGGCTGCCCAGAGAGGGTGTGAAGTCTCCTTCTCTGGAGAGTTTCAAACTCTGCCTGGACGCGTTCCTGTGTGGTTGCCCCAGGGGATCCTGCTCTGGCAGGGGGGTTGGACTAGATGGTCTCTGGAAGTCCCTTCCAATCCCTAACACTGATTCTATAATTCTATGATTCTATGATTCTATGATTCTATGTTTAGTGTGGAGCATTCGCTACAGCAGCTGCACAGATCCCTTCTGGAGCAATGGACAATTTAAAGGGAGCTTTAAAATGCTGTATCCTCACCTTTTATTTAATTACTTTTAAACTTGCTTCAAAAGAAAGTGACTCATCACAAGGACTTGTCAGTTCTAGACAGATGAGTCATAACCAGCATTGGGATGGTTCCAAACTTCTTTCTGGTTTGCTCATCAACTGGGAATTTTTTGAAGGGCTCACAGTATAAATGGGTCATGGTCCTGTTTGCTCTGCATGTGTGGGGTGGGAAGAGGATGAAAGAAGACATTTGTTCCATAAAGGTCTCTTTGGTGGGGGAAAAAAAATAATGGAGAGGAAAATTCTATATATCTTTTAACAAGTTCATGATAATTTTCAGGTTTTGCTATAATACTGCAATGTGGTTTCTCATTTTGTTTTCCCTTATTGCAGAAAACTATGCCTAATCTTCCTTCACTTCTTTTCTTCCAGAACCTAGGCAAAAGAGTACTTCCCAGTACCTTCCTCAGTTATAATGTCCATTTTTATAAGGTGATTTGCACTGTGGTGTCTCCATCCTTAGAGATATTCAAGAGCCAACTGCACGTAAGCCCATGTAACTGGCTCTAGGTGGCCTTGCTTGAGCAGGAGAGTCGGAGAAGTTCATCTCCAAAAGTCCTTTCCAACCTTAACCGTTGTCTGATTCTGGCATAAAATATCTTATAAATTATCCCACCTTGCTTAAATTCACCCTGCTTAAGGAACCTGCTGCCAGCTCTTTCCCTGTGCCATACAAAACCAGCAGCGTCAGTGAGGAACGTATGGTGGGCTAAGATTTGTGACAGCTACCCCCACTCCAGGGAGGTAAAACTGCTTTTAAGAGAATGATCAGTGTTTGAAGTCTCCTTCCCAAAGCTGTAAACATTCATGCTCACTCCAGTCACCTCCCACCAAACAAGCCTAGTCTCTTGACAGAGAAATTTGAAATCTTGGCAATTTTCCGTGGAGGGAAGTAATCTTTAAGGAACCTCGAATCTGCCCTTGGGCAAATCCTCTTTTCATAGTCAAAATAATAATAATTAATGAAATTCCACAGCATTCAGAAAAAAGCCAAAGCATTTAGAAAATCTCCAGGCTGCCATTTCCAATCATAAATTGCCACATCCAGTAACATCACCCTGATAGAGCGGAAGGCTGATCTGTACAGGCAAGTGAGGATGCATCTAAAGTTGAGATAAAATCAACACCTCTCCCTTAAAATATAACATAAATCACACCATTTTATTAGATTAACATATTAAAATAAAACCTAACATCCCTGTAACTTCAACTGAACTAATGCCAGGGAGATCAATATTTGATTATTGGATTTGTCTTGCTGTTTGGGGATGAATGATTAACTCTTTCCAGTGAGAAGGTACTTGACATCTCAGTCTCTCTAACTGACAAATGCTTGTGAAAAGAAATATTTTACTGAAAATAAAGAGGCAAAGCATTGAAATGCAAAGTGTGAAGTGAGATTCTTATTTTAACAACAGGCTATTTAGTTGTTTTAAAAGCAAAGCACTCTTCCATTCTCTGATGGCTAAACTACAATGCCTTCTTTTCATAGAGTCAGATTAAGTCCTGGTTTGTTTAATATGGATTTACAGAGCAAAGCACACATTGCAGAAGAATTTTGTGACCCTGTAAATTTGATCTAAGTAATGTCCTTGGAGAATTGCATAAGATGTCCTCACCATCAAACCGTGGAATTAATTGTTTATTGTTCTGACATGACAATTAAAAAAAAAGAAATAAAATATTTGTGAATGTATTCAGCCAGGGATACACTGTACATGAGTTAAGTGAGTTTGCTTTTGTGGACAGAACAGAAGTATGTTTAAGGAGAGAAAAGATTCGTTTTGTAGAATGGAAATACATAAACTGAAATCTAAAAGGTTTTCATCAAATATTCAGAATTTGTTAAGTTTTTTTTTTCTGCTCTGCTTTTGTTGTAATCTCTGAAATACTTTGTTGTCAGTCTACCTTTATTCTTTTGCCAAAACATTTACAGCGCCACATCTTGTCCAGGGAACACGTCCACAATAATTAGACATATAGTCCTGTCATGATGAAGTTAGGAATCAGTACTTCAATTTCAATACTGAAATTTGGAAAATTTCTGCTGCTTCTAACAGTACTGAAGTGTGAGACTGGGCAGCACTCACTGGTCTCACCATCATTTCAGGTTAACCTCTGTTCCGTCTTCTGGATCATCCTTGTAACTTCAAAGGTGAACATTTCCCATTGGGATGGAAAATGTTGTCCATTATATAATACTTGCTGTCCAATTAATAATATTTGGTTCTCTACTTCAATGAGTTGCCCAGGAAAGACCACTGTTTGTAGACATCTAGGGTTTAATCAGTGCAGATCTATGAGTAATTCTTGAGGATAAATATTCTTGCCAGTGTCAGGGCAGGTTGAATTGCCTTCTGCAAGGTAGAGATACTCTTAGGATCAACTACAGATGGAATCTACCTAAGAGTAAACGAGAAGAAAAGTGTTGCTTTTAGATACCTAAAATGAGCTGAGGCAAATCCTATCCCACAAACAAGAAATGATCCTTCCTAATAACCTACTTCATTATAAACAAATTCTCGTTTAGAGCATGTTTTATTCCTAAAAAAGACAAAGAAAGTGGGTTTTTTTCCCTTCTTTTAAAAAGGAACAGAATTTCTGTATGGTTTGAAGTCAAACAGAATAAAATGTTTACTAACAATTCTGCCCTTAAGTGTCTTTTCTTCTCAGTGGAAAAACAAAGAAGTAATCCCCCATCATATCCTTGTACTCCAGGTACTCTTTTTGTCGAATATACAGAAAATCAAATATAATCTGCTTCACAAACAATTTTAAAAATAGTGGAGGACCTCCATCAGTTGTAATATGGAATTTAAACATGTCCTTGTGTCCAAAAGTTAAAATATATCACCCTCAGCCTCATGGAAATTTGCCTGTAGAGGCATGATTCATAAATCATTCAGTAACAGATGATGTTACAACTAAAGCAGTGGGAGTTTTGAAATACCTACATCAGATTAAGCTTGTGTTTATTTCAAAAAAAGCTCTGATCTACTTTGGATTTTTGGCAGGCACAACATGAGCCCAAAATGAACTCCTGTAAATCAAAGCCTTTTTTGAAAGTCAAACTTGGAATGTTTCCAGCCTCAATTAAAAAAACATTTGATGCTTGTTGGACTTCTATTTTTTTTAATTTTTTTCTTCTCACTTACCCTTCCCAGACCTGTCCATAACAAAGATTCCACCAGGAACTAATGAAATTTCTAATCATAGAATGGTTTGAGTTGGAAGGGACCTTAAAGATCATCTAGTTCCAACTCCCTTGTCGTGAGCAGGAACACCTTCCACTAGCCCAGGTTCCCCAATATCCCATCCAACCTGGCCTTGAACACCATGTCTGGGCAACCTGTTTCAGTGTCTCACCACCATCACTGTAAAAAATTACTTCCTTATACCTATCCCTTCCCTCTAGTGTGTCACCTGCACCACACAGCTCGACGTCATCCTCAAACCTGTCCCAATACTAAACCCTGAGGAACACCACTCGTCGCTGGTTTCCAAAGCGATATCAAGCCATTGACCCCAAATCTGAGTGTGACCATCCATCCAATTCCCTACCCACAGAGTAGTCCATCCCTCCCATTTAGAGACAAGGATGTCGTGTGGAACAGTGTCAAATGCTTTATACAAGTTCAGGTAGATGATATCAGTTGTTCTTCCCTTATCAACATTGTGACCCCATTGAAGAAGGTCACCAAATTTGTCAGCCACGATTTACCCTTAGTGAAGCCGTGTAATCAATTACTTCTTTATTTTTCACGTGCCTTAGAATAGTTTCCAGGAGGATCTGCTCTGTGATCTTGCCAGGCGCAGAGGTGAGACTGACTGGCCTGTAGTTCCACAGGTCTTCATGTTTCCTTTATTTGTGTCTCTTTTGCAGTGTGTGTGTGTTCTTTTTTTTTTCTCTCTGATACATTTTTCAATAAACAAATTTGAAGAATAAATCATCTAGAGCCAACAACTTAAATTAGTCTAAATTAACATTTCATATACATTGAACAGTTTATCTCAGAAAGAAATGGCAACAGAAAAGATAGAAATCAGGCAACATTCAAAACCGTGAAAGTTAGTCAAGGGAAGTTTTCACGCTTTTCCTCCCCCAAGCCCTCCAAGATTATGATAAACAAATTACTTATGACTAACTCTGCTGCATTCATCTGATCTAATACAAATTCGCTAACAGAAGAATTGCCATTTAAAGTTAAATAAACCCTGGTGCACACACATTTTTTGTTAGCTAATAAATGTAAATGTCAGTGAAAGATTCATGAATGTAATCAATTTTGTATGCAATCACATTTACAAATAGGAGTAGAGTTTTCCTACTGTGCTTAGTCAATTTACCACAGAATCAATGTTTTTCTCTTTTTTAATGAATCTCGGAGTAGAGTGTCTTTTCATGTGTTCTGCCAATGGGTTTATAGTCTTTGATGCTAGGACAGGACTTCATGTCAGATATCTCTCCCTCCCAATCTGGCAAGGGACAAAGAATAGGCCTTATAGGTAATAAAGGAGCAAATGGAGACACTCTGAGCAGCTAATTGTTCTGGAAATTAGAAAAGTTACAGTGTTCATTACCTTGATACAAATAACTCCATGAACTCAGAACCCTGAGATCTTCTGCAGCTGAAAAATACAGCCACAGTCTGTAGGGCAGGATTATGCCAAAACTGGTATTAAACATTCCTATTTAACAATTCCCAGTAATGCTTAGTGTTGATTCTATGTGCATCCTAATGGATGATCTGGACTTCCAGTTCACGCAAATTTAGAACTTCTTCCTTGAAAAATAAAATATATTTCAGAAGGCATGAACCCGCCAGCTACTAGAAAACCTCAACCTGTAAAAAATAGTGTAGGATGATTCTCATTCTTCAGGCCACTCCTGTGACGAGCTGTAGCTGTCCTCTGTGCTTCCTGATGGTTTTCCTTAGAACAGTGAATGTCTCAGTCCTTATTTCCATGCACTGGGTGTTCCAGCACTTATTAAAGCCCACAGAAACCTATGGGCAGGTACTCTGATCCTGTCAGAGGAGGGAATTTACTATGGAGATAATTTTATGTGGGAAGAAATATGTTTCTACATTAGACACACTGAGACTCCTAAATTGTTCCCTTGATGGGAGGAATGCACACACCTTCGTCCGAGTGCTTCTGTATAAACACAGAGCAGTGAACACCTCAGGAAGCACAAATCTGTCCGAACGAATGACCCCTCAGGGCAACTGATTCTCTTTTTAAAGAAACGAGTTAAAAAATGAATTTTATAGAGCATCCTGTGTCCCTCTGCGAACAGCAACAGTAGAAGTTCTCACATCCTACCATAGTGAGAAGGCAGGTAGAAAACAGAATTCATAGGAAGGTAAAAAATTCAGCTTCATGATCTTTACTCTCACAAGAAAGTGCATCACCTTTTACCACAGCAGTATTTAATTTCCTAATTGTTTCCAATGCCCTAGTTACGACAGTGCATCTGACTCAGGTCACACTGTCTCACAGAAGAAAGTACAGTCCATGAAAAGCAGAACAATCTTTGTGAATTTTAAGGGAAAATTTGCTGAGTTCTGTGCAAGCTGCTTGTCTGTACAGAGCTCTGAAAATAGATCTGCATGGGAGCTGAATGCTTCTGTGCAAGAATAATTTTTATTGATATTTTCTTTTGTATGTGAGTGTTTATTTTCTGAATGTGACATATTGCTTGACAATAATCATGTTGTAAAATGCAAAGAGCTGGTACTCAGTAGGTTTCAAGTCCCACTGCACCTTTCACTAAGGTACAAGCCAAAGGTCACTCTCTTGGTCTCTAGACTACATGGAGTCACGTCGATGAGAGTCTCAGAATAAAATCAGTATGCTTGCATCCAAGTAATGAAAAGACAGTTTGAAAGGAGTTTCTCAATTATCCCTAATACTCAGAAAATATAGGATAAGAAACGAAACTGTATCTCTGATCCAGTAAACTCACTGTGAGGTGTAATGATAATGTTTTTACAATTTATCACCAAATCATACTGATGAATTTTCCCCCACATACAATTTGATTAGACAACGCACATATGTGAGTTCTGAACTTATGAAGCTGACGATTTTACTGTGAATAGCAGTAGTTTTGGGAATGGGCACAGAAAGACATTACTTTGCATTCATATACTGTTAATAAGAATATAAAAAACAATTAAAAGAGCTAAAAAAAAGATATTTGTTGGTAGGTCTTTGAAGTGCTAGTAGGTTCCAAACTAGCTTATGACAAGTACACTAGCAACAAATTTAATGTGAGAAATATGTTGGGTTTTATTATCAGAGCTCTTCAGTATGCTAGACATTGAACGTCATCTTTGTGTGGAAGGGAAAAGGAACTTTTAGGCTGTGATTCGTTGTGGTCCGGGGATTGTTTTAGGGAGCAATCAATCACAGTTAAGAACTGAGAGTTTCTTTAAGCTGGCTCTGAGACTGGCTGAATCAGGAAGAAACATTTGTATTGTATACATACGTGTTTAATAAGATGAATTCTGTGGAGCCACATTATACAGTAAACTTTTAGTGGAGAATTAAGTGCTAAGGCTCTATAGTCAATCACGCCACAGCTGTCAATTATCTCTATTATACACCTAGATGGGGTCTACATTAGATTTTCACATAACTCAGCATTGAAAATGTCTGGGTCTTAAATGGAGCAATACTAGCATTATTGTTATAGAGTTGATCCAGACCTCTTCCAACATTTGGCAGGATACAGAGGATTGCAAACTCTTGGGAACGATCACTGAGCTAATGAACAAAGTGTGGTTCCCTGACCAGAAAGTCAGTGGTGGCCTCATTTCTGTAACGCTGAACGTGGTCCACACTTGTACCCTGTTCCTGATCGAATTGCATTGCCTACATATTTGCTAACTCTGAATGGGTGAAATCTCCTGGGTATAGGCATTTTTCTGATATTTTTGTGGAACCTCCTATGTTCCAGCTTATATTCATTGCCCCTTGTCCTGTTATAGGATGTTGCTGAAAAGAGCCTGGTTCCATCATCCTGACACTCACCCTTGACATATTTATAAACATCTATGAGGTCACCCCTCAGCCCCCTCTTCTCCAAGATAAAGAGACCCAGCTCCTTCAGCCTTTCCTCATCAGGGAGATCTTCCACTCCATCATCTCTGTGACTCTGTGCTGGACTGTCTCAAGCAGTTCCCTGCCTCTCTTGAGCTGAGGGGCCCAGAACTGGACACAATATTCCAGATGTGGTCTCACCAGGGCAGAGCAGAGGGGTAGGAGGACCTCTCTCAACCTACTAGCTACTACCCTTCTAACACACCCCAGGGTGCCATTGGCCTTCTTGGCCACAAGGGCACAGTGCTGGCTCATGGTCATCCTGCTGTCCACTAGAAGTCCCACGTCTCTTTCTCCTACGCTGCTCTCCAGCAGGTCAGTCCCCAGCCTATATTGGCACATGGGGTTATTCTTTCCCAAGTGCAAAACTCTACACTTGCCCTTGTTGAACTTCATCAGATTTCTCCCCACCCAGCCCTCCAGCCTGTCCAGGTCTCTCTGAATGGCTGTACAGCCTGCTGGTATGTCAACCACTCCTCCCAGTTTTGTGTCATCAGCAAACTTGCTGACAGTACTCTCTAATCCCTCATCCAGGTCATTGATGAATGTATTGAAAAGCACCGGCCCCAGCACTGACCCCTGAGGGACCCCACTAGACAGAGACCTCCAACTAGACTCTGTCCCATTGACTAAAACTCTCTGGCTTCTTCCCTTCAACCAATTAGCGACCCACCTCACTACTTGGTCATCCAGACCACACTTCCTCAGTTTACCTATGAGGATACTGTGGGAGACGGTGTCAAATGCCTTGCTGATATCCAGATAGACCACATCCACTGCAGGGCCACCATCCATCCACCTGGTTATGTCTTCATAATAGGCTATCAGGTTGGCCAAACAAGACTTCCCCTTTTAAAACCCATGTTGACTGCTCCTAATGACCCTCTTATCCTTGAAATCACTAGAGACAGCGCTAAGGATAAGATGTTCCATCATCTTTCCAGGGATATAGGTGAGGCTGACTGGTCTGCAGTTGCCTGGGTCATCCTTCCTTCCCTTCCTATAGACTGCAGTGACATTTGCTTTCCTCCAGTCTTCAGGCACCTCACCTATTGCCCATGATTTAGCAAAGATGATGGAGAGTGGCCTAGCAATGATTTCCGCCAGCTCCCTCAGCACTCGTGCGTGCATCCCATCAGATCCCATGGATTTATGGATGTTCAAGTGTTCAAACTGATCCCTAACCCAGTCCTCCTCAACCAGGGCAAACTCCTCCTTTATCTTGACTTCCTCTGGGGCCTCAGGGGACTGAGGCTCCTGAGGACAATCTCCAACAGTGTAGACAGAGGCAAAGAAGGCATTCAGTAACTCTACCTTCTTTCTGTCCTCTGTCTCCAGGGCACCCACCTCATTCATATTGCCTCTACTGTTAGTTTTGTCTGCAATGTATTTAAAGAAGCCCTTTCTGTTGTCCTTGACCTCCTCTGCAAGTTTTAATTCCAATGAGGCCTTAGGTCTTCTAACTGCCTCCCTACATTCTCTGACAGCCATCCTATACTCCACCCAAGTGGCCAGCCCTTCCTTCCACAATTTGTATACCCTCCCCTTCCACCTGAGTTTGCCCAGCAGATCCCTGGTTAACCATGCAGGTCTCCTGGATCTCTCTCTTGATTTCCTGCCTGTTGGAATACACTGATACTGAGCCTGGAAGGAGTGGTCCTTGAATACTGACAAACTCTCTTGGGCCCCTTTACCTTGCAGTTGCCTGTGCCATGGGGTTTCCCCTAGCAAATGCTTGAAGAGGCCAAACTTGGCCCTTCTGAAGTCCAGAGTTGCGATTCTGCTTGGTATTCTGCTCCTACCTCACAAGATCCTGAACTCCGCCATCTCATGGTCTCTGCAGTCAAGATTTACCCTCAACCTTCACTGCTTTAACCAGACCTTCCTTGTTGGCCAGCACAAGGTTCAGCAGCGCTCCTCTCCTGGTGGATCCATTCACCATTTGCATCAAGAAATTATAATCGATGCATTTAGGGGCCGGTTTAGCTCAGTGGGTTGAGTGTGGTGCTTGAAACACCAGGGTCGCGGGTTTGATTCCCGTTCGGTTCTCGTGTGTTGCCTGACCTAGTCAAGAGGTGGCGTCCCTGCTCACAACAGGGAGGTTGGATTAAAATGATCTCTGAGGTCCCTTCCAGCCCAGGCCATTCTATGATTCTATGACGGAGGATGGCTGGCTGCTCGAATACATTTTCTTGATGTAAAGCAAAAAACCCTCACAATGACCACTGAGAAATCATGCTTCAGACTAGAAGCTAAATGCAGGTCAGGGTCTTCAAGTGCTGTGGTTCATATGACCATTAGTATTTCTACAATCATTTCACGGTGGTAGAGCGTTAGCCAATCTTCACTTAAATTGTATTAACACAGTGTTGCAGCAACCCAGGCAGATATCCCTAGAGAGCACGGATGTGTCTTGCAGAGCTAACAAGAGGATAGACTTCATAATTATCTCACATCTTTTTAGTGCCCTAAAAATACAGGCAAAATAATTTCTCTGGAAAAAAAGGCCTGAGTCTTTGGTCTCTTTAGTGCAATGGAAGTAAGGACCACGAGAGTGGTTGCTGGGTGGGGTTGTATGCAGTTGGCTGCAGAAAGAGCTGCTCTGCAGACCTCAGCCCTCCCATGCCCCTGCAGCACCAGCTTTCACTTTGTGGACAGCAGGCAGGAACCAGCTGCTGGGGCAGCCTGTCCTACTCAATGAAACATCAGTGAAGGTTTAAGAGTACTTAATCTGTCACTTACTAGGGCCAGTTGCTATTTCTGAGTAACTGACTCCTTCACCCTAGAGCCGGGCTTTGCCACTTTTATTTATTTTCTTATGTACATACTTGATAAGTTTATTCCAGTTTACTTTATTGACTTTCCTTATGGTTAAAGGTTTTGCTGTTTTTTTTGCTTCCTTTTTGCTCAGAAATGAGATATGGAGTGAAATGTGAACCACCATTCAACAGAACTAAAATGTATTTACTTGTGTATTAGATCCATATCTATCTCAGCATTTTGTTACTTGATTTGCCACATTCAATGACATTCAGTAAACATTTCAGTGAAGTGAATGTCATAATTTCAGAATATGTTCTTGTCTCAGAATACCTAAGCCTTGTTATATCTCTGTCACATTTCAGAGCACGATACGTTTCTGTGATAGACCTTGCACAAAACCCTGCAGTGGATGAAACTTACTGAAACTTTTCCAGTATTTCTTTCTGATTATTTTTTGAGTTGGGGAAGAAAAAAGAGAAGTTATCAAAATGTAGAGGAGAAGTGAGACCCAGGAATGTGCAGTTTCATGACAAGTTATCTTAGAAGGCTTTGAAAACTTCAATCTAAGTGCATCTGTGTCAGATGTGTTTGTAACTTGATGTCTAAGGCACTACATGTTTTAAATCTCAGTGCTTGAACTGTTAGGAGAGAGGGGAGCACATTCGCAACAGTCTCACAAGAGTCGGAATCAGTTCAGTACCTGACTCATCCACTTTTTACCAACTTAGCACTAACTGTTCACCCTGATAAAGTGGCACTCAGTTCCCTATTGAGGAAAATAAATATCAATGCCTACAGTGTAGCAACATGGGTGTCTGTATTCAACTGATGTGTCTAAGCTTTCTTTATAGTCAATGGATACTGGATCAACACAGTCAACAGAGACAGGATTCCTTTGCCCTAACAGTGTGTTAAAGTCTCCATCTGACCTTTGGCTACATCTCCAGAAGGATTTGAACCTCACTTATATCCTTGTATTTTTCCTGTCAGCTCTGTGGAGATGTTTTGTATTAGAACCAGAGAAACATCGAATCATTAAGGTTGTAAAAGACCTCTAAGATCATCAAGTCCAACCATTGAACACGATCAGGACCACTAACCATGTTTGGAGGTCATCCCAACTGGCCCTCTAGTTGCAAGGTATCAGTTGTTTGTAGAGGTCCGGCCACGGTTTCTACCTGGCCAAAGGCTACTCTTAGAAAAAACTGTGGGCACTCACCCTAGTAAACCCCTCTTATTCTTACCCCCTTTCAGTATTTCAGGTGGGTAGTGATGAAGTGGATAGAAGGAGGCCAAAAATCAATTAAAAGAGATTTTAGAGCCTTGGGCCAGCTTCCTAAGGGCTCAGGAGCGTAAGCTGTGTTTTCCTCTATTCCTTCAGGTGCAATGAATGAGGAAATTGATTGGAAGAGACAACAGGTCAACTTACGGCTTCAGGACTGGTGCTGTCAATAGGGGTTTGGATTTTTTGATCACAGGCTGCTATACGAGACACCTGGCCTGGTGGTGGTATGTGGGATGCAGCTGTTCCAGAGGGGGAAAAGGTTTTTGGGACAGGAGTTAGCAGGGCTCATTGACAGGGCTTTAAACTAGATATGAAGTGGGAAGGGGAGATAATTGGGCCTGTTAGGAATAAGCCGAAAGGAAGCATGCCAGGGCTTGTAGGATGGTGGATTAGCAAGGACTCTCGCTCTGTCAATTCATTTGAGGGAAGGAATAGACATTTAGAAATCATGAAATCGCTTGAGAAGGGTCTGATAGAAAATATGTCCACACTCACAAAAAAAGAGTTGGAATCATTAGCTCATCTGAAGTGCATCTCTATCAATGCATGTAGTATGAGCAACAAACAGGGGGAGCTTGAAGTCATGATGCACCAGGACATAGTGGTTATTACAGAAACACCGTGGGATGCCTCACATGACTGGAGTGCCACAACTGAAGGCTACAAGCTCTTTAGGAGGGATAGACGGGGAAAGTGAGGTGGTAGAGTGGCACTATATGTTAGGGAATGCCATGAAAACTCAAGTATAGTCAAGTATATGCAAGTATAGTCAAGTATAGTGATGATCGGATCAAGAGTATTTGGATTAGATTAAAGGCCAATAAAGCTGATATTGTTGTGGGAGTCTGCTATAGACCTCCCAATCAGAGTAGTGACGTGGATGAAGCTTTCTATAAGCAACTGGGAGAAATATCTCAGTCTCTTGCTGTCATTCATGTGGGAGAATTTAACCTCCCAGGTATCTGCTGGGAATGCAACACAGCAGAGAGGGAATAATCCAGGATGTTCCTGGAATGTGTGGAGGATACCTTCCTCACACAGCTGGCAAGTGAACCAACCACGGAAGGCACCCTGCTGGACCTTCTGTTTGTGACAAGAGAAGGTCTTGTAGAGGATGTGACTGTTGGTGGGCATCTGAGGAATAGTGACCATGAAATTATTAAGTTCTCTACTCTTAGAAATGTTAGGAGGGGGGGCAGCAAAACTGTTACTTGGGACTTCAGAAAGGCAGACTTTGATTTGTTTGGGAGGTTACTTGATAGAATACCTTGGGAGCAAGTTTTGAAGGGTAAAGGAGTCCAGGAAGGCTGGACACTTCTTAAGAAGGAAGTCTTAAAGGCACAGAAGCAGGCCATCCCCATGTGCTGTAAAACAAACCGTCGGTATAGAAGACCGGTCTGACTAAATAGAGACATTTGGCTGAAAATCAAGGAAAAAAGAAGAGTTTATGGCCTCTGGAAGAAGAGGCGAGCCACTCACAATGAGCACAAGGATTACATTAGGTTATGCAGGGGGATAATTAGAAGATCCAAAGCCCAGATAGAAATTAATCTGGTTTTTAAAGTAAAGAACAGCAAGAAAAGCTTCTATAAATATATTAATTACAAAAGGAAGACCAAGGAGAGCCTCCATCCCCTGCTAGACCCAGGAGGATGTATCGTATCAAAGAGTGAGGATAAGGCTGAGGTGCTTAATGCCTTCTTTGCCTCAGTCTTTAATAATAGAAGCACCTGTATTGAGGGAAGCCAGACCCCCACGCCAAGAGATGAAGGAGTAAAATTTCCCCCCCCCAGCTGAGGAGGAGATGGTCAGGGACCTGCTGTTCCACATCGATGTTCACAAATATATGTGGTCAGATGAGGTTCATTCTAGAGTACTGAGAGAACTGGCAGGGCTGTTCACCAAACCACTGTCCAACATGTATCAGCAGTGCCAGCAGACTGGAGAGATCCCAGCTGATTGGAAGTCAGTCAATATAACACCCACCTATAAGAACGGACAGAAGGATAATCCAGGAAACCACAAGCCTGTTAGTTTGACTTCAGTTCCAGGAAAGTTGATGGAGCAGGTCATCCTGTGTTCCATTATGCCATATATGCAGGACAGCCAGGTGATCAGGCCCAACCAGCATGGGTTTATGAAGGGCAGGCCCTGTTTAACAAACCTGATCTCTTTCTGTGACAGAGTGACCTGCTAGCTGGATGAAGGAAAGGTTGTGGATGTTGTCTACCTTGACTTTAACGAGGTATTTGACACTGTTGACCATAACATTCTCCTAGAGAAATTGACTGCTCTTGCCTTGGATGGGCATATGCTTTGTTGGGTGAAAAACTGGTTAGATGGCTGAGTCCAAAGAGTTGTGGTCAATGGAGTTAAATCCAGTTGGCGACTGGTCACGAGTAGTGTCCCCAGGGCTCAGTGCTGGGCCCATTCCTGTTTAACATTTTTATTAGTGATTTGGACAAGAAGACAGAGTCCACCCTTGGTAAGTTTGCAGATGACACCAATCTGGGTGGAAGTATCAATCTGCTTGAGGGTGGGGAGGCTCTACAGAGGGATCTAGATGGGCTGGATCACTGGACCAAGGCCAGTTCCATGAGTTTCAGTAAGGCCAAATGTCGAGTCCTGCACTTCGGTTACAACAACCCCCAGCAGCCCTAAAGGCTTGGGGAGGAGTGGCTGGAGAGCTGCCAGACAGAGAGGGACCAGGGGGTGTTAGTGGACAGATGGCTGAACATGAACCAGCAGTGTGCCCAGGGGGACAAGAAGGCCAATGGCATCCTGGCCTGTGTCAGGAATGGTGTTGTCAGCAGGAGCAGAGAGGTGGTCATTCACCTGTGCTCGGCTTTGGTGAGGCCTCACCTCGAGTCCTGTGCCCAGTTCTGAGCCCCTCACTGCAAGAGGGACATTAAGGTGCTGGAGAGGGTACAGAAGTGGCTGCCAAGCTGGTAAAGGATTTGGAACACATGTTGTATGAGGAAAGGCTGAGGGATCTGGGGCTGTTTAGCCTAGAGAAGAGGAGATTAAGAGGAGACCTTATTACTCTCTATAACTATTTGAAAGGAGGTTGTAGCGAGGCGGGGTTGGTCTGTGCTCCATAGTGGTGAGTGATGAGGCAAGGGGAAATGACCTTAAGTTGTGCTAGGGGAGCTTGAGGTTGGATATTGGGAAGAATTTCTTCACTGAGAGGGTTGTCAAGCATTGGAACAGGCTGCCCAGGGAGGTGGTTGGATCACCATGCCTGGAGGTGTTTAAGAGATGGGTAGATGCTGCATTGAAGGATATGGTTTAGTGATGTTGATAGGGCTAGGAAAAGATTTGACTCGATGATCTTGAAGGTCTTTTCCAGCCAGAACTGTTCTATGATTCTATGATTTTATGTATTGAAGTGCCACTTCTGCACGTTTTTTTAACACCTCCGGGGATGGTCACTCCACCACTTCACTGGGCAGCCTGTTCCACTGTCTCCTCACTTCTTCAGTAAAGAAATTTTCCTAATATCCAACCTAAAACTCCCCTGGTGCAACTTGAGTTCACTTCTTCTCATTCTGTTGCTAGCTACTTGGGAGAGGAGACTAACATCCATCTTACTACAACCTCCTTTCAGGTAGTTGTAGAGAGTGATAAGGTCTCCACTCAGCCTTTTTTTCTCCAGATTAAAAAATCCCAACTCCTTCAGCTGTTTCTCATAAGACATGCTCTCCAGACCCCTCACCAGCTTTGTTGCCCTTCTCTGGACCCACTAAAGTACCTCAATGTCTTTCTTGTACTGTGGCACCCAAAACTGAACACAGTACTCAAGGTGCAGCCTTAGCAGTGCTGAATCCAGGGGAATTATCACCTCCTTACTCCTGCTGCAAACTACTGCAGATACAAGTCAGGATGCTGTTGGCCTTCTTGGCCACCTGGGTATTTAATTCCTATTATTATGAAAATGCATCATCTTCTTACAAATATTTAAGATTTTTCTAATTATTAGCCATTTTCTTTCTCTTTTTTTTTCAGCTCTGTCGACGATTTCCACAAACAAGATCTACATTTAAACTTCCTGCCCTGATTGCCAGAAGACAAAAGCCAATAACTCTAGATCAGCAAATTTTCACTAACCTACTTAACTGGACAAGATCATGGTGACAAGTTAGGGGAAGACAATCATTGCAGAATAATGAATAACATAATGGCTGAATTCCCAGTTATTTGTTATACGATAACCCGACTTTGAGGCCGTCATACACAGCTTTGCATTTGCCTGGTACCTCCTCAGCCCCATCTCTGATCTACTGACCACTTTTGTGCAGTGTCACCAAACCTGAAAAAGTCCATGCCAGTGTGCCACCTCTATGTCCAAAGGAATCCAGGTTGAAACTTGAACAAATTGAGGGTTATCACCACAATCCTTTTTTGTTCTTTTGAGGGAGCCCACATGTTAGGAGAATAAAAATTTTTATGGCAGTCATTAGGAGTCCATTAGATCTCATTAGGAGGTCAGCTATTTTTACGGCCCTTATTTCTGAATTTATTGCAATCTTTAATGCATTTATCTCCCCTGTTCTAATAATGCAGATAGGGGGATAGTGATACATTTTTATGAAGACAAGGTGTGAGGGATTAGTCTGTATTATCTGGAGCCTTGAGTAAAAGATGACCCAGCTGACTGTCCTACCTTTCCTTTAAGTCTAAATAAAGGCCACTTGAAGTATTGTCTTATATTTCTATACATTGTGGGGTTTTTTTTGTGTTACCACCCAATCCGTTCTTCTGATTCTCTTTCTGTCATACTTACCTTTCAATATCTCTTTGCAGCATTTCAGCTACAAATATGAATATTGCAGGAGCTGTGAGTAAAACATTAGAACAAGAGAGCACCAGATAAAAATTCCCATTTGTGGATACAAACCTTCTTAAATTGCCATTATATATTTTGATGATTTTTTAGCCCGTGGGTACTATCACTATAATTTGCAGTGTATAAGTTTTAATAAGTCAATTATAAATGTAATGTATGCTGCAAATATCACCACGGTAGTAGCTTAATAAACAGGACTTTTTTTAATCTTATCCTCAAAACAGAGTTAATGTACCGTTCTTCTAATTTCTAATCAAAATGCAGAACAAAATTCAGCTTAACAGTTATAGTGTAGCTGAGGTGCTTTATATCATTAACTTGAAATACCTGAAGGCAAACCTGCTCTTTTCTAACTGTAAAAAATACTAAACAACAGCATTTGTATATGTGGATCATATGCATATTTTTATATCTGTATGTGCATATATACACATTTACTCTTAGCTACATTTTTAGATAGAGACATACATAGACGTCTCAGTATAGCACAAAGTTTATAGCAGAATGGTTTTGTGATGTCCAAAAGCATTCTGCTATAAACTTTGTCTTATACTGAGAAATCTATATATATCTCTGTCTAAAAATGTATTTTGCACAATGTATGCTGCAATCGTGTTTTTAATAAGGCACAGCAAAACCCCAGGGAAACTCATTCAGACGGTCTCAACCTCATATGAACATTGTTATTATTATTTTTCTAATCCCTGTAACAGTCAAACCTATGTTCCTCAGATGCAAGCAGTTAGACCTAGTGGGTATTAAAGCCATAACCCATCTTCCTGAAGTGTACAAATTCTCTAAATAGCAAACACTTGCACCTTGGGAAAGACCAGCTGTGTGCCTGACAGCCAGGTAAATGAAATAATAACCTAATTGCAAGCTTGAATCCTTCCTGACATCTTTTTTTTTTCTTTTGGAAGGATAGTTAGCTAAAGATTCGGCACCTTGTCAATGTTACTCATTTAAGCGACATCTCACCAATGTGGAAAGATTAATTTTTCCAGAAGAGAGCTCATCTCTTCTGAGAAACCTAAAAAACGAAGTTGCCTGGAGTGCCTATCTCCACTAATTACACAGGAGGCTTTAGTGATTAATGTAAACTACATGCTTAAATTTGAGGTTGCTGAACTAAGAAGAAATATCCCTTTCATGCCTGCATCCAGACCACGGTGTTACAGGAATGATCTGCCACTTAACAAATTTAGGATATTATGTGAGTGACCCTTTGTATTAAATGCGTATGAGCTTATGGCAAGTTAACTTTTTTGTTGCTCTTTTAACACTTAATACACTTGATCAATATTTGTTTTTACTGATGTTTTCTGAAAGGAAAATGAGACAAAATTGCATGAATGCATTGTTTGCGTTGGATTAACTAACCAGCTTCAGTGACTACTTAACTGTTCTGTATGACATATATACAGTATTCATTGGAAGGCAGCAAAATGAAGTTATGGTAGAAGATGAAACCAGAAATGCATTATGTATTCTCCACAGAAATGTCTTTTTTTTTTCCTTTACTTTGAGCCCTGATCCTCTATCTGCTGCTGCCATTAACCAGAGTCCACTTTGACTCCAGTGACCTTAGATTGTTTTAAACTATTTGCGTTTACAGGTTTGAGTGGGAAAATTCAAATGAGTGCATGTAAGAAGTTAACATTCTCGATTCTGTGTCATGATTGCCTATTTATTATAAGATGGAAAGAAGTGAAATCGATGGAACTGATTCAAGTGATAACATGGATAAGCATTCCAAAGACCTCTGGAAAAGCTTGGTTGCTTTCAGTTTCAACTTAATCCCAGACAAAGACACCAGGAAAGAGAAAGAAACAAAACATTTCCAGCTCCCACCACTTAGCTGGTGTCTCTTCCTCTCAGCCTGACATTTCCTATTACCTAAAGGTAGGTTTAATGTAATCTTATATTAGACATGTATGCGATAATTGTCAACTTCTAAGCAAATTATGTTTCAATGAAGTCTTGCCTTTATAAAGGCAAGAGGAATATGGACTTTTAAGACATATGATATATTTTGGATGTCAACTTTGTGATAAGATGAATAGCAACCTGAAAAATCCTGTTTCTCTCTTTGTAGAGAGAGTTTAGAAAACCCTCAAGACCTTGATGTCCATACTCAATCCCACTTTTGGGGTCTAATTTGTCCTGATCTCAGAAAGCTTTTCTACCCAATTTGTCTTCTGCAGTACAGTCTAGTTACCTATGCATACCTCCTTTACATATATACGTCAGTGAGGTGAAAATATATTTGGATCTGTAGATAATTTTCCTTAAGCTCTTCAACAAATAAGAAGGTAGCTGGAGTTGCAGATAAAATAGAGTCCTCACTTCAGAAAGCCTCCTTTCCATAAGCTTTCTCTGGGAGACATATAGGACATTGGGAAGCATTTTACTTTTTCACTTTACTGGCATAATAGTGATATCCCTGTACCGCAGTTAGTGTCTGAGCATTTTCACATCTGGAGTGACTAAAATGCACTATATTTTGTTCAAGGGAGGCATGTTTTCTCATTTACTTGCATTTTTGGTTGATGCTACATGAGGAAGATGCACTAGATATATGTTGACAGCCCCTGGCAGTCTTCTCAAGCTGCATAGAGATAAACTGAATTGATAAGAACAAGAAATAGCTCTGAAAGGAAAGTAGATTTGGGAGCTGCAATGGCAAAATAGAAGGAGCATTTTTTAAAGCTTTTTTTTTTCATAGCTTCTAAACCCATATTTTAATATGTGGCTAATTTTTCTATTTACCTGCACTTATTTTAGTTTTCTGCCTGTGATACTTGAATCTGATCTTTTATGTGTTTATGAATGAAGTACTTTTCAAATGCTGTCTACACAGACAATAACAATATCCAAAACAGGTTAACCTCTAACTGTCACCTTAAGTGCTGTGCTAAGCAGCAAAATATTTCGCAGGAAGCTGAAGAAAAAAATCCAAACAACTCAAATCTGGAAGCATTTAGTGTGACAGGTCAAAGAAGTGGAGAAGTAAAAAGATGTCACCATTTGCAAAATTCAGAACCTGTAAAAAAATAGGGTTTAGTTTTCACCTAGGGTAAAGCACTATCATTCTGTTTTCAATTCTCAATTCAAAAATCTTGGATAGTAACCCAGGACATTCCAAATATTGTCATCAGGCAAACCTCCTGTGAAGGCTCATTCAACGCGTCCTAGGGACAAGTTTACTCTCAAATGGGTAAAAGTCCTGTGAATGTCAAGGAAATTCATTAAGGCAATTTGTTTCTGTTGCCAAGAGAAGGGGCAAAAAGGGGGACTCACTCATGAGGGGGTTAAACACAGGGCTCTCTTGAGGGGTTCTACATCTTGTCCCTTTGCTTTTGCACTTGAAAGTCAAAGAGCTTGGACTGCCCGGTCTTTTTCTCTTACCCCTGCCTTTAGCAGAGGCAGCAAGCCCAGCTCCTCAGGCCTCAGTCTAGATGAGTGATCTTGTTCTCAGCTTAGGCAACCTTTCTGTTCTAACGCAGCTGAGATAACTTTATGCCATGCTAGTGCTACTTTCAACCTACTTCAACCAAAAAAATAACCTACTGAGAATTAAGTGAGCATGTGTACACTGAGACTCTCCCATCATTATTTTTTTTTTGGTTGACTCCTCACCTTAAGTTTACATGGAAACCTGGAGAACTTAATAAGAAATATCAAAGATAATGGGTTCTGACACTTGCAAAGCGTGCTTTGCTTTCCAGACAGGATTTCCTCAGTCTACTCTGTTCTAGATATGAAACCATCCTTCGGTCTGCCACTACCACTCATGCACAACAAGGGAGAAAGGGGCATTACACAGTACATTTTCCACTGGTGTGCCGTATCTCATTTACTGTTGCTACTGAAATACACAACCTCTAATTAGCTCGTCCAGCTCCACTCCTTTTTTTTCCTCTCTAAGTTGGGAAGAAAAAAAAAAAGTCATTTATTACTGGCTAACATTCATTAAAACTTGTAACTAGTTTGTTTATAGAAACCAGATGACATTTCTTCCCCTTCCCAAACTGTCACTGTGCGTTATATTCACATATAAGGCATCAATAATTATACAATGCATTACAAATGAGCTTTTAAAGCCAGCATGCAAATTAGGAATGTAAATGTGGCTTCTAAATTGGCTATGTTAATATGAAATATGATTCTTTCTAATAGAGTGGGAGTAAGCCCCAGCGGTATTGATCTTTTTCCCTTTTCTGCTTGAAACCCCCCCCAGATAAGCAGCAGTGTCTTTTCACCTCCCCTCGCTGAGACTCATCTGGTCAAGTCGAACTCTTTCCTCTTATTTGCCTGTGCTGAGCCATGAGCACCAAATGAAGCGAGTAATTTGGTGCATTGTTGGGGGGGACGGGAGGAGGGGGACGGGGGAAGGGGGGCAGCTGACAGTGAATGGTGTCAGCTGCAGAGGCAGCAGAAAAAGCCGACATCTTAATAAAACAGCCTCGGGCAAAATCCCATTAAAGCCTTCAGAAGCTTGTTTCCCTGCAGTTGAGCAGGTAGGCGTCGTGCACTGCGTGGCAGCCCTGAGTGCTCTCTGGGAGCCCAGTTCAAAAAAAAAAAAAATAAAAAAAATAATAAAAAATTGAGTGCTGCTTTTCCCCCCCTCCCTATTCCTCCCTCCCCCTCCACGATCTAAATCATCCACCATCCTCTGCTCCTCAGAGTCATTTGCAAGGCAGAGAGAGAGAAGGGAGGGAGGGCGAGAGAGCAGAGAGAGCGCCTGTGTGCCTTGATGTGTGGGGACTAAGTGCCTGCGCCGTGGCAGGAGTCGCTGGCGAGCGCTGCTCGCCCATTAACGCTCAGGCACAGACCTCGGGCTGACCTTTGGAGAGGAGAGGGAACAGGGAGAGGCACATGGACAGAATGACAATGAGGAGATTGGGGCACCAGCGAGGGTCCCTGTGCGGTCTCCTCTGCTCCTGGTTCTGAGGACATCGGTACCTCTACCCTGGCTACAATAAGTGAGGAGGGAAAGGGAGGGAAAATGGGACAGGATAGCGGAGAGCTGGTGGCCAGGCATTGGACTATGGCTGGAGAGCAAGGGAAGGTGGTGAAACTGTCCCCCAACCCAAATCTCTGCTGTTCTGAAATTAAGTCTTGCCAAGTATTTATAGGGAGAAATCACCCCACACATTTTACTTGAATGAGTAGTTGTTGAATTTAATTCTGTTTTGCTGGAAGTTCTAGTAGTGGACGTGGCATTGCTGCGTTAATAGTTGGACTGAACAATCTCAAAGGTCTTCTCCAACCCAAATCATTGATTCCAGAATTTTATGATTCTATCATTCTGTCACTCATTCTATCATTCTTTTCACTCCAGCCCTGAGGGCAAGGATACCGCGGTGTCAGGGGCTGTACGTGCCCATAATGACATGGAGATTGTCCATGTCCTTCAGCAACTGTGGCTTCTATAGACAAAGAGAACAAGATGCAAATAAAATGATTTTAGTCCCTTTGCAGCCTGGAGATGTCCCCTCAGTCCCATACACACTCCTCTCTTGATGATGCTCTTTCTTTGCACATGAGTTCTGGGTGCAAGGAATTCTGGAGCATTTCTAGAGACTGTCTTTATACACAAACTTATATTGCAGAGGTCTAGTGGATACTGACAGTTCGGTGCACAGGGAGGAACAATTCTGCCTGACTCAAACCATCATGCACCTGATCGAACGCTCTAATAAAGCACGGCAGCCTCCTAAACAAATAGGTGATGCACTTTGTACATTTGAGAGACTGTTTAGATCTCTTAAGAGAATACAGTCTGCTTTGGCTTAAGATAGCCCTATCTCTGCATTGTATTATTAATGTTTGCTGGGTGTCTGATTAGAAAAAAAAATGAGGTTTTCTTACGTTAAATCAACTTTATGTGTTCTTTCAAATCCATTTGTGCTTACGAAGGACTCTATACTGAAGGAACATCCTTAGTGCATCTGGAACTTGGTACAGAAGCTTTTGTTCAGCTATCAGTCATTTCCTTTGAGGGCAAGGAAAAGAGAAGTCTGCTTGGCTCTTGGTTTAGCCAAAAACTACACTTGAATCTGTACACACTCTGCCTTCATTTCTCTTTCAGTAAAGTAACAAGGGTAAGAGCCAAGGTTTTGCTTTACCCAGGGACAGCTGCCTCTGCCATAGGCTCTAATATTCAAGGAAGTACCAGAGGAATAATCACATTTCTGACAATGAGGAGATTTATTCCATTATGGTTAAATTGTTTTCGTTTTTCCAGCATCATGAGACCAAGTCTGACCCACCAGTAATTGGGTGCAGCTTTGTGGACTTCAGTACAAGCCTCTCTACATTTGAGCTTTTCCCTGGAGCTCAGCTAGAAAAATCTCAAATAATTTCTGTACTCTGAATTGCTACTTCTGTTTTTTTTTCCTTTTATTCTTTTCTATCTTTATTCACTCTTTAGTAATTCCACATTTTCCCTATTTCCTTGCCTTTCTCACTTTTTATTTTAAACTGTTCTTTCTACTCTGGAAAGTCCCAAAGCATTATCCAGCCCGTGTTTTAAAAGTTCAATTCCCCCATGAGTGAGCATCTACTAGCAGAAGTTGAGCAAATGGGATTATTTCTTCACGTCTGAAATGCAACCACTTCTGAGGTAGAGCACTGCAGCCACTCTGTCTTCAGCATGTGCCTCAGGTCTCCGGAGAGAGAATGAAGGATAACCTTTTCACCTGAAAGTACCTTCTTAGGTAAGCTGAATATAACTTGGAATTAAGCCAGAATAACACAGTTAACACTGCTTTGCGAGCATAGCTTGGGATTGTGACCAGAAATGTCAGAACATTCCTTTGATGTCTGCCTTTTGGACCTGTAAATGGAAAGTGCAATGGGAAGTTTCATCTTTCTCTTATACGTATGTGGTTATATTGCAATTGTGTATGTGTGTGTGTGTGTGTATGTGTGTGTGTACTCCAAGGCTTTGGAAGCCGAACCACCTGGAAAGACAAATAGAAGTAAACAATTAGTGGGGAATGTTTTCATAATGGTAATTCTTTTAACACATCGATGTTCCACTCCATTGTATTTGCAAGGCTTTTTAATACCTCTGAGTAAAATCAAATAAAACTGTATGGTAAAATCCCAGACAGGACCTCCTTTTTTTCCAATATTGTGAAGTGAGATATTATTATTCTGGTGATGTGACAGTGTGTGCACATTATCTCCATCTGCTATTTTATGTAGTTTTACTGATCATGGATGGTACATACAATTCCATCCAGTTAAAACTCATTTCACTCTCAATAAATCTGCCTGTTCTCCATGACTGTTAACCCTTTATTTATATATATCCAATATATATATCCAATATTGTAACAATCAAAATAGAAATTTTACCTGTGAGTTAAGACACTCAGGATTCCGGATTTAAGTCCAAGTTGCAAGAATCAAGAAAGATCCTACCATCACTCTCCAGGCTTTTTTTTTGCCCCAATATTGCATATGAAGAACTAAATCTATCTTGGATACATCCATTGGATGACCTTTAGATTAAATTTGGCATTGTTTAATTCATCTGATCTCCCAAGAGTGCAGTAAAATGCAGTTACTTCCTTTATACGCCTTCTAAATAAAGTACTCTAACAGTGGATGTGGTGTAAATAGGACAAGCAAAATGTATTGCTTCTCCACTTTTATCAGTGTAGTAGTGTGTTTACTATTGAGAAAAGACCAGAAACAGCAAAAGAAAACCTGTCATCAACAGAGAGAGCAACACCAGATGAGTCAACGATCCAAAGCATTATTTTCCTTAGATCTGTCAGACACACGCTCGTGTGTCTGTGTGCACATGCATAAATACATACATATGCAAAAATACGTAATGGCCTGTCTGTTATGTGTTTGTATACATCTGAATCAGGTGTAAACACCAAAGCAGACAAGAGTACGTTTGCATATTCAGGTACACCTATTTCTCTTAAAACAACTGAAAAAACCCTCTTCTGTGTCTATGTTCATACTCTCACACTGATGTGCATGCAAATGCATCCTTTTTCCTCCTGTTTTTCCTTGTCTGAAGGCTTTAAAAAGAAACATGGAATTTGCTGTTCCATTCTGGCAGAGAACTAAAACATGTAGTGCTATATTTTTTTTTCTTTTTTAAAAGAATAATCAATGAAGAGGAACTGTTCCAGTTTTCTTCATCTGTTTATTTTAATTCCTGTGATATGTTATTCGAAGTGTACATTACTATATGTGTCTCAAGCGTGTACTCCATCAGAGTTATATCAGGACTCTCTAAGCGATGGAGATGTAGCAAGGAAGCAGTCCAGCTCTGTACTGACCCACCAGAGATATGAGAAGGAGCAGAATTTCCTTGTGATTTTTTTATATAAATTAATATAAATTATTTATTAATCAAATATAAATTATGAATTAATATAAATAAAAACCTTATTATAAGCTGCACTTCACACAATTAGATCTCTTCACCTTGGTGATATTTGTAATGACTGAACTCTACATATAAAGTCCAACACATCAACTCTTTTAGAATGTCCATCAGGAATGTACTCTCTGTTCTCCAAATCACCCAAGGAATAAGCAAGAGGAATCTCTCCTGAGCTTTAGCAGACCAGTGAGCATCCCTTACTTTGCTATGGATAATAAAAACACAAATAAAACGACAGGCTGCATAAAGAATGAGCTATTGTGAATAAAACTTTCCTACACCACCACTATTAACTATTTAAATAACTACATGAATGTTAAATACATTTTGCCGTAGTCTATTTCCACTGAGGTCAAAAGTAAAACTTCAACACTCTTCTCCATCTCCCATCACGTGAAAAATCCCAGTGAATTCACAGAGCTTATATGAGCAAGTATTTAAGCTTGTACACACACCTTTTTTTTGCAGGATCAAAGCCTAAGGTCAGATCTCATTTCCAAAAAAGCTTCTTGCCTTGAAAATCAAAGCTGATATAGTGCAAAAAGAAATTCTTATTATTGCTTTCTCTTTCCATTCAGCCATGAAATAACCCATATCTCTTGGAAACAAAATAGTTATTGGGCAGAGAAAACTTCCAGAGAAACAAGGTGAGGAATACAGGCCTATATGAGATCCAGTTTGCCTCAAGAGAAGACAATGAATTTATTCATATTTTAAACGCATACACTTTGAATCTCTTGTTCAAAGTATTTCGCTACTTTGCAACCTCATTTGCTTTAAATTTCCCTCTAACCTGATGCTCTAACCTTTGTGGCTCTGTTTTGAAAAAATGCTCAGTATTTTGCCCAGTTTTATCTTCTTATCATCTTCCACTCCCGGTTTCCATATATTTTAAGAGCGGATTTTTCCAAAGAACTTATAGAAACCCCTTCCCACACTGAAATTCCTGGTGCAAGCTTTGTGTTCTGGGTAACACAGCAAGGGACTGTTCACACCATATCCTCACCACATTGCATCAGCCTTGGGGTTAACACCAGCAGGTTGCTCCTTTGCTAATAAGCTGAAGAGCGTCAGGGAAATGGACTCAGATGCCAAAATTAGGTGTTTATAGGAATAAATAATTAGAGCAATCCCTGACATAGAATCATAGAATCATAGAACAGGTTGGAAAAGACCCTTGGGATAATCAAGTCCAACCATTAACCCTACACTCCAAGTTCACCTCTAAGCCATATCACCCAACACCACATCTAAGCGACACTTAAATACATCCAGGGATGGTGACTCAACCACCTCCCTGGGCAGTCTGTGAAGAATTTCTTCCTAATGTCCAGCCTAAACCTACCCCGTTGCAACTTGAAACCATTCCAGATGGTTCTGTCCCTAATGACCTGTGAGAAGAGACCAGCACCAACCTCTCTACAATGTCCTTTCAAGTAATTGTAGAGAAATTTTTTGGCATGGACCATTCTGCACTCACCCCCTCCAAACACCGAGTTATTTTCAGCAGTCAGAGGGGCAGAAGGATGAGGTGACTCTATTTTGAAATATAAAGGATGGTAATAAACATGGTCAGCCAACAGGCTCTTCAGTTTACTAGCAGAAACTCTGCCTTAAATTCTAGGTGCTTTGAACTATCTTCAGACTGCCTGCCAGAGGGGTCTTTTCTTCCTCTACCCCCTAACTGCTGTTCAAAACCCCATGTGCAAATCAGGTAACAGCCACTGCTTTCCTGAGTAAGTTCCAGGGTAGTTTTTGAAGCTATACAGGCATGCAGGAGCCTGTACACCCCCATGGATGCAAAGAGGTTTTCATAAATATGTTCCTAGCCGGAACAGGATGTCCAACAGCAATGCAAGCAAATAGGAGAAAAAGAAAAAAAATAGAATTGTGGCATTCACATACAGCTCGTGTACAGGGAAAATCAGAATGAGAAAAAACTGTAATCGTATTCATAAATGCAAACAGTGTTCTGTTGGAGTGTTTTCCTGGTTTTAGGCAACCTAAGTGCAAGAATTTATATCCTTCGCTGAGCAATATCTATACAATTGCTGTACAGCGATTTTGTCTTTGGTTTAGTTAGGGGTAATCCTATTTTGGTTTATAAAGTCAATGGAGCAGAATATTGTCATAGGATAGTGGTCTCCCACTGCTACATCGTTTAAGCAATCAAGCAAAAATAAAGCATATGTTACACCTTGTAATGTATTTCTCATTCTTGTATTCTTACACTATTTTCATTGTCATAATGATCCAGTGTATCTTTATCTGCTTGGACTTTTTATATAAGTTAGCTTCTCTCTAAGGTTTACAAGTTAATAATTTAGCCAACAGCCATGTACTATATATTATTTTTTCACCCAGAAGCACAGCCTTCCTGAGTTACAGCCTGCAGAAGATAGTTCAGCTACAAGAGAAATGGCCTACATATGACAACAAACTTCGACTACTATTCCACCTTGCATGCCTAATCTGTGCTGTGTTAGGTGAGCCTTGGTCCCTGTGTTCTTCTCAAACGAGTGACTTCCACAGACTGTTTCTGACACACACGAGAGCATTAAGACACCTGAGGCTTATATTCATCAGGATTCGGCGGAAATAACTTGTGATTCTCTTGTAGGAAATGAGAAATAATATGAACTCCTCTCACTGTTGATTGTAAAGTGCAAGGACAGACCTGTAATTAAAGTATTTAAAGCAGATCAACATAACTGTGCTAAATTCTCGTTTTAGCCACGTAGTCCCTGTAAGATTTGGGCCAGTGACTTTGCTTCAAAAGCATGTAGGATGATGCTAAATCATATCAAAATCAGTGGGAATTAGGCATCTAAAAACCATTAGGAGTATGCTCCTTACTAGTTCTCTTCTAAGAAAAAGCTTTATTACAATTAAGAAATAATTGTTAGGGGAAAAGTGTCATTTTCCTCTGACTATTTTTTCTACTTAGGTAGAAAACATTGTAGTTAAGATACTTCATTACAAATTCATATCAATCTCTCTCATAAGCAGCTCAGAAGGGTGCTGCTGAGCCATTATAACCCAGACAGTAAGAATCTAAGTTCACAGTTTCAAAGCAAAGTTGGAGCTGTAGGGTCTTGGCTGAGTTCCTTAAACATCATCATCTCTGATGACATTTTTAAAACCCTTCAGTGTCGTACCTCTCCAGAGAGGGACAAAATTCATCTCCATCTTGCATCATAGCTACCACCTCATGTTGGTGTCCAACTGTCCTTGAGCCTATGAAACGACAGTAAATATCACTGCAGAGTCAGTTGTGCCAAGCCCTTGGTCTACTTTTAATTTGTTTTTCAGTAAAACCTATTAGACTGAGCATTTTCCTGAACTTTTAATACAGTTTACCTTTGTTTCTATCTGCTGCTGGTTTCACTGATGTGTTACTATTTCCTAGATCACTTTTAAAGGGGTTTAGTGCTACTTCTCCTGACTTTGTCTTTAAAGTCTTAAGGAGAATAAAGTTACAAAGCTGCATAAAAGAATATTATAGCTAAAGATCAAGAGAAGTATCTATTCCAGACCCCAAGGTCTGTTTGACTGGAATTTTCTCCCAAGAGAAGTAATGGAAGCCTTGATACCTAAATTATTTAAAATTCGAGTAGGCAATGAGTAGGAGAATCTTGTAAGGATCAATTCAGTATTGACAAGAGGATGGACTAGCTGAGCTGGCAAGGCTTTTTCATCTCTAAATTGTGTGATTTTAAAAAAACCAAAACTATGGCTTTAATGAGCACTTGCCCTACTCTGTGGGTACAGTGGCAATAGCAGTAGATATACTGCTAAGATAAAATCTTTTAACTTTGGATAGAAGTGGTGAACCTGAGAAGTCTGAAATGTCATTTGAATTCATGGTGTAAATGGAGTGAACCTTTTATTTTCTTTCTCGTACAGCACAAGGCACATCAGGATCTTAAGCTGTGACCAGTACTCTTGAAGAGGGGAGGGAGAAATCTAATATAAAAAATAAAATCGAAGAATCATTAAGGTTGGAAAAAACCTCTAATATCATCAAGTTCAAACGTCAACCCAAGGCCACCATGACCACTAAATTATGTCCTGAAGCAGCATACCTACTGATTCTTTGAACGGGGATAGTGACTCCACCACTTCCCTGGGCAGCCTTTTCCAATGCTTCACCACTCTTTCACTAAAGAAATTTTTCCTAATATCCAATCTAAAACTTCCCTGGTGCAACTTGAGCCTGTTTCTTCCCATTCTATAGCTAGTTACTTGGGAAAAGATACCATCACCCACCTCACTACAACGTCTTTTCAGGTAGTTGTAGAAAGGAATGAGGTCTCATTCTCTTGTCCAGACTAAACACTCCCAGTTCCCTCAACTGCTCCTCATACTACATACTCCCCAGACTCCTTGCTAGCTTTGTTGCCCTTCTCTGGATCCACTCCAACACCTTCTAAGTTCTATTTTTGTTTCAGAAGGGAGGAGGCAAATACCAGTTCTCCAAGCCCAGTCTGCAAAATGCATGCCTATACCGTTCCTTTAAATTTTCTTGGGGATGTGAGGCACAGTCCTTAACAATGTGATATAACTCCAAAATTGCACCATCTTTGAAGAGGGGTTGATCGAGCTGGTGTCCTGGGATCCTGTGCAACCTAAATGATTCTATGATTGAATTATTTGGTTTTCTCCATATGGGAGCCCTTTAGAGAATTGTATATATGTGATATTGATGATCTAGAGCCTGAGTCTAGAAGCAAAGAAGAAACAAAGAATGAGTCAAATTAATTGCAGCATTCAGATGAAAAAAAATTCCTTTGTCAAGTTCTCTATTTTCTTTGTATACGTACAACAGAACTGCCATAATTTGATCCTTTTTTTTTTCAAGCTAAGGGCTCAACAGAGGTCTATATAACTCAGAGCTATATTACAAGGGCTTAAACTCAGTTTCCAAAGTTAACTCCATACACAAGCCAAAGACTCTTCATTTTCTATTGAGAAATCTGAGGGTTTTTTTCCCCTCTGTCAGAAACCAGAACACTGAGCAATTGTAATTAATGTCTCAGTGTCAGCCATGTTATATCAAAAATCAAATATCTCTCAAAAGCCTTTATCTTCCAGTGAGGCAGAGATCCCTGACTGAGCCTTTACCATGCTATTATGGTAAAACCATAATAATGAAATAAGGAAAATAATGACCCAAACACTGTAAAATTCAGGTCTTCATTATAAGGGCGGCTAGAAGGTTTATTTGATGACCTCACCAGGCAATTCCAAATTACCTTCCCAGTGTTTTGTGTCTTTGTTTCAACATTCAAGTGTTGATTCTGAGGCTTCTGTTCTATTTAACTGAAATGGTCTCTGCATTGGCAATGATTAAAGTTATTAGTAAAATGATATTTTTGGTTTTTATTGCAACTTGGTTTTGATGGTATTAGTCAAAGCCATAAGTTTTGACCTAATGGAATGAAATCAAGTTCCTAAAGATATTCATATAGCATAAGCATTCAAAACTGGAATAAGAAGAAAAAAAAATATTGATCCCTTACCTATTAATTTAAAAATACTTGGTTTTGAACTCAAGCTGCCTTTGAGGATGCTGTAATGAATACGAGTCACGATCCAGCATACTTTACTCCTTTTGACTAATGCCCTTTTCCACAGGAACTGTGAAAGTTAAAAAAATCTTTTTTTGTGGTTATTCTTTCTTATTTATATACACACTCTGGGGCAAATGACTTTGCTGTCACTGGAGGGACATCAAAAAGGAAAGCAGTTGCAAATTTCTCACAGAGCTGAACTTCCTGGAATACTTTACTTGGCTTCCAGAAAATATTATTAAAAAAAAGTTGTTTCTTAATTTCACTATCTCCTTGAGGCAGGTGGAACTGAAAAATAGCTAACGGGTGGTTCCGTAACTAAAGAATTATCTAGAGTATTTTGTCTTGATTTTTTTAAGTATTCAGATCTGACTTTTCAGACTAGCTTATTATTAGCTGGACTTTCTGCTAATGTTATTTTTATATGATATTTTTTATACATATATTGGTTTCCTATTTAAAATTGCAAAAATGAGACTGGTTCTAAAAAAAAAAAAAAAGGTATTTAAGCTTCAACTTTTTGTGTTGTGTATTTTGAGACCACCATTTTGAGATCATCAGTAATTTTGGAAAATTTTAGGTTCTCAAGAAGTCTAAGGAATTTAGATGTGAGTGTCTAGCTTACTTCTCATTTCTACATATAATCAGTGGATGGGTGAGGATTTTTGTCTGTTTCTATTTCATTCCCCAAATATTGCCATCAGACATGATTCTGTATCCACTGTATGGTAATTCAAGTCACGAAAATCTATTCAATCTTGATATGAGCTTTCTATTGTAATAGATCACAATTAAATCAGATAAGATTTTTTTTCCCAAAATACATTGTAAAGTTAATACTAAGAAGAAAGCAAAAAATTATTATGCGAGACATAAGCATTTAAACTCATAGAAACACATGATTTTTGGCAAAATGTTCTCCTTTGTTACTAAGCTTTGCTGTTAAAAAACAAGATATGATTAGAAGTAGTCAGTAATGCTCTCCAATTATTTCTATAATATTTGAAGAATTCCACAGAAAATAATACTAAAGGACTTTTTCAAAATTTTAAATAGAAGTATATTTCTTTCTGTTCTGGAATATTATTGTTTTGCTTTGTGGGAGCTATGGGGTGGGCACTTATGGGGTCCCATTCACCTTTTGGAACGGATTACATTATCAATAAAGTATTAAAGTTTCACTTTTTGGTAAGTGGAGATGGGCTTTCTGTAGCTTCCCAGAATATGAAGCCCAACTCTTAGAATCATAGATTCATAGAATCATAGAATATTAGGGATTGGAAGGGACCTCGAAAGATCATCAAGTCCAATCCCCCTGCCAGAGCAGGAATGCCTAGACTATGCCCCACAGGAACGTGTCCAGGCAGGTCTTGAATGTCTCCAGAGAAGGAGACTCCACAACCTCTCTGGGCAGCCTGTTCCAGGGCTCCGTCACCCTCACTGAGAAGAAGTTTCTTCTCGAGTTTAAGCGGAACCTCTTATGTTCCAGTTTCAGCCCATTACCCCTTGTCCTATCAGTGGTTGTCACCGAGAAGAGCCTGGCTCCATCCTCGTGACACTCCCCCTTGATATATTTGTAAACATTAATGAGGTCACCCCTCAGCCTCCTCTTCTCCAAACTAAAGAGCCCCAGCTCCTTCAGTCTTTTCTCATAAGGGAGATGCTCCACTCCCTTAATCATCCTAGTTGCCCTGTGCTGGACTCTCTCCAGCAGTTCCCTGTCTTTCTTGAGCTGAGGGGCCCAGAACTGGACACAGTATTCCAGATGGGGTCTCACCAGGGCAGAGTAGAGGGGAAGGAGAACCTCTCTCGACCTACTAACCACCTCCCTTCTAATACACCCCAGGATGCCATTGGCCTTCCTGGCCACAAGGGCACAGTGCTGGCTCATGGTCATCCTGCTGTCCACCAAGACTCCCAGGTCCCTTTCCCCTGTGCTGCTCTCTAATAAGTCATTCCCCAACTTATACTGGAACCTGGGGTTGTTCCTACCCAGATGCAAGACCCTACATTTACCCTTGTTGTATTTCATTAAATTTTTCCCCGCCCAGCGCTCCAGCCTGTCCAGGTCTCGCTGGATGGCAGCACAGCCTTCTGGTGTGTCAGCCACTCCTCCCAGCTTGGTGTCATCAGCAAACTTGCTGATAGTACTCTCTAGTCCCTCATCCAAGTCATTGATGAATATATTGAATAATACTGGTCCCAGTACCGACCCTTGAGGCACTCCACTGGATACAGGTCTCCAACCAGACTCCGCCCCATTGACCACAACTCTTTGGCTTCTTCCCCTTAGCCAGTTCACAGTCCACCTCACTACCCGAGAGTCTAGACCACACTTCCTCAGTTTAGCAGCAAGGATGCTGTGGGAGACTGTGTCAAATGCTTTACTGAAGTCAAGGTAGACCACATCCACCGCTCGGCCATCATCTACCCACCTTGTTATATCCTCATAAAAGGCTATGAGGTTAGTCAAGCATGACTTCCCTTTGGTGAAGCCATGTTGACTGTCTCTAATGACCCTCTTATCCTTGATATGCCTTGAGATGGCACCAAGGATAAGTCGTTCCATCACCTTCCCAGGGATGGAGGTGAGGCTGACTGGTCTATAGTTACCTGGGTCCTCCTTCTTGCCCTTTTTGAAGACTGGAGTCTATATAGCTATATTAGACTATATAGCTGAATAGGATAACACAGCCTATCAAAGTCTTGGCAGTAAGTTAGGACATTTTTATTTGATACAATAAGGTCTCCCAACTAACACTGTTCCATGATTCTAAGATTCTATGACTCTGTGCAACCCCCTGCAAAGTCTGGAATCATCTATTTTCTCACTTCAAGTGAGTTTTAATATAATACTGTACTCTGGTATTATTATTCTGCCAATATTTGCAACCTTGCCCTACCTAAACGAGTAAGACCATCTCCATATAGTTTTTGGCTTCAATGCCCAAGCATGAGAGATAGAGGAGATCTTTCCTACTGGTTATATTAATAGTCTACTAGAGTGCTGGCGCCATGTATTTTAGGGAAGTCCTTTATCAGCTATTGAAATTTGAATTTCCCTGCCTGGCAGTAGTCTTACCAAAGGCATTCCTTTTGCTGGGAAGGTCAACTCTATTTGGAGACCGTATGTTCCTGTGAGGCATACAATAATTTCTCAAACAGATCGTAAATGCACTATGAAAAATCAAAGTGTAAACTAAACTTTATTGCACAAATCCAGTTCAGTGTCTCTTCCTTGGTGAAAGTCCCTCCCAGTAGCTATTAAGAGCATCTGTCCAAAAAAAGAAAGCCAGAGTTAGCACAGGGAATTTAGAATTAAAACATGGTGGTTTTGACAGCGACTATTCTTGGTCATTCAATTCTGTGTCATAGTGTTGCCATAATATTCCTAGTCAGTAATATTTAACTACAGATTTACTGCTCTAGGGTTAACTTGCCATAACACTAACCATATATACAAAATACACTATTTTAGTACACTTGCATCAGTTTTCAGGACAAGTCAATATTAGTTCTAACCTAATTAATCCATTTCTTTATAGATGTCACAGACCTCTGCGCATTACCCTGCCCTTGCCCGCATCTAAAGTAATTTTATTTAGATTGTCTGACAAATTTTACTGGAAGCTGCTGCTAAAGGAGAAAGAAAGGGTTTTTCTCCAGGGGTGATAAGCTGTCAGACAGCTGAAGTTCAGTTTCGGTCCCCGAGATGCCAGAGAAATCGAGCCAGACTCAGAGCTCTCTAAGGCACACTGCAGCTCTGCCTGGTCTAGGAGCAATGTAAAGATGAGAAGACAGAAAGGTGACCTAGAGATGCCTTCCTCCTCCCATCTCTGGAGTGGTAAGTTTTCCGCTGTCATTCCTAGATGTGGTTTCCACCAAACCTCCCATCATTTTGATCTTTTCCTACAAAAGTCTCCGTGGAGGCCAGTAGAAAGGGATGGCTGGGCACTGAGAACTTGTCATATTTACTACTTTATCATCTACCAGTCTGCAGGGGGAAAAAAGTTGCTATGAAAGGGGAATAGATGGAGCGGGAAAGTGTCTGACTTTGGAAAGGAACCTTTAGTACAGAGACTTTTTTACTTTATAAAATTTCAGTTGCAACTCTTTTCCCCTCCCCATACACAGACAAAATCCAGCCAGGGTCTCAACCAACCTTTCAAAACCTTTTTCTGGCTTGAGGCTAATTGCAGCTTAGCATTCTGGGAAATACGGAGGGTGTCCAAGTCATTGAAACCAAACCTTAATCTGGACCTGTATTCCCTTCTTATTAAACTGTTGGCAATTTGATATATGAGAGGACTGCTCCTGCAACCAAGAGGCAAAGCCCCCTCTCCATTCTCTTATACTACAAAGCTTGCATTTTTCACAGTGGATTAGCAAGTCTAGACATCCTATAAAATGTCAATGAACGTATGGATCTTCAGTGTATTTTTCTCCAGAGAGCTATGCTTGTTTGCAATGCTGCTCTCTCAGCCCGATCAATACAGCCACAACAGCCTTTTGCATTTTCTGTCAGAAAACAGAACCTCACTCATTGAATTTTTTTTCCTTTCTTTCCAAGGCAGTTAATCAAATAGTGGAGGTAGAGGAAAGTGGGGGTGGGTGGGGAGTTAGATCATATGCTCAGCACCCAGGGAAGTTGTGAATAAAGCGTTTTATTTTAATTATTATTACTAACCACGAAGGCACAATAAGAATTATCATGAGAAAAATCATACCTCAGGGGCAAGACAAGGACTAGGGAAGAGAAGGGAAAGGAGGCACAGCTGAGTGCAAGAACCCCCACGGGATGTGATTATCTCCTGATAACAACATCCCCAGACTTATTGCTATTATGAAATTTCATTTTTCCATTTTTTTTTATATACACAGATACATATATAAATTATTTAGGTGAAGTATTTCAATTCCATGCAAACTGCGAGTTTGCATTAAAATGCTTCAACTGTGAGATTCCCAGGTATATTAATATCCACCCTTTGAGGATGTTGAGCAGTCCATCAGAATAAACTCTTCATCCTCATCTGTTTTATGATATTATTACAACATATTTTAGTTGGGGAATGGTGGGTAGAACAAGTTTTCAGAGAAATAGACTTGTTTGGGTTCCATTTGGTTGCTGGAGGGAAAAACTCCACATAAAACAACCCTGGCTGTTCAGTAAGGCATCCCAATTTCTCATTATTGTTATTTTTTACCCAGCGCAGTTCTATTTCTTCTCTCCCTTTTAGAAGTCCCAAGTCCCCTTCCCATCTACTTTAATAACAGTGAGAGAGGATTGTGGGCACAAGACATAGGGACCTCGAGGACTGCATTCAGATACGTGTTTTGTGTGTTGAGTTTCCTAGCAATTATATATAAAAATGGGGATGCATTGATGCTGTTACTGAAAAATATTTAACCAATATACAACTGTGATTTCACAACTTTCTGGGCTGAAAGACACTTTTAAAAATACACTTCATTTTGATAGGTTTGCCCATCTTATATTTACATCTTCTTAATTTCCTTTTAACATTCTTAATTTTTCTAGAAATTTTGATACACCAACCATATCCTGGATTGCATCGAGAAAAACACCGTCAGCAGATTCACCCTCTCTGCTCTGCTCTGGTGAGACCCCATCTGCAGCTCTGTGTCCAGCTTTGAGGCTCCCAACACAAGAAAGACGTGGACATGCTGGAACAAGTCCAAAGGAGACCACAAAGGTGATCAGGGAGTTGGAGCATCTCTGCTGCGAGGATAGGCTGAGATAGTTGGAATTGTTCAGGCTGGAGAAGAAAAAGCTTTAGGGGAGGCCTTAACACTCAAAGGCTACATGAAAGAAGGCTAGGGAGGGACTTTTTTACAAGGGCATGTGGTGATTGGATGAGGGGCAATGGTTTTAAACCAAAAGAGTGCAGATTTAAACTACATATAAGGAAGAAATATAAAAGGTCCACCCTTTATCACCCTCCACTTTACTCATAGCCTGATACCACCTATGTGCTTCCCACTCCCCATATGCCTACACTTTATTCCTGGACTTCTACCAGCTGTTAGCCATTGCCTATATGGAATTGAGGAGACGGACTTCATCTGGAGTGAAAATGTAAAGAGAGTGAGTGAGGTGGGTAAGGAAGGATGGAGCAGCAGTGTTGGTGGGGCTGCAGGAAAGCTGTCCTGGGAAGGTGCAGACCAGCAATAGTATTCCTTCCTGGACCTTCTCTGTGTGAGCAATAGTTGGATGTTTTGAATTGCGGAGTCAGACTTTGTCCAGGCTTGAAGCTGGGCTCCATCTGGAAAGAAAGACTGAGGTTGGTGAGGGAGACCTCTTCATCAGGTAAAGTAGTGGTATGGTGAGGGTTAATGGTTTCAAATCTGAAGTGTAATCAGACTTCTTTTTATCTACATGTTTTGGTTCAGCTGTTGGAATAAATGTTTGGGCTGTGCCTGCCACAGCAGGAGGAGGCCTCTGTGCCCAGGATCAATGCATTCCAAAAAAGAGGAGGACAGGCAAGAATGTCTGGAGGCCTGTGTGGATGAACAAGAAGCTCCTGGACACACTTAAAGATAAAAAGAGAATTTACAGGAAGTGGAAGAAAGGACAAATAGAATGGGAAGAATAGAAGGAAGTGGTCCGAGCAGCCAGGGATCAGGTTAGGAAAGCTAAAGCCCAGATAGAGTTAAATCTAACCAGGGACATCGGGGGTAATAAGAAAAATGTTTATAGGTATGTGTGTGATAGAAGGAAGGTTAGGGAAGATGTGGCCCCTCTCTAGAAGGGAACAGGAGAGCTGGTCATGAAGGATATGAAGAAGTTGAGAGGTGTCTCTGTCCATGACAGGAAGGTTGGATTAAATGATCTCCAAGGTCCCTTCTAGCCTAGGCCATTCTATGATTCTATGAAGATGGTGGTTCTCAACGATTTCTTTGCTTCAGTCTTCTCCAGCAAGGGCTCTAGCTGCACTGTCCAAGTTGTAGAAGCTGAAAGCAGGGGCTGGGAGAAGGAAAATCTGCCCACTGTAAGTGAAGATCAGGTTCACAACCATTTAAAGAACCTGAAGGTGTACAAGTCCAGGACCTGATGAGATCCACTCATGGGTCCTGAGGGGACTGGCAGGTGAAACTGTTAGTCTGTTTTCTATCATATTTGAGAAGTCATGGCAGTCTGTTGAAGTACACACTGACTGGAAAAGGGTAAACATCACCCCCATTTTCGAAAAGGGAAAGAAAGGAAGACCCAGGCAACTACAGGCCAGTGTGTCTCACCTCTGTGCCTGGTAAGATCATGGAGCAGATCCTTCTGGACGCTCTGTTATGGCACATGGAAAATATGAAGGTGATTAGTGGCAACCAACATAGCTTCACCAAGGGAAAATCCTGCCTGACAAATCTGGTGGCCTTTTATGATAGAGTACCAGAGTCAATTGACAAGGGAAGAGCAACTGATGTCATCTACCTGGACTTGTGAAAGGCCTTTAACACTGTCCCGTACGACATCCTGGTCTTCAAGATGGAAAGATATGAATTTGATGGATGGAGCACTCAGTGGATAAGGAACTGGCTGGAAGAGCACACTCAAAGAGTTGCAGTCAATGGCTCAATGTCCAAGTGGAGACCAGTGACAAGCGGTGTCCCTCAGGGATCAGTACTGGGACCAGTATTATTTAACATCTTTGTTGGCAACCTGGACTGTGACATCTAGTGCCCCGTCAATGACACAAAGTTTTGTGGTGCAGTCAACAAGCTGAAGGGATGCCATCCAGAGGGACCTTCAGAGGCTTGAGAGGTCAAGAGGCCAACCTCATGAAGTTTAACAAGGCCAAGTGTAAGGTCCTGCACCTGGGTCGAGGCAACCCTAAGCACAGATACGGGCTGGGCAATGAGTGGATTGAGAGCAGTCCTGGGGAGAAGGATTTAAGCATGTTGGTGGATGGTAGGATCAATATGAGCCAACAGTGTGTGCTTGTGACCCAGAAAGCCAATCATATCCTGGGATGCAACAGGAGACGTGTGACCACCAGGGCAAGGGAGGTGATTCTACCCCTCTGCTCTGCCATTGTGAGACCTACATCCAGCTCTGGAACTCCCAGCACAAGAAAGACATGGAGCTGTTGGAGCAAGTCCAGAGGAGGGCTACCAAGATGCTAAGAGGGCTGGAACACCCTCCTACAAGGACAGGCTGAGAGAGTTAGGTTTGTTCAGCCTGGAAAAGACAAGGCTCCAGGGAGACCTTACAGCAGCCTTACAGTACATGAAGGGGGCCTACAAGAAGGCTGGGGAGGGACTTTTTACAAGGGCCTGTAGTGACAGGACGAGGGGCAATGGATGGAAGCTGGAAGAGCGTAGGTTTAGGCTAGATATAAGGAAGAAGTTCTTTACCCTGAGGGTGGTGAGGCACTGGAACAGGTTGCCCAGGGAGGCTGGGGTGGCTCCATCCCTGCAAGTGTTCAAGGCTGAGTTGGATGGAACCTTGAGCAACCTGATCTAGTGGGAGATGTCCCTGCCATGGCAGGGGGCTTGGACCTAGATGATCTTTGAGGTTCCTTCCAACCCAAATCATTCTATGATTCTATGAATCTAAATGCCTCGTTCAAGTTCCTGGAAAAAATTGATTCTGGTATGTTCTTAGCATGCCAAGGATGCACACAATCCAATGCTTAGGCAATGTTTACAATTGTATTTCATGTTTTTGAACTTTAGCCTGATATTTGTTGTGAGAGAATTTCCTCTGAGGGTATAACTTGGCTGTTCATGATTTTCTTCCTTCTGAAATGTAAGACCTTGTTTGCAACTGGAAATGGGATATAAAAGTTATTCTCTACATATTTGCCATCTACACTGAGGTAAAAAATTTGACAGAGAGGGTAACATTTGTTCAGCTCCTCTCAGCTGTTTAAAGACCTGACCTCCCTAAAAATCTACTTGATTTATGACACTGAAACTCTTCTCCCAACACATTTTGTCTTCCCCTTGTCTGTGCTGAATTTCATCTGCCATTGTGTTGCCCAATTGCCTACAGTAGTTTAGTTAGGTCCATCTGGAGTTCCTACCAACCCTCTTGGGCCTGGAGTAACCTAAATAATTTTGTGTCTGTGTCATAATAACCATAAAATAATTCTGTGTCAAAACAATTTTGTAAATTGGTGTTTCAACATTAGTCCTGAGTGCAGCTGAACAAAACCCTTTGTGTATAGCTCAAGTCTTTGCGCCTCAAGGACTCCCCTATTATACACCTGTTCTTGACAGATTGAGGCCTGAAACAGGATAGCTTAGTCACGTATTAACCAGCAGGAAGAAAGTCTCTCCTTTTTATTAATGCCTGCCTACTAGTTCAGTGTTTGGAATTCAGTCCTACCTATAAATCAACATCAGAGACTACAACCCAGTGTGTTCAAGAGCTTTGTTTAAACATCAAAAGAAGAACACAGACAAGCACTATGATAGAAATATAACTAATCACTTGCAAATACATCTTTCCTGTCAGTAGGAGCTTAACCTTTTTGTTTAATGTAACTGGAAGAAAATGCACTTATTTCCATCCTATCTATTTCCTTTAAAGTAATATACAGGTTTGCTGTGAAAAACGATCATATATATTCCTAATATGACATGCAACTAGAAAAATGGATTTTAGAAGTATCCAGCTGAAGGAATGTTTATGGGATCGTGCAAATTTCAAGGCTACACAATGATTCATAAAAACAGGAACTACTCACACGGCTAAACATGTTTGGCTAATGCATCACTTGATAAAATGAAAATTTACTAAGGAGGGGAAATATACTTAGGGCTTTAGCTTGTTTGTTGACTAGCAATGAACACAACGTGATTGCATGTGGCACATTGATCAATTTAACTTCACGCTCTGCTCCTGGGTTTCTAGCTCATAGGGGACTTGGCTAGGATTTAGCCATAGTGTGCAGAAAATCCTAGAATCTATAGACCATTCCCTTTAATTTGAATGCTGCAGATTACGGATGAAAGATTGGTCACCTATAGGATTTAAGACTTCAAAGGCAAGGAAAATAAAGAGAGACACAGAGGGGAAAAATACAAACAATGAACCCCTGTGAGAAAGAAGTGGAAATGCAGCCTCCTGAAAGATGTGGAGTTGGGTTCGATAGAGCTCCCAAACCTGATTTTCCACTTACACAAACTCTACTGAACTCAGTGTCATTACTCCTCACTTACACATTGGGAAGGGAAAGCAGAACCAAGGCTGTTTTTTTCCACTGTAGCGTGGTTTGTTGCCAGCAAACACAAAAAACATCACTACATTCCTCGTTTGCTTTCATCTTTGGGGCTTGATGGTGCTTCAGTCAATACAAGTTTGTCATTGATCGAGGGATCAGGACCTTTGCATTCATTGTAGTCTGTTTTGTAGATAACAAAAAGTGCTCTTCCCAGAAGCATGATTTATAATGCAAAAAATGCAAAAAAAAAAAAAAAAAGGTAATACATTGGATATAGGACCTTTTGACACGTGACACAAGTTCACTTAGCTCTGTGCAGAGGTAAATCCTCAGACGGACTTGGCCAGCTCCAGAGTAATCAACCACAATTGGAAGCATCTAGTGGAATCATATGTGTCCAGCACTGTCCAGCAGGGTGACCCAAGGCCTTGCCCTCTGTTGGGGTTTAACCCCAGCAGAAAACTCAGCCCCAGGCAGCCACTCATTCGCTTCCCATCAGTGTGATGGGGAAGAGAACTGGAGGGTTAAAAATGAGAAAATTCATGGGTCAAGAGAAAGACAGTTTAATAGGAAAAGCAAAAGCGGTGCAGACAATCAAAACAAAATTAGGAATTAATTCACTATTCCCCACTGGCAGGCATATGTTCAGCCACCTTTAGGAAAGGAGGGCTCTATCACGTGTGGTGTTTACTTGAGAAGACAAATGCCATGACTCTGAAGGCCCACCTCCTCCCTCCGTTCTCCTCCAGCTCCTACTACTGAGCATGTTGTCATATGGTCTGGAATACCCCTTTGGTCAGTTGAGGTCAGCTGTACCGGTTATGTTTCCACTTAACTTCCTGTGCACCCCCAGTCCACTTGCTGGTAGGGTGGAGTGAGGAGCAGAAAAGATCTTGATTCTGTGTAAGCACTGCTCAGCAATAACAAAGACATCCCTGAATTATCAACACTGTTTTCATTATAGATCCAAAACATAGCCCCATACTAACTACTGTAAAGAAAATTCATTCTATCCCAGCCAAAACCAGTATACCATACCCCTTATGCTCAGATGCAGATATAGAGCAAACAGCTTTGAGATTATGTGCCATGGGTGTCAGGACCTGCCTCCATCGTCCTTGTGGCATGTGCATTTAGTATTTCTTCCTTTCTTCCTTCTCATTCTGTCATGGCTTCAGCAGATCTTTTCTCCTGTGTTACTCAGTTTGGTCTTCTCACTTCAACCCCATTACAAGTCAAGAGCATTGTCTCATTTTCAGAGTCTTTTGTACCACCTGGAAAGGAAATGCGTACAGCAGAAACCCCATCCTCTGCTTGAACTCAAGAGAAGGACTAGGTGACTTCAGAGAGTGATAGACAACTGAATTAAGCAACAGTCATGTTCCTAAGTTGGGTCCTATGAATTAACCTTTGGTTTTCTTTTTTTTTTTCTTTCTGCCCTTTCCTATATTTTTCTCTCCCTTCTTGATACTTCTTGATAGCAAGGAGGTCTCTTCTATCTTTCAGTCATTAGCTACTGCGTCTTCATATCCTTCCATGTCCACTCCACTTTGCACCATAAAAAATGAACTGAAAAGCCAAATTACATCCTTCTCTGGGCCTATATTTCCTAATTTGATTTTTCAGTGTCTTGTTCTAGTAACTTGTAACTTGCCTTAATTCTATAGAACGCTTCAAGCTCCAATTTAAATGAAAGCTACCCTGCCAGATAAGACTGCCTTGAATTGCCCCTGTCGTAATGTACGTTACAGTTCTTTCATTTCCTGGAGTGCTAATGGTAAAAGTACAGCACTAGTGAGCATCACAGGCTATACAATGCATTATAAATAAAGGTACACGCACTACAGTATTCAAGATAAAAGGTATTAAGGTTACTGTAGGGGTACTGTAAAATTTAGTGTTCTGTAGAATATGCTAGTAGTTTCTAAAACAGCAGTCAGATACTCACCAGGCACAAAAACAAAGCAAGTTCAGGAAAAAAACTGTCAATAACACAAGCCCTAAAAACCTTCAAAGGGCTCAGCGCTGATCTATTTGCCCTTATTCAGTAGTAGGCTTTTTTCATGAGCTGTACCACTGAAATCACAATGTGGAAAAAAAGTATCATGCAATGCAAAACAAATCAGTACCTGCAACCTCTTCGGAAAGAGCTTTTGCCAAAAGCATACAGTTTGACACTCAGCAAGGTTACATAACGCTCAGATAAACTACACCTTTCTTGGACTGCAAACTGTCTTGTGTTTTTGGTTCTAGGTTGGTATAGTGCCTAACACTCCAAGATCCCAGGGAGTGTGGATTTCCAAGCCACTACTGAAAATCAATATTGATATAGGAAAACATCACTGATATGAGAAATGACAGAGCTTATAATATTATGTCCCTTATATTATAATATTATGCCCTTTTTTGTGGCCTTATATCACAATCTCAGCGCCTTCACTTATGCCTAAAGCAGCTGAAAGAATGGAGTAAGTCACTTTGACGTGGTCACACTTTGTCAGTACAGATGTTACGGGCCATATTATGCCATGTATTACATCCAGGATCTTCTCCAAAGGTTGCTGTTGTCTGGGCTAAGCCATCATCGAGTTCATTGACAAATGGCTCTGCCTGCCTGCACAGATAACCTAACATGACTTCAGTCTCTGAAAATCCCCTAATTTAGTCCTTGGAGTCCAAGCTCATGACAGTTAATTTTCCAGTCAGAATGCTTGAATGTGTTCTCTGTGGAAGTGTTGCAGATTTTCTGCTTTTCTTTTCATAAGGCCCCTACGTTTTAAAATGCTCTGGATAAGTTTAATGATGTCTATTTTTTTAAACGACTTGTCAACAATTTCCTACAAAGACAGAAAGGGGTTGAAGGGAAGATTTTAATGCTAGAATTCTACCTACCCACTCTCCTTGGTTCAGGTCCAACAAGACATAAAAATTTAGAAGCCTGTTATTATGTTAAGAAAGATCTTGAGCTTATTTCTTTAAGGCTTCCATGCATCTAGACAGCCATTATGGATGACAGTGAATCTTGACTTAACCTGCCGTGTAGGCATACATTTGAAAGGGACAATTTATTTTCAGAGGTCTAGGAAAATCATTTAATATGTAGTGGTTCCCAATATGCATAGTTGTCATGATAACTTCTCATGAATGCTACATTCTCTTTTAAAAGTGAATCTTGTTAGGAAAAAGACTAGCAGGATATTTGGAACTAGCATTTAGCAGGTGTGGACAGATACTACTCTCAGTTTTTAATATTTTCTGTGAAAGTGAAAGATGCTGAAGCTGTCTCTGCGCAAAAAAAAAAGAAAAAGCCCATCCAGTTCCATTTCTCCACGGAGGAGCACCTGGGTGCTGAGCATTGGAAACACCATGATGGCAGTGGGAAGGTCTCACTGAAATTCAAAGCCTCTTGTACCATGAGGGAAATCAAAATCACTTCCCACCGCCCTGCTCCTTCCAGGTTACAATTACACTTCTGTGAGTGGCGCTGAGACATACTGAAAATGATAAAAGATGTTTTAAGTCCAGGTTTCAGTGTCTAGGAAGAAAGAGAAAAACCCCTTCCAGTGCTCAGAGGCTAAACTAAGAGTGCAGAATGCTGCAGGAAAAATACCAAAACAGAAAATCTCATTATATATGTTGCATTTTACAGCAGACAACAAAGTCTGGTTTTAGATGGCTTTCATCCTGACCAACGCACTTGGTTATTGGTCTCTGATGCTGAGGTCCACAGCATTAATTACATGGACAAAGCATTAGCTTTTTGAATTGTCATCGATGAGGCCTCATAGAATCTGGGTTTGCTTAAATAGCAAAAACTGCTGGACTCTCGTCTGTCATTATTTAACCCTAAATTTTCTTTAAGTTACTGCAAATTTGTTGTTTGCTCTTCAGTTATCTGCCTTCATCCTGTCATGTTTCCTACATGTCATCAAATTCTCAGGCCTACAGATGTATTATTTATAAGCTCATTGCTTCCAAATATACAAAATCAAACATAGCTCAGCTCAGCTGGGCCCACAATCCTGCAAAAAAATGCATACGTGTGTTGTTCTCAGCACCTGAGCAGTGTGAAAAAGGTGAGGAGTCCTTAATCTTAAATTGTGCTTACCTGCTTCTAGGATCATAGTTCCTATCAGTAACAGCTGAAATAGCAAAGTATCGTGAGCTAATTTATTGCTTCTTCACTATTCCCTTTACAGATGTAAGTTGATTTTAAAATAAAACGTCTCTCTGAAAGCGAAATTTCAAATATTTAACTTGAAAAAGAAAAGTCTGTGTCAAGTCATACAAGGTTTCCTCTTTTATAATGCTTTGTTTAGATGAAACTATTAAAAAAATGCAGTTGAATTTGTATGTAGTTTTGTTCCTTCCAGGAATATACGGAGTTGATCAGTTCCTGCCTCTAAATTGCTCAGCTACAAGCTTACATGAAGCCCAGGATTTTGTAACACAGAAATAAACATAAGGACAGGAATAGACTAAGTGGGCAGATCCCAATACAGTGCGCTCCAGGGTTATATAAACAGACACACACACACACACACACACACACACACCAGGGCATCCAGGGCATCTAAAAGATAAGATGACCCATTCCCTCCTAGGTCAGCAGCAGGCGACTGAAATGGCATTGAACACCCATGAATCGCGTGCAGCATATCTACGTGACCATATTTATATTAGGTAACTCACAGCCCTCAGCTTGCAGAGCAAGATCTGGTCACAAGATTATAAAATCATAAAATAGAACAATTCCGGCTGGAAAAGACCTTTAAATTCATTGAGCCCTCTTAAACAGGGACATTAGGTCACCTTTTGGAAAGGTGCCATTGTACATAATTTGGGGAAGGTGAAGGTTTCCATTAAGTTGTACTGTCTGGCTGCTTGACACCATTGTCTCTCTCCACCTCATTCAGCAGATTCTGCTGGTTGCTGGCTAAAAACCATGCCAACTGCCTGTAACAAGAAAAACAGGTCACACAGAGGAAGAAAGAAACAGCTGAGTGTGAATCTGTGCGAAGAGTGCAAACTGAGGTGTGATGCTATAGGACTGAATAAATACAGAACCTTCCTGAAGCATGGATGTGATAGATCTGAGCATGTAGTGATCCTCAAAGCTGGGGAGAAATGTTGAGACGTCAGATCTCTGATAGCCTTCAACACCAGATAAGTAAAAAAGAAATCCACGTGTTCATATTGCACCTCTATTTTAATGGTGAGAAGAAGATAAAATTCTACTTTTTAAGTGATGTTCTTGGAGTTTTCCAGTTAGCAATTCATGAGTTGTTAGCTAAACATGCCTTCCAATGACCTGCATGCAGTAAGCAAAGCTCCAGCTGAAAGCCCTTACGCTTAAGACACTGATCGGATTAATAACCTACAACACACAAGCTGGAGCCCTTCGAGTGCAGACAGTATGTCTAGAGGCATGTACCACTTGAACAATATGTGCCCGTGCATAAATACACCATCCACTTCAGTCTCGCCATGGGGCAATTGCCTGTCCATTGAGCACAGGGCAGTCCCTGCCAGTCCAATTCCCTCTTTCCCCTGTAGTCACTGTAGTTGTGATAGACGCTGGAACCAAGGCAGTGTTTTTGGATGAATCCGAGCTGATGGTGCAGAAGCCTTTGGGACATAATCAATTACCGTATTAGAATAGCGTGTGGGGCTGACAGAGATCTCTGCTGACAAAAGCCCTGCTCTCAGAGGGTGCTCAGCACTGGTCCCTCACTTTGCCTTTCACACCTTTCAGGACAGGGCATCTCGATGCAAACAGACCAAGCAGAGTCTTCAGCTGATCTGGCCTTCAGTGCAAATATCTTGATTTACAGCAGCAATAGCAGGATTTGGCATCAGGACCTTAGAGGAGTTATTTCAGAAATGAGCTGGGCTAAACATGCTTTTATAGGCTTTATTGTAAGGAAAACTCTGTAATTACATAAGAGATTTGCTAAGTACCCTTTTACACAGATTTAGCTGTTATTATTTCTTCTTCTTTTTTAATTGCCGACGATTCTCTTATTTGTGTTTCTTCAGCTGAACTCACTGATTGGTATATAAGGGCACTCTTGTGAGGCTTTTGAGACAAAATCCACAGTGGAGCAACAACAGCTCAGTCCTAAGCCTTTCCCCATTAGTAATAATAAACAGTAGCTAATCCTCCGCAACACTAAAGGACGCTTTGGTTTGCAGACTGTCACATCCTTTAAAGGCGGTTCTCTAGGAAAAAGAGGGGGGGTCTGAGCACACAGCACCTCTTACTATTGGCAACACAAGGGAAATGGCGAATTCACGGCATTGTACCACTGTGACAGGATGTCATTTCAATTGCCTTATTAACCATATGAAAAAATATATCACAACAGCGAGAAAACTTCTCAGTTATCTATATCTTACCCCTAAGGCTATTGTCATGAGCCAGTGGCATACTAAGGGAAGAGTACTAATTCAGTTGTCAGCTGCCTTGCCTATTAAACAGGAGGAAAAATACCAGCAACAAAATTGAAACAAGTAATAAGGGTAAGAGAAAGGTCTAGATACCCTTGTCCACTTGATTTCTTAAATTAAGCAAATACAAATACTTGTCCTGTTTTCCCTGTCACATAACATTGCACTGGGAGTATCGTGCTGTCTTCTAATTGAGTATTTACTCTGCTTAAAATGCTACATGGGCTGCACTTTAAAAACGTAAGTGCTGGAATATTATACTCCAAGTTCATGACCTGCATTGTAAACCATAAGAGGGTGAGCAACGAGCTGCTAAACCGAAACGTATTCAGAGGCTGGAAAGAGCAAGCTCACTGCTAAGGATTAAGGAAAGCTATTGGTTTCTCTGTAGATAATCTGGGTTGTTTGTTTAACCATGGAAAAACTCTTCATAGCAGGAGGTGTACTGTCTCCAGGTGTTTGTTCCACGGTGGTCAGAGAGTTTTCTAAGACAAATGCAATGACATGATTCTTGTGTCCCTGCTCTTTATATAGCCATTCAAAGCACTAGGTACTGAAGACAGTATTCGGTTTCCTTAACTCAGTGTCATTTGTGAGGACTCTGCAGCTTGATAAATATGTAGATCCCCCATAAGTCCCATGTCAGGCCAGCCCACCCTGTGCATACGTCTCAAGGTGTCTCAAATGACACTATGTGTCCATATTTCGACAACTGAAACCTACCACAAGACCTAAATGTGTAAAAAAATTTGCAAACATTCACGACTGGTAGTTTTTCACTGTGTCTTTGAAGCACTGTGCAGGTGTCTGCAGTGGTGCTGCAACACGTGTAAATCTCAAAAGTTTTCAGAAGACGTGATCATTTTTTACCTCACAATTTTTTTTTATTGATTGCTGAGACATTTGGGGAAGGTTCAGTTTAAGATAGAGACACCAAGCATGCAATGCAGCTGCCCAGCCAAGAGCAACTATGACTTTCAGAGATGCCTTAGAACATCGTTCCTTGCCTGGAGTCACATCTCCAGAAGGACTTGTGCATATTGTATGTATCATGATCTACATGTTTAGTAGGCGGCTGAGACAGGTGCTGGTTTTTCTTCTTTTTTGAGTCCACTTTGCTGTCAGCTTTACCGTATTTTGTCATTTGCACTTATGCAATGTGTATGTGCAGTTCTACATTTTTGTTGTGTTGGCCCCCTACAGAGGTAAGTGGCTATACAAATCAAAGAGAAATAGTCCTTTCAGAAGATAGAAAATGGTCTTTCCATACCTAATAGAAAAGAGAGGAAGTATTTCTAGTGGTGCGAGTGGAAGTATTTCTAGTGGCGTGAGCAAGTTTCTTATTTTTTACCCCATACCAACTTATCATAGAAAGTGCACTGTAAGTAATGGAGGCTGATAACTAGGGGAGGAAGATGTTCCAGTGCAGTCTGATGAATCTGTAACTGTCAGACTCCTGGTTTAATTGAAGTTCATCTAATGAAAGAAGTGACTATGGAGAGAATATTATTTTCAGATAAAAGCAAGGGACAAGTTTTCGTTCTTGATTGTATCCACATCAGTATAGCATTACTTCCATGTCATCCATGCTGCCCTTCTGTAGCACTCATTACCTTCATGCCTTCTAGTACATCTGTACTGCTTCCAGCTCCACAGTGGATGACAAAGGAGATAGAATCTTAGCAGTACCCAGTGACAGGACAAGAGTGAACAATCACAAATTAAAACACACAAAAATACTTTTTCTTCTGTGAGGGCAGTCCAACACTGGTACGGGTTGTCCAGAGAAGTTATTTCCTTGGAGATATTCAAAATCCACCTGGACACGTTCCGGGACAACCTGCTCTAGGTGACCTGGTTTGTACAGGGAAATTGGGCAAGATGACTTCCAGAGGTCTCTTCCAATCTCAGCCATTCTGTGACTCTGTGATGAACTGACAGCTGGTTTAGGGACTTCAGGCAGGAACTCAATTTTAGAATCATAGAGTCATAGAATCATAGAATCATAGAATCATAGAACAGTTTTGGCTGGAAGAGACATCCAAGAACATTGAGTCCAACTTTTTCCTAGCCCTATGAACACCACTAAACCATATGCCTCAACACAACATCTACTCTTTTCTTAAACACCTCCAGGGATGGTGACTCAACCACCTCCCTGGGCAACCTGTTCCAATGCCTGACAACCCTTTCAGTGAAGAAATTCTTCCTAATATTCAACCCCAACCCCTCCTGGTGCAACTCAAGGCCATTTCCCCTCTTCCTATCACTCACCACTAGGGAGAACAGACCAACATCCACCTCTCTACAACCTCCTTTCAGGTAGTTGTAGAGAGCAATAAGGTCTTCCCTCAATCTCCTCTTCTCCAGGCTAAACAGTCCCAGATCCCTCAGCCGTTCCTCATACGACATATGTTCCAAATCCTTTACCAGCTTGGTAGTCCACCTCTGTACCCTCTCCAGGACTTCAATGTCCCTCATGTAGCGAGGGGCCCAAAACTGGACAAAGTACTCAAGGTGTGGCCTCACCGAAGCTGAGTAGTAGCAGTTTTAGGGCTATCTGAGCCTGTAAGGGTCCCATTCTTGCTGAACATGCTCTGTACCTGAGTTTTCCCTCAATAAGACCAGGAGTTAAGCCCATGAAGTCTCATAATTTATACCATTTTTTCCTGTTATTCTTGTCAGAACTGCTTGTGTTTGAGGCTACGGATTAGGCTCACATCTGTTAACTTTAATTGCCTACAAGTTAAATTAGTCAAAGGGAAACATAATGAGTGTTTTCTGACTTTATATTCAGTAAAGGAAAATAGACACCTTTGGAGGGCAACAAAACCCACAGATACTATAAGAGACATGAGCACACATCCTACCCTGGAGGTCTGGCAGCTGGGACTTTGGGCCAGGTTGGAGATGGCACAGAGGAGGACTGGCTGCCTTTCTTCGGTGACTTTAGGCAGAGCTTTGAGTCTGCTACAGGATCAGCCCTGGCTGACCCCTCTGCCTGGTGGAGCTGCCTTGATTTGGGACTCTTGTGCTGGGACCCCACATGAGCTACAGTCCCACCATGTCACAGCCCAGTGCTCAGATGATCAGAAGTGACATAGTCACTGTTCAAGATGATTTTATTTTTTTCTGAGAAAACACATTGCCACTGTCACTGACTGTAGTAATCACAGTGCTTGGAGTAGAGGGAAATTGGTCTTCTTCATGGCAGTGAGCTGCTGGTCAGGCAGTGCTTGCTGCATTCCTGGCTCTGCCTAAAGCTTCCATACCTTGGGCAAATTGCTGAGGCTTACATCCTGAAAACTTCTTTGAAATTAAACTGTACAGGGGACTAGGACACTAAATCCCGAAAGCCTTTCCTTCAATTCCTTACTCCAGGCATCAACATCACCAAATGCAAGCAGTTCTCCCACACTCAATAATCCCTTCACCTCCTGTGGCTGTGGGATGGTTTGAGTCCATCAAGCATCACGAAGCAGAGACCTCTCTCTCATGACCCAGCTGGATTTCTCAGGACACAGACTGACGGGGGCTCCAAGAAGAAAGGAAAAATATCCCCTGACACAGCCGGCCCCAGGGACAGAGAAAGGCCTTCATTGGTATGAGCATCACCTTTAGCCTTTGCTGTGTTGTCATCCTTAATAAGATCATAACAAATAAAAATATGGTACATATCCCATCTGCTGAATTAAATCTATTGGGAGGCCAGTCTGGATGGTTCTGTTAACGTTATACCATGGTGGTGTTGCTATCATTCCTAGTACTGATAGTCAGTAATATCAGCAGGAACAAACTCACAGCTGTGAAAATAAGTTTATAAATTCTCTGTGGAGATATTTCACTGAATGGTTGTTCTCAGTATTCATGAGAAGAAATATTTATTCGGATGAAAATATAGATCCAATTCCTTTCAGTAAATTAGTAACAGACAATGCAGAGTCAAAAGGGTATCTTTTTTTTTCTCTTTTTTTCCCTTATTTTATTTGTAGCAAGCCTTCAGCAATTTGTAATTAGATCTTTCATGCTGGGAGAAAAAAAGAGAAAGAGAGGGAGGGAGAGACCCATATTTCTGCAAAATCATTAGTGCTTTTGGCAGCAGAAGGCTGGATCCTCAGCTGGTGTAAATGGGAGGTAGCTGTACTGAAAGCAATAGGGCGATGCTGATTGACACCAAGGATATCATTCCCACTGCCCGCAGGAGTCAAGCCTGAAGTGGCAGCAAAGCGTGATGAGCCTATATTAGATCAGACATTACAATGTTTGAGGAGATGTGGATAAAAGAAGAGATGTAAAAGGGAGAGCAAAGCAGGGTGCAGACGTGTGGGGTCCTAGAGAAGTCAGGCCTGTGGAAAGGCAGGAGGAAATGGAGAGGGCAGAGGGCGAAGGACTAAGTCTGATGGTCACAAAAGGCTGGCAGAGATCTAAATGAAGGGGCAGGAGAGTCAAAAGGAAACTGAGGGGTAAATCTCAGTGAACTGCTCACAATTTAATAACAAGGGCTTGATGGAGTGTTGGGGAGAGATTAATTATTTTAAACCTTTAAATTTTGACAGGTAGTATCTGTTACTGGATAGTTTAGTCAGTGGAATAAGGTACCAAAAGATTTGGCTAAATGATCCGTCCTACATATCTTGCACCAATACAATCTCTTCTGGCAGTTCTGATTTATAGCCATAAAGCTGAGTCAGACAAAGAGGTCTAATGGTTCCTATGAACCTCCCAGGTGTGACAGTGAAAGAATACAGTTATTTATGTGTTGAAATCTTTGGGGAGAGGATAGTCTTTGACAATGCTGTTACTAGAGGCTCTTGTTTGTATATATAAATATATATGTATATAGAACAGTATGTGAAGCAGGGCTGTTGAACCAGCCTGTGCATGAAGCTCAGTGAGTGAATCACAAGTCTAAGTTCTCTGGATATTAATGCAGCGGTATTTATCATGACAAAGGCTCATCCACAGCCAGCCATAAATGCAGTGCTCTGTTTTCTGTTATATAGAGTCATGCCTGTTTATTTTTGTTTCTCCATGCCAAATGACCCACTTGGTACCATTCCTAGGAGAGTTAGTCTAATTTAACATCACCTCACATCTCTGGTCCTGTGTTTTCCTTCTCACTGTCGTGAGACTTCAGTAGCTTTACTTTCAAGACAGAGCTCTACCCCCTGCAGTGAACTGCAGAATCCCAGGATTGCTAAAGCTCTCCTCAACCAGTTATCTGGCAGTGTTTTACCTGGATCTTGTAAAAGATAATCCTTCATCCCAGTTGGTCATCTGGATTTTTCTTCCATGGTGTGTGGTGGCAGATATCTCCGGAGAGTGCTTCATCTTCCTATTGATGTTCCTGTTATTTAGGGTGTTTCAATCTCATCTATATTTACCTTCCAACTAAAATCCTTACTTTTCAGGGGAAAAAGAGATTATTTTTTTTGAGGAAAAAAAAAAGCATCTTTAAATGTCACACATACATTTATTTTCCAGCCTACACATGCCTGTCTTGAATATCAGGTTCCCACTTTGAACCCTTCCCATTTAGAAGATATAAACTATGTTCTCTGAACATCTTCCTGAATTTGCTCCAGGGACTCTGTTCCTACACACCAAAGTATCCGTCCGTCTGTCCATCTGGCTTGCTAATCTTTTTCCCACCTTATTTTTTTGGGTCTCTTTCGCTGTCATATCTCGGTGTCTTCCTCGGGGAAAAAAATCTGCCTGCAGGTTAAATTGCCTGGAATATTTGGGTGAACAACAACAGGTCTGAGGACAAATGGAAGAGGGTTTTGCTTAAAAATATCAAGTGAGCGTCTGTGGGAAAATGCTGCTGTCGTGACCATCTGTGTATAGACATATGTTTGCTGGAGAGGGCTGAATCCAACATGCAGTGCTTCAGTGGGAATTTTGAGTGCCTGAAGAATGAAGGCCTCAGCCCTCTATGCCTTGCTCAGGTCTGGGTAAACTTCATTACTAAATTATACATGATGACCTAAACTGGTGCACAGGTGGGACAGAAGCTCCAAAAGATGTCAAGTGAGTCCTGCTATTCCTTAAAAAGAAAAAGGAAAAAAAGAGAAAAAACTAACTAGACCAATCAACAAACCAAACAAAAGGGCGATTATCCCATAATACCAGTAAGAAGAAAACTTGATAATCCAAATTAGAAGGGTGAAAAGTCTCATTTTCTCCATGAAAGCAGATTACAGCTTGCTTCAGATCATTACAAAGCACTGAAATTAGGAGTCGACACTTTGTTTTGATTGAGCAAACACTTTAAATGAATGTGGCATGTAATCCTAGCAGAATTTATAGTTTTGAAAGGGGCAAGAAGACTAAGGTTTTTGTTTTAATGAGTGTGGAGAAAGCTGTGGACTATGTAGCTGCTTCTTTGAACGACTGCACATCACCATTTAAACAAAGAGTAACTTTTTTTTTCCTGCATCTAATTATTGTTTTATGTTGTGCTGTGGCACAAAACTTTCCAAATTATTGAGCCAGAATCAACATCTTTCTTACAGGCAAACTTTGCTTTAACAGTTATAACAAAGAGAAGTTAACAAAGCTGCATCCAGCTCTGGAACCCCCAACACAAGAAAGACATGGAGCTGTTGGAGCAAGTCCAGAGGAGGGCTACCAAGATGCTAAGAGGGCTGGAACACCCTCCTACAAGGACAGACTGAGAGAGTTAGGTTTGTTCAGCCTGGAAAAGACAAGGCTCCAGGGAGATCTTACAGCAGCCTTACAGTACCTGAAGGGGGCCTACAAGAAGGCTGGGGAGGGACTTTTTACAAGAGCTTGTAGTGACAGGACGAGGGGTAATGGATGGAAGCTGGAAGAGTGTAGGTTTAGGCTAGATATAAGGAAGAAGTTCTTTACCCTGAGGGTGGTGAGGCACTGGAACAGGTTGCCCAGGGAGGTTGTGGATGCTCCATCCCTGCAAGTGTTCAAGGCTGGATTGGATGCAGCCTTGAGCAGCCTGATCTAGTGGGAGATGTCCCTGCCATGGCAGGGGGTTTGGAACTAAATGATCTTTGAGGTCCTTTCCAACCCAAATCCTTTTATGATTCTATGATTGATTCTATGATTCAAGAGGGCGTCATGGAGGCCAAGGTCAGCCTGAAAAGACTGCCTGATGCAAGAAGCAGTGGGAATGGTGTCTTTCATGGTAATATGTCTTTACCTGCCTGAGAGTTACAAGGGGAACTGCATATTGCAACTCTACATTAACAAACCGGATAATCAGTAGTGTATATTAAGCAATTCCTTCTGCTTTCTTGAGAGATGTTTGCACTGGATGTCAGAGCAGTGACAGCTCCTCTTCCCCACATTTGCTGTGCAGCTTGAGTAAACATATGAAACACTGGGGAATATTTACACTCAACTAGCACTTACATAATTGGCTGCTTCAGGTGCAAGGCAATGCTGAAACAGCTTTCAGAGCAGGCACGTGAGAAGAAAAATATTTATGGGGGCAAATTAGGAAAGGTCTTCATTACCCCACTTCATCTACAGTTGTGTAAGGACACCCCAACAAATTCTAGCATGCAATTTCCATGGGATAATTGCAAGAACCTTAATCTGCGTTGTTGGTTTTACTGTTCCTCATCTCATTTCTTCTCTGATTGTAAGGGCCAGGGGAGTGGGCTATTTTTCATTGCAAAGAGCCGTATTTAAACCGCCCTTCATTTTCTCCTTCCTACACACATGTTTAATTTAGGCATCATATCACATAGCAGGGCACCGAAGTTGAGTTTCCTACATATTCTTCCTACCAGACAGCTCTGGGTACAACCTGAAGGTCCCTATGCCATCATTCCAGTTCAGACACAATTGCATTTAAAAGCTGATATTTCAACAAAAAAAAAAGTCATTAAAGAGAGAAGAAGAAGATTTGCGATTCATTTTTTTTTTCAACTCTAATATGAGTTTTTAAGCATCCATACTGAAATTATGATAGAGATATTCTTACTCGTAGTTTTTAGTTTAATTAAATAGAACCGTTTTTTTGGTCATAGCTTTTGGTAAACAGACCCGTCTACAAAAGCATTTCATTAAACATTTTAGGGAGAAAATTATTCATGGGAAGGAGCTGTAAAGGTGGGGAAGGGGGTAAGTACCTTTTGAAAACGTCAAATAAAAATAAAAATCTCTCTTTTACACCCCAGCCAAAGGCTTTCCAGAAAGGCTAGCATTTTTCAGGACTCTTCCACATGCTCTGATGATCTGTTTGACATAGCCAACTGCAGCATTTCTGACTGGTCTTATTTGCCTGTTTTTGGCTTTAAGTTTCTCTACCAGGTTTCTTCCTAGGGAATTCAGTTAAGAATGTGAGAGGTAAACCAACAAGAATCACAAACGGGCCATGTAAAGGAAGCCCTTTGAGCTTTAACATGTCTCTTTTGAGTCATGGTATCTTTCTATGAGAAAGGTATTGCCTTTTCCTCTGCCAGTTTTGAAGTCATGCATTTTGGAAATAATAATGAAGATTTTGAACTTACTGAGATATTAATCTGGCTGTGACTACACTGTGATCCTCGGTATAAGGTCGGAGACATTATGGTACCTGGAGATGTAGGGAGGTTTCAAAAAGTCCTGAATTTTCAGTCATGTATTTCAACATCCAGCAACCTTTGGAAACTCACACTAGGACGCATTAGGGCAAATAAAAAGGAATCATCCAAACTCCACCGATTTCAATATGTGTTGAATAAATTCCTTTATGTGTTGAATAAATTCCTTTCCAGACTTTCTCACACCTCAGGGAACTTCTTTACTTCTGATTTATTGACTGAGTACAAAACCATTGCAAATCTTATGGCAAAAATATGTATTTAAAAACTTGTCAGTAAGCTGTCGTAAAGGGAATTATGGATAGATAAACCTGTTTGGAAAGGGGAATGGTGGACACATACTCTAAATTGTCATATCATGCAATGATAGAATCATAGAGTGGTTTGGAAGACACCTTAGAGATCATTTAGTTCCAACCCCTCTTGCATGGGCAGGGACACTTTCCACCACACCAGGTTGCTCAAACCCTCTCCAAGCTGGCCTGAAAATTCTGAAAATATTAAGTCCTGTCTATTTTTTGGACACCACTTTTTTTCAATGACATCACAATTTTTTCCCCAAAAATTTGCATTAAAAAGCAGAAAGAACAAGTGTTTTTGCTGGTCTAGGCAATTTACTATGCCAGAAGCTAATGAGACATGAATAAGGCCAGAAATGCACATTTTTTCACTTGTTTAAACTTTCCATCTTTCAACTACTTCTGATTTTTCCTCAGATATCAGCAAAACTGCACTGTGCTGTCAAAGTCTATGTGAGATCATATAGCTAAAATGAAGTCAAAATCCCTCATAACATCACTTTCTTTTAATTCCAATCTAACTGGGTTGCTCTGGGTGAGAAAAAGAATCTGTTCTTTTCATGGTATTAATAAAACCTCCCTCCCCATGCCATAACAGCATATTAATGAAACAAACAAACAAAAAAAAATCCAAACCCACAAACTCCTCAGCTCTGGAAACCACTTTTTTGATTTTTTTTTTGTTTTGGTAAGAGGCACTGGGAGATTAGGAAATTGATCCAGCAAAGACAATTTTCCTGCATAAGGTTTCCTGCATAAGGATTTTACTGCCTGTTCAAACCAAACTAAATGTAGGTTGCTGGGCACTCCACACTCCCAGACTCTGGATTTATCCCAACAAACAAGAAAACTGTATTCAAATAGGTAAAGTCCTTGGTCTGACTCACTGGAGAAGAGCGGAAGTTCCAGGGAGAGCAGGGAAAGGGTAGTCAGAAAAGATGAGGAAAATGCTAGAATCTTTTTTGGGCAGCTCATACCTAGACAAGTTTATATCATTTATGAAATTAGAACTTGCGAACTGTTTCAAAAAGAAAACCAGTTCCACCCAAAATGGCTAAATTTCCATCTTTGTGAAAAAACTCTGATGATGTTTTCATGAAAAAAAAAAAATGTATAAATGAGTGATTTCCAAAGGAAACTACTTGCCTTTATGAGAGATTTCCAAAGGATAATGTACTCGCCTTTTGCTGTAGCAGTTTTGGTCATTTTTTTCTCCCCATTGAAAAACTTCAAGAAAATCTGCATTTAGTATTTCAAGTAAAAATGCGTGAAGCAACCTCACATATTTAAGTACACATACTCATGCAATACTCTTATAAGTCCATCCGTTAATTTTATTTATTTATTTTTGCTTAGACTTATATCTAAACTACATAAGACTTCAAAGACATTTTAGGATCAAAATAATGAAGATGAATCTCTTTCTCACTGCCCCAAACAAATCCAGAGAGTAATTCTAATGTCTCCTTAATACACACTGTGAGTAAGACCTATAATTTTCTCCTGTTCTTCCAGCCAGATAAAACTGTATCTCACTCCTTTGCAATATTGCTGTGGTTTTGTGGTATAATTAATACTCTGAGGAAGCACACGCTGTGAGAATCTCTTCTAGAAACTGACCTGGCAGATGACCTCCATGTAAGATATGGAGTAAAGCAGTACCCACTTAGCTGGTAATGAAAGCTGATAGAATAACTCTGACATAATATTGCTCATGATCAGCAGTAAAAGCTCCAGATTGGGCAGATAGGTGGGTGGGTTGTTTAGACCCTTGGTCCTATCATCCCTGGACCCTCCTGAGCACTGTGGCAGACCATTGCTGTGCATCACTGAGTAGCCACGTAAGGAACTACACTGACCTCGATGTAACTTCGGCGCAGTCCAAGATGCTCACACCATGTCTTAGTTCAACACCCACAGTAGGATCCGGTTCTTCGTAGACCAGTGGAAATGAAAAGCTGGAAGGAGCCCTGAGAGACAGTGCAGCCCATTCCACTTCCCTGGCAAATGTGAGGGTTTTTTTTTTCTGCACTCTGTACATTTCTGCTTTAGGTCACAAAGGCTGCTATGAACAGGACACAGTGTTTTCTTAAAAGTAGAAATTAAAACTTGAGTCTTCATTAGGGTTCCTGTAGTGACGGGGTAAACACAGACCAGAAGTGTTGCTTATCCTATTACTACCCATAGATGCAATTCACAAGGTTTATGATAATTGTAGATTATGTGTATTAAAGTGGATTAAAATAAATACTCAGAGTGTGCAGAAGACCCTCAGAATCGTAATTTGATAATACTAATTGTCTGAAGTTGATTAAACACAGATTATTCTGCGAGCAGTAGCACACTTGTATTGTCTCTATCCTCTTTAAACACACAAATCTTAAAAACTCTGCCTACATCCTAGCTTTTACACCCATTTTTTTTATCGTTTATTTCACTGGAATTGATACATAAGGAAACAGGAAGGTACAAATGATCCCACCGGTATTATTAGGATCAATCTTGAGTTTGCCCCTTGCGCATGTCAAGTGCCTTGAACCCCACACTCACAGCTGCTTCCTCTCTGTCCTATTCAATATCCCCCCAGACCCTGGACATTTTACGGGGAAGCCCAAATTTGTGCTAAACGTCAGGTCATCATCTTCATTTGCTTTTTTTTAATGAGAATGCAAACAAATCGACCAAGAACATTTAACTCGGAAGAAGCCTGGGCAACCAAATTGATGTCGTGTAACCACTGAGGAAGGGATGGCAGCTCTCTAACTGCGAAGCATGGCTGGGATCTCTGATGGCACGAAGTAGCCGCGGCTTTCAGAGCCGGTCGGAGTTTTCGTTGTAACAACATTGCCACCTAGTGCTCCAGTTCAGAGAGAGACTGGGAAACTACGTTTTAGCAGTCTAAACAAGTACAAAACAAGTTTGTCCCATGGATTTGTAATATATTAGAGGAGTGGACAGGCTGCAAGAAGTGCAGTGGTTCTTTTGGGGATCCACCTTGGTCCAAACTCATATAAAGTGCTCCCAAGAGGTGAAGCATTCCCACTGTAATCATAGGATAAAAAGGATAAAAAGATATTTGTCACATTCAAATTTATCTGCTCTAGAGCTAGGAATAAAGCCTAAACTGGTCATCTAAACTCTTTTTACTGTAGTAATAATAATAAACACATTAATAAACTTTGTCTCCATGGTTTTATTGTCTCTCCTAATAATCTAGGGACTCAGATTTGATGTCTAACTTACAAATGGGAAATTTTGGGTGAGGTGTAGCTGGGTGAAATTCTATGGCAAAGTTATGAAAAGAACCAGGATACTTATAAACCTGCATTTTAGCCACACTACCACCTGTCCTGTAAAATTAACTTTTTGCGAGACTGAAGGAACATACCACTTCTGAAGTAAGTCAAAACCTGCTTGCTTGCTTTTGCAATGACATGTGAGGTGTAGTTTCACAGTACCTTTTGAGGAATTTGAGGGTTTGAACATTTTAAATCTGATCCCAGTGACTATGCTACTAGAGAGATATTATACCTGCAGGGTAGAGGTAGGATTTTATTCCCAGAAGAAAAGGGCATAAGAACACCTATTCTAGACAGTCTTGGGAAGAAGAGTCAAAGTTTCCTCACTGCAACTGTGTTGATTTGAGTTTTTTTTCCAAGCGCAATAGCTGCTTTTTCTGCACATTTCTAGGTACACTGCAGGAGGGAAACTTCTGGAAGGAATGACGTAGAGACGAGGTTGAAAAAATCTGATTGCAGACTGTGTCCTTTCATTGTCTCTTCCCAGCACGACTTTGCAAGTCACTTAGGTTGACTGTATATTTTCATAGGAGATCTAATTTCAGGCGTCACCAGGGTAGTTTTCATCTACCCATATAGGCTTAAACCAAAACTACAATACTTTGGCACAAGTCCTGTTCCTCTCCAAAGACTCTGAGAGTACATAGGTGTCTGGTACCAGACTTTATGCCACCACAACTTATTGCCTCATTGGTACTAAGCTATGGACTACATCTTGTGTCCTACCTCTATTACAAAACGTAAGTAAAAGATAATTACCTTCCCCTCATGCACATTTACTCACTTAATAAACATGTTAATTGCAACATCAGCATGGATGTCTCTAGGACTGGCTAGTTTTACTGCTAATCTGATAAAAATGAGCACAAAAACCACATGTTAATTGCTTCTCTGAGGTAAGATGTGTCAGCACATTGAGAGCAAACAGAAGTGGTTAGCGCTTTGGGTTGAAATCTCCTCTAAAAGATGTTCCAGTGAAACCTCTAGGCAACTTGCATTTGGATGAATTCAAAAGCAACTCCATCTGTCAATACAGAGTTTCAGGATTACTCTGTTGGCAATGTCCAAGTTACAGGGGAACTGTTCCGACATGAAGTACCTGGCTCTGTAACCCACAGAGGCAAAAGTTCTGATATCTATGATAGTTTACAGTAATGTGCTCAATATCCCACAGCTGTAGCTGAAAATGTAAAAGGTTTAGCAAATCAGCAAATTTTCCTTGTGGGCCTTCTTGTTCTTGAACAGGAGAAGTATTCCTCTGTGTCCTAGCTGTCATTACATGCCTGACAGCTTTCGGAATGGGATGTAACAAGGTGTCCAAAACCATCAGAGACAGATTTTCCTCCCATACTAAAATATACAGTAATAACTTGGTCTCTTTAGCAAGCATCATGTGCCTTGTAAAACTGGTAAGTGGGTGGCTGGGAGCTCCTGGCTCTACACATGACTTACTAGATACCTGCAGAAGGGGAAACAGAAGTCTGTCCTCCTTTTAAATGTTTTCCCTTCTTTTAAAAGTAAGAAATGTAATTGCACAGAGACAAACACCCCATAAAATGTGATTTATTTGGAAAAACATCTGGTGCTGTAAAATTTATTGTTATAGGGATGAAATTCATCTGATATTGATTGTCTCTGTCATATGAAGGTTATCTTTGTCATTATACCAAAACCTCCATTTGTGTAAATAACAGATGGATACAGCTTTGTTTTACAGGTGAGCACTTCATAACCTGTGTTCAAAGTGAAATTGGAGTACTCAGGTGCACTGCATTCATTCTTGCCATCAAACAACATAGAGTAGGCCCTGATCTCGACCTATCTTTGACTTTTAGATCTGAGCATTAAGTGCAGAGAACAGGTGAAGATACTCAGGATGAGGTTCATCACTGCTAGAAGATGGCAGTCACACTGCCCTCACAGTCACACCCTCTTTGAATCGGGATAAATATGTTCTTGTGGAGCACGCTTCTGACCTCCTTTAGAAAAGAGTATCCACCTTGGCTGTACCAATCTTTTTGAGATGGATTTAGAGTTGAAAAAGTCTAGCTCAGATTTAGATATCTACAATGCACAAATCATTGCAATGTAAGCAGATAAATCCCCCTCAGAGCTGGTACTGCTGTAAAGGACTCCCTGCAATGTACGGTATGAACAAGCTCATCCAACTAATTTCCCAGTGTCATCCTGTAAAATTTTTTTTTTTCTAACCTCGGTGCTTTGACTACAAATTCCTTGATGTCAGTAGACTGATTGCCCATTAACTTCAGACACCTCAGTCCTGCTAGTACAAAGCTTTTCAGAAGGAAGGTGTCAGGCAGAACGACATTGACCATTGACAGTTGGGTCCTATTTGCAGAGAAGCCCTCAAGGATAGGTGACAGAGGAGGATGCTACACCTCTCCCTTATTGGATTGATTAGAGCAAGATTAGGAGGTTTTCTAAGTTAATAAAATAAGGGCATCTAAGTTCATAAAATCCCGTGGATTTTTTTTGAGTTTGGTCATCTTAATAATACCACGAATCTCATGAGGTAATTGTGCATGTCTATAACCACACTGGTACATGTAGAAATCTGTCTGGTAATTTTGGAGATTTTCTGTGGAGAGAGCTCACACCTGAATTATACTATTACAGCTAGAGCCAAAAGTGGAAGGGCTAAATCACAGAATCGCAGAATCATGGAATGTCAGGGGTTGGAAGGGACCTCAAAAGATCATCTGGTCCAGCCCCCCTGCCAGAGCAGGATCACCTACAGCAGATCGCACAGGAACGCGTCCAGGTGGGTTATATGTATATGTGTATGGTATATGGTATATGGTATATGGTATATGGTATATGGTATATGGTAGGTTTTGCCAAACTAAGAAAGTATGAAAGTCTTAATCAGTGCAATTAAGTCCTAAATTCTCGATGCTTGAACTTCAAGATTTTATGCTTTCAGAGTAGATCCATAGGGAACGTTTTCAAGCAGACGCAAGCTTTGCAGAAATACCCTGACTGTTAGAAAATACAGCTTACGTAAGACCAAGGGCAGAAGCAAATTCCAACCTGTCAAAGCCCTTCACTTAAAATAATTTCTCTATCACTGTCCCCAAACAAACACATCTCAGGACTGTCAGCTGTGATATCTCCTGTGCAGAAGCATATTCTCTGGGGTACAAGTGATCTCAAACCAGAGATGATTTAGCTTTGAGAACTTTTAACCAACATTATATTCTGTCCACATTCTGAAGTCAAATAGGAAAGTCTGCTTTTACTTGTCCCAGTTGCATCTATGAAAATTAATCTCAGCCATCAGTTAGAGTGGCCAATATAACTGATGTACCATATAACATGAGGTGTACTTGTCCACAGGGAAGAGAAGATACGGGACTCATTGAAATGAATTTAAAATTATTTTTTTTTACTGAAGTTGGTAAACAGTAACGTTCCTCCAAGGTCCCTAATTCCCAAATTAAGAAGCACAAAAGACTGTCATTATGAAAACCTGCTTAAATTCAAGTCCAAATGGTTTACTGACTAAAGTAAGCAAAGCAAATCTCAGCTTTTATTGCAAATTGCAGATTTTTCAATTTTATGTTGAAAAAGAAAATAAAAAGAAAGATCTATTTGGATCAATCAGAAAGAAATTAGTGGCATGACTTTTTTTTTCTCCTGTTTTTAAATTTTGTGTAAAAAAAAAGTCTTATTTGGGACAGTAGGACTGGGAAGACAGAATGCTGCACATTGCAATGCCAGTTGACATATTTTGTTATTTAAAAAGCAAAAAGCAAGTACCGGGTCAGACTAGCAACCTGTCTCCAGAAGGAACCGAAAAATAATGTCTATGGAAAAGCATAAACCAATATTTCTTCAGAATTCTCTCCCAGTCTGCAATACCTTACAAGTCAGGGATTTCCTGAGCCTGAAATTGTGATTTCTATGTAACTCAATGAACTTCTTTGCAAAGATTTCGAAGCAACACATGAACTCATCTAAACTTTTAGTACTTGTAATATCTGATATTAGTATATGGGAACAGGGAATTCCATGGACTGATGGCATATTCTGTTACGAGAGACGTTCTCTAGTTTGTTCTAAATCTCATTTGATCCACCTCACTATTGGACCAAAACTGTGAACGATCTTTTCCCAATGTATCCATTTCTACTTAATGAAAAAAAATCCCCTAACATTTGCTGAATGAGTGTGACTCCTCTTGTTTCTTGCCATGAAACGGGAAGGAGAAAATGCGCGTGTCAAAGTCACTCTTCCCTCCAGCTGCTGTCTGTAATCCCACTCTAAAACAAGATACTGAGCAGGATTTTGAAAATACCTCTAAGATACAAGATGACTAATACTGGACATCACCTATGGTCCTCACTACTGTTGTGTATGTGGTGGAGACTTCCTGGACAGAAAGCCTTGCTTTGAGGTGAAAACTGGTTTGGCATCCCAGTAGAGCAGAATTCTTGTCACAGCTGATGTTGTTGGATGGGCAAAAGAAACAATGTGGTTTTTTTTTTTTTTAAATAAAAAAAGCTCTCTCTGACGTTATTTTATGGGCAACAATATCCAAGTTGGGAGATACTACCTCTAGGACTGTAATCTTCTTGCATATTTCTTTTACCTGGTATCTGTGATTTGCTTACATGCCTCTCTGTTTTTATTGTGGGTACAATTTGTGTCATATTTTCTAGCTGAACCTAACTAGGAACAGTGATCTTATCTCTGCAACAAGAGTATTCATACATGTGTTTCACAGCTCGGATTTAGTAGATAATGACATGTGAAAGTAATGGAAATTACTTACTAATCAATTTTTATCTCCCAACCATTAAAAACTCAATGTGTCATGCCACACAGTCCCTGAGAGTATCTTAAATAAGATCTCTAAATCAATAGTAAATACTGATTTTGGTGGGTTTTTTCTTCTTAGTTACCAAACCATGAGGAGTGCTTACGGTATTTCTAAGCACTTCTCAGATATCATCAAGTCTAAAATTTGCATGGTTTTGATTAAACAGATTGTCTGTAAACACAAAATCTAGTACAGGTATAAAAGAGTTTGGCACAACATAGGCAAAAAAAAAATCAACCAAAGTATTGAATCTTTACCAATTTAAACATTAACTCAAAAATGTCTCCAAATGCACATACTAACAGAGATACATACTCATATGTGTGCATTTTCCACTACACATGAGGGAAAAGTTTGGCATCTTTTCTGATTGTTAAATTGTCTCACCGATACGTTGTCAAGCGTCAGTGAATAGACTAAGGCAGGAAGATGAGAAATAAGAGGTGAGCAATTCTGGAGGAGAAGCTGCTGGGAGCGTTAGTGTTGATCCATGTCTGCGTTGAAGAGCAAGGAAGTTCTCTGAAAGAAATCAGCTTCTTGGTTCACAGAAGATCTCTGCAAGACAGGTATAAATTTCATTTAGAACGTCCTAATTAAGGTCTTGGGAACGCTTTGGATAAATCGACTGAGACACCGATTCAGGGCGTGCAGATTTTAGGAATGCTGAGCAGCATTCTAGAGGGTAACCCTTCTGTCTCCTAGGACCTAGAAGGCTGCTGGCCTTTGTGTGCACATAGGCTTTACCGGTGCTACCTTACAACTAACAGCATGGCCAAGGAGGAGGCACCACAGAGCAAACTCCCATGGAGCAGTGCATGATCTCTCTGGGAAGCGCAGGCACTACCCAGGTTTCAGAACAAACTAATGACTTTGCCCCAGCGTTGACAAAAACCATCAGCAAAAAATATCTGTCATGTGAATTTACACAAAGCATATTTCTTGGGTCAGGCATGAAATCAGAATTCCTTTAAGGAAGATGAGACTTTAAACACTTACTGTCGGGGAAAATATAAAAAAAAAAAAAAAAAAAAAAAAAAGAGTCTCCAAAGGCCTTATCTCACGCATGATACAGTCACAAACATCTGCTTCCGCTTCAGTTTTTCCTTCTGTTAAAAACTAAAGAGAGTGTTTCCAGATCCCTGGAGCAGCTGTCCCTTTTAAGCCAGATCCATAGCAATATGACACACTCTGTTGGCCTGTGGATGGGAAAATGCTGTATTTATTAAAACAGACAATTTTTATCCACAACTGTTAGGCAAAGCAGTGGAAGTCTATTACCAGTCTATTACCAGATTTTTTTTTTTTTTCATACAGGGTTTCAAATTCTGAGTTAGAAATTGGCAAGTATATGTGGCATGTTTCAGGAGACTCTCATCAATAGCAAATGTGAGATGCAAATTCAACTAAAGCCTACAGTTTAATCCTCATTAAGAAACTCATTGGTGTCCACTTTATCAGGATAATGAGATAGAAAACAAGAGTCCTAAGGGAGACCTTAATTAGGCGTTTTGGCAGGTTAGTTAAAATGAGTGTGTGATGACTGATTTGGGGGGTTTGCTATCATTGCATTTTGTTGCTAATATGCACTTGCAGATATATCTTGTTCCCTTAAGCTTTAAAATGCACTTGGGGTCTAGTTCAAGTAGCTGTCTTCATTCTATGATTTTTTTAAATCCTTCCTCTAAATTCCTACAGAATTTCAGTGCCCCTGCCCAGTCAGACATTGGGAGACAGATTTTACTTGGGCTCTTTACAAACCATTATGTCAGTAGTCAATGTGTGAAGCAATCTGAATCTTACAAATATGTTTAAGGATAATCTTTGGGCTAAAGCAGAGGAGATAACTTCCTAGTCAGAACACACCCCCTTTGTTCAAACTGGAGCAAATAATTTAATCTCTCTGTGCCTCTGATCCTTATCTGTAAAATAAAAAAGAATATAATTTGCTTGCTTGTGTTATTTTTCTTATTATTGTTATCTATTTTAATCTTCATCAGACAAAACCTGCTTTTTATTGTGTACACAGACCACACAATCTCTGATGTTGACTGTGGATATTAGCTGTTCCTGCAAAATAAACACATCCTCATCACATCCCTGTTTGACTGCAGCACATTTCCCTTCTCTGCTTTCTCCACAGCTTAAGTACTGTTCAGTTGTCACATAGGACTTGGTTGCTAATTCGTCCAATTAAATGTTATTTCATGGACAGGCAAATTTCCAGAAGTTGAATGATTCTGCAGTGCTCTGACCCCCAGAAGCAGGGAAGGATTTTCAATACATCGTCAGAGCCAGTGGCTCAAGAATGCCCCAGGCCATCAGCTGGTGGGGGCTGGAGCATATATTCTGGAGAAATACCTGCCTGTACCAGCCCTGTTCTTGCTGTCCTTCTCACAACCCTGTTACTAATTACTACCCAGAGAAAGGCTTCAAACCTGTAGGGACATTTGGTCTATCTATAGCAGTAATAAAATAAGTTTAACCTTTTATTATTATGCTAGCAATTTAATCTAATCTCAATTTATTCCTATGATATAATTTTACTAAATAAAACAAGTCAATAACTTTTCCCTGATCATGTTCCCTGCGACCAAGAGAATTCACATCTATACAGATCAGCTTTCTCATCCTCCACAGTCAATGACCTTATATGAATTGCCTGCTACGTGTGATCTCTATGTCCAGATCACCACAAGCTATGTGGTTGTCACTGGTTGGCTTGGGCCAAAATCAAGCTGCAAGTCCAGGAATTGTTAACAGTCCAGTTTATCACATAACAGGGCATGAGCCAGGGCCTGGCTGTGCCTTAGGAGCATGGCTGCAGCCAAAGAGACCCAAATACAGACACTAATACCAACAGAGGAAGGCGCAAAACTCCAAAACATTTTGCCTGCAGAGACTTCTGCTGCTGATGCTACATCTGTGAGTTGTTCAGGGCTTACAGGGGTTGGCAAAACTAGAAGCAAGGATGCCTTGATTCGCAGAGTTGACTTGCCCAGGAAAGCACAGTTGTCCTCTTTTCTTTCATTTAAAACCAAAGAGAAGAGCAACACTGGTAAAGGCTCATTTTTAAATGGCACCCAGAGGTTGGAGAGCCCCTGCAGGATAGACAAAACCTGGGTTCAGAGCTCCTCTCAACGTTCCTCAGAGGTCAGTACCGAAAATGTTGTTTAACATCTTTGTTGGCAACGTGGACGGTGGGATTGAGTGCACTCTCAGTAAGTTTGTTGACATCGAGCTGTGTGGTGTGGTCAACATGCCAGAGGGATGGGATGTCCTCCAGAGAGACCTGGACAGGCTTGAGAGGTGGACTCATACCAAAATCACGAAGTTCAATAAGACTAAGTACAAGGATCTGCACATGAATCAGGGCAATCTCAAGCACAAATAGAGGCTGTGCAATGAGTGGATGGACAGCAGCTCTATGGAGAAGGACTTTGGGGTGTTGGTGTATGAAAAGTAGAATGTGAGAAGGCAATATGTGCTTGAAGCCCAGAAGGCAGATTGCTTCCTGGGCTGCATCAAAAGAAATGTGAATCAAAAGAAAAATGAAGTGAGGTGATTCTGCCCCTCTGCTCTGCTCTGGTGAGACCTCACCTGGAGTGTTGCATCCAGCCTCTGGGACCCCCAATGTGAGAAAGACATGGACCTGCTTGACTGAGTCCAGAGGAGGCATTCCTGCTCTGGCAGGGGGATTGGACTTGATGATCTTTCGAGGTCCCTTCCAATCCCTAACATTCTATGATTCTATGATTCTATGAGGCCACAAAGATGATCAGGGGGTTGGAATACCTCCCTGTGAGGACAGAGAGTTGGAGTTATTCAGCCTGGGGAAGAGAAGGCACCAGGGAGACCTCAGAGCAGCCTTCCAGTCCTCAAAGGGGCCTACAAGAAGGAAGGCGAGGGACTCTTGATCAGTGAGTGTTGTGATGGAACAAGGAGTAACAGTTGCAAACTGAAAGTAGGTAGATTTAGACTAGATATGAGGAAGTAAACCCTCAATGGTGAGACGCTGGCAGAGACAGATACGTTGTGGAAGCTCCCAGTCTGGAAGTGTTCAAGGCAAGGTTGGACGGGGCTTTGAGCAACCTGGTCTAGTGGAAGGTGTCCCTGTCCATAGCGTGGAGGTGGGAACTGAATGATCTTTATGGTCATTTCCAACCCAAAACATTCCATGATTCTATGACTCAGTGGGGAGCAGACTAAACCAACAGATCTTCCAATCACAGGCTAGGATGAGACCATATACCTCCACCTCCTATCAAGGCTATATCTCTGCATAGAAAAGTTGCCACTCAATGACTTGGTTGTCCACAATGAAAATCCAGAAAAAAAAATTATGTCACTGGACTCAAGGTTCACAGAGATATTTATTCCAGAGATGCAAAAGCTGATTATTTGCAACACATTGTTTCTGATGGCTTCTCAGTTTAGTTGGCTAAAATATTTCGGCTCAAAAAAATCCTTTGAAAGGTATATGACTTGTCCTGCTGTCTGGGCAGGAGTCACAAGCTTTCAGTTCTGGCTGGACCAAAGCTACCACACTGCTGAGAATAGCTGAATTTAGGTTCTTTTCTGGCTGTGAGATGTAGTGTTTAAGGCATCATTCCTAAAGTTACAAATTTGCAAAGCTGTGCCTTGAATGACAATGGTGCGTAAGGCCTCTGGAAGGACATCCTAGCTGTTTTTTCTCGAAATAGAAAAGTTTAAGATACCAAACAAAGACAACAAGGCTGTCCCACTTTTCTGGCAAGGCTCCAATTTGATAATTACTATTTCACCTATCCATATTCCCTCTGCTATTTTAATTGCAAAAATTTACATGTGTGTCCCCCTTGAATTCATGGGGTGTTACTCAGTTGTGTTTCATATTTGTCACACTGCCTCCCAAAATAAAGTGAATTTTGTCAAACTTGGCAGAGCAGAGGAATGTGTACTGAGATTCTTTACCTCTGTAACTCCATGCACAAGAGAAACACTAGGTCCCCATCTGCTACCTTGAGGAAAGGTCTTTGGTACGGAGATTACCTGAGATCACAGGATGGTCTTTTCTCTTCTAGATATCTATATCACCTTGATCATATCAAGTGGAGATACAATTTTTATAGCAAAACCCTCTAATGTGAGGGTTGGTAAAATTACATAAAAGTTCATTTATAATTGCGTAGATTCTTTTTTTTTCCTTATTCATCACCATGAACAGAGAAAAACAAAAATCTATGCATAATGTGATTTACCTGACTTTTAATCTCAAGCAATATATCATGAACTTTTCTCAATGAGACAGAAGAGTCCTATGATTCCAGATACTCTGTGCCTGTGAAATATAAACTTAGGGTTGTTACTGTTTAGTCTTGGAGATGTAGTAAAAGGGATGGAGATCCTCATGTGTTCCAACATAAGATTTTCAGTTCTGACAGTGTCTGTCAGCATTTATTGGCCGGCTGAGCCCTAACCCGCGACAGCTTTCCACATGTTTTTTCAGTTTTCCATCCTCCTTTTTTAAGGTCTAGAGGTCTGAACTCAATAAAGTATTGATCTCTTCAGTGATGCGTTTGGAGACAAAATCACCACTATTTATTCATTGCTAACTGTATGTTACACACAAAAGCAGATTATTAATTTCTATCCATTCTAAATGTTCTGCTTACAGATGAACTCAGTCCTCAAACAGGGCCTTTATGTTCAGAAATATTACAGTTGTTCATTTAAGCAGTTACCATTGAACAGACCTCTTTGTCTAAATATTCCAAGTCACTATACGTGACAGCGCACAAGTTTTTTTATCTCTGAACAATTTGCAGTGTTCTTTATGGTGTATCTTTGTTTCCCACCCAGAACTTGCTGGAATAGTGGCTTTGCTTTTTTACAGAACTGAGGATTTATCGACCTATTTGGTACCACTGGGCATGAAGCAGGTAGTTAGACAACTGTAACAGCTCCCGAATCCCAGCTCTGCCTACTAAGCACATAGGAACTGGAGAACATTGGATCAGCTTCAGACGTTTATCCCAAAAAATCCTTATCAGAAATCCCTGTGCCACGTTGCTCCTCTGAAAAATCTGTTTGTAGCAGAAGAGCTTTATTCAGAGCAAACTAGCTTTCCTCTGCACTACAAACTGCCCCCTGACATAAGCAGTTTCTGTTCATCTCTAAACATCCCCATTTGAGGGACGATATTGATAAGGTGATGAAAAATCAAGCGTGGAATCACCCAGACATTTCAGATTTCCTGGAGGGTTTCCAGCAATGCTCTGCTTGTCTGTACCACACTTGACTCCATGGTACCTGAACACCAAGCTGAGTCAGAGGGACTGGAGTCGCTTATGTTTTTTATCTCTGAGAAAATACACTGTAGATGATTTCAGAATTGCCTCAGGGTCTTATTCTTGAGGTTTTAGTGTGCATCAGTTACAAGGGGAAAGCAGTATTAACTAGAAACCAAACAGAAAATAACTAAACTGGGTCATTCTGCAGCCAGTTATTATAAGGGCTTTTGAACCTCTCAAAGGCTTTCCCATTTCTGTCCAGACACTGGTTTTACAAAATGTCTCTTTGGAGAGACAACTTGCATCTTCATTTTCCAGTCTTGTCTTTCACACTTGTGTGAAAACCTTCGCAGTCATTAATCACCAGCTTGCAGCAAAATAAGCAGAACCTCTGAACCTGTCTCGTGCCAGAGCACCGTTAAGAAAAACAGTTTATCATTTAACTCAACATTGTTCGCGTGTGAAGTTTATCTCTCCTAATGAGATGCTGTTCTCCACGGGTATTTTTTCCCCGTATTTCATTATTATGGCTCCCTTTAGGCAGGTTTCCCTTGAGTTTTAATTATGAAAACAACACCTGTTTTCAGTGCCAGTGTTGGAGTTTTCATCCATTCCAGAGAAAACATTTGCTTCTCTGTTATCCTGAATGTCTTCCACTCTCCACATTGATTACCCAGAAAAATGCTGATTGATTTTATCTTGACGTTTCAGTGAACGCCTCATCTTCCTCATTCTTCTTCTGAATTTTAGAAAGCTACACTCACCCTTGTTCTCTTCGGTCTTCCAATTAGGGAATACTTGTGAGTCTCCTTTCCTGTTTTAAACCCTTGTGTGATCCAATCTCTTGCTGCTGTGCCCTATCCTTTTTGAACTTGCTCTCCTGGCCACTGGGGAAGTGCAAGGATTTTTTTTTTGTGCTTGGTCTTTAGTCAGACCCTAAGAACTGCTGCAACATTTCCACAGAAAGATCACCCTGCTTTTAAGCTTCAGTGTAAGAATTGTTTTTGTTGTTTGTGTTGGTTTGGGTTGAAGAGACTGGTTTTCCATCACATTCAGCACATCCATCATATCATCCAATATTAAATTATGCATGTGTTGCCTTCATGACCATGGTCAAAATGTTTCTCCTAAAGTATTCTGGCTATATTTGAAACCTGTGTTATTGTTATGTTAGTGTTTTATTGCCCTAGAAATAATAAATAGTGGTGAATAATAGAGTAGTTCATACCTTGACTATCCTCTGCTTTTATCTCGTATACAATTTTTCATCAGGTCTGAGGGGAAAATATGGCATCAAACAGCCAAAAATAATAATTTTGTCCATATAATAATAAAGTGGCATTTCACATCTAGCAATATATATTGAAAGAGCAAAGAGAGATAGACATAAAGCACTGCCAGTCTTATAACATTACTCATCTAGGGAGCTGGATAAAATTGACTATCAGACAGAACATCTATTTGGAAATTTCTGGATTCACCATAAAGAAAGTGATTTTCCATGCAAGCCACTGTGTCAGAGCCAAGCAATATCCCAGCCTCCAGTCTTGGATAAAGCCAAAGAACTGAGTAAGATCCAAATCTCAAAGCACAGCCATGTATGGAGCGAGTTTGAGATTCATTTTGTCCAACATGAACTTCCTAAAAAGTGACTGCTTTAAACTAGACATTCGGCTTCCTCCTATAGCTTATAAAAATACATAATTGAAGACACTTGGTCTTTGGAAAGCATGAATGATCCCTAGAGTGGCTCTTTTAACCTGACATTTGAAGAATTAATCTTACATGAAATGTCTAATTTTTAGATAGGTTAAGGTAGATTAGATGTGTTCTACCTTAAATGGTCCTGAAACTTTTTAACAAACAGGAGTAATTTCAGGTTTCATAGTCATGTTCTAAATCTGATCTCTATATCCTGGCACACTAAAATCAACACTGAATTTAAGTGGAACATACTTTATCCCTCATATAATGATTGTAGTTACAGTAAAGACTGTGTCTTCTCATACTCAGAAACCCAACTGTAATAAAAAAATATAATTCAAACAAACTTTGTCTGATCTTTTAAGGTATTTCCAGAGAGATATGAAAGAGTTAAAAAATAAGTCATGACTGTTTATTTCTTTCTTCTCTAGTAACAGTGAGTCAAATCTACCCCATTTTCACTATGGATTTTCTTGAATCACTGTTACCTCACTCCTAGCTACCTTGAAATTAAATCCATCAGTGTTTCTCACATGATTTGCAAATAAAGAAATTATTTAAATTAATCTACATTTTGCATATGAAATGATTAAAATTTAGAAGATTATTATAGTAAAAAAAATGACATTATATCTAACTTAAATCTGCCCTCCTTCAGTTTTGAAGTCATTACCTCTTTTTCTGCCACTACTCCATGCCCTTGTAAAAATCATGGCAACGTTTTTCCTGCAGCGTATTGACCACATCATACAGCTTGGTGTCATCAGCAGACTTGCTGAGGGTGCCCACTGCTCATGACACCAAAAAAGATGTTAAAAACATTGGTCCCATTACTGACCCCTGAGGAATGCCACTCATCGCTGGTCTCCACCTGGACTTCAAGCTGTTGACTGAAACTCTTTGAGTGTGACCATCCAGCCAATTCCTTGTCCACCTAGTGATCCATGCATCAAACCCATGACTCTCCGTTTTGACAGTGTTAAATGCTTTGCACAAGCCCAGGTAGATGATGTCAGATGCCCCTCCCTTATTCACCAACGCTGTACCTCCATTGTAGAAGGCCATCAAATTTGTCATGCACAATTTGTCCTTGGTGTTGGCCGTCACTGTCACCTCCTTATTTTCCACATGCCCTAGCATAGTTTACAGGAGGATGCACTCCATGATCCTGCCAGGCACAGAGCTTTGGCTTTCCTAATCTAATCACTGGTTGCTCAGACAATTTCTCTGCATTCGTCCCGTGATTCCTGTCCTTGCTTCCACACTCTGTCCTTTCTTGCTTTTTGAGTTTAAGTTTATCCAGAACCTCCTGGACAACAATCAATACATGAATTAGTAGTATAACCTGGTGTTTAACGTGTTATGAATTTGCCTTATATTTTTGTTTTATTTTTTAATCTGCAAAAAAAATAAAATCCTAACCCGGTTTGAACAAAGAGATTCCAACAGTTTTGTTATATTGCAAGAGGAAAAAGAAAGGGGTAACATTTTCACGTATCCATGCTCCCAACAGTTTGGATGACTCATATCAACAAAGTCATATTCCTTGAAGCTCTGGTTTATGGGAAACTTCACTAAAACAACCAACCATTCATCAAAAGATAATTGCCAGCATTGGATAAACTTGCAGAATCCAAAGAAAGCTGAGGGACTTTTTATGTTGGCGAAGACTATTACTCATCGGATGGCAGTTGCAGCTTTCGAACTGCAATTGCCGAATTTGGTATTCATAAGAAAAAAAAAAAATCCACAAACAACACAAAAGTGAAACAAAAGCCCTGCTAATGTTTAAATTTTATAGTGAGATACAGCCACAAGGCACTAGCACAGAAGAATATTTCTGATTGGCTACCAGCTGTTGGAGTTGAACAGATGAGTTGGAAAGTAGCAATTTACAAGCTATTTCATATTTAAAACTGTTAGGTCCTGTGCAAAACAATCTTTTTTCTTTTGGAAAAACAATAGAAAAAAATATTTAAAAAAGATCCCTGTAAGAAAGGAAGTATCCACTGACAACAGATTCTCTCAGCACAATGAGAAATTTTAGATTTCTCTTTATTCTTTCAAATATTTTATTTCTTTCAAACAAACGCTTCATTCTTTCAAATGAATCAGCATCATTTAATTTTGTTAAAAGTCAGACTTGTTCCTTGCAAACATTAATTACTAACCGGCTTCACCTCTGCCACGTTGTGAAGTGTCACAGTTTAACTTAGAGCTCATTTTTAATCATTGCTGTACTGACAGAGCTATTTTAATACAAAGTCTTCCAGAATTTCTGAATACAGTTACGCAAATTGTGTTTAATTAAGAAACGTTACTGCGCTTATACTAGAATGGAAAGAATAAATGTTTATTTCAGGAAAATGTAAAAGATTTGTGCAAAACCATTGCATTCTATATATAGTCCTTCATTTAACAACTCTACAAACCTGCAAAAGTTAGTTCTTGTTGAAAACTGCCAGGCTACATACAATGAAATCTGGAGTAGTAATACCAGAGAGCTGTCAGTCAGCCATCCATCCATCTAATTGGCTTCTTACCATCTTTCCATCATGTTTTTTTTATAACTGGTCGCCTCTGGCTAAAATGCAAATCATGAGGAAGAGCCGTCTAGAAAAAGCTGCTGCTTTCTTAATTATCTGTCAGAGTATGGACCAGTGGACCCTGGGCCGCAGAGTAGAGTTATGCTAAGCAGCAAGGCATCATGGGAATTGGAGTGACAGCTCATTTTCCTCTTGTGTTTTTTCTGCGTTCGAATGACAATGCAGAAATACGGGTTTTTCCCACACTTTCTCTGAACACCTGGGCCAATGCTCAGGGGAACACAAAGCCAAAACTGTCACATTTCCAGACATGGTCTTATTGCTGTCACTGTGACAGGATTGTTGACAAATGCCAGCAGTCATCTCAGCATCTTGGGAAATGTCTGCCGTGGTTGTGTCAACAGCCTGACAGAAATTGTTAATGTTTAAACTTCTTCCACTGACAGAATCCTGTCTTGCTGACAGTATTTGTCATATGAAACTCAATCTTTGTCAAACTTGCTTAAAAATTAACACTTCCTCCATTTCTTTTGCAGCTAACTGCTTGTGTGCTTTTCTTTTTTTTTCCTTAAGTAATAAGATTTCAACAAGGTAATATTCCACAGTCCACAATAAGTCCAAGAGCAAAAGCACATTATAAACTTATGGCCAGCTTGTCCTTTTGACCTCTGCTACAATGATAATTATGCTTTTATTCCTTGCCCATTTTTTTTGCCTTAGGAATCAAAGTTCTGAATTATTCAAGAGCCATAAAAATCCTATTTCTCAGTGTACAATGTGGAAAATCAATTAAACAGAGTTAGCTTAGCACTTATATAAAAATCAAGTTACAAGTTTGTAGACATACATTAACTGAGTCCTTCTCCAACTTTGATTTTGAAGGTCAGTGCAGCCGGATAGTGAAACAAGGTCAGTAAGTCTTATCTGGAAACATTATTCCAGCTCTAAATCTGAAAATTGGTTGTGTATTGGTTTGTGCAAATGAAAAGGCAAGCCACATAATCAACGCTGTGTATCTTACAAAAAAAAAAAAAAAAAGGCATGGGAATATCATGGATCATTTAAATTTATCTGAGTGAGCATGGCTGCACCCAAGAAGACATGAACTAATCATCAGTATCTCATTGGGTGTTATGGGCAAAGTACCAGCGTGGAAGACTTCTGCATTTATTTATAATTTAGTAGGGAAACTTGAAGGTCAAATGTGTAGCCAGAGGTGTGGAGACCTTCAGAATGGTGCAAGACATGATCTTGGATCTCCATTAGGTGGATTTTTGCCTGTGAATCCCTACTGACACCAAACCCATGTCCCTTGGTGGCATTATGTAATCAGTAGTTATTAGGATATCTCTAAGCGAGTGCAAAAATCAAACCTTGGCTGCGATTGAAGATTTAGCCAGAGTGATGTTCAGGATACATTTTAAACCTAGGTATTTACACCTTCTCCCACTTATTGCTGTCACAGAAAATATTTAGTGGGCACTTCTCTAACCTTTGGGAAAATGAATTCATTCCATTAGTAATCCTTGCATGGGCCTGACTTTGTGTCTCAAATGTTTCATTAAGATCAAACATTATTCTTCATTTAACTTCCTAACCTGATTTGTGTATATCGTTAAGTATCTGTCATTTTCCGGCCACTGAAAGACAGGAGCAACCCCTGGACAAACAAAGAGATGCTCGTTGATATGAAGAAGGAATATAGTCCAAGATACTGAGTGTGAGCCAGAGAGCTGAGACTGCTTTTATCCTCACTTCAGTACTCTGCTTTTTAGTGTGATTTTTTTCAGTTGCATAGGGCCAACTATTAAAACTTGGGTCCCTAAAGTTAGTTACAAAGCATCTTCCGCAATTAATTAAGTATATGACCTGTTTCTAGAAAAGACCGTCTGACTCTTCCGTTGTGCACAGTAATGGATGAAGGTGCTCAGCATCTCTGAGAAACAGGGTATTTCTTTAAGCACTAGGTTCTTAAAGAACTCATGGCATTTGGTCTAGAGGTTGAGTTTAGACTTGATATTGTCTAAATATCCTCGGTTTGGTTTCCCATATAAGGTGTGAGAACAGCTAGATACCTAAGGATGAGATCTATTGAAGTCAGCAGCCTGAGCAAGGTACTGCCTATAAGAGTGAAAAATATGAAATGTGAGCAAGAGGGAAAATTAATCTGTGGTTTCAGTTCTTAATTCTGTGAATATTTAAATGCTTTTTGTCCTCCAGACCTGTTTCAGCTTCGTAATGGATTGGATCTAACTGACAAGTGAGGTCAGCAAGTGCGTTTGTTGTGAAATGCTGACATTTTGGGTGCTGAACTTTCCAGCATCGTGGTCTGAGTAGTGTATGCTCTCTGAAAGAAAAGGAGGTGTTTCTGGAGAACAAGCAAGGTGCCAAGGAAAAGTAGACTTCACTTCCATTACAAAGAATCTGAGAAAACATTCTATTCTCCATAGTCCATTCACAGAACTTAACTACTTAAGCTTAAAAAAATAATTTAAGAACATGACCTTGTCTTGCCTATATCTTCACTTTCCTACTTGCCAAACTGATATAATTAAATTCAGTTACTTTGAAATATCTATGAAGCTGAGAATTACAAGATGGAAGAATGATCTAGCATTATTATTTCTTGGTTTTAAGTCATTTTACTGTTTACCACCAAAGCATCATAATGATGTAGGTTTGCTCTCTTTTACCTCCTGGACAGTGAAATCAATCCTAATTTGGAATTTTGAAATTGTGTAAAATTTCCGACAGAATTTGGAGGTAATGAATACATAACTATGATCTGCTACCAAGAATGAAATTTAAACACTGTTAAATAAGAACATATGAAATATTGCCTGAGGAATCCAATCTTTCCTGAATTTTGCTCACAAAGGTTTACTTACACTACTATATCCGAGGCTGATTATCAAGAAGCATCAATTATCTTTTTCCAGTGTACAGGAATGATGTCAGATGAATGTAGCAGATGGTAAAATTTGATATTGTTGATGTGATCTGTACTTCTAAGAAAGTTTCAGTTCAGAGATTTGAAAATTCTTTGTAAAGCAATATGACCTCTATTTTACAGGTAAAGAAACTCAACAGAACAACCAGCGCAAAAAAAAAAGGTAAGTCAGTAGACAACTTGTACTGATCGTAGACATATTTATGTGACTTGGTCAGAGCCATAAAGCGAATTGATTGCAGACCCAAGTTCAAAATCTCATGTGCCCAGAATCCTACCCTTTGCATAACAGAAACAATCCCATATGCGTCTGTCAAAAAGCATGCTAGAGAGTTTGAAACAAATCCATCTTGCCATTCCTGACTTAGCTCTGGGTGAAAGTTATGTGTATCTGTATAAAACAAAATTCTGGTCATAAATTTGTTTGTTTTTTTTCTGAAGTTATCTCTGTCATAAAGAAAAGTTTGAGGGTTCAAACTTGATTTCCAATCATTCATTTATGAAATGTTAAATTTGACTGGAATAAGAAAGGGTTTTGACTGAAATAAAATAGGCAATGCTTCGCAATTCCATACCAGACACGAGCAAAGAAAAACACTTGAGCTACTCAAATGGGGCCCTATCAGATATAAGATGCAAAATTCAGCCCTGCAAGGAAAGATTTTGGATTCACACAGTTTATCTGCTTGGAAGTTGACGAACTGAAAGACAGATATCGAAAACTTAAACTGGTTCTTTGTGTTCCCTGGCCAGTCTTGCAGCAACCTCTTCTTCCCCAAACCATGGTACATCTGTGCACAGCTGCACTGGGTGAGACTGAAAATCCTTCATTCTCCTTGACACAACTACAATGATGTAAAGAAGAGAACAGAGTGGAAAAGCCTGTAAGAGCAGAGCACAGCATAGACTGTGCAGCCTGAGTCCTGGGCTAAATAATTATCTCTGGGTATTGTATTATTTGCATAATTAAAAAGTTTGGCTGAATTTCCGACACGCTGTCTCCTGCATCAGGGAGGTGGTGGGGGTGAGTTAATCAGCAGGAGGAAAGTGAAGGTTAATGAATTGTTATTCAGATGGTGCAGGCCCTGTGAGATTTGTGGATAATTGATACCATTTGGGAGCTAAGGCTGAATGGAAGACAAGAGAGGAGCTGCTGCAGCAGCTAGACTGGAAAAGAGCAAGCAAACGTTAACTTAGCAATTATCATTTTGATGGGTTTGTTTGTCTTTTTTTTTAACTTCCTCTGTCGCTCTCTCTTTTCTTTTTTTTTTTCTGTTCCCTCATGAGTTGAGTAGAATTAAGATGGATGCAAAAGAATCATTCTAAAAAGGTAAATATCTGGCAAAAGCAATGGCCTTTGAAAACTCATCTGGGAAACTGTCATATGGAGGGTAGAAAGATAATTTAGGGTGAGCTGGAAATGAGGTAGCAGCTTCAGGTTGCAGAGTTTCCTTTGACTTCAGCACGGGGTTTTTTTCAGTAGATGAAATTCCCCTTTTGCAGAAGTCCAGAGTAAGGCTTGTAGACCGTTAACTAACACTTATTACTCATGCTGAGGGCCGGTTTAGCTCAGTGGGTTGAGCGTAGTTCTTGAAACACCAAACGTTGCGGGTTCAATTCCCGTTCGGTTCTCATGTGTTGCGTGACCTAGTCGAGAGGTGGCGTCCCTGCCCACAACAGGGAGGTTGGATTAAAATGATCTCTGAGGTCCCTTCCAGCCCAGGCCATTCTATGATTCTATGATTCTATGAAAACTAGAGGACATGAACTCAAGTCCCATTGTATTCATCATTGTCCAAAAAGTTCATGTCCCAAGATCCCTACTGTTTTAATCAAGAAAACATCATGAGAATCACAGAAACAGAATTGTTGAGACTGGAAAAGATCTCTGAGATCAAGTCCAACCTATGACCCAACACAACCACATCAACCAGACCACGGCACTAAGTGCCATATCCAGCCTCTCCTTAAACACCTCCAGGGATAGTGACTCCACCACTTCCCTGGGCAGTGGATCCCAGTGCCTGAGCACCTTCTCCGTGAGGAAGGGCTTCCTGAGATCCAACCTGAACCTCCCCTGGTGCAGTTTCAGGCTGCGCCCTCTCGTCCTGTCACTGGTTGCCCGGGAGAAGAGCCCGACCTCCACCTGACTGCACCCTCCCTTCAGGGAGTTGCAGAGAGTGAGAAGGTCCCTCTGAGTCTCGTGTTCTCCAGGCTGAACACCCCAAGCTCCCTCAACCTCTCCTCACAGGACTTTCCCTCCAGTCCCTTCCCCAGCCTCGTTGCTCTCCTCTGGACCCGCTCCAGCCCCTCAAGGTCTCTCCTGCAGTGAGGGGCCCAGACCTGCACACAGGGCTCGAGGGGAGGCCTCCCCAGGGCTGAGCACAGGGTCAGAATGACATGCCTTCTCCTGCTGGCCACACTGTTCCTGATACAAGCCAGGATGCCATTGGCCTTCCAGGCCACCTGGGCACACTGCTGGCTCATGCTCAACCAATTGTCAACAAGAAGAAACCCACGAGGTGACATGTAGTACCTAAAGTTACAAACAGGTGACTAAAAGAAGCCACGTGTCTTGAACTGGGCCATGGTAAATCTTGAAGTATAAACCATCCTTCTGAACCACGTTGCAGGGGTTCACCAGGTTGCCCACATTTGACGCCTTAAGGAAGAAAAGAAAAACACTACTAAAAGATTTCTGTCCAAGAACAGTTTTCAGATGACTGTTTGAAGGTAAGCAAGATGGAACTCTTGTCCATCTTGGACATGTCTGTTGTCCAAAAAAAATATTTATAATTTCATTCAGATAAAACAATTTCTCATATATATATATACATATATGAATGCATACAATTTAATTCAGGTAATAGTCTATTACTGGAATTATTTAGAGACCCAAAACACGCTTCAGGAATCTCCTTGACACTAGCAACCTACCAACATCTGTTTGAGACATTCCACAAATTTCACGTCAAATACTTACTTTGGGCCCACAATCAAAAACATATCAACAACTATGTTGATTTTTTTTTATCAGCCAAGAAACAAAAGGAGAAGTATTTCAACAGCAGTGCAGTTCTTGTATAAAACCAAAAATGTTAATGTATGGGACAGTGTGATACTGCAAAAAATCTTTGCTGTGGATCCCAGGTTATCTGAATGGGAACCTGTCTATGTTCTGCTGCTCCCTCATCAAAAACAAATGTTTGGGGTGAAATATTTGGCCTTCAATGAATCAGCATTTTGTAAAGATCTTGAAGTCAGCGTTACAGACAGAAAGTTGGAGAGGAAAGGTTGCTCAAAGCAGGGTTAGGGATAAATCGCTTTTGTTTGTTGCCTCTTAATTAGATGGAAGAATAATGGTAAAAATTATTCGGTGAAAATAATCTAAAAAATCTTTTTTTTCTACTTCTAAGACACTTAAATGGCTGCCGTGACAGAAACGTGAGAGCTCTAGATACAAATAAGTTAACACTGTTTCAGGGTCCAAAAAGTTTTAAGGTGATGTCCCATGTAATAATCAGGTTATGCAATGACTCCAACACATAGGACTTGGGAAAAAATAGACAAGGCACTTCATAAAACTCTGAGGTTTAGTCCTTTTTTTTAAAAAAGTTGATGTTGATTGATATATTATATCTAACACATTAATGAAGCATAATTTACACATCACGTAAGAGTAAAAAGGGTCCAATGCAACCGCATCTTAGTGGGAGGAAAGTGATAATTTCATTAAGTATCATCAATTATTACCTCTCTAGAAAATCTGTATTTCACTACCAGGGAAATGCTCAGTCTAGGTTCTGCTGCAAATCCACATAACTTTGGCCTACGTGCATAAAATCAACATATTTAATTAGACTTTGTTAATATTTTCCATCCCTTTCTCTGGCGTTAGTCTAGAACAACTCCATTTTCCTGTTATGTTCCACTGAACTGATCTTTTCCTTTCTACCTTGCCTGACTGTCTTTGAACTCTTTTTTTCCTATTCTTTTTTTTTTTTTTTTTTTTTTTTTTTTTGTAAAAAATGTATATGTTGCAAGTTCCTGCACCTTTGAGACCCTAGAAACTTCAGGAAAGTTTTATTTATTTATCGAATGAAAAATTCAGTGAGAGAAGAACACACACTCACATGTACCTGCGTGGCAGTAAGGGAAGGGTGTGTGTGTGCAGAATCTAGGGCACACCTTGCCGTGATGAAAAAGATGACAGATGCCCCCCACTGCAAGTGTGGGACTGAGAGGTCGTGGATTGAATTTAAGGAGGATCTTAGGGACTTTGGGGAGAACTCTCCTACCTGTATTATTTCCTTGTAGTTAAAATACACAGCACACTGCCGAAGCCAGTTACAGAGACAGGCAAGTGTGAAAATTAATTTAAGAGGCAGTTACACAGATTTTGGGTGAAGGTCTGAATAATGAAAATAGCACTGCTGGGGACATATTTTTGGCTGATTCCAGTGCTGAAATGCACTGTGATGTTGGCTGATCTCAATTTAATACAATCCCGCAAGCAGGTGTCCTTGATGGTGCTTCAAGACTTCTTGCAAATGACTCCTTATGTTGCCACTTTTAAAATATGTGGGCAGTATTGTTGGACACAACTCACAAACACAAAATAAATGGGAAAAAAAAAAAAAAGAAAGAAGAAGATATGGCATTTTTCATCGAGAAGTGAAGCATATGAAGTAACTGGGTTATTCTCTAACAATAGGCATGGTGGAAAATAAAGCTCTGCAAATTTATTCGGAAGACTCAAATAAGAACTGAATTAAAGCTTCCTAGATTGATAAATATGCTCCGGGTCACACAGGTGGTACCAGTGGTCAGAGTGAAAGACTGGATATACAGAGATGGAATCGATGACTCCCTGCAGTCCATCATATATAAAATATTGCTGCTTTTCCTCTGTGTCTTGCATTCACATTTTTTCTGTCAATCTTTTCATATTACTGCCTTTGACCCAGGTATTACCTCGACCCTGATAGTAATTGTGGACACAGTTTAATTGAGCAGACAAAGGCATATCAAACCCTTTCGCTCAGAAGCTGAAACCTGAAAAACAAATTTAAAGACCAGGAAGCTTTATGAAAACCAGCATTACCAAAAAGACTAGAGGAATCATGATTACTTCAACTCAGTAAATCCAGCCAAGCTTAAATTTTCACATCCATATTTAGTCTTCTAAAATTCGTATGTCCTGTTTAATCTAATCATTGATATTTCCTCACCTTTAACAAATTGGGGCAACTCCACGGAGATATACTGTATTAGACATTAGGTATTATGGTGTGATGAATAACTCTCTCAAGATGGCTTTTTCTTCCCATTGGCTAAAGAAAAGACCTATATATTCAGACTAATTTTTAGACCTCAAATACTAAATATTTTGAATTAGGCTATACATTCCTGTATATTTGATTTTTAATCAATTAAATACGTGAAGATTAGTCCTATCTTTCTACTATCTTCAAGAACAAATTTATCATTTATGTTCATTTCTTTATCACTTTATTATTGTTTATGATAGAAAATACTTGGATTTGTAAAGAAGCAGAACTTAATGTGATCCTAAGCCTTGATTTCTCCCAGAAAGAAGATGTTGAGTTTTGCTGCAGCTGATGTCGTCACTGACCACTGAGATAAAAACTTTCTACTTTATGGGTCTAGTGCAAAATTTAATCCGATCTGTTTGATTAGCAAAATCCAAGTGGTTGCAAAGCACAGTCATCTGCTCTTTAAGTACTAAAATAGAAAGGATTTTAGTGTCTGGGGGCGCTGAGCTTTCCAGAAGCCACCAGGGATATCTGTCCTTCTGACTACAGGCGAGTAGATTATCTCATACCATGACAATATCTTCTGTCCCCGTTGGTGGAAATGCAGGAGTGAAAGAGAAGGAAATCTTCACAGACTTCTTTGCTTAGCCTAGTGCTTTACCCTGAAGAATATTTCTTCTGCATCGACAGCTGCACAGCAAAAGCAGCTCCGTCTGTTAAAATATGCAAATGACCAGCATGCATCTTTCCTCCCTCTCCTACTGGGCAGGGAATTCTGAATCTAAATTTAAGGTGGGAAAAAAAAAAAAAAAAGAACAACAGAGAATCTCAAACTGAGTGACTGCAGTGCATGTGGTTGGATACTGATTTCAGCAAAGGAAAAAAGCAAACCAGGACACACATAATGGTTCTAGTGAAGAAATGTTTCAGCTTAGATCGGCAGAATTAGTGGACAGGACAGGAGGCCACTGAATTAGGGGGAAAATGACAACTAAGTCATAACACTGAGAGATCTCTGAGAGAATATTTAATTTGTAGTTATGGATAAAATTAAATTGAAAGATAACAAAAGTTAACTGGTGAAATGGACTGAGCTGAATAAGAAAATTCAATTTGCCCTAGAAGGCGAGCAGATTTTATTTATTCAGCAACTTTAACTCCTCTTCCCTTTTGTTGTGTGCTCATTAGTCTTGCCTTTAGGTCTGTTTGGTTACGTTTAATGAAGACAATGTAATTTAGGCAAGGTAAGGGTTCCTAGCGATAACAGTTCAAGACACTTGGTGGTGAATCGTTACACCCATGGAAGGTAGTATCTGACCTCAGAGTTCATTCAAAACAAGACTCTATGCAAAATCTTCTCTATAGATTTAAGTATTTTCTCAAAGAAGTGAAGATTAAAAATCCACCTTTGAGGTAGGTCCAGTACAGAAAAAGGGAGGATTTCTTAAGAAAATGAGTTGGCATGTGAGCACAAGATCACTGAGGAGTTGGACTGTGTTTTTAGAGCTTGGGATAGCTGAGATGCTCATATCTTATACTCTATTTTCTATGATATCTTCTCTTATGTGTCTTACGTTTTTATGCAGGGCTGGTTCCACTGCTCTCTGAACTTAGCAAGCAAACAGAGGAGAAAACTAATAATCAGATTTGAGGATTTTTTTGAAGTTGGTATGTGTCTCTTGGAAAAATCCTAAACTTACTCTGCCAGATTGCAAATACGGGGAAGGTTGGTCTCTCTCTGATTAAGATTGCTGGGGTACTTAGCATTCCAGATTCAGATCTTTACTCAAGGAATAATACATGAACATGGTGAACATGTTATTAATACTTCTGACTACTCAGTGTAAAGTTATATCACAATTAGTTTCATAAATAGCTTGTTTTCTACTGTTCCATATTGGACCTTTTAGAACTGCCTCCTAAGATTTCCACTAAATAAACTTGACTCTTGATATTATACCCTTTAGTCGTATTTCAGAACCAGCTTCCCAGAGTCATCTTTCTTCTGCCAGTTCCTTTCTGCAAATTTGACCAAGAAAATCCAAGCTGATTTTCTTGAAACCATGTTACACCATCTTTATTTTCTGTATTGTCATTTTATAGTTTCATCCAATCCCTCTAAACTCTCCTTCATCATGATTTTTAGACACTTTTTTGTCTTTAGACTCTAGGTCTCAGCAGGGAAAGAGGGAAACGCCAGAAGATTCTGTCTTTGTGTCTGTGGTCATTTAGATACCTTCTCTAGACAGCAGGAACAGAGAGAAAGAGAGTGTTTCTGCAGAGATATTTGATATTTTCCTAAAATAGTTATCTTAGGCATATATTGGTCCCAGGAAATACCAATCCATGAGAGTCCTTTGTCTCAGCTCCTTGGATGACTGAACACAGTCTAGATGATTGTCTGTCTCTGGGGCGTTTTCTACTCATGTCTCGGTAGAGTTCTGGATCACAACAAGGGTTTCCAATCCTTATAGTAATAAATAAACTAGTGTTAGTAGTTTGCGTTTTTTGTGGATTTGTGTAAATTAAAAGGAAAAGGAATTAATATAATCTATTAAAAAGAATATTTAAGTTCTTGTCCCGAGATACAGGTCATTCATTTTTAACTTTTTTTTTTCCTCTTAATTAATTCCCTTTCAATGTAAGTCCAGTCATGAATTATTGGATTTGTGGGTCTGTTTTACAGATGGAACAGCAATGGCACGTAATCTATACAGCTGTGCATGCAGTATCTGGCCAAATTCCAGATAGTTTTCCACTTGCCAGCAAGCCACATTTTTGGCTGGAAGAATCGGAGTTGTTCCAACTTTATTGGCCCTAATCACACCAATACTTCCCACACTGTAGTGACTTGTGCCAAAGTCATTCACGTTTGTTTCCCTCCCTAGCAATGGCTATGTGGTTTAATTTCTTTGTCCTTCACAATTATTATGTGTATAAAACTGATAAAAAAACTTCGCTGACATATAGCGTTTTTCATCAGCAAATCTCAAGGATCTTTGCAAAAGGAGGTCAACTTTTCTATGCCCTTTAAAAAACAGGGAAGCAAACATAAGCAGCTGAAGTGTGTTTACTGAAGTTTTATTTCTTTCTAAAATACAAAATCTGAGAAAAAAAAACACAACCCAATTTCCCAGACTTCATCTATATAAATAAACAAACCAACGCCAAGGCGTAGACTGGAGCTGGGTCCCACAGTTTTCCCACCATTTGTTAGCAGGTTCCTCAACACAGTTTTGGCTGATGCCATCCTTCTCCAGTGAAAGATCCATGGCCCGTTTTATTTGCTAGTATAGATTCATCCCTTAATGTAAATCCATATGTCTCCTTATAAGGATACCTTATTTCTCCATGCAGTCTTCAGCTTTTTATGAAATAAGCACTAGCAGTTTACCAGCTCTCTGATAAATGTGTTTCATAACCACAGTTGTCTTTGCCAGTGCTCTCATACTCTTTTTAAACCTAGATTTTAATCCAGAGTAATGACTTTGAGCACAGGAACACTTAAAGGAAAGCAAATAAAATATAAACCCTTGTTCTTGTCCAATGCAGAAAGCAAGAATAAAAGACGTTGGATCTATAAGGTGAGATCCCATAAGAATTCAGGTCCTTGCTTTGCTGAGGAAACCAGAAATGTGTGTGAATTTATCTTCCACGTGAGAGATAGACAGCAGATCTTTGTCAAAATGCAGATGGAATACCTGAAAACAAGAGCTAAATTAACTCCAGAAAAAGTAAAATGTCCTCTCACTGACAGTAGCAGAACCAAAACTGGTTTCAAGCAACATGAAAGATATCCCCTGGGATCCACACCTTTCCCCTCACGTTTATTTAGAGTTACATATTTTTAGTCATACTGTTCAGGAATTTTACAACTGAAGGTTTTTATTTTTCTCCTCAGCCGAATATTAGAATATGCCAATTTTTCAGAAAAAAATCTTTCAGTGTGTGAGAAAGTATAATCACCAAGGATTATTCGCTCAAGTGCGTTCAAAATAGTGAGTTAATTTGTCACTTAAGAACATGTAAAAAAACCCAAACCAAACCATAACTAACTTGTTCTGAAAGAAAATGTTTTAAAATTATGTAAATAAACTTTGGTTTTGACCTGATCCAAAGCAGTATCTATTTTGCTTTATTTTCTCTGGTGAAAATGTTTGCTATTTCGCTCTCTCATCGTGTCCCAGAATTGGGAAAAAAGTATGAAAATTCAAAATTATCCTGGGTTAGAGGCTCTTTTCTGGCAGTTCTTATTTTAAGTCATTCAGCTCTGTCTCGCTGCCATCAGAGAGAACATAAAGAAGCCCTGTGGTGTCTGAAATATTCAATACATTTTACACAGACTTAGGAAAGTGCAGACCAATCCCACTTGCTGGAGACAATTGCTCCTGTGTTTTCACAGAGATGTCACCTAATAGAGTCCACTGCTGAAACTCCATTCATGTCATCGGCATGAGAGTGACAAGTAAACTTGAATTGCTTTGTTGAAGTGCTGGGGTATCTGAAAAGACCAACCAACTGCTTGGATTTTTTTCTTTTTTTCTCCAACTTGTCATTCTTCTACACCTTGATTTTGTATATACAAAACAGAAAGGCTGATAGTTCCTCGGTCTTACCCAGTGTTGATATTTTCTATATTAAGAAAAAGATGATCATGACGAGAGCCTACTTTTGATAGTCCCCCAATCTCAAGGACACCGATATAAACACAATCACAGGAGTATTTAATTGTGATAAAGCCAATAATTCATCCTTATTATGATAACAATATAATACTTCAACATCTTAACGTTAGACCAAGATTACCAAATTTGGTTGTCTAAAGTCACACAGAATCACAGAATCACAGAATCACAGGATGTCAGGGGTTGGAAGGGACCGCAAAAGACCATCTAGTCCAACGCCCCTGCCAGAGCAGGATCACCCAGAGTAGGTCACACAGGAACACGTCCAGGCGGGTTTTGAAAGTCTCCAGAGAAGGAGACTCCATAACCTCACTGGGCAGCCTGTGCCAGGGCTCTGTCACCCTCACAGTGAAAAAGTTTTTTCTGATATTTTTATGGAACCTCCTGTGTTCCAGTTTCCACCCATTGCCCCTTGTCCTGTCACATTGGACATCACTGAAAAGAGCCTGGCTCCGTCCTCCTGACACTCACCCTTGACATATTTACAAACATTAATGAGGTCACCCCTCAACCTCCTCTTCTCCAAGATAAAGAGACCCAGCTCCTTCAGCCTCTCTTCGTAAGGGAGATGTTCCACTCCCTTCATCATCTCTGTGGCTGCGCTGGACTCTCTCCAGCAGTTCCCTGTCTCTCTTGAGCTGAGGGGCCCAGAACTGGACACAAGATTCCAGATGTGGCCTCACCAGGGCAGAGTAGAGGGTCAGGAGGACCTCTCTCGACCTACTTGCTACCCTCCTTCTAACACACCCCAGGATGCCATTGGCCTTCTTGGCCACGAGGGCACATTGCTGCCTCATGGCCATCCTCCTGTTCACAAGAACCCCCAGGTCCCTTTCCCCTGCGCTGCTCTCCAACAGGTTGGTTCCCAACCTATACTGGCACATGGGGTTGTTCTTTCTCAGGTGCAAAGCTCTACACTTGCCCTTGTTGAACTTCATTGAATTTCTCCCTGCCCATCCCTCCAGCCTGTCCAGGTCTCTCTGAATGGCAGCACAGGCTGCTGGTGTTTCAGCCACTCCTCCCAGTTTGTGTCATCAACAACTTGCTGACAGTGCTCTCTAATCCCTCGTCCAGGTCATTGATGAATATATTGAAAAGCACCGGCCCCAGTACTTACCCCTGAGGGACCCCACTAGACACAGGCCTCCAATTAGACTCCGCCCCATTGACTACAACTCTCTGACTTCTTCCCTTCAATCAATTAGCGACCCACATCACTACTTGGTCACCCAGAACACACTTCCTCAGCTTACCTATGAGGATGCTGTGGAAGACGATGTCACATGTTTAATTCTGCAGAAATTTTTTTTTTAATGTAACCTTATTGGCCCCTCAGTTCAAGAAGGACAGGGAACTGCTTGAGAGAGTCCAGCGCAGAGCCACAAAGATGATTAAGGGAGTGGAAAGTCTCCCTTATGAGGAAAGGCTGAAGGAGTTGGGTCTCTTTATCTTGGAGAAGAGGAGACTGAGGGGTGACCTCATTAATGTTTGTATATGTATAAAAGGTGAGTGTCAGGAGGATGCAGCCAGGCTCTTTTCAGTGATGTCCAATGTGACAGGACAAGGGGCAATGGGTGCAAGTTGGAACACAGGAGGTTCCATAAAAATATCAGAAAAAACTTTTTCACTGTGAGGGTGACCGAGCACTGGCACAGGCTGCCCAGGGAGGTTGTGGAATCTCCTTCTTTGGAGACATTCAAAACCCACCTGGACGCGTTCCTGTGCACTCTCCTGTAGGTGGTCCTGCTCTGGCAGGGTGGTTGGACTAGATGATCTTTGAGACCCCTTCCAACCTCTAACATTCTGTGATTCTGTGATATTGGGAATGCACACATCTTTAACCGTCACAACATGTCAGTAAGTGCAGACATTGTCTAATTGCTCTTTCAAAGCATCACACAATTTACCAGCACTTTAAAGACTGCCTGCAAGACAAATAGTTTTCTTTTCTTGTTGGTTTAAATCTTAACTTGGTTTTGAGACATGCTAGCTGTATCCAGTAAACTGTAAACACTGTGAATTGTTAACCTAGTATATAACTTAAAATGGTTAAAATTAAAGATGCAAATGCCAGCAGAAATAAATCCTGAGATCAGTTCTAGCTTTTTACGTAACTTCAACGTTTTATCAAATTTCATTACAATTACGGAAATAAATAAGAGGCAGTTTTAGATTACTTTGTTTCAATAGTATAAAAAGAGTTTTCACTATTTTCTGTATTAATGAATATTGCTTTGCACAAATCAGACAGGAATTTTTATCTTAAATCTTACGGCTGACATCCGTTCTTACCTCTCATCAGAAACATCACCATATGTTTTAGTTTAGGCATGTATTAAATGTATGTCTAGTGTAGAATCACATCATTTTCACTTTCAAACTCTATCAAGGTTCAGAGTTTTAGGACTACAATACACTGTGAGAGTTTTTTATTATAGTCAGTTTTGATTGAATCTCAATTGTTTGCAGTCAATAAGCATTTTGTCATTGACTTCCTTGAGCACGGGAGCAACCCCTCAAGCCACAGCAGTATCTGGCATCCTTTCTGAGGTGAACCCAACCCTTTCATTTCAATGGTCTATTAACCACAGGAGAAATAAACAAAAACACAAGTCCATCTCACAGTTCAAAGAACTGCTTAAATAGGGGTGATATTACAGAATCTCAGTTTCAGCTAAATGCACCTTGAGATTAAGAAAAGGATTTGGCTTTGCAATTGCTAAGTACTTCATCCGACTGTGACTTTGCAAACTTGGCTGTAGGTTTACACACTCCGTGGCTTTAAGTATTTCTGAAGCATTGTACAGTAATAATTAGCAGCCAGAGGCAAAATAATCATTGCTAGTTTCATTTAATGCTAAAACCAAAACTAGTATATATCTTCCGTTGTTCGAAATGCCAGACCTTATCTGCATTATTCTAAGATCAGATGGAAAAAATGCGCCTTGAAACATGGTTCTGAATAAAACTCCACCGTCTCTAAGTACGTTAATCTGAATGTAAGGTATGCCTTCTAGTGGATAGAGAGACACATTTGAAGCAAGCAGGTTGAAGTAATGTATCAGCCTAATTGATTTATGAGGAAATGCTAATAAATAAATCAGAATTAAAACTAACAAATTGAATCAATGTTGAATTAATTCAGGTAAATATTCATATTTTAGCTCAATTACATTCGTGAGAATTCTTCAGCAGAAAGATGGTGATTATGTTTCTGAGCAAAACTTTTAAAATCAGAACAGGTATTTTCATGAGGCTCATGTCATCATGTGAACCACTTCACTTGCCAGAACTTAAACCCTCTTTTTGGTTCTGAAGCTTCTTAAGAAGCTGTTCTGAACTTTTCTATGAACGCTTGAAAACTCGTCCATGCATGTTAGAGAAGCTACACAAAAGTGCAAATCTTCCCCTATGTGTTTCCAAATGTGTATCATTTGTTTTCCTCCTCGTCACCACACAGGAGCAATTTCCCATCTTCTACTTACCAAGAATGGCCTCATCTAAGTTATGGCAAGTGGACAACGAAGAATGTTAACCAGCCAACTTCTTTTTTGTTGATTTTGTTGTTTGAGGAGCTGGAACGTTAGAAATGGCTGAACAGATCAGAATTTTTTTTTTCCTTTAAATTTGGAGGAAAACAAACAACCCAAAGTTGTTCATCTCAGTCCTTGTATGCCAAGTTTCAACAAGGAGTGCATTTTTATGGTCAAATTACAAAACCCTGAAAATAGGAGTTTAAAATGGAAACACTGATACAACCGTAACTATGGTATTGCAATTGCATCACTATAAGAAAATTGGTTTAGATAATATATCCTTCTGGAATGACTGCGGTTCTAAATGATCCTGCATCTCCATAAATCTAAGCTAACTCAGTAATTCAAAATTACTAAGATTTAAGTTTAGTACCAATAAGCAATAAACTTATGGCTATTGCTATAATAACTGCTGGTCTGTGCTCCTTTATTTCACAGCAGGTGGTCTTTGGGCTGGTTTGCAGCCTGAATGAAAACACTTCCAACTAATTCAAAACTAATTCCTGAAGTTGAGTGGAGGCACATTTCCAAACTTTCTCACAATTCCCTTTCACTAACAAAGAGTGTGGTTAGCTGTTTGTTGTTTTCCTTTCTTTCCCCTTTTCTCTTTAATCAGTGGCTAAGCATATTGTCCCTTTTTACACTGTTTTATACTAATATATTATATGATGACAGCTGACTCACTGTATTTCTGCAAACTGTCAAGGGGAATTCACTGAGGAACACGTAAGTTCCTCTAAACACACTGTCTCTTTACATCATCTTGCTTCCTCCCCACATCCCCTGTACACCTGGCATTCTGCATGCGAAATTCTCATGCCTGCTTCGCCTGGCAGACTTATCAACCTTATGCGGGCATGACTTCAGTGCCTGATTCAGGCCAGCAGCAAGAAGAAAATTACAATAATAAAATCTGAACCCACAATTTACCAAAGCCTGAAGTCTCTTTCTCTTTCAACTATGTCAGAAGCAACACTCCATCTGCCTTTCCTGTAAGGGTGAGACACATCCCCTTCTGCCATGGGCTTAAAACTCGATGAGAAGTCTAGTTCCACCTTGTCATTGTGTGAGTTAGGATGCTCCGAGTTTGGTATCCTCTGTAAATCATCATCTGGAGATACGTCATTTCCCACAGATGTCTCTGTCAAAATGTCATGGTCCACTTTCCAGTCTGGATTTACATGTTGTGAGCCATCCATGTTCTGCCTTTGGAACTTCTGCTCTAGATTGCTTACCTTGGCCGTATTATGTAACTTTGATTCATAGTGTTCGTTCTCCTGTCCTTGCCTCACAGGTCAGCCCTAACGTCACCAGTCTCTCCATCACCTTCTTCCAGAATAACAATAAGAAGATTAGGACTCTTGGTGGTACCCATTTGTTCCTACACCTTCTTCTCCACACATTTGTCAGAAGTTAAACAGGCACTACCTATAGGCCACATTTTTCTTATCTCCTTACTCTTGCTAGGATCCAGCAACAAGGTAAAGCAGCTTGGTTGTTTAACCATTAAAGAGGAGAATTTTTTTTAAAAAAAAAAAAACAACCATAAAAGTGGAAATAAGCTCATGGGATAAGTCAGCAGCGGAACTCTTCCAGAATGCTGCTTCTCAGTCTCTCTTGAAAGGGGATCATTAACTAGGCAGAAACCCAATAGGAGGTTTCATACTTTGGTCAACAGAGCCAAAAAAAACCTACCAGATAAAAAACCAAAATACTACTACAAATGGTCAGTTTTATTTTTAAAATTAAGTGTAGACAAGTAGAAGAGAAGGGACTCTTTTTTAGGGAGTGTAGGACAAGGGGTAACGGTTTAAAACTGAAAAAAAAATAAAAGGTAGATTTAGATTAGATATTAGTAAGAAAATATTTACTGTGAGGATGACAAGACACTGGCACGGGTTGTCCATAGAAGTTGTGGATGCCCCACCGTGGAAGTATTCAAGGTCATGTTGAAAATAGATGATCTTTAAGGTCCTTTCCAAACCAAACCATTCTGATTCTACAAAAGTAGTGTGAAGACAGTTCATTCTGCAGTTTTAATGCTCTTACCTTCTTCACAAAGTATGTGCTTTCAACCACTGCTGGAGATGGTGTTGAACTAGGAAGATCTGCAAGACTCAGCCATGCATGCAAGAAATGAAATTCGGTATCTTTAGAAATTCCTCTGGCAGTTTTCAGCTGGATCAGTTCCCTGATCCAACTCACAGTGTGGCCACACAAGCATCCATACTGGCATGAGGGAGGATGTGAGAGTAAAGAGCCGAGGGATAGGATGTTCTGGCAACAGTGTTGAGCTGTGTTAACTGAAGTGATCATGGAGTTACTCATTTTTCTCAAGTGAGGTTACTATTTAAAGCTTGCATGAGCTAGACAAGGTCTGCATCACTGTCAGCAAATATTAGGGGCCACATAACCTGTAAGGGTAGAAAAGCTAAGTTTCAACATGATTTCCATTTTACAAACACATGGTCAGCTGCAGATCACTGTGCTGTTAATATTAAATCATGAAATAACGTCCCACTTCTGTTTTAGCGAATTGCGATATTTTTTTTCCAGTGTGGTGAGATATAAAAAAGTCAAACTCTGCTCAGTTTCAGTCTCAAGTTTCTCTGAGCACTTCTGCAAATGTTTAATTTAGGAGACATTTCATTCTGTGACTTGTTTTACAGCAGAATTTGAAAAAAAAAAAATCCTGTTTGATTTATGTCAATCTAATAGAGGGGTGTGAATGTTCTAGGTAACAATTTTCAGAAAATAATTTTTAGATATATAGAGTTTGTTTGTCTATTTGTTGTTTTTTTATTGTGTAATAAACTGTTGAGTTAATTCCACTTCTACAAATCAAAACTATCACACAATTTTCAAGTCTCTCAAGTCTCTGAAGACTTAGCTCCTGCACGTCTTACCCAAGGCTGCCAGTAGACCTTGATAGACTCCATGGATAGAGTTGAAAACATTACAGCTCGGCGTTAAGTGGACAACTCTATTAAAAAGAGGACTCATTCTCTGCATATGTGCTGCTTTCCTTGTTTGCTGAACTGTAGTAAGATTTTATCCTTCTCTCAGTGTCTTCCCCCTAGCAGGATGAAAAACTGGGGACAGGGGAAGTGTTTAAATAGAGAAAGCACTAGATATTTTAGAAGATCAACACAGAAACACAAATAGGAAATTTGTGTAGAAGCACAAGTAAGAGTCTACATAATAGCTGAGGTGAATGGCAGAGAAACTCCTAGGCTGGAATACGCTCCCATGCATCATCTTCTCATTCTCAGTAATGAAGACATTTACAACGACCAACTGTCAGTGCCTGGCTTGTGAAGAAGAGTCTAAATTCATCAAATAAAAAGACAAATTCTCTACTGATGGAAAACCACAACTCTGTTGACTTCAAGTCAAACCGTGCCAGCTTGTGAATTTATCCCAAACTGCTAGCTCGGTTCTCTTCGGTAATGACCTTGAATAGACTTAGATTGGTGTGAAATAGATGAAAAATGGTCTGTAGCCTGTTATCAGCGCATTTCCCTACTCCCAGCCTTTAATCCCCTGAGAGTAGCAGAAGTGAAAAGGTTTCAAACTTCTTATGAAAATATTTTTCCACCATGCCTGTTCCCTAGCCCTGTCTGTTCTCCTTTCTCTCTGCATAAGCAGTTTTAGACTTTATTTAAGTGTCGCATTTCCAAGTGTTCACGACTCTGTACAAAGCTCGTCACACATCACTCATGCCTTATTTCACGGGTTGAGCTGGTAATTAGCATATTTCACAATTAGCCAGTGTATTTGCTTTGCTAATTTCATTCCATGATGAAGGTGCTAACTTGGCGTGAAGCTGTAATGTACTGGTTGATTTATTAAGCTTTCTCTGATGGATGAAAATCACATGCTGTGCCTTTACTGTCGGGGAAAGTTAACAACATCCATTTGTAAGAGATGGTATTTGAAAAGTGATGTTGGTGTGATTGAATGTGTGAATCTGTAATGAAGCCAAGTCAGATAGCTCCTTCCCGATAAAACAGTATTCAACTTCTGTGGTGGCTTCTTCTTGAAACTGGGCTTTTCTGCCTAGATTCCTCCCCTAAAGTATGCAAGTACCAAACCCTCGTCAGGTATTTAGCACTCAGGTTTCTGCAGATGGAACCCAACAGCTGTAGAAGAGTTAAGTGCCTAAACTCTCTGAAAGTCTGCATCTTACAATTTGTGCCAACAGGACAAAGCATTTACTGATTTTTTTGCAATGAGACTGCACACAAAACACACAGTTGACCCATCAGTCAATTTATTTGTCAGACCACAGGCCTTCAAACAGTCCTTCTGAAGAAGAACTCCCTGGTCCGTGACCTCTGGTTGTGAAACCCAACATAGCTATGTTCAAATACTTTTCATCTTTCCAAACAAAAATTTGACTTTGTGGTCATAACTATAATACTAAACTAAGCAGTGGCAGGGCCCATTTGTTGTCCACAGAGCCTGTAAATAGTCTGTCATTTCCATATTATGACACACTTATTTTCAGAACAATAAAGAGGCTGCATGCAAGCTGCCTTTTGGAAACAGATCCTCTCTATTGGTAACCCAAAACTGTACAAGGCAAATTAATTTGTTAATAATGTCCAGTTCAGCACAGTTAGTTACCTTAGACTGCTAAACACATGGGATCCTTCCGTAGTTGATGGAAGGATATCATATGTCCACAGATGAAATCAACATGCCCAAGGTATTCACTAATATGACAAAACTAAAAAAAAACCCTGTAGCTGTAGTTTACAATTTTGATGTAAAATTAGCTATATAGGTTACTCATGATCTTCACCAGGATGGATGAAACTCCATGCAAAAGGGGAAAGGTGTAGCTCAGGGAATATTTTTATGTTTTCAATGACAAGTACATGATGTGATGTAAGAATATACATGGTACTGGACAGTGATGATGAAAGCAGTGGCTGAGGGCTCCTTTGCCTCTGTGAATTCTGCATTTTGTTCTTCAAGGATGCAATGGTTAGCCAGTCTGTCTGTATTAAAACTCTTCTGTCTGCAGTTTAAATATCCCTGATACAAGCACATCCCAGAGAGGATCTACACGCTCCTGAAGTGATATTCCCTGTGGAAGGATCCCTGGTCCCTTCACACTATTCTGAGGCCTATAATTGTGGCATTTTAAATCTGTTCTTTTTACCTCCCAGTATTTCACTTGATTTTAACTCCCATGAAGGTTTTGTGTTGTCTGGAGAAATGCTTTTGAGAGAGGACTTTGAAACTTCCAATGTTTGTATGCCCAAAAAGAACAGATTAAGTTCAATCTCTCCATAAAGACATCACATTTTTGTCTTCTGTCTGCATTTTCTCCAGTGCATCAAATATGAACTATTGACAAATTAACATTAACCTGTCTTGTCAGCGCCATTTAGGATATCAAAGGCATAAGAAATCAGATTGCTCTGTAGCAGAACTTGAATGCATTTCACTGAAACGTGAAAGCAGAAAGAAAAAACAAAGAAAAAATTGAGGCAGCAAACACCCCAAGAATAAGACAATCCCAGATTAGGCACTAATCTCATTTTATTTAGGTAGATAATAATGATGAAGTCAGTGTGAGCTCATGATCTTCACATTTTTTTTCCTGATGTTTCTACCTCTCTGTTCTCTTTATGCTTGATTCTTCTTTGCTTTATAAAGCTATATGCATATGTGATGTTACAACAGTATTAATAAAAACAAAAACTTGGATTCAGGAAAAAAAATAAAGCAAAATCTTCACTCTATGTATGCATCTGAGCATGTGTGCACCTTTCCAATTAAGCATGTGCTGAAATGCTATCAACTTCAGCAGCTTAAAGATAAACACAGATTCAGAACAGGTTGTTTTCCTACATGAAGTGCTTACGTCTTGTACTCGCTCGTGAATAATATTAGCAGGTTTGGGATCAAGGGCACTGTTTTCCTGCACAATTGAAAACAGTTTAGCCCAGACGCAACCAATCTTTCCCATACGAAAAGCCAGGAAAATGTATTGTGTCAAGAACGTTAGTGACCTTACTGACTTTGGACTGCCCTTCCACTCCTGCCGTCAAAATGCTTTCTTGTGTCCCTTCCCTTTCTCCTCTATAAGGATCTTATGCCTTCAGCCTCCTTTTCTTCCTTGGCTTAAGCCCATTTTCTAACTCAGCAGAAGGCAGGAGCTGCTGCTTCACACACATTTCGCCTCAGTGTGAGCCCCCAGTTCACACTTCCAGCTGAGCTTAGAGACTACAATCATTAATTACTGTTACTCATGTTGTTGTTTATGCTCCAAGAGCTGCTTTTTCACCCCGGAAGAGTTACAAGAAACTTAAGAGATGCCATTTGGCCAACCTTATATCATCAAGGAGTGTGTGTAACTCAGTATGCTAAAGGACACCTTGCCTGATTTTTCCTGATTTTTAGACTACTGCTTGGATTTAGCCAGTTAAAATCTATTTTTAACTGAACAAAAGCTACCTAAAAGATATGGAGTAGTACAGAAGAAGAATGGAAGGCTTTTCTGTACGTTAGGGCAAATACAATTTTTCAGAAATATATATCGAATAGTTGTTTATTGTGTTGTTGTAACTATGTGACAGTGATATGGACAGATTTTTAAAAAAAAATAATTAAGATTTAAGACAAATCAATATTTCTTTTGCATTTTGCAGGTAAGTAAGGTATCTTCCTTGATATTTTATATGAAAAATAAGGACTGTTTATGTCATTACCGTATTTCACTTACTAAAATTGATTTCCTTATCAGAATTCAAATCCTATCTCCGTAAGGGCACTGTCCTATCACTGAGGCAGCCAACAAGCAAGAACCAAAGTTCATAAGTTAGCTTGGCCTAAAGGGGCATCACTATCCTTGTTAATTCCTCTTAGTCCAGTGGCTGGACATGGATTACAGAAAAGAAGGAATTTTCCCAGCAGAAGTTGCCTGAACAGTGGGATCAGTGATTTCCATGAGGTTTTACCATCACCTTGCTTGAAGGAATTAAGTCCATGACATTGAAAGAAGGCCAACTCCGAACTACTCATACCTTCGGTAGGAGATGGACTTCATGACTACTCTCAGCATAGTACACCAGCACTGAACAGAAGTTCTTTTTGTGTTTCTCCTGCACAACAAACAGTACTCAAAGCTGCAGCAGAGAACAGGGGTAGAATGAGCTTGCAAATTTATTGATGATCCCAGTTGCAAGTTTAGTAACTTTTGCAAGATTTGAAGCTGACCCTTGATATTTCCAGCAACCAGAAGCAAGGCTGATGACAAAAGGTGATAAGAAAAATGCATAATACAGTACATAGGGAAGTGGATAGGCAGAGAAGCAGATCAGTTATGCAGATGAGGAAAGAAAAAATGCTTTCAAACACAACAAAGCAGCGTGTATGAACTCAGGTGCTTAAGCCCTGGGCTCTGGTTTCTGTCCTTCTCCCTGCCTTTCACCAAATGCTTACAGAACATCCTGTTCCTCTGCACGTCAATATGACCCTTTTGAAAAGGTTAATTACCTATACCAGCTCCAGTCACTGATAGCACAGTCTCTTTAGTCTTTATACCCAACAGCTCCAGTACGGATAATTTTCAGGGACACAACTTCACAACTTGTCTGTGTGTTTAAAAGCAACGGCATTGGTACAGCGCAGTTGTGCCAGCTGATGGTACCACATGAGAAAGAAGAGGTGCAACAAGAGAGAAGGGAGATAAATCCTTATGTTCTATTGAGGTACAGGGTTGGGCCACAATTTTGCAAAGGAACATCTTGAGGACCGAATGGCACAGTTTGCAATGAGATGATCAGGCAGTGAAACAGAGGTCTCTAGAAGTGATGAGACCTCCATCCTTGGAGTTCCCACTGGCAGTCCCCGCTATACAAAAAACATGCAGACAGGCTGCAAAGGGTTCAGAGAAGGACCACGAGGATGATGAGAAGATTATAAGACCTGTCATATGAAGAAAAGTTGAGAGAACTTGGTTTGTTCAGCCTTGAGAAGAGAAGGCTCAGTACCATGTGCCAGTACAGAAAGGGTGGCTGCCTAAATGGTGGAGACTCCCTTTTCACAAAGAGTCACATGGAAAAGACAAGGAGTAATGGATACAAGTTGCTTCTGGGGAGATTCTGATCGGACTCCAGAGGAAAATTTTTCACCATAATAGCAATTAGACATTAGAATAGTCTTCCAAGGGAAGTGGTGGATTCCTCAACTTTAGATATCTTTAAGGCTCAGCTTGACACGGTGCTAGGCCATCTCATTTTAACTATTTCTTTACCTTAGAGGATTGGACTAGATGATCTTTGAGGTCCCTTCCAACCTGGGATTCTATGATAACTGAAGTGCTGTATTCAGACTTCCTCGGATTTCCTGCAATACATCAGCTGTTTTGTGCAGGCTCTTGTTTAATCCTTAGATATTGGGCTGTTTAACTCCCACATGATTCACTGATCAGCCCCAGTAGTCAATCTCTCAGTGCTTTAGGCCTGCATCATTTTAGCGCTATTACAGCTTAGAGTGGGCATAACAGAAACATTTCTGGAAAATGAGTCTCCAGGAAGACAGGTGAAACAATATGTCTTTCAGGGTAGAAGAAAAGAAGTTTGGTCATTCAGGCTAACAGCTGGAGAACAGGTGCAGGCCAAAGCTGACTGCTGTGCCCCGAAACATGTCTTACTACCAATGATAACATAATATAGAATCTTTGAGTGCCTTGGGTTGGAAGGGGATATCTAATTCCAACCTCTCTGTCATGGGCAGGGACACCTCCCAGTAAACCAGCTTGCTCACAGCCCAGTCCATCCTGGCCTTGAACACTTCCAGGGAAGGGGTTTCCACAAGTTCTCTGATCTGGAAGAGACAGCTCTGGGTTCCAGTGGCACAGGTTGCTACAAGCTGAAAGGGTGCACAGACAGATGTACCCATCAAATTATCAAATTATCTTGCACTTTAATATCCTTTTCTTAAACGCATCCTGCTGACTCCCTCTGACACAGGAATATTGGCAAATTAAGCTGTGTTTTGGATTCTGCATCCACTAAGATGCACCCACTTCCAGGGAGGGGGCAGCCACACCTTTTCTGAGCAGCCTGTACCAGTATCTCTCTACCTCTCTAATGAAGATTTTCTTCCTTATATGTAGGCTAAATCTACCTACTTTCAGTTTGAAAATATTACCCCTTGTCCTGTCACTACACTCCCTGATAAAGAGTCTCTCCCCAACTTTCATGTAGCCCCCTTTAAGTACTGACAGGCCGCTATTAAGTTTCCGTGGAACCTTCTCTTCTCCAGGCTGAATAACCCCAAATCTCTCAGCCCATCTTCCAACTCCTCAATCATCTTTGTGACCCTCCTCTGGACTTACTCCAACAGGACTACATCTCTCTTGCACTGAGAACTCCAGACTTGGGCACAGTGCTCCAGGTGGGGTCTCACCAGAGAGGAGTAGAGAGGCAGAATCACCTCCCTCAATCTGCTGGTCATGCTTCTCTTATGTAGCCCAGAACGCAATTGGCTTTCTGGGCTGTGAGCACACATTGCTGGCTCTTGCTTAGTTTTTCATCTACCAGCACCCCAAAGTGTTTCTCTGCAGGGCTGCTCTCAATCTACTCATTGTCCACCCTGTATCTGTGCTTGAGATTGCCCCAACTCATGGGCAGGACCTTGCACTTGGCCTAGATGAATGTCATGAGGTTTGTTCTGAAGCCTCTGTTGGAGTCTTGAGTGAAAATATAACTGAACAGAACACTTCATTTGGCTCTGCTGCTGAACTGCCTGTGGTACCTAAGTCCTGCTCTGGAGGATTTGCCAGCAGTTTCTGGGAGAAGAGAGCAGAGCTGCCACCGTGTTGTTTGTGAGCAGTTGGTAGAGTGCTGTGGATTACAGTGAGATGTTGAACCTGGGATGAAGAAGGGTTTATTCTGTGCAGCCTGCAAGCGTATCTTTCATGAAGCAAGCACCTTTCAGTAAGCTGTCATGGAGAAAAATACCCAAGGAAGGTCCTGACACCTTTAACTGCCTGTAACTCGCTTTATTGACTGTAAACGAGCCATAATTCCGCTGTTCCCTGTCAACCCAACCCTGATACCACTAGATGGTGCTTTTAATCTCTGGTAGAATCTGCTGTGCTCACAGACTCAGGTTTTGTTATTACACAGGAACTCTGGAGCTTTGGGGAAGAGGGATTTTTGCAGGAGAAAAAACTTATCCTGCATGAGGAGAGACAGCCAGATACACAGATATAACAGTGAAAAAAAAAAGAAAAAAAAAAAGAAAAAAGAAAATAAATTCTGCACTGCCTTCTTTCAACAATATTGGTACACTTGTGATCCTGAAGCAAAATACACTCCCTGGGTGCCCTGACAGCTGCTGACAGTAAGGGACAATCTGGTCTGTAACAGCAGTGCTTTTTAACGGTGGCACTGGCCAGGCTCCATCAGGGCTGAACAGGCTGGAGGACTCGCAGCTCCAGATCAGCCCTGGAAAGTCTGCACGTATGCAGATTGCCCTGGAAGCATTGGTCCTTGTGTTTCCAGACTCCCAGACCATCTGGCTTCTGGCTCAGACACCAGCCGGTGGGATGCAGGTGTTTGGGCAGCCTGGTGAGAGAGCTGGCCCACGAGCCAGGCAGTTCTGGGGATCCAGTACTTCACTGAAGCCATGTCCTGAGCAGCACAGCCATCCCTTCAGCCGCACGTGTATTAAAAAAAGACTCTGGTTCTGCTGTCATTTGTTATGAGGCAAGTAGTAGGTAAAAGCATCACCCATTTCTGTTCAATTCTTGCCTATTCTCTCAGGTTTTATTCTGGCCAAGCAATGCTTCTTCTTTCCAGCCTCTCTGGGCTGAACAGAAGATAAAATTGCAACGTTTAAATCAGGATGATGTTTCCCATTATGCGGGCCCATCATTTTTTGTTTGCATGGGCATTTCCATATTTTAAGAAAATATGGCCCCTCTCTCAAAAATCACTGCTCTGCAGTCTTTGACAGAAGTCTGGCCTGTGCCACCATTTGGAAAAGTTTGATGAATGTGATTATTTTGCTGCTGCTTGCTGTAGAACAGCCAAAGCAGATGCTAAAGTCAAAATGGCTGGAAGTGTCACCTTCATTTGATTAGTGTCTCCTGAAGAGAATAAGGAGTTTCTGGTATAAAAGTATGGGGCTGCATTGACTACAGTGATATAAAAACGGCTGCTAAAGTCTTCATCATCCTCAGGTGACACTGTGTAGTCCCAGATCCAGGTAGCTTCTATTAGATAATATACATTGGCTAATTTAGTTATCTTTTGAAGATCATTTTTGTTTGCAGTTTTAGGAGTAAATACAATAAAGTGTGTTGGTATTCAGAAACATACCTTAGTATCTGCATTATATTTCACACATGGAAACTTACCTCCTGTTACTGGAGAAGTGTAGTGTTGCAGTGATAGTTTGTTCCCTATTCCATGTCACTCTTCTGTTTTCACTAAATCTTCCCAGACAAATTTTGAAGAAAATAACATTTATACAGAAAAAAATACTGCTATTTTAAAGATGTCCTGAGCACAATCCCAACAAATTAAGATCTTTGTTATTGACTTTAGAATTTCATATATTTTTAAAGCCAACTGAGATGGTTACAACTCCTAACACCTTTTGTACAATACAGCAATAATATCTTGTTCAGATACAGCTGTATTATACTAAAACCCCCTCAAGTTGCATGAGAACAGATCTTTCAGAAAGATATCCAATCTTGATTTAAAGGCACCAAGCTGAACTACCTTCTCTGTAAGTACCTGTGCACTGCTCTGTTGTGATTTCCCCAGCTTCATCTTAAACCATTAATGATTGCTATTTGTTCCTCAGCTGAAGAAGAAGTAAATTCCATAAAGCAACATGATACTTGTATTTACCAGAACTATGTTATAGACCTCACAACATATTCCAGCCAGCTGGAATATGGAACTGGACAGCAACAAAGGAAACCTTAACAAGATACGTCTTTTCTTATGTTAGACTTTTCCACGATAAGAGGAAACATTTACATGGTAAAGACAAAGCCACCATTGTACATTCCAAATTCAAATAACAGTAATAATATTTTCTGGCTCCAGATTTATGTTTCCATCTGGCTGAAGTGACTTGGCAACCGAAAGCATAAGCTTTGTTTCAATTCTTGGTATCAACAAGTACCCTTAAGGCATATTAGGGAGGTATGACAAAAATCTAGTGAATGCCAAAAGCAGTGAAGCTTAGTTATTGCCTTGCCAGCATGAGAGAAATATAATCTGCATTTTGTAAGTATGAATATAGAACAAGCCCTGGCATTGCAAGCTGCTGTCAGTCAGGAGGAACTTCCTACTTCTCTCCAGAATATATTTCATTTTATACCAATTTATTTTTACAGTGTGGTTTAGTGAAAGCAGGATTAAGCACAATGGTGTGGCATAAAACAGCGTATATGTAGGCTTTGTATACACATTTTCTTATTCCACATCGTTGCACTTAGCCCAGCATTCCTTGAGTAATGGATAACTAAGAATGAATTAATCTCAAGGCTTTTTTGGACATTATTTTCAGTGTCCTGAAAGTGTCTTGAATGAGTTTAAAAATCTTGTGGTTTTTCAAGCCCTCCATCCAGGGTGTCTGTGTATCAGAGGCCCTAGCCTCTGCACTTTTCATGAACATAGCTCTCTGATTTGTCACCCTACGGCTCCTGAGCACGTTGTAAGTTGTCTCAGAGAAGCACTGAATGATGAAGGCGGCGCATAAACAGCCATGGGTTTGTGTTGGTTGTGCAGATCCTGGAAAATCTGGCTTTTGTGAAAGCAGATGAACTAGTGGGAGATGATGAAGCTACACATCCATATCTTCATCCCATAATGTAAAGCTCGACACGTGAACGGTTCAGTATGCGACTCACCAGATCTAGGAGCTTGGCTTCCTCTATCTAAAAGAATCAGACATAAATTAGTTCCAGATGATGACTCTGGTTTTTTGGTTTTAACTTTGGCTGAGCTACAGGAATCACCTTGTGGCCTTACTTGTCTCCTGTTGTTCCACATTCCAAGTTTTCCACGTCTTATGTTTTGAGGAGCAATGGGAAAAATCTAACACAACCACCCTTCCCTTTTACAGGTATTTTTATAGTTGGCAAGATTCAGCTCAGAGGACAAGTACAAGACTGAGCTCACCTATTTCACCAGATCAGATGAGGAGCCTGAAGCAATGTTTGCCATCAGTTCCAGGTTGTGACCTTGAACACAGCGAAATTTCATGGTGCAACTTTTTTCTTATTATGCAATTGATCGAATCCCAGTGAGTAACAGCCAAACTGCAGTAGATTTTCAAGTTCATCAGGTCCAAGGAGAATTTCAGCCTCCTCAGTTGTTTGGAGGTAGACATTATGGAGAAAACAATAGAATTTGAACTCTGAGCCAAATGTTTCCTTCTCTTTCTGCTGCATTACAGTAGAGCAAGTGACAAGAGACACACTTGTATGGCTTGTTTTCTATCCTAACAGAACTCTTGAGCAGTGACTTTTACAGCTGGCAATTTAAGGTTTTACATCAGAAAGTTGTCTGCTGCAAAAAAAATATAAAAATATAGTTTTACTACTTTTCTATAGAAGGCCTGGCTATTTAAACAAACTGCATCATCTGAAATGTTAACCTCTCTTGGCTGCCTGTACAGCTTGACACAAACAGCCTCACTGCTCTTGCCCTTGAAGTAAATCTGTTTCTGAGTGGTGGACAGTAGGGCAGAAGGGGGAAGATTCCCTCCCAACACTACCATTGTCTTTCTCATGCTGCCTTCTGCCCTGAGCCCAGTTGCCCAGGGCCACTTCAGACTCTGCCTACAACCCCTGTCTCCCACTCCATTGCCCTCAGGAAGGACCAGACAGATCCCCTCCCACTCTTCACTGGAATGCTGGAAGGCCAAGAGTCCAAGGAAGTCAATCATGGCCAATTTTGTCCTGGGTTGCATAACAAGAAGGTGACCAACAGGTCGAGGGAGGTGATGCTCCCTCTCTACCCTGCCCTCAGGAGTCCTAACCTGGAGTACCACATCCAGTTCTGGATTCTCCAGCGCAGGAAAGACATGGACCTGTTAGAGTGGGTCCGGAGATCCCTTCATGTGGGGCCTTTTATAAGAAAAGCATAGAGAGACTTTTTACCCAGGCCTGTAGTGCCAGGACAAGGGGCAATAGTTTTAAACTGAAAGAGAATAGAGTTAGATTAGATATGAAAAACACATTTTACAGTGAAGCTGATGAGGCACTGAACAGATTTCCAGGAGAAGTTGTGGATGCCTCATTGCTGAAAATGTTTAATGTGAGGTTGGATGGGGCTTTGGAAACTTAATCTAGTGAAAAATGTCCCTTCTTAAGGTAGGTGGGTTGGAAGTACATGATATTTAAAGGTCATTTCCAACCCAAACCATTCTATGATTCTATAAGGGAATGTGTAAGATAGAAAGTGTGGTGTTTTTTTCTGGGGAGAAGGAAGAGAATGGCAATGGAAGAGAATGTTACAGGCAACCTCTCAGTATGATCAACTGTCAAGGAATGGTTAACAGAGGTAAGAAAGTGGGAAAAGTATTTTTCTCCGAGGAATAACTTCCTGAAATTGTTCACTCTTCTTCAAATCTTTATCAACCCTTCTTGGTTTCATTCTTAAGCCCCACTTCAGGTCCCTGGAGCTTCCTTCAAACCCACATCTTCGTCCTCCAGAGTCCCACTGATCCTTCTTGTGACTCATTATCACATCTATCTCCATAAAAACCTTCACACTTCTTCTGTCACAGTGACAAAATGCAGTTTTGCTTGAGTTGTCTCAAATCAGCTCTGCTACAGGGCACAGGAAAAGATTTAAGATGCCACAGCAGCCTTAAAGAAAGCATTAACAGTTGCAAACATGCTATTTCAAGTGAATGCAAGTGTTCAGGAACATCTGTATTTGTACACGTGCATGCACAGTGGGGTGCATGATATAGCCTATATGGTAAGAGACTAATACGGCTTGAAGTCTTGTCTTTCCCTTCTAATTAAGCATTGAGTAGTAAAAGAATTAACTCAACATGGCTCCTACAGCTGTTTGACATTTCTCTTTGTAACAAAATGCAGATCACTACATGTGAACTTATATGTTCATTTCATTGGAAAAGGGTCTGATCTGGGTTTGGAAGAAAACATAGTTGGTTTAAGGATATGTATTAATGAGGCTTTATTGCTATCTGGGAGGGATTTGGGAGATCTGAATTCTTCACTTTAGAGTTGGGAAAATCACAGTTTTCTCAATCCTCTTCAGCAAGTACTCTTTGTTTTCAAGCCTCTAAAAGTATGTTCTACAGCTGGATGATGGAACACAGGAAAGAAAATCAGTTGTGACTCAGGAAATATTTACTAATGCCAGCTCTTTTCTGGACATTGATTGAACTAAAACTGAAAGCAAATTTAAGTTGCTGTAAATAATAACTTTAGTCCACAATTTGAGGCAAAGGTAGGAAGCTAGCAATCTTACCTTCACACCTCTGCTCTATTTAAAATTCTGTCTTATTTTTAAGAAATTCATTTATAGAATCATAGAATCATAGAATAATAGAATCACAGAATCATAGAATCACTGAACGACCTAAGCTGGAAGGGATTTAGAGATCATCTAATCCAACCTCCCTGTCACGGGCAGAGATGTCTCTCAACTAGATCAGGCTACTCAAGGCTCTGTCCAACTTGGCCTTGAACACCTCAGAGGAGGGGGCAGCCACAACTTCTCTGGACAATTTATTCCGGAGTCTTGCCACCCTCATATGGAAGAATTTTTTCCTAAGATCTGATCCAAATCTATTCTCCTTTAATTTAAATCCATTTCCTCTTGTCCTATTGCTGGACACACTTGTAAAAAGTTCCTCCCCAGCCTTCCTGTAGGATCCCTTCAGGTATTGGAAGGCAGTTATAAGATCCCCCTGGTGTCTTCTCTTTTCAAGGTTGAACAATCCCAGCTCCCTCAGCCTGTCCTCGTAGCAGAGGTGCTCCAACCCCTGGATCATCTTTGTGGCCTCCTCTGGATTCATTCCAAGAGTTTCATGTCTCTCTTATGGTGGGGACACCAGAACTGGACGCAGTACTCGAGGTGGGGTCTCCCAAGAGCAGAGTAAAGGGGGAGAATCACCTCTGTTGACCTGCTGGCCACACTCGATGCATTCAAGCATAAGCAGGGAACTTGAACTATTTAAAAGCTAAGTACAACCCCCCCACACACACATATTTATTCAAATTCCCAGTTCTTCTGATGCTTTCAAGTTCCCATTGAGTATTGTACTGACTTTTCTGTAATTATCTTTTTTTTTTTTCCAATCACTACACTGTCAGATATTTAGACTGATTATCAGCTGAATATTAGCTGCAAAAGTTCCCAGGTTCACAAGTTAAATTCATCCTTAAAGTCATCACTTCATAGTAGGAGGAAGGATCAGTGTGACCCACATGCTCAGTCATTATAAATCCTCAGGAACATAGTTAAGTTAAGCTCAAAATTTTGAGTCAAAATTAAGCTATAGCCTAGATATGTTAAAATAGGAGGAGAAAAGGAGATGGGAGAAATATCACCAGAATGTCAAAACACGAGGACTTTCACTGAGCATTTAATCTGAAATTTACTTATAGGTTGAACTATCATGTTCAGGATGTACTAGGTAAAAGTTATTTTTTATGTTTTATAGAGGTTTGCTTTGTCTAAATAAATTTAACTCCAACAACTATCCAAGTAGACCTCACTGTGCTACACAATGCTGAAGAAACATTTGATTTAATTTTATTAGTTGTCAGCAACAATCTATATATCTCTCCCCCATCTCTATCTCTCTACATATGTGTATGTACAGTAGTTTATTGCTATTTAGGATAATACCTATAGTATAAATGCATATTACAATATTATTATTACTTTATTCTAGTATATAGGTATATATTCTAATATAACCACATGAAGGTAAAAGTTAAAATTACATTAAAAAGAGCACCTCTTCCAGAAAGGAGATTGTTAAAGATTAACCAAACTTGATAATTAAATGGGAAGTCCTGGTTAATGGTCCGTATTTCAGTTTTTTTTCCTTACATCCGTCAGTACTCTGGTTGAGCACCTTCTTGATATTAATTTATTCATCCTCATTGTGATGTTGCATCCCTTTCATTTCAACCAGGTACTGAACAAACAATAAAGGAACAGGTTCCTAAAGGGACAGGTTTCTGAAGGGACACAGGGACAGAAATGAAATCAGAAGTCGGAAGCTGAAAGTTGTTCATGCTGGGATCTTGTCTGAGAAGACCAAACATTCAAACTTCTGTTATGGAGAAAAAGAAGCTCAGCCTTTCCACATTTTTTTCTAAATATATTAGCCACTGAAGTGTCATGGAGATGTGGAATCCTATCAACTGCATCCAAGAGATCCTGTTGCTGATGTCTCACTTTATTAAATCGAAACAGCAGCCTGGCTTCACTGTGGAGACCAGTCTTTGTGATACACGTAAAGCATATTCAGAGAATGCTGATGAGGTCTGCTTCCTCAAATGACAAAGGCAACAAAATGTCATCTTTGTGAAACAACAAAAAAAAAATTATTATTGCAAAACAAACATAGCTACAGCTCTGAAATGACTACTCTGTTAACTAGGGGAGCTACAGAACTGAACTTATAATATCTAACTCCAACTAAGTTCCATTTTATAATTTCAAAATACTTTCACAGCTGAGCAAAGGGTGAGCCATCACCTATTTACTTCATTTAAACATTCATGGCACTTCATTATCTATGGTCTATATTGACCAATATGTTATAAAGGACCAATCCATTAAAAGACCTCCTAGCTCCGATCATATAGCAGTCTGCAATTGCAGATTCATCCAGACAATTTTCTTATGTAATTAAGCAATGACGAACTCCATTTTCCTTGCACTGACTCTCTAGATGTCAAGTTTGTACTTAAAAATAGACACAATTTTTGTATTCTTCTCTCCATGACATCGACTGGTCAAAATTTGAACGCGATGTCAGCACTGAGTTCAGCTAAAATCAAAGACCATAGTAATAAGAAAAGCTGTGGCATTTTTCTTAATCTCTTGAAGGTTTGAATACTCTTATCCAGGTCATAGAGCCTGTTGGTTTTAAATACAGAATCATAGAATCATAGAGTGGTTTGGGTGGGAAAGGAAACTTTAAAAGGTATCTAGTACAATACACAACATTACTGTTCTGCTTAACAAATCTTGATTTCCACAATGTTTATTTTCCTAAATAAAATGACATTAAATATCTTTGAAGATCTTCAGACAGCAAGTACGTTGATGTTGCTTCTTTACATATAGAAATAGCAAAAGTATAATATTATCCTATTACAGATATTATATTTTAGACAGAAGTTATCCCTTATGAATGCCTCATAACAACCTTATCAAAGCTAGGAACTCCAAGAGTTGGGTCAGAGACTGATTCTTCTCATTGACAAAAATCTTACTCAATTCTGCAGCTAATATTAGGTTGGACTATATGACTCCAGCATTCTTCCTTTGAGTCAATACTTCCGCAACTCATTCATCCAAACAAGCAAGACGTCAGCCAGGATATTTTATGTTCCCTTTCCATCTCAATGACTACGCTACTAATTTAGTCACTAATCTTACTTTGTACCTGTTCCTAAATCTTAGGAGCACCACATCACTGAGACTGGTGGTGGTATCTCCTTTTAAATCCGATTTCCTTGTTTTTCATTAACAGTGACACTGCTGTCGAATAGTTATAGAGTATACTAATATAGTGACTCTTCTCTCTTCCTAGATGGAGCATAAAAAAGGAAAAATGAAAAGTCTAAATCATGGCACTTGGTCATTTAGATTTTTTTTGTTTCTGTACAAAGGAGGAATCAACATTAAAAAGATTCCTCACAACTGACAAACTGTTGATTATCTCAATAAGGAGAAATATCACAACAGACTGAGGCTGACCTAAGACATTTGCTTATCTCTGGGACAGGCAATTCTGATCTAAAAAAAAAAAGGGGAAAATTATTGCCACTCTTCAGAGAGACTGCAAAAACCACAAAAAAAAAGAAAAAAAGAATCTGATGTTTAGAATCCATAAACAAGAGCTACATGGAATGTTCTGCAAGCAAATTAAATAATACAATCCTTTCATTGATTTTATCATCCTTCAACAAGTAAATATTTTTTGATGGATTCTATGAGAATATCTTAAGAGTTCATTTTATATATAAATCTTTTTATCAATATTTCTGAAGTAAATTAAACATCGAAAAATATTTTTTTGTTTTAGATATTCCTGGTTCTTTGAAAATGCATCATCATTTGAAAAGTTACACTTGACAAACTAGATTCTTTGGCTCCTTGATTTTTGTGAAAGAATCAGGTATTTTTCTACTTTAGTTGCCGTAATAACAAATATGATTTCGTTATCATTTATATTTGTTTTATCCAAAGACTTAGTACACCTAATTTCAACTTTGAGCACTGAAAGAAGTTGGATTTGATGCCAAGTGAGACTTGAGTCCATAGCAGAATAAGCATACTGCAATAATCTGTTCATCTCATAACCAGTAACAAATATTATTTCCCCTCTAAACATAGGTTATCGTTTTTAGAAGTTAAGGAGAATTCATTATCGTTTGACCAAAGATCTAGTTTCCATTTATAAATTCAATCAGAGATTTTAAAAATTATTAGAAGTTTTACATATATCTGATAATTTTCAATCAGGTGACTTGATGTAAATTGTGATTAATTGCTCTGTAATCAAACTCATGTTTTGCTGGAAGAATTTTTGTTGGTTTGCATAGAAAACGCCTAGCATTTTAAATCCTATCTTCTATATAATTTACTATAATGGACTGATAATGACTCTAGGGAGTGCTGACAGTAGTGCTGAATTAGAATCTGCAAATTCAGAGCATACTTATGCTTCACTTTCCTTTAACTGTGGTTAAATCAATTTTAAATCATTTTCTCATTTTCACTGGCTGAATTTAATTAGTATGCTCAAGAACAGATTATTACAGTTGATGACCAACAACAAATGTTACTTTTTTGGTACTGAAAGACTCTTTTTATGATTTTTTCAAGTTAAAGGACAAAGGAATGAGAGAGGAAATATTGCTTAGTCACTTAATATTAACTACTTCTTTAAAACACAAAAACTCATTGGGAATTTTTATGCATTTATACAGCTTTTCCTACAATGATTTATCAACTTCTTGATCTATTGATGGATGAGTGATTCTGACTCTTTAACTGAATGTAAATGCTTATATATTTTTTTAATTTAGAATCATCCAATTATAGAATCATAGAATCATAGAATGGCCTGGGCTGGAAGGGACCTTAGAGATCATTTTAATCCAACCTCCCCGTCGTTTGCTTTGGAAGGGACTTTCAAAGATTATGTCTTTCCAACATTCCTACAATGGGCAAGGGGCACCTTCCACTAGACCAGGTTGCTCAAAGCCCCATCCAGCCTGGCCTTGAGCACTTCCAAGGAGGGATCATCTATAACTGCTCTGGGAAACCTGTGTCAGTGTCTCACCACCCTCACTGTAAAAATTTCTTCTTTACAGCTGACCTAACTCTACCTTTTTTCAGTTTAAAACCATTGCACTTGTGCTCTTGTCTTGCTACTAGAGCCTCTGATAAAAAGTCTCTCTTGACCCCAGTACAGACCTTTGAGTGACACCACTTGTTCCTGGTTTCCACTTGGACATTGAGACATTGACTCTTTCGATGTTTCCATCTTCAGCAGAGAAAATGTTTTGTGGGATCATGTCAAAGGAATTATAAAATACAAGGTAGATGACATCAGACATTTTTCATTCGTTCTTTCTTCAACAAACACAAAATATTTCTTGTGGATTTTTGCTTGGAGACACTTTCCAACATAAAATATTTGACCCTGACTTAATCATATACATGGCATAGCTTAAAATTATTTAGTCAATAATCAAACAAGTAAAGAAGAGTTGTTGAATTTGTGTTGCCGTAACGAAGTATTCTTTGAGAGGTGCTTCACTGTTTCTCAGTTAGATGAATATTTTCGTCTGCTTTAAATTTGAATGTTTTCCCTGATTGAACTAAATATCCCCCATAAAAAAAAAAATCTTAAGTACGAGTCCCATCAAATGTCATTAATATAACTGAAAAAATACATTCAAGTCAAAACTTGGTTCTTAGTGTCCCTAATGTTGGGAGAAATTCAGTTTTGGGCTACACTTTGTTTCTGAACTGTACTTCCAGAGGACTGTCAAAAAAGGAGTGTAGATGTGCCAACATGGACATACTGAGGTATTTCATCTCCGAATAGATCTGTTTCTTCTGACTGCTCTTTGGAAAAACTACTAACAAACATGTTTGAAAGCTGTTTCATGTGTGAATGGAAGGGAAGCAGCTAAGCCAAGAGGAAAGGAAAGATTTTTAAGGTTAGAAAGATTTCTTGCAAAATATTTATTTTCTATGCCACACTTCCCTATCATTATACTTAATACAGTGTCATAAATATATCAATAATAAAAAGACTTCCTCTGGAGGTAGCTTTAAAGATATTGATTTTAATTTTTTTATGATCTTCTATCAAACAAATCCAGACCCATGAAAAATAACAGAATATTTGCAATATAGGCAGAGCAGTACTTCTGGGCAGTGGGATTAAACTCTTTTTTGCATTCATTTTGATTTACAATAGGATTTTTTTTAAGGGAATTGGATGTTTTTGTGGGTTTTTTCAAGACTTAAAAAAATTATTTCAATATGTATGAAGGCCCTAAACAGTGTTCTGGAAAGAGAAAGTGAGAAAGCTCCAGAAAAACAAGTCGTTAGCGTACTCCCATCAATTATTTTATAGAATTTCAGAATGGAGTAAGAAGTTTAAGGATAAGAATCATTTGTTTAGTAAGTCATAAGAATGAAAATGAAGAAACGATGAACAAAAAATGAAGAAACAATGAATAAAAAATGAACAAGCTGCAAATCAGAATCAAATCCTCTTACACAGTAACAAAGACATTTACTCTCCATGATATAGAGGCTGCCTCTGTATCTGTTTTGTAAATCAGTGCAGAGCTATATATATCTTTTATTTTATTGTTTTATTTTTTTTTAATCAATGACAGAAGAAATCAAGTCAACTATGAGAGAGAATTCCCAGTTCATCTTCAAAACCATGTTGATTGAAAGATAGGGCTGTTGAATTCAGTGAGTGATCTGCAACACAAAACAAGGAAAGTCTTCTGTACAGCACGGAATGGCGTGTAATACAGAATCATCAGATTGAATCCAACTTGAGGCAGCAAGCAGGTGATGTTTGCTGCTTCCTGGCACAGATACGTTAATTTACTTTTAGCACCCCGGTTTCTGGGTTAACTCACACTCTGAGATGTTTTTGTGGATATAGGCTGAGGGCATTTTAAACTCTCCCTCGAGTAGCCAGAAATTTTTTAAGCTGCAAATTTCGTTGCAGACTAAAATGATTTATTACAAGTCCTCAGACCAAAGGATGCATTTCCTAAGGCTTCGGAGGTCATCTCCTAAGAACTTTAGCAAACATTTTGGTTCAGAACTCCACCCACACAATATACTGTTCCACCTCAGCGGAGCATTACATGTGGTAATGTACTCAAACTATATTTAATGTGCAGAGCGTTAGAGAAAGACTGTGGCTCCTGCTTGAATGAACACATCCTCAAAAGCTGCACCAGTAATAGTGAATCCAACAGTGCTGGGGAACATGACTTTGCACTGAAATTTGATTTTTGTCAACATTGCTAAACTGTCAGAATGGTCCTTGAAGCTGTTTATGCTTGGATGTGGGAGCACTGTCCCATACCTTTCCTAGATGGCGTTCAGGACCTACACCAGATCTTGTCTGAGCACTCACTGAGATGTAGATTCCTTCTTTCAGAGCATGAATGTGGCAGCTTATGTTAGTTGGTCTCACGGCAGCAGAAGAGTAGCTCACAAGTTTTAGTACACCCAAGTAGTCTTCCAGCAATAAGGGATCTGTTGGTGTGCCCTTGCCATCTGTGGATGTGAAGGAATGAACTGAAAAATCCCGTGGCAGATGCACAAATCCCAAAGCAGGAGCATAACTGAAACATCTCAAGTATTGACACCTTCAAGAAGAAGTCAAGAGAACCCATTTTCATACAAACATGTAAAGTTGTTTGCGCCCCAAATTTTACTTCTATGTTTTCACGCTAGTGTAATTGAGTCATGCTTACCTCAGTTAAGTTTTTTGTTAACCTGGTTTAAATGTTGTCATGATATCTAGTCACCTTTCATTTGTATGTCTATTTTTAGAAGTCAATATTTACCCGGACAACATTTGAAACCACTCTTCAACCTACTATGACTGGCAAAAAAAGTCAGTTTTTTTGTGGTTAAACTTAATACTGTGGCCATAGGCACAAGTACTTAGACAAATCATGCCACACTGTTGCAGTTTTTTAACTTTCAAAACTAGGTAATCACATCCAAACAGTCTCTTAGTAACAGTCTTTTGTCCGTGTTAACTCTCGGATCACACCCAGGAACTGTGTGGTGATGATAATCTTGCTCAGCTGAGTAGCTGTGGGCTTGCCCTTATTGGACGAACTCTGTTCACTTCTGTGTGAACACACAGTGCACACATACTTGTAGCCACTTACAGATGTCTTAATCTGCCAGCTAAATCCCATCTGCAGGTTCATTTTTTCTACTGCTCACGAAATTATTTTTTAGTATTGGAAGTGCTGCAATAAAAAGTTGTCAGCTAACACATTATCACGTCTCAGTTTTTAAAGATATTACAAAAGTAAAAAAAGCTCCCTTCAGTTTTTAATAACTTTAGTATTTCTCTCTCCAACTACACAGTCTCCATGCCAAACACAAACTAAATAATTCTAGCTCAGCTATTGCTTCATTCAACATTGAAGCTACAATTAATAAGTTTAATTTTTTTTATGGTTAGGATGCATTAACAAAAATAAGCATAATGGGCTGGGATTATAAATCAACACACTCAGTTTTGCAGAATTCCAGAACTGTTGGTTAATGTAGCTCAACGTGATACTGTCAGTAACAAATCTCATAATTGCTTACAGGGAAAAAAACAATTTCAGCAAATGCTCCTTCATGCAGGTGGCTGGTAGAAATTGCTTTCAGTCAATTATGCCTTCAATTACTTTGGATGAATGAGGTAGGATCCTTTAGCTCATTATAAGCCCAAATCCACAATAAGTAAGTAAATATTTTGACGCAGTGTTGAAACTAACCTCTGTAAAAGCATGTATAATATTTATAAGCATTGAAAAGGTCATATACTGTATAATTACCATTCAACATGTTCAGTACCAGCTAAAGAAATTCATGATTTTAATAGCCAGTCAATATCATTGGTAGTATTTTAATACTGTGAGCAGTCAGTAGTTTTCTGAAGTATCGTCGGAGATGATGTGGCTGATAAATACCCATGTCTTGTATCACTTCTAGAAAAGGAGTTAGTTAAGCAACAGGAAAACATGTACCTTGATTATGGGATAAAGTATATACTAATATATATTGCACTAGAAAAACCATGTCTATCCATTTTGAAACAGAACTATATCGCATTACATAAAAGACCAGGCTGAATAAAAATAATAGGAGATCAAATATTTTGGCTTTCTATAGAAACAAAATCTTTGGGGGGAAAAAAATAAAAGGATAGTCTAGCTACCCAGAAGATTCATTGATTCATTTGACGCGGCTCACATTCAGACTTTGTCATCCTTGCTTCATCTCCCTTACAAATACGAGATTACTACCACACACTTTCAGGAGAGCTGGTTGTAAACCAGCACTGGGTTGTCATGGAAGAGACTTTTTTCAGGTGAACACACTGACATGTGGCAATCGTGAAAGCAGAGTATCTGGAGCAATTTCTGTGAACCATAGAATCACTGTGATTGGAATAGACATTCATGACCATCAAATCCAACCGTTACCTAACTCTACCCAGAACCACTACTAAACCACGTCCCTGAGCACCACATGTAGATGGCTTTTAAATAAATCCAAGGATGGCAATTCAGCCAGCTCCCTGGGCAGCCTGTTCCAGGCCTTGATAACCCTTTCAGTGTAGAAGTTTTTCCTAATGTCTGACCTAAACCTCCCCTGATGTAACTTGAAGATATTTCCTCTCGTCATATTAGTTGTAACTTGTGGGAAGAGACCCAAACCCACTTTGTTACAACCTCCTTTCAGGTAGTTGTAGAGAGCTATAAGGTCTCCCCTCAGTCTCCGTTTCTTCAGACTAGACAACCTAATGAAGATCCGGGATGGCCTGTGCAACATCACGATTTCTTTGATTTTCATAAAATCTTTGTCCTCAAAGCAGGAGATATGGTGTGAAATCCCGCAGCGTATGCTGAGTACAGAAATAGGCCAAAAATTGTCTGAAAGTCCCAGGCATTGTAAAAAGAGATTTTTGTTAAGCACACATTGATATTAAACTGCAGGTGCAATGACTACGTTTCAAGAAAAAACAGAGCACTTGAATACTGGTGGATCTGATTATTATAACAGCACTTAAAATCTATGACACTTTTCTCACATTTCATTTTGAAACAATAATATTCCAATGACAAATCTCTGTAAATATTTTTGTAAATGGAAGCAAACAACTAGACTAGAATTTTTTACTTATTTCTAGGGATCTAATTGAAGCAGACGAAACTGAAGCAAATGAAGAAAAAGAGGGTACCGCCTCTTTTAAAAAGCAGACTAGCTAATCACTGGCTTTGGAATGATATTTCATTATGCTTTAGGTATCATCCCTTTCGTTAGGGCTAGGGTAGATAGGCAGATAGAATACCATCCTTCACGATTAATGCTATGACTGTGTAAGGCCACGCACTGTAGTTACTCTGAATATTAAATGTCAGCACCTCTTCACAAATGCAAATATCTGCATGATTCCTTTCTCCTGTTAAATTGCAAGATTAATACTACAAAGCCTGGAATTAAAATGCAAAAAGTAAATGTTGAGTGCTTGTGAATGAACAAATCCAACAAACTGACCTCCTGTTTAGACTACGTTCACATGATCTCAGCCTTATCATCCCACTGTTTCCATACCATTTGCTATGAACTAATTACTTCCAAGGTGATACCTTGTATACATTCGAGAGAAAGGGTATATAAGGTATGGTGTGTCTTTGAACTGAACAAGCAGAGGATGTGTGTTTCCTCCACAAACCTCCTTGCCTAAGCTTTAAAAATTACTGATTTTTGGCTAAGCTACTGCTGCCTTACTCTAACATGGGTTTCAACTTGTGATCCATGTTGTTTTAAAAAAAAAAAACCAACAAAAAGAAATTAAACATGGAGCAGTTACAAAGAGAATAAAAAGCTAAGATTTTATTTATTATTTTAATATCTAAAATTTAGCTTTTCTCCTTCCTGCTTTCCCTTCTTCAAGAAGGACAGTTAGGAGAGGTCTTCATGGCTGTAGACTCTCAATGTTTGTATGATGTAAATTGCACTAAGGAACACTTACCCGTACTCAGAGAAAAGGTAGTATTGATTTTCTATTGTAAAAGACAATTTATGTTCAGCAACATGTCAACTCTTGTTACTGAGGAGGGGTATATTCTGTAGTTCTGTTTGACACACTTCCTTAGCAAACCAATAACAGCTGTAAATAGTTTGAAGTTTAAAATGCTTCACCAAAGTTTAGAAACAACCTATTGAGAGAAAAACTATAAACCGGTTTTAAGAAGACATTTTACTTATTGGAAAGTAGCTATCTAATTCATTTATCTATAGTTTAAGTGGGACTAGGCTAACAGGTCAGAAAGTCCATTGTTGCTGTCCATCCTAGACTTCTTTTGATATGGAACCATAAGAAGTGTAGCAAACATATGTTCTACATTATGTTTTGAGAATATGATTTTATGTACAGGCTAAAATCTCTAAATGATCCAATCGTTTATTGCCAACATTTTTCCAACCTGTTTTTCAGATGGTGTCTGACCATGAATGCTTAAACTTCAGTCAGTTGGCAGTGGCAAAACTCTATTAAATATTACTAAGGGCCAATGTAGAACAAATTGCCTGAGATGATTATTGAGACTTAAACTCTGGATAATGCAAGTGAATTCCTCAAAGCTAGGAGGAAATGGCCATAATATGAAGAAATCCTCAGGTGGTAAGCAGTCCTCATGGCCAAAACATGCCTATTCCATGATATACATACACACAATACACAGAGTATTAGAGCACAAAACCAGCTGCTGTGCTTTCAATGCTAAAAGCTGTTTTCTACACTTCCATGGACACCAAAGTTATGCAAACCTGACAGAATGTTGAGTCAAACACTAACACAGAAGGGCTCCATCATCAAGAACTGGACCGTTTCTATTTGTTCTGCAACGCTTGTATCAGTACTCTATGGTGGAATTTGTTTTTCAAGGACAATGTAAGATTTCATTCGAGTTTAATCTCATACAAAATAAGGATAAAGCTATTTTTAATCCATTTTTATTTGTCCATGAAAATGACATTAAATATCAGGATTATTTAAATACGACACTCCCTTGGGAGTTGCCGGGAGTCATTCGGTGTTAAGCTAGGCTGAATTGATTGTGAAATAATTGTAAGAGTGTATTTGATTTAAAATGATAGAAAATGCCTAAGTAAATTGCAGAGATTAGCTGAAAGTTACAGTAGGTGTGATACAACTAAATAGCTGAAGAACAGCTTTTATAAAGAATACCTCCAGAATACATATGAGACTCCACAGACCCCGAAAACTGTAGTACCATGACTTTCATACTATTTTACTGTATTATTAGCAGGTAAATTAATCCACAGACAACTTCATATTTTGACTGTATTGCTCACATTGCATTCTACTGGTGTCTAGAGTAACAGCCAGGTAAAAACCTAAACATTTTTATGCCACTTGGAAACCTGCATGACAAACACAGAAAAGGTTTCTCAGCTTGGATGTGATGAGCTATTGCTTAAGTGTCAAAACAAAGATAAGTATCTCAAATTACTTTCTGTCTTGATACTATTAATTTCTGCAATCTTCCTAGAGAGTCTGAAGACGAATTCTCACCCCTTTCATTAAAAGCCCATTGATTTATTTTTTTTTAGATGAATAGCATAAAGAAAGATTTGTTTCCATGCCAAACTGACGGCAAGATATGTTTTTTTCTGTATCAGTTCCAAATGAGACAATGTTAGGAACTTCTCTTTTACAGTTGAAATGTATTAGGTAGTAACTTAGTATCATTCAATTATCTTGGCTACTTCGGATAATTTGCAACTACAAGAACACCAAAACCTTAATATATGGCAAGCCATTTGACTGTTACACACTTTATGCCTACAGAAGTCTGTGGTTCCCAGTAGTATATGAGCAAAGGTGACAACAATGTGATTTTCCAGTGTAAAACCGGGCTAGAGTCTGTATCTTTACACAGAGCTCTGAGTGCTGGGCAGTTGGGCTTCTCCAGTGCTTTGTGATGTCCACCAACATGTTTATTTTACTGTTCTACCTCCGTTTCATGGGAATTTGTACAATGGGACTACTTCTGCCATAGCATTGAGACAGTTTCCATGTTGTCCTAATAATTCCTTATTTTGGACAGAAAGATACTTCTGGGTTTTTTCCTGGCTGAGCAATGTACCCTTTGACTGAAGGCCCATAATGATTCATGCCCTTATTTGAAAAGTGATTCATACTCAAAATAACATTTAAACAACTACGTAAGATAATGAGAATGTATTAAAATCTTGTTATGATCAGAGGAGTGTGAAAAAAAATACTCAAAGTATCTATTTTCCCACCTTGTCCTGAAAGAATGATCTGGAGCACACATTTAAGTTCTTTGCTGAACTGTAGACAGAGCTTTGTCTTTTTGTTACCAGAAATGAAAAAAAATTACGTACACGTTGTGTAATAGTGTCCCAAAATGGTAATGACAGTTTTGAGAAACAAAATATATCAACCCCACTGTATCTCCTTAAGTCAGATCTGGACTCAGATCAGGCTCACAGGATGACGGGAAGCGGATCCTCTCATCAGGATGCATGGAAATTTTCCATGGGTGTTCACCAAGAACGATATATCAGTCTAAGGCATCACAGTGTGCTATGGGTTGTGACTACCTCTTCCTCTAGAGCAACAACCTACCTTTAGGCTAGTGAGGAGAAAGAGCTAGTCATGGATTCCAAGCTTGGGCATCATAAAAGTCATTCAGACTCGTGTCCTGTGACAGTCATACTTGCAGACAGCTCAAGAAACGTGTCCTGGCCTTTAGTTGTTTCATAACTGCTAACAAACCGTAATCCAACACTGAATTTTATTTTTGCCTTGAGAAAAAATACATTTTTCACCATAGTGAATTCAGGTGAAAACATGACCTTTATGGGAGACTTCAGTTATTCAACTTCTTGGGATGGTTTACAGTAGTAATATTCAACCAGTGGCTTATAAACCCCTCAAAAACTATTCCTTTAGCTTAGAAAGTGTTTTTAACCTCTCTATATCCTCTTCCAGTGTTTAACTATACAGTCTATGTAATATAGAAAGCCCAAATTTACTACATTGTAAAGAATGACCATATAGGTGACCACATACAATCCTTCCATTCTACAGCTGGGACTACTTCTATAGAAGTGATGCAAACATTGCCAGGCCTGTCCGTTCAATCTGAGTTCAAGTCATTAGGTCCAGCTACAGCTGTTACCCGTCAGACAGTATGGCTGGATCTTAAACCATGAATTGAGGATGGTAACTCCTGAATTTTACCCTGGGATTGTCTAGAGAGTATTGATCAGTCTGAGCTCCAGCTATGGCCTGTATAACAGCTTAAGCAACAGGCTTTTCATTGCACTGCAATATATAGGAGCATGATCTATATAATTTCCAAGTGTAAATATACAGGCTGACCCATTAACTGGACAAGTCCGTTTTTATATCGTAGAGACATAAGAGGGCATAGGATATCACCACTTCAAGGAACCAATAGATACTGTTAATTTTGATTTTTCACCTGTACCAGCCAATAGGTGATCGTGGTTTTGATTCTTTCAGACCAATTTTATTTTCATAGAATCATAGAGTCATGGAATGGTTCGGGCTGGCAGAAACAATCTAGTTCCAACCCCCTGTCATGGGCTGGGACACTTCCCACTAGACGAGGTTCCTCAAAGCCCTGTCCAACCTGGCCTTGAACATTTCTAGGGAGGGGGCTTCCACAGCTTCTCTGGGCAACTTACATTAGTGTCTCACCACCCTCACAGTGAAGAATTTCTTCCTTACATCTACTCTCAGTTTGAAACTGTTATCACTCATCCTATCACTACACTCCCTGGTAAAAAGTCTTTCCTCTTCCTTCCTGTAGGTCCCCTTCGGGTACTGGAAGGCCACCACAAGGTATTCCCAAAGCTTTCTCTTCTCCAGACTGAACAACTCCAAGACTGTTTCTACTTTTTCACATGATAAATTTCTGTTAAGGTTTCTTGTGCTTATCGATGGTTTCTCAGAATATCTTCGTTCTGCATATCCCAGCTACACTTCAGAGAGGACAGTTGCAGTTTTCAGGGAAGGTTCTAGTTTGAAGGCTTTTTTATCAGACTCAGAGTTTCCAGGCTGGCAGGCAATTTCACTGTCAGTAATTTTCATCAGACATTTTCTCCTATTCAATAATTTTCCTTTTTGAACCAGGGCATCCTTAAGGCTGTTCACATTGCAGCTTCTGCAGAGGAAGGTCCAGCTTGCTTACAGAATCGTAGAATTGTTTAGGTTGGAAAAATCCTTTAAGATTATTGAGTCCAATCATCAACCTAGCAATGCCAGGTCCACTGTTAAACCATGACCCTGAGCACCACGTCTACATATTTTTAGATACTTTCAGAGATCATGACTCAATCACTTTACGCTTTGCTGTCTCAGCTGGAACTTTAGTCCCTCCTGAAAGACATACTCCTGCAGTATGAGGACCTTTACTTCTTCCTAAGAAAAGGGTGTGCAAAAAATCCTAGTCCTAGTTTTGCAGGATTTAGTCTAGCTAGAACTACATATGTATGCATAATGCTGTGGAGCTGAAAGAGGTCAAGAAGGCAGATATTAGAAATTATCGCTCATTCTTTTTAATCAGAAGAATAAGTAGTACTGACGATGAAATGTAGAATATCCAGAAGGAAAAAAAAAAAAAAAAAGGAGATGAATTGTAAAGAATAAGGGTTGAAAATATTGCTAACCACTGAACAAAATGCAGAGTGGCAAAAAAAGTACAAATAAAGTGACTCAATAAATAAAGATTTTGACATTTAAATAAATAAATAAATAACTATTTTGAGTGGTTAGAGAAATTGTAGCATTCCTTGTCTTTTCAGGACTATTAGTCTTGATTACCTTTTTCTGGAATATGTATTGCACATGTATATAGGTGCTCATGTAATGAAAGTAAGATCTTTGCAACAACTAAGATTTGGAAAAATCTGTGCAAAAAAAGAGTTTGCAAAGTAAATTTAATTTTATCCTGCTAAATGTTCTGCCTCTGCCAGGTGCTGCCTTGAAGCATTGTCCTCACGATGTTGTACAAAGGAATTTTTATCTGATATTTATGACATTTATGATATGTGATATTTATGACATGTTATGATATTTAGTGAATTTTCCACCATGAACCTAATTCCCCTCCCCCCTTTTCCCAATGAATATAAATCATGTATCTGATGCTCCATATTTCCTAAGGGCTATGGTGCATCACGGCTTCCATTATACCGTGTGAAACTGAGTTTTTTTAGTTGATTGTCTGCTTTTTTCTGAGATTGTCTGTTCTTATGGGTAGCAAAAAAAAAAAAAAAAGAAAAAAAAAAGAATTTGCAGGAAGTGCAAGAAGTCAAAACCAGGGACTTGCAGCAGATCAATTTATAGTGCTTACAGATTGTGTGCCCAGATAATTTCAAAGCACATGGTATGAAGGGGTCAGATCAGCCTCATGCCAACATTTTTTGCAGCATCAGGCAAGACTGTCACTTAAGACCTAGCCAAAAGATTTACAATGTAAATGGTTAGTGCATATGGGCATGAGGCTGCTTAAAGTCCCCAGCTGCCAGTGTAGACAAAGGCTTAATTAGCCAATAATGCTGGAAAATTGTGCTAGTATGAAAGTTTTCTTTATTCAGTAAGCAGTTCCTCAAATAGTACTGAACTGAAATCAACAACCAGTTTGACAAGTAAGAGGAATGTGGCATAAGCTCAGTATTTATTAACTAAAAATTCAGTTAGCTAAAGGTAAGAGTTTATCACTGTATCTCATGAAACATTTGGTACACTAAGTAAATGAGAACAAGTTTCTTTTAAAAGATTAGATAGCTATATTTGGGGATCCAATTCCCTAGTGCGAATCCTGATGACGTGGCCAATTTTGACAGATTCAGAGAACTGCAGTGTCCATTAGAGATCTAAAGAAGTCTAAGCACTTGCAGACAGTTGAACTACCTTTGCATTTTGGGCTAAGAAATTAATCAGGTCCTGGAAGTTTAAACACACCGTTCTTAGTAATAGATACTGAAAATATCAACTTGTATTTTCAACTTCAGGTAAAGCTGCCAAAACAGACAAACCCTCTGCAGTAGTCTATTTCATCCTTCGAATTGTGTTCCTTAACCCTTATTTCCTTAATGTGTGAAAAGATGAAGCAGCAAAGAATGCTAAACCTTTGGCAGACAAGTGCACTTTATCTTGCAGAAGTATAACATCATTATTTTCAAAAGCACAAAAATTCTATATTACCTGTTGCTCTGGAGCAGAGAATGTAAAGGAGCAGAGAGCTAACCAGCTGCACTAGGAAAATGGAAATCTGAATCTGATGTCTCTGGCCATTTATAAAAATTAATAGTTTATATCAGCTGTCAGGAAGAATTTTTACTCTCCTGTGCTAGGATAGAAATGGGATGCTAAGGCAGAGCAAGAACCAAAGGAGGATTAAGTGAAAAGACAAGGTCTACCTGACGAGACTCTGGGCATTGCTAAAAGGACTCAGGAAAGGGTCAAGGCTTATACCATTTCATATTAAACAATTTACACATGAATTAGCTTAAAGTACAGAATCAGATTCTCACACACGCAAAGCCACTGGGAATATGAGCGTGATTTTGACAATGAAAACGTGAGGTAGGATAGCAGCAATACATGTGCTCACATTTAAGTTTCTATTAGGTTGTCAAACAGACCAAAGAAACATTAGTATAAATCCAAGCTAGGTCAAAGTGTGTAAGGTACATGTAGGCACACAGGAATGATCAGCTTAATGTCGATAAAGATATTTGAGAGGTATCCAAAACGCTATTTTGAAGGACTTGCCTTGTCTCATTTGTGTGCCATTCGCTTTCATTCTGGAGATGTCTGACCGGTTTCAGAACATTTCCTCAAGAAAAGCAAGAAAACTCTCGTAGTCTCTTCCATCTACATTTTTCTAATGGCTAAAAATCCCTGTTATGCAAATACACACACCTTATTGATCATCTTCTATCCACGGCTAGTTTGATTAAACCCAAACCTTCATGTTAATTCTACAATTCTATAATTCTGTGTATAATGGGTCAACAACATATAGGACAGTGGTGGGAAATCAATCCTAGGTATTGCCTGAACTATAAAAGTTACGTTTCATTGGGAAAACGAAGCCTTTGCTACGTAGCATTGCAAATAGCAGTTACAATGACAGCAATATCTTCCAGAATTGTGCCCTTTTTTTACTACTTTGTAACAGCTAGGTACTGTTAAGTACTGCTATTAGTACATGTGCTCAGTTTCAGAACCCCTTGAATTATGTTACTGCTAAATTCTCCCTGCAGCAGACAAGGCTATGGAAATGAGTGAGACGAACATTTCTCTGCCAGCATTTCCCTGATAGGCCTAGAACTTTCCGTAAATTGGAATTCAGAAAATTAGATACACTAGATATTAATTTCTCCCTTTAGGTAATGGCTACTGCACCAAGGAGCAAAGTTTCTAGTCTTCTTTCGAACAGACATGAAGAAAAGATTTTGTTCTATTCTACTTAATTTCAAAATTTCAGATTAAATCTAGTGGGTTCTGCTTACACATCTTACCTTGAAAAAATTCGCTGCAGAAACTGTCCTCACGTTTGCAACAACAGACTAAATGGTAAGTGAACAGATGACAGCAACTCTAGTGTGGATTTGATGTGGTTTTGCTAATGTTGAGTTGGCTAATCTGTTCCAAGTTCAGTCAAGGGGATTTGACTTGCCCCTTTCCTTCAAACAATACATGTCTGTGTTACCAAATGTGTTGATATCCGGTACGTAAAGAACTACCTGCCATGTCAACTGGGATGGGATTAACTGTTATGGCCTTTTAAATTCAGAACAAATATGAGTAAAATAATGTGAATATTATCCGTGACTGCTTTATTGTGGATCAAAAAAGTCAACAGAGTACGACACCTGTGTTACACACAAACAAGAATAAAAATCCCTAGCTCAGTAATAGACTAAAAGAAGAATATTGAATCTTGCAGCCTTTGTTAACAGATATTTTCAGTACACATTGGCATCATCTTAGTCTCTTGAATTTAGATACATATGTAAGGGTGAGATTGAAGTCATCTAACTTTAAGGGTAATATTCATCACTGGTCATTATAGATTTGAGTATCTACAATGCAGCCTACAAATCTGTGTAAATTGGCCAAGTTACTTTTTTTTATCAGTGGAAAAATAGAATGGGATTAAACATTTACATTTAATGTCATTTTAAACACTCAGAGGTGTCCTCTCTAGCATCCAGCTGCTCCAGAAGGCTGTGGATCTTCTGTATATCTCCCTTCCCTGTCAGATCCATGCCATGGACATCTTGGATGCCTTGAGTCATCTCAAATTGCCTTAAATACCTACATATGTGTAAGTCCCTATGTCTACAGAATCACAGAATCACAGAATCACAGAATGTTAAAGGTTGGAAGGGACCTCAAAGATCATCAAGTCCAACCCCCCTGCCAGAGCAGGATCACCTACACTAAAGCGCACAGGAACGCGTCCAGGCGGGTTTTGAATGTCTCAAGAGATGGAGATTCCACAACCTCCCTGGGCAGCCTGTTCCAGTGCTCAGTCACCCTCACAGTGAAAAAGTTTTTCCTCATATTTTTCTGGAACCTCCTGTGTTCCAGCTTCCACCCATTGCCCCTTGTCCTGTCAGTGGACGCCGCTGAAAAGAGCCTGGATCCATCCTCCTGACATTCCCCCTTGACATATTTATAAACATTGATGAGGTCACCCCTCAGCCTCCTCTTCTCCAAGCTAAAGGGACTTTAAAGATCATCTTTTTCCAACCACCTGCCATGGGCAGGGGCACCTCCCGCTAGACCAGGTTGCTCAAAGCTTCACCCAACCTCATCTTTCATGTTGTAGCTATTATATTAGCTTTCATGAGATTGCCCTGACAGTGAACAAGAGATCTCTAAACTGATGGTCTGCAATGCTTAGAGACTTGCTTCTCACTCAGATGTATCCACATCTGGGGTGGAAAGTACCTGTCATACAGTGAGTGCGGCAAGAGATATGAAGGGAAAGTAAAAAATGTATCTTTCTAAACAAAGTCGTAGTTGCAATTTGCCAGAATAATTTATGTCTAACAAGCTGTTAGCATTCAGTTTTCTTCATGAGATGTGTCCTCTAGCTTCTCATACATCCTGCTCCTAGACAGCACCTCCTTAATACAGTGTTGGGGATATTTCAATGCTTCATTTGGAGCAGAGTGAAAGTGAATGAAACACCAGTCTACACAATTTTCCAAACCTGCCTTGGAGAACTCCCCACCCTGCCAGTCCAGTTCCTGAGAAGTCATTAAGGCCCAATGAGTAAGAGAAACACGGGTCATACATACAGTGTTGACATCTTCACCTAGATAGTCTTGACTGTGGCTAAGGCCAAAGAAGAAAAGTATGAACATCTCACCTATTTTAGCTGCACCTTAAAATCTACCTTAAAACCCCTCAAGCCCCTATTTTTCCCTGTTGTCTGTAAAGGAAGGATGAGGAGTGGACATCTATAATCTAGCTATCTAAATATATACAAGTGAGTCACACTGTCCTACTCCTACAAGTGGCACCCAAACCAAAGTAGTTGCTCTTTCTTATGACCTTTATTATTGTTGTGGGGCTATTTTCACTGATCTCAAAGAGCAGCTGCATTAGAAGAGCGCAGCTGCTCATTCACCCATTCTTGGTCTGGTGGAGTGCTGGGTCAAGGCCTGAATGCCTGTGGATATGACACTGTTTGCACCAAATGTGGGGGAAAAGCCTCCTTTTAAAAATAGGGAGAATGGACATGCTGGTTTTTTTATATTATTTTAAAAAATAAAAGTGGTAAGTGGTAAATAGCATGCCTGGGAATGCAATGGCTTCCCAATGCCTAAATGTGATGACTCCTGTGGATTCATATCACCATTAAAAAGCAGTGTCAAATGAGATGGTAACAGCAAAGCAGATGCGGATGTTTGCTGGTTAGCTTGGCAGAACAGAATTTTGTGAAATAAATGAGCAGCTGGTAAAGCTTGAAGAAGGAAGAGGGGGAAAACCATGTCCTTTGCAAAGAGATGATTGTGGCTGAGTCAAAGATGGAGATGGCAAATCTCCTCTTTGCCTTTTCCCTTCAGTGTTCTCTGACACTGCACTTTTTCTCTGTCCTACTCAGAAGCACCACATAACTGGTTGTCAGCAGGTTCAATGCCATCCTTTTGCAATTCCTTCACTAAATGAGAGCATCAGGAGGACACATTGGGACCAGGATGTCATTCCTTCAGGACATGACTATTAGACATACCTGCACCCCTAACACGGATATAACCCCTACCATGGAGACGTTAATTTAATCTTGTTTCTCTTCCGCACATTATAAAGGTTAAATCTGACTGTGAAACACTCATCCTACTTGCCTGGAGCAGCTGAGTTAGGAGAACATTCTCTCCAGTCTCACCAACACAAATTAAACAAAGGAAAAACACCTCAGGCCTTCCACCTAGGTTACAACCAGAGCTCTGTCAGGAAAGACACATGTTAGTTGCATGTCCCCTTTCCTTACAGCTGGTTCTTGCAAGTATTAAGATACCAGCTCGCAACAGAAACAGAGATATTCTTGCAGTTATTCATATGTCCAGGAACACTATCCTGGTTCCCATAAATTCATCGCTGAGAGAGAAGAATACTTGATTTAAGAGAGTGATATAATTGACATAGAAAAGATTAGTCCATATGGCACAATATAAAATATCTGTAATAAGCAGTCATGTCCAAATAAACAAAAAACCTAACTATACCTACTATATACTATATACTATACTATCTATACTATATACTATATAATATATTATATAAATAGCTTTATTACAATTTAACTATAATATATCATCATCCAGTTAGTCTTTATTTTCTATTAAGTCTTGCTACCTATAAACTAGAAATATTTCCTCTTTGAATCAAGAAAATTCTTGATTCAAGAAAATTCTCTGCTAAAAGAGCTGAACGCTTATAATCTTATTTTTTCTCAATGTTATTTGCCTTGACACCACTTGAGAAAACTCCAGAAAGTTACTGCTTTCAAAAAGATGCTTCCAACTTCTCATCCCAATATAATTCTTAAAGAATATGCAATGTCTTTTTTTCCCATATTTCTAAACCCGTAAAGAAGATTCAGGGTATTTTGCCTAACTGCGGATTTGCAAACATCAAAGACCTGATCTAATCTATTATTATCAAATAAAGTGAACCTCTTGCAGAAAATGACTTATCCTACTTTTCAGAGATCCTCTTGCAACTCTCGTTCTCTCTCCATCTATTACATAGGAAGTCTACACAACCTGTTAGATTAGAGCATAGAAACATAGAATCGTAGAATTGGTTTGGCTGGAAAAGACATTAAATTAGGTCAGATGAATTCTATCCTCTGTCAAAATACTTTATAATTGCATTTCCAATGAAGTTATTATGAATAAGATGAAAAACAAAACAAAGCAGAATCGATTTATCCAACATTTTCAGGATCGATTTATCCAACATTTTCTTTTTTTTTAAAAAAAAAAAAATACCCCCTTTTTAATTCTGGAAGAGACAATACTTTTTTTTTACCATATAGGCAAGTGTTATGCAGGAGCAAATGCCTAACTTTGACTTGGGCAGAAATTCAAGGATTTGAAGTATAGAAAAAAAAAGAAAGCCTGGCATATATGCAAACTGACATCTGTTTCATTAACAAACAACCTGGATAACTTGGTTTTGTGTGTAAGAGGTTTTTATTTATCATAACTCTGCAAACTGAAGGAACTGTTTAATCAGCTTCAGCAGAGCAGAATCCTTTAACTTTGATATTTTTCCCTCAAAGCACTCAGCAATGCAAACAAAATTATGAATACCTGGAAGCATTGCAGCAGATTCACAATAGCAACCTGTCATACTCTGCCCGTGTGAAATTGTTTCTGAGGTTTAAAAAAAAAAAAAAAAAAAGAAAGAAATTACCAAGAGAAAATGGTTATCATTTGGGAAATTCATATTAATTGCCTACAGTCACAGTCAATGTCAACTCAGCAAGGACTATTTAACATTAAAATTTGAGTAGTTCTCAGAAAATCAACCTCTCTTAAATCTGTTGCACATTTTAACAACTGGTAGAGTAGGATGTTCAGCACAGGAGTTGCTCCATTGATCTGGAAATGACAAGATTTAGGGCATATATTTACATAGAATAGAGCTGGGGACAGCTTGGAAAAGTTAGTAGTGTATGGAAATTTTCAAGAATGTAAACGTGAGGTTTCCATCATGGACCATATGTGTGCCACTCACGGGCACTGCCAAATAGGTTACCCTGAATAACTAAATCTATTTTAGACTGGCAGCAAGCTAGTCAGAAAAATGGAGAGGAAAGAGTGTTGCAGAGAAATACAGCAGCTATTCAAGCAGTAATGGTTAAAGAAAAAAAAAAAAGAAAGCAGAACAAGCAGTAACTCTCATCTCTCATACCTATCCCCCTCTATGAGCATCTTTAGACCGGTGGACTACAAAAGAATCCACTTCTCCTCAAGACAGTCACTAGAAAAAGGGGAAGGAAAGAAAGGCAGAAGGACTCAAATCATCCATATTAATCCCTAGGATCTCTGTGGAAGAGTTTTCCTCCCCTCTTGTCAGTGTGGGAAACCGCTGTATTCCCCAATGTTAATGCTGATGAAACTTTTAATTTCCTCTCTCATAAGCTTCTAACAACATATGAACCATAAAATGGGACTTTCTTTTGGCCACACCTCTTCTTCCCACCTTGATTTACAATTCATACCCATTTCCTTCTATATTATTTCATAGAATCATAGAACAGTTTTGGCTGGAAGAGACCTTCAAGGTCATCGAGTCCAACCATTGTCCCAGCCCTATCAACACCACTAAACCATGTCCCTCAGCATAACATCCACCTGTCTCTTTAACACTTCCAGGCACGGTGACTCAATCACCTCCCTGAGCAGTCTGTTCCAATACCTGACAACCCTTTCAGTAAAGAAACTATTCCCAATATCCAACCTAAATCTCCTCTGGCACAACTTAAGGTCATTTCCCTTTGTTGTATCCTCACCAGTAGGGAGAACAGACCAATCCCCACCTCGCCACAAACTCCTTTCAAACAGTTGTAGAGAGTGATAAGGTCTCCCCTCAGTCTCCTCCAGGCTTAACAGCCCCAGATCTCTCAGCCGATCCTCGTACAACACATGCTCCAAATCCTTTACCAGCCTGGTGACCCACCTTTGTACCTTCTCCAGCACCTCAATGTCCATCTGGTTGTGAGGGGCCCAAAACTGGACACAGTACTCAAGGTGAGGCCTCACCAAAGCCGAGTACAGGGGCATGATCACCTCCCTGCTCCTGCTGGCAACACTATTCCTGATACAGACCAGTGTCATCTCTGTACACACCTCTGTGAAGAATCTGTATCATAGAATCATAGAAACATCAAGGTTGGAAAGGATCTTAAGATCATCAAGTTCAACCTACAGCCCTATACCACCCTAACACTAAACCATCTCCTGAGGTGCCACATCCAGGGATGGTGTGTCCACCACCTCCCTTGGCAACCCATTCCAGTGTTTCACCATGCTTTCGGTGAGGAATTTTTTCCTAATATCCAATCTAAACTTCCCCTGGTGCAATTTGAGCCCCTTCCCTCTTGTCCTATTTCTATTGACTCGGAAGAAGAGACCAACACCCATCTCACTACAGCTGCCTTTCAGGTAGTTGCAGAGAGCAATAAGATCTCCCCTCAGCCTCCTCTTCTCCAGCCTGAACAGCCCCAGCTCCCTCAGCCCCTCTTCATAAGACTCACCCTCTAGTCCCCTAATCATTCTGGTTGCCCTTCTCTGTACCTTCTCCAGCACCTCGATGTCCTTCCTGTACTGTGGAGCCCAGAAGTTTCCTGCTGAAACGTAAATTATATGTTCCTTTATGGACTTCTCCAAGATTTACAAATGCAGCTTCCTCAGCATCTCTACTTTTGTCATTAAATCCAGCCTTGATTCATTTTCATGGCCTTCTGCTGGGCTTGCTGCAATTTGCAAATATCTGGCTTATAATATGTTTACCAAGCCAGCAACACCCATGTTCAAAATCCAAAAGACAGACAAAAACTCTTAAGTGGTCTAAATACTGTTTAAATTATAAACATTCAAATTACAGTGTCCAGGTTAAGTACCTGTCATGTGCAATCAATATATGACCCCAAATTAATGCTGGTTTATAGTAGAGTAAGAGATGGCTGTTGTTAAGTGTGTACTAAAATGAACAACAAACTTCACTTGTTCAGGACAAATACCTATAGGAGTGAAAAAGCAGTGATTTTAAATGTAGTGCATTAGTTTGGGGCTTTGGAAGGATCTGTTTCTTTTGGTTTAGGGGGTTCTCTGTTGTTCTGTGGTATTGTTCTGTGGTGTTGTTCTATTATTAGAGAGCATTCAAATGACATATCAAAGCTTCCACTTTTAAAAAATATTATGCAAGAAAAAGAGCTTTTTAGAAAATCCTTTACACGCCTGCCTGAGCAAATCAGTTCAGCCATGATTTTTCACTTATAAGTTGCCTTAAGAGCACAAAGATGAAATTCGTCTCACCTGCCCCATAGCACATACAGAGATGTCAATGTTCAGCTCCAGTACTTGGGTTCCTACTACAGCCAGTGGAGATCGAGTCAACAAAGCCAAAATTAATAGTTCTGCATCGATTCACTCAATACTGTTAACAGGTAGAAGAATATCTGTCTGTCTGTCTAACACTTTCACAAATAAAGTCCAAACATGGTTCAAGAATCAACAACGACTGGACACCATCCTCACGAGGCAATTTTAATGCAGTTATCAGCTAGATAAATTTATTAGCTACACTTATATATGTGTATACATATATGCATGTTTCTATACATATGCACAGAGAGAGGGACAAGGGTAGAGCATTTATGTGTGTGTATATATGTTAAATATGAATGTAAATATACACACAAACAATAGAGAAAGCCTCAGGGCATATAGACATAAGACCTTAAATCCTTCACTCGCATATAAAATTTCTCTTCACTTTGTCTCTTTTACAACCTAAACGTGTGACATCATAATTTATTTGGCAGAATTTGGGCTCATATTGGTGTGTTTACTATTTTTACATTCTGTGCCTTTCTTCTGAGCTTACAACACAAATTCAGAACCTGAAGATTGCTGTTCATTTTATACATTAGAAAAAGTCTATGCTTCTACACCCAAATTATCTTTCTGAGAAGAGAAAACTACTACAAATGGAGCCAGCATATAGTTCACCAGTCTACCAAGTAAATTATTGGTGCTTCCTCCAGACTCTTCTTTCCTGATTCCATCTGAGGTGTCAGCATGAACCTTTAAGAGAAATCTGTGTACATGCAAGATTCCCTGGTGCTTTGGGAATCAATACAACATCAATGGCAATTCCTGAGATTTGGCTGGGTATTTAAGAAATTACTCATCTGGAAGAGGTATAACACCAAATGAGTTCCCCTTGACATATCAGAGCTCATGGAGGTTTATCTTACTATTTCTGAGCAGAGCCACTACTTCCTAAGACAAGCCACTGTTACGTTATAGCTGAGTGACACAAGGATGTGTGATGACCAAAGCACAGAAGAGAGTGTCAAGAGCCTCAGAAGAATCTAAGATATTTGTTAGTCCTGGCAGTTCGTGGAGAAGGATGAAAACAATAATTAGCAAAATGGTTGAAGTGTAAAACCTCATCCATGAGTAACTATAAAAATAGTTGTTGTGAATATTCAATATGTGTTTGGGGGGATTTTGCTTTGTTCACAGATTCTTACATAACCTTGTTTAAAGTTTTATTTAATTCCTCAGATTTTTTTTTCTTGTAAAAGTAAAATTAATCTGGTTTTGCCCACTCCCCCCACACTCACCAAGAAAATAAAAAAGAAAAAAACTTCAATCAAAAGTAAAAAATTTTTTGAGTGTTCAGAGAAATTAAGATCTTTTAGCAATATGTACGATATACATCTGTGTCAAAAGTATCTGTCATCAATGAAGCTGTACGAGTGTTTCCAGAATGTAATGTATCTTGTCTTTAGTTGCTCAAGTGGATTAAATCATGCTCCATTGATGTCTTTTTCAGTCTAATCACTACTGGACAGCTGTATGATTAGCTTAGACCAGACATCAGAATTTAATGTATAAAAACTTTGTACAAGAATAATCTCACCATTCATACCTAAACATGGTTGTTATTCTCTGATACAAAAAAAAAAAAAAAAAAGGAAAAATACCATCTGTTCTGTATAACTCTGATCAATAGTAGGCCCTTGTTCTTTTAGAAATGGAGTGAAAACTAATATGGAGAAACATTTGCAATGCAACTGAAACTTATTTCGAGTAAGGTTATTTTTCTGCTTCATGTGCAGATCTGGTGAATACAAAGAAGCTACTGAGCAGTGAGACAGTGGCAACTTCTTGAGATTACAAAAAAAAATTAATAAAGAGAGAATCCACCTTTGTCTATAATTTAATTCCCAGATGTACTGTCATGAAGCAACATTAGGGCATAATGAATCTGCTTTGCTCTTTGCTTTGCCATGGGCTTTGAGCCAGGGAGTCATTCTGCCTGAGAGACAAAAGACGCTCTGTCTGCTCAGAGATCCCTGCATCTTCCTGACACGTTTCCTCATACATTTTGTGAACTGTCTTTCCCCTCCCCTCTCCCTCTGTTATGTTAGCTGTGAACTGCAATGAAAATCTGTCTGTGACAGACACTTTTGGTACTTGGTCAGCTGTCAGGCAAGCACGAGGTGAAAGACTTCAAATATGGCATTGGGCTCACAAGCACACATACACACAGAGAGAGAGAGAAAGAAGCAGGCATCACTGGCTATTGCTCAGGTCCAAGCACAAAAACAAAAATGAAACCTGAAAAAAACCCAAAGAAGAAAGTGCCCCTGTGTATGTCTGAGATCTTACGAACAAAGCAGGCATATTTAATGGTTATGTTAGCATCAGTTATGTAAGTTCTAAATTCTAACTGCAGGGTCAGTAACATCTTCATTATATACCCAGAACTTATCTGTGGCAGTATTTACTGGAGGACATCTGCACTTTGAAAAATCTTTCCATTAATGTCAATTCCAAGACAAACATAAGGGGAAAAGACTTGCTGATAAATCTGTGAATGGATGAACAGCCCAGGCTGACCCACTGAGTATGAACTACAAATCACCGCATCGCAATCGACCTCCACTTGGGTACGTACCTGGCACCTGATCATGCATTTTCACAAGTTTAACATGGTTGGTGCAATGCTGTTAGGATGCTTGCTACACTAGGCTAAGGTACATTGTAGTGTAGTCACAGTGTTTAGCCAACAACCTGGCATTTCAAGTGAAATATTCTCCATCCTGGCATTCCAAGTGAAACATCCTCTTTAGGTCTTGTGGTTACTCGTACACTGTAAGTACAGTTGTATAGTTACAATACACTGTAAAAAAAGCTCTTGGCTTCTCCTGCAGCATTAGCTGAATCCTGCCTCTAAACACAATGAAGTATTTAGGGAAATCAAAGTAAGCATCTCAGCTGGATACAGTCTGAGATCATGTCCTGAAAATCCTTGTTTTTTCAAGATCTAACCAAAGAGAGCATCTGTGCTGAAGAACATGAATGACACATGACTTCTTGGTTTTCCTGAGACTCCGAGAGAGATAGTTTAGACCCACTAGGTTGCATGACTCTTTCAGTATAATCTATAAATCTAAACAAACAATATGGCCCATATAAGTGTCTATAATATTCAAAGGTATTCTTAAGGTCTCTACAGACAGCTGAATCTTAGTGGTGGTGACTACTGCAAGAGTCAGGACATGCAAGTCAAGTGTGAACTTGAATCCTGCCATAGGCTCACTCTGAGTCACTGGAGAGAGGATGCTTCCTCCTTTTCAAAGATTGAGAAAAGACAGTGGCTAATGTTAAAGAAGAATACCTTGCAGCATCTCAAGACAGTGCCAGACACTGAAGTTGAGGTAGCAATTCAACGTTTGAAAGAAAGTGACTGGATCAGATAGTAGGTTCTATTCGGCAGCCCAAACTTTGGTCTTTTGTGTCATTTTAGAAGCCAGGCAGACAGGGCAGACAATTTTGGAAAATCCCCAGAGTTTTGAAAAATAGCTGAGGCCAGGCAAGATAACTCACAATGCCTAAAACAATAGGGATGTGACATATTTACTTACATATAGGCATTCAGTACTTCAGGAGAGCCGGTTTAGCTCAGTGGGTTGAGCGTGGTGCTTGAAACACCAAAGGTCGCGGGTTCGATTCCCGTTCAGTTCTCAAGTGTTGCCTGACCTAGTCGAGAGGTGGCGTCCCTGGCCACAACAGGGAGGTTGGATTAAAATGATCTCTAAGGTCCCTTCCAACCCAGGCCATTCTAGAATTATTGAAGCAGGATGTACCTTGCCTCCATCCAACACTCCAGAAGGGTAGTCTCCCATGAGTGCTGTGTAATACCTGTCAGTACCCTGCGTATGTCTCAGATATGCTACAGCAAAACTGGCAACAGGCATCCATGTTTCAGCAACAAAATCCTGTCTTATATGTCTGCACTTCAAACTTCCCTGAACATGTGGAGATCCAACCTTGCAAGTTGTCACCCACGTAGCACAGAACTGGAAGTGTCAGACAGTTGAGGCACAGAGCAGTGTGGTGCAGCATGGTATGTAACCCACGGCAGATAATCCTCATCCCCAGGCAGTGCTCATGCCTTCATGAATGGAAACATTTGTTCTTTCTTGCAAATAATGCAAGCTTGCTCAGTTTTCTCTACACTAACTACAGAGGGCATGCCCAAAGAGAACACTCAGACCCTTCTGGTGGAGGTACAGTAAATAAGAGTTAAACTCTGCATCATGCTGATCTCTCTTAATTACATTTTTTTGGTAAAAAAAGGAGAAATGAAGGGCTGGCTTTGTGTAAACAAATCCAGTTCCATTTATGACTGAGTCACAAACTTCCTGCATTTGATAAACAACTGTTTTCAGACTATTGCATCCTGCAATTAATATTACTTCCCCTTTTCTGAGATAACTGGGGTGGACACATTCATTGATGCTTATCAAATATTTCCAGAAATATATATGCCGCCGAAATTTTTTAAATCCTCAGGGGTTCCTGCCAGAGAGATAATAATCCCAGTTACATCCTGACAGTACTGAACTTTTTTTACTTCTTTTCCACCTCTCTGGTCCTTCTTTTTATCCTTCTGATGAGCACAGAAATTCCCTCTGAAGACAGAAAAAAGTAACTTTCCAGTGGTGTGCACCAGGTTTGAATATGCTGTTCCCTTCCTTTACCCATTTCCCTCAGCTTCTGCTACACTTATTTAACAAGGCTAACTTCTAACATCTCTTTAAGTTAAAACAGAGTCACCTTTAGTATCTCTTTTTTACTTAAATGAAAATAAATTTGAAACAAGAGGAAGAATTAAAAATATGAAACTTTAATATGGCCGTTCAACAATCATGTGATAAACAGCTACTTCCAGAATGCAGAATGATTCCGCTTGGATATTCACTTCCGGATGAAGTGAAACATGTCCCCAAGAAGCCTATTAGTTTCCAAAGTTTATGAAATGAGTCTTGCTGAAAAGTAGATGCCTGTGTTTAATTAATTTCATTTAATTTCATTTCAGGTACCTTAATGTCTTGGAGAATGGTTTTTCTAATATTCTTTTCTAGTAAATTATTTTTCCTTATTAAATCTTGGTTTTAAGTAAATTCAAACGACATGCGACTATATCACAGAATCACGGAATGTCAGGGGTTGGAAGGGATCTCAAAAGATCATCCAGTCCAGCCCCTCTGCCAGAGCTGGATCACCTACAGCAGGTCACACAGGAACGTGTCCAGGCGGGTTTTGAATGTCTCCAGAGAAGGAGACACCACAACCTCCCTGGGCAGCCCGTGCCAGGGCTCTGTCACCCTCACAGTGAAAAAGTTTTTCCTGATGTTTTTGTGGAACCTCCTATGTTCCAGCTTGTACCCATTGCCCCTTGTCCTGTCATTGGACATCACTGAGAAGAGCCTGGCTCCGTCCTCCTGACACTCCCCCTTGACATATTTATAAACATTAATGAGGTCACCCCTCAGCCTCCTCCAAGCTAAAGAGACCCAGCTCCTTCAGCCTTTCCTCATCAGGGAGATGTTCCACTCCCTCCATCAACTCTGTGGCTCTGTGCTGGACTCTCTCCAGCAGTTCCCTGTCTCTCTTGAGCTGAGGGGCCCAGAACTGGACACAATATTCCAGATGTGGCCTCACCAGGGCAGAGCAGAGGGCAGGAGGACCTCCCTCGACCTACTTGCTACTCCCCTTCTAATACACCCCAGGATGCCATTGGCCTTCTTGGCCACGAGGGCACATTGCTGGCTCATGGTCATCCTGCTGCCCAGCAGAAGCCTCAGGTCGCTTTCTCCTATACTGCTCTCCAACAAATATATATACCACTAATGCAATAGACAGCCACTACTATAATGTTGCATAGACTGCAAATACTAAATTCTTAAACCCACAAAACTGAGGCCTTGGGAAACAAAAAAAAAAAAAAAAGAGAGAAGTAAAAATAAAACCTGAGGCATTAAGTTTCTTTCAAGATCATTAATATAGTTTGCAATCTCAAAATCTTTACCAAGCATGTGATCTGAGGTTACACTGCTCATAAAGAAGTTACCTCCCTGAGATAAATGGAGACGATACATAGAAAAGAGCTCACTTTTGTTCAGGGTAATAAAAAAATGATATGCTCGAATAATGGAGAACATTTTCGTCATAAGGAGCATGAGAAAAGAATGTGACTGATTATGTCTAAAATACCAGTGGGAAAGTTGCCAGAAGGCCTCTTTGTCCTTTAAGAGCAATGCATTTGTTGAGCGTTCCATTCACATAACAGGCATGAAACTCCAGATCAACATTTGGCCTTTCGGTTTGTGGCAGGCAGAAAATAAGACAGCTCCACCCATTCATAATGTAGGACTGATGAGCAGAAGTGACTGTATGGTTGGGAAGGTAAAATTTCTCATCCAAATGTTTTGACATCTCTAATTCAGGTGTCTGTTTTAATCAGTGAACAGGGATGTCACCCAAGGTTGGTCTCTAAGTAGGATGAAGCTGGAGGTCACCTGCCACTTCAAAGTTTAATAATTAATTTTCAGATTGATAAACTAATCTGAGATTTATCCTATTATAACAATAATTTTTTTCCCTTCACTAGGAAAAATCGAATTCTTTCTACACGTAATTTTCATCCAATTGTTTCCACAATCATGAAATGGAACCAAACCAGAAACACCTAGATACTGGGAGACTGCCTCCCACGTATGGGATTATTTTTACAGAGTGGAATTTTGGAGGCTTTTGTGCCATCTAGACTAGGTGTCTAAAATAAGAAACCACAAAGGTGTCTTTTACTCTGTTGAATATTGAGAGACTCTAGGCACCTATTTTGTGCTAGATATGCATCATCTGGACATCTAGAGACAGGTGAGAGGAATCTGAAGTATGACTATACAATTTATTAGTGCTTTCTGTTCTTAGTGTGATGGACTCTGGGACATTTTAGAAGATGCTGTACAAATGAGAACAAATTGGTGCTTTTCTTCCTAAAGGGTGTATAGGTACCAGACAAGATAAAAGAGGACTACAAATGAATAGAGGTAAAAAATGGAGAAAAGAAGGACAAAATAAAATGCTTTTGACCTGTTTGCAAAATAATATCCACAGACTAGAGCTAACTTACTGTAGCAAAGAAGATCTAGAGATAGCTCCGCAAGTGTTTGCTGACTACTTTCCCACAACAAAGCAAAAGATGCTGAAAATTCCCCCATTAAAAGGCAAAAGTCATCACCAGGTGCTGAGGCAGTCATAGTGAGAATCTGTGGCTGGAAGCCAAATGTCAGAGAACAGAGAGAGGCTCTACACATCTGAAAAAAGGAAAGAAAGTGCTTATGACTGATGAGATAGAGCCGGAATGAAGACTGTAGGAAAGTAATGAATTGTATTTATATTAGCAATGCCAGGCATACATGCACATCATAAATGCCTGAGACTTAATGTGGTTTACTAGACTAGTGAAGTTTAGATAATCACATTTTCTGTGTTCCTGACCACCTTGCTTCCTCAGTGGATGTGATTTATTTCAGCAAACTGCAGACATCTTCAGTGTAGAAGTCTACAGCTCAGTTAGTTGCTCTAGGCTTTACTTAGAGAAAACAAAGTAAAACAGACATTTGTAGGCTTTTGTGGATATAATCTATTTTAGATAAGTAATACAGAATGAACTTATTCACATCCTGAAAGTGTCCATTTTTCTCCATGTCCTATCAAGGGAGATGCACCTGACTAGCTTCAATGACATCCAAAAAGTTAATTTCCCCAATTTAATGAAAACGACCAGCAAGGCACAAAAAGAAGATATTTTTGGGGGTGGGGAGTACGGGAGTTTAGTAGATCAACTTTTACTAAACATTCAAGAGTTTACACGTCTTTCTTAGATCTTATTTTAATAGTAAACTTAATACTAAACTTTACGATGAGGGATGACAGGGCACTTCAGTTCAATTTAATATTAAAATTAATCCAGAAAACAAAACAGTACAGAGTAAACTGAGGATACCTCACCCGAAAATATTGTTTCCTCTCAAGGGTCAACACTGAGACAAATAATATGAGACATCTTAATTAATTACCTGGGTGATGGGACAGGGTATACCCTCAACAAGTTTGCACAATAAATGTTTGCAAGGAGTGGTTCATACTGTGCTGCCATTCAGAGGGACCTCAACAGGATGGAGAGATGGATTAGGAGAAACCTTATGCAGTTAAGCAAAAAGAAAAGCCAGGTTATGTCTCTGAGAAAGAATAGCCCCACATATTATTTTATGCTGGAGATCTACTAGCTGGAAATCAGTTTTGTAGAGAAAGACCTCGGTGTTCTACCAGACAATAAGTTGAGTATGAACCAACAACCTACCTTTGTTGCAACGGTAATGTCCTGGTTTGAGAGCACCAGAATAAAAGTTTTCTGGGGCTGCCTGGGCCATGTGGCAATCACAATGAAGGAGAAGGGGTAACTGGGCCTATGGGGAGGAGAGGATGACTCAGGTGACCCATGTGGACAAATCGCAGTATTCCTTCCCGTGGTGCTCAATATAGGACCCTAAGAAGAGCCCTCAAACCTTTAGTGCCTACTGCGTTAGAAGGATTGCTGTTGACTGCTCATCATCTCACACAGCGCTGCTGGTGTTCCAACATTCAGTTTTCACACCATGAAGGAAAACCATATATCAAGACAGGTTGTTTTGCCCTGTCTCCCTGGGTGGGAGTGACACAACTATTTTTTCTGGGGTTTTTTTTTGGAATGTCATCAGGACTCTAGGTTCAGATGCTCCTCTTTGCTACCAGGTCCAGTCTGGAGCTTTTCTCACTCAGGACATAGTTGTCATGGACAAAGTGCAGGTTCTGTATTAACATATTCCCTTGTATCTTTGAATATATTTTTATAATATCTGTATATAGTTCAACATCTTAATTGTTATTCTAAGTGTTATTTTCACTATACTGGTTCAAGTTTTTCAGAAGAGGTAAACAAAGCTGATGAGGGCCCTCAAGAATAGATCTTACCAGGAGCAATTGAGGGAGCTAAGACTGTTCAGTTTGGCGAAGAGGAGGTTGAGGGGGGACCTCATCATGCTCTACAATTACTTGAAAGGACGTTGTAGAGAAGTTGGTGCTGGTCTCTTCTCACAGGTAACTGGGAACAGAACCAGGGGGAATGGTTTCAAGTTGCAACAGGGCAAGTTTAGACTGGACATTGGGAAGAAATTATTCATGGAAAGAGTGGTCAGACACTGGAATAGACTGCCTAGGGAGGTGGTTGAGTCGCCATCCCTGGATGTGTTTAAACGTTGCTTAGATGTGGTGTTGGGTGATATGGCTTAGGGGTGAACTTGTAGTGTAGGGTTAATGGTTGTAGTGTAGGGTTAATGGCTGGACGCAATGATCCCAAGGGTCTTTTCCAACCTGGATTGTTCTATGATTCTATAACCTCAAAGTCTCTCTCCCTGGTTCCCCTATTACCTTCCCCTGGGAGGGTACTGGGGTGATCACAGAGAACATTTGTCAAAGTTTAGTGATGAGTCCATCTCTAAATTTTGACAGGTGGTCAACTGCATCCTGGGCTGCAGGGGACAGAGCATTGCCAGGAGGTCAAGAGAGGTCATCCTTCCCCTCCAGTCAGCATTAACTGGAGTTCTGTGTCCAGTTCTCATCTCCCTAGTACAAGAGAGAAATATACTCAAACAAGTCTAGAAAAGAGCTACTGAAATGACTAAGGGTCTGTAGCATTCCTTATGAGGAAAGGTTGAGAGAGGTGGGTTTGTTCAGTCTGAAGAAGACATGGCTCAGGACAAATTCTACCAGCATGTACAAATATCTGATGGGAGTGTGTAAAAACAATGGAACCAGACTCTTCTCAGTGGTATCCATGGAAAGGGCGAGAGGCAGTGGCCACAAACTGAAATACAAGAAATTCTATTTAAACCTGAGAAGAAATGTTTTTATGGTGAGGGTGATCAAACACTGGCACAGCTTACCCAGGTTCTGGAGTCCCCGTCTTTGGACACATTGAAAACCCATCTGGACTCAGTCTTGAGCAGTCTGCTCTAAGTGCCTCTGCTCTGAGTATGCAGAGTGAACTAGATGATGTCCAGATGTCCCATTCCATTCTGTGATCCTGAGATCAACATAATTAAGGCCTTCAATAAGAGCAGAATTCTGTGAGAGGGAAAAACTTAATTGAAAATAAATGAGATCCACAGTCTAGAAATGGAAGGTATGGAAATTCAAACTAGAAGTGTTTTATGAAAATAAATGTATATTGTCATTTGCCTCTAATGGGAGATTGAACTTCAGAGCCAGAAAGGCAATTTCTAAGCCTGTGTTTGTGTAATGCATATTTTTCACAGTTAAGATAAAACCACTTGATATAGAAAAATTTTGTCATTCCTGATGCACATTTTAGCAATTAATTTTCTTCAGAATCTTGGGGGGAGACGTGGGGAGTGTCAAGTCCGTTGTGCACAGGGAGCTGGTGGTCCTCACACCAGAAAAGCTTTAGTAGATGTCCTTTATGTACCAGTTAAAGACAACAAACTGGAGGAACTGGAGCTCGATGCAAAGTCTGAGTTGTAATATCACACCATAACCAAAGAGCCCAGTACAGGATCTGTGTGTCTGGGAAGCAACTCTGCTGAAAGGGATGTAAGGGTCCTGATGGACAAGTTAAACATGAGTCACCAGTAGCACATGAGCTAAACATGAGTCACCAGTCTGCAGCCACAGAAGCAAATTGGATCTTGGACTGCATCCTCAGAAGCTACCAGAGATAAAGGTGTCACCATCCCACTGTACTCACTGCTTGTCAGGCCACACCTGATGTACAGTGTCCAGTTGTGGTACCCACAGTCCAAGAAAGACGTGGACACATTGGAGAGGATTCAAAGGAGGCCCACAAAGATGATCTATGGACTGGAGAAACTTCCCTCTGAAGAAAGACTGAAGAAGTTAGGTCTTTTCTCCCTGGAGAAGGTTCAGCACAGACCTCACCACGGTATTCTAGAATGTGAAGGGTGGCTACAAAGAAGACAGAGGCTCTTTCTTCACAGAGACACACATAGAGAAGACAGGGGGCAATGAGCACAGAATCACAGAATCACAGAATTAATGAAGCTGGAAAAAACCTCTGAAATCATCAAGTCCAGCCTATGACCCAACACCACCACATCAGCCAGACCACGTCACCAAGTGCCACATCCAGTCTTTCCTTAAACACCTCCAGGGATGGTGACTCCACCACTTCCATGGGCAGTGCATTCCAACGCCTGATCACCCTCTCCACGAGGAAGTGTTTCCTGAGATCCAACCTAAACCTGCCCTGACGTAGTTTCAGGTCGTGCCCTCTCGTCCTGTCACTGGTTGCCCAGCAGAAGAGCCCAACACCCACCTGACTACACCCTCCCTTCAGGCAGTTGTAGAGAGTAATGAGGTCCCCCCTGAGTCTCCTCTTCTCCAGGCTGAACACCCCCAGCTCCCTTAGCCTCTCCTCATAGTACTTTCCCTCTAGTCCCTTCCCCAGTCTTGTTGCTCTCCTCCAAGAAAGGCTTCACTTCAACATAAAAAATAAAATTTTTGCAGTGAGACCAGTTATTCACTGGAGCAATGGCCAGGGGAACATAGTAGAGTCCGCATCTCTGCAGGTTTTCAAGATGTGATTGAACAGGATGCTAGGTAATCTCATCTAGGTTCTCTTTCCCACAGAAGGTTGGGCCAGATGATCTGAGGTCCTTTGCAACTTGGCCTGCTCTACGACTCTATGATTCTTTGATAATAAAATCTAGGAACAATTTTTAAAGTATCATGACAGAATCTCTATTCACAGAAGTATTTTTGTGGGATAGGATGTTATTCTGAATAACTCACTTGGGGTTATAGACAGTACTGTGACTTGAAAGGGGGTAGATTCAAGGTGGTCTCAGTGTATATTAGGCAGAGATGAATGACACAAACATCATAAGGTATAGTCTTTACCTTAGGATCTGTGGCTCATTGACCACCTGAATGCAACATTTTCCATTAGTAATGGTTATAATGGTTATGTTAATAACATTTGTTTTCTTATATAACAATTAGAGACTCCCACTGTAATTAATTAAACTGTCATATCTGTTCACAAGTAAAATAAGGCAAGTCTCATTTGGTGCCTTTCCAGTGTAAACAATATAAAAATCACACAACCTTACAACAGTTTTGGCTATGCGGGACCTCTGAATTTCATCTGTTCTAACACCATGTTCAAAGCACTGACAACTTGAAAGTTAGGTTAGGTTGCTCAGCATCTTTTCCAATTTTAAATATCTCCAGGTATGCCACAGTTATCCCTTCACCAGTGAATCTGCTTCAGTGCTTAACAAGCCTTGCTGTAAGAATTACTTCTCTTTCTATCTTTGACTCTTAGCTCATGCCCATGTTTTAAAAGAGTCCATCCCTGCCTTTCCACTTTGTGACATGGTGGCCCTTCGCTGGGCTCACTCCAGTTTGTTAACAACTTTCTGGCACTGGGGACTCTGAAACTGGACACAACAGTCAACACAGATTTGAAAGTGCTGAGAAAGTGGGTGTAATCACTGTTCTCAGTACTCTTCCTATAGAGTGGCTAACACGGAGCAGCACATGTTTAGCCCACACTGTTGAAAAGGAGCACTGCCTACTCCTGCATAACTCATCATCTACCACTAACCCTCAAGTGTTTTTTGTTAAAGCTGCTCCCTCAACAACTGGTCTCTCCCAACTGTTCACTCTCAGGTTGTTTCTGTCAGATCACTTCTTCAGCGTTTTGAGATTCATCTGAACATCGGTCTTATTATCCCACATACTGGCTTCTCCCTGCAATTTGGTGTCAATCCCAAACTTGCTGACAATATGTTTCTTTCCATATAATTACAAATAAACAAATCACAGCATTACCACTTTGTCTGGTAGAGCCAACATGCTGGTTTCCCAGGTGATGAAAAGCAAAAGATTATTCTGAAAGCACGCATCCAAAGGGACTAGGGTAAGAGTTCAGTGACTATGAGGAAGACTTGAATTTAAACAGAAAAAAAAATAATGCAATATTTTGTATAAAAACAGACAATGTCACCTGCTCTGGTCACCGATTTCTGGAAACTGAATGTGTGCAGAAGCAGACAATGTACACACAAATACCCTTCTGATCGGCAACATTTCCACCCATTCTCATCTTACCCCAGGTACCTGTGTCTTGGTTTCAGCTGAGATAGAGTTGATTTTCTTCCTGGAGATAGCCATGGCTTCAGCAAGGTCAAATCCTGCCTGATCAGCCTAGTGGCTGATGAAGTGACTACATCAGTGGATGAGGGAAGAGCAATGGATGTCATCTATCTGGAATTCTCCAAGGTCTTTGACACAGTCCCCCACAACATCCTTCTCTGTAGGTTGGAGATATGTGGATTTGATGGGTGGACTGTTCGGTGGATAAGACATTGGTTGGATGATCGCATCCAGAGGGTAGTGGTCAATAGCTTGATCTTCATTCAGATGGAGATGGGTGACAAGAGGTGTCCCTCAGGAGTCCATGCTGGGAAAAGTGTTGTTTAATATCTTCATCAATGATATAGACAGTGGGATCAAGAGCACCCTCACCAAGTTTGTAGATGACACCAAGCTGAATGGTGCAGTCAATATGCCAGAGGGATGTGATGTCATCCGGAGGGACCTGGACAAGCTGGAGAAGTGGGCTTGTATGAGCTTTGTGAGTTTTAATAAGGCCAAGTGCAAGGTCCTGCACCTGGGTTGGGGCAACCTGTATTATCAATACAGGCTGGTGGATGATGTGCTGGAGAGCAGCTCTGCAGAAAAGTACTTGGGGGTACTGGTGAACAAAAAGCTGGACATGAGCCAACAACGAACACTCGCGGGCCAGAAGGCCAATCACATCCTGGGTTGCATCAAAACAAATATGACCAGCAGATCAAGATAGGTGATTCTGCCCCTCTACTCTGCTCTGGTGAGACCTCACCTGGAGTACTGTGTCCAGCTTTGGAGCCCTCAACACAAGAAGAAAATGGACCTATTAGAGTGAGTCCAGTGAAGGACCATGAAAAGGATCAGGGAGATGGAGAACCTCTCCTATGAGGATCTGGAGAAGAGAAGGCTCTGGGGAGACCTTAGAGCAGCCTTCCAGTACCCAAAGGGGGCCTACAAGAAAGCTGGGGAGGGACTTTTTACAAGGGTGTGTAGCGATAAGACAAGGGGTTTTAAACTAGAGCAAGGTAGATTTAATGTTAGAAAGAAGTTCTTTACTATGAGGGTGGTGAAACACTGGTAGAGGTTGCCCAGATTGGTGATGGAGGGTCCATCACTGGAGACATTCAAGGTCAGTCTTGATGGGGCTCTGAGAAACCTGATCTGGTTAAATCTGTCCCTGCTCACTGCAGGGGGGTTGAACTAGATGACCTTTAAAGAACCCTTCCAAATCAATGCATTCTGTAATTCAGTCATTCTATGACTGGTGCTTTAGTTGCTCAGTAGTGCTTACCCAAGCCAAGGACTTTTCAGTTTCCCATGTCCTGACAGCGAGGAGGTGCTCAAGAAGTTGGGAGAGAGTATGGCCAGGAAACCTGATTCAAACTAGCTAAAGGGATACTCTGTACCACAGGATGTCATGCTCAGTATATAAACTGGGGGGAGATGGCTGGGTGGGTACCCCTTAACTGCTTGGACACAGGCTGAGCATTGGTCAGTGGGTGATGAGCAATTGTATTGTGCACCATTTGTCTTTCTTGGGTATTATTTCTCTCTTTTCATAATATTTAGTAGTAGTAGTAGTATTTTTCAAATATTAAGCTATTTTTGTCTCAACTCATAAATTTTACTTTTTTTTTTTTTTTTTTTTTTCGATTCTTCTTCCTGTCCCACCATGGGGGACAGGAGTGAGAGAGCAGCTGCCTGGTGTTTAGTTGCCCCCTGGGGTTAAACCATGACAACCCGGAAATGCTGAAACAAATATGTGCTTTAATGTTAGTGCACACAATAATCTTTTAAACTTCATCCAACACTGGGTAAAAATATCAGTTACGGAAACAATCTTGTCTCCTTCTGTGACTTTTACACTATAGGGTTGATGTAAAGAAGCCATAGCATGAACAGGAACTTGGCCCAAGACCTTTTTTACCCCCATAGAAAAATCAATAGGCAAAATTCCATCTTGGTTACAACAATGTCAGGTTGGAGACACCTCAGTAGCCAGCTGAGTTTATTTGCATTGCTGGAGATTAAGATCATGTCTTACTACAACTGAATGCGTCAATCATTAGCAGAGAACATTTGTACCTGGCATTCACACTGACTGCAAATTTCACATATGAGGAGCAATGCACACAAAACTCATTTCAGAGTATTTATCTCTTTCAATACAAGAAATAAGAGGAAAAAAAATGGAATACAAGCAAATAACTTCCTTGGAAGGACGTGGTCTTGACAGATGTGCTGTTCCACCTGGTTGCTATTTGAATTTTATAATACCTGTGAAGCTGAGTCACCTTGTCCTATCAGGAAGCAGAAGATTTATAAATTACCCTGTGATGAAGAACTCCATTCACTTCCACAGCCACCTGAAGAAGGACAGAGGAAACATCAGGTCTTCCTGGAAACAGAAGGTAGGATTTATCTTGATTGGTTTGCTTAAAGTATTTAAAATTTTTTCATGTATTAAAATGCAACCTAGTGTCGGAATACTGGTTGAACAATTCAGGACAGTAACAGAAAGATGATTTTATTTAGCAAAAAGTAAGAATTATAATTCAGTATATTCTATTGCTGTATGTAACTATCACCACTTGCTTTCAGAGTGAGAATTACCAACTTGTGCAACTTACCACTCTTGTGCAAGGTGTCTGCTAAGTAGAACTCTGTGCAATAAGGCTGTACAAGTGAAATGGCAGCTCATATTATTCCATTTCAGGTCTTTTTCAAGGATAATAAAAAAATAATGGGGATTATTTTTTGGTAATATTTAATCTTATTAATAATTTAGGGTACACAATCTAAATTTTTTTGAGGAGAAGGGTTTGGAAAACCGTATTCACACAAGTTTGCTAAACTCATACGAACTAGGGATGCTAAAGCACCATCTTTCAGTGGCAGATCCCTGTACACAGATGGAGCCGCAAGAAAGTCAGTAAAACTTGGCACATGTCCTGATTTATGCTTGATTGAGGGGGAACAGGGGAGGGGGGGGCAGAGAGACTGATTTTAGGACCAGTGCCTAGAAATTAATGCAGAGCAATTAAATTTACATCTCATAAACTCTAAGCATTTGGCTGAAATCAGTGGGATTGCCAAAAGTATGTTAATATCTTGGAGCAGGAAACCCGGTGGGTCTTAAAAAGCATTCCAATGGCATTTTGAAATTTGTATCATGTATTAAATTGCCAATTATATTTAATTCTAAGTTAATTCATAGAAAATACTACAGTGAATGAGCACTTTGCCCATATCCTTAAGTTAGCTTCCTCAGTTTAGTTTGCAAAATAGAAAGCTTCACAATTTCAGTGAAGAGTTATTTTTCCTTTGAAAGAGCGAATTTGTTTTTACACGTGCTAGGTGCAGAAAGCGTTGTTTTCTATTTGCATATCATCACATTTTGCACTCAAAAGACATATTTTTGCTTGTAACTTGAGTACAGCTAAAAATAACCCCCACCTCTATCTGCTTTTTAATTAGAAATTAAGTGGAAAGAATAATTATGCATGTTATTGGGAGTGTTATTATTTATTGCTAAATGCCTAAGTCATATACCCTGCGAAGTTTTGTAACAGCTCAGAAATTAATGGTATAAGACTTAGCAAGAAAGAACTTCCGTGATTGTAAAGCACTTCAAGAAAGCGTAGGTGGTGTCAAAATTAAACGTGACATAAGACAATACCAAGAATGGGAAAACAATGGCTTATACTGTTAAGCGCCAGTGTGGTTTTCCCCCGGGTCAACTAGATTTTTCTCGACTACAAATACTTGGAATATTCCATTCTCTTTTGAAGGCTGTGAGAGTTTAACTGTACAGATGCAGCCAATGCCTCTATTTGTTTGGCCTCTGAGCTACAGCTGCCCATAGTCACCGTCCACTTGAACAGTCTTTGCTCTTTAGCAGAGTTGAATTAGCATCCCTGCCCACAGGCTGGGAACTATGGGTCATCTCCAGTGCAATGTAAGCAAGCTGGTGAGGAAAACGGGCCTTGCTGTACCATTTGGAAAAAGGTAGTTTTTCTTACCCACATGTTCTCCATGAGCCAGAGTGCCTTGTGTTTTATACAAACCAGTTGCCTCGAGGTAAAGGGGCTTTGCTGAATATGAAAAGATAGGCAGACCTTATTGGTCCTTCCCCAGGACTAAATTGAAACTAAAACCTGCAGCCCCTTCAGAAACAAATAAGAAGTTCAGTTAATAATATAACATGCACATAAATTCCCTTGGAGCAGGAGGCTGGGAAAAATGCCAAAATAAGAAAATTCCATCCTAGTCACCTGCTTGCCTGCCCAAGGTTGCTGAGCAGAAAAAAAGCTGAACTTAACTCTTATGAGTGATTGCAAGCAGACACCTGAACTTTTAAATTACCTACATTACCTCCCGGATCTCTGTGAAGGGATGGTATAGCACTTTGAGCTTCCTAAGCAAATAGAATCTCGGAGTCCACAGTCCGGTGGTTTTGTCTTCAGATATAACCATAGAATGGTTTGGATTGGAAAGGACTTTTAAAGGCCATCTAGTCCAATTTCCCTGCAGTAAGAGGGGATATCTTCAACTAGATCAGGTTGCTGAGAGCCCCAACCAGTGTGTCCTTGAATGTTTCTGGGGATGGCTTCTACAGCCTCCCTGGGCACCCTTTTCCAGTGTCTCACCACCCTCACCATAAAAAATTTCTTCCTAATGTATAGTGTAAATACACTCCCTACCTTAGAGAAGCCTCTCATTTCTGTTCTCATTCCACAACACCTGCAATATAATCAAAAGCTGTCTTCAAATATAAAAACAACAACTCTTTCTGAAGCAAGGCTTTCCCAGGAAACCAGTTGTACCCCAGCTCTCATGCAAAGCTTCACAGTGCTGGTCATTATAAAAGAGTATTGAAACCTGACTTGGGTTGCACATGAGCTGAGGGCATAATTCTATTTTCAATGCATGGACATTAAGAGAAGCTTCAAACTAATACAGACACAGAAATAAGCTAAAAGCAGCATTCCATCTCCTCTGTTACACAGCATGGCAATGAGCAGAAGGCTTCCTACAGTAAGGGAAGTACGAATGTCCTCCTGTACTGTGAATTCAGGTGAAGGTATTGGGCCAGGATTACAGAAGGAAGTACGAGATGTGCAAAGCAGTTGATTCAAAGAAAGTTGGAAATGCAGAGGGGGAATGAATTATATTTTTTTACTTCTAAAAACAGGACGAGAGAAGGAGGCAAGAAAGAAAACATTGCCTTGCTACTTGAGAAAAAGCCAGGAAACACACACTGAAAAGCCAGGAAACACACAGGAGAAAGATGTATCATGTTTTCTGAGAAATGAAAGCTCCGTAAAAAATTAAATCCCCATTCTTCCCTTTTCAGAGATGATTCTGCCACTGGTGCTCCCGTGTCTCATGACTATGCTGCCTCTGTCCACTGCAAAGGTAGGATCTACACCTTGTACTCAGAAAATCTGGATGGGACCAGATGTACTGATGTAGTGATGAAGTATCCCAGTCCTGTGATTAAACAGGGTCTTTCAACCGAAAAACACTGACAGGCATATTGGAAATACTGAAAAAGGGGAGCACATCATAAGCACATTCATATCTTCAGCCAATTTTTAGATCCTCAAAAGCTCGTGAAGGAAACTATAATAACAGTAAAATAAATCTGATTCAGTAGCCTAAATTTAAGAGTCTACAGACACATGGGATGTTCCAGAATGTCTCAACCATTCACAGAGGGTTGGTAGATACTATGCAGGAATTGGTGTTAGATAAGATCTATGCTGTGGAACCACTGAAGTGTTACTCCATGCGGAAACACCCCTGGAGGTACTCAGGAGACAAAGTGTATCACAGTATCTCCTCCATCACAACGTTCATCACCTTCATTGATATTTGGCATTGTAATACTTCCAAGACAAGACACATGATTTAGTTGTACTCAAATAAAAAAAATAGTAATATTATATATTTTTTTTAATTTAGGAATCTGAAGGTTCTGCTGCTGTGTCAACCAGCAGAGCAGATCAGCAAAAGCTGATTGTTGACACACATAATGCCCTCAGGAGAGGAGTAAAACCGACTGCCAGCAACATGATGAAGATGGTAAGTTGTGTGCCTTGAATATATTTTAATGAGTAATGGACTCGATGAGAGATACAGGACTGTATGCAAGGTCACCTTATGTTATTTATCCACAAATCCACTCTCCAGTCCTTTTTCAAGGACTGACCATGGTCAGCATCAAGAGAAAAGTAAAGCTGGGCAGGTGGTAAAATAAGTCTGGAAATTTCTGAGGTATATGAACAACAATGGCTCTTTCTTTTCGAGGAAGAAGAAAAGAGAAAGAGAGAGCCATGTCACTGTTTATTTCTTTCTGATTAATTCCTTATCATTCTTCACAGTTTCTGTTCTCTTTGGTGCATAGTAAATTTGTGCTTAAACACTTTTCTCCCAGAAAAAGGGAAGAAAGAGATTTTGTATATGATTTTTTCTGATTTGAAGTGCAATTTCCAAATGTTGTTCCTTTGTGAGGGTTTATTAGTTGTTGCATGTCTGTCTGACTAATATTTTTCTCTTTTGTTAAGGAATGGGATCCTCTAGCTTCAAGGAATGCTCAAGATTGGGCCAATAAATGTACTTTAAATCACAGTCCTGCTAACTTGAGGAGAACCAGTGAGTGAAGCATGAGTGCTGACTGAATAATATTGATGCTGTAGTTTGGAGTTTTTGTTTGGGTTTTTGTTATATATTCAATGTGCGTGGGACAAAGACAGAATTCTAGATATAAATCTGTTCAGTAAGTGAGAAAAGTTTGATCCCATTCTCACCCCAGTTGCATCAGTTTTACATGAATATATCCCACTTTCATCAGTAGGTGAAAATAATCATAGAGAGAAAGCATATTCTCTCAAAATATCCATCAGAAAGAAGAACATACAAACCCAGTTTACCGCAGAATCCAGCCTGCGGATGAAACTGCCTGGGAAGGAAGGGGCAAAGGGCGAAGTACAAAAACTGGATGATGGTGTTAAGTATAATTTCTAAGACAACATTCAGCTTTTAAATTCCCTGGCACTTTGCAACCTAAAACTATCTTGGAGGCTTCTGGTTCTTCCTAAGTTGAATCCCAGAGGAGAATTAGTATGTACACAGTAGGGTTGGACCTGAGTAAAAACAGCAGGTGAAGACAGTGTAGACACCTTCCTGTGTACTAGAAGTAAGCTTTGAATTATTGGGATTTTCCCAAGATTACTGAGCTGTGTGTGACCTGGATGATGACTAGACTGTTAATTTTCAAACTGAAAAATGAGTCATGAATCTGTGGTGCAGGTGTACCCACAGACATGTAGAAAGTCTGTCAGCAACCGAACTACCAGCCAAACAGGTTGAATCATAGAATCATAGAATTATAGAACGGCCTAGGTTGGAAGGGACCTTAGAGATCATCTAATCCGACCTCTCTGTCACGGGCAGGGATGCCTCTCAACTAGATCAGGCTACTCAAGGCTCTGTCCAACCTGGCCTTGAACACCTCCAGGGAGGGGGCAGCCACAACATCTCTGGGCAATTTATTCCAAAGTCTTGCCACCCTCGTACTGAAGAATTTCTTCCTAAAATCTAATCTAAATCTATTCTTCTTCAACGTAAACCCATTTCCCCTTGTCCTATCAGTGGACGCTCTTGTAAAAATTCCCTCCCCAGCCTTCCTGTAGGTTCCCTTCAGATATTGGAAGGCAGTTATTAGGTCGCCCCAAAGTCTTCTCCAGGCTGAACAATCCCAGTTCCCGCAGCCTGTCCTTGTACCAGAGATGCTCCAGCCCCTGAATCATCTTTGTGGCCCTCCTCTGAACATGCTCCAACAGTTCTATGTCCCTCTTATGGTGGGGGCACCAGAACTGGACACAGTATTCGAGGTGGGGTCTCCCAAGAGCAGAGTAAAGGGGAAGAATCACCTCTCTTGACCTGCTGGCTACTCTTCTTCTGATACATCCCAGGATGCGGTTGACCTTCTGGGCTGCATGAGCGCCCTGCCGGCTGCTGACACTGACCAAAGCTGCAAACTGATGAAGTGACAACTTCAGTACTGGCAAAGAGTCACAGAACTGGAAAGAAAAATCCACCCTGCTGTTCCATCTGTGATGAGAACTTCCATGGAAATCCTAACAGCTTGTGCCATCTTTTTCTCTCGTGGGTATTTTCTGTGCATGCCTCAGTACCTTTCTCTTTCCAGCTGTACAGTGTGGTGAGAATCTGTTCATGTCATCCGCCCCTTTCTCGTGGTCTGATGTTGTTCAGAGCTGGTACGATGAGGAGACAGATTTCGAATACGGAATGGGAGCGAAAACACAAGGTGCTGTGATTGGCCATTACACTCAGGTAGATGCAATTTTTTTTTACATTTCAAGCTAAATAAGTATAATGGAGAAATGAGAGTTATTCTGACAAAACAAGACAAAAACTTCCAAAGTAACAGAACTGAAATGGAAATAATAGGTCACGTGTTTTTACAGCTTGAAGAGTAAAGACACTGGTATTTCAAAACTTCAGGAAGAAGCAAAGTGATGTAACTTATTTGCTTCTTTGACATCTGAAAATTGCTCAGACACTGGAAGAATGGGGTTATTAAAGCATCAGGAAGGAAATGTAAATAACTTTGTTACAGAGTTCCACTGACTTAGTGAGTTTCCAATTGTATGATAGCCTCCTCTGTCCACATGCATGAAATACAGGATCTAAAATTTTACGTCTTGAATTTTACATCTTCGTCAACAATTTAAATTGAACGAAAATACGTATAATTGAGACAGCTTAACTCAAGCTTTATATATGTATGTGTGTGATAAGTTACCACCATTATAACTTAAATGTTCTTTGGTTCAGAGATGAAACAGGGAAAAAATGTTTTTACATCAAGGTGGGATTTATATTTTACTATGAAGTGTAACTAAAGCAACATAATTTGGTTGCAAATGTTTCCATAATACATATTGTAGGTAAATGATTTTCAAATGTATATTTTTCATTCTTTCATTACTTTTATTCTTATACCTACAGGTAGTTTGGTACAACACTAACAAAATAGGATGTGCTTATGCTTTTTGTCCCAACCGAGAATACAAATACTTTTATGTCTGCCACTACTGCCCCAGGTACATATTGATTCCAATTCTAGAATTTCTTATTGCATTATCAGAGTTAGTGGGGAGAAGGTGAAAATTGTAGTAGGGCTGAGGAATAAGTCTGAAGACTGTATTAGGAATATAAAAAGACACAGACATACTCATCAAAAGAATTCTCAAACAAGAAAACCCATAAAATGCCTAGAAGTGACACTGATATTCAGATTAAATTTCGTTTGTCTAAAAATCCTAATTTTCATAAGAATAAACACCAATAAATATTTTCCACATTCTTCTTGAAATCTTGGTTCAGAAAGTGATATCAATATGTATGGTACAGAGAAGACTATAATTAATACCAAAAATTTTAGTATGAATGTTAAGACAGAGTGATGATTTCATAAACCACCTAAAATTAAATTTCACTTTGGAATATACTGTGGTGGGTTGATTCTGACTGACTGTTAGTAGCCCATCCAGATACCTTGTCGCTTCCCCTCTTCAGCAGGACACAAGGGAGACAAAATATGACAAAGAGCTTCTGGGTCATGATAAGGACAGGGAGAACAAGTTGGGGAAATTAATTTATTACCAATCAATCAGAATAAGATAATGAAAAATAAAACAAGTTCAAAAGCACCTTTCCCTATAAGTCCCTTCTTCCTAAGCTCAAATTCACTTCTGATTTCTCCACCTCCTCCCCTCCAGCAGCACAGGATGAGGGAAAATGGGGGTTGAGGTTTATCACACGTCATCTCTGCTGCTTTTTCCTCCTTAGGGGAAGGACTCCTCATACTCTTCCCCCACTCCAAGCACAGTGTCTCTCCCATGAGAGACAGTTCTTCGTTAACTTCAATGTGGGTTGTTCCCACAGGCTGCAACTCTTCATGAATTCTTCATGGTATCCTGGGGTGTGTTAGAAGGGGAGGAGCAAGTAGGTCGAGAGAGGTCCTCCTGTCCCTCTGTTCTACCCTGGTGAGGACACATCTGGAATATTGTGTCCAGTTCTGGGCCCCTCAACTCAAGAGAGACAGGGAATTGCTGGAGAGAGTCCAGTGCAGCCACAGGGATCATGAAGGGAGTGGAACATCTCCCTGATGAGGAAAGGCTGAAGGAGCTGGGTCTCTTTAGCTTGGAGAAGAGGAGGCTGAGGGGTGACCTCATTCATGTTGAACATAGGAGGTTCCATAAAAATATGAGAAAAAAATTTTTCACTGTGAGAGTGACAGAGCACTGGAACAGGCTGCCCAGGGAGGTTGTGGAGTCTCCTTCTCTGGAGACATTCAAAACCCGCCTGGACACGTTCCTGTGCACTCTGCTGTAGGTGATCCTGCTCTGGCAGGGGGGTTGGACTAGATGATCTCTAAGGTCCCTTCCAACCTCTAACATTCTGTGATTCTGTGATTCTGTGAAAATTGTTTGACATAAAACCAAAGACTGAGTGTAAATTAGTATATGTATGCATCTGTATAATTAAGTTTTATTCGCAGATATGTTGTAGTGGCTTTATAACTTATGTTGCTAATGTTTCAGTGGGAATTGGCTAAATCTAATGAAGACACCGTACAAAGCAGGAGAACCCTGTGGTGACTGCCCTAATGCTTGCGAGAACGGATTATGCAGTAAGTTTTAGGCATTTTATTTCTCACTTGGTGCTTTAAAAAAAAAACCAGTTAATTGATGAAAATGGAAAGTTTTTGAAATTATTTGTTCAAATACAGAGCCAGAAGCATTATTACAGATCCACACTTCACTATGCTAAGTGGTTTATCTAGGTGGAGTGACTTGTGGAGTGAAATCAAAGAAGAAGGCGTCTATGCCAAGGGTGGACAAATGTTAGACAGTAGCTTGTGTACATTGGGATGCAGATACCTTCTGCTTCATAGATCAAGGTATTCATATGGCTTAGACACCTTCACTAAGGATGATAATGTCTGGGTCTCTGTATGGAAACTCTCAAGACACGCTCTAGCATAGGAAGATGCACTGGCTGCAAGTGAGGTCAAAGATTCGATTATATGAATGGTAGCACAGAAATTCGAGCTCCAGTCTCCAGCAGCACTTTATAGGTTTTCCACACCCAGGAAATTAATCCTTGAATCTGGAAAATACCAGGGAAGGAGGAGACTTCTTTAACTTTGAACAATGGTGGCTGATCAAGTAGCAGTAATGACACAGTTCATAAGAAGAGGAAGCAACTCTGAGTGTTAAGAACCCTAACAGAGAAGAAAAACATATGGTCTGAGTCTCATAAGAAAGTTTTAATGCCAGGCTTCTACATGGTATAAAGCTATAGTACAAAGGAAGAAAGCTTCAGAATGCCTTGCAAGTTCAGTGACAAATCTCCTTGAAAGAGCTAAGAATTTTCTGTGTGTGGTCAAAGATTTTGGATGCTGCTGTGGAGTAAATGGCAACAAAGACGAAAAAAATACAGGGAAAATAAACATTAAGGAAAAATTATTCTGAAAGAAAATACTACATGTTTTCAGTTCTCATTTATGATTAATTTTGTGTTTCAATTCATTTTCAGCCAAGCTTTGAAAGCTTGAAGATGTTTATTCCAAACACTGCGGCAAAGACTCCTGCATGCATCCACAGCTTCATCAAGTTCACTGCCTCACTTCCTGCCAATACAAAACTCAAATAAATTAACAGGCTCAACTTTTCCCTTCTTGGACATCCATCTCCTTAGTGACTTCTCTCACAAAAAACTTCCATCCTTCCTCTCCCACATAGGCAGAAAGACTGACTTCAGTAGGAGAATACATATATTCTGTTTGTATAATGGTCTAGAACATAGTGGAGATCTTAATTGAACTTTGTTATTTGGGTACTAGATTCATAGAATCATAGACTGGTTAAGGTTGGAAGGGACCGATTTATTTAATTATTAGCTTCTCGCATCTTTCTTTTCCCAAAATGCTATCTAAGGATCATTGCTTAAAGTTCTATGGCTCTGTACATTTCATATGTTCTCAGCATAGATGGTCCTTGGCAATACAACTAGTTCTTACCTTGATCAACATTCTAAACTATTGTACTCTATACAGGACTGGAAGATAAACAGGATTGCTTGAAATACGTAGTTCTCAAAAGGAATTAGGAGAGCAGAGCCATTTCCATTACCACTATTCTAGTTTAGAATCTGTGTCTTTTGCTACATTTTACTGTAAAATGTTCAGTCACTAAATAAAAACAAGGAAACCATAATTCATTTAAATTAATGATCCTGCTTACAGTGTAAGATTGCACTTTGCATAAATACAGGTAACAAAACCTTCCTTTTAATGAAAAAGAACTGTCTGAGAAAGTGCTTAATACAAGATAATGGGTAGTCAAGTTGGAATGTCCCTGAATTTCGAAGCTTTATTTTCAATAACAAGAAGAAGTATCTTCCAAAATTACTTTAATACCTGCTTCACTGTATTAATCATTTAATTACTCACTCTTTGCTGACTGGTTCATTGTAATTTTCTTTCATTCTTCTTACCACGAAATACAGTTCATTAAACTTTGTGATTTTATTAGCATTACGTCTTGAAGGTAGACTGATTCTTTAGCAGCATAAGCAGAAACAGCTCATATGAGAAGCTGAAGATTACGTAAGCGAAAACAGAAGTCAAGCAAACAACCTTCCCTCAGACTCTCTTTCAGGGAGAAGTTGCCATTAGCATAAATAACATGCAATACCCACTTCTGTGACCTTGGGGAAGCAGGTGTTGGTTTGTGCAGTCAACAGTGGGACTAAATATTATTTTAGTCTCACCTTACAATGGTTTCACCTTTCAGTCCTCTTTTATTAAAGAAGATGTGGTCATAAGATTCCAAGGCTCTTTGGCACAGAAATATTTCAACACACACTTCTGACTCATTCATTTTGGTGGCATTTCTTCTAGTGTGAAAGATGAGAATTAAGTTAAAAGCCTGGTTTCACAATTCAAAGTGCTTGTTATTTGTGTTGTTTTTGTTTTTTTTTTCATTCATCTCCACCTCTTTCCATCTGTGATATACTGCCCTCTCGTTTGGGTACGTCTCTACCTAGTAAATCAAGCAATGCCAGGACATGGATATGAGTGCCAAAACATGTCTTATTGCACTGTTAAATAAATTAGCACAGGTCCAGGTAAGTATGATGATAATGCAATAGCTAATCCACTGTTCTTATCATTAAGGAACTCGGTAGACCCATTACCCCTACTCCTAAAAAAAGCCTTTCTGCTATGATCTAGAAATCTATTCCCTTCGGTCATAACCCATGATAATGATATCTTAGTTACTCACAAGATAAGTACTGTATCGAGGTGAAAGTCAGCTCTGCTACATCTCACCCATGAGAACCCAGGGAACTAAGGGTCAATAAGCCTAATTTAGATATCCAGGAAGATAAGGTAGCAAATTGTTTACCTGTCATTTTCTAACCACTAGAGTATAAAACATCAGTATGGATTGGTCATGAGCTGATCTTGCCAAACCAAACTTTCTTAAGTACCTTGGACAAGCAGATGTTGCTTTGGCTTTGGTAGCTTGTTTGACAAAGCCACAAAGGACATTTGCAAACTAGGGAGATACGGTTCAGATGTGAGTGATAAGACATGGCACACACTTGTTGTTGAACACACGCGTAAGTGATGTTCCCGTGCCGGGGCCAGAGACTGAGGCTTCTGGTGACGTGGTTAAGTGTCTGCACAGATGGACATTACCCATGTCCAGAGGCAACTGCACTGTTCTCATGTGGGATGTTCATGACCTTCCCCAGCCACACTGCTCTAGGACAGTGACTGAATTATGTCCTATATAGAATCACAGAATCATAGAATCACAGAACAGTTTAGATGGGAAAAGACCTTCAAGATCATCGAGTCCAACCTTTGTCCTAGCCCTATCAATACCACTAAACCATGTCCCTCAGCACGACATTGGTCCCTGGTTCACTGTGGAAAAGTATGGCACGGCACGGTATGGCATGCCATGGCATGGCATGGCATAGAATAGAATAGAATAGAATAGATTCATTTGGAAGGACCCTACTTAGTCCAACTCTGTTGCAGCTTAGGGCTGGACCGGTCACTAAACGTGGACAGACTCTCTCTAACCCCCTCTTTCTCCCCAAAAAGGGAAGGAAAAGAGAATAAGGCAGAGAGACTTACAGGTTAGGAAAGAAAAACTAGAACAACTTTAATGAAACAATAATGGAAATAATAGTGAAATGTTAAAAATAAAGAACTACATACAACTACGACCCCTCTTACTACCTGGCACCCCCAGCGTGGCACACAGGGGCAAGCAGTGGCTTTGGTCACTGCAGGAATAAGTATAAGCAAGAGCCTTTCTGCATCCCAGTCCCAGGCAGTGACTGTAAACATCAGGTGTTATCACTGCTGGTAGCACACACTGTCTGCTAAAACATGCTGCTGACAGAATCTGGGGATTTTTTATCTAAAACCAGGACAAATTGCCTGACCACGAGTTAGTTTAGAACTAGTTCCTCTCTAAACTGCCAGAATACTCTCACTTTTGCAATGGTGTAACAGGAACAGTGAAACTTGGTGATAAGCACAGTTAAGCTAAGGCACTATTCTGTCTCTCACCATTATAACATCCTTAAACATCAGGCAGAAAAATCCTGTGGTAGGCAGAACTGAGTCTGCTCTTTCCCCAGAGTTGATATCCAACTCTCATGACATCCTTTTACCATTGAAACAGTAACTTGAATGTCATTTTGAAAGCACATCATCATTAGTTACAAAGCTTCTGGATATTCCTAGAACGTATGCAGCCTTCTGAAAGCTGTAAGACGGATGTATTTTACACCTCTTTCATGCTGTAAGCCTTGATTCACTTCTCTCTCAGAGTTTGAGGAAATGTTCTTGAAACCCGCAAAGCAAAAAACTTGCACTACACTTAAATGTGTGCCTAGAGCCTTGATTAATTTGACACTTTAAAGTGTTACAACAGTGTTTCAGTGATGAGGAGGGAAAAACAGTGAAGTCTTGCTATGTGTGGTGGGTTAGAAAAATACCTCCTGAAACAGTGGACTTCCTCTCGCTTGGACTCTCTCCTGGCTGCAACAGTTCTTTCCCAAAACTCAAGGAAAAGCTAATGCACGTGCTCTAAAGTACCAATTGTTCTCTGTGAAAGGGAGTTGGAAGAAGCAAAGTGTGTGTCCATTTGAGCAAAAGAACTGCAAGAAGGTTCACTAATTTCATACAACATCATTACCAGAGAGCTAACTCCTTAAACCAATGAGGGTTTTGCCTTTTTTTTTTGTCTTTGACATGTGGCAGGGCAATATCATTTAACAATGCATTTGTACATCCAATAGACTTTTATAAGAGAGGTAATTGTTAAGTAAAAGTCAATGCATTCCAAAGATTGACAAGGCCTCTTATAACTTCCACACTGGATATGGTGTAATCAACAGCAGGAGAAAAATGACCCTGTGTTGTCCCTTTTCAAGATTATTTTCACATGAATAAGCGTTTGTTTGTTTGGGTTTTTTCACTCCATTTTGCTTGTATAATTTTCTTTATTTTTTTCCAGATAACATCCACGAGTCAAACTCCAGAACATTTTAAAAGACAGAGCTAGCAACCAGACAATCATATAGGGTTAATGCAGAGATATCTGAGAGCAGCCACAACAAAATAACGAATTTCCTCAATTAATCTAATGTGTTGAGAACTGATTTTTGGTTACATCATGTCTTCAGTGAATTTCTTCTACTTTCTTGAGATTTAAAGAGGGCGCTCTATTTTTTTTAAGCTGCCTGCTGGCTTTGCCTAGTATGTCTTACAGAGGTAAAAAGGTTTTTACTGCAAGAGACATCATCATTAGATAATACAGTTCATAAATATTAATATTTTAAAATATCCTAATGAAATTTAACAAACTATTTTTAACATATCTAAATTTTTTTTCCTTTTTCACACCAAACATAGGTTATTAACATTTAGGGAAGCCAAGAAATGCAGATTCTGCAATCACTACCAACACAATTTCGCAGAAGCATACAGGAACGCGTTGATCAAAATATGGAAAATTCCATAGTATTCAAATAGAGTTATGAAGAAAGTCCTAAGCGTTGAAGGGAAGGACAGCTTGACTTTTTGCAATGTATGTCACAAATATCTGAACTTGCACGGTAGATAAAATTTTCCATTCCTCAACTAAACCTAACTGGGTGATAGCTAGAAAGAGAGAGGCTATAGTGAGTGTACAAAGATTGGGAGTATAGTACCATAATGAAGTTGCATTTACACTTTTCACACTTCTGATTTTGATTGCTCAATTAATCAAATGCATAAGTTTTTAGTATTTTTTTCCCTGTGTTTTTGAAAGAGCATGTATCTCTGGTTTTATCTTCTCTCATATAATTATGTAAAGTCAGAGAAATTAATCAGAATTCTAAGTATACACAAGACTAAGAAATATTTGAGGTTTTTTCCCATCCAGTTAATTCCTGACAGTGACGGTTCATCCTTCCATATGATTCGTCTCACTTTTAACCTGTCATATATAAGATTTTTTTTAAATTGATTTTCTCTAAGGTTGAGTCATTATATGCTACATACTACTGTATATGTAGCACCAGATTGGCCACAGCTGGGTTTTTATTCTTTTTGCAAGAATAAAGATGTCGTAAAAAAGTACCAAAGTTTAAAATGACCTTAAAAAAAATTGTGATTGTTGAAATTCAAATATTAATCATCTGAGCAGAAAGGTGCCTTTTCTACTTGCATGAAGATAATAATTAATTAATATTATTAATTAATCATTATTTAATTTTCTCTGTAACAGCCACAGATAAATTTTTAGACAAGTTATACTACAAAGAAATTAACATTTTTCTAACTCTTTCTGTGTTATTTTCAGATAGACTTCTGGACTGTACATGTGTATTCATCTGCTCCACTGCATCAGTTTGCCGGACAGGTAAGAAACATGAGACAAACTTTAAAGAATGCAGAAATAAATTACAGATAGTTTTTCATATTTGTAGGTGTGTTGGGCTTGCTTGGCCAGATTTCAGTGGCTGGGGAGGCTGTAGTTGCAGCTTCTGCAAGAAACTGCTAGAAGTTTCCCCTAAGTCTGACAGAGCCAATGCCGACGAGCTCGAAAGATGGACCCGCCACTGGTCAAGGCTGAGCCCATCAGTAATGATAGGACAGGAACGACTCTGTGAAAATGTATTTAAGAAATGGGGAAAAAAGAACTGTGCCACACAACAGCTGGCAGAGAGAGGGAAGAGTGAGAGTATGTGAAGACACCAAGGTCAGTGAAGAGGAGGGGGGAGGATGTGCTCCAAGCACTGGAGCAGAGTCCCCCAGGTCATGGTCAAGCCCATGATGAGGCAGGTTGTGCCCCTGCAGCCCATGTAGGTGATGCGGTGTAGATGTCCACCTGCAGCCCATGGAGGACTCCATGCTGGAGCAGGTGGGTGAGTGTGTTCACAATGGGGATTGTTATTCTAAGCTTAAGAGATGGGTGTATTGTAGTAATCGTTCTTCTCAACTGATACCAGAACTTACAGATTTGTGGGAGATTTCATTTCTCAGTAAATTCAGTTTAATTGCATTTGTGAATTAACTGAGACTGGGCTCGCTCCTCACAGTTAGCCACATGGTGTGACCAAAAGTCTTAACCTTCTGACTTGGAAAATTATAGAAAAGGGATAAAGCATTAAGAAAGATGCATTTTACTCACTTCCACTTCAGTAAATCCATCTTCTTCCCATTTGAAATCAGCTAGGATGAGGACATGCATCGGAATGGACTTGCATCACAGAATCACAAAATCACAGAATTGTTGAGGCTGGAAAAGACCTCTGAGATCATCAAGTCCAGCCTATGACTCAACACCATCACATCGACCAGACCATGGCACTAAGTGCCACATCCAGCCTCTCCTTAAACACCTCCAGGGACCGTGACTCCCTTTCTTCCCTGGGTAGTGCATCCCAGTGCTTGATCACCCTCTCTGTGAGGAAAGGTTTCCTGAGATCCAACCTAAACCTCCCCTGACAAAGCATTGACTGACAATCTGAAATATTAAGCATGGCTTTAAAACCAGTTAATCTATCATATGGTTTCTTTCAAGTTTTCCATTCTTAATATTCCAGTAAGCCCTTGCAAATGTGCAGACAAGTATTAAAAATGCCCTGATTTAAAGAGGAGGTGAGCATACAGGGCAAGTTTAGACTGGACATTAGGAAGAAATTCTTCACAGAAAGAGTGGTCAGACACTGGAACAGACTGCCCAGGGAGGTGATTGAGTTGCTATCCCTGGATGTGTTTGAGTGTCGCTTAGATGTGGTGTTGGGTGATATGGTTTAGGGGTGAGCTTTGTAGTGTAGGGTTAATGGTTGGGCTCGATGACCCCAAGGGTCTTTTCCAGCCTGAACTGTTCTATGATTCTATGATTCTATGATTCTATGATATCACCACAATTTAGCTCAACATTATTATTAGGTTTCCTACGAATTACTGCATAAACAGAGCCTTATTTGCACCATGTTATGCCAAAAAAAACACTGTGTCCTGGTATCATGATCTTTAACTGAACTATTCACGCAGCCACCTTTAGGAAGGGGAGACCCCAGGAAAGGTGTGGGGAACCCCATGTTCTTGCCTTCAGTGACACCATGGCTTGGCCACTACTGCTCTCTCTGTTTTCTTTTTGTCTCACAGCATCTCCTTTCCTGATACATTCTCTGGGCAGAAGTTGTCTCCAGAGTGTATCCATGTTTTTTCGGAACTGATTTTATCCTGGTCAGGGCTCAGGTGACAGCAGTAGCCTACAAGGCTCCATGGAGTGCAGCTGCCCTGCTATTTAGCCCCTGAGTTGAGTGGGTTTTGTAGCCTATGGAAGAGTTCCACACTGCCCCTGGGATCAGGTACAGGCTCCAGGTGAAGGAGAGACCAACCAGACCATGTGGTCACACTAAAGATGCACACTATTAATATCAGATAGTCCAGTACTAATAAGGAGCTGTATTTACCTAATCCACCCCTTCTTCTCCTTCCTCACCAAGTCCACATCTGGTTGCCGTAAGAAGTAACCAAGGTAGTTTTAACTGTCTTCAGCAAAAGTGTTCTGGTGCCTGATTGACCCTCTCTGAGATAAATCAGCAAATTAATCCACAGAAAATGATTCCTTTAGTTAGTTTTCTGCTAAAGGGGTTCACTTCTCTAATCACAGCATCAAATCTGAAATAAAACAGGACCTGAAGCAATTGAGTATGTTTGACTTGCCTCTGTCCTGTACCTGTCCTGAGCCACTAGCATTAAACACCTACATTCACACAAAGACTGAAAGCTTCCTGAGGCATGGAGATGGCTAAACAAGGGTTTTTTTCTAGTTTAAATGTGCCTTAAGATCTGCAGCTGTAACACCCCAACAAAGTAGAAAACGAGTCAAAAGAAGCGCTCGTTAGATGAAACCCCTCTACAGTGTTACTGCTAAGATTTTAGTGCCGGGGGAATACATTGCAGAGTGTATCATGTATTTATCTCTCTGCTTATCAGAGGATTGTGTCAAAGAACATGATAAGACAAGTTAGTTCGAGACTGACAAGACCATGTTGTCTAGATTGCTTGAACAGCAACACAGCAACATGTTAACCAGCATTGTTAGCAAAATCTTGAATAGGAATTGCATGCCTGATGGCACTTGTGAGGAGCAGCCACCATCTAATGAGTGCCACGGGTCTTTGGTTAGTGCCGTGTACCGCCAGCTACATCTGTGAAACAAGGTGGAGATAAAAGATAAGGAATAATAAAGTAGGATGTCATTAATCAGCTTCTACTAACGTAGCATATCAGTAGATAGCATTTAATAATACATCGCCCCAAGCAGCTCAATGTCTGAGCCTGATCTCATCCTCTGCATAACGCAAGTCTCTTGAGCCCAAGCTGTCTTTGTTCACGTTATGAGCTGCAGCATCGGACCCGTTTGCCGTTAGTGGGTGGTAGCAGGAAGATGATCCTGCCAGGAAGTGATGCACAATACATAGGTTACCTTTCTGCTGCATTTAAGGAACTAGCAACAAACAACAAGGCCATTCAGGTTAGCCCATCACCTGAGTCAGAACTGCCAGCCAGTCCACTCACTACCATTTCATAAGACATTAAACTGCACAGGTTCACAGAATCAGAGAATCACAGAATCACAAAATGTCAGGAGTTGGAAGGGACCTCAAAATCATCTAGTCCAAGCCCCCTGTCAGAGCAGGGTCACCTGCAGTAGGTCATGCAGGAACGTGTCAAGGTGGGTCATGAATGTCTCCGGAGAAGGAGACTCCACAACCTCCCTGGGCAGCCTGTGCCAGGGCTCTGGCACTCTCACACTGAAAAAGTTCTTTCCAATATTTTTGTGGAACTTCCTATGTTCCAGATTGCACCCATTGCCCCTTGTCCTGTCATTGGACATCACTGAAAAGAGCCTGGCTCCATCCTCCTGACACTCCCCCATTACATATTTATAAACATGAATGAGGTCACCCTTCAGCCTCCTCTTCTTCAAGCTAAGGAAACCCAGCTCCTTCAGCCTTTAAAGGTTGGGCACTCTGAAAGCACTGATTAGCCAAGAGGTGCCACACACCTCCTGGGTCGACCAAAGCAAATGAACTTAACCATTAAAATTTCAGGAATACCAATATGGGGGAGGAGGAGAGGGCCCAGCTCTTTAGTCACACCGAGAGTCTTTAATGGGGAGAAGGGAAAGAAATTGGTAATTTTGTGGAACAAATCATAGGAAACTCAAATTCTTTCTCAAACAGGGGCTTTACTGTGGCTTGGCAAAGATGTACACACAGGGATGGTTGGTACTCTACAGGATCTAAAAAAAAAAATGAGGGGATAGTTTTAGACCGCTGAAAGCAATTGCTCTGAGTCTTCATCTTTGCAATGAGTGAGGCCATTTGCCATTATGCTGGTTTTTGGCTGAAATAGAATTCATTTTCTTCATGGTAGCTTGTATGGTGCTAAGTTTTAGATCCATGACCAAAACAGTGTTGCTAACAGTCTGGTATTTTAGTTATTGCTGAGCAATTCTGACACAGTGTCAAGGTCTTCTCTGCTACTCATACTTACCCCACCAGCAAGTGGCCTGGAGGTGAATGAGAGGCAAAGTGGAGACACAGCCGGAACAGCTGACTTCAACTGGCCAAAGGGATATCCCACACCATTTATTATCATGCTCAACAGTAAAAGCTGGAGGAACAAAGGAAGAAGGGAGAGACATCTGAAGTGATGGTGTTTGTCTTCCCAAGTCACTGTTACGTGTTATGGAGCCCTGCTTCCCTCAAGATGGGTGAACACATGTCTGCTCATGGGAAGTCATGAATGGATTCCTTGTTTGCTGTGTTTGCACCCATGGCTTTTGCTTTACCTATTAAACTATCTTGAGTTTTTTGTACTTTTACCCTTCTGAATCTCTGCCCCACCCTACTGACAGGCAGAAGGTGAGTGGCTGGGTGGCTTAACCACAACAGCCATGAACTCTTGCTATCTCTCATGATGTTCCTGCACATGGTAGGAGGGTTTGAGCTGGATAATCTTTAAGGTTCTTTCCAACTCCAACCATTCTATGAGTCTATGCAATGTATTTTTCCACATAAAAACTAATTCTTTTTCATGCCATTGTTTCCAGCAGATGTGTCATATCAGCTAACCATGCAGGTGAGCAAATGCATGAGCTCAATCCTAGGGAAGCAGCAGGCCATGTTTTGAAGACAAATTAGCAGTTGTACAGCATGTCAGGATATGCCATATTATGGAATACATATGGTGTGTGTAGTATTCTCCATCCCCACAAACATATTTCTGTGACTGTACAACTGGAAAACACATCAACAACTGCACTGCACTCCAAAAATAGCCCTCAGCTCTAGGTGAGTGACGTGTACACAGCAGAGCTATGAGGGTAGTTGCGATTAGCTAAACAGCTGAAGAAGTGGAGAGGTGCAATTTTGTGTTGCTTCTCACAGAGAAAACTACAGACCACATAGAGACACCATCAGTCAGGCTCCAAAGGCCCCAAGAAGACGAATCAGTTGGTAGTCATCTCCTGGTGACTTTGCACTGCTCTTTCCAACAAACACGAACTAGCTCAGATAGGTCTTGTGACCATTGCATGTAACACATTGCATGTGTCTTGTGACATTGCATGTGACCATTGCAGTGTAACCCGTTTCATGTGTATGTTAAAGGATATACACACACTGTAGGTCAATCGTTGATGGCATTTTGCAGTAGGAAGAATAAATTCTGTCTCTATGGCATGACTTGAATCTATTCTTAGCTTTAGACCTTTTTCTAGAAGTTCCTCCAAACCCTTTCCAAGCGTTCTTTATTCCATGTCTATGTTGGTATTTTACAGAAAGCCAGAACACAGGTTTGAGCACTGATGTGATTTTTCTCTACCTTTATAATCTTAGTCCAGCATCCACAATCTCAAGAGACTTGTGTGAAGGCTAGATATAATGAGGCTAATGTCAATGACTGCAGTTTTGGCTGGGGTGGGGCTGGGAGGTGGGGGATCTGCTGAGCATAAGAATTCTGGCTGAAAAGCAAGAGACTGAATAGTGGAGATACTGACAAGCACTTAAACTGAGAGATTTTCTGCAGTGGGTCAAAAGAAGAAGTTTAGGAGGCACATTAAGATAAGTAGTCATGAAACTCTCCAGAGAAGTGACTAGTCTAGATGAGCTAGACAGAGATTCCCCGCATTCAAATCCTGAAAGTGTGGAGCTTGTCTGTCTCCTCTTGAAGCGCACCACAACTTCATAGGAGACTCCATATTCTTGATCTCCCTTTGATTACATTATGGCTATGAGTTTGCCCCAAAACAGGCAGTGGTCGATGCATTAGCTGGAACACAGAGGTAGCAAGCAGGAAATGTGTCATCATAGAAAAATAACAGTCAAGGAAGTCATTGTATTACAAAGTACATTTGTAACTTAATGCTGGCCAGCTTTGCTCTGTGATTTTCTGGCAGGTCATAGCTACGTGACATCTATAGGTTGAATGAAGACTGATGATTTTGCAAGCAGCTCTTGCAGAGCTAAAATCAGCCAGGAAGAACTGATAGAAAAATATTCCAAAGGTGTGCATAGAGAAAAACCACATACACAAAATACCCAGACAGAAACAAAAAAACATGCTTATGTCTGTGTGAGCTCAGCCTGGCTCTCCCTTGCTTGTTTTCTCAACTGAGTTTGGGTTAACATAGATGTGTCCTTGGTTTACAGCTCAATCTGATTTCAAGGTGCTCCTTCTCACTGGCTTTAGAGGAAGGGAAAAATATTTACCTGTTCGGTTTAAGAGTTGCTGTGAGAATCTGTCACTTCTGAGATGGTCCCAGCACGTGTAAACCATGACTCTGTTCATACATATTTCAGTCAAATTATCAGAAGAGTTTACTTCTTTCTTAAACTGCCTTTGCTAACTAATTCAGCAACTAAAGAATGAGACTAACTTTAATAAACCCTCAGGATGTAATTCAGCCTTGACAGAGCCTGTTAAGAAATGTGGTTTTAGTCTAGTATGCCTAGATAAAACAAAATCTCTAATTTTCTCTGGCATTTCTCCTGCAAAAGCTTTGGCTTCCTCATGTTGGATGTCCTAAAAACTCTCCATTTTCTTCTATCATCAAAAACCAAATTACCTGGATTTTCTGCATTCTAGTATGTGACCTTAACTGCTGCAATATTGTTCTAAAAATATGTTAAAAAGCTTTTAAAAGGCTCAAAAAGCCCTATATGACTCCTGGCAGCAATAGAGTGTGACTAAAGTATCAGGTTCTTCAGTCTCTACTGCAGATATTTATATTTTTTTTATTGTATATTAATATGCGTTCTCAGACATCAAAGCTACAGAACGACCCAAGCTTCATCAGCTCTCAAAGTGATTTAATTTTTATGGCAGTGGATATTCCCATGAACTAAAACAAAATCACTGGGCAGTGCAAAGGATGGAACATTCCATAGAAAATGTTGAAATCTGGTACCAACGCTGGTGGCACAATTGGACTCAGTCCTCCTCAGAAGGAAGACACAGATCCTTTCAATCCCATGTCATACCCTGGCCATATCAGGCACTGCATGTATGAACTGATTATTTATTTTACGTGCATAAACCTGACACACCTGGCATGCTGAAGACTTGTTGTGCATGATCGGCTAGCATGGGAGAGTGCCAGATGGATTTAAATTGCGCCATGGGAGGTTCAGGTTAGATATTAGGAAGAATTTCTTTACTGAAAGGATTGTCAGCCATTGGAACAGGCTGACCAGGGAAGGGATTGAGTCCCCATCCCTGGAGGTGTTTAAGAGACGGGTGGTTGTTGCATTGCGGGAAATCATTTAGTAGGTTTATTGGGCTGGGACAAAGGCTGGACTCGATGATCTTCTAGGTCTTTTCCTGCTGATAGGACTCTATGATTCTATGATTCTATGCTGCCTGGTGTTGACAGATGTGTGGTGAGGTGAATCTGATCCTGCGGGTTTTTTCAATGCTTCCAATGTCGCAGCTAGTATTGTACCGAGCTGTGCAAGGCTGCCCAGCGCTGCTCAGAAACTTTGCCGTCATTAAAAATATAGGAGTGCCCTCTGGTGGAAAACTGAGCATCTGAAGCCGAAGTTTCAGTGTCACTAAAAATCGCCTGTTTTTCCCTCTGTTTAACTGCAAATACATGCGATTTGTGGGTGGTCATCAAGAGAAATTGCAGGGCACAGAGAAGTTCATAGCTACATCACTGCATATTTTCACCATCACTCCCGGTTAGGTAACCTAGACATTCATTTCTTTTTATTATTCTTGAAAGTTGATTAAGATTTCATCTTCTTTCCTGCTTTAATAGAAGCATTGGGACATAGCTCATGTCAGTGTACTTTAATAAAAGTGTTGGAGCATGGCTTACCTTGGTGTACTAGGGACTGATGTTCCACTTTCTGAAATTTAAAAAGACTCTCTCCTTATATGTTACCAAGAATAACATTTTGTATGTTGAATATATAACTTTGGTGGGATTGTGGTATACAGAGCCATGTTTTAGATTGTTAAACTTTCTCTATGGGTGTGGGAGCATCAGGCACTGCCGTAAGTGCATCCTTTAATGTCAGTATGTCACAAAATCTAGTCTTACAGGTAGGAAGAGCTCTTCTGCTCCTCTCCATGTTTTTCAGACCTAGATGAACAACGTATGTCTAGAATCATATAGGAGGTCTAGATGTAAATACACAACTTTTAGATCTCCATGTCAGGGTAGAAGAATCTCCTCTATTGATGATAGGGGAAATTCTATGTCTGTTTAAGCGCTGTGAATTTCTCACACTTAAGGGAGAGCACAAAAAGATCAGAAAAACAATCTCTGCTCACCCCAAGATTAGACTACTGGCAGCTTAGCTTCGTAAAAGAGAAAACGTTTTCATCTACCAGGATCCTTCTGTGTTATAATTATTTATTTAAAGTTAACAGTCACACATGCAGACCTTGATTCCCCAAGATGCTCAGTCTTTTCTCTTGAATATAAAAACCGCTGTGCTTAAACTTACACGTAAGATTAAGTATTTGCCTGGATCAGGGCCCAATGCTATCGACATTGTATTAATATAGTATCATAGAATCAGAATCACAGAATCATAGAATCATAGAATCAGAATCGTAGAATGTTTGGGGTTGGAAGGGACCTCTAGAGATCATTTAGTCCAACCCCCTGCCAGAGCAGGATCCCCTGGGACAGCCACACAGGAACGCGTCCAGGCAGGGTTTGAAAGTCTCCAGAGCAGGAGACTCCACACCCTCTCTGGGCAGCCTGTGCCAGGGCTCCGGCACCCTCACAGTAAAGGAGTTTCTCCTCGTGTTGAGGTGGAACTTCCTATGTTCTAACTTAAACCCATTATTTCTTGTTCTATTGCTGGGCACCACGGAGAAGAGACTGCCCTGTTCTTCACCCCCACCCCTCAGATATTTCTATACATTAATAAGGTCCCCTCTCAGCCGTCTCCTTCCAAGGCTGAACAGCCCCAGTTCTCTCACAGCAGAGATGTTCAAGTTCCTTGATCGCCCTCGTAGCTCTCCCTCGGACTCTCTCCAGTAGGTCCCTGTCTCTCTTGAACTGGGGAGCCCCAAACTGGACCCAGTATTCCAGATGTGGTCTCACCAGGGCAGAGCAGAGGGGGAGGAGAACCTCCCTAGCCCTGCTGGACCTAATAAATCTGTGCTGGTATAAATCCTTTCTGTCCACATATCAATGTGTGTAAATTTGAAACTGCAGTCAGATATCACCCTGAGCAAATCTATTGAACTCATATAAAAATTTGCAGGGATGGGCTTCCAAAGAGGTGGGAAAACCTCTGTCATGACATCCATGCAATGAGACACCTCTTCAGGCCCCTGTCCTCGAACCTGCTTGCTGCCAAGCAGGAGATCTTAGCAGGCCTGAGCTGTCCACTATTTATGGAGCAGAATATTTGACTCATAATCATATTTACACAATGACTACAGTCGTTAGTTTCTTCCAAATTTGGCTTGAGTGGAACAGTGCCCAGCACAGTGGTTAGGTGGGCACATTGCTCAAATCATCCCTTGGCTTTTGTGTTACTATCTATCTCCCCTGAATCCATTTTAACCAGCCAGCCATTGATCACTTGAGCAGGGTTATGGGAAAATAAAGGTTGGGAGGTGGGGGAGCACACTACCACATAGTTGTAGCTTTGAATTTTGCACTGAGAATGTGTATGATCCTGTCCTTCTGCACTCCCAGCTGTGAGCTTCCTCCAGATGTGCGCCAGGGTTCAGCTGCCTGTGTTGCTCATCTCCGTGGCCCACGTGCATACCCTTGACTCCTTCTGCTGGGAGAGATCAGAGGGAAAGTTTGTAGAAAGCCAGAAAAGTAAAAAGAGAGAATGAGAGGAAGTGCTGTTGAGATAGGATTGTTAGGAGGTCAAGGATTCAGAAAGGAAAATAACATGGAAATGTATGAAGTTCTAAAAGAAAAAAAAAAAAAAAGAAAAAAAGTCAGAGGGGCAGGTCGAGAGCTAGGTGGGAATCTGGGTGAGCCATCATAGCCATTGGTGTCCACAGAGCTGGTGGAAATTGGTATTTCAGCATTCCTGAGCATACACCCCAAGCAGCTGGGGTAGACAACTAGCCCCCTCTGTGCCCATCAGAAAAGATTCTGCACAATTCTGAGTCTATTGGCCTCAAAGCTGGTCAGACCTTTGCATATGCTAAAAATAATTTAAATCAATAAATAAATGCTTCATATTTTGTACCTCTTGCTTGAACAGTTTGTGCCTGACTAAAGATGCCGGAGTAAACAGACCCATGAGAGAGGTTGTAACACGAGAGGTGACCAAACAAAGCACTGGGAAGCTGGAGGCATCTATTGAATCTCTCTCCAAACTATCTGACCCTGTAGTCCACACATTTGACCAATATTGTTGTCACTATTCATTTTTTTTTTCCCTGTGTTTGCTCAGACCTTTCACACATGAGTAAAGGACAAAGAAAGAAAATCATTTAGCAAAGATAATCAAGGAAAAGTGTTCTAATATGCTCTTAAATCCAGGCTTTCAGACAATGACGTTCTTTTAAGGTAAATATACATTAACTTGTTTATTTGATAAGCTGAACAGAGCTTGTGATTTGTTGCTTGGCATTAAACGTATTCTTAGAACAAGTGAAAAAAAAAGCCCTGGTTGTACAACATGGAAAATTAAAGGAAAATATACTTTGGCATACAGAAAGTTTCCTGGTAAATATTCTCTGGCTCTGTGGGAGTGGTACTTCACTGATCCAAAGTGTTTGCTTTCCACGGAGCAAAGGACAAATGAGACAAAAGTCTGTGAGACTGTAATCTGCAGATCTGTCATATGAGAATGTCATGACGTAAAACCTTTTTTCTATTTCTTTCCTAATACTACACAGATATTGGGATGACCCAAGACGTGAAATTTAAACACCCAATCATATACAGAGGAAATGCAATAAATCTCCATGTAAATTGACTTCAGTAGAATAGAAGACAGAACAAATCCATCTTAGAGAATCAAGATAGCAGTGACATGGAGGAGATATAGTCCAGTTTGATGAAATTCACCAGTGATACCTAAGGAACTAAATGAACATGTCTTTGAACCATGAACAACCAACTTCTGGAAGGCAATCACCTCATGAAGAAGTGATTTACAAATGCAGTCTGAGAAAGTTGGGGCTGTTCAACCCGGAGAAGAGAAGGCTCTGGGGAGACCTTAGAGCAGCCTTCCGGTACCTCAAGGGGCTACAGGAAAGCTGGGGAGGGACTGCTAACAAGGGTGTGCAGCAACAGGCTGAGGGACAACGGTTTTAAACAGGGTACATTTAGGTTAGATGTCAGAAAGAAATTTTTTCCTATGAGGGCAATGAAACACCAGCAAAACTGCCCAGAGAGATGTTGGAGGCTCCAACCCTGGAGACGTTCAAGGTCAGGTTTGATGGGGCTCTGAGCAACCTGCTCACTGCAGGGGTGCTGGACTAGATGATCTTTAAAGGTTCCTTCCAACCCAACACATTCTATAATTCTGTTATTCTATGATTCTATGATTCTGTTTAGAGCTTTGGAAACATGAACATGGAACTTCTGCTGAAAAAGAGAAGTGAAGAGTGTTTGAGTCATTGGCTTGGTTTGATATAGGGAAAAATCCCGGATCAAATTATTGAAAAAGGAATCCTTAAAGGCTTTGTTGATAAAAAGAATGCATCTAGTATTTCAAATTTCCATCAAGTGTGCCTGTGACATGAACAGGCCTCACAGTAGCTAAGTCCTTAAAAGGAAACTTTTTTGTTTCCCTTCACGTACGTAAAGCAGAAATGTGAAACAAGGTACTCTGCTGTTTGGTTATGCAAACTACTGGCGCATAAAATAAGAGTCTGCCTGTGGTCCACTGGAGCTAGGCAGAAGACTCAAGGCTAAAGTAGAATAATTTTGTCAAGTGACTGGATATGGTTAAACAAATACCACCAGTATTAACTGGAAAATGAGAAGGGTGTTTTGGGTTGCAAAGGGACTCACACCTATCATGTCAGCAATACCACATAAGGGTAAGATTGCCTTGGAATGCTATCAGAAACACCAGGTTTTGGACACACCAGAAGCAAAATAAGGATCAAAGAGGAAAATGCAATTAGGAAAGGACTGCTTATTTGAGAGGCGTTTGAGAAGAAAAAAATGGAGTGCAAGGGCAATGAAAAAGTGGGCTCAAACTCAGAAAGGGGAAGAATAAGAAATAAAATCAAAGCACAACAGTAAGAGCATGAACATTTACAGACGTGATGACGATGTGGACCCGAGTACATACCTGAGTCCACCAGGACAGTTAAAGGTTTCCCATTGGATAACTCATTGTATTTTGTATCAGGCCAACGTCTGTTGGGGAGGCAGTTGGGAATAGCATTGGGTCACAGTATTTATGTAATCGTAAGTCAAGAGTGGATCTAGAACTTAAATTAGATTTAAGAGCTGAAATTAATAGTTTCATAATTGCACACACTTGCATAGCGATATAACAGTCAACTAATGTTAGCAGCTTGTTATTTTGTTAATTAGATTAGGGATTATTACAGTTCCTTAGACTACTGATCGAGATCACCTCCTGCTTTGCTTATTACCTCAAAGTGTGTTCACTAATCAATAAACACCTTCATCAGCCTGCACATATTACTTCACCAGTGTCCATTCCAAAGGGGCATTATGAACCCTCAGCTGCAACAGATGGACAACTGGCAAAATGAGTAAACTGAAAGCAATAGACAAGATGTACTCTCATTTTAATAAGACTTTTGGTATTGGCTTATATGTCATTGCTTATAAAGAAAGAAAATGTGGTTTAGACTACATCTCTGTGAGGGAAACACATTTAGTTCAAACTTGTTGAAGTTTCATTTTACACCTCACTTGAAGAACTGATGTCAGGTAAGGGTCCTGCGGGCTCCCATGCAATGTGAGACAATCACTATTTTCATTGTTTACTCGTGCAGTTCAACAGGGACTTAAATTCTAAAAAATAATTTTATAACTGAGCCTGGCTGACGTTCCATACTGTGTAGGGGATGGGGTTAGAATTCAAAAAAAGAGCCTAATAAATTGGAAATGTTACCTAAGGTAATAAAAGATGAGACAACAGAATAACGCAGTATGTGAATGTGAACTAGAGAATAACAAACTTTCTAAAGTATGAGACATCAAAAAAGACAGGTTTTGTTCTGGGATGTATTAACCACCTTCCTTTCAGTAAGACCTATAAGTTAATTATTTCACCCTATTGTTCATCAGTTAGTCCTCAGTTGATATACTAATATTCCAGAGTAATTTATAATATTATGTAAATATTAGTACAGAGATGACTCAGTACCTAGCAAGTATACTCCACTTAATGGAAACTCCTAGAAGTTTTTTTTAGAACAAGGATGTGTGATTACTTTATGCTGGACTAAGTAATTACCACGATAATTTAAAATATTACATGGCTGCAGTAAGTAAGAAAGTGGTTTCTTTATTGCAGATATTTGAAATATTTGGTGTTTTTTCCTACTAGAAATTTACAGCTGTAACAATCCCAGTAGCATCTTTTCTCCATCTAGAGGAACACTTTACCTCAGGCAATGGGATTTTTAGAGAGGATACATTTGGCCCACACAATAAATCAAGATCTTCCTCAGTTTCTGAAGGTGATTGTGAGATGGATAATGTTGAGAAAAAAAAGACAGCAGGAACTAGTTTGAGTAACTAGAACAAAGGGATTTATTTATTTGTCTTTTCTGATGGGGAAGGATTAGCTAGACCGACACGAATAAAATAAAACGTTTGATATAATAATAATAAATGCAGAGTTCTGGGTGGCCCACACACTGCAATGCATATTTTCAAGAAGAGATGATCCATAAATCAATATTTGTCCTTCATAAACTAGCAATCCTTTAAAAATGACGGGACAAAGAGGAAAAAAATAAAAAATCAACAAGCATTTGTAGCAGAAAGATACAGCCAAATATTTAAGGTTTCATCAAAATGTTTTAAAAGATACTGTTGGAATTTTAAGTGAATTTGAAACAAGTAGCCTTAAAAGTCACCATCCTGGGAGTCTGGTAGTTGCTCTTAAGTGCTCCCAAAAAAACAGTCATGTACATTCTCTATATTTTGCGTCCATTACATTGTTTCCACAAGATTATGAGATTAGTCTTTGGCAAAGTGCTGAAAATAATTTTTCAGACCTGTGTAGACACTGTTCCATTCTCCTAACAGACCTTTGCAAATGCTTACATCAGTTCTATTCCCAAACCTGTCTCATTACAGGTGAATTGAAAGCTGTCCAGGGTTCTACTGTAACAAGGTATTCTCAAAGAAAAATATGAATGTGAACCATTATTGAGCAGGAGCATGAGGATCTGTAATCAGGCAATACCCTAACCTGTTAATTGCAGTGTCAAACTGTGACTGTAAATGTAGAAATATCTACTGAAGAGTCGTTTTAAGAGAGACAAATTTACAATTAAGGCTCAGACTTTGGAAATCACAGAATCACAGAATGTTAGAGGTTAGAATGGACCTCAAAGATCATCTAGTCCAACCCCCCTGCCAGAGCAGAACCACCTACAGCAGAGCGCACAGGAATGCGTCCAGGCGGGTTTTGAATGTCTCCAGAGAAGGAGATTCTACAACCTCCCTGGGCAGCCTGTGCCAGGGCTCTGGCACCCTCACAGTGAAAGAGTTTTTTCTCATATTTTTATGGAACCTCCTATGTTCCATCTTCCACCCATTGCCCCTTGTTCTGTCGATGGACGCTGCTGAAAAGAGCCTGGCTGCATCCTCCTGACACTCCCCCTTGACATATTTATAAACATTAATGAGGTCACCCCTCAGCCTCCTCTTCTCCAAGATAAAGAGCCCCAGCTCCTTCAGCCTCTCCTCAGAAGGGAGATGTTCCACTCCCTTCATCATCTTTGTGGCTCTGCGCTGGACTCTCTCCAGCAGCTCCCTGTCCTTCTTGAACTGAGGGGCCCAGAACTGGACACAAGATTCCAGATGTGGCCTCACCAGGGCAGAGTAGAGGGGCAGGAGGACCTCTCTTGACCTACTTGCTACTCCTCTTCTAACACACCCCAGGATGCCATTGGCCTGCTTGGCCACGAAGGCACACTGCTGGCTCATGGTCATCCTGCTGTCCACTAGAACCCCCAGGTCCCTTTCCCCTGCGCTGCTCTCCAGCAGGACAGTCCCCAACCTATATTGGCACATGGGGTTATTCTTTCCCAAGTGCAAAACTCTACACTTGCCCTTGTCGAACTTCATCAGGTTTCTCCCCGCCCAGCCCTCCAGCCTGTCCAGGTCTCTCTGAATGGCAGCACAGCCTTCTGGTGTGTCAGCCTCTCCTCCCAATTTTGTATCATCAGCAAACTTGCTAACAGTGTTCTCTAATCCCTGGTCTAGGTCATTGATAAATATATTAAACAGCACCGGCCCCAGCACTGACCCTTGAGGGACCCCACTAGACACAGGCATCCAGCCAGACTCTGCCCCATTGACCACAACTCTCTGGCTTCTTCCCTTCAACCAGTTCTCGACCCACCTCACTACTTGGTCATCCAGACCACACTTCCTCAGTTTACCTATGAGGATGCTGGGGGAGAGACGGTGTCAAAGGCCTTGCTGATATCCAGATAGACTACATCCACTGCAGGGCCACCATCCATCCACCTGATTATGTCTTCAGAAAAGGCTATCAGGTTGGTGAAACATGACTTCCCCTTGGCAAAGCCATGCTGACTGATCCTAATAACCTTCTTATCCTTGATATGCCCAGAGACAGCACCAAGGATAAGATGTTCCATCATCTTTCCAGGGATGGAGGTGAGGCTGACCGGTCTGTAGTTACCTGGGTCATCCTTCCTGCCCTTCTTATAGACTGGAGTGACATTCGCTTTCCTACAGTCTTCAGGCACCTCACCTGTTCCCCACGATTTACCAAAGATGATGGAGAGTGGCCTAGTAATGACTCCTGCCAGCTCCCTCAGCACCCGTGGGTGCACCCCATCAGGACCCATGGATTTATGGACGTTTAATTGTTCAGATTGATCCCTAACCCAGTCCTCATCAATCAGGGCAAACTCCTCCTTTATCTTGACTTCCTCTGGGGCCTCAGGGGACTGAGGCTCCTGAGGACAGTCTTCAGCAGTGTAGGCAGAGGCAAAGAAGGCATTCAGCAACTCTGCCTTCTTTCTGTCCTCTGTCTCCAGGGCACAAATGAAGCATTTGATCCTGTAAAGGTGATTAAAATAACAGTTCTGGTGTTCTTTTCATGCAGCTCAGCCAGGGACATAGAGGAATTGTGTTTGAAATAAATACATATAACTTTCTTTTTTTCTATTTTCTCCAACACATAGGGAAAAACGAGTTCATTCAGACTGGATTGTTCCATTCAGTCGGGAACAAATTGCTTAGTTCAGGACATTTACAGGAAAAACAGAATCAAAGAGAAGTGCAAGTGGTGCCTGGAAGTGGTAAAGATGGAAGTGGTAAAGTGTTTAATGCTGTCCTAGATGAACAAGTGTCTGTAATACCTTTGTGTGGTAGATGGTTTGTGAGAGACCTATACCCTTCTGGAAGAGAAGGAAGAGGCCAGCAAAGACCTGCTCAGCATCCTCAGCCACTCAGGGCACCTGTATCTGTGCAGGGTTTGCAATTTCTAAAACAACTGAAATACATACTCTGTTTTCAAAGGGAATGTCTTAACCCTGAAGCTGCAGAGTTGACATCAACAAGGTAGTGTAGCATCTGCAAAATAGTGTGTAAATCCTCTCTGTGGAGCTCTGCTGAGAGCTGCTGTGTCTATTAAAAAGGAGGGAAATAAACTGGACTTCATGTAGCCTGGCTGGGTGCTTTAATCCCAGTAGCAGAAAGGAATAGTGTTTATCCAACTCTGAAAATTTACTTCCAGGAAAAACTTAGTGGCTGATATTCTTGGCTGCTGCAACTTTGGTTTTGTATGATTTTTTTCTTTCTACAGATTGATTTTGGGATATCTGGTCCAAACTAAACCTCCTCATAGATGACAGATACTTCCAGTTCATTAGACTCCATTGCTGAAGAGTAGGAGGTGAGGTTCAGTTTGCCTGGACTGAAATATCTATAATGCAGAAGAATTGCTCCAGAATATTTTAATTGTTAATTGAGAAAAATAGGTGGGTTTAATCGTGAGACATTCAGAGCAATGCACATCGCATCTCAGAAGTGACTTTTTCTGCAGTGACTGTGAAAGCAGCTAAGTTTGGATGAAGGCAGCTATACTGTCATTATGTCGTCTAAACATTTAACTCTAATCTATGAGATGTCCCAGAGTATCCTGCCAGGGCTCCAGCTACAATTTGGAAGGACACAGGTCTTCAGTATGTTCTTTGTAACATCTTGAGCACTTCAAGAGTGTCTTGAACCTCCGTATAGGTTTCTGCATTTAGAACATAGGTCTCCACTAACCTAGGTCTCCTTCCCTCCATTGGGATAACAAACTCAGATTTAGAAACCTACATTTTAGATACCCTCCTTTAGTTAGACACAGCTGTATTTTACAACTTCTTTCAAAAGAGTCTCTCTGTTGACTTATGAAGAAACATGTGTATTTGCTTTTCCCTGCCTTGATTGCAGAAATGCACTAATGTAAGCATGTGTGCTAAGATATCATTGATATTACTGTGAATAACTGGTTACCTTCCAACAGCAGAAATTTGTAAAAGATGTATATCAGTTTCAGCCAGGAAATATTTTTCTTTCTTACCAACAACTATTTTTCTGCCGTTCATTACAGAATAGATTGTTCCAGGTTCTGCCTCCTGCACTGCGTATGCATTTTCTATCGGATCATGTCTCTCTAAAAGGGAAAAACATTACAGGATGAAGAAACCAAAAATCTATGCCACCCTTCATACTGCTTTTTCTTGGGGCCTTTTCCATGCAATTAAATACTCTTTGCCGTTTTTCTTCCGTCTAGTCCCACAATTTCTGCACATCAGATTGTGGTGTCTGATGCAAGGTGTGTGGAAACAAATTTTGGTCAAGGTATGCTGTGAATGGGTATGTAACACGGCCTCTGGTTATATAGGTTAGATTAATCTTTCATCAAGCAGTTTCCCATTTCAGAGTGTTATAGCCTCTATGCTATTACAAAAAAAAAAGTGAGAAACCACTACACAAACAAGCTTGACTGTGGTCAAATGTGGTCAGCTCAGTAATTACTATGAACCAAATTGCAATTAATCACTAATGCCATTTCATAGAATCATAGAATGTCAGGGATTGGAAGGGACCTCGAAAGATCATCAAGTCCAATCCCCCTGCCAGAGCAGGAATGCCTAGACTATGCCACACAGGAACGTGTCCAGGCAGGTCTTGAATGTCTCCAGAGAAGGAGACTCCACAACCTCCCTGGGCAGCCTGTGCCAGGGCTCCGTCACCCTCACTGAGAAGAAGTTTCTTCTCGAGTTTAAGCGGAACCTCTTATGTTCCAGTTTCAGCCCATTACCCCTTGTCCTGTCAGTGGTTGTCACCGAGAAGAGCCTGGCTCCATCCTCGTGACACTCACCTTTGATATATTTGTAAACATTAATGAGGTCACCCCTCAGCCTCCTCTTCTCCAAACTAAAGAGCCCCAGCTCCTTCAGTCTTTTCTCATAAGGGAGATGCTCCACTCCCTTAATCATCCTAGTTGCCCTGTGCTGGACTCTCTCCAGCAGTTCCCTGTCTTTCTTGAGCTGAGGGGCCCAGAACTGGACACAGTATTCCAGATGGGGTCTCACCAGGGCAGAGTAGAGGGGAAGGAGAACCTCTCTCGACCTACAATGACTCTTCATGCTGGGATACTATGATTTTAAATGGAGATGAGCTTAATAATTCTTTTCATTGCTCTGTTCTAACTTGCTTACTGCAACGTGCAGAACTCACTGACCTGCAAAGCAGATTTTCCAATTTTCCTATAAGTTTTAACATGTTTTTCAGTCTCAGCAAGTTCAAGATGTTTTTTACTAACCAGAAGCTGTTACAAGACCAACCTTCTCTCTGTGTCACCTACAATACCTCTGATATACTCTTATGCCAAGTGCACAAGAGGTCTGAAATGCTTCTGTATGGAACGAATTTAGGGCTGCCACTTTTTAAAAGAATTCATGGCAAGAGTCCCCACATGGTTGTCACTATTGTCTGATTAGAGAAACAGCTTTTCCCAGCAAATGCATGTAGCAAACAAAAGGCATTCATTAAAAACTTCAGTTTGTGCAGCCGAATATCTCCAGATCATCATTACACATTACATTTGAGATACTTGTGATAATTTTGAGTCTGTATTGCTTTGTGGCTTTCACTATCAGTTAGAAGGAAATGGATGTATTTTCCATTTCCTTAAATAATAATAAAAAAAAGGCGCTCAGGAAATCACCTATATCAAAAATTATTTTGGATTCCGAGAAATGTTGTTGCTGTTTGCCTGCTTGGTTTCCTGTTGGCCAGATGAATTTCAAATAAAAGATTTCTTCTAAAACATCAGCGGGCATAACTATGGATTGTTTTTTTGAATGTTTGTGTTACATCAGAATCTCGCAGAGGAAGAAACATCTAGTGAAAATTGTCTTGTTCCACATAAGGTTTCCATACAAAAGTCTCTATGTTCACTTTCTTTTTATGCTCCCCTATTGTTATTAACATTCACTTCCAGCGGGCACTGGTTTATTTGTTTTGTGGGAGAAATGTGATTGAAGGGATGTAGCTTATCTGTCTCGTTGACCTGTATCTGATAGTTTCTCTTACTGTAATCTAACATTTTAAATGCGTTAGATATGCTGCTTCCAAAAGGTGACTTCAGAAGTGTAGCTATTCGCGAGAAAGGGAAATGAGAAAGATTAGCTCAAATGCAAGTGCTTTGGCTATTGGGTTGTCCCAGGAGCTGGAATGAGTTCTAACTGAGATTTCTTTTCTGGAGCCAGAAACTTGACGCTCCGTAGAAAAGATTTAGAAAACGTTTCTAATGAATTACTAGATCTAAACTGTAGCTGAGGTGCCAATTTGTATACAGTGGAAAGAGAAGAATGTTACATTGCTACATTGCTCAGCTTTGTCACATTTCAACAGAGGGAAAGAACATGAAAATGTGCACATGTTGAACTTTGAAATGAAAATTGTATGACTTTAGCAGTTGGATCATTTGCTAATCCATTTTGGATTTCTCGTAAATGGTCTCCACCCCGTGAGAAAAAAAGAAATATTTCCTTCTGTAATTTCTGAAGTAGACTTAAAGAGAAGTTTCTCACTGCAAATTCTTCAGAGCCATGTAAAACAACATCTGTCAGGTACAGCAGAAAGGAGGGAATAGGCCTCTCTAAGTTTCTAGCTGACAATTTTTTTAATTATTCCATTATGCTGTGCTTATGCACAGTTACTGTTGGTTCATTAAGTTTCTAGTTGTTTGGGTTTTTTTTACCTTGGTTGTGAATAATCACGTAGGCTGTGGTTTCAACTTTGACAATATCAGGAAAGGTGCCTTCATGCAATCACTAAGGCAATGATGCAAACGGTGAATGAGCCAACCAGGAGAGGAGCACTGCTGAACTTCGTGCTCACCAACAAGGAAGGTCAGGTTGAAGCAGTGAAGATTGAGGGCAATCTTGGCTGCAGTGACCATGAGATGGTGGAGTTCAGGATCTTGTGCCGTAGAAACAGAATACCAAGCAGGATAGCAGCTCTGGACTTCAGCAGGGCCAACTTTGGCCTTTTCAAGCAATTGCTACGGGAAACCCCTTGGGACAGGGAGCTGGAAGGTAAAGGGGTCCAAGAGAGTTTGTTGGTATTCAAGGATCACTTCTTTGAGGCTCAGGATCAGTGCATCCCATCAGGTAGGAAATCAAGAAAGAGATCCAGGAGACCTGCGTGGTTAACCAGGGATCTGCTGGGCAGACTCAGGTGGAAAGGGAGGGTGTATAAATTGTGGAAGGAAGGGCTGGCCACTTGGGTGGAGTATAGGACGGCTGTCAGGGAATGTAGGGAGGCAGTTAGAAGAGCTAAGACCTCCTAGGAGTTAAAACTTGCGAAGGAGGTCAAGGACAACAGAAAGGGCTTCTTTAAATACATTGCAGACAAAACTAACAGTAGAGGCAATATGAATGAGGTGGGTGTCCTGGAGACAGAGGACAGAAAGAAGACAGAGTTGCTGAACACCTTCTTTGCCTCTGTCTACACTGTTGGAGACCGTCCTCACGAGCCTCAGTCCCCTGAGGCCCCAGAGGAAGTCAAGATAAAGGAGGAGTTTGCCCTGGTTGATGAGGACTGGGTTAGGGATCAATTTGAACACCTGAACAACCATAAATCCACGGGTCCTGATGGGATGCACCCACGGGTGCTGAGGGAGCTGGTGGGAGTCATTGCTAGGCCACTTTCCATCATCTTTGATAAGTCGTGGGGAACAGGTGAGGTGCCTGAAGACTGGAGGAAAACGAATGTCACTCCAGTCTATAGGAAGGGCAGGAAGGATGACCCGGGTAACTACAGACCGGTCAGCCTCACCTCCATCCCTGGAAAGGTGATGGAACAAATTATCCTTGGTGCTGTCTCTAGGCATATCAAGGATAAGAAGGTTATTAGGAGCAGTTGGCATGGCTTTGCCAAGGGGAACAAACTGATAGCCTTTTCTGAAGACATAACCAGATGGATGGATGGTGGCCCTGCAGTGGATGTGGTCTATCTGGATATCAGTAAAGCATTTGACACCATCTCCCACAGCATCCTCATAGGTAAACTGAGGAAGTGTGGTCTGGATGACCAAGTAGTGAGGTGGGTCGGGAACTAGTTTAAGGGAAGAAGTCAGAGAGTTGTGGTCAACGGGGCAGAGTCTGGCTGGATGCCTGTGTCTAGTGGGGTCCCTCAAGGGTCAGTGCTGGGGCCGGTGCTGTTTAATATATTCATCAATGACCTGCACGAGGGATTAGAGAATGTTGTCAGCAAGTTTGCTGATGATACAAAATTGGGAGGAGAGGTTGACACACCAGAAGGCTGTGCTACCATTCAGAGAGACCCGGACAGGCTAAAGGACTGGGTGAGGAGAAATCTGATGAAGTCCAACAAGGGCAAGTGTAGAGTTTTGCACCTGGGAAAGAACAACCCCATGTGCCAGTATAGGTTGGGGACTGTCCTGCTGGAGAGTAGCGCAGGGGAAAGGGACCTGGGGGTGCTGGTGGGCAGTAGGATGACCATGAGCCAGCAATGTGCCCTTGTGGCCAAGAAGGTCAATGGCATCCTGGGGTGTGTTAGAAGCGGAGTAGCAAGTAGGCCGAGAGAGGTTCTCCTGCCCCTCTACTCTGCCCTGGTGAGGTCACATCTGGAATATTGTGTCCAGTTCTGGGCCCCTCAGCTCAAGAGAGACAGGGAACTGCTTGAGAGAGTCCAGCACAGAGCCACAAAGATGATGAAGGGAGTGGAACATCTCCCTTACGAGGAGAGGCTGAAGGAGCTGGGTCTCTTTATCTTGGAGAAGAGGAGGCTGAGGGGTGACCTCATAAATGTTTATAAATATGTCAAGGGGGAGTGTCAGGAGGACGGAGCCAGGCTCTTTTCAGTGATGTTCAATGGCAGGGCAAGGGGCAATGGATACAAGCTGGAACATAGGAGGCTCCACAAAAATATTAGAAAAAACTTTTTCACTGTGAGGGTGCCAGAGCCCTGGCACAGGCTGCCCAGGGAGGTTGTGGAGTCTCCTTCTCTGGAGACATTCAAAACCCGCCTGGACGCGTTCCTGTGTCACCTACTGCAGGTGATCCTGCTCTGGCAGGGGGGTTGGACTAGATGACCTTTTGAGGTCCCTTCTAACCTCTAAAATTCTGTGATTCTGTGTGATTCTGTATATAAGCATAGGAAGCTCAGTATCAGCCACTAGAAACAAAGTTGGCTAAAAAGATCCAGTCTGCAAGGTGTCATGTACAGATAAGAAAAAGGCAAAGCCTGAACCACAGAGAACAGAATGAATTTTAGTTGAAGGCACTAGTTAAGTTGTCATTTACTTCAGCGTAATGGAAGAATTTAAGAAACTGGAATTTTTCCTTAATTGATTGAGCTTAAATCAGATTCTTATTGTTCAGATACATATAATGGCCAGAAGGACTTCCACAGTCAAATCTCTCAACTTCTTTTTTTTTTTTTTCAAGAACTTCCCATAAATCTACCTTTTAAAAAAATAAACACATTTACAGACTCTGTGGAATTAGTTTATTTTTTTTAAAATTAAATTACTCCACCCCTTCAGGTAATCCACACAAGGAAGTGAGAATTGACATGCTAAATTGTTCTTTGTAATGTGGTATCAGATGTCAGTTTTATTAATGTTTGTTTTCTTCCCAATTATTTTTTCTGTAGACCATGGATTGTACCATATCTGACAGACATTCTTTATAGAGCAAATGGAATACACCTATTTAAACAGGTGTGGCACACTTCGGGGAATTACTTGCACTAATATTATTTCATTTTAACAATACAAATAAAGCTCTGGTGACGGTAGCAAATTAATGAAAATTATGGAGTACAGTGGATGGGGTAAAATAATGGAAGTATCTCTCAGGACATTGAGTGTCTGGTACTAGACTGCCTGCCCTCACAGTCAATAGAAATGTAGTTTTAATAACTATGGTAGGCTGGTGGTGATAACCTTGGTCTCATCAAAGTTCTCAGAAGCACTTCAGATAAAAAAGCACCCTTACCCTTATCTCAGAACATGGAAGGATATGGAGGACCTTATCACAAGTGACTACCCGTAGTGCTGCCCGCTATACAAATAAAGAACAAAAGCAGCTATGTTAGAAAGGGATTATAATCTGATATTTAAATGCTGGGAGCAGCATGGAGTTCCAGAAATACTTCAGAAAACAGGAAACAATGACATGATATTGAATCATAGAATCATAGAAACATTCAGGTTGGAAAAGACCTTTGGGATCACCAAGTCCAACCTATAACCGTACTCTGCAGAGCCCACACCTAAACCATATCCCCCAACACCACATCTAAACGACCTTTAAATACCTCCAGGGAAGGTCACTCAACCACCTCCCTGGGTAGCCTATTCCAGTGCCTGGCTACTCTTTCTGTGAAAAAAATTTTTCCTAACATTCAGCCCAAATCTACCCTGTTGCGGTTTGTAGCCATTCCCTCTAGTTCTACTACTAAGCACCTGTGAGAGGAGACCAGCACCAACCTCTCTATAGCATCCTTTCAGGTAGTTGTAGAGAGTGATGAGGTCTCCCCTTAGCCTCGTCTTCTTCAAACTAAACAGCCCCAGCTCCTTCAGTCGTTCTTCATAAGATTTATTCTCCAGGCCCTTCACCAGCTTTGTTGCCCTCCTCTACACTCACTCCAACACCTCAGTATCTCTCTTGTACTGAGGTGCCCAAAACTGAACACAACACTCAAGGTGTGGCCTCACCAGTGCCGAGTACAGGGGGACAATCATGTCCCTACTCTTGCTGGTCACACTGTTTCTTATACAAGTCAGGATGTCATTGGCCTTCTTGGCCACCTGGGCACACTGCTGGCTCACATTCAGATGCTTGTCTATTAGAATCCCCAGGTCCTTTTCTGCCAGACAGCTTTCCAGTCGCACTGCCCCAAGCCTGTAGTCTTGCATGGGGTTGTACCCTGGATGGTAACCTCCATCCAACGTAACAAAAATGGTTCTCAGTGTGCAAGGCACCGCATCAAAGGCAAAGGTGCAGAAGGGATGCTGCCTGTTGGCTTTTGGAAGGCATAAAGCATCCGCAAGGAAAGGTTGAAGAGATGTACGGATGCTTTGTGCCTTCCAAAAGCCAACAAGCAGCATGGAAGGAAGCAAGATGGGTTGTGTTTAAATATCAAAACTGACTTAATGATATCACTGTGTAAATGAGTAGAAGCAAAGATTCTACAAAAGGGGAAGGTGAGCTGGGTGATGCTGCACTGGAGCAGAAAAAAATAAACATGCCCTACATCTCTTCAGACTGAAAGGGGAAAGGTGTTCATGTCCGTAACCATTCTGTGAGCAACACGCAGGGTGAACAGTGTATACAATGATGCCAAGTGCCACAACTTTTCAGCCTCAGTGAGATAATGCAATGTAAATTTTCTTTAGCAAATGGAAGTCCATTAACCACTTGGAAGAGCATACCACTGTGTTGCCCACTGTGCACAGCTATGAAGTGAGTTGCTGACTTACGTCTCTGCCTCAAAATATTCACACTCTTTTGCAAGAGCCAGAAAAGATAATTGCAAAGCAACCACCCTAAACCTGGGGTCTCGTTTTGTGAACACAACATCAGCATTCCAGCTTGCTTATCAGGCTGCAATTATTTCAGAGAAGTTAAAGTCACAGTGCTGCAGGAGGACAGGTGTTCTATTGTCTCTTCTTGCTTGCCCTGGAGACAAGCAAAACCACTCAGAACAATGCACCTGGATTGGTTCATTTTTAGTCACCTGTTCCCTAAGAAAAGTTCTTTCTTCTAAAATGTGCAGCCCCAAATCTGATGTCACTTATCAGCAGTAAATATTGACAAGGAAAGGGAAGGGAAATCACATGTATATATACAGTCCTAGAGTGAGGAGAATCTGCCACTCTTCCTAAGATACAGAAGGACTCTGGCTGGAAGAAGGTAATCTATGCAGAATTTAATTTTGATATTAGAGATTTTATCCATAGAGTGACTTGGTAGATACTGATTGGGCACTGTGCTACAAAGGCTGAGGTAATTAATATCTAAATTGTACCAAATGTGATACTTAAAATAAATTGCCTACTTATAATAATACCAGAGAAAGAATTCAAAAATAAATCGTATCTTCTGCTTAGAAAACACACCTTCTACCTGCATGGGTGATAAATGGCTTCAGCGAAGTCTAATTTCCGTATTTCTTTAGATCAAAAGGTAATACTTTGACACAGCTGTTTTATTCTTCAAATGTGAACATTAATTAATCCATTTTACAGAGGATGGTCATTTATGGAAAATTTTTTTCTAATGTAATTTGAATTACTTTTATGTTGAATTACTTCACTTGAATATTGGGATATACCAGTGCAGCTGAGCTCAGAATGTTGCCATTTAGGAATGACCAAGCCTTCAGGTGTATATGCTATTAAAATGTCTATTGTATTTTACCGTATGCAGTCAGCTGACTGCATTTTCACAATGCAGAGTGAAATTTGTGAGATTGTAAAGTCAGATAAAGGTAGAAAAATCTTATATCAAAGTAACATGAAAGACAAATATTCCCGCTCTTCCATACTTTCAAACCTGTTATGCCTTGAAAATTTTATCAGTTGGCAGGGAAAAAGCTCTGTTGAGGAATGAAGCACCAGAACTAAATACAAGAAGCCTGCGCTGTATTTTTCAAATAGACCTTTGTTTCTAGCTTTTTAGCTATAGATTTTTTTATTGGATCAAATTTGCATGAAAAGTCCAGTTTTCAAGCAGAGCTATCTAAAACTGCATTGCTGGCATTGGTCTTTTTCAAAGCGTAGAAGTGATTTAGTGGATTGAATACTATTGACATGGAAAGATAATTGTATCTGGGAACTGTTGTCTTTTGACTTTGAAAGTAATGCCAAATACATTTACTCCAAGGGACACATTTGATTGTGCAGTCTGACAATCGATGATGTGCAGTACTATTTCAATAACGTTTGATTCTGGACCTAGAAATGCTTTATGTCTGGGAGTCCCAGAAAGATCTTGTTTCTGCAAGTGAGGACAAGATAAGTCCTCAGTGGCCAAAGATAACCCTGCAGTTTAAGAATTTGTTCTTCATTAATATGAGTGAGATCCCTGCCTCTACCTCGTGCAAGTGATTTCCTTATGCAAGCATGGGAAAGCAAGCTAAAGACTGACTATATGAATAACGTGAAATCTTTGGTGGGATGAGATATATCTCGATTTATATCACGCAAGGGAACACAGTGTTGAAATAAATGATCAATCTGATGGGAACCTATTTAGCATTGGGAGCATTATAGTAACAAGACCACATTCTCCTGGTGTTTTCATAGGCTAAACAGACCTCCTAAGCATTCAACTTTCGTAGCCCAAGCACAATGTCATCACAGTGTAACTATGAAGCCCATTGAATTCAAACTCGCATCTCGGCACAGCATGGTACTAGCATGGGCTACCATAGGTAGCTGGGCTACCATGTCTGTTAGTATCAGTTTGGGAAGCAATATGACAAGTTCATTACATTATGAGCTCATGAAAGAATACAGTACATTGTATAGAATAGCTCAACAGCTTTTGGTCCAAGCTCAGACAACTTAGTCTTGTATTGCTACTATGCGAGTGAAAAGAGAATTAGCTTTTCGTCTTTGTTTCTGTATGTCCTTTGAGATGTGAATCCATCATTTAGTACCTGTAGAAGTAAAAGCTCTTAGCTCATTCTTCTCACCTAACATCAACATTTTATTTAATCGTTTAGCAAAGATGGATTGGTGGATTACTTATATTTTCACTGTGTATTTGTGGTTTTAACAGGTGATATCCCAATAGTTTCCCTGTCAGACAGGATTTCCTAGATCTCTATCGCTGACCTGTAGGGCTCACAGTGTGGATTTTTCTCACATGCCAGCTCTAAGGTTTACTATGTTTGACATTTTTTATTATATCTGTTTTCCTTGCTTGCTTCAGTTCATTTTAAGACAACCTGCTGAGCTCGAAGTTACTTTTCCTTGGGATTTTGCCACATCTTTACCCTTTGCCAACTAAAAAGACATGATTTCTTGTATATTCTCAGTAAGACAAAGATATGCAACCTTTGCTTCTTCTGACATGTAGAAAAAATATCCCATGAACATGAGTCAGTTTAGGAATGTGTACACACTGTGGTATTTGCTTCTATAAGGCATCTCAGCAGTGAGAGAGCAATAGCCAATATTATTTCATGAAGGTTTTGGGTATGTCTAGGTATAAGATGTAGCTTGAGGACGATCATCACCATCTACCAGAGCCATTGTGTGCTAATTTAATGAGGAAACAGGGTGCAGGAAAGGAATGGACACAACTGTTGATGTGTTCAGTGCTCCACTCCACAATGCCAGTTCCCAACAGAGATGATGCCTGCTTGAGCAGGACACGGATATGACCCTACTGATGTATTAATGAGCTTTTTCGTACACAAGGAGGCAAAGTTGAAGGAAAAGCTGCAATTCCAAGATATCTTGAACAAAGAACTCAAAATCTGCTACAAGAAACAAGTAATTTTATGCTACTTACAACCCCTACTTCAATGCAAGGTGGAGTCTTCCCTGTGCATGAGATGCATTCACCCATGAGATGCATCATTCACCCATTTGCACAGTTTTAGCACAACTGTGTTAAGGATCAATTAAAAAATCATCTGTCTGGCAGGCAACCTTTTTGTATCTTGTTGATATAACATGCTAAACCACAAACTTTACACAACAGGGAGTAATGGATTTGGGTTTGGGTTTTTTTGCTTCTTCTCTGCAGAAATGGATCCAGTAACTGCAATCATTTTCCTGGCTGCTTTGCTACACCAATCTGATGGAACGGTAGGAGACTCAACTGTAAAAAAATACTCATATTTAAGCACATTGTATAGATATCTGACATGATATATCTAGTCTAACGATCTCTACAGTTTTACAATTCAGGGTTGAAATTATTGTTAACAAGTTAATATAACACGATAAAGATGAATCCTTCTTTTTCACAGATTTTTGTATTAAAGTATTTCTTCTGCCTATCAAAATATTCTTCTCTTCACAAGACTAATTTTAAAAATGTGTTTCCCCAAAAGATATGAACTGAAGCTATTTTTAAATAGTTTAGCTAAGTATCAAAACCAGTCTTCAGCTGTCCTTAGAGATGATTAATCTTATAAAATCTGGATATCTACTATGTAAGGCACTTGAATGTGAGCTATTTATCAAGATCAGCCTATTAATGAATGAAAAGAAATAAACACTTCTGGGATGCCCATCATCTCCTTTTTCAGTAATTCTTGAGTGAACTATGGCCTAAGTAATTTGTTTTCTTTACCTGAATATAGCAGCAGCCTAAAATAACTGGCTGAGATTTTTATTCTACCACTATAAATGTCTAAAGCTAATCGAGATGTATGACACCTCTTCAGGCAGGTTCAGTTGACCAATGAGAAGTGTCTTAGTGCAGCTTGAGTCTCTCCAGAGTCTCTGAGGCATTCATGGGCAGTTGTACAACAGCTACACCTTTCTGGTGCAACAGTCTGAGGCTAGGTAGATCTCTGGAAATTTCAAAAGGCATTAGGTGTCACTTAAGCCACTTTCTACAGCCTTTAAAACCTAGAATTGAGCTCTGAAGGCAAATCACTGAGATTCATTCATATTACTCAGATATTCCAGGACTTAACCTCTCTCATTTTACACATTTCTCATTGAACATAAAGGTAAACAGAAGACTTTTAGATATTTACATCTATGGCATAGATATATAAAACTAAATAAGATGCAGCAGTGCCTAGGAAAAAGATCACCACACCAACGGCAGAACTCATCTCACTGACTTAAACATCAGCAAATTAGTTCTCCAGATCTCTGTCAGGCTCTTTCTCCAAAGAAAGAAAGAAGAAGGAGCTACTTGCAGAGACTCGTAGGATTCTTCCAGTCCTAAAAAGGAGCTCATGTTTTGTGAGATGAGCCACCTCTGCCCTCACCAGTAATGACAAATAGAATGAAAGTGTCTTAGACTGAGACGCATCCTTTTTAGACATTAAATGGGAAGAATATTTTCCTCAGGGATGTTTCAGTCTGAAAACTCCAACATAAGTACCGCAAGTCTTTTTCTCTGTAAAGTTTCATGATCTGACATCACTATGTAAGAGACAATCTAAATCATTCACTGTGTTCTTGTCCTTAGGTATTTCAGAAGGTGGTCTGTAAACAGTTCTAAGTTCTGATCCAACTTTGCATGCTTCCAGAGCTTAGGACTGACACAAGAAATAGGGACTTTTTCAGTGAACACGAGAGATGAAGCCAGTCTTGATATTTGGTTCCACAGCTAAGCTTTCTCCATTTTTGATGTGAAGACATCTGAAGGTAGAATTTCTATCTTCAAATTTCATCTAGGGCCATGCCTGCTGATGAAAAGTGCAGTTCAGATCAAGGAAGGAAGAAAAAAAAGGCAGCAATTATAAGAATAGAAGAGACAATAAAAGAACATTGGGAGTTTCAGACAGCTTTGCTTTGACAAGAAGTTCGTAATTCATCTTCCTTATTAACCTTCTGATAACCAGAACCTTCTTTGTTATTGTTTTCTACAGTTTTCTGCATAAACTAATTGACATTTCTTCATTTCCTCAGCTGACATTAAAAAACCGAGAGGAGATCCTTGAGAAAACCAATGAAATACGAAGATCCGTAGTTCCTCCAGCCAGGAACATGCTGAAGATGGTAAGTTGCGCATTGCAACTAGTCTGCTTTCCACATCATTAGCAGAAGATTGTAGCCTTATAAACAATCCACACTTAGTGAACAGAGAAGGCAGAAAAGGTTCTCTATGACTGAGATGAAGAAGTTAGAATTTTATCCCTTCTTTTCTGCAGACTTAATGCTTCATTCTGCACACCTCGATGCTGCAAGCACTTGTGAAATTATTGCAAAGGTCTCAGGATGGACCACAAGGGCTACTCTAAACCTTTACCCTAACCAATGTGATTTAGGTGCTTCACTTAGAAAAACTCAATTAAGTAATATAAGAACTGTCCCACGTCCAGGGTTATTTATCTACAGGAACCCTAAGCATATTTTGCCCCAATCACATCTCGTTATTGCTCTCAAATCTATGTTAACACAGCCTGCGTGGTGAATCACAAGTTCTAGCCTTATGTTTCTTCATTACAACAGACAGCAACCACGAGCCTTTTTCAGGGAAAGCGTTTAAACTGGGATAAGGTAAAAAATGCAGTGATGGTTCTCATATTATGGATAACGCTCTTTGGTCAGTGAGATAAGCAGCTCCCTTAGAAGAAGAGTAATACAGGCCCTGGATGAAGAAAAGAGTATGTAAAGCAAAGGTGGAGCAGGAGCATGAGCAGCAGCACGCTTCTGAATCTCACACCACTAGGGAAAGACCGAGATCTGCACAGTTGTTTGTCCTAAGCTGAGCTTGCTTGGCCCATCACTCCTTCCACCCCTGTCACCCCGATATTCTTTGGTATCCCTGCCCCATGAGCAGATGAGCAGGTCAATGCTTTACGGATAAGTCTGCACAACGAGACTTGCAAATATTCCCCAGGTTCAGAGTTTTATACCATTTAGTGAAATGCACCCTACAAACTTAGACACAAAGCCAAAACAAAGCAACAGTACATTATAAAATCCATATATATATATAAAATCAGGACCATCTGGAGACCAGGAGTGTGATACTGTGCAGAATAACCTGCTCTGCAACCCTTAACAGATGAAAAAACGTGGTGCCCATGGCCCAGGAACATAAACTGATGTGACTGCTCTGCTTTCTGTTGAGGACCGCAAAAGCATTTAGAGCCCAACACTCAAGCTACTCCCCATTTTGTTTTGTTCCCATGGACTGCACTAACCTGTCTGTGACCTGGGTATTTCTTCCTTTGTGTCTTTCAGGTGTGGAGTGAAAAAGCTGCCAGAAATGCTCAGATATGGGCAAATAAGTGTGAGATGAGAGTCAGTCCAGAAGATGAGAGAGTCACTGATGGTGAGGGTGAAACATGACAACTTGCAGATGATCCCTGTGCACGTGAATGTGAAATAAGGATAAATTCAATCCATTGTAGAATATGTTTTTAGGATTATTAAACATATAACCACATCTTTGTCTGATAAATACTCTGAAAGATAAATCATTGGAATAAGAGAGAGAGGAATGCTATGTACTTGCCCCAGATTTGTAACTTTATTGAAGTATCTGCATTTGGCTACTGCTGGAAGCAGCCCAATAGATGACTGTCGGTATGACTAAGTACAGACATTTTTGTGTAATATTTTGCAGTCAAGTAAGTATCTATGGCTGAAAGCTCACCAAAATCAGTGTAACATTTCCTTCAGCCTTCATACGATCAGGTGTACCATCCTCTTCTTAAAATCACAGGGCAAATAGGTTAGATCATAGAGATTTTTTTTAGAACGTAGCTACAATCACTCTGTCCTACACCCCACCCTGCAGCTTGTTTCTCTCCTAAATTATAAAATGGACTCACTTTTACTTCAGATGTCACCTGCGGTGAGAATATATTACTATCATCTACCCCAAAAACATGGGATGAAGCAATTGAAACCTGGTACAGCCAGTCCTCCAATTTCAAGTATGGATATGGAGCAACCGTGAAAAATGCCCATGTCGAGAGCTATACCCAGGTATGGAGAATTGAAACATACTGCAGTGAAACTTAGGAATTACAGCAGTACACTTAAGGAAGCTGGGAGATTTTATCAGAAAAAAAATATCGGTGTAATCAAACCATTATCTGTCATTCACACTCTGATCCAAAGATGAATGATAAAATTAAAACTTTTTCATCTAGTTCTGAGGTAATGAAATCAGTATTTTGTAAGAGCTGTGCAAAAGAGAAATTTTATACCAGTATCTTTAATTTAGAAATAAACATCTATAGAGGTGTTGTGGTTTAACCCCAGCCAGCAGCTAAACACTACTTCTCAGTCCCCGTCCCTCACTGTGGGATGTGGAGGAGAATCAGAAAAAAGAAAAACTCATGGGCTGAAATAAGGAAAGTTTAATGACTACAACAAAATAAAATAATAATAATAATAATGAATAATAATGATAATAGCAATGAAAAGGGATATGACAAAAAAAAAAAGAGACATAAAAATGGAGAAAGGCAAGAGATGCACATTATAGTTGCTCACCACCTACTGATCAATGCCAGGAAAAATTGCCCCCCCTCTCTGCCAGATCCTCCCAGTTTATATACTGGGCATGACGTCCTGCGGTACAGAATATCTGCCTGGCTAGTTTGGATATTGGGTCAGCTTTCCTGGCCATGCTCCCTTCCAGTTTCTTGTGCACCTCCTTGCTGGCAGGGATAGGGAAACTGAAGAGTCCTTGACTTGGGATAAGCATTACTGAGCAACAACTAAAACATCAGTGTGTTATCACATTTTTCTCTTCTTAAATCCCAAACCCAGGACATTACCAGCCACTAATTAAAAAATTAACTCTGTCTCAGCCAAATGAGGCCTATAGGCATTGAAATACCTGATTAAGAAATATATATTAAAAAAAAAAATAATATAAATTTTAGTGTCCTGCCAGAAACGGTGTTCACAAACATTTGGAAACTGGAGAACATGGTTAATTCGTTTCTCTAGTTAGTCTTTGTGACAACCAAATGATAAACTTAAAAGCTAAATATACAAAATGAAGCAAGAAGTATCTTCTGGTCTGTTACTTTGTGAGCTTTTTGATGAGAACTCAGTAACGACTCTGAAATAATGTGTTTACATTTTATTCTACAGCTAATCTGGTACGACAGTTACAAGGTTGGATGTGCAGTTGCCTACTGTCCTCTGAATGAGTTCAAATACTTTTACGTTTGCCAATACTGTCCTTCGTAAGTACTGCCTTTTTACTCAATACCTGATAATTACGGATAATTATGGATATGTGGTCCATTGGTCATGTGTAGGATAAAACAGTTACAATTTATAACAACTCCTTGTAATTTTGAAAATGTCAATGTGAATTGTGGGGTTAACATGAGGTTAAATAGTAATATTTTATTTCACATTCAAACTGAGATTAGGGAAATTTTAGCGCATGAACAGAGAAATCAGAATCAGGCATCGTGCACAAATCATCCTATATCTTTGCCCACAAACAGGAAAGGCAGATAGAGAATGAAAGAAACGGCAAATCAATATTTGCAGAGGTAAAGAGCACATCTGACACAGTTGCATGTCAGAAAGCATCTGCTGATGGTTTTTTTCCTTATAAGCTACGGTCACATGAAAGCCATTAGAAAAGCAGAACTAGGAAGCACATAAGATTGAGCGTTTTTAACTGACAGTGCTATACAAATGCACATAATCAATTAAGATTCTTTCTCTAAACCTTACTGTCCCTCTCATTTAAAATAAAAGCTCTTGTATTCTATGAATATCTAAAACTAGAGCATGACTGTCTATGAAAATAATTTTACCCAGAAACTTCTGAGTAAATAAAAAACATAAACTGCTGTTGATGTTAAAAATAACAAAAAACGTTATAAATAAAAATGTCATAAATAACATAAAATGCTGTTGATGGCTCAGAGCTCCACTTTGACCACGTTTTGTGTTTTCTTTCTTTCGACTTTCAGAGGAAATAACGTAATGCAAATAGCTACACCTTACAAAAGCGGACCGAGATGTGCAGACTGTCCTGGCCACTGTGAGAGAGGGCTTTGCAGTAAGTGAATGGATTCTCCTCCTTACCACAAGCATTACATTACCTCAGATAACAACCCTCCTTCCAGGGAGAGGGCTACCACGGCTTCTCTGGGCAACGTGTTGGTGCCTCACCACCCTCACATGAAAGAATTTCTTCCCAATACCTCATCTAAATTTGCCCTAGTTCAGTTTGTAAACATCATCCCTCAGCCTATCACTACAATCCTTGATCAAGAGTCCCCCCCCCTTCTTTTCTGCAGCCCCCTCCAAGTGCTGAAAGATCATAATACGTGCAGCAAGCCAAAGCATACAAATAGATGGAAACTGCAGGATATTACCTTTCTGCCCCCATTCCCTTTTCTGTAATACCAAAGCAACTATAAGAGCAGAGCAAAAGTACAAAAAACTATCGAGACATTAAATTTGGAATTTTTCACAAAATGCGGAAGTATTAGACCAGGGCTTGTTTTTCAAATAATATCTCATGGTTTTGTTTCTATCTCTTTTATTCTAGCCAACGCTTGCAAGTACCAGGACCGCGTTGGAAACTGCAAAAATTTGAAATCCTTGCTTGGCTGTCACCACGAACCAGTGAAGAAGAACTGTCCTGCCACCTGTAAATGCACCACTCAAATTATATAATGTCCTGGTGGGTGGCGTTGCAGCTGCTGTGAGACTTACTTACTAGGAAAGAGTAGAACTTACTGCAAAGTGTACTCACTCTCAGTGCATCAGCTCAGCTTGACCTATAGGAATTTTTTTTTTTTTTTTCTAAAATCTCAGCATTAATTCAGTCCTAAATAAGTCTAGTAGCTCAAAAAAATCCCTGCTGTAATTTTAGACTTGGTAGAAATCCTGCTTAAGCTACTAATGTGTTTCTTTGTGGTTTTCCCTGCGGTGGATCTTCCACCAATTAATTTCTTTTTAACGGGAAACACACTTTTAAAACTCTTCAGTTGTTTTGCAAAATATGTTAAATGTCACAACTTTCTTCTGTTACCTGTTCTTCAATTAGCAATAGAATATATTACTGCAAAATAAATCCATGATTTACCACTGGTTCACAAACAGAGCTTTTGATTGAAGTTATTTATTATTTGGGTTTTTTTTAATCTGGAAAATTCCTTACAGAAATTTGAAGGCTCTTTGATACTTTATAGGAGTGGGGATGAGACAGGAAAAGAAAAAAAAAGCAAAAAGTGATGTATTTTTGGTACGGTCAAAGTAAGAGGCACACACTGAATTTGCCAACTTTTAGTTCTGGGCCCCTCAGTTCAAGAAAGACAGGGAACTGCTGGAGAGAGTCCAGCACAGGGCAACTAGGATGATTAAGGGAGTGGAGAATCTCCCTTATGAGAGAAGACTGAAGGAGCTGGGGCTCTTTAGTTTGGAGAAGAGGAGGCTGAGGGGTGACCTCATTAATGTTTACAAATATATCAAGGGTGAGTGTCACGAGGATGGAGCCAGGCTCTTCTCGGTGACAACCAATGACAGGACAAGGGGTAATGGGCTGAAACTGGAACATAAGAGGTTCCGCTTAAACTCGAGAAGAAACTTCTTCTCAGTGAGGGTGACGGAACACTGGAACAGGCTGCCCAGAGAGGCTGTGGAGTCTCCTTCTCTGGAGACATTCAAGACCTGCCTGGACACGTTCCTGTGTGACATAGTCTAGGCATTCCTGCTCTGGCAGGGGGATTGGACTTGATGATCTTTCGAGGTCCCTTCCAATCCCTAACATTCTATGATTCTATGATTCTATGATTCTACTCTGTGGCCACACAGCTTCTAATACACCTGTGTATGCAAGTGATAAATATTTTTTCATAAGGTACAAACACTAGAGAAATATCAATCTCTTTAAAAGCATTAATACGAAGAAAGAGATATATATATCCCTTCCCAGTCTCTCTGAGTAAGTCAGTTCCACAGTTGCTTGGAATTCATACTTCAGTATGTTGTTACGTCCTGCCCAGGAGAAGGGGGACAGGTGACTTTCAGATTCATAATACCCCAAAGGAGTGGGCAACGGTGAGACAAGTCTCAAGGTCCATACACAAACATTTATTATCAGATTTCTCACAACATAGAGATTGGGCTCACGTCAATGGGTTCTAATTCAAAAACACGACAGGGCAGACAATATAATAAAACCCAGGAAAAGGTTAAATATGCAATGAACTACAAATTAATAATAACAAGAGATAATAAAGGACATCTAAAACACAATATTACAACAGACAATGTTATTCTTAACCTCTACAGGAAAGAAATTTAAGCATGAACTAAGTAAAAAGTAGCAAAAAAGGGGGAAGAGAGAAAGAGGAAGAGAAGGGGGGGGGTGGAGAGAGAGAGATATCACCAGTCTGGGTTCCTGTGTTGGCCCAGCCAAGGCAGAGTTCAAGACGCATCCTTGGTCTTCTTTCTTCTTTTTCCTCTGCTTCTCCTCCTGCACTTTGATGCTTCTTTTCTTCTTATTTTTCTCTTCTTGTTTTACCTTGCCTCAATGTATACCCAATTTTCTACATGTGGACCTGTGGAATGTCAGGTAGGGGATCAAGGCACTTCATTGCTTTTGATACTCATTAGCATGTGAGAATGTTTTGGGTAATTCTCATCAGCATGTCCGAATGTCCAAGGTAAGGCCATCCTGCGTCGGCAAGAATACCTGATCTCATCAGCACTGTTTGAGGCATCTGTAGCCTTATCAGATCGCCCCTCTACAACATCCCATCACTTTGCCACACAGGACCAGAAACTGGTTTTTCATCAAGCTGAGGGTTTATAAAAATTACAAGAAATGTTTAAGGCAAAACTCACACATCCATCCGCTACACACGTAGAAAAAACTGCTAATAAAATCAAGAAAGAAGTAGATCAAAGTCCTCCAAAATCTCCATCGAAACACCTGATTTGCTTCAGAACTTCCCAGGAACAATCTTAGTGCTGGTTCCTAGCAGTGCCCACCTTTAGAATGTCTCCAAGAGAATTAAGTTCACCTGAAGGCTTTAGATGAACTTTCTCCCACCTCTATTTGCAGGCAGAGCACCAGCTCCTACCTAGGGAGAAATTTAACTGGATTTGCTGTACACGGTCACAGAGTCGTGTGGGTTTGTGCATTGCTTCTTTGGGAAAAGGTTTTCATTTCAAGACTTTCCAGGCCCTTCACAATGCAGGGCATGACTATCAAAGGGCTGCATTGACCCAGAACTGAGGATTTAGATTTATTACCTGTCAGTGGCTCTGTTAATTTGCAGAAACTTTGTCACCCATTTAGTGAGGGGCTTTGTCACAATCACGCCTCTTGAGATACTGATGATATTATAGTGTATTAAACAGTATTTCAGAATTTTAGAGCATTTATCCAATCTTTATACTTCAAACTTTCATAAAAAAGATTTATAAGCTTTGATAGATGTTAAAAAATGAGCAAACATCTGTCCCAGCATCAACACTATTCAGAGAAGCTCCTTCCCATTAACCTTTCTCCCAGCACTTCTCCATCCTGCTCCCATGCAGGAGTCACTAGGGTGTCCCACCAGACTTCCAGCAGCTCCTCCAGGTGGGTGCTGGTCTCCCACAGGTCTTGAGTCACACAAAACAGTCTTGAGCAGGACTGATCCCACTTAGCACCTTCCATTCCTATTTTAAATCACTGAAAATGATTTTCTCCGTAGGACTGCAATTCTGGTTAAAAACACAAGAGGGTGAACTATACCCAGACATGCAGTTGCATTTGTTTTTCATTTTGTTACCTGCATAAAGGGCTCTTCTTGTTACTAGAAATTAAAGTTTTTGCCCTACTCTGGCCTGATTTTAACACCCGCTTGCACAGAATTTCTTAGTTAATATTAGATGAATAAATAATCACTACATACAGAAAGTTTGGTAGCAATTTCTTCTCCTCCATTGTTTCATTCTGTCCCTGTTGGCCATATCACTATCACATTAAAGCAATTTATTGGCATAAATTAAGGCAATTTCCAGGATACCAATGGCCCATTCTGTTAGCCTTGATATTCTACCTGTCTGAAGCTGGGTTTCAACATCATGAATGTGCCACTGCTCAAGTCTCCTACAACCACCGAAATATTTGTAGAAAGTGTAATTCAAATCAAATGTGGGCAAAAAAAACTGAGAAAGTTATGTTTTTCTCAGAAAATAATATTCTGTGAAACTACAGCTCTCCTACGGGAGAGTAAAAAATTTTGGTAAAACTCTCAGGTGTTTGCTGGGGTATTGTCCAAGATTTAATTTCTGCTTACAAAGAATGAGATGAGTGTTAAAACTCCTTTCATGCACATGCTTTCTCTTTTGTCCCTCTCTGGGAAAATGAATTTTTAAAGAGGAATCATTTTATTATCAGAGACTGCTGAGAGAGCTCCCTCACCAAAGAACCAGCTTTTGTGCTCTGGATGTTTGAGTTATGTGTCTGAGTATGGCAGCAGCACGAGCAGGAGGAGATCTTCTACATCATGAAGTACCACCCTAGAACATCATGCATCCTGCTGGGCTACTGCAGGGTATCCAGGCATTAACCTTCTTACTTTTATAGTGGATTTCAAAAGATTTTCCTTCCCTATCGATGTGGAATAGAAGAAAGAGCAGGTGAGATGAAATGCTACCTGGATGTTCCTGTTTCTCAATAGAGATTTCAAGGAGAGCTTGGGTCACTCCACTCTGGTTGTTGAAGTACCTGGAAAGGCTGAGATGTTTCTTAACAGGATTTTCCCATATGCAGGTGAGGTAAAAGCAATATGACATTCACTGAGATCCAGCATGTTAAATGGCAGTTTTCTCTGACTGTATTTTATAGAATTATAAACTTGTTTGGGTTGGAAAGGACTTTAAAGATCATCTAGCTGAAACCTCCCCTGCCATGGGCAGGGACGCAGAAACTTATTTTTCAATACTGATACCTTGAGAGTTGCTTTATTTGTGGTACTAGCATATGCTTATAGGTATGTGCTGAAGTTACATTGACAGAGCTGGGCTTCTTTTTAGGTGTAGTTCAGGCAAGCAGCTAGTAACACGGAGAATTTCTTGCAATTTCTATTCTGGTTCCAGACAGACCCATAAAAAACACATATGCCGAGAGACGATAAGGTACATGTCTGAGTCTTATCTGTGGAGAATGATGTAAGAGTTCTTCAGCAGTTAACTTACATGACAAGGACTTTAAACACCAAGTTTTCAACAAATGTTATGAAGTAGCTTTGTCAGTCTTACAGCCTGTGAAGAAAGAACATTATCGATATTTAAAATCTGCCAACTGCAGTAATCACATTATCGAATTTGGCTGTCTGAAAACCAGCCTCTGGGCTAAGCAAAGCGAAAGATCTTTCGGTATTACAAAGTCTTGCTGAGAGTAATGGGTCTAAATATTCCCTGGTTTACTTCATTTATCAGTACAATAGAGAGAACAACTCTTCCATTAATCTTGCCTTACTCGTGCCCTTAACATATTGCACCTACAAGAACTACAGGTTATGCAGCTAAAGCTAAGCCTTTGTGCTAAATGGAGAGCAAGAGCTGGAAACCCTGACAAGCCATTCGACATTTGTGTTGTCAGAATATCTGGTTAATGCCCGAGAAACAAATCTGAAGCAAGATGCTTGAGCAAGACCAAGCAGCAAAGGTCGATCAAAGCAGGGACAGGATGGAGATGTTCTCAACCCCTGGGCTGCTCCCGGCACTTCTAGGCAAGGCTGCCAAAAATTGGATTTCTCTAAATGTCAGTACCACAATTAAACTGGGAAAAACAGGAGACAGACTTCCTCATTAAGAAACTATATGACAGCTACTATCTCCACTCCAGCCTGCAAGGAAGACAGTTAACCTCTCTGCTTCGGTCCCACAAACTGCAACGCAGAGATAAACTGACACAGGCAGGACAAGAAAGATTAATCAGTGGACACAGAAGGAGCCTATGAAGCATTAAGACCTGTTAATTATAGTATCACATTTGGTAGTCACACCTCCAGTACAATTATATCTCAGCCACAAGTCAAGGGGACATGGGGCATCAGGAGATACAAGGAAGGAAATGACACTCCCTCCCGCTGGTGATGTCTGAAGGTTCACGGGCCGGTCATTAGACTCTGCTGTCCAGTCTGGGGTCTGTGCAATGCAACCGTGGACAAATAAAGATATTTTGACACTCACATCCATAACAAGTCTTGAAGAAGTGAAATTTTTTAGTAAAATTGAGGTAACAGATTGGCATGGAAATACTCTCGCTTACATTAAGGATATGGACCATGTTGACTGTTCATTCTGCTACTGATATGCTCTGCTACCAATGCTCAACATGGGTTAACAACTCCTTAAAAGGCTTGTCATCAGAACTTTTGGTCTTTTCCACAGTCATAGAAATGATCATTTAAAATCAAATTATGCTTTTCTCTTTCTGCTTTCCCTTGGTTTATTGTCTTCTCCCACTTCTACATAAAGTGATGGAAGTAAAGCAGGAAAAACCAAACTGCCAAACGAAAATCACATTAGGCTCTTATTTGCTTTGTTGACAAATTTTGAATGAGACATAAGATTTTTATTTTATTCACTAACTTTAAAACACCAATTCTTATTTTAGGGTAAGCATTACCATTCACCTATCTTCCTATCCAACAGATATGAATCTGTTGGAACAAGTCCAGAGGAGGGCCACAAAGATGATCCAGGGGCTGGAGTACCTCTGCTACGAGCATAGGCTGAAGGAGCTAGGATTGTTCAGCCTGGAGAAGACTCATGGGAGACCTTCTAACTACCTTCCAATACCTGAAAAGAACCTACAGGAAGGCTGGGAAGGGACTTTTTGCAAAAATGTCCAGCAACAGGACAAGGGGAAATGGATTTAAATTGAAGAAGAATAGGTTTGGATTGGATCTTAGGAAGAAATTCTTCAGTCCGAGGGTGGCAAGACTCTGGAATAGATTGCTCAGAGATGCTGTGGATGCCCCCTCCCTGGAGATGTTCAAGGCCAGGTTGAATGAGGCCTTGAGCAACCTGATCTAGTTAAGGGAGGTTGGATTAGATGATCTCTAAGGTCCCTTTCAACCTGAGACATTCCATGATTCTATGATTCTTTAAAAAGTCCTTTCCCAACAAAAACATATTCCAGAAACACGCTAAACCATGTTATTTTTATTCAGTGATATGCAGCATTCTTTATGCAGGCACATACAATAACTCAGCTTTCCCACAAAGTGACTCCTGAAGGGTCAAAAGTTGTTTGTTTTGGCAAAAGCAGAAATGTAACCCTTGTGACTTTTGCACAGGATTGAAACACTGAAGAGTAAGGGAGAGTTTCTAAGCACTATCATTTCTTAAGCACAGAAAAAAAAAAAAAAATCAATAATTTCATGGCAAGAATGGATTCACCTCTTGTGTAGATGTGGCTGTGCAACTCTGGCTTTATGATGGAGGACGCTTTCACCCAACCATGTATCAGAAAATCTAAATATGTCTCCTATTGCTTTGAAGTAGACTCCTAAGTTAGTGTTTTCTTTTTAGGAGTAGTTCCTTTGCAAGCATCATTATTTCTCATGTCAGGAGATGTTTCTCAACATGTTGGTTACCACAGATGATGAAGCTGCTTTTTTTTTTTTTTTCCCCTTTTTTATTGTACAGGGGGTAATGCCTTAGTAATACAAAACTGTGTTCAATTAAAAGGAATAAATCTAAAAGAGTTATTGCATGAACACTTAATATCCAAGAAATCTATCCCATGGAACAGATTAATTATTCAGTTTAACCACAGGTTCTAGATGTCCTTTGCAGCATTGATTTTTAATTTGTGGCTTACACTCCCTTGGAGTTTTTTGCACTCCTGTGCTTGACTTGATACATATTTTCTCAACCTTAGAGCACAAAATATCATACTGTTCAAGCACAGTCTGAGTGTTCAAATGATTTATGGGATTATTTTTGTCAAATCGGAGGTGTAAAGAATTCTCACCTTCCAACATTTCTGTGCTGACAGAGGCTCTACTACACAGAAGCTTAGAGCAGCAAAACATGGCCTTCATCAGAGATTATTTTTTAATATTAAAAATGTATCAAAAAAGCTCTTTTGCTACTAAAAGCTATGTAGAAAACTAGAAAGGTGTTGGCAGGATGCTCACTTGGTATATGAATACAAACTTCTAACCTACAGGTGGAGTAACTCAAAGTTCTTGATCCATAAGGCAATAAAAGTCCAATGATACATGATTCTAGCCATGAATACTTCCAATAAGAACCTGCAGCATGGTTGTGACAATAGTGTATGTCAGAGCAGGTCAGTAAATATCTGTCAAGATCCAGAAGAAGATCTGGGAACACCTAATTTTCACACGCTCTTACTCATGTAAGGACAGCCTTCTTTCTCTTGGTTCAAGGTAAAATCTGGGTATCTGAGACAATGGCAGGAAATGAGGCAACCACCTTGTGTCTGAAAGTTTGGTAGATCTGGACATATTTTACTCACAAGCCTTTCCAGATCAAAATCAGATTTTGAGTCCCCTCTCTGTTATTTTTGCCAAAGAAGCACTATTGTTGTGACTTGGTGGTTATTTGGCAGGTTTCCTGGAATTCTGTGGTTTTGTGACTGTCTGGAGAACTATGGTTGCAGGTTGAAACATTTTATTTACCATTTTATGTACCTGGAGGAGGAAGCTCAATTCTTTACCCTTTCTCCTTCCTCAGGCAACTACACCAAGGCAATCGTTCAAATGCAGAATTGGTGCTACCCAGTATGTGTTGTCTCAGTTAACCTTATTCCTAGCCTTTAAGATACTTATTTATTTTTATCACATATTTACCTTTAGCTATAAGCACAGAATCATGTGGTAATCTTCAGGATGTGCTAGGAGTAGTCATGCCTAAGAAGCCTTTTCCAAAGTCCGCTGGAGACAATGGAATGAGTGGGTCTGATTGACACCTTTCAGTGACACAAAAGATGGCTTCGTTTCTTGCTGCCATTCACAGTGCATTTTCTGAGAAGTCTCCTTACCATTTTACTTACTTGACATTGAAAACATAGAAGTAACATGACCGGGTTACTCTGATCATGACTCTGATCATCTTTGTGGCCTCCTCTGAAACCTCTCACACAGGTCCACGTCCTTTTTGTGTTGGGAGCCTCAAATCTGGACACAGAACTGCAGGTGGGGTCTCATGAGTGCAGAGCAGAAAGCCAGAATCACCTCCCTCAACATGAAGGACATAAAAACTTTACAAATAGAGGGTCAAACATTTATGGAAGAGATTATGTGACAACCTACATACCACTCCAGGAGAAGTCCTCAACGACCTAAAAATTACTGTGTTCCTAATCAGAAAAATGCTGGGGGAGAAAAAAAAAAAAAAGAACCATGAAGGAGTTTTTAGGGCACTGAGGGCACTCTCAGGCTTTAATAACTCTGACCAACTTCCCTTGAAGCCTCTCCCACCACCTGTCCATGTCACCAGGAGACCCAGTTTGGCTCAGTATACCAGTCTCTATCTTCTTTTTTGCCCTGACCCCTGGATGGGGCTTGGACCATCATCTATGTCATCAGCAAACATAAGGACGAGTGCTTTAGAAATATAAAAACAATCCAGACCATTTTGGCATAGTATTGATCATAATATATCATAAACCAATCTTAAATCTTTGGAGTTCATGTTACTCCAGTAGCCTCACAGGAACAGTCATTGCAGATCTAGCTAAACAGATCATCCTCAGTATAAACGCAGGCTTGGAGATCAAAGGATTGAGAATAGCCCTGCGAAGAAGGATGTGTCGGTATTGGTGGATGAAAAGCTGGACATGAGCCAGTAATGTGCTCTCTCAGCCCAGAAGGCCAATCGCATCCTGGGCTGCATCAGAAGAAATGTGGCCAGCAGATAGAGAGAGTTGATGAGACTTCTCTGATGAGACCCCACCTGCAGTTCTGTGTCCAGCTCTGGAGTCCTCAACTCAAGAAAACATAGACCTGTTGGAGCCATAGGCAGGGCCACAAAGATGCTCAGGGGGCTGGAGCACCTCCACTACGAGGACAGGCTCAGAGAGTTGGGGTTGTTCAGCCTGGAGAAGAGAAGGCTCCGGGAAGACCTTAGAGTGGCCTTCCAGTACTTAAAGGGGGATTATAAGAAAGAAGAGAACAATCTTTTTAGCAGGGCTTGTTGTGATAGGGCAAGGGCTAATGGTTTTAAACTAGAAGTGGGTAGATTTGGAGCAGATATAAGGAAGAAAGTTTTTACGATGAGCATGGTGAAACACTGACACAGCTTGCCCAGTGAGGTGGCAGAAGCCCCATTCCTGGCAACAGTAAAGGTCAGGTCAAGATGAGCAATCTGATCTATTTAAAGACGTCCCTGCTCATTGCAGGGGAGTTGGGCTAGGTGACCTCTAAAGGTCCCTTCCAACTCAAACCATTCTATGATCACTTGAACAAACCAGTGTCCAAGATTTTTTCCAGCCTTATATGAATTATTTAATGCTGGTAGACATATGTTTTAGATGTAGCGGGAAAGCATCTAAGAAGACATGAAAACTTACATCTTTCACAGGTTTGTATGAGAACTTCAGTAACTGTACTTTTCCACTGAAATTATTTTTCCTTATATGCCCATATTTATTTCCTCTCAGTACATTGTAGTACCTCCAGCATTGGTTTGTCCCGGAATGGGTGTTGCATTTTAGATAGTAAGTTGGGTTGCAGTTGCTCATTGAATTTGTGTTTGGCCTACTGCAAGGAAATAATAAATTCATCTTGTCAGTTCAATAGCATAGGGCTACTTCTGGATATTCAGTGATTTAGTACCTACTTCCTAGTAACTAAAAAACTTCCATGTAAATTAATTATGAAGGTCACAAATCATGTCTCCCATTTGGTCAGCGTTGAAGCTGCAGACAAAGAAGTCCCTGCTTGCCTAATATCCAGACAACTGAAGGAGATGTTAGCTGTAAATAGGAAAAAAAAAATAAGGGGGGGAGTTTCTTGTAGGAATTTTTTAATGTACTCATTGCTCTATCCACATTTGCAGCTTGTGCCAAGGTCGTTCTGACTAGAACTTGTGGATCAGTGTTAACACATGTACAAAATGCACAGTTTATGTTGGGCTATAACTTGTGGTGTGGCTCATTGAATCATCAAAATCAGACAGTTACTATCTCTCTGTCTTCACAAATGCTTATGAATGTCAGGCCAATTATTTCATGCATTGCCATGAAACAGCACCTTGCTGCTGTGCTGCTGAGAACATTACAGCTCAACCTCTGAGAGGCTGGTGTTTATATAAATGATGGAAGTACCACACACGGCAGGAGGTCTTCTTGGATCAGCTCCCTGGAGAATGTTTCCTACAGTCTCAATCTACGGACACCCTCTCCGATCCATCTGTTATGGATGAATTGTTGCACAAAAGTAGCCCTGGAAGCTATATTATCTAGGGAAACTGAAGCTAACACATCTTTTCATTGACAAATGTTCCCTAACCACCCTCTTTGGCTCTTCATGCATGCATTGCAATTATTTTGGCAAACTTAGCATCATGAAACTCACTTAGGATTTCTATACGCTGCAAGATATAGTGGAGAGAGGAGTACTTAACCTTCCCAATTGGAGGGCATGATGAAGTGGAAAGATGGGAACAGGTCTTCCTAATGAAACAGAAAGAAGCCAATTTTGCAGGAATAGCATAGCATTGTACTAAGCAAAAGTGTAGCTGGAGGGGGGCAGAAAGAGAGATTTATAAAGGTGAATGGGACTTACCTTGTTTTCAGGAAACAGGGGACAGGCTGGAGAGTTGGGCGGGGAAAAATTTAATGAAATATAACAAGAGTAAGTGTAGGGTCTTGCATCTGGGTAGGAACAACCCCAGGTTCCAGCATAAGTTGGGGTATGACTTATTAGAGAGCAGTGTAGGGGAAAGGGACCTGGAAGTCTTGGTGGACAGCAGGATGGCCATGAGCCAGCACTGTGCCCTTGTGGCCAGGAAGGCCAATGGCATCCTGGGGTGTATTAGAAGGGAGGTGGTTAGTAGGTCAAGAGAGGTCATCCTGCCCCTCTACTCTGCCCTAGTGAGACCCCATCTGGAATACTGTGTCCAGTTCTGGGCCCCTCAGTTCAAGAAGGACAGGGAACTGCTGGAGAGAGTCCAGCGCAGAGCAGCTAAGATGATTAACGGAGCGGAGCATCTCCCTTATGAGGAAAGGCTGAGGTAGCTGGGGTTCTTTAGTTTGGAGGAGAATAAGGGGTGACATTATTAGTGTTTATAAATATATCAAGGGTGAGTGTCACGAGGATGGAGCCAGGCTCTTCTCGGTGACAACCACTGATAGGACAAGGGGTAATGGGCTGAAACTGGAACATAAGAGGTTCCGCTTAAACTCGAGAAGAAACTTCTTCTCAGTGAGGGTGACGGAGCACTGGCACAGGTTGCCCAGGGAGGTTGTGGAGTTTCCGTCTCTGGAGACATTCAAGACCTGCCTGGACACGTTCCTATGTAGCATTATCGAGGCGTTCCTGCTCTGGCAGGGGGGTTGGACTTGATGATCTTTCGAGGTCCCTTCCAATCCCTGACATTCTGTGATTCTGTGAAATGGGAATCACACACAGCATTTATAGATCATGGAATAGACACCTTAAAATTCAGAAAACCAGAATATTAGTAAAAAAATGATATGAGAAACAAAATACCACAAGACCACAAAAACTTGTCACAGACAATGCAGAGACAAATACACTTACCACTGCAGTTACATCACCTTATGTCATGTCTCTAGATTCACTACTTCTGAAAAGCACTTCTTTTTTTGCCATTATTCTTCACAGGGAAACAGATCCTTACCCATATGCAAACTGAGACACCTAAGTTGATAACTGAAGTGATATATGTGATTATGTGATTTTTGCATAAGCCCAGAAAAATATCTTGCATATGTTTATGTTTTCTACAACATGGCATTTGGAAACGATGGGAGGGGGAATTGAGTGGAATGGAAGAGGTGGGAGAAATAGACACTGTGTAAATCAAACTTTCAGGGAATAAAAGAATTGGTAGAGAAAATTCATATTACTTGCTAGGAAGGGTAAAATTAATAATGGAAATTAGCATGTTACAGAATCTGTGCAGACCCACAGATGATCAGGACTTCTACCTGAAGCTAAAAGTCCACTAAAATTTTATTTCAAGTGATAGATGAGCATAAAAGGGGTCGCTAGAGGCTACTTTGAAGACTCTGTTGTGTATAATGTGATCTCGAGGTAAAACGTAATTCAGAACAGTATGTTCCTTGACACTGGAAAACAAGCCCCCAAACTCCATGCTGCCAAGAGCTCTATAGCTAGCACAGCTAAGAAATCCTGTAAACAACATCAGAAAACAATTATTTTTAGGTGTATCTTTGCAGTTTTCCTTTTTAAACAGCATCTCCACTACTGAGCTTCTACCAAAGCCTTTGGGATGCACCTCAACCAAAAGCTTCTGCTTCTGCATTTTACTCCTTCATTGAAAAGCTCATGCAATACAAGCAGAGCATGAAAAGGTGAAGTTTTTTAGCCCACCATGCTCCTCTTCAACAAGGTACACTTTAGCCAAACACAGCTTAACTGGATGTAATTGTCTGGGGAGAACAAAAAAACTGAGTAATTGATTCTAGTCTTAACCTCTATTAATGTGTGTTGGAGAGAGGAAAACTGTTGCATAGTAATCAAGTAAGGTCTTCCATAGAGAAATTCTCTGTGATTTCAAATGGAAAAATAAAACACATTTACTTCAGCAAGAGACCCTGTAATAACGAGGTAAGCTAAATCATCATCTACCTATTAAGCTGCGATTTCTATTTGTCCATTGTGTTCCTTCTTCTTTTAATGAACATCTCAGTAATAAATTATAAATAAATTAAAATAATATAAAATAAAATAAATATAAATCAATAATATAAATCAAAATATTCCCTGTAATAAATTCTGCTGGTGAATTTGTGACCTTATTTTCCCCACATTTGTAAGAAACCAGGTAAGAGGTTGGTGGGGATGATATGGGTCCAGTCAAGATAGTTTTATTGTTACTATCCAAAGAGTTAGAAAACACATGGCCACTTCTCTCTTTAAGGTGAAAGAGGATATTTAAGGACTGAATGGAAAAATTATATTTACTTGGCTGAACTTTTAACTTGAGGTGAGGTGTCTGTTGACTCAAAGCATTAAAGTTAATGTTTAATGAAAAAACTCTCCTACCATGACACCACAGAAACGGGATAAATGTCGATGTTCTCAAATAAACTTATTCAGCTCAAAGTTCAGGAGATCTAAGAAATATTTCTGTCACAGCGTGCAGGCAAGCTGCATCTTATCCAGTCTTTCTGGTCATGTTCACAGTAAGAACACACACACCAAGAAGTAGCTTAAAGATTGGCGTGTACCCAAGTCATAAATCTGTATATTCACATCATTGGCGGGGGGATACTCATAGCTTAGTCTTCAATGAACTCAACTCAGAGTTTTAAATAACATCAGCCTCTTCATCAGATCACACTGGTTCTCTTCTAGGAGGCATCCTGAATCTTACTTGAGCCTGTGTCATCCAATAAACGTGACCTAACGTGCATTGAGGTCTGGGTCCGGGCATTCATATGGCCTACTTAGCTTATTTTAGGTATCTCCCTTTAAGATGAAAACAGTTTCTATTTCTCTCTTTTGACTTAAAAGGGAAGCATTACTGGTTCGATCAGATACAGAAATGTATAGCATATGTCTATTTAGGTGATGATGCTTGAGGGTATTCCGTAAGAAGATTATTAAATGCATCGTTTTATATTGCTCAAACTACCCTTTTATTGCTTGTTTTTATTTATCTGGAAGCCTGAAAATCCGTCATATTTACCGTAATAAAATCTGTTGCATTTATTTACGGAAAGTCTGTGACACCTCAACGACACCATATCTTTCCAGCAGACGGAAAGGTGGGATGACAAACCCAATGGCCCTTTAAAAGACAAATACCCAAAGCTGATTAGTAGATCCAGGTGTGCAACAATATTTATCTGAGAACCCTTCACTTCCTGTGTACTTATAGACATCATGATTTGGCTGAAACTGTGAAGGAGACACAGGGAAAATTCCTAGATACTAAAGACTGGCAGCTCAAGATATGCGCATTTTTGATTGCCCTATGCAGCAGCTGGATGCACAGGCAAAGACCGACGGCCTTTGCAAAGAGATGTTGCAGGTGGCTCTTCCCCAACACCTGGCAACTTGCGTCAGAACAGATCCCCAGCCCGTGAATTGCGCGGGTCCCATGAATTACAGGAGAGCAAACATTCACTTTTAGCAAGTCCTTGAAAACCTCATCCTGAGCCGAGCTTCTAGAGTTGGATGCGTAAATCTGAACCACTCACCAAAATCTTGCATTACGGTCAGTGAAGGGAAAAGGGAATCTCTAAAACATGACGCATCTTTTCCTAACACAACGGTTTAAAACAGTTAAGACATAATTTCACACTAACTTCAAAGGCAGTATAACGTGACCAACTAAGACACACATCAATACTTTTTCAATGTATATTTTGTGTCTCTCCCTGTGTGTGTTTATGTACCTGCATGCAACTTAAGTAATATTCTCAGAGAAATCAGTGATAGAACTTGACTTGGCCCATTTTAAAATTGAAACATTTATTAGCAGTCACTTTCTACATCATTTTCTGCACCCCTGAAAGGACCTAATAGAAGGACTGCACGTGGTGCTGTGAGATATTCACTAGGGAAACAGCACAAGATATTCATAGCTGAGCTCTGCATAACAAACAATGAACTTTACTCAGGATTTTGTTCTTTTTTTAATCACTTCCTGTGCAAGCTCAGGAGCTCGCAGGTCCTCATAATCAAACATTGCCATCTGTTTTATCCTGTGGTACAGCAAGAATTAGAAATAGCTTTTTAACAAAGCTCTACTTCCTCTCTTTGAGCTGTTCAAATGAAATACAGTCGTTGCAAAACCAACATACATATAAATTTATTTTAGCTTTGTCACTTGCAAGTTTGATTCTGTGATAGACTGGTATGTTCTTCTTGTTAAATAACTTGATTTTCATTTCAAATCTACAGACCCATTTTCAAGGAGAAAAAGCTGAGATAATTTTAAACTTAGTTTGGACAACCATTTAATTCTACCTTCATACTAGAAAACTAAACAGCACTAGGGTTTTTATCCTCCCTTGGATTACAACAGCAGATTTAGTCCAGGAGTTTCCTTGAAGAGGACACCATTCCTAAAAGGTTCCTGGCGTCAGTCACTCTGTGTGGCAAGTTAAGGATTGACAACAATGTAAATTGCCCTCAGGACCAGAGGAAAGGCCATGGCACTGTCTGCTATGCCAGTATAGAATCTTAGAACCGTAGAACTGTTTCAGTTGGAAGAGACCATCAATATCATTGCGTCCAACCTTTGTCCTGACCCCATCAACACCACTAAACCATGTCCCTCAGAACAACATAGAATCACAGAATCACAGAATCACAGAATGTTAAAGGTTGGAAGGGACCTTAAAGATCATCTAGTCCAACCCCACTGCCGGAGCAGGATCACCTACAGCAGAGTGCACAGGAACGCGTCCAGGCGGGTTTTGAATGTCTCAAGAGAAGGAGATTCCACAACCTCCCTGGGCAGCCTGTTCCAGTGCTCGGTCACCCTTACAGTAAAAAAGTTTTTCCTCATATTTTTCTGGAACCTCCTGTGTTCCAGCTTCCACCCATTGCCCCTTGTCCTGTCAGTGGACGCCGCTGAAAAGAGCCTGGTTCCATCCTCCTGACATTCCCCCTTGACATATTTATAAACATTGATGAGGTCACCCCTCAGCCTCCTCTTCTCCAAGCTAAAGAGATCCAGCTCCTTCAGCCTTTCCTCATAAGGGAGATGTTCCACTCCCTTCACCATCTTTGTGGCTCTACGCTGGACTCTCTCAAGCAGCTCCCTGTCCTTCTTGAACTGAGGGGCCCAGAACTGGACACAATATTCCAGATGTGGCCTCACCAGGGCAGAGTAGAGGGGCAGGAGGACCTCTCTTGACCTACTTGCTACTCCCCTTCTAATACACCCCAGGATGCCATTGGCCTTCTTGGCCACGAGGGCACATTGCTGGCTCATGGTCATCCTGCTGTCCACTAGAACCCCCAGGTCCCTTTCCCCTGCACTGCTCTCCAGCAGGGCAGTCCCCAACCTATATTGGTACATGGGGTTATTTTTTCCCAAGTGCAAAACTCTACACTTGCCCTTATTAAACTTCATAAGATTTCTCCCCGCCCAGCCCTCCAGCCTGTCCAGGTCTCTCTGAATGGCTGCACAGCCTTCTGGTGTGTCAACCACTCCCCCCCAACTTCGTATCATCAGCAAACTTGCTGACAACATTCTCTAATCCCTCATCCAGATCATTGATGAATATATTAAACAGCACCGGCCCAAGCACTGACCCCTGAGGGACCCCACTAGACACAGGCATCCAGCCAGACTCAGCCCCATTGACCACAACCCTCTGGCTTCTTCCCTTCAACCAGTTCTCGACCCACCTCACTACTTGGTCATCCAGACCACACTTCCTCACTTTACCTATGAGGATGCTGTGGGAGACGGTGTCAAAGGCCTTGCTGATGTCCAGGTAGACCATGTCCACTGCATGGCCACCATCCATCCACCTGGTTATGTCTTCATAAAAGGCTATCAGGTTGGTCAAACATGACTTCCCCTTGGCAAAGCCATGCTGACTGCTCCTAATAACCTTCTTATCCTTGATATGCCTAGAGACAGTGTCAAGGATAAGATGTTCCATCACCTTTCCAGGGATGGAGGTGAGGCTGACCGGTCTGTAGTTACTCGGGTCATTCTTCCTGCCCTTCTTATAGACTGGAGTGACATTCGCTTTCCTCCAGTCTTCAGGCACCTCACCTGTTACCCATGACTTACCAAAGATGATGGAGAGTGGCCTAGCAATGACTCCCGCCAGCTCCCTCAGCACCCGTGGGTGCATCCCATCAGGGCCCATGGATTTATGAATGTCCAAGTGTTCAAACTGATCCTTAACCCACTCCTCATCAATCAGGGCAGACTCCTCCTTTGTCATGACTTCCTCTGGGACCTCAGGGGACTGAGGCTCCTGAGGACGGTCTCCAACAGTGTAGACAGAGGCAAAGAAGGCATTCAGCAACTCTGCCTTCTTTCTGTCCTCTGTCTCCAGGACACCCACCTCATTCAACAGAGGGCCTACATTGCCTCTAGCGTTAGTTTTGTCAGCAATGTATTTGAAGAAGCCCTTTCTGTTGTCTTTGACCTCCCTTGCAAGTTTTAACTCCAAGGAGGCCTTAGCTTTTCTGATTGCCTCCCTGCACTCCCTGATAGCTGCCCTGTACTCCACCAAAGTGGCCAGCCCTTCCTTCCACAATTTAAACACCCTCCCTTTCCACCTGAGTCTGCCCAGCATATCCCTGGATAACCAAGCAGGTCTCCTGGATCTCTTTCTTGATTTCCTACCTGATGGGATGCACTGATCCTGAGCCTCAAAGAAGTGGTCTTTGAATGCCAACCAACTCTCTTGGGCCCCTTTACCTTGCAGCTCCCTGTCCCAAGGGGGACATCCACCTGTCTCTTAAACACCTCCAGGGATGGTGACTCGACCACCTGTCTGACAACCCTTTCAGTAAAGAAATTCTTTCTAATATCCAACCTTGACCTCCTCTTGTGCAGCTTAAGGCCATTTCCCCTTGTTCTATCACTTGCCACTAGGAAGAACAGACCAACCCTCCCTTCAGGTAGTTGTAGAGAGCAATGAGGTCTCCCCTCAATCTCCTCTTCTCTAGGCTAAATAGCCCCAGATCCCTCAGGTGTTCTCAATACAACTTGAGTTCTAAGCCCTTTCCCAGCTTGGCAGCTGCCTGTGTACCCTCTCCAGCACCTCGATGTCCCTCCTGCAGTGAGGGGCCCAAAACTGGACACGGCACTCAAGGTGAGGCCTCACCAAAGCTGAGTACAGGGGCATGATCACCTCCCTGCTCCTGCTGACAACACCATTCCTGACCCAGGCCAGGATGCCGTTGGCCTTCTTGTCCCCCTGGGCACACTGCTGGCTCCTGTTCAGCCGGCTGTCCATCAACACCTCCAGGTCCCTCTCTGCCTGGCAGCTCTCCAGCCACTCCTCCCCAAGCCTGTAGCACTGCTGGGATTGTTGTGGCTGAAGTGCAGGACTCAACATTTGGCCTTATTGAAACTCATGTGATTGGCCTTGGCCCAGCGATCCAGCCCATCTAGATCCATCTATAGAGCCTCCCTAATGAGCTCTTTGAAATAAGCAGTTTGCCAGCAACAGTCTCACCAGGACAGCAGCCTGCTGTAGCATCAACTCTCAGCACCTATAGATTATACCAGTTTTTATATCCAAGGACTGGCTTGGCATTTTATTGCTGTATCCCAGCAGCACTACTTCATGACCAGTTAGTGTATTACTGCAATATCGTCCCTTTCTTAAGAGATACAATTTTTCATTAAAAAAAAAGTCATCATATAGTTTTAACTATGTTGTGACTGCTGCATTAAGAGACACCAAGTTACTCAGTATCACATCAATACAATATTCAATCCATAAAGGATAAAATACTTTATGTAAAAGCTTTTAAGAGTCAAGAAAAATTTTGAAAAGCAATGTGAATCTTAAGAATAAGTCATCATCCAACAGTAAGTTTAATTTGATCCTTCATTCATGAGAAAGTTTACAAACTGAGCTTTTCAAAACCATTCAAGAGATTCAGTCTCCGATCTATTTTCATTGTCCAGGCTAAGGGAAATGCAAAAGGCAATAATTGAAACTGAAAATTTGAGCTTTTTTTAAAATAATAATCTACAGGGAAGGTTTTAACAACTAGAAATATTCCTTTTTCTTATGAAGAAGTATAATTATTTTCTTTTAAAATAACTGTTCAAAATAAAAACTTATACTTGAGTACTCATTCATTGTGAAATAAGAATAAATGCTTCTTCAGCCTCCTGAAAGAGATTCTCTTTACTTTTCATATTGTCTATGTAGAGATATTCACATTTCATATAAGATGAAAAATTATTTATCTTTTAAAATGGATGATACAACTTGAAGAAATTATTGATTACAAGAAATATAATTGACTCTCACTGTGTTCCTTATTATATGGAGCAAACCAGTCTCTTTTTCTTTCAGTTCTTTTCCTTGTTAAAATACATATAACACAGCAAGAAACATATCTGTACCTAAATGAGCTGGTTGACGTTACAAATTTAAAAAATATGTAAGCCAGCACTTCATTCAAGAAATAGCCTGGGAAATAGAAATCATTATATTGACCCTTACTGTTTCCCTCCCACAGTGGGTGTGACGATGTGTTCGCCTGTCTCTCTGTTTGTTTTTTTTTTTCTATATCACCCAGATCCACTGAATTAGGGAGCTCCACCGAAGGCAAGCGTCCTTTATCAGGCTCCCACAGCCGTCTACTTCGCTGCAATGCCTTTAGCCCTTGACACCAACATGAGGTTCAAATTCTCCATCCTAGCTCTTCTTCTGGAAGTGATCATCATCGTTTTGTTTGGGATTTTTGTGGAATATAACGTGGACGGAGATGTAACTTTATACCAACGTAAGTGTTGCTGTCTAAGATTTATAGAAATTAGAATTTTTTTAAACTGATCCTAAGCAAGATTTATGAACAGCTTATGAGACCTACCAATATAACTAGAAAGTAAAATGATGCTTTGGGGCAAACTAACATTTTCTGAGGTGTGAAAGCAGCAGACTTCAAAGACAAATTCAAGTTGAGAACATAAGAAATTCTGGAAGTAGTTGGTTGATGAGAAGTTAGCTGTTCTGGGAGTCTGGAAATAGTCTTGTGTTTGCATAGAGATTAAAACTTGGAGAAGTATGAATTGCCTTGAAACATTCTAGCATTTTCCAGAGATGGATTGTAGTGCTTCTTGCCGGACCCTCTATCCTGATTACTGCGTCAAATAATAAACCAGAATATTTCATTATTGTCATCCAGCTTTCATAAAATTGTCTGATGAGAATGCAGAAATTGGGCAGCATATTCATCACTATTGCAAAATACGGCTGCAGAATTTGGACTGCTGCAGAAAGGCAGTAGTTTTAGTGGATAACCCTCTCCTATCTTTTCAAAGCAGTGGCTCAGTTGTAGACTGTAACGGATCAGCCTGCAAATGCTTCTGTTGATTTCTTGTTTTGCAAATGCTTGATGAAGTTCAGGGAGAAAGCCTTTAGCCTGAGAAGTAGTTGCTGACTTCTCCCACCCTCCTCCTCCTCATGCAAAGATCAGACCATTGTAATTTACTAGAAAAATAAGTCTGTAGAGGAACAGTCTGTGTCGTGTTGGCAGTATTGAAGGTTTGTGGTTCATTTTCTTGGCTTTGACATCTTAAAGACTTGTGGTTTCTCTTAATGATGGTCATAACGGTGCAGAAGCCCTTGCCTGTATGTAGTACCCACATAATTTTGAATATATCCATCTTCTTGTCTGATTCCAGCTGGACTGCTGAGTCCTGCACTTTGGCCACAACAACCCTGGTAGCATTACAAGCTTGGGCAAGAGTGGCTGGAAACCTTTTCAGCAAAGAGGGATCTGGGGTTTTCAATTCCCAGCTGGCTGAACATGAGCCAGCAGTGTGCCCAGGTGGCCAAGAAGGCCAACGGCCTCCTGGTCTGGGTCACGAATAGCATGTCCAGTAGGACTAGAGAAGTGGTGTTACCCCTGTACTTGGCTTTGGTGAGGCTGCACCTCGAATCCTCTGTTCAGTTTAGGGCCCTTCACTACAAGAAGGACACTGAGGCACTAGAGCATGTCCAAAGAATGGCAACAAAGCTGGTGAAGCATCTAGACCACATCTTATAAGAAACAGCTGAGGGAACTGGGGTTGTTCAGCCTGAAGAAAAGGAAGCTGAGGGGAGACTCTCTCACTCTTTACAACTACCTGAAAGGAGGTTGTAGCGAGGTGGGGGTCAGTCTGTACAAACAAGTAACAGCCGATAGGACAAGAGGAAATGGCCTGAAGTTGCACCAAGGGAGATTTATATTGGATATTAGGTAGAATTTCTTTACTGAAAGGGTTATCAGGCATTGGAAGAGGCTGTCCAGGGAATTGATGGAGTCACCATCCCTAGAGGTATTTAAAAGACACGTAGATGTGGTGTTCAGGAACATGGTTTGGTGGACCTGGCATTGCTAGTTTGGATTTAATGCTCTTAAAAGTCTTTTTCAACTTAGACATTTCTATGATTCTATGACTCCTCTCAAAATTCCCCATCTGCAAAGTGCACAAGAGACCATAGTTTGCCTGAGGGTCTAGTAGAAGGTTAATGTTATAGTTGTATAGATGTTCACAAACCAATGGGTTCAAACTGCTTCCTATGCTATCCCCAGCAATGGTTAACCTACCTGTATAACATAGATTAATTCATTCAGGGTCCAATTTATATTCTCAGAACTGCAGTGCAGGGACTGCTTTTATATGCCTTAAATACTTCACACCACAAATCCAATCTGTTCCAGTATTTTTGGTCTAAGGAAAGCTGAAAATAATAACTGAGGATCACCACAGTTTTGCACTCGGGTAAGGCGAGGCTGAGCTGAGCTAATTCCCAAACCATAGCTTTGCATTACATTTATTTCTGTTGACTGCAAGTACAAAAGTGGCAAACTGAATGGAGAACTTCAGGTGTGCCATGCCACTAGAGTGGGAGGACAAGGGGGTGTGATGGTTTTGCAAGCACTCTTAGAGAACTTCTTTAGTACTGGTATCCTGGAGGTAATGTCCCGTGATTGAGCCATGGACTCATGGCTTAGAAAAAAATTATGCACACAGTTTGGTCAGGGTTCTAAAATTCACTCCTTTAGGCAGAGCAAAATCACAGTTTTAGTATAAACCTAGATGACACAAGCATTTTTGTGTTGAGATTGGCCGCCGTGAGAAGGCCTTGCAGTGGAATTAATACCTTGGTCTTGAGCAGGCTTGAAGAAATGTGTGCAGTGGTTTTGTTCAGGATCTGCTGGAGCATTTTTCCCAGTCTTTATTTTCCTGCCTCACAGAATAGAAGTGCTTTTTTAAAACACAACTAATTACTGAAACAGTTTATTTCAAGTCTGGCTGTTTTCTTCACATTTTAAACCATCTCAGACTTACTTTTCTTTATAAAGACGCATAAGAGGTAGTTAAAGCACGAGGCATAGGTCAAACGAGCTGAAATTTGACCTTAACATTCGTGAATTAACCTAGTTTTAATGAGGATTTTTAATCTTTTGTAAAATTAAGTCCAGACAGCTTTAAAACATTTACATGAATCCTAGCTAGCCCTCAGGAGGAACCAGGATTACAAGTCAGCCAGCTGCTTGTTTCCAACCGAATTGCATTTGATCTTCAGGGCTGGGGTAAGATTTCTAAAGGCACTTTCAAAAGAGACCTGAGCATGCAGAAGCCCTATTGATGGGCACTGAGAATTGAACTTCTCACTCACCAACATACTTTGGAAACTTGTTCTTTTGCTCCCATGGAGAGTCAGGTTACTTAAGCAGAAAAGCATCTTTTAGTCATCTAGACATGATTTACTGAGGTTTCCTGTACATGAATTGGATTGTTTTCATGAGAAAAAATTACCTGCTTTGTGTGCAATGATTTAACCAGGAGACTGCAAACAAGAGCAAGTATATGCTGAATGCTAACAAACCATAATCTCCTCTGGGAGACTGGAAAAATCTTCTTTCCTGGAGCCGACTACCGTGAATGGGTAAAACAACCTTTATTGGAAAGTCCATGGCATAGGCTGATTAAATAACAAAAAGAGCAAAAGTAGGTAATTTTTAAATGTATCCCTCACTTTGTTCATGAAACTCAAATCGGATATAAACTGAAAACTGTTGAAGTTTTATATGATGTTGACTTGCTATACTAGGTGCTTCCTAAATACATTTCAATTTTCTTCTGCTAAAGTTAAAAAAAGAGGCTACTTTTCTAGATGTTGCTACACAACTTTTATGGACTTTCCCTCTAATTCTGTTTTTTGGTAATGTTAATGAGCTTTTAATAAAGTAGTTTTACAAAAGTCTGACAAATAACCCAAAACACTACTCAGATGCAAAGGTGCTGATCCCACATGTTACTGTATGAATGGTTACTCTTAGAATATTATTCTAAAAAGGGGAGAAAAGCCTTGTTCAGTATCCAGTTTGCACTTCTCCTCGAAAAAGAGGCAATGAGATTTTGGCTTATTCCTTCCCTTCCTTCAGAAGAGCTTTCTCATGTAACCTATAATACATTTTTGTTCCACTTTAAAAAACAAAAATGGGTGATCATCTGTACCTGAGATCATCAAGGTGGTGTCAGAGGAATGCTGGAAGGGCTGTCTGCTCTCAGTCCTACTGGCATTAACCACTGCTACATGTTTTCCAAGACATCAGAATCATAGAATCATAGGATCATAGAATGGTCTAGGCTGGAAGGGACCTTAGAGATCATCTAATCCAACCTCCCTGTCATGGGCAGGGACGCCTCTCAATTAGATCAGGCAACACATGGGGACCGAATGGGGATAGAAGGAGAGTTGCACTAGATTTTCAGTCCACCACCACAGGAATGTCAGCTGTGAATCACAGAATCATAGAACAGTTTGGACTGGAAGGGATCTTAAAGATCATCTAAGTTCCAACCGCCTGCCAGGGGCAGGGACGCCTTCCACTAGACCAGCTTGCTCAGAGCCCCATCTAGCCTGACCTTGGACACTTCCAAGGAAGGGGCTTCCACAACTTCTCTGATCTGAAAGAGACAGCTCTGGGTTCCAGTGGCACAGGCTGCTACAAGCTGAAAGGGTGCACAGACAGATGTACCCATCAAACTGTCAAATTTTCTTGTACTTTAATATCCTTTTCCTAAACACCTCCTGTTGACTCCCTCTGACACAGGAATATTGGCAACTGAAGCGGTGCTTTGGGTTCTGCATCCACTAAGACACCAAAGCCTTTGTTATTGGTAGGATCAGGACGGTTGTATTAGCACAGTCTGTACTGTCCCCAGCCATATGTTTTTCATCTCTTGGCAGGTCATCTGCAGCAGTGGAATATGTTGAGCTCAGAGTAACGCAATGTGTCTTTTAAAATAAATAGTAAGCACAACACAAGAGTTCAGACAGTAGTTCTGGAAGCTGAGTAGCACGGAGGGAAATGGGAAGCCTCCAAAGCGCTGCAGTGGCCTCAGAAATCCCATGACTGGCTATTATTGAAGTCAGGAAAGAAATGTGGAAATGTCCAACCTAAAGAGGAAGCAAAAGGTTGGGGATGTCTGCGAACCACCCACATTTCTCTGGCGTTTCTTAGATGTGCCTGATGTGAAGGATCTTACTACACGCGTGTGTGTATTTCAGTGGTGGCATATGGGAGTGCAGCTGTGACAGAATTTATTAGGAATCTCCAGTAACTTATACTTTTGAGCCCTCTTTTGGCTAAACATGGTAATGCATAAAGCAAAACTAGAGGAAAGCTGAAAGTACATAACTGGGAAATGTAGCTTCAGGCCAAACACACTAACAAGGTCAATGCGTCAATTTTTTTCCTGCATATTTGCATGTAAGAGGCAGCGAAATAGGAATGCAAAGAAATAGTTCCTCCATACTGAGGTTCTTAGTAACATTAAAATCAAAGAAGCTCTAATTACAGGACTCAAGCCTGTTTGGTGTAGAGTCTATGGGATCACATAAAATGTTACAGAGTAAGAAAATATTTTAAAATACAAAATATCCATGTTGTGGTGATAGTTTGTACTAAAAAGCCTGAAAAGGAAATTTATTAAAAACGAAAAAGTAGAAAATAATTAGTCACATTTCAACAAAATTCACATTTGAAAAAAAAACACCACATAGTTAAGGAGAGGTAAGTATATACTGATTAGTAATTTGCTAATTTAGGCATGCACACACAGAGAGCAGTTCCAGATGCACTAAGTTCGCTAGTATGGAGATCTAGTGCTCATTCCATAATGATATGGCAAGGAATAAAAATCAATAATTGGGTCTTGCATTTTCCAAACAATCCATGTTAAACTAGTAGACTGGCCATGAAGTGGGGAAGAATAAATTACATTGATGTCACGAGTTTGGAACTCTTTTTCTGATTTTTTCCTCATTTGTCCCTAGCCTTCCTCCTTTCACAGTCGCTCTTGATAATCACTACAGAGACATATTTTCCCTTCAGTCTTTCAGGATGTCCATGTGATGATATTTGTTGGATTTGGTTTTCTGATGACCTTTCTGAAGAAATATGGATTCAGCAGTGTTGGCATCAACATGTTAATTGCTGCCTTTGGTCTTCAATGGGGAATTCTGGTGCAAGGATTTTGGCATGCAGTCTCAGGGAAAATTTACGTCCATACCAAAAGGTACATGTACATTTACTGAAATTGGTACTTATGTTACTTAAGATGTCAGGAGAAACCACGAACTGCAACATCTGTGGGATGAGAATTCTAAGTTCACTGAAACTTGATTGAGCTTTATTGTCTACCTGTCAACATTTGTCTGTCCTTCACCTCTAAAGGGGCAGCCCCTGATACACTGGACCAAGGCAACCAAGGGGTGGGATGAAATCTGAGGTGCTACATTACACATGGGCCTTGGGTCCTGTAAAGAGACTGATTTGAATCTCTGGAAGATGCACCTTCTGCCTCCAGCAGGCATGAAAGGATCTGTCCTTACCCGACACCTGAGGTTAGAGAAGAAAGGCTGGAGTAGTGTGTATATTCAAAAAATTTTGAAAGGAAAAGCATCCAAACACTACTCAGGGACAAGTAGAAATTATCTAAGTAGCTCCTTAATGCTAACAGACTGGCATTTGTAGAGGGATCCATAAGTTAGTGCCCCTCTGTGCTTCAGGCTTGTGACCAATTTGTGCTTTTATTTATCTTTGCCATTCCCCATAACCTCCTAACACTGGTCCTTTCTGACAGCTAGTGCAAACATGATGCACAGTGGTAAAAAGGCCAGCAAGGTTCTGAAGTGAGATAAACTATCTCACCAAAGGTAAGAGCTCCCTGTCATCTTTGGAGTTCAAGTGACAGTCAGAGCTGGAAATAACTCTGCACATCTGCAACACACATCTCATCTGACTTTTCACTATAATTTTAAGCAGCTAAGCACATACATGGTATAAGCAGGAGGTAGCCTTCCCACACTTTTTCCTCAATAGCTGGTAAGATCCTTGCAAAGCCCATCTGGAAAGGTTTGATTTAATCTTCATCCACAAAGATGATTTTGAAAATTCTCTATCTGAAGAGTTAAAGCTCTATCATTTTAATGACATGACACGTTTGATATTACAGCCTTATTTCAGGTCTCTTTAAACTGCTTTTCTTTTCTCCTGTGTTTTTGTTTTGCTTTATTTTGTTCTTATTCCTTTTCTTAACCTCAGCATGATAAATGCAGACTTCAGCACAGCAACTGCTTTGATTTCATTTGGAGCAGTACTGGGGAAAACAAGCCCTGTTCAGATGCTGATCTTGACAATTCTGGAGATCACAATCTTCGCATGCAATGAATATGTAGTTACAGAATTACTTCAGGTACGACTATTTAGCAATAATTTTTTTCTGTTTATAACAAATGATTTCACTATGGAATACTTTCAGTTTGCATATTCTAGGTTCTAATTTCTACCACAGAAAATAAACCATTAAAGTCATCCAGATTTCTCCTTCATCAAATCCTCATCTTTATGTCGTATAAAATCTGTGACGCTATTTTGCATCCCTGTTACAGGCCAAAGATGTCGGAGGCTCAATGACTATCCATGCTTTTGGAGCTTATTTCGGTTTGGTCGTAGCCCTAGTCTTGTATCGTCCTGGTTTGAAAAACAAACACGAAAATGATGAATCTACCTATCATTCGGACATATTTGCCATGATTGGTAAGTGAAGTAATAACGTGAGTGCTGATCAGTTGTTTTGTTGATCACTTATTACACTGTATAGTTAAATTTTGTAAGTACACTCCTAGAGCCATATTCTTTTTTGTCTGATGCAAGTACAATTATAGAATCATAGAATCATTTTGGTTGGAAAAGGCCTTTAGGATCATCTAGTCCAACCATTATCTAACTCTATCACGCCCACTTCTAAACCATGTCCTTGCGCACCATACCTAGATGGCTTTTAACCACATCCAAGGATGGTGTGTCAACCACTTCCTTGGGCAGTCTGCTCTTGTCTTTGATAACCCTTTCCATGTAGAAGGTTTTCCTAATGTCTAACGTAAACCTCCCCTGGTGTAACTTGAGGCCATTTCCTCTTGTCCTGTCAGTTGTAACTTGTGATAAGAGATCAACATCCACCCTCTCTCCGATGTCCTTTCAGACAGTTATAGAGAGAAATAAGGTCTCCCCTCAGCCTCCTTTTCTTCAGACTATACAACCCCAGGTCTCTTAGTCACTTCTCATAAGACTTCTGCTTGAGACCCTACACCAGATTCGTTGTCCTTCTCTGGATCTGCTCAAGCACCTCAATGTCTTTCTTATACTGCGGCACCTAAAACCGAACATAATACTATACAATGTTTTCCGTGACACAAATATTTTGGCAGTTTTTTCTCGGTTAAAAAAAAGGGAAAAATCAAATTATAGCTGTATTTTTGCTGTGCACTAGTGGTGACCCCCTTTTTGTTAAATCATCTGTTATAAGCAGCATTTCCATAGAAATTGGCTGTAATTTAAAGGATTGATCTGTGTCTGTCCTGCTAATGAATGTTAGAAACCATACATCTATCTGTCCATGAGATCTATTCACAGATCAATTTACCAGCTAAAATTATCAGTTATATCAATAGACGATAAAGGATTTGCATATGGATCGTCTTGCTAATGCATCCTATTCTGGTATGATTTTGCATCCTGGTGCTGAGCTCTAGCAGTGGGTGGGGCATGACAAGGAGTCACAGTGTATTAAAGTCTTCCAGTAAGATTTGATAGAGATCATACGTCCCAGTTGCCAGTGTCAAAAGCTTCTGCGTAATCTATTATTTCTTCCAGCATTTCGGCTACTTCATGTTTGTTATTGACCATCTTCCCCATTTCCTGTAGCTAGTTCTGTTGTGTCAAGTCTTTCACGTTGAACTACCCCTTGTGACTGATTACTCTTTGTTTCATTTTGACTTACGTTCATCCAGGTACGCTGTTCCTCTGGGTTTTTTGGCCCAGTTTTAACTCTGCCATTGCACCGAATAACCAGGCTAAAGCAATTGTCAACACTTACCTTTCCTTGGCTGCATGTACCGTCGTAACGTTTGCCCTCTCCAGTCTGGTGGATCAGAGAGGCAAATTCAGTATGGTAAGGATCACATCGCAACCTCCGTTAAATCAAGTCACACCTTCGTATTAAGGATGATTAGGCAGATTCCTAGCTATCTGGAGTCTTTGCCCATAGTCTGATGTTCTGGTTTGAGCAAAATTAGAGTTATTATACTTCTAAAAGCTATAATGTGAGATTGGGCACTGAAGCAACCCACCCTGCTTTAGGTATGTGGTGATTACTCAGTGGGATCACTGCATCTGGACCATAGAGACCAGCCCAACGTTCAGACGGACTTTTGGCTCTTATTCCAAAGAAAATCTTTTGTTACCGGATGGCAATAGCAGGATTGCAAATGGGTCTCTCGAAGCAACCACCTGCTCCCTGGCAACCTGTGCAGCTGCACAACAGGCAAAACAAAACTGGGCTGGGGCTGCCAGGCTGCCAACCTGTCCTCTCCTTTTTGCCTACTTCTTTGCAGTAGTTGGGGGGTTTACCTAAGCCCAGCGTGAGCAGGCCAGGTTCGATGAACTTGCAGAAATTGCTGTTGTTGCAGGAGGCTCAGCCTGGCTTCTCCAGGGCCCAGATGAGCTTTAGCGACTTTGCAAAAGTTGGACTTCATTAAACTGGCCCCACTTAAAATGGCTTAGAGCAGCTTTCAAACAGCTGAATATGTAACTGGGAACCCTATTTTAAATTCCCATTCACTCTTCATTGGAAAAATCCCATCTGAATAAAACAGAAACTTCCACATGCAGAAGAGCCTTCAAAGTCACTCACTCTAAACCAAGTCTCTGTTTATGTCATAGAATCATAGAATGTGTCGGGTTGGAAAGGACTTTTAAAGGTCATCTATTTCAACCGCCCTGAAGTGAGCAGGGACATCTGTAACTAGATCAGGTTGCTCAGAGCCCCATCAAGCCTGGCCTTGAATGTCTCCCTTCTGCATATTCTTTGCAGGTTCTCATCCAAAATGCCACCCTGGCGGGAGGTGTAGCAGTAGGTACCTGTGCTGACATGTCAATCCAGCCTTTTGGTGCCATGTGCATTGGGAGCATTTCTGGAATCATCTCTGTCCTTGGGTACCACTTCCTGACTGTACGTACTGAGGACTCACCTCACCTTTCATGTACTCATTGGTTCCTTGGGTTGACCAGAGCTCCCTTGGTTTGCTGGAAAGAGAGTTCAGAAATTGGCCAATACACAACAGAGAGTAAGCTCTAGAAAACAGCTCGTTTTAAGTCAGTGTGAGTCAAGCGTATGCTTCTGAGCTAACTTCAGTCCATCACTGAGAAGGATCACAAAGATATTGGAGTTCATTCAAGTTGGGACTTCTGTTCAAGGAGCTTCCAGAATTTTGCTGGAAGCTCGTTTCAGTGAAATAGAACTAATAACATTTCAGTCTTTTGAATTTTTTAATAGATTTATAATTAAAAAAAATTAATCTGAAGTATAAATCAGAGTTGTTTTATGTACAAAACGTAGAAAACAAATAACCTGACTAAAACCGTTTAAACTGGCATTTCCTGACGGAGGAACATTATGGGAGAGAATACCTGACTATTGGACTCAGAACAGGTGTATATGTGTTACTTAGCCACCTCTTTCCATCTTTGCTCCAGTGCCTGAAAAGATCAGGAATGTCAGTGGACTGTCATGTTTCTTCCCATTACATTTACAATGGTTTGAACATTTGTACCATTATACGCACATACTTGGTTTTCTCTGCATATAAACAATTTCACAGTGAACAGAAGGGTCATAGACTCACAGAATTGTTTAGGTTGGAGAAGACGTTTAAGATCACGGAGCCCAACCAATTAACCTACCAACGCTGGGTCCACCACTAAACCATATCCTTGAGCACCACATCTACATGGTTTTTAAATACCTCCAGGGATGGTGACTCAACCAATTCATCAGCAGCCCGTTCCAATGCTCGATAATGTTAATATTCATATTAATATTCAATTATCTTACCGTGGATATGTCTAGTTCAGAGAAGTGAGACAATATAGCAGGTTTTATAGCTAAATTTTGCATACGTGAAGTAAGCTAAATTGTTTCTTGTAATGGAAGACTATAAACTCACTATAAACTTCCTATTTCCTCTCAATTCAGCCTTTGTTGGCATCCAAGCTGAGGATTCAAGACACTTGTGGTGTTCATAATTTACATGGTTTACCTGGAATACTGGGAGGTATCGCTGGCATCGTAGTAACTGCATTAAATAAGGAAAATAGGTATGTTATAGAGAAAAGAGAGAAAAAGTCGCGTGATTTTTGAAGGTCTATCCTAATTTTCTACCTTCCTTGGACCTAATTATGATTTTTTTTTCAGAAAATGCATCTTTGATTTGATGTCAGATATCATGATCCATTTTAAATAAGACCCTTCTTGATATCCTGCCTTTAACACATTGTTTTTATATGTCAAGTTTGTTCCAAATTAAAAGCTCAAGCAAAACCAAATAAATTAAAAATATCATAAAAAACAGCATACAAAACTATTCAAATGCAGGACAATTTTTATTATAATTTCACAATTACACTGCTGATAACTTTAAGATTTTCAAGAAAATTGGCAAAAATGGGCTATTTCCACTATTTTAAAAGACTCCAAAAAGATGAAATGCTGGGTTGGTTTGTTGTTGTTTTTTTTTACAAAAGAAAGCATTCTCCAAAGGCTGAAAAGATACTCATAGCTTTTTCAAAGAACTTGCTTTCGTCTGTAGTCTAAACCAACACCAAAATAAAATCATGATTTCTGCCTTGTACACAGCAATGGCAAGATATTTTCCTATGAGCCATCTTGTCCAGCACACAGCAAGTACAATGTTGTAAGACCAGTTTTCAGTCCTAAAGCATAACAGTTTTTTGATTGATAATGGCTTTTTTTCTTGCCCTTTTCAGGCAAAATCATTCCACTCATGCAGCTGTCCAGCTCTCTCTTCCTGGCAGACAAGCTGCTGCCCTGGGCATCACTATTGGAATGGCACTGGTGGGTGGAGCATTGACAGGTCAGTATGATGCGCAGAGTCACTGAAAAATATGTGAATTAAGAGGTTTGCCCAGGGAGAACATCAAGGTATCGACAATTTCATGCGAATAATACAAACTAGAAAAATAAAAATTATGCATGATGGCACACTGGTAGAAATTTAAATATGGAAAAATATTTTTTTAATAATTTTGCCTTCAAATGAAGCCTAGATATCTTACTGAATACATGCGTCAGACATACTGAGTTGCACATACAGGAATAATAAGATGTTTTTCTGGATGCAATTCTCTAGATACAGACACACAAAATTCTGAACAGAAACTAGTTTGAGATTAAGATATATCCATTTAGGTGTTACATGTCTCCAAGTGATTGTGGATACTCTAAAAAAAAAAAAAAAGAAATCAAGCTGAAATACAAAATTCCAGTCTGAAATCTGGGAAAAGTTTGAGCAATTAAAAACAAGCTCTTATTCATATTGACATGGAGGAACCTGCACCTCTCATGAGTGACCTGATGTCCAGGATGGTTGGGTGCTTTCGTAGGCTAATCATAATACTTAGATGACTCCCCAGGGCACATCTGAGGAACATTTACTTGGGCATTTTGTCCATTTTTTAACCTCTGATGCTGTTTTTTCTTGCAGGTGGTATTCTAAAGCTGCCCTTCTTGGGGCAAGCATCTGACCAGAACTGCTTTGATGACTCTGTTTATTGGGAGGTAAGATGCAACCTTTATTTATTTTTGTTTCTTTGGAAGATACACAGCACACTGCACTCCTGCTCTCCTGGGGCTTGTGGTTTGCACACAAGAGCCAGCTTTCAAAAAAGTTGCTCTGCCTCAGGCTGCGAATTTATCAAGGCCACCTTCAGGACCTTTTTTTTTGCCTTGCTAGCTAGTCATGACAATGACACTGAACTAGCCTTGAACAAAAAACCACAAATAGAGCCAACAAACTGAGACCTCAGTGGAGGTCTTTGTCTCTCTTTTAAGTGCTTGCTGCGTCGGGTATCTTCTTGTAGTCTAGGCACATAATATTTGCATTTTTGGTTAAAAGGTGGTGCTTTTCTAGTGTCATCTAGAATATCATACTGAGTGAAATTTAGAGCACTTCTTCAGTATTAATAGGATGAGTCTTAGAATCATAGAATTGTCCGGGTTGGAAGGGACCTTAAAGATCATCTAGTTCCGACCCCCCCGCCATGGGCAGAGACATCCCCCACTAGATCAGGCTGCTCAGAGCCCCATCCAGCCTGGCCTTAAAAACTTCCAGGGATGGGGCTTCCACCCCCTCTTTGGGCAACCTGTGCCAGGGTCTCACCACCCTCATGGGGAAGAACTTCTTCCTAACGTCCAATCTGAACTGACCCATCTCTAGCTTTAATCCATTCCCTCTAGTCCTATCACTATCACCTACTCTTCCTTAGGTTGAGCAGTTCTTCCGCTTCCCGGTTGAAAGATCTGACCACTGAGGTTATTAGAAGAAGATGGGCCTCCTGGCATGATTTCCTTACGCATGAAGACACAAACAATGGGGCTGAGAAAAGTACATCTGGAATAATCCTGCTAGGCTGCCTTCACAGTGAAGAGATGGTTCTAGACTGCAGTTCATTTGAATCCTTCCAGATCTAGGCTAGGTTACATGGATTAAAGCCTTGAAAGTCTCTATATTCCCCACTGATAATGAAAGAGCTTTCGTTGCCCACCTCAGATGTAGAGCTCTATATTGTAGAGACCTAGATTTGATCAGTGGGGTCCCACATACATCTCTGAGTTGGATGGCTACAATCAAGTGCAAAGCAGAAGCACAGACCTTTCCTCCTGGCTAAGCTAATGAGCCAGCAATGTGCCCTTGTGGCCAAGAAGGCCAATGGCATCCTGGGATGCACCAAGAAGAGTGTGACAAGCAGGTTGAGGGAAGTCATCCTCCCCCTCTACTCTGCCCTGGGCTGCATCTGGGGTGCTGGGTCCAGTTCTGGGCTCCCCGGTTCAAGAAGGACAGGAAACTGCTGGAGAGGGTACAACAAAGGGCTACAAAGACGATTAGGGGACTAGAATAGCTCTCTTGTGAAGAAAGGCTGAGGGACTTGGGGCTTTTTAGTCTAGAGAAGATCGAGAGGGGATCTTATCAATGCTTATAAATACTTACAGAGTGGGTATCTGGAGGATGAGGCCAGTATTTTTCCAGTGGTGCCCAGTGACAGGGCAAGAGGTAACAGGTGCAAACTTGAACATAGGAAGTTCCATCTAAACATGAGGAAGAACTTCTTTGACGGACACAGAGCACTCGAATGGGCTGCCCAGACAGGTGGAGTCTCTAACTCTGGAGACATTCAAAACCCACCTGGATGCCACCCTGTGCAATCTGCTCTAGATGAACCTGCTCTGGCAGGGGGGTTGGACTAGATGATCTCCAGAGGTCTTTTCCAACCCCTAACATTCTGTCATCCTGTGATTCCTAAGATTCTAAGATCCCAGTACTGTTTGTAGGCTTTCTGCATCTCCATTCATTAGAAACTGATGACAGATTCTTAATTTAGACAATCTGAATTTTATCCTTTATATTAGGATGAAACTCAAAAAGGCAAGACAAGAAGAAATACACGACATAGATTCTTTGTAAACAAAATGTAATGAACCAAAGAGGAGATTTTATTAGTTTTTTAATTAATTAAACTTCAGTATGAACCACACAGTTTGGGCTTTCATGAGAGAAACTTTGCAGTCTAAGGGGAAGATTTGAGCCAAAAGATCAGCTGTCACAATGACAGTGAGAAAAAACAACTTTTAATGACAGTTCTGCAAGTCATTCACTGTTTGACCTCAGGGAAGTCAAAGCACTGCTTTTTGGCTAGACCTGAAATAGGCTGTCATACATAAGTGATAAAAAATGTCAGGAAAAGGAAAGTTTTAAGGTATAGCTGAAGAGTTCACAGCCTATGATGACCAGTGATAACAAAAGAAGCCTGGTCAATTGAAGGTCCTGTAGTACTAGTTGCACTGCTCAGAAATAGTGTTCCGAATGAGCTTTCCCAGGTAATACAGTATATTTGGCATACAGTATATTTTACATTTCATTAGAGATGGTCATCTTCTTTCTTTAGAGCTCTTTGAGAATCCCAGATGTTAATTTTGCACTCTTGTATCTAACATCAGTGTTAAGGGGCAGGAGGACCTCTCTCGACCTACTTGCTACTCCCCTTCTAACACACCCCAGGATGCCATTGTCCTTCTTGGCCACGAGGGCACATTGCTGGCTCATGGTCATCCTGCTGTCCACCAGAACCCCCAGGTCCCTTGCCCCAGTGCTGCTTTCCAGCAGGTCAGTCCCCAGCCTCTACTGGCACATGGGGTTATTCTTTCCCAGGCGCAAAACTCTACACTTGCCCTTGTTGAACTTCGTAAGATTTCTTCCCGCCCAGCCCTCCAGCCTGTCCACGTCTCTCTGAATGGCTGCACAGCCTGCTGGGGTGTCAACCACTCCTCCCAGTTTTGTGTCATCTCACAGGTAATTAGGGTCAGAACCAGGGGGAATTGTTTCAAGTTGCAACAGGGCAAGTTTAGACTGGACATTAGGAAGAAATTCTTCATGGAAAGAGTGGTCAGACACTGGAACAGACTGCCCAGGGAGGGGGTTGAGTCGCCATCCCTGGATGTGTTTAAGTGTCGCTTAGATGTGGTGTTGGGTGATATGGTTTAGGGGTGAACTTGTAGTGTAGGGTTAATGGTTGGGCTCGATGACCCCAAGGGTCTTTTCCAACCTGAATTGTTCTATGATTCTATGATTCTATTCAGAAAACCCTGAATTCATCTCTCAGAATTCAAAATTGGTGGTTCATGTCAGGTTGGGTCAATGCCAACAAGTAGACACATAATATATATACAAACAGAACAACATTCTCAGTGCACTTTGTTCTTTTTTTTTATGGCAAAAGGAAGTCTATAACTCATCAACTGAACTCTTCTCTGATTTTCATGGCAGGTTCCAGAAGAGGAGAAACCACATGAAATTCACTCCAACAACTATGATGAGCACAGCAGACTTGAAGCCACTATGTAGAAAAAATAATTCACCTGGAATATTTGTCCTAATTATGTTCTTTTCAGTTTCTAATTCTAAAAAATACCACCTGAGTATTATCCTAACCAGGCCAGGTTTTCAAGAAGGGGCTGTAGATAACTCTATTTTTGTAATATAAAGCAAGCTTGATTTTAGAACACATAGTCATTATGCCAAGCTCCAATGAATTAATTAGATCATTCCAACATATTTGTTCTTCAGAAAAAAAACCACAAAACACAAACTGCTCTACAAAATTATCTGCATTTTACCTTTTGTCATCGCTGAGTCAATACAGCCATTGAAATAATCTTTGTGTTTCAAGCCTATTACAGGATACTATATTTAACTGCAAGATTTTGGAGTTACAGTCATATCCTTCCACTGCACAGCAGTAATGAAGAAGTAATTGACTGATACTATTTATTTGGATTCTAACTAGCTATTCACCAGAGCATCCTTGATCAACTTTTCAATAAAATGTGTTGTACTATTTTTGATGGGGGAGTAAATGTGCTGCATTTTGAAGACTGGTTATGACAAACCCCAAAATGTTGAAATAACTTCCATGGCAAAGCATAGAATATAGTGATTGCTGAGGTATAGCTACATGGCAATATGAGTATAAAGATTCTTTGTTAGTGCATTTATTGAAAAGGAGAAGTAAACGAAAGGGTAAAAAATTTCATTATTGGATTTATTTAGATTGTTTCAAGGACACAATAAGGGAATTGAGTAAGAACTATGAAAAACAGGTAATTACATAATATGTCCTATTATATCCAAAAGTAGTAAGTGGAGAGTAGCACTATTAATGTCAATAGATACTAAACTAAACGCTAGCTCCAAGAAGAAGAATAAGTTGTTAGGAACTGATCAGAAAGCACCTGTGTCCAACCTACAGAAGTCTCAGTGGAGAACTTCTCTGTGGTGAGTCAGTACCTTTGAAGTCACTGACTCCTAAAACAAGAGAAAGCAGAAGGAAGAAAACTGAAGCTAAATTAAGGCAAATTAATTCCAACTGAGAAGTGACGATAATGGCTGCTCAATTAAGAGAAACAAAAATCGAGGTATCTGAAGGAGCCCTATGAGATGAGAGTAGCTGGGAGCAGTCACACATCTGTGCCTACCTACATGAGGGGATCCATTGAGAGGCAGCGGATGGGAGAGAAAAATCTAACAGAAGGACCACAGTGCCTCTAGGCATTATTCAGAGAAAGCTACCACTGATGTCTCAGAAGGACAAGCTGCACTGGATGAACTTACAAGACTTTTCTATATTATCACATTATTTCAAGTCTTACTTAGCAGGTTCAAAGGAAAAATTCCTCTCATAAAATAGCAGAGGTATTTTTGGTTCTGCTGATGCACTATTCCTTGAAGAACTTTAGAAAGACACCAGGCAGGATTTTCCCACATGTTATATCAGCTGTATGTCAGATTTTTATCTATGAATGAAAATACATTTGTTGTAATAAACTTTAGTTCAGATATGCTCTTTTGCAGATGTGCAACATCGAACTTTTTTCTACTCTGTTGGCCAGAAGACATCTTTCATTCTTTCAGTGTTTTCATGCAATTTTTGTAAAAAACTGAGAAGCCAATTAACAATGTAAATATTGCAGATGTAAAGATTTTAGAAGTATTTTGTGCCTAATTTACAAACACATAGTATTGAAATACTATAAACAAGATTCCATTTGCAGACAGGGTGTATAAATCTTATCCTCAATACATGAAGCTCATCACTCAAAATCCTACTTGGGTATTAGGCGGGTCTTTCATTCACTGATTGTACATGTTGACCACAAAGAAACACCTGGCCAAGAAACTACCAATTACTGTCAGTAAACCTTTCAGATCAATGTTTTGAATAGTTATCTTTATGGCTTTAAAACAAAAGGAGCAAAATAAACCAGGCAGTTTTGTTCTCCAGTTCTCCTTGTAATCTTTCCACAGTAACCCACTAAGTATTCATCACTGTTCTCTGTCTTTTTTCGGAAGATTGCTGCCCCAGAGAAATCAGTCCTTGAGGGTGTCTCAAAAAGCAGAATAGGGAGATAGATCCCTTTAGCTACCATTTTTAAGGAATTATTTGTCTTCTTTCTGACAAAGAAGTAGGGTCTGTAGTGACAGGATGAGGAGTAAAGGTTTTAAACTAAAAGAGAGTAGATTCAGAACCATTCTATGATTTCTTGAAACCAGTCATCTACCCTGACCATTTCCTCGACTTACAGGGAAATTTTGTAAAGAAAGATGGTTCTGTGCATTTTTCAGCAGCTTTGTCACTTGGTTTTAGGGCTCTGAAGGGAACTGGACATCTAAGACTCCTCTCCCATTGGAGTTGGCCTCTCAGACTCTTCACAGACATCTCTTTCCTCCCCTCCCCTCCCCTCCCCTCCCCTCTTCCCTCCACAGCTCAAGAAGTAGCTCTGACTGACTCTCCTATGAGTCAATGAGGTTTGTGGAAAAGTTGCTGAAAAGCCAGGCCCAAAGGTTAATGATCAGTGGCATGAAGACCAGTTGGGGGCCAGGAGCTAGCACAGTAAGCCAGGAGGCAGTACTGAGTCCAGTCCTGCTTAGTGTCTTCATCTGAATAATGCATCAGATTGTACCCTCAGCAAATTTGCTGATGACAACAAACTGGGAGGAGTGGCTGATGTACTGGAAGGTTGTGACATCATCTAGTGGGACCTCAACAGACTGGAGGGATGAGCTGACAGGAACATTATGAAGCTCAACAAGAAATGCCAAGTCCTGCACGTCAGGAGGAACAACCCAAAGCACGAATACATTCTGGGGGCTGCCCAGCTGGAAAGCAGATTGGCAAAAAAAGATCTAGTGGTCCTGGTGGACACCAAGGTGAACACGAGTCAACAATGTGCCCTTGCCACAAAGAAGGCTATTGGTATTTTAAGCTGCATTAAGAGGAGTATTGTCAGAAGGTCAAGGGAAGAGACCCTTCCCTGGACTCAGCACTGGAGTGATGGGACTAGTTCTGAAATCCTCAGTGCAAAAGAGAAATGGATATTCTGTGTGATTTTGTGATATACTGGAGAGAGTCCAGCTAAAGGCTACGAAGATGATGAAGGAACTGGAATAACCCTCCTATGAGGAAAGGTTGAGAGAGCTGGGAATCTTTAGCCTGGAGAAGAAAAGGATCAGGGGGATCGACATATAAAGACCTGAAGGAATGGAACAAATAAGACAGAGACAGGATCTTTTCAGTGACAGGACAAGTGGCACAAACGGAAGCACAGAAGGTTCCCTCTGAACATGAGGAACCACTTTCTTACTGGGAGAGTGACCAAGCACTGATGCACATTGCCCAGGGAGGTTGTGAAGCCACTCTCCTTAGAGATATTCAAAAGGTGTCTACACATACATCTCGGATATTCTGACTCTAGGTGGCCCTAGCAAGGGGGTTGGACTAGAAGACCTCCAATGGGCCCTTCCACCTGTAACAATTCTGTAATTCTGTGATTCGAAATTCCAAATGAATTCAGTTAGATCAGAATGAACACCTAAGCACTTTTAAAATAACACAATGTATTTGTGCAACCAACCACTTGGGCATTGGCATTCTGATTTCAGTTCTCTGGGTTATCAAGGCTGTGTCTGTGCTAATTATAAAAAAATAACTAATCAGTAACCTGAAGAGTGTGCAGAGTTCATGACCTTTGTACCAAACACCAGGCTGATGACCTATGTTTCTCCATGCTCTTGGACTTTGACAGTGAGATACATGCTCACCCAGTCACAGACACACAGCTAGCAAACATTTCCCTGCCTCTGTACTGTATTCAGGATTCATCAGTAAGCACAGAGGAAGAGGACAAGAACAGTCACCAATCGCAAGGATACCATACCCTTGACTTGGAAAGAGGTTTCTGAACTACTACAAGCGTCTCTCACAGGAATATTTTGCAGGAGGACAGAGATCCAGAGTCTACATTTTCTCATTTCTCTTCTGTAGCAAATACTTGGCTGAACAGAGATGGACTGGAGCAGCAGCACTTCCATTGGCTTAGTGCTGATCCTGACTTTTCTACTAGTTTTGAAAATAAGAGGTTTCTGGAATAACCATCGGACAAAGAATTTTCCCCCAGGACCAAGAGCATTACCTATCATTGGAAATCTGCATTTGTTTGATCTGAAGAGACCCTACGAGACCTATCTACAGGTAGTGATTATCTTTTCTATTAGTCCCATAACGGCACACATTCCCAAGCCCCGAAGTTCAGAATGTCAGATAGTTTCTCCTATTGCCTCTTACATGACCCTTAGCAAGCTACAGGACATGCTTGTAGCAAGGTTTGGTTTTTATTGTAATGTTTTCTCTGTGCAACTTCATGCATCTAGGTTTCAGCCTGAAACAACTCTCAGATGAAAAACAAGTGTTTGCCTTATCATTGCAGTCAGTTTGAGAAAAAGGTAACTGCATAGGACGTCAGAGAGTCCTATTGCACTTGACAGATGAGCCTTAGCTCGGGACAGGACATGGTTATTTGAGCAGAAAACCGAATGTAGCAAGATTTGGTTTTTATGGTAATGTTTTATAAATGCACCTTTATGCATCTAGGTTCCTGCCTGAAACAACTCTCGGATGAATAACAACTGTTCACGTTCTTATTGTGGTAATTTCGAGAAAAAAGCAAAGATATAAGCAAATCACTTTCCTGATTTTTATTCAGAAGCCTTCTCAGAACCTGCTCATTTCTTGGAGTTTTTCCAGCTTAGACATAGAAACTGCATGTCCTCGTTGCTGACCATTTTAAAGGGGTTATTTCAATCTACATATCTGTATATTTGCACCAATGTATCTGTATGTGTGTTACATCCACAAAAGACCTCTCGGATGCAGTATCTGGAAAATTACTAAGGAAATGTAAATGTGTTGGGAAAAGCAAGCCCCACCTCTTCTCAGGCCAGCAGAACCAACGTTTCTCTGCTGTAATTCAGTAATTCTAAGCAAGGAGGTTGGTTCTCTGACTTGAGCTTAGCTCAGTGTTTAATATTCACACACGCTTGGTGTTTAAATGTAACTGGAGACCATAAGCTCATCCAGAGCATTACTATGGCAAGCACTGGGAAGTCCTTACTGGGGAATACCCTTTGAAAAAATCGGATTCTGCCACAGTTATGGCAGTCTGAGATAAAGAGATCACCATCAAAGGTGTCTTAATTCAGACACATCACTGCTCCTACGTTATATAGTTGGCTGGAGGACGTGCTTATCGGTCGTTGAACATTTTGCATTTCACTGCTAAAAGGTTGCCTGCTATTTATGTGCGTAAACACACTAGAAAATAAGTGCAGTCAGGAAAAGCCTCGTCCTACTGTCAGGACAATCAGAAACATTGAATCATGAAAATAAATCTGCTTGTACAAGCTAAAAATGTACCAGCTTAGGCCAAATGCTGACTCTGAGATAGACTGATGGTGGATGTAGTCATATATGAAAAGTGAGAATTTACCTAATGCTAGATCCTAGCCCAGAAACACACTCAGGATTTGTTTTTTCATACAGTAATGGTGGCAAAGGTTTGAACAGGTAAACAAGAGAAACACCATAACAGAGATCAGTGTGAAAACATGACTCAGAAGATCAATTTACAGGGGTTCCTGAAGGAAAAAGAGCTGTCAGCACAGTCCTTGGCTCACTCAGGGTTTCAGCTGTTGCCATTTCTGCTTGCTTTAGCACAACGGGATCCCACTCCTGTGTCTTTCAGTCATTAGCCATCACAGCGACTGGCACATTCACATTATTTAAATCAATTCTTTACTTAGAAAAACATTTAACATTTTAGTAACTTAGAGCCAGGACAAGGAAACAAGCAGAACTGCAAGGGTGGTGAATTTCTCTGTAAGCTGTAAAACCTGTAAATCACTGTTATCTTCTTCTGGCAGCTGTCAAAAGTATACGGTCCAGTCTTCAGTGTTCAGATGGGGCAAAGGAAAATAGTTGTGATTTCTGGGTATGAGACAGTGAAGGAAGCTCTGGTAAACCAGGCAGATGCATTTGCAGAGAGACCTAAAATCCCCATCTTTGAAGATTTGACCCAAGGAAACGGTAAGTTGGTTTTATTTTTCCTTATCAGCTTGGCTTACTCAAAAGGTCTTTTTAAACAGTGGCATGCATGCATGGGAAGACATTTCTAGCTCTCAAGATGTGGTTCTGGACTTCTGTTGATTTGGGGTAGTGACAGGATTTTCTCTCCTTGAAACGAGTATTGTACAGCTGCTTCTCATTTCAAGTGGTGACTAATGCTTTGAAAAATGGGAATGTCACAATAGCATGGAACCCATGCAGAACTGGGGATTGATTTTAATAAATTCCCCTAAAAATAAAATTAAATAAGTAAACAATTTTCATACTGACATGGCTTTTCATATGAGAATTTCACACCCGAGCATCATTATAATTTTGCACGAGAGTTTCATATTTACATCTCCAAAGACCGAGGACAAATTCAGGAATAATTATTTTTTTCCCTGAAAAATGTCAAAAGTCAATAGCTACACGGTGTAATAATTGCAGCGAGACAACTAATCGAGGAGGTTTTAAGACATTGCCTAAATTTTAAAGACATTTGTGCTCAGGTAGATTTCCTCTGCAGACATCAGAGAGGCGAGATCTAAGTTTGATTCCTCTTCCAAAGTATAATGATCAGCAGTTTGGACTTGAATCTCCAATGCCCTCTTTCTTTCAGTGACAAATGTCTCTCAGATACATACATTCTTCTTAAGACTTGATTAAATACCTCTTAACTAGTTTATCCTTCTTTCCTTTCTTTGTGTGCACTGTTGAGGCCAGAAAAACACTTAAGGGGAAGTTGTTTTTCTCCTCAGACAGATGAAATCTAGCTTGTTTAAAAAGCGACTACTACTAAATGCCTACATTGTTTGCAAATCAGTTATTTAAAACCTTCTTGAAATGCTCTTTTTGTGACAGGGATCGTTTTCGCCCATGGTGAAAACTGGAAGGTGATGCGAAGATTCACTCTCACAGCCTTAAGAGACTTTGGCATGGGAAAAAAGGCCATTGAGGATCGCATTGTGGAGGAGTACGGGTATCTGGCCAACACCATCAGGTCACAAGAAGGTGGGTAGATGAGTCATTCTTCAAACCTCTAAAATTTTGTTCAGTGACCTGGAGGCTTGCCAGTAACCTTCTCCATTTCAGAACTTCTTAAGAAGTGTAATTCACACTGAATCAATGTGACAAATTTGGCTCCTCTGGCATTTTTGTGCCTTGGCATGGTATTATAACATTGAATTACAATCAATAATAGCAATCAACCATAGCAAATAAATAGTAATAATTAGAATTAAATTTACATTTAAAATCACATCTTTTGCCACAATGTAATACATTCTTTTGTTCATTGTGTAGGAAAGCCCTTTGATGCTAGGAAAATACTTAACGCAGCAATTGCTAACATAATTGTGTCAATATTACTTGGAGAACGATTTGACTACAAAGACTCCAGATTTGTGAAACTCGTACATTTGACCAATGAAAACATGAGGCTTGCTGGGAAACCTGCGGTTACGGTAAGGATAAGTGCTGTTCCACTGGAAATCAATGGCTACCATGAAGCAGAAAGATCTGACACTCTGAGAGATAATAGGTCTACAAACACTTTCCGGGGCAAAACAAAGCTTGAGAGACAGTCTGGGGATCTTGAAGCCAACAATCAAACCCCCAAGCTTTTGAAAACATACTTAAGTTACAGTTTGAAGAGTGTTGAATCTGGACTGAAAAAATCAGACCATGTAGTGCACAAACAGCAAGCTCAGCATTCCCAAAAACGATGGTTCCCACGTATCAGGTGACCAGGCATAACCGTACACACCCTCAAGCTCGAGAGTCTGTGGTCTACCTGTAACAAGGACGTCCATTACAAAATCTATTTTCCCAAGTTTCTAATGCACTGAAATATCCCAATCGGTAATAAATACTCTCTGATACTCACATGTATTGCTGCCGCTCACCAGATTCACTTCCGTCCCTTTAGGCTTTGAAATAGAAGAGAAAAAAAAAAATTAGTGGAAGAGCTGGCTAAAACAACAAAAAAGTTGTTGGCCAACATGTCCATCTCCCTGGTAGCTAGTTGCAGGTGTCTGAGTCTAACATTTGGACTACTCCTACAAAAGAGTAATTTGGGGCTGTTTTCCACATATTCAGTGCTCCTTGATGGACTTTTTACCATCAATTCATCTAGTCACTTTTTTATTTCTAAAGACCAAAGTTGTCTTTGTACCTGCAAAATGGGCACAATATTACTAACCTGTTTCTGCAGTGTTTTCAGAAGTCTGGCTGGTAAGTTCTACCATCTTTCACTCTTGTAGATATACAATCTGTTCCCATACCTCGGATTCCTCCTAAGGGCTAACAAGGCTCTTCTCAAAAACAAAGAGGAATTCCACGCCTATGTACAACATACTTTTGTAGAGCACCTCAAGAACCTGGACAGAAATGATCAAAGAAGTTTTATTGATGCTTTCCTGGTTAAACAGCAGGAGGTAACTGAATCTTCTCACATTTGTTCCAACTTTTATGGTTATATGAAGACATTTACAATTTCCTTTCAGACCTTATAATTATAGCTGTAATTCTTTAGGGAATGTACCTTTAACAGAACATTTATACTGGTAGAGTTAAACAGATACTTCATGCTGTTTCAATACCAATCCCTTTTAATCAACAAGCATTTATTCTTATTTATCCTTTTCTTCAGACTCTATCAATATATCTAGAGATGCTGCATCTTTTTATCCAATCTCTTTGTCGTCCTAGCCCTTCTGGCTCTTTCAAAAACGTAATGCCTTACAGAACAAAAGCGCTACCTGGGCTTTACTGGGATCCTTAGCTGGGGTCTCTGATATGTCTGGGATACCTTCTTCATAGAGAAACCATCTCTCTTTGCAACTGGACCCAGTAAACACAGAGATCAGGCAAAACACAAAAACTATGTCAACAGTCTTCTCCAGGTACAAGCCCAAAGCTCTTCTTTGTATTTCACACTTTTTTTAAATACAGAATTTCTTTCTTACTAAAGTTTTAGCTATACAAACTACATAAATTTTCAGAAGTAAATATTTACCTTTTCTTACTTTTCTCTCAACCACTTCTCTCAGGAGAAATCCACTACCAATGGGTATTTCCACAATGGTAACTTGCTGAACTTGGTGAGCAATCTTTTTACAGCCGGCCTCGAGACAATTTCCACCACACTATACTGGGGCTTTCTGCTGATGCTTAAGTACCCTGAAATTCAGAGTAAGTGTTTTTTTTACAACAGACATTGTTACACTCAGTGTATTAGGAACTGAAACCTGGAGGATCAACATGTCTACTAATGCACTAAGGTAAAAAAAGCCAGGATTTTCAGCTAATTATTCTCTAGGTATCACTGTGCCCTGTAGTTCAGATCCAGTGAGAGGCACACTAGGCAGCCTAACAGTAGATTATCAACAGAGTTCATGTAGGCCAGGTCTTTGCTCAGCAAAATCTCATGAATAAAGAAGAGAGCTGTCCTGTGTTGGACAATGAAGTTGTTCCAGGTTTTCTTCAGAAACAGGTTGCTGATAAACCAACAGCCTGTGCAGATATTAAATATATTAAATGGGCTGTACTGGGGCTTTAAATACCTGAGAAGATTCAGGGAATTGCTCTTTGACTCTTCATTCTGGTTTATGGTACAGGGTTGCTAGGATTCAAGCGAGGTTTCTGTGACAGCTCTTGGTCAGAACAAGACATTTCAGATAGAATAGAGGGCAAAACAAAACAAGTCTTTACATTTCTTACCCGTAAAGAAATAAGCAAACACTGTAGTTCTGTCCATGTCCCAAGATTTCTGAAAGGGAAAAAAAGATTTTTGGGGATATTAATGGTTTTCGCTCAAGGCTTTTTATACTTTACATCAGTAAAGCACTGTATGTCTCAGAGATGAATGAGGCCTTGCCTCTTTCTTACAATAGATTCTCTCCTCAGGAAAGGTCCAAGAAGAGATAGAGCGAGTGATAGGGTCAAACCCCCCACGGATCGAGCACCGAACTCGGATGCCATATACAGATGCTGTCATCCATGAAGTTCAGAGGTTCGCCAACATCCTACCATTGGATTTGCCTCATGAGACTGCTGCAGATGTCACTCTCAAAGGCTATTTCATTCCCAAGGTCAGATGCCCACAGGATCGGTTCTTCCAACATTTCCTCTTTCTCAAACCTGGCTAATGGGATAAACATGAACTCCCTAACGAAGCCACATAACAACAGCAGTTGGAATAAGCTCTTTCTCCAGGCAGTCTCCAAGTCTTATTGTCATTACTGCCAATGCAATATTTGCAAAATAAGATGCACAAAGATGATGAAGGGAGTGGAACATCTCCCTTATGAGGAAAGGCTGAAGGAGCTGGGTCTCTTTAGCTTGGAGAAGAGGAGGCTGAGGGGTCACCTCATTCATGGTTATAAATGCGTCAAGGGGGAATGTCAGGAGGACAGAGCCAGGCTCTTTTCAGTGACATCCAACGACAGGACAAGGGGCAATGGGTGCAAGCTGGAACACAGGAGGTTCCACAAGAATATTAGAAAACCTTTTTCACTGTGAGGGTGACAGAGCCCTGGCCCAGGCTGCCCAGGGAGGTTGTGGAGTCTCCTTCTCTGGAGACATTCAATTCCCGCCTGGACATGTTCCTGTGTGACCTACTCTGGGTGATCCTGCTCTGGCAGGGGGGCTGGGCTAGATGATCTTTCAAGGTCCCTTCCCACCCCTGACATTCTGTGATTTCTCCACGAATTCCATTGTCTAATTTTGCAGGGAACTTACATCATCCCCTTGCTGACCTCTGTCCTGAAAGATAAATCACAGTGGGAGAAACCAGAGATGTTCTATCCTGAGCACTTTCTCGATGCCAACGGAAAATTTGTGAAGAAAGACGCTTTCATGCCTTTTTCAGCAGGTGCCTTCTCTTTTCATTCACTGCTGCTGCAAGTTCAGATCTTAGACAAGAACTACTTGTATCAGTGTTTCTCTGTTCCTGAAGCCTGGCCTCCACATGGTTGTTTTCATGGGACCATTTCACAACCCATAGTTCACAGATTTCTGGGGACACAATTCTGATAAGAGAAAGTGGTCCCAAATGTGTGATAATTCCTCCCTCCTCTGGATTTTATTGGTTTCTCAGTTAGTACTCTGATTATGGGTGAGAAGGTGTAGTGCCTTCTTAAATACGAGGGAGTATTTTCAGCAAATTTCATGGTGGTTTATGTAACACGTTTCTGCATTTTAAGCTGTAGCCCACAACTACTGTGGCTTTGGGATTGTCTCTGACTCTTATCATAACTCAGCTGCATTGCCCGTGACCACACACAAAGCACAAGTGAAATGTGGTTTCTGTGTCTTCCCTGGGGAACCACATTTTATTTCCGCACATCCCTTTCAAAAAGCCACAAATAACATCTGCTGGGATCAAGACTTTTTATACTGTGCCAGAAAAGGAGTTGCCTTATATAGAAACCCAAATTCTGTGTAAAATCAAAGGACAGGAACAGGTTGTATTCTGAGGCTTCCACAGAGCGTGACATTCACCCAAGCTTACACAGCAGCATTTGTTAAGGTATTGCAGATTCTCACCCTGGTGCTGACTACTCCTTCTCCGGTCTTTCTCCTGCTTTGAGGCTCAGTCACGCTCAAACTCATACATGTCAGCCTCTGGCTAACTTGTCTATCATACCCACAAAACTGCAATTTTTAGAGACACTGTTTGTGTAGGTTTAATTTTACATGATATTTGAATAAGGTTTTTTCTTGTCATACCACCCAAAATTAAGTAAATATTTTTCATAGAAAGGTTTATGATATTTCCAATTCACTGTCCTCCTTTTTTCAAACTTAAGTCTAGATGTCCTAGCTGAAAGCAAGTCCAAGTAGCGTCAGGTCTGGTCAGTCCCTGGAGGATTTATTTCATAGCACAGCCATGCAATAGCTCTTCCACTTTCTGTCATACGAAGGAGTTAAAAATCAAATCTTAGTTCAGGTCTTTGCTAGTTCTGGTCTTGAATCACCATGCTCTGATTAAGCCAGTTACAAACTGCCAAATTTGACCACAATTAAGAAAAGCATTTGGGAGTCTCCAAGGTCTTTTCTGACAGAATTTGCTATACAAAAGTGCCTGTGACTAGACTAACAGAGCCAAGGTCTAGACTAAACCAGCAAAAGTTGGTCTGGGATCCAAAAACTGAAACAAGTAGAGGAAAAATTTGAAAACAAAGAAAAATACACGTTTCATTGGAAACTGGAGTTAGGGAATTCATATTGCATTTCCATACATACCTCCCCAAATGCAAGCATTTACACACAGGAAAAGTGGCTTTGTTAGCACTGGATCTGAAGATGAAGTATCCTCTCTTTCACATAGCTCTTGTGCTCAATAGATTTTAAGAGCTGCTTTGTTCTTTATTCAGAGTTCAGATATGACATTTCAAGTCTTCAGGATTCCCCCCAATCTTCCTCAGAATAGGAGCTGCTCAGAGTTTATTTCTTCAAACCATTGAAGAAGCAGCTCTCACTGACTCTCTACTCATCGTTCTGCATTTCATTCCAGGGCGGAGGATCTGCGCCGGTGAGACTCTTGCCAAAATGGAGCTCTTCCTCTTCTTCACCAGCCTCCTGCAGAAGTTCAGCTTCCACCTCCCCCCTGGCATTTCCACCTCAGACCTGGACCTCAGCCCTGCCCTTTCCTTTAACGTCATCCCCAAACCCTATGAAATGTGTGCTGTACCGCGTTCCTAGAGCTCTAAGCAGCAGAATTTTCTTTCCAAAGTCTTTAAATTGCTCTTTCACTTTACCTGCTCTTTTAATTCTTTGGCCAACGTAATTCACAACATGACATCCTAACGAAGCTTTCCAGTACATCCGAAACAAACTGCTGTTCTTTTTTTTTTTTTTATTTGCCAGAGGAGGGTAGAAGTGGACCAGAAGCGTGGACTAATTGATAACTCACGGATTAATCTATTAGATCACCAAATCTGGGCTAAACAGTAGAGACTCTCAGCTTTCACATTCTTACTTCAGTTTTCACTTGGTAATGTGTTTTTGTTGAAAGCATATCCCCCAGAAATGCTCCCAAATCCAGGTTTCTGAAGATAGACATATTGACAACAAAGCTGTGCCTATTTATCTTCAAATATAGAACGAGATGAAAATAGCTTTTTTAGTCTTTTTTTTCCCCTGCCCTGCAGAGGTTAAACCTCCATTTCTAGGTCCTTACTAATTCACAAGATGAACATTATCCGAAAGATGGCAATGCCAGACTGTGCCTGAGTTATAGCACCGCTGCTTGGTCGCTGCAAGATCAGCTGGATGAACAACAGCACAGAGGCCACAAGTCCTCCAGGTGAGACCAACACACTTCAGAAGAAAGCAGAAGCCAACTGTACTAGAAACAGGACATTCATTCACATCCAACCTTCACCAAAAAGGTCCACAGTTATAATCTCAAGAGTACTCAGCCTGTTGGTCTGCCTTGGCCAGTTTGGGCACACCAGCTGACTGGCTGCATCTTACCCTGAGAAGCAACTGAAACTCTCCTTCCACCATGTGACACTTGCACCTGTAGAGTGGCAATTTCTTCTTTTTTATTTCTCTCTCATTTCCGTGCTATTTTCTGGTGATCATCTCCTAAGTATGGAATGTTACAAGTCAGTCAAACAGGTCTGAAAATTTATTTCACAAATACGTTTTCCGCAGCCTACTATATGCAAAGAGATAACAGTTCTCCATTTGTTGTAGCAGATACTTTCTCAGGAAAAAACCTTAGGTTCACCTGAATCTGGATGATCATTAAGATTTTTCCTGTATATTCTGTAACTGGATAATCTCAGTAAATAAAGCCTGCACTCGTGGCAAAAGAGCTGGTGCTTTTGTAACGAACCTTCTGACTTGCTATTCAACATTGCATAAACACTGTCTGCAAATTCCAGCTGGCAGAGGGCTTCCACCTCCTGGCGACAGTAAAAAGTTAAAATTGAGTTAAAGCCCAAACAGCCCGAGGTCGACATCGCTTCAAGCCTGCACGTCTGCTCTCACCCCACAGGCAGCGTGGGAGTCGTTGGAGTCGAGTTGTACTCTTGGTTCAGGCCCAGCATCCTCAGGCTGTCACCCAGACAAACCAGGGCTCATCGGCGGAGCGCTGGTGCAAAGAACACTGGTGTTTACTGGGTGCTCACTACAGGGTGCATAGGGACCCTTCCCTCACCAAGCATGATGATGGCGACCTCTTTTCTAGGTGCTTACTGCCTGCCCTGACCCTTCTATTGACTATGAAAAACAGAAGGTTTCTGGAATAGAATCAAGCCTAGAATCATCATAAAATGGCTTAAGTTGGAAAGGAACTTAAAGATCATCCAGTTCCAACACTCCTGCCATGGGCAGGGACACCTCCTATCAGACCAGGGAGGTCATAGAAAAATAGACATTGCAGAGAGAATTTCACCCAAACCAAAGTCTTTACACATCTTTGGAAACCTGCTCATCATAGATCAGAAGGGGACCTCCATGATATTCCTAGAGTAAACCTTAATTTTATTCCTACTGTCCCACCATGCAGTCAACAAGCATTTGTGGTGGTGCTCTCTGTTGCACCTTCAACCCAGGGGCAGAACAATATGGATTAAGCCGAACTTCACCTCAAAATGCAATAGGAGAAAAACTTCAAATACTACATAATTCATTCTCTCTACTGCAGAGTCTTTTATGACACCACAATATAATTTAGGATTTGTCTCAAAAATTTTTTTTGGCGATTAAAAGGGATCAACCCGGTTATGAAACATTCCTATCATTTGGGGACTACTACATAAAGCATGACCAGAAAAGAAGGGGTTATGGAGAGGCACAAGATCACGTATGTCTCTGTGAGAATCTGTTGAGAGGACATCAAAATGTCTAGACTGTGCCCCCAGCCTGCTCTGGCAATGACTCTGGCACTTTGAGTTCTCTGTTTATCAGACAGTTATTTTCTGTCTTCAAATCGAAGAATCACTGGATGTATTCACCTAGAAATTATTTTCTCTCTCGATAAATACTGGATATCTACAGCTTCTGTAAAAAAGGCCTAATCAGGCTAAATGAGACACAACCTAGATGCAAACAACTGGCCTTATTGAAGGCAAAAGCAGAATTTACCTGGATTTGAGAAAGACAGGTATTATAATCTCTATATTCACTTAACCTAAATATTGATCTGCCTTAAATCCAGATTGGCTTTTGAATCAGGAGTGTACACATCTGCACACCTGCTCACATACTGACAACTCACTATTGTTTCCTGGAATCCTCCCTTTGCTATAGTCTTGCAGAAATTCTCTGTTGTATGCCAACAGCTCCCTCCTGCCAGGAATCCCTGCTTTGCTCAAAAAAATACATTCCATCTTTAAAAATTGATGAAGTAGAGTCATAGCTTGGTTTTCTGAAAGCAAATCTGCCAGCCCTGTATGAGTGACTCAGGTACATGCACTGTCTTTCAAAGGGCACTGCACATACAGGTGACATGTTTAATGTAGTATGAAACTCTGAAAGCTAAATAATGGAATATTTGAGTATCAGTGAAATTAAATGTCCCAATCCACCTTTCTGCCCTCCTTTTAGAAAGTTTTGTGATTTTTATTCTTGGATCTGTTGATAATTCAAAATCTCTCGTGCCCTAAAAACAACATGTGCCTCCTACTGTGCTCCCAGCATATGGTTAGCAATGGAAGGTGCCTTCCATTAATATTATCCTGTCAGGTACACACTGTAAGTCAAGTTACCCTGGAATTAGCCCATGAATGCATTGAACCTCACCTCCTCACAGACCTGCAGGCATCTCATCCTTCCAAAGATCCATGTACATAAACTATTCACCTTTCTCACTCACTTGGGATGCTGGTAGTTCACCCGTTTGACTGCATCTCTAGTGATGCCAAAGGATGCAAAGAAGAAAACCAGCAAGTCGATCTGTTGGGTACTATGTCAGGCTTTGAAACTACATGAAGCCAGAACTTGTATTATTTAAAGTTTCAGCAGCTTAATGGCTGCTGTTCAGGGGCTCCCTGGCAGCTGTTTGGCCAGCAATGCGCTGCTGCTTTGTCCTGGTCCACATTGTCTGAATCAAAGGCAATCTGAGTGACAGTATTGACGTAAGTCAAGCCAGCAGCTTAGGGGACAGGCAAATCTTGGAAAAAACAACCATCTCTTGAGTATTATCCAATCCACTTTTTTTACTCGAATCTGTGTAGAATGCACTTTTTCTTCTCTTGCTTTCTATCATACACCTCCTGGGCACATGCTGTTTGCACTAAATCCTCACAGTAATGAAGCCAATTACTAAGCTCTCACATAGAACCAAGGATGCTCTTGCTGTCTCTACCAGAAAAATAGGTAGAAAATCAAATGAACAGACTCATTTCCTCCCCAGCCCCTTCAGAGCCTTTCTGTAAGCTTGGTTATTTTAAGGTCTTTCCCCTAAGCTTTTGGCTCATTTTCTCAAGTAGAGAGACAAATCTACCCTCGTTTCTCCAGGCCCCTCAAATTTTCTTTGCCTTCCTTCCCATGGCTTGTCTGTCTCTTTCTCTTTTCTGCTGTTTCCCAGACAAATTCAGGGACGAACCTGCACATTTCAAGTAGAAAGCATTATCTTTTACATAAAGTCCAACAGTACACTTTTAATAAAACTAGCCAGGTATTTGAAACCTCCAAAATTATTAACTAGGTTGTCTCTACACTTTGGCTGTAGCTTTTCATGTGCAAAGGTCAGAAGGCACCACATTTGTTATGTAAAATCCAATGATCAGAATAACGAGGGCACAGTCTCTCCAAGTGACCTTCCTGTCTACCTCCTACCCACAGTCTGAGCCACAGTAAACTGCCCAGTCCTAATACAGGAATTTCAATCATGACCATAAGCAAATTCTTCTATTAACTGGCAATCTATACCATTAAAACTGTGCATGTTATTTCCCATTTAGGTCTTGTCTGGGTTCAGCTTTCAAACATTGGCCCTCACTAAACCTCTGACTGCCACATTAATTACTGCTCAGCTCAGTCTGTATGTTGTCTACTGAATCCTACGGTCAAAAACAAAATTAAACAAACATTCCATGAGTCTATGAAATAGTTTCATCTAAAGCAGAACTTGAAATGGTAACTGCAAACCTGATGCGGATGAAATTCAAGCTACAAAAGCCATATCCTAGATCTTGTGCTTTATTTAAGTAAAAAAAAAAAAAAAAAAGGCACGTTCCACAGAGCAAAATGGCAGGGTCCGCACTCCATGAAGACCTTATCTATTTCTGTTTCCTCCAAACCAAGTAAAATTGGACTGTATATTGCATCTGAAAAATTTGTCCCCATTCGATGGCATTTGTGTCTTCCACAAGTAGCTACAGGCTTACTGAGAGCTACTAGAAAACTACATGAGCATTGGTATAATGGTCAAGGTCATCCATCTCATTCTAGGGAGAAAAAAATCTGGAAGAATTAAATATTCTTCCCCTTTGCCACACACACATCTTTGATATTGGAATCAAAACTCACTCTAAGCCAACCCCAGGGATTTATCAAATGTTTGGAGCATCAAGATGGCTTTTTCCAGGACATTTGCAGTAGCAGCTCTCAAGACAGTGGAAATATCTGCTGCTCTCCACAGTATCATATTAACAGAAAGCAGCAATGGTAGTAAGTCCTCATGGACCCAAGGAACAGTAACCCAGACCTGGTGGCAGTTCACCAAAACTCTTACCTAATTGGTTGCTCAAAGCTCAACTCTTCTACCAGCTGTCCCAAAACTCATACTGCACTACTTGGTTGCCAAGGTCAACATATTTAGAACACATCCCTTCTGGTAAACAAAACAGCACCAAGGCTTGATCTCTGCCCCAAGCTGAAATAGCACAGCCTGGCCTTACCAGTACTGTTAAACTCTCTCAGTCTCCAAAACAGGTTGGAAATATCCAAACTGTCAATCGGAGGGGCTCATGTCCTGTACTGACTCCTGCACTGCTGGAGAGCTGGTTGTCACAGAGACCACACTAAGGATTTGACTGTGCCCCATATAAGCCCACACCAACAAGGACTTGTCTCCTAGTCTGGAGTTGGGGAAGCACTTCAAAATGCATGCAACTCAGATTGCCTTATCATGGTGGACAGAGGGTGTTAAGGCAGTAGCCCCTCCCAGCTTCTCTTTAGTACTGCCTGTTACAGGCCACAAAGCTGCAGAAGGACCCTTCTTTCACCTTGCAGCCAACACCTGCCCCATCACAAGCTCCATAAGGTTTTTTTTTTTGCTATCTGTACAAAAGCTAGAAAGATCAAGAACCCTTGGGAGGTTTGATCAAGTGGCTTGGCAGCAGGTAAAACGTGTCTCCATATAAGCTATACGAGTTAATCTTTAGTCAGCACAATCAGGATCATTATAATCAATTAAAACACCTATTTCACAGGTGAGCTTGGTCATGCCATAATCACTAGAAGCAGAACATCTCAGCAAGGAGCAGCACCTCCCGTAATGGGCTTTGTGCCAGCACCCACTTGCTATATCCTTACAGTTCCCACCTCCCCATTACACACTCCCCAGATAAACCAAGCTCCATCTCCAAAGTTCTCAGAAAACTGGGAAGAAGGTCCCAGTCATATTGAATCCACCTTTCAGAAACACAAATAAAATAATACACCAACCTACCACCCTCTGCAGCTGGGTGATAACAGCTTTGAAGTCCGGCCAAGAGTCCACCACCACTTCCTTCCTAAGGGGTTCCCTTGGCTGATGTGCATCACAGCTCCATAAACCTGGATGAAGAACCAAGAGAAGAAAGACAATTTGAAACTTGTGAACATGGCACTTGTGTTATACATTAGAGGCTGAATGCACACATTTAGGTGTTCATGCACACACCCACATCACAGGTTGATACCTACACTCTCATCAGTATGGCATGTTACCAAGAAGATAAGCCATTATCTAATTATGCTAACTCTAATCACTTTGGAGAGGAGGTGGATGGGTTTGCTTCTTTCCCTTCCTGAGTACATGGATTTAGGTTAGGAAGCAGGGCCAAAGAGGTATCTTGGATGCAGCGACCTAAACACCAAACATCAGTCAGTTCAGAAGCACAACCCTCTCCCTACAGTTCTGATTTCCCAGCAGAAGTCCTGATTCACTGATGGAAATGCCACAAAGGATGACAGGTCAGCACTGTGTTACCTTGAAGGTCCCAGGGAAACTCCATTCAGCATTTTCTCCAGCATCTCCAGCTTCATGGAGCTGTTGAAGCACCAGCATCTTCCTTGCTTGGAATGCACACTAGGTATAGTCAGTCACTCAGAAAAGCAATGATGTGGAGGAACCAAGTGGCATAACGGCTAAATTAAATAATAAAATAAAAGCATAGAAATACAAGCCAGAGTCAGCCACACCTTCAAAAAGAGGAAAGGCTGTGTAAGCAGAGTTAACAGAATGTCACAAGGCTTGTTCAAGAGCACAGGCTCCAGCAAGAATCTGTGGTTTTTTTCATTTAGACATTTAGTCTCTTTGCATTCATACCCATGAATAGTTTGGTTTTGTCGCGGGTTAGGGCTGGGCCGGCCACTAACGCGGACAGACGCTCTCTAACCCCCCCTTCCCCCCCCAAACAGGAAGAGAAAAGGGAATGAGGCAGAGAGACTTACAGATTAGAGGAGAAGAAACTAGAACAGCTTTAATGAAAATAATAGGAATAACGGTAAAAAGATAAAAGTAAAGAATTATCTACAACTATAGATAGTAGCCCGATATCAAACCCGACTCCCTCCCCCGATAGAAATCCCCACTGGTGCTGCAGAGCAGGAGGCGCCGGGGAAGCCCCAGGCTCAGCGGCGGCGGGGAGCTGGATACAGGGAGCTGGATTCGGGAACTCAGGATCTGGATCAAAAGCAGGAGGTCAGATGGAGTCCTCTCTGGACACCGGCCATTGCAGAAAAGAAGGGCGAAAAGGCCGAAAGAGGGATGAAAAAGGGACGAACAAAAAAAGGGACGAAACTCTCATGATCGCTCAATTTATACTAAATATGACATATATGGGATGGAATACTCTCATTGGTCACCTGTCCTGTCTATTACCCCCCAGAGGTGCCACCTTTTACTTCCTTGTGCCCCCCTCTTACTACCCAACACCCCCAGCGTGGCACACAAGAGCCAACAGTGGCCTTGGTCACTATAGGAATAAGTATAAGCAAGAGCCTTTCTACATACCAGTCCCAGGCAGTGACTGTAAACATCAGGGGTTATCACTGCCAGTAGCACACACTGTCTGCAAAAACATGCTGCTGACTTCAGAACGTGCAGCCTTTTAGAAGACACTAAACTGAAAAGTAAAAATCACTAAACAGGACTGGGTTTTTAACTAAACCCAGGACAGGTTTGCACATACTTACCCTTTTCCTTCTCAGCAGTAGTGAAACTAGAACAGTCAATCCTCATTCTCAGTGCCAAGCTTTATACCATGAGGCAGTTAAGAGCCCGAGATAAACCAAGACACATTCTGCTAAAGAGAAAACCAACCTGGCTAAACGGGCCCAAGCATCATTTTGAGGCAGCAGCCCCTGTTCACCCTTTGCCTGATTTTTCAGGTGTCCCCATCAGCCCAGTTTAACAATTGTTCTTTTGATGTGGCCTTGATAATCTATAGCACAAAGCAGAAGAGTCAGCAGAGACGGAACAAAGTGTTACAGCACAGCACATGCAGAAAGATGTTTTATTTGAAAATGTGGAAAGGTTGATACAATATACAAATTGATATTGCTGCAGCTTGTAAACAAAAGAACAATGCAAAGAGCACTGCTGTCTTAGAGCATATAATCTGATTGGGGAAAGCACTTTGTAATAATTGACCTGTTCAAGGGAGCTTTCTCATAGCAAAAATAAAGGAGAAGTTAAAGTGCATGGGGAAAAAAAGACTTCTGACTTCATTTTCTTCCTCTAAAGCTGCAGAATACCTGAGGGTTAATGAAATGTGAGTACACAAAGCTGCAGCTAAAGCTTTGCTTCGTAACTTTACCTGCTTTCCCCAACCACCTGAATAAATCAGGTATGAATGCCTTTTTTAAATGGTGAATATGAAAATAAAAAAATCCTGTAACATCAGATAAAGGAAATACCCAACTTCATTACATTTTCTTAATGAAACACCGACACAGCAGGAAGCTGAAGAGGGGATTTGCAACTGAGCAGTAGATAATCCCACTATGTGTTTCAAATTTAAAGAGGATTTAACTTATCAAAAGTTTTGATAAGAGATGCTACCTTCACCAATCTACAGATGTGATATAAGAGTCCAAATATAATGAAATGGGTTGCCTTATTCTACAAAAATGCCCATATAAACATAGGGTACACTTCCATCCTCTAAGCTAGTACACATCACCACTGGAAGTCATCACAGGTTGAAAAAAAAAAAAACCCACACAACTCAAACAGAAACTCAATCAAAACAAACAAAAACCCACCACAAAACCCTCCAAAACCTTGGGATTTTGATCACTTACATCACTAGACTTCCAGAAGGCATCTCTCTCTCTACATATACACACACACACACGAGTATTCATAGAAAAATGTTTTAACACAAATTCAGCAGTTACAAGAGTAAAGCCATTAAGCGGAAAACACCGTTTCCATGATCAGCATCCTTCTGCTCTACACGGGGTCGCTTATGTCATCTTCTTCAAAGAAGACTCCAGATCTCTCGGTTTCTCAAAGAAAGTCCACCTTCTCATAGATCTTTTCAATAAGGGTTAACATGTTCTTCATGTCAGCTGACCACTGAATAGCATTCAGATCCTTTAAAAGACCGCCCTGATTTTTTATCTTCAAAATTTCTTCCTAAAGAAGGGAACAGATAATAACAAAACCAAAGCAAAACAGCTTTCACTGAGTTCAACAGGAAGTTCACTTTCACGCAGCCTAGATGTGCCTAAACACAGCTAAAATAAAGATTGAAAGACATAGAACAAGTCAGTTTTCTTTCCATCAGCTATGGAGATGTATTTCAGAAAACATGGCAGGTCCACTAGGACCACAGGGTTCCTAGGAAGAGACGTGATTCTCTAAATGGCAGGTTCAAAACCAGAACAAACATTCCATTTTTTCAAGTGCAAGCATACAGATTGTCAAAGGAAAAAAAAAAAACCCCAAAACACAAAACCATACTTCCAGCTACTTCAGAACTGCCCTATCTAGCAAAGGTTAAGTGAAGGGAGGTGATAAAAACACATTCTGTTGCCTTCTTTCTCATAGCCAAGATGTCTCTCAAAATATATTCTATGCTTACCTGCAAAGTGGGTGTCTGTAAGCTGTGCTTGGGGAGTTCTGGAAGGTGGAGTGCTCCACTGCCGTTTTCCTGCAATACCTGGAAAGGGAAAAAAAGGAAAAAAAACAAAACAAACCTAAACATCAGGCATGCAAGTAGGAAAATAAATTGGCTGTTATTAGCCAAGTTCTGAAAACCAAGCTTCTTAATTTTGCAACCAAAGCGGGAAAGACTAAAAAGCTCCATTTCCAAAAGCAAATAAGACCTTCCTTACATGACACACTCTGCAGAGACAGCTTGTATGGGACCGCTCTGGAAGTGAGCCCATCCCTCTAGTCTAGACAAGTGCAGCAACATCTACTGGAAATACCTTCCTGGCCTTTTTTTCCTCTTCCTCCAGCTGGTGCTTGAGCACCTGGATTTTGTACTGCAGCTGCTGTATAGTTTCTTCAATGCGGTCTGCTGATCGCACAGCTTCAGTTATTTCCTCCTAAGACAAAAAGACAAAACCAGACGAAAATTCACTTTATAGAGGCAGCGAATCTTTTGCGCATAAGACACTGATAAATCAGCTTCAGCTGAGCCACTGAAAAGCCACCCAAAATCTACACCGATGGTAGAAAAGGTGGGTGAAAATGATCAACACTGGAGAACTCCCCCACAGCAGCACAGGTATAGGCAGCAGTTGGTCTAAAAAGTTAGAACACACTGAGCAGCAGCAGATGGATATTTTCTTTAATTCCATACCTGCAATTGTTCCAAAGTCTCTTCATTTGTCTCAAGCATTTGCTTCTCTGCCATTTGAAGGCGTGTGACATTCTTCAGGTTGCTCAGGTTCCCTGGAGGCACTTTTGAGGTCTTGAAAACTCTCAGCACCCTTTGTTATAGAAAATAAGGAAAATATGATTTCTTTGGAGTTCTTTGCAAAACAAGAAGAAAACTGACTAATGAATTCTGTGGGGAAAAAAAGAAACTCAGTTTTGCCCACCTGTGGCCAGCGAAGTAAAAATATCCACACAAAGAAAAGTGGTCTTGAATTGTTTTCCAAAACGATGTGGAATAGATGTGTAAGGTAGGATTCAGGAACAAGAAATCCCACCATTCAATTTTTATTTTTTTTTTACTATTACACTGACATTACATCATTTCTATACCCTTGGCTTTCATACTCCCCGACTGTAAATTGACGTTAAGTAATATTTTCTAAATTCTGACCTTTCTGATTTAACAAAGTAAAACTAAGTTCTAAAAAAATAGTATTTAACTGCTTTCAAACAAAGATCTTTTTAGTAAACTCTGTAAATGCTTTTGTGGAACATGATATACAGTTTTACGCCAGTGGAAGATTTTTAGCTCACACTCAAAGACCCTTCTGATTCTGAGGAAGACAGAGTAGCAGCAAATGCAGAAGTAGTTAAGGTGGGCCTTTCAACAACTCTTGCTTGTCCACTTCAATCAATGTACAGTCACGATATTTCCCTTCTTGATTTTGCACTAACTCTCCTTTCCAAGATTCCCTAAATGTGACTGCTTCCAGCAACAGTTCTGTAAGCATGGTACAAACCAACTGGGTAAACTAAATTCCTTATCTCCCTTTTTTATTATTTAAATGTTATTTCTTACCTTTCTTTCAGTAAATTTAAGTGCTTGGGAACATCATCGTTTCTCGAACTATGTTGGCACAAAACAGATCTGGAAAGAAAGTAAAGGCAGAATTTTCATCACAAAGCCTACCAGCAGAGAACACATTAAGTGAGGAGAACACAGTCAGAACTTCTCTAGATAAAAATTTCCAACTTCACATAGAAAGTCTTATATGATACCAGATAAAATACACACAGCCTACTTACTATACTGCCCCCAAAAGTTTCTGTGCTTTTCCAGTTCAAGTAATGTTACTATTTTTACTTTATTTCATGGGGAAACAAAGAAGAACCACCAGGATATTTGCCACTTACAGCATTACTGAATTCATTACAGTTTCCAGAAACTGTCTACTGTTCTCGGAGAGGGGCTGCCAAGACCCTATCTTAGCGCTTGTTAGCTTCACCTTTTTTGAAGAACCTTTTTCTCCTGTTAACACAAAGGAAGCAAAGGAAAACATATGATTTGTCAAGCCTAAATAGACAGTTTTGTGACTCAGTTCAGCCAGATCATAGTCAAAGGTGTAACAGTCAAGATTTTTCCACATCACAAAGCTATCAGGTCAAATCCACTCACATTAGGTGGTATTTATTATTTGGAAGTCCCTGTTTAAGCTGTTTAAAAAGCACAAAATGGAAAAGGTTCTTATCAGTTTCACTTTTAATAGATACTTTCCCAAAATCATTCACAGGACAAGTAAGAAAACATAGAATGAAATTAAAAAAAAAAAAGGTGGAACATGCATATGCAAGAAACTCAATACAACAGGGACCTCATTTTTATACTCAATAAAACAGGTGCGAGTCTTAGGACAGAAGTTTAACAGAGTGAATCTGTGAAGCACAGATTAAAATATTCCAGGTGCTTGTGGTAGAATTTTACCAGAGCACAACACTCTTGTAAACAAAAACACATGATTAATACATGCATATACAACACAATATCAATGTCCACTGGCTAGGGCTGTACTGCAAATATTCACCGTTCAGAAAGAAAACTTGGAAACTTATTTCAGTGACATCTCGGACATCTGTGATTTCAATGCAGCAGTTATTACTTTTGATTTCATTGTCTTGTCAAAATAATGACTTCACACATGACAAACACAAGAATAGAATCCTACCTGCAGGGGTGTGGTCTTCATGCTCCTCAGATTTCCTTTTGACTGTCTAAGAGAAAAATTTATAGTAAACGTGGTAAAATTTGAGACATCCTCTGCTGTTCAACCATTCATCTCCTGCTAGCAACCAACTATAAAAAGGGCTGTGAAAGTGTGTCAGTGCCTGACAGAAATCACTGAACACAAACAGAAATCATAAAATCTACAGAGGACATCATCTGGCAAATTCAATGCAACTAATGCCTCTATTTCAGTTTGAATGATAATTCAATGTTGAGAGAGGCCACAGCAAAATTGGTAATTTTCTGTAAGTCCAGGAAAAGTGAGAAGTGTTTTGATTACGGCCCACTTTTTGGTTTGTTCATTTACTGGCTGTCATCATTCAAATATTCCAAATACAAACATAGAGCATTAACAAAGAGATTAAAAACATCTCAAACAAATGCTTAACATTTTCCATATGACAAAAAAAGTTAATAGTTACAATAGTTTACAAACAAAGTTCAGTGATTGTGCTTTTAAAACCAAAAAAAAAAAACTATAAGCAGTGCATTACAAAAAAATTAATTGCCAAGATCAAGCAAAACTTCTTTAAGTGGCACTTCTTCAAGGTGAATTGACACAAGTAGAGGTCTGAGATTTGGGCCAGTAGCAGTCAATGGTATTACCCAATCATTATTAAAGATGTCCATTGACTTTCCTGCTCATTTTCATATGAAACTGCAAGACAGTAACTCATCTCAAGCAGTTTAGGGAAAGCAATTCACTCCCTAGGTTTTCCCATTCCAGGAATGAGGTCATGAAAGAAATGCACAAGACGCTTGGCTCTCCAGCCACATCTCGAGACCACGCTGTTCGCAAGTTCAGCAGCTAAGGAAGCTCTCTCAAAGAGAATGCTGCCCAAGCCAATCGCAAGACACGCGGAGACCATTTTCAAAACTCATTAAGTATCATTTGAGGGGAATGAACTCTGACTTTGTCACTCTGTTCAAACAGATGCTATGCAGCTGTTCAGAATGGCACAGCCAGTTTGTCTTTCTATTGATGCAATGCTTCCCTCTACTTCACCCTGGCACAGCAGCACACAAGTAGGAGTTCCAGAAGCCAGGAAGGTTTTCTCAGGAGGACTACATTTAGTTAATGAAATATTCTCTACAAATTCCAGTAAAAATTTTGCAAAAATGCCTTTTTCTTCCCCCCCCATGCTTACTTTTCTAACTTCTCTGATCTGATATAATGATTACCTTTCTTTTTCGACCTTGCTTTGCTCCTTCTCTATCTACTTCCTTTTTCTTGGAAGGCCCCGGTTGATTTGGCGATTTAAATGGTTTTTTTGCCGATGCCCCGCCAGGGGTTTTCCCCGTTTTACTGGGAGATGTGTGGTGGCGTTTCATTGTCTGCAAGCCAAAAAAAAATACCAAAACCAGAATTAAAATCCAGCAGTTTTAATCCATACAGTAAAAAATAAACACAAAAAAAACCTGAGCACTGCGCCTCCCTCTATAGCAAGTAGTACCATAGGGGAGGCCACGTCGCGACAGCGTCCGGACGCCCCTCGGTTGGGACAGCAGTCGCAGCTCCCGTTAGGCGCGGACTACAATTCCCGGCATGCACCGCGGTCCCCTTGTAGCCGCGGCACAGGCTCTCCCTGCGAAAAGCATACCGGGAATTGTAGTCTTCACCGCTAGCACCCGCTTTCCCTCGCCCGCCAAGCTCCAGCTCCTGCCGAATAACGCGGTGCGAACCTCTCCAAAACCTCCCACACGGGCTCACGCTACCTCAAAACCCGCCGCTCCGGCGCCTCCTCAGCGTTCCCGCCGACTCCTCCTCAGAACTCACGAGCCGAACCCTCCGCCGACCGTTTTAATTTCCCTCTTCGCGCGCGGGCGCACGCGCGCTGCCAGCCTCGCGTGCCCCGCCCTTTCTCCGGTGGGAGGGAGGGAGGAGGGAGGCGCATGCGCAGTGCTGGAGCCGGCGGAGGGGCCGGCAGCAGGTAGCGGGGGGCGGAGGCGGGGGGCCTGTGTCCCAGTCCCTCGGGCGGGCAGGGTCGCCACACCCCGGGGCAGCCCCCCACGCCCGTCCTCCGTCCCTATTGGGCGCCGAGGGGGTGTGTTGGGGGGCGGGCGGTGTGTGTTGGAGGGCGGGGCCGGTCGTTGCGCAGCCGCGGGCCTGTGAGGGCGGTGAGGAGCTGCTAGGCCGCGCCCGGTGAGCCGTGAGTCGTGGTGCCTGTCCCCCTCCGGGCGTGGGTGCTGTGGTGTGAGGGGTGGAGGGAGAGGTGACAGGGCAGCTTTGTGGTTCCTTCGGGGTGATGGGTCGCAGCGCCGAGGGGGTAGAATCGCGTTGGTGGTGGGGTAGTGGAGGCAGAGGTTGCCTTCTGTCCTCTCTGTAGGGAACTGGGTGCTCCTCTGCTGCTGCTTTGTGCTTATGCATATGCCACACGTAGCGTAATTATTATTATTTTATCACGTGCTGCAGCTCCAGTGATTCCAATTTTATGCACAAAGGTATCAGGGAAGTGTGTGTTTCCAGGGAGTTGTGAAAGAGATGAAGCAGAGAGGTCACTGGCCCTTGGAGCGAAGCTGTGAGGTGCAGGGGTAGGATACAGAGAGCAGAAGCAAAGGAGCTTACAGCTTTCAGGAGTTACTGAACTTATCCACCGTCTCAGTCTCATGCGTGGTGAGATGAGCTCTGCAACTTGTATTATCCCAGTGTGCTTGCATACCGGGTTTTTTTGCTCCTTTCTTATTTTGTGTAGCTCTGATTTTCGTCCAGCCCAAGCCACCTTTTCCAAAGTGTGCGATATGTCAGCAATTTTATGACAGTCCACTTCCTTCAGAGTGCCTCTTTGGTTTTAAGCATCCCTCTTCAACATTAAGGAATTTGTAGATAAAAGAGAGAGATGGGATGGTGAGAAGGTAGCTAGGCATGCCGTCTTTGTGCCTGACAGGGACTGTTCAGTGACTGATTAATATGGTGCTGCTTAGGGACTGAGATAAGTTACGCATTTCATACATGGATGTGGACAAGTTGTAGGGATGTTTTCTTTGGTGAGAACAAACAGAGAAACCTGTTTTATGCGCTGTCTAGTTGGAAGGGGATGTCTGTCAAATAAGTAAGTGAATAAATACACTTACTTTTTTCACGAGTAGTTGTTTTGTCTTTAGCAAACTCTGTTTCTTTACCTTAAAGGGTTGGGCTAGGTGATTCTTGAGGTCCTTTCCAACCTGATAGTCTGATTCTATGAAACTACTTGATCTCTCTGTGCTCACTTCTCCCATGTTGGTCTTATATGATAATGCAAAATACGTGGTTTTGTTTTCTTCAGCTTACCCCGTACTCACCAACCAGTGGGACAGACATGCTAAGAGCCAAAGATGCGCTCCTGCGCCTGCGGCCCCTCCACAGCACGTGCCTGGCACAACTTCCAGCCTGCCAGCTTGTGTGGCGTTCGCTGCACAGGCAGCCACTGCACCCCGAGTGGTCTACCCTTGCTGAAAAGCAGCTGAAAGGCAAGAATCCAAAGGAATTAATTTGGCACACCCCAGAGGGGATCGACATCAAGCCCTTATATTCCAAAAGGGACACAGAAGACTTCCCTGAAGAGCTGCCAGGGGTGAAACCTTTCACTCGAGGACCCTACCCAACCATGTACACCTACAGGCCATGGACTATCCGGCAATATGCTGGCTTCAGCACAGTGGAGGAGAGCAATAAGTTCTACAAGGACAACATTAAAGGTAAAACAGTAATCAGGGAAACAACATCGCCTTGCAAAACAACAGGGAGCACTCATAAGGCAAATTACATAGCAAATGTGATTATTCCAGCCTTGTGAGTTTTGGTTTCTGATAGAATCTTCCCAGTGACTCTGTATTTCTTTATTACTGGGAAAATGGATCATTTCTGAAACTGCTTTTGCTTCATTTTGCTATGGAGTTGGAAAAATGAATGTGTTGAGTGTTATTTTTAGTTACTGTGCCTCAGCACTTAGGGAGACATAGTTTGGCTGCAACCCAGGACCCGACCAGCAGAGCTCATGTAGTGCTTCGCACTCATGCTGTGACCATGAGAGAAGTGTTGAACTTCGTCACTTGGCTAAAGTTCCTGGTGTTAGTGCATTCTGACAATTTGGATTTTCATCTCATATTGTAAATTTTAACTGAACTTGTGAGTACACATGAGTAGTGTCGTTCATGGTGTGTTAGTAAAGCCAGCTTCCTAGAAGTATTGCTACTTTCCTTATTTGAGAGCAACTTTTCACTCTCTTTCTGCAGAGTATTATGCAGCAGTTTGTTTAGCTGATAACCAGAGCATCATCATAATACACTGTTGAGTAAAGCATTGTAAAAACTCTACTAAAAAGTTGTCCTTGATAGAGTGAAGCTTTAGTTTTACACCAGCCATACATCTTAGCAATTGTTTGGAGCTCATCATAACTTTACCAGTCATAACAACAGACCACTGAAAGTTACCTTGTGAGTAATACATCTCTGACACTTTTATTTCCCACTTTATGGTCCCTCCTACTCAAAACACAGCTGTTTATGGGGAGTTTTTCAGGGATTTTTACCTCTTGGTAAAATAGTTAATACAAATAGTACAAATTGTTAGTTAATGCAATGGAGTATTAGCTGCCGTAGTATCCTTTTAAGTATTCGCGATTCTTTCTAATTCATAAAACTCAGTAAATTAAGAAATTATACATACAAGGTATTATATATGTGTATACCTACAAGGTGTTAGAAATCTACAGACAAACATTTCAATAGAAAGATTGTTCTGAGTATATTCTGTCTTACTGCTGAACATTGCTGCTGAAGCAGAAGCACTAACACTGGTAGCACAGCTCAGTTTTTCAAGAATTATTAGAGTTTTGACATTGTGATATTGTAATTTTATCTTGTGTTAATGGTTGTATTGATACTGAATTATTTAGCAGAGATTCTGAATCTGACCTAGTTATTTTTGAAGTATTTTTAAAAATTCAATTAAATCTCTGTTTAGAGGTATGCAGAAAAATAGCTAATTTCTGGCTCTCATAATTCCTGAAATTTCTGTTGCTTGAAACTAGGCAGAAGTATAAATATTTTGTCATGATGCTTCAGAGATAACACCTGGCTCTTTAGATTGAAGACAACAGATGGTGTCCCACAGTGGCTCTGCTGATGTTGAGAAGCCTAATTAGAAATACATTAGATAAAGTTACTTCTGGACACGCGGAACTGGTCAGAGGGTGAAGCCTGGCGGTAACAGAGTTTGGGGTACAGCAACAAGTCTGCCAAGAGCTCTATCTCGTTCCCTGCTTTATATAAACGATTTTCTCCTACCGCAGGTTTAGTAATGCATCACTTGGCTTCATGAATAAACAATATACGTCACTAGAGGCAGGGTAGTAATCTTTGTGCATGTGTTTAGTTTATGGCAAAGAGAGGGTAACACGACATAATTTATCACACTTTTGTTTCCAGCTAAGCTAATTAAAATTTCGCCATATAAGCCCTGATACTGTCTGTCTATGCACATCTGTAGTTTGTGGCTAGACTGTTCTTCATTAATTTGTTAAGCATGGTGAGCTAATTGTGTGGCTGAGCTAGAAGGACTACATTTTTTTTTCCTTGATTCAAAGCTTTTTCATTTAAAGTCTAAGACTAGAAGACCTTGGACAAGTTTGGGGAGAGAACATTGTTTAACATCAGAAATTGGTTTGTCGCCCAAGCCTGGATCATGTAAAATAAAGTGAATACTTTTAAATCAAATTCCAAGGCAAGTCTGTTCAACACTTTTGAATCTCTCTTTGTTGTTTTTTTGTGTTTTGTTTTTATTTTCATTTAGCTGGCCAGCAGGGATTATCTGTTGCTTTTGATTTAGCCACCCACCGTGGTTATGATTCAGACAATCCACGTGTTCGAGGAGACGTTGGAATGGCTGGAGTTGCCATTGACACAGTGGAAGACACCAAAATCCTTTTTGATGGGATTCCTTTAGAGAAAATGTCCGTTTCTATGACAATGAACGGGGCAGTCATTCCCGTGTTGGCAACATTCATTGTAACTGGAGAAGAACAGGGAGTGCCTCAGGCCAAGCTGACAGGGACAATCCAAAATGACATCTTGAAGGAGTTCATGGTCCGAAATACGTACATTTTCCCCCCAGAACCATCGATGCGGATTATTGCTGACATCTTCCAGTACACCTCGAAGGTATTCATTGTTTAAGTGTATTTGCTTCTGTTATTATGTCTAGTTAACTATTTATGAGGCACTTTGGGGAACAAAGCAGGAGATGGGAAGACCTGTCATAGCGAACAGTGATGTGGTTGTGGAAAGGACCGGGAGGAGAAATTAGGATCCCAAATCACTTACAGCGTAAATGTTAAGATTTTCAAGTCAGCTCAAATCAAAGTGAGCTTAAGATGAGCCTAAGCCTGAAAGGATGGCAGGAAGCTTGGAGAAAAGGAATAGATAGGGTGTTCTGTGCTTAGAAAGTAAGAATGCCTGTCGTTAAGAGACATTACACAGCTGTAAGCAGGAGTGAAGAAGTCATAAATCTTGAAGGACTTCTGCTGCAAAATTCAGCATGAGAAGGAAGTAATGAAAAAAGCAAAGTCCTGAACTGAGGGCTGGAGGTTCAGTACTACCTGTTGTTTTCTTAGTTTTCACTGGAGAGATGACACAGAGCCTGTAGTTGAGAACGATACTCACCATGGTGGGTGATTGTTCAAGCACAGTGAGTAGTGCAAAATGGTAAAAGCGCGTAAACATCTACAAACACCACTTAATAGAGATGGGTTGTACTTACAATCTACAAAGAATGGTTTGTTTGTCAATGTTGATACAGCAGTGATCTGATTCCTTCCTTCTGCTACTGTACCCTGTTGTCTTTTATTTTTGCAGTATATGCCAAAATTTAATTCCATTTCAATCAGCGGGTACCATATGCAAGAGGCAGGAGCTGATGCCATTCTGGAATTAGCTTATACTGTAGCAGATGGCTTGGAGTACTGCAGAACTGGACTTAAAGCTGGTCTTACCATTGATGAATTTGCACCAAGGTGAGCTAAAGAAATTTGCAAGTAGAAAACTCACTTTTTGGTAAAATATCTAGAGTTTAATGTCAAATTCAGTATTTTTACTCATGCAAGCGATATTGGCAATGCTCACATTACAGATGGGTTTTGTTCTGGTTTTGTTACACAGTTTCAGTGAAAATATATCAGGTCCAACACTAATAAACTGAATAAAGCTCATGCACAAACCCAAGCATTATGAAGGTCTGTTGTGCCAGTCTGTCTCCGAGTCACAAAGCAAATTTCTGAGCTGTTATGTCTAATACAGTTGTAGCTTTAGGACTGCAGAATGCAGGAAGAGTTCTTGCAGTTCTTTTATGCTGTAGTGTTACTGATTTTTTCATTAGTATTATGTTGAAGTATTTGGGAAAAATGCTTAACAAGGGGAAGTTCAGGTAGTTCAATTTACAGTTGCAAATTTCCTGAAAATAAAATGTAAGAAGAATATTGGATTTTTGGATAGTTACTGCCAAACTGAGCAGAATCACAGTTTCAGTGATCTAGCTGATTTACAGAGTCCTTAACTATATGGTGAGCCTAAAAAACAGAAGGTGTGGTTCACATCGCCTGTTGCACATGCAAACTGTTGGAGTCAGCTAAATTAATCTCTTTCTATGGCAAAATCAAAGTGGATCGTGTAGAAAAAGATACATCCTTGTTTTTGGACTTTCTGCTGATGGAAAATCTCTGAGAGCCTTGGACAAATTGTTTCAGCAGCTAATTCACTGTCTGAAAAGTGAATCTTTAGTATAATGAGTTTTATTGGCTTTAACTGTGCATGTTTACATTTGTAAATCATGGAAGCTATAAGCAGGAAAATGTAGATCAGTCTGTTCCCTGATAAGCTATCCAGTACTGAACTGACGTATGATTTGGATTTTTACTTAAATCATCAGGAAAAGAATGAAAGCATACTTATAATATGTAATACCTTCCTATTATAAATAGTTTGGGAGCGTAACTACGCTAGCAGATCGTGTCCAGCAGCATTCCCTGCCACTAGAGTGTTATTGTCTGTATTAGTGACTTGCTGGAACACTGCTTGGCCTAGGGGTCCCCTAAAACTCTTACTGGGGACAGTTTTAACAGGCTGCCCAGGGAGGTTGTGGAGTCTCTTTCTCTGGAGACATTCAAGACCCGCCTGGACACGTTCCTATGTAGCATTATCGAGGCGTTCCTGCTCTGGCAGGGGGATTGGACTCGATGATTTTTCGAGGTCCCTTCCAATCCCTGACATTCTGTGATTCTAAGGACCATTGTCACTGGCAGTTTGCCTGTAGTCACCTTGTTTGGAGGCTGAGTCAGTTTACCAGCATAAATGCATAGTGCTCTGTAGCAACTAGCATCAGTGTCCTGGCATCTTCTGTCTGAGTTTGGTAACAGTAATTTGCTTGGAGACCTTGCTGTAGGACTTCTTTAATGAAACAGAATGATTAGAATGGTTTCATGTTTTATCCTGTTCATTCTTATTACAGGCTTTCCTTCTTCTGGGGAATTGGGATGAACTTCTATATGGAGATAGCTAAGATGAGAGCTGGGAGGCGACTGTGGGCTCACTTGATAGAGAAAATCTTTAAACCCAAGGATCCGAAATCTCTCCTGCTGAGAGCTCATTGTCAGACTTCGGGCTGGTCACTCACTGAGCAGGTTAGAAATTGGACTGTCATCAGCTTCCTCATTTAAATGCATTCTCATGGTGTGTATCTCAAAGCGGGCTGCTGGTTTTACTCATAAAGATGCAGCTTTCTGAAGAAGGCAACCTGTCTTACTCTCCGTCTGACAAATGCACACACTAGCCTTGGATGCATCTTGTTGCTTACGTAACACAAAAAGTCTTGTTGAGTGCTAGCAGCATTGCTTCCCCAAATGCTGGGTTACAAAATACCTCTGTATTGTGGACTGTTCTGCAGTGCACAGGGCAGAAACTGGAGACTATTCACAAAAGGATTGCAGCATGGTGTTAGTCAGTCTCAGTGCTTAACTTTTAGTTGTCTGGCTTCGTTTTCATTCTGGAATCATTGTCTTAAGCGTGTGTGCTCCCGGTCTAGTGGATACTGAACTGAGAGTAGGGTCCAAACCAACTAAGTAGAGAGAGAATTGCAGAGAGGTGCTTATATTAACTGAGGACTCAGAGGATAAATCTCTCTCTTGGATTTGTCCTGTAATTCAAAATGCAGCGGAATGAGGAAGTCGAAGCACGTTTCTCTCAGGGTTGCTGGCTTGAGAATTCATTTGAACAGCCAAGGAAGTCATCCATGCCCCTGACTTTCACTGCTGAAGAGTGAAATAGTGGTTACAGCCCATCTGTGATTTCAAAATTGGGTGCACTGTCTGCTCTTCCTGTTGAGTTAAATCACAAGAAGATAAATCATTGGACTGCATGTACTTCCCCAAGTGAGGTTGGAGCTGGGTTCCAGTTCTTATTCTAAGGCCTGCTTCTCATGGAGCTGGGTTCCAGTTCTTATTCCAAAGCCTGCTTCTCAATCGAAGTCATGCAATATGAGTTACTTTTAGGTTATGGTTGCAACCACTGTTATTTGGCTTATGTGGTTTTGATTTTATTCTTTTTTTTCCAAAGCAAATGCGATATTTACTTATATTACAGGAATGTGATAAAACTAAAACAATAGAATTTTCTCAACAGCCGCCTTTGCTAGTCCTCCAATTAAATGTATTTTATGAGTGCAAGAATATTAATATTGCCCAAAATGTGTTCAACTGTCTCCCAGTGTCCAGTGTAAATATATTTCTGGCTGGATCATCACCATTTTTCCCTGTCTAAACATCATTGTTCGTCTTAATATAGCTGCTTAGTGCACCTTGTAGGCTTCAGAGGACAAATGTAATTTTCTTTGACCTGCCTTTAGATAGGTATCCACTCCTAAATTAGGTTTTACATTCTTGCTCATCCAAATCACATTCTTCTGTAATACTTTCAGCGGAACACTTGAACTAGAAATAGACTCCAATGTAGATAGAATTACTGTTTCCTTGTAAAATTTTGGTATTAATTGTGTTTCTTTGTGGAAAATAATGGAATTCCAGATCTCATTATTCATTCTGTCTTCTTTGAGGTCCTATTACATTGGTAGCTCTTAATTGGTTTGGTTACATTTCATCCGAACTAAGCATATCAAGAATAAAATGCGCAATCTGAGCTACTGTTAAGTTTCCTCAGTAACAGCATTAAATAAAACAGGCAGCTGCACTGTGTGGTTCTTCACTCCGACAGAACATAAGTGACCTCCTGGAAATGGTAATAACTCCTCTTAGACTATAAGGGCATATCTATATATATATACACAACTCAACTGTCCAGATGTCTGAAAAAGCAGGTAAAAATTTTGCCCTACAGACTATATTCTTTAATACTGACTCTGTTTCTATACCTTCTACTCCAGATTATGTTTGGTTTGGGTAATATCCCAGTTCTCCCATGGGTACCTTTCAGTTTTATACTACACGTGTGACTAATCTCAGCCCCGTGGCAGAACCACTGAGCTTCCGAGCTCTCGTTTTTCCTTCCAGGATCCCTTTAACAATGTCATCCGTACAACAATTGAAGCCATGGCCGCAGTGTTCGGAGGGACTCAGTCTTTGCATACAAATTCCTACGATGAAGCCTTGGGTTTGCCTACGGTGAAGAGCGCTCGCATTGCTCGGAACACACAGATCATAATTCAAGAGGAGTCAGGCATCCCTAAAGTGGCGGACCCCTGGGGGGGATCTTACCTCATGGAGTGCCTCACCAACGATGTCTATGACGCTGCTCTGAAGGTCGGTTTGCGTAACCTTTTACGTTTTGTGGTGAAATCTTAGGTTATAGGCGTTTCGAGAAATGTCCTTTAAGGGACTGTTTGATAAGTTGGTAGTTTCTGAAGAGGGAATGACTTTACACTTGTGCTTCAGGGATTTCTTTATAAATGAACTTCAGAAGAATACAGTGTGTATTTAAAGAGAGACTTGAAATGGCAACAGAGTAGATTTAGACTGGACATTAGGAAAAAATTTTTCACAGAAAGAGCAGTCAGACTTTGGAATAGGCTGTCCAAGGAGGTGGTTGAGTCACTGTCCCTGAAAGTGTTTAAAGGTCATTTAGACGTGGTGTTGGGGGATATGGTTTAGGGGTGAGCCTTGCAGAGTAGAGTTAATGGTTGGACTCAATGATCCCAAGCATCTTTTCCAACCTGAATGATTCTATGATTCTTCTAGTAGACTATGTTCAAGAGGGAAATATCCCAGTGTGGAACAAATAATCAAGCCCTTTAAAGTCCCTTTCACGCTGGAGACTCCCAGTTTGCTGAGATCTGTTTTATGTGTAAGATAAAAAAGAGAGCAACAGAAGTCATAGAATCACAGAATGGTTTGGAATGGAAAAGACATTTAAAGGCCCTCTAGTCCAGCCTCCTTGTTCATTGCCCCGAGTGAAGCCATGCTGGCTGTCTTGAATCACCTCCCTGTCCTCCTCAGCAGAGTTTCTAGGAGGATCTGTTCCATGATCTAATCAGGCACAGAGGTGAGATTGACAGGTCGGTGGTTCACAGAATCATTGAATATGTTGGGTTGGAAGGAACCTTTAAAGGTCATCTAGTCCAACCCCCTGCAGTGAGCAGGGGCATCTTTAACTAGATCAGGTTGCTTAGAGCCCCATCAAACCCACGGTCCCCTTTCTACCCTTTTTAAAAATGAGTGTAAGTATTGTTTTTGCAGTCACTAGGGACTTCACCTGACTCCCATGACTTTTCAAATATCGAACCTGCCTTCGTGTTTACATGTCTACTCATCATGCCTGTGGAGACCTGCTTGAGACTTTAAAGCTAGAGGTTATTGAAGGTTTTGTCACTGAGTATTCAGGCAGACACTTGTCTGGCCACACTTGATTATTCTGGAAAATTTAGGAGAGATTTTTCTGGTTTATCAGAATACTTTTTTTAATAGTATTTTTACCTGCCAGTCATTACTTGCATGTGAAAAGGACTGTGCAGGAGTAGCCTTGCTGGTGGCAATCCTGCATGAAGATACATACCTCGTACAGCTAAACTCAGTGATTCTCCTTTTGAACAAATTACTGCTCTTATGCAAAAAAAACCAGACAGATTAATAAGCTAGTATAGACGCAAGCACTAGCCTGGGACTGTACAGAAACTGTTGGCACATTGTCTGGCATGTGGTTTTTAGGTCCTTGTCAAGTAGGATACTTCTAGACAGTGCCAGGTGTGGTCTGATGGCTGTTTTCAGTAGGCAGTTTGAACGTGGTCACTGTATTTTGGAGCTGGAGAGGCTTCTGCTGCGAGAGCTGAACTGTTCCATGCCGCTTGTCCTCAGCATCAGAGAACTGTCACTGGCTTTTTTTGATTTATTTGTATTGGCGTATGTGTAACGGTAAGGGCTGGTTGGCAGGCAGAATCAAGGTCTCAAGATGCAGCCTTTTCATCCGTAGGTGTTACTGTTGAACAAGATGCCAAGCACTGTTATTGAATTCGTGGAGTTTGCATAATATAAATGTTCTTTTTTTGAGATGTCTCTTAATTTATACAAAAACCTGTAGTCAGAGACACGGAGATATGAAACACTTGTAGAGCACAGGACTGTATATCTAGGTATAATAAAAATTTAGATCATAGTATAAGTGCAGAGATGGACTCACTTCCTCTCTCCTCTTTATTTTTCAGCTTATTGAGGAGATAGAAGAAATGGGTGGAATGGCAAAAGCTGTTGCTGAGGGGATTCCCAAACTTCGTATCGAAGAGTGTGCAGCCCGAAGACAAGCCAGGATTGACTCTGGTAGGGAGCAGGGAGATGGAAGAAGGAAAAACTGCCAATAGAATAATGCCTTTGTATAAAAGTCTTTGTTGTTTGGTTTTTTGTCTTCTTAGTTTAGGAGTAGCAGATTGTGATTGATAAAATAGTAATAGGTTTATGTCAGTGAAAACTTCTGAGAAGAAATAGCAGTGTGTATAAGATACAGTACCAGGATGAAAACAGTCTTGCTTCACAAATATTTAAGACTAGAGTAGACAAATCACTAGGAAGACTATTTTATTTTGGGCCTTCAGTAGTTAATCACTTAATTTCTCATAGTATCTTTAAACTGTGATTTCTAAATTTAAAAGCAGCACCGCCAGCAGATGGCAATATTGAATGATCTGGCCAAATCTCTGGTTTTGCTTGAGAACTGCCCATTTTTCCTGAAGACCAGAAAACTTGCTTCAGATTCAGTGCAGATCTTTGTTTGTAGTGTGTGTGTATATATATATATATGCGCAATATATGCATATGTACACATATAATAAGTATATGTATGTATACATGTGTGCTTATAGCTGTGTTCTGCTTTTTGTAGTCCGCTTTCCAGTAGCAGTCCAGTAACAGAAATTAGGGATAACTCAACCATGAAGAAAGCTCTGTGATTTTTTTTTTGTTTGGTGGATAAATTTGAAGCAGGTCTTAATTAAGACCAATAAAAATAATCAGTAAAGTTCTGTGTTTTCTCTCCCAAGGTAAATTACTTCATATTGCTTTGAAGAGTGTAGTAATGTTATCAGGCACTGCGAATAAAAATGGTTGTAAAGTTCATACTAGCTGAAAGCTAAAATCCAGTTTTCCAGCGTTATAAATTAATTTTTATTCACATGGAATATAGTTAGATAGGAACTTCAATTTCTTATTTATATAGTAAATCAGAAAAGTAAATGCAGAGCAGTGTAGGAGACCAGCGTTTCTGCTTAATTCTGTAAGATTCAATTATGTAAATATAGAAAAAGTAGCTAATAAATATTAGTGAGTCATTACTAAATCAGTTTGTAAGATTAATGTTGTTCTATTAATATTTTTACCAACTAAATATTCACTGAGTTGAATGTTGGTGTCTAATCGTCTCTCATTATAAAATATGGAAAATACAGACTTAAGTCCTTCCTCTAAGAACAAATTTTAAGTATTTGAAATTTATATAGTTATAAAGCAAAATGCTGCTTTATATTGATCAAAATTTTCTTGTCCTATTAACATTGTGTTTTTTCACAGTACTTTGTAAATTTATTCTGAGTTTCTGGTGTTTCCACTGGAAATAGGGGCTGAAGTAATTGTTGGAGTAAACAAGCATCAGCTAGAAAAAGAGGAGGCCGTTGAAGTTCTGGCTATTGATAATACTTCGGTCCGTAGCAGGCAGATCGAGAAGATTAATAAGGTGGGAACTACCTTCTTGAAAATGAAAGTTCTTGTAATTGCAGATAGAACTTGAGTAATACTACTTACAGCAACCTGACCCTCAAATTTGAAAGAATCCACTCAAGTCTTTAGCAAAGAACCTGGATTTCTGTTCACCTTCAGTGGAAATTGATGGAAAATCCCAAGAAACACGGTGTTAGAATCCAAACAAAAATGGTTTTATTACGTTCATTTGGTTTTAATCAGCGTGTTTCAGATAGTCTTGTGAATATGTCTAACCTTTTAAAGTTGGCAACCTTACATTTTCTGAATATGAGTTAGAAAATGGCTACACAATGTTTTGCTCTAAAAATACGTAACATTATTTAAGCACTCAGACTGTTTGTTGCAGCTCGTCAAGTGTTATTAAGGGACGGGGTTGTGGAACCAGCAGCTGACATCCACTTTCATAATGAATAGAACTGTAGTTAACATGGTTTTAGAGTTATTTAACTCTTAACATGACTGAGACACCCTTTAACTTCTAACCTTTTCGAAATATATGGCATATATTGACAACTGACAATTGCAGGTCTCCGACATTAATATTTGAAATCAGAAAGTCTTATGCATTCGACTTCCCAGTTCTCCTTGTAGTTTGTTTTAAACTAAATATGTAGTTTGTTTTAACTTAATATTTTTCTCCTCCCCTTTAGGTGAAGGCTAGTAGAGATGAAGCAGCAGCCCAGCGATGTCTCGCGGCTCTAACGCAGTGTGCTGCTACCGGGGAAGGCAACTTACTCGCACTTGCAGTGGAAGCAGCACGTTCAAGGTATGGGGGTGAATATCCAACCGAAGTCTAAAAATCAATGGTTTGTTTTCATCTTTCAGCTCTTCTTGGGTGTGGTGTCACGTGAGGTTGGTGCCTTGAGATGTTTTGGGTTTTTCTCCTCAGGTGGAAGTGAAAGGTGGCTGCAGTTTGACATTGTAGGATGCCTGTTACATTTCACAGTCTCTTAGGGCTATGCTTTTAATTTCTCACAAAGAATATGGATACAGAGAATCTCCTGTGAAATGAGGTTCACACACGTGTTGCTTACAACTCCAACTTACCGGTTTCGGGATGGAGCTGGGTTTCTCCGTAACCCTGTTGTTTTATAGGTCAGGGAGCTTAAGAAGTGGCTGAGATGTGAAAATGGATATTCACAATCTTATCATGGTCTGTTGCTTCATCCTTCCTTGCACCACAGATTGGTGTGAAAACATTTTTTTGAAAGAGAAATAAGTTTACTTAGCCTGGCAAAAATGTAAAAGATGCTCTTAAGTAGAGCGGTGAGGCATCCTTTAGAGTCTAGTGGAACATTTACTTTTTTCACCTAATGTGCTTTTAAAACTGTTTTCATTCCTACTTCAAAGTAAGCATCAATCTTTAGAATAGAACACATATGATGTTCTTTAATTAACTAAATGGCCCAGAAATGAGCAAATGAAATTTACTTCTTGGGGTTCTGTCCTATTTTTACTGTGATATCTCAAATCCTTCATTCACTTTACTTAGACACTTTACATCCGTATTTCAAATACATTTTTTTTCCCACAAGAGCTTGTCCCAATTCTGCTAGCAGTGTGTCAGCACCTGCCTTTAAACTGTCAAGGTCACGGGAGAGTAGTGTTAGATTTGCCAGGGATTCCTACCTTCCATTCCAAAAGTGACCACTTCACTGCTAGTTTCTCTCCAGTGACCTTGTTTTTATTATTTGTTCAAGCGTTAATGTCCTGCAGATCCACTTTTTAAGCTGCAAACACAAAACTTCCCTCTGCCCCTAAACTATATATGGGACATGACCACAGAAAGAAGTTGTCATGTGTCAGGGGTTAGGGCTGGGCCGGCCTCTGAACACTGATGGATGCTCTCTAATCCCTCTCCCTCCCCAAGTGGGAAGGGAAAGGGAATAAGGCAGAGACTTATGGATTGGAGAGAAAAAAATACAACAGCCTTAATAAAAAATTACCGTACTAATAAGGAATTTATGAAAATAATGAAATATATACAAAACTGGTATCGAGCCTGAATCTTCTCCCCTGACTAACAATCCCCACTGATGCCGCAGAGCAGGTGGCACCAGGGCAGCGCCAGGCTCAGCGGCAGAGGGGAACTGAACAAGGGCTGGATTCAGCAACTCAGGATCAGCATGTGATAAAGAGTGTTTGAAGGAGGATTGTGAGCTCTGTGAACATTTACAGGGAGGCCTTCTGTTAGGGGCAACATGGGAGAAGATGTTTCAAGTGAGCACATTCATCCTTCACAAGTAGCACACAAGTAGGCCGGTATCAGCAGCATGTTAGTGACAAATGCCTGTCTCCTACTAAATGGAAAATGATGCATTTTGATCATGAAGGTAAGAATCATTGTAGAATCATAGAATGACTTGGGTTGGAAGGGACCTCAAAGATCATCTAGTTCCAACCCCCCTGCCATGGCAGGGACATCTCCCACTAGATCAGGCTGCTCAAGGCTCCGTCCAGCCTGGCCTTAAACACTTCCAGGGATGGAGCATCCCCAGCCTCCCTGGGCAACCTGTTCCAGTGCCTCACCACCCTCAGGGTAAAGAACTTCTTCCTTATATCTAGGCTAAACCTACGCACTTCCAGCTTCCACCCATTGCCCCTCGTCCTGTCCCTACAGGCCCTTGTCAAAAGTCCCTCCCCAGCCCTCTTGTAGGCCCCCTTCAGGTACTGGAAGGCTGCTGTAAGGTCTCCCCGGAGCCTTATGCTTTCCAGGCTGAACAAGCCTAACTCTCTCAGTAATTCAGTTGAAATAAAAGGAGTAACATAGAACTTTCAGTGTTGAACTGTCGCAAAGACTCCATGGACTAATACGAAGATTTAAGTGCTGACAAACACAAGTAGAGAAATCATTTTATGATTGTAACCGAGGTAATAAGGCAGGCCAAAGGTGATAGGGAATGGGAGCAGTGCTGCCTCCTCTCTGTGCCTCATTTCTCTTGAGAAGCCATGTTACAGGAAAACAGGCGTAGTTCGATAGGACTATGAGACAGATGGTGCAAAATTCTTAGCTGCTTCATCCACGGTGCCGTTTTTCTGTCCTTCTCCAGACTTGCAGTTCCTGCTGTGCCGGCTCTAGGTGATACAAAAAGAAGGCACGAAGTGCAGTGTAGCATGTGGTGCTGCTTCTTTGTCGGCCCAGTCTGTGTCCTTGTGCTACTTTGTCACCTACACAGTGCTACCTCTCACTGCTAGTGAAATGCAAGAGAGACAGTGGCAGTAGCGTGAGACCAAACAAACAGAAGGTGACAGTCCTAACAGGCACATAATGGTCATTGACTTTCTTCCAATTCTTATTTGTGCAGCACAGCCTCCACAGCTGGTTGTGAACCACTGGCAGAGAGTCACAGCTCAAATTGCTGAAGGAGATAGACCCTGTGCCTGGTAGGACACACTGAATTGATTGATATCCTCTCTGGCCATCACATCTGTTGTTGTACTTCATCCCACTGACCTTATTAGAATCATGAGTGGTTTGAGTTGGAAGGGACCATAAAGATCATCTAGTTCCAGCCCCCTTGCCGCGGGAGGTTGAATTGCCCAAAAGATTAGCGAAAAGCTAGGTTTCTCTTATTTGGAAATCCCCTGCTTTTGAGGAAGCTCAGCGTATTTCTGAGCAGTCGAGGGCTCTGATACAGCACAGTAAGTATAGCTCAGTAATTCTGAGCCGTGCAGAAGTTTGTAGGATGCAGGCTACAGTTTATGTACAAACACACTGTCCTTGCCACAAGACAGATTGCAAAGACTATAGGCTGAAAAAGACAAATCAGTTATCTTTTGGTCTTCACTTGAAAATTTCAGTTTGCTTGAAACCACAGATTATGTTACAAAATACCTGTTATTCATCAAATTAAAGGGTGCTACTAGAACACACAGTTTCACACAAGGCAAATGTGAGTGACAGTCGTATGAAGGAAACTCAAATTTATGCAGTAAAGGCAAAGTGACTTTTGTCAGTTTTGCGTAAGTGTCTAGTAGATTTTGATAGGTACACTTTGAAAAAAACGTAAATTAAGAATTTGATAAGAATTGTTGCTTGTGCTACTAAAGTTTTATAATAGTGAGATGAGAACTTTTGTCTTCAGAACAACATTTTGCTGTAAACAGAATTGGGAGAGTTTTATACATCCAAATTTTAAAGAATTTGTCCAATGTTGTTATTAAAAGTGTGCTTTTCCTCTCCTTTAAGAGAAGCAGCTGTATTCCTGACCCTAGTTAGAGCTATACCACTGCGGATGTGTGGATAGCATTCAATGCATCAGGACTAAGAACTCAGCAGGTTTATTTTTTTTAATTCCTATTAGTAAATGGTAGGAAAGTATTAGAGTATTTTAGAAGCTAAACTCCTATTATTACTTAGAAACTCTAGATTTAAGGGGTTGCAGACATTTGTGGCAGGATTTTCAAAATACAGGGATTTCAGAAGCAGTGTTTACAGAAGAAAGAAATGTTACTCGTTTTTTATGCAGTAGACAAACTTTGTCCCAGCTACCAGATTACACTTGAATCAAACTGATAATCCAAACCATTTTTTCACTTGTTACATTAAGCTGTCATTCGCACTTTTACACGGTAAGAACGGAGAAGCACACCACAGCTGTATCCGTGTGTGCTGTGCTTTGATACCAACGTTATGCTCAGATGCTGCCTTCTGCAAAAGAGAAGGAGAAAAATTTCTCGAAGCTTGCAGTTTTCTGTAGAAGAAAAACCACGTGTTAGGCCTTCACCAAACTGCCAGTGTTTACACAGGAGTAAGTCGTCAGTGTTTATGCTTGGGATGTGTCTATATCAGGCTGGAATCTGTTATGTCTCACACTCTGAGGGGGAGTCGAGTATTTCTAGATACTGTTTTTAAGTCGGCTGCAAACTTGCTTTTTAACCTCGGAGAAGTCACTTAATCTAGCACTTATGCAGTTTGCTTTTCAGTTTTTTTTGTTAGCAATGTCAGAGCAATATGAATAAGATTATTTAGATGTCCTGAAAAACAAAACTTGATTATATCAGTGAGCAAGGCCTAACAGCTATTGTAACTCAGGGCTTGCTAAGCTTTCTGAGATCCTACAGGCGCTGTAAAAATCGAGTGTATTGCATAGCGATGTCAGTGGGTTCCAGTGCAATTGTGGACAGGTTGCTTTATAACTAATGCTTTTAAAATCATTGTTAAGAAATAAATTGAAAGAGAGTATCAGACTAAGTCACGTTCACATGCAGCCGTATGGATGCTATAAATTTGGTGTTATGATCCTCATAAATCCAGATAGGAACTATCACTGAGGAAGAAAATGGACAAAAGCAGAGGACTTTAAAAGATACAATTCCAGAAATCTGGCAGAGGGGAGATGATAAGAAGTGGCCAAGACTGTGTCAATAACGCGAGTTAAAAATGTGTGTTCCAGAGCACTAGTGTCTTCCAGGCAAAGCAGGCCAGCTGTGAAGAGTGATACCTTAGAGATAAGAGGCCAGCTTCAGGCATTTGCATTACACTGTTCTTGCCTGTATGTCCTGGAGAGGATTTCTGCCATTTTAGATTAGCACAGTTACAGTTTGTAACTATAGTTGAGTTTGCTGACTGTAGAAATGAGCTAGCAAAAAGGCAAATTAGCTGGAGGGTCACAGGATGAAAAATATCTCTCTGAAGTTTACTGGAGTTACTCTTGCATGTTCTACTACTGGATGACAGTGAGGTGAGTCAGATGTTCAATGACTTCTGTATTCTATTTTCATATAAGCATCCTGATAGCTTTAATACCTTGTTTCTGTATCGTAGGTGCACCGTTGGAGAAATAACTGATGCAATGAAGAAGGTATTTGGGGAGCATAAAGCCAGTGACCGAATGGTGAGCGGAGCTTATCGCCAGGAGTTTGGAGAGAGTGATGAAATTCTTCATGCCATCAATAGGTGAGAATAGCTTCCCAGGAAACCTAAAACAGCCTCACATTTAATCCATGAATATGTGCTACTCACTTTGCCCTAAAGAAATACTCCCCAGACCTGAATGACCTCCTCAGAACAAAACAATGTCCTGCAAAATCCACTGACATGATGTTATGATTTGAGGATTTTATTCAAATAGACTAGGCAGCCATAGGATTAAGAAGTGTTGCCTGAAATCCCCACAGATGGGATTGCTTCTTTTGAAGACTGTGCAATAGTAATCTCTAAAATATTTCTAGCAATTCCTATTTCCAAACCTGATTTTGATCTGTCCAGAAGTTGTTCCTGCAATTTCGCTCTTACTGTTGTTAAAATTATAAGGCTAAAAACTGTCTGGATATCCATGTACAACTTCCAGTCTGTGGGTGTTACTTAGTCATATCACGAGGGAGGAGACATCAGAAGATGATAGCATGTGTCAAAACAGTTTATACTTTTTGTCAGCTTCAGCCTTTGCTGCTGTCCTCTTGGGTAAAGAGACTGAATTGCTCTAGTGGGTGGTGGTGTTGCATGAATCGATTCTTGTAAGTCCCTGCTGTGTTGGGGCTTACACAATAAAGAGTTACAGGATCTCTTGAAAGGGAATTACCTGATGGCTTTCCAAAGGGGATTTTTAGCCTGACTTAAAAGTAGTTGTGCTGGGGGATATCACCTTCAGGTTTTATTTTAAGTATTTATTTTAAGCTTAAATATTTGTAATTGTGCATTTACGATAAAACGAACTGAGTCTTTGAGGATCAGGATGTGGCTCCCTTTTTTACACACTTCCCTTTATGACCAAGGTCATATGTACCAGTTAGTAAACGTGGTAACAAAACCGGGTCTACTGTGTGTCACCTTCGCACAGGCCTTCCAGAGCGAGATCTCACACTTGAATCAAGCGCTGAGTTGCAGTGACTGAGGTGGTCTTAGTCTGGCAAGCTTGGAGCACCTAAAGCTATTCTTTTTGGGAAGGAGCCTATGGGTGGGGAAATAAGGAAACAAAAACATGAAAACAAAACAATACAGACAAAATGATTTTAAGATGTCAAATTAATTTAGTTACACTGGTACTCTCAGCAGTCCTTAGGAATAGACAAGGCAGGCCCAACTCCTCTGCATCACAGAATTATTGAGGCTGGAAAAGACCTCTGAGATCATCAAGGCCAGCCTACATACTCAAGCAGAAGCTTTGTCAATGTGTTTCTTCAGGCTGTTGACATAAGGGCAAGTGCAAGGTCCTGCACATGAGTTGAGGCAATCCCAAGCACAGCTACAGGCTAGGGGATGAAGGGAATGAGAGCAGCCCTCAAGAGCAGCATTTGAGAGGTGTTGGTGGATGAAAACCTGAATATGAGCCAGCAATGTGTGCTGGCAGCCAAGAAAGCCAGTCACATCCTGGGCTGCATCAGGAGAAGCATGGCCAGCGGGTTGAAGGAGGTGATTCTGCCCCTTTACTCCCCTCTGACGAGACCCCGCCTGCAGTTCTGTGTCCAGCTCTGGGGTCATCAGCACAAGAAAGATATAGACCTGTTGGAGAGGGTGCAGAGGAGGCCACAAAAATGATCACAGGACTAGAACACTTCTGTGATGACAAGCTGAGAGAGCTGGGGTTGTTCAGACTGGAGGAAAGAAGGCTCCAGGGACACCTTATAGAGGCCTTCCAATACTTAAAGGGGGCTTATAAGAAAGAAGGGCATGGGCTTTTTAGCAGGGCCTCTTGCAGTAGGACAAAGGATAATGGTTTTAAACTAAAAGTGAGTAGATTCAGACTAGAAATACGGAAGAAATTTTTTTATCATGAGGGTGGTGAAACACTGGGCCAGGTTGCTCAAAGATGTGGTGGATGCCCCATCCCTGGAAATGTGCACGGTCAGGTTGGACGGGGCTCTGAACAACCTGATCTAGTTAAAGATGTCCCTGCGCATTGCGAAGAGGTTGGACTAGAAGACTTCTAAAGGTCCCTTCCTATCCTAAGTATTTGATGATTCTGTGACATAATTCTTTTTTAAGGTGTCCTACTTCTTATTTTTTCCTCACACATGATGTGTGTTCCTGTCCTGGCATCATCTCCTGAGGCTGTTCAGATCTGTCCTGATAAAAGCTTTATTAAGAGTCATCTTCTCTCCAGACTAAACCACTGGATTATACAGTGATCATCCCAGCCAGGTCAGCATATAGTTTCAAGGCGCACCTGATCCATACAACTCCATCGTAATAGAACAGCAAAAGAACATTGAAAGAACAGTACAATGCTAAAAATAAACTTTTAGTAATATTTCTGAGAAGCGATAGTCTTAGTGTCCCACTCAAATACAGATACTGGCAGTACCTGGATACTGAGAAGTAAGATGAAAGATTATTCTCCGAGGCTGGGGTTACACATTCCCTTTAATACAACAGAAATATGAACTGTCACTAACCAGATGTTTTCCATCAGAGTTAACAAGTTCATGGATCGTGAGGGGCGCAGGCCTCGTATACTTGTTGCAAAGATGGGTCAAGACGGCCATGACAGAGGAGCTAAAGTTATTGCTACAGGATTTGCAGACATTGGCTTTGATGTGGATATAGGTCCCCTCTTCCAGGTATGACTGACTGGGCGGTGTCCAATGTATTTCAAGTGCCGTGATGTTCCCTCTAAGGCTTGTTTTCAACCAAGCTGAGGCTATTACTTGTAATCTTCTTTTCCTGTAGACCCCTCGAGAAGTAGCCCAGCAGGCGGTTGACGCCGACGTGCACTGTGTTGGTGTGAGCACGCTCGCAGCAGGTCATAAAACTCTTGTGCCTGAACTCATCAAAGAACTCAACGCACTCGACCGGCCAGACATTCTTGTCATATGTGGAGGTGTCATCCCACCTCAGGTACGGGTCAACATCATTTCCATCAAGTCATAGGAGCTCTTGTCTTAAGAGACTTTACGGCTTCCCGTAATAGTTTGGACGAGGCAGAGCTAGTGACTAAGACTCATGGCAAGTCCCAACACCTATGGGCCACCCATTTCATTCACTGTTCAGCCTCTCCTCATGTTCCCCATCATCAAGCCTCAGTGTTTCCTCTTATTCCTGCTGCTTGACTAATTCTCCTAAACTGTTGAACAGTTTGTTGGGTTCCCTTGCAGTCAGATCTGTGCATTTGTCTTTAAATTTTCCTTAGTTCATCCACAACATGCCTGGCTGTATCATCTCTAGGGTCATCCTTCGTCTAGAGTGACTCAGACAGATTTTGCATGTAGATCTCCTGCTGTTCCTTTTTCCAAGACTTCTTCCTTTTCTAGCCAATTAGTCAGGTGTTCAGGAATGGAAAGCTTTTAAATTGAACACACAAAACAAACTGTGTTCTGTCTAGCCTGTGGTTGCAAAAGGTTTAGCTTACTTTACATAGAAGTAAGAGAGGCTACACAACTGCTTCCCAGGTCTTTTTGAAATTTCAGGACAACCGTAGAATTGGAGTAACTTAGATCACAAGAGACCACTGGCAGTTTTTGGGTCTACGCCTTTGTTTAAAGCAGTATTTTCAAAATCAGGTATTAGACCAAGTTTAGATTAGGCTATTCAGTTGACTTTTGAATATTTTCCAAGGATCTGGCCTTTCTCGTGGTTGTTTTTTTAATATTTCTTTTTTTACCTCCTAACTACCCTATTTTTCCTGTTTCCCTTGATGCTGTGCTGCCTCTCTCTGAGACTTGTTGCCTGTGCCAGCATACAGAGCATTCACGATTAGAAATCAGTTCTCGATTTTCTGTGGCGCTATTAACTACAGATCCTAAATTTCTTTCTGCACAGGATTACGACTTCCTGTACGAAGCTGGCGTTACCAGTGTGTTTGGTCCAGGGACTCGTATTCCAAAAGCAGCTGTCCAAGTGTTGGATGATATCGAGAAGTGCCTGGAGAAGAGGCAGCAATCGATGTGATGCCGAAATGTCGCACAACGCAACCAGCCTTCTGACACCAATTGCTTCCAGAATGTAATCATCAGCAAGGGACGGCCAGCCACATACCTTTGGTTCCACTGCCCTGTGGCCTGGTGTTTTGTGCTTTCTAAGAAAGTTGTAAATTCTCTGCTTGTTCTATTTCGGGATTATTTATATATGTACCCACAAGAAAATTTTATCTCTAGAACTATGACTGCAAGGAATGAAGGGAATTCAGTAGGTGGGTTTGGTTATTTTTTTCCAGATAAATAAAATATCCCTTCCAGCTTTTTGGTTGATCTCTTCTGTATGCAGAGAACTTTCGAATTTTTTGGCAGGCATTGTAAGCCTAGAAGTCTTCAGGCAAAATCACCAAAGTTCAGCGGAGCTGCGATTGAAGCCAGCAGCACTTTGATGTTAATGTTAATCTGACTTAACTCTCTTAGAAACATGTAAGTACATAAACCAGAATTTCCAAAGTCAGTAGTTTGCATACTAAGATAGAAAGCCTGTATCTGGCTTTGTATCGATATAGGCTTTGTACCCATACAGGAGCAGCTGTGCACCTCTGTGTACATCACTCCCCTTCCCCAATACTTCACTATTTCTCAAATTAAATTAATCACAGTTCTCCTTCTTCTTTACTTCGTTCTGTATTTTTGCCCAGTATTGTTCAGGCTATCCCTGTCTATTTAGCAGTTGGACTTTTTTCAGGTAAACTGATCCTTAAATTCTCACTATTTTCATCTCCCCTCCAAAAGGAATTTGATTTATCCAAATGGAAAGTCCTTCGTGGCATCCATACAGGGCACATGGGGTGTGAGGAACTTTTAGAGGTTAGTACCCGGCATTATGGCCCTGTCCCACTTTGCTTTGCATCCCATCATAACATGACACTTCAGCCTCCCTGGGGTAATGCTTGAGTCTGCCTTACGTGAAAGAGACTGTAGCACACTTCTAACATGCTGAACACCATCGTGCTGGGGTTGAACTAGATGATCTTCGAGGTCACTTCCAACCCAAACCGTTCTATGATTCTCTGATACTTTATTCAGAATGAGATTTTCTGCAGTTGGCTGGAAACTGCAAATCCAGTTAATGGTATCCAATTCATTGTATGCCCGTTTCTGAGGTTGCGACTGATGAGATCTTTACTTAAGTTTAGTGGGGCAGATGCCCATAGTCTCACACTGCTCAGAAACAAGGAGGTTAAGTGACTTGCTGTTTTCTTCTCTCTGTCTTTCCAATTAAGGTTTAAAATACTAAATTTTAAAGTATCACAGCTCTTTACTGTGAGGATAACAGAGCACTGGCACAGGCTGCTCAGTGAGGTGGTGGAGTTTGTCTCCAGAGACTTTCAAAACCCACCTGGACGTGTTCCTGTGTGACCTACTCTGGGTGATCCTGCTCTGGCAGGGGGGTTGGACTAGGTGATCTTCAGAGGTCCCTTCCAACCTCTAATATTCACATTCTGTGATTTCATGATCCCAAACCATTGCCTTGAAAACTCCTTCGGGGTTTATCCTCAACTATTTACAAGTATCTGATTCCCTCCAAGGAAGATCGGTAAGGTTCAAACTAGGATATACAGAAAGTGACAACAATTAAAATATTCCATTATGTCTTTTCACAAGCGTGTGAGCTGGCACAGGCAGGATGCAGGAACAACCGCAAAACCACAAATTAAATGCAAAGAGCAAATTTATTTTCATTCCCTCGCCAGCCAGGGGATCCCAAAGCAGTCCCTGGGCAGAAGCATGAAAGCAGGGACACAGGCGCCATGGAGTTCAGTCCATGCTAGAGGATCACCAAACCCGCTGGCTTTGCCTCTTTGTCAGATTTGCACAGATGTAAGTGTGGCAGGTACTTTTCCCCCTAGCCGTGAGTCAGCAGTTGCCAGGCAGATTTCGGAGATCTGGAAACCTGGGCTGGCTGGGAGCTGGCCCATCACCCTGGGAACACGCCCAGGAAGTTGGCTGGCAGGCAATGAGGGGCCGGTGTGGCTTGATTGACCACAGCTCATACTCGACGAGGCTTTAAAACGGGGTTTTTGGGAATTACTTCGTAGCAGCAAGTGGCCCTGTAGGTCGGGGTCTCCAGTCCCCCCCGCCTTGGCCTGGGACGCCTTTCCACGGACTATCCTCATCTTGTATAAGGTAGGCGTCTATGATCTACATCACTATTCTCTTGTTTGGGGGTTGGGTGTAGTGAATTAACGTGTTTTTTTCCTCAACCAATATTCGAACCTTAAAATTTGGAGGAGCTTTCACTTATTAAATAAATCCAGTTTAATTACGCGCGTGGATTTATTTTTTTTCGGAATAATGGGGGCGCTCCTCACCACGTTCATCACGTTAATTGGCGCAGCGAGCAGGGTCGTTTCGATGGAGAAAAAATTAAATCACGGCTGCCCCCCGACAAACCCGGGTGTAGGAAGGGTCGGGGAAAACGCCCGGAGCCAGCCGCGTGGTTGTGAGCAGGCAGAGCTGCAGAGACAGGCTTTTCGTGCCGAGTTAGAAAACCGGAGTTTAAGGTTGGAACTGAAACAAGAAAGGGAGCGGACCCGGCTGTTGGAAGAGAAAATGAAACTAATGCTGGCACAAGCGGAGGGAAACGGGCGGTCCCGCCTTAAGACGGAGACCTGCGGTCCGCGGGGTGGGCATCCGCGGACCGTGCTCAGTGCCACAGCCTGGTCGGGACCTCAGCTTGGCGAGCTGCAGGCGAAATTCTCCCGTAAACCAGGTGAAACCGAAACTGAGTATTTATGGCGTGTGTCTTTAACAGGCGGGGATCGCGTACCGCTAAGTGATGAGGAAGCCGCTGGGTTTTGGGGTCCCGGAGTTTCTCTGGCCGGCGGACCGGCGGGCGACCACTCGATGACGTGTCGTGTGGCCTTCTGGGCTGGGGGTATCGACCCCGGAGAGAGAGGGGAGCCCGTTGTTATTAAAGTGAAGGGGCTGCCCGGATTGAGTGAGGGTATTCACAAGGCTGCGTGTATTCAAGCGATGTACGCGCGCGGCCGGCAGGGCGTCCCCGTGGCGGCGCCGGTGGAGCCGGGGCACCTGAAGCCTTTGATCAAGGGGCTGCCGGGTGCTCTAAAAATCTACGTGAGCACGGTTAAAGAGAGGATTCAAAGGGTAATAGACGGGAACGCACAGAACCGTCACGCCCCGGGGCATGTGCTCAGCTGGGCGGAACTGTTACACGAACTGGTCACTTTTGGCCGTGAGATGGGCTGGACGGACGGAAAGAGGCGAGTCCGTCCAGCTCGGGCGAGTCCGTGGGAACGGGTGAGCTCCGGGCCGGCCCGGGGCGCTGATAGAGCCCGGGTCTGGCGAAAAGCTCTGGCCACGGGTGTGCCGAGAGCGCTGTTATGTAGGCAGTCCACGGAGCACATCGGGAAGCTGGTGGGATTGCTGACAGAAGTTCCTAAAGCATCGGCTCCTCCCAGCGAGGGGGCAGTTCACCCATTCGTGCCCCCGCAGCTGGGGCAGCCGCATTGAAATGAAATACTCCTGAGACTTTTCAAAGTGACAGTGGGTCACATTTCAGTGGTTCAAGATTGGGCCCGAGGGGAAGGCATTAAATGGGTGTTCTATACACCATATCACCCCCAGGCCAATGGGATCGTGGAACGTACTAATGGACTGATTAAACAGCGTGCTGCTGTCTCACTTCCTAACTGGGACACACGGTTGGCCCAAGCAGTTCCCATTGTTAATAGCCACTGGAGAAGCTTTGGAAATCCAAAGATTCAGGCATTCTGTCTATCAGAACCACTCATGGGTGGTAACTCTGAACTAAGAATGCGCAATAACCTTGAACAGGACAGTAAATCAAGCCGGGTACCATCACAGATATCTGTGGGACAACCAGTCATGGTGACGTTGCCCTCGACAGGCATTGTGCCCATGACCCTGGTGAAACCTAGAGGTTTATTTGCTTGGGAGGCCCTAGATAGAAATGGAAAACTCCACCATATTAGTGTCCGTTGGATAATCCTGGACTTCTAACCCGAAAGCCCAGCCCCAAGAGGCTGAGGTCTGCTTTTGTGTTCTCTTTTAGGACAATGAAGACAGACCCCTCTGACCACCAAGTGAAGACAACAGATGTGAAATGCTGGGCTGGTCAGCAGATGGATGTGGTGTCCGTGTCCTGAATGCCTATGTGGACTCGATTGACTAACATGGATGGAAGAACTCGATGGCAATTGTTGCCACAGTGGAAACTGCTTGGCAGAAGGGATTTCAATATGTTTGGGTTTTCTGGGCCAGGTTAACCAAGAGAAAAAGTTGTATTAAGTTAATATGGAAGGTGGTTTATTGTTATACCTCAGTGTTTGAGAAATGTATCATTGCATATTGCTAACTTTGTTAAGTGTTGACATATGTTTGGTGCTACTTTTTACAGCATTTTTGAGATGTCTTATGTTCTATTGTAAACCAATCCTGAACTGGGGAATGATGATCTGGAGCGAGTAATCCTCACCAAGACTGCACCCCCTTTTAACCTTGGAGGCAAGAGGTGCCTGTACCACCACTTCAAGGAGAGTCGAGGTATGACTGTGGTCACGGGGTGGATTGTGGCAGGTACTTTTCCCCCTAGCCACGAGTCAGCAGTTGCCAGGCAGATTTCAGAGATCTGGAAACCTGGGCTTGCTGGGAGCTGGCCCATCACCCTGGGAACACACCCAGGAAGTTGGCTGGCAGGCAATGAGAGGCCGAGATGGCTTGATTGACCACAGCTCATACTCGACGAGGCTTTAAAACGGGGTTGCCGGCGGCCAGTTTTCGGAATGGCCTCATGGAAGCAGCTGGCTCTGCAGTCGGGGCTTAATCTCCCCCTTGGTCTGTGATGCCTTTCCAAGGACTATCCCCGGGGTTGAGACTCTTCATCCTTTGTAAGGTGAGTGTATATGATCTAGATCACTGTTCTCTTGTTTGGGGGTTGGATGTAGTGAATTAACGTTTTTTCTCAACTGATATTCGAACCTTAAAATTTGGAGGAGCTTTCATTTATTAAATAAATCCAGTTTAATTACGCGCGTGGATTTATTTTTCGGAATAATGGGGGCACTCCTCACCACGTTCATCACATTAATTTCTCACCATGCTTTGATCTTCCCCACAGCAGGACGGGAATCTCAAGCGTGATCAGTTGGGTGCCTCTACGCCCACCACAGGCCAGTTTTATCAAAACACGGATGCTCCAGTCATCCAACACACAAGGCCAAATGACAATTAGTATGATATATGTGGTTTTTTACACCCCATCTGCAAGTCACTTGAGTGTGTTTACAATCCTTGCAGATTTTCCATTGTTTTCCCACACAAGCCTTCTTGGTTGCCGGCTGAAAAAATAGGGAGCCAAGTGTTGGTGACCTCTAAAGTTTGTAATCATTTCATTTCTTTCTCTGTCTATGGTTTCTTTGCTGTTTGATAATAAATGTCACCTACCTTTGCTTGTACGTTTTTTTTAACACTAGTGATCTTTAAAATCTGCATCTTGTTCCCTTGAATTCAATTTAAAAAATCCCACCAACTTGAATCACCTCAGGCTTGGAGGAGGCCCTTTAAAGCTCCAAACTAGGCCTAGTTAACATACATCAGTGTCTCTTGTCATATCAAGGTTGGAAAACCAAATGATGAGTCTAGGAAGAAAATTATTTTCCCAGCAGGCCCGCGGGGTTTGTATTAGGCCCTTTACAGAAAGAAATAATCAAAGGAACAGATTTGAAGTGAGTCATCAGGTCACTGCCAAAGCAGGGATTCCTTATGGGATGGAAAGCTAAAGATGGAACACGCTTGTCCTGTGTGTTCTCTGATGGTGGAGCAGCACAGCAGTGCATGTAGTGCTTACGGCTTGGTGTCAAGCTCTAGGCCCTCAGTGGTGATGGTGAGTTGGTACAAACTAAACTCTCAGGTGCTGCAGACACTTTTCTCGTCAACATGGTCATTTTAAAATTCCACTGCTGTTGCGGGCTAGGGAGGATTTGGGTTAGTACAAAATCAAATAGCTACTTTTTTTGCCAGCAGATCAAGAGAGGTGATTCTGCCCCTCTGCTCTGGTGAGACCTCACATGGAGTCCTGCGTCCAGCTCTGGAGCCCCCAACACAAGATGGATGTGGATTTGTTGAAGCGAGTCCAGAGAAATCCACAAAAATGATCAGAGGGCTGGAGCCCCTCCTACGAGGAGAGGTTGAGAGAGTTGAGGTTGTTCGGCCTGGAGAAAAGAAGGCTCCAGGAAACCTCATAGCAGCCTTCCAGTACCTGAAGGGGCTACAGGAAGGGTGGGGAGGGGCTGTTCACAAGGATGTCTAAAGATGGGACAAGGGGCAATGGTTTTAAAGCAAAGTGGGGTAGATTTAGATTAGATATGAGGAAGAAATTAGAGGTAGTGGAGGCTTCATCCCTGGAGGCATTCAAGGTGGGGCTCTGAGGAACCTGCTCTAGTTCACGATGTCCCTGCTCACTGCAAAGGGAGTTGGACTAGACGACCTTTATAGGTCCCTTCCAGCCCAACACATTCTATGATTCCACTCTGCAAATATACTGATGTTTTTGTTTCTATCTGAGTAGTTTTGGCATATTGCAGGACAAAGATGACTATAAGCTGCGGGGCTGGGCTCTCAGGCCTTTCCAAAAGGAGTGAGCAAGGTAGCAGCACATTCCTGCATGGCAAAGCAATTTCCCTTAGGAAGCTCCAAAGCAATAGTTCTTTGTCTATGTGCAAGATGCTTTCTGCTTTGCAAATGTACGAGGAATACCGATAGGACAAAGGGCTGCAGCTGTAGAGAACCTATTTTTTTGCATCACAATTGACTTCCTGCAGTGCATTTTCATGAAAGAAATTTTGATAAAGCAACAACGTGAGCTTAGCACCAAGTCCCAGAGCAGTGCCCAAACTGTGAAACAAACTTTCCACTTGATTTCCAGTTATACAGTAACCTCCTGAGCATGGTAGATGGGGCCTACGGAGGTCGAATTTCTGCAAGGGAAATTCATCCATTCCAAGTCTCTCACGGCCTTGTGGGCTGGTGTTTTTACACCTCTACTAAGCCATTCATCAACGCTGAGCAGCGAGACTGTCTTTAATGTGTGCATAAGAGAAGAACCCAAGACCAAGTTGAAGTGATTTCCCTAAAGTCACACAGCAATGGGGTGGAACCCAATTCTCCGCAGCATTAGCCTCATGCTGGAACTGCTAGAATGATGACCTCCCTCAAATAATTAATTTTTTTGTTCTGAAATGAGTCAAGTTTAATTTTACAGATGGAAAACTGACCATTAATGGAAGTGATTTAGTTCTGTAAGTTCTTCCTGTGCTGGGATGGACAAACTGCCTAGAAGGGTTTTTCACAGTAAGGCACGGAATTGCAATTTATTTGAACGCAAACTGGAATGCTAGTTGTGTTAAATATTTAACCTTGTGTGTCATCATCCAAGTAGGGAGATCCATTTATCCTCTATAGAAAGAAAGGAGCTGGAGGTGGCTCGCTCAGACGTGGGTATGCACGTTGTGAACTTGCACTGTTTAGTGAGGTAACTTAGTGTGTGAGTGCGTTAGATGCTCTTGGACTTTTTGCCTTAAGTATTTGCACCGGGATGACTGAGCTGCTGATTGCAAATAAAAAATCCCCAGAATGGCTCCTGAGGTAAGTGCTTCCATCCTGCTTCAGTGTCTTAGAAGATCACAGAATCACAGAATGTTAGAGGTTGGAAGGGACCTCAAAGATCATCTCACTTAGTTGACAACACAGTCCAAGACCAAGCAGGAAATGCCATGAAATTAGTTATAATTTGTCCATAAATTAACTGCATTAAACTTAAGAAAAAACTACTCCCTTGACATTAATGCTGTCTTTGCTTTCCTAGTTCTTTGGTCAGGGCCTTTTTAAATCTTCACAACTATCGAAAATTCAGTCTCTCTGCTGGGGAAGTTTTGATCTGCTTCTCACTGAGTCTGAAAAATGAAAGAGAAATCTGAGCCATCTTTGGTACGTAAATACCCAGACTTTGATTTTTAAAAATGAAATACATAGGTAGTAAATCAGGCAATTAAAGCTTTGTAGTTACACACTAACAATGTACAAATCTTTTGAGCGTGGAGCAGCATATTTTTCATATTACATGTACTTTAAAAGCATTTACAAGTGGATCTGGACCTGTTACGCTCCTCAATTTTTCACGGAGGAATCTAAGGTTACGTTACATAATTAACGTGCGCCTCATTGTTCCGCTCACAAATCTGCAAATAGAGGACGGGAACAGATATTCTGCTGTTTAAAATAAGCATCAAGCAACCGAGCAAGTGAAAACAAAAACTCTGAGGTGGAAGTTGATTATTAAAATACATTTTCATTTTCCTATCAGGTTATTTTGTTAAAAGACCTTGAGTCCCCTTCTAGCGTGTTAACATTTTGTCCACCTACTGACACACTTCTCAGACCCCTCTTTTATTTTATGCTGTTGTCCCATTTGCATTTCCCTCTGCCACCTCCTCACCTCCCCCACAAACGTACTTGCGGAACGTTCTCCTGCCTCTTCCCATCTTCCCAAATAATTTCCTTCAGCTTTCACCCCTCTCAGTTACTGGTGTCTTCTCCTGCTCCCCAAGTTTCTCTGTGCCCTGGGCTGTCAGAGGTGACTGTTTCCCACTTCATATTTGGGAGAGCAGACTGAGTGCAGTCTCATTCAATATGAAGCATCTGTGAGTGACAAGCCAGGACAAAATAATGTCGTCCTGGAGGCCACAACTTTTTACAAATAAATCTAGTTTAGTGGAATATTTATGAGAGTTGGTGACACTGCCAGTGGCAGGAGTTAGGAGCAGGCAAGACCCTTAAATTTTCCTAACCCCTGACTTTGTAATTAATCAGTGTTCATCACAGCCCATGTCTCACTTTGTTCTTTCATAATCCACACTCCCCAGTAACAGGAATTCTCATACCCGGAGCAGTCTTTAAGCCTACCTTTTAATCCTGTTCTTGGTCTTACCTTTAGTTTATGAAATGAAACTTATTATTAGGGTTTGAGGGTTTTCAAGAACTCAGAGTCCATTCGCTTTTGCTTTAGATTGTTGTTTAAAATCTGTGCCAAATCTGCCTGTGATTTAACTCTTCTTGTCTTCACCAAAACTAATGCAGATATAGATGTGGTCGGCTGAGTAAGCAAGGGAAGCAAGAACTGCTGCAGGTACCAAGCCACCTTTGGCACAGCATTGTGAACCCTAAGAGATGTGTTTATCTCCTTGAAAATCACAACCAGGAAGTCAGAGAGAGAGATTTAAACTGTTGGAGCTCGTCATTTCTACCTCAGAATCAGTTTGTTGCAGGATGAGGTTCCACTTGTACCTATGCTTCAAACTGAATCAGCAAACTCTGTCCTTGTCTCCGGTCGTGTCAGTGCTCCATCCAGGGGGGGAACTCAGTGTCTCAGGAGCTCCCAGCAAAGCGATGAAAGCTAGAAACGTGTCTGCAGGATTGCTTACCACTTGCAGTGTGCTCTACAGAGTTCCCTTCTGACAGCTTTAGTGGCAGAGGAGCTGTTATACCTCAGCAAGCAACAGCATAGGTGCACAATTCCTTTCGTTAAGAGACCCCTTTGCTTCTCATCGTGCTGTTTGTGAGCCGCAGAAGGCATCCTTCGCCGACTGCCACGCTCCCACCTCACCTCTTCAGGCTAAAGCCACTCGGCTCCTTTTCAAGCTTGTGTTTCGAGGAGTTGGAACTATACCTCTGATGGAGCAAGGAGCTGTAGATCTCTGTAAGGCGTTTTGTTAGCAGTCACTTTATCATCTTTCCCTGGCAGTGAATATTTCTCGCTACCCATATGTGTTTCTGTCTGTATTGCTGGAAAGCTACGCTCCCAGCTGGATTTATTTGGTAACACTTTGTGTCAACCTACGGTTTTCTCTGACGGTTGTTTTACTGAGAGAGCCCATGGATTTGCAGATTGATTGCATTAAAAAGTCAAAAGTATAAGGAAAAAAAAACCCAAACAAAATAATAAAACCTTTTAATTATAGCTGTTTCTCTGAAAATAAGTTTAGTTCCATGTTTTCATGTTTAGTACAGAAATCTATTTCCTCTAAAGCGGAAACTCTTAGAAAAAAAAAATAGCGGGGTTTTTTTGTTGTGTAGCTTAAAGACAATATTTGAGAGTTGCTTAAAAATATATACTTAAACCGCTGTATTTGACGTAAGATATGCGGTAACAACCCCTTGTGTTGCATTCCTACTCATTTGGGCCCAGTTTTGACCGACGTGGCGAAACTGTCGCCGCATTTCAGCGCGTTGCCCCTCCCTGGTTCTCCGCCTTTGCAGCTGAAGAGAGACGGCCGTTGTCTCTCCCACTCCACATCACCAACACGGGGTTTTCGGCAGAGCTGTCGGTGCCGAGGAAGTGAGCCCGCCAGCCACAGCCACACTGCAACTGTTTAATCTCACGCCGGAAGGTTTTGCTGAAGATGTAGTAAATGAAAGGGTTGTACGCCGTTGAAGATTTGGCGAACAAACAGGGCAGCAGCGTGACGATGGGCTGCAGGGAATCGCTGGAGTTAAAGATGGACCAGAAGCTGGCTGCTGCGTACGGTGTCCACGAGCTCAGGAACCCGACCGAGATGAGCACGGCCATCTGAAAGGGAAACAGGGCTTCAGTTCTCAGCTTGTACTGACAGGGTCTGATACTCCAGCACGTGGTGTGTGGATGAAACCACATCGGAACGAGCTGGAATACCTGAAACCCTGACATTTGTTGTTGTGACATGAGCACAGGTAACACTGGACGGTGCCTGTATGCTTTTATTCCCACCCAGCAGATCTGCACGGTGGGTTTCTTATAAGGCAGTTGTTGTTTTCATCTCCTTCCCTGGCTGGCTGCAATAAATCATGGCAGACACAGCCCAACCAGCCAGCATAGCCTACCAATAGGCTGGCCTCTAGGAAGCTTGAGTCAGTTCTGCTTTTCTGTAAGAAATAAGCAACAGACTTGCTTATTTGAAAAAAAAAAAAAGTTATATTATAGGGGGCTGGTTAGCTCACTAGGTTAGAGCATGGTGCTGACAACACCAAGGTCACAGGTTCGATTCCCGTTCGGTCCCCATGTGTTGCCTGATCTAGTTGAGAGGCGTCCCTGCCCATGACAGGGAGGTTGGATTAAAATGATCTTTAAGGTCCCTTCCAGCCTAGGCCATTCTATTACAGAGTCACAGAGTGTTAGAGGTTGGAAGGGACCTCAAAGATCATCTATTCCAGCCCCCCTGCCACTGCAGGACCACCTACAGTAGATCGCACAGGAACGTGTCCAGGCGGGTTTTGAATGACTCCAGAGGAGACTCCACAACCTCCCTGGGCAGCCTGTGCCAGGGCTCTGTCACCCTCACAGTGAAAAAGTTTTTTCTAATATTTTTATGGAACCTCCTGTGTTCCAGCTTCCACCCATTGCCCCTTGTCCTGTCATTGGACGCTGCTGAAAACAGCCTGGCATCATCCTCCCAACACTCACTCTTGACATATTTATAAACATTAATGATTCTATTTCTAATTCTACAATATAATTCTATTATATTCTATAATACTCTATGATTCTATGATTAAAAACATCCTGCCACCATACAGAGTTTCTGCACAGCTCTCACTCAGAATAGCCATGAATGAGCAGAGCCAGTCCTCCACAAGCTCCTGGTTACTGCAGGCTCTTCTCATCACTGGGATAACTCACCAATGTCAGCTTCTTCTCCAGTCTGGCTGCATTAGGGATCCTGTCACTATTCTGGATCTCTTGGTATGCTTTATGAACCTTCCAGGCGATTCCCAAGTAACAGCCAACGATGGTCAGTGCAGGCAAGACTGTGCACAGGAGGAACATGCTCAGGATGAACGAAAAGCCATTGGAGGAGTTGTGGAACTTGCTCCAGGCTATGGTACAAGAGATGCCAAATGGCTCAGGGCCATAGTAGCCCCAGCCTACCAAGGGCAGAATGGCCCAGAGCAAGGAGTAGAGCCAGATGAAAGTAATCAAGATGCAAACAGTGTTCTTGGTGATTTTGTTACCTACAGGAAAGAGGAGGAGTAAGAGTGTATGAATCTCATCTCAACCACATGACTTCTCAAACAGAAGGATTCTGGCTGCAAATATGTGTGGGCCGCTGCTGCAATTCCCTGATCTATCATGAGAAACATGATAGAGAGTGTCCATGGGTTGTGTGAGACGTGAGTGCAGCCCTCGGTGCCGATGTAAAGTTTAGTAGGTCAGGAAGCTTTAGAAGATCAAGCTGACCCTACTTGTACTGTGCTTCCAGCCCAGGAATGCCAGAATACTCCTTCCTCTCAAGCATGTCTGCTTGCACACTAATAGGAAGACAAGACAATCTGGTCCAGCAAAACATTTGGGCTCTCCACTCTCAGGTAGTTTCACTCAGTATTACTGAGAAGCCTCATTGTTTAATAAGGAATTTAACCATATCCTCCTAGGAACATTAGGTTTTAACACTGGACTAAAAATTGAGGTTTGTTCCTACAGTTACTCTACTGACACTACTTTTACAAAGTACCTCTGTGAATGTAATAGTCCAAAAGCACCACTACAAGGTTACCAGAAACGTAATTACTTACTGTTAGATTTTGATGAATTGGTAGCAAGGAATCGAATAACGGCCATGGCACACAGGGTTGTCATGCTGCAGACACCAAAAAGGAAACCCATCAGGGCATAATATATGCAGGATGCATCTCCTCCCAGCCAAGCGTGATTCCAGGCAGAGGCAATGGCCAGTGGGTACATGCTGATTGCCATTCCGATATCTGCTACTGCCAAGTTGACTGTAAGCAGCTCCGGTGACTTCAGGAGGGAAGAACGTTTCACGGCTGTAGCAAGGACGGCTGAATTTCCAAGGATCGTCAGGATGGCTGAAAGAGAAGATTCAGCACAGGCAATAATATCACATAGTTAACACACCCATGAAATCCACTGACTGTACAAGGGATGTGAAAAATGCCACTTGTTAGCCCAGGACTAATGTCTAGAAGACAGGACAGACTGGGAGACAAGCCAGAATTCAGGACCTCCCAGGCCAATACCGCACTGTGCCGATGCTTTGAAAACCCACCTGTCTGTATCCGCTATGCCCTGCCATAAAACCTGGTTCTTCAGCTCATGGCAGGGAAACTTGTTCTTTTAGACAGCAGATAGGAAATGCCACTGCTGATTGCTGCTAAACAGGTCAGCATCCTCACCGTGGCATTCCTTCAGCCAGCTCTTGGGTTTCAATTCCTGCCTCCTTGCCAGACAGGCATTTCCCAGCCAGGCTGTTTCCACTGTGGATCTGCTGGATCAAAGAGCTCTTCCGATTTCCGTCTGCAGCCTCCTGTAGCGCTAGCCCACCTTGCCAACTGGGAGAAATTTTGTCATATGAATAGTAGACCACATCTTTGGATATTAGGAAGAATTTCTTTACTGAGAGGGTTGTCAGGCATTGGAACAGGCTGCCCAGGGAGGTGGCTGAGTCACCGTCCCTGGAGGTGTTTAAGAGACGGGTAGATGTTGTGTTGAAGGACATGGTTTAGTGGTGTTCACAGGGCTAGGAAAAGGTTGGACTCTATGATCTTGAAGGTCTCTTCCAGCTGAAACAGTTCTGATTCTATGATACTGTGATTCTATGATATTGTGATTCCATGATCTTGCTCCTTCCTGTCACCACACCATGGCTCTTCACTTCCATGTCCCTCCCCCCTCTCCATGCACTATATCCCACCTATTCCCCTGTGGCTCCTGTCTCACGTGAACAGCCCACACCCACTCGCTTCACTCTCTCGCGGTATCTTGCACAACTCGTTATCAAATAAAATGGACCTTTCCACCTTCATTTTTCCCTGGTAATAACCCCACTTACTTCTCCTTCCTCCTTGAAGAACTCCACCTGTCCTGCCTGCTTGTCCCTTCCTCCCATCTGGTGCCCTCCACTTCCCAAAGCCTTTCGTCTTTGCAACGTATCTTCCACTGGAGAGCCAGCACAAGCCTCCCGGGCTTTCAGCTGCCTCAACAGTTGACATGTGCTGGCTGGGCAGCTCAAGGTACTCGCAGGTCAAGAACCAAAATAACCATGTGCCCACACTGTTCTGGTGGTCTCAGTGCAGTGAGACAGACCCTAGAAATTGTTTAGCCAGAGGCATGCAACAGACCAGAGACTGCTTTGCAAAAGGACCTGTCGGACATACATTATTCAGATATGCCACAGTGCTTCAAAGCTTTCATGACAACAATGTCAAAGGTACACACAGCAAACAACTCTTTTCTTTCAAGTGAACATTGTGCTGGAGCTACACTTTGATCAAAGGTTTTCCTCAGAAGGTGTCCCCTAAAGCCACAAGTGAAGTAGGGAAACAGAAAAGGATGCTGTCATGTTGCCTTGTCGCTGTGAAAGTAGAAAGGCTGCGTTTGCTCACAGAAACCCCATAACAAAGTGCTCACAGAGGAATTTAAAAAGGCACATGCAACAGAATGGAAGAAATACACTGGCATAAATTCAAGAATGGGCAGCGATGTCAAGAGAGAGCCTTAAACAAAACAGAGGTACAAAGCTGAGACCCCACATCCCTCATCCATTCACTTTCTAACCACACGCGTTCACTTGGCACGTCCGGATGTGCTTGAGGAGTTCCCTGAGCTCTCTGAAGTTGCATCTCTGCTCCCACAGAGATACCCACAGTGGCTTGGCATGGGACCACTTGCTGACAGATAGAAACCTGGGGCTTGGTGGGAAGAGCACCCTCCTGCCAAACGGCAGCCAAAAGTTGGGACACCCTCAACTTCAGGAGGAGAATGAGCCCAGATTGCTTTCTTCTGAGAGCTCTAACCACTGCGCAAGAGGTAGGGAGTAGCGATTAGTTTTACCATCACGGGTGGACATCCAGGCCGACCCTCTCTTTTACTTTGACAGATGCTTTTCCCTTCCATCCTGCTGCCTGTGGAACTGGCGGATGCCATGGGACAAAACTGTGAACTGCATCTATGTACTTACTTTTTTGTGAGAAAACAGCTGGCATCCTGGCTTGCATTAGAAGGAAAACACTCTGTTGGTTTGCAAATAGTGATTTTTCTCACCCTGAGTTGTATTCTCTGCTCTCAGCACAACCGAGGGGCTGCACAGGGCAGTGCAGCGCAGGGAAAAGTTTGCAGGAACAGGGATGAGATGTGAAATGCTAAAGCCCAACATTGCTGCCCAAAGGCTCTCCATTAAAGCACATAAAAATATACGTTTGCCTTTCTTAAATGCACCTCAGCCAAGGTTTTCAAGTGAGCTGAAGGGAGGAAAGTGCTCGCATCTTAGGAAAGTTCAGCTGGACTGCGTGCCTAAACCAATTCAGCTCCTCTTCAAATCTACAGACGGTAAACAAATCACCTAGGTACATGCAACAAACAGACAAGGGAGAATCACAAAATCACAGAATTGTTGAGGCTGGAAAAGACCTCTGAGGTCATCAAGTCCAGCCTATAAAACAGTTAAAAAAAGGTTAGCTAAAGTCATGCTGGAGTAGACTGGTAGATATTCCCACTTATATTTCATTGTAGGTCTGCCTTCAGCAGAGCAAACAAGCCATTATAAAAAAAAAAAAAAAAAGTGCTATTTGGAAACCCTTTGCTATTTTACACCAGTTTATTCCACCGAGACACAGCTGCTTTTCATGCACAATAAACATCCCCCCTGCAAGGGTCAGACCAAAGTCAGTCTCCCCTGATATGTCTCATGAAATGGGCTGCCTGATCTCTCAATATACAGGGCTGAGACGCCAGGACAAGTGGAAGGCAACTTATTTTGAATACTTGTGATGCTGCAGAGGCAAACTTATGCTGGCAAGTCTTTAGCATCGAAATAAAAGACTGCAAATCTGAGAGTGAGGATTAATCCTGGCATCCAACGGACTCAAAGGCAACAAGCAGGAACCTGTGTGGAAACAGATTTTTTTATCATTTCCCTCCAGCTTCCTCTGGAGCTGCCGGTGCTGACCACGGCAACCCTGGTGTGTTCGCTCCTTGGCTTGAAGGAAACAAGCAGGCTGTGAAGGCAGAACTCACCTACTATCAGAAGAAAGACCCCAGCTCCATAATCCACTACTGGGTGGAGTTTGGAAATGTACTGCTCCTCCATCGTCCCTTGTGGAAGCGGGTGAAAGATTTAAATCAAAGGTGAAGTGGCTGTAGGGGCAAAGGGACCCTTCCTCATGGTTTGCCTGCTGCAGATGTGAGCCAGGCACTTGGGTGCTGTCAGTGTGAAGGGACTCCTCTGCTTTCTCTTCTCTCCCTCCCTCTCGTGTGAAGCGGGAGAAGCCTGGAGCAAGAGCCAGGCTCCCTCCCTGGGGGAGGCAGAGTGAAAGCTGGGCAGAGCTTCTGCCAGAGAGATCCCGCCTGCCTCACTGGCAGAGCTTCTTCCCACCCAGCCCCTCCTCTCCCACCGCTCTGCTCCTTGGCTTGTCAAGCAACCTCAGAACTCAAATCCCTCCGGAGCGTCGCGGCTGAGCAAAACCAATTGTCGTGCAACCATCGGCAGCCTTGGGAAATCAATCCAGGCTGAGGGATCAGGCAGGGGAAGGAAGGTGGGAAGTTTTGTTTTCCAGCTTTACGGCTGCGTGTGGGAAATATGAGGCTGGTTTGGGAGGGATTCTGTGTTGAAGTATTAGAGGAGAGACATTTGCTGCAGGGGTTTAGAAGGGTCAAAGCCACACCACCAAAGGCAGGACCTTCAGAGCGGCTCCAGGGCAGAACTGGAGGGTGCTCAGTGCAGCGTGTGTGGCTGCTGAGCACCACAGCAGAACCACACTGTGACCTCCCTCCTGTAACACTCCAGTGTTTTCACTTGGCAAGCAACCAGAGCAGCACCTCACATCCAAGCTTAGATGTGGTGTTGGGTGATATGGTTTAGGGGTGAACTTGTAGTGTAGGGTTAATGGTTGGACTCGATGATTCCAAGGGTCTTTTCCAGCCTGAACAGTTCTACGATTCTATGATTTATAACACTTTCTCAGTCTTTATAAACAAGTTTTGCTCCAGGCTCCAAGTACGTGTTACAGGCTCATCTATCGACTTACATGTGCTGGTCCTGATTTTGGTGCACACAGTTTACACATTTGTAGTTGCAACGTCATTAACTTGACTTTTAGCCTGGGCAGCACCCGATGAGCACACTGAAGAGGTGATCTGTTTTAAATGATTTGATTTCAGTACCAGGATATGCTAAGCTGCATTAGCATCATGCTCTGCTCGGCCTATTTTACTCTGTTTAGACATGGAGAATTTTAAGATCCCCAAGAGCATGTAGGCATCTCATGTGCAATCCAGATGGAATTTAGGTGCTTAAGTATAGCAGCAACAGCCTAAATGCTGAAATCCTTAGGAATCTGAGTGACTTCAAATGCCTTGAGTTTCACCAGAAAGCAAAACTGGCCACGCACAGATATGCTGCCACCTCAGCTTTGCTGCATGTCTCTGTGCTTGTTCCCACCTGAAGCTGTCTGGGATTTACACACCAGGGAACCCCACACTGAAGACTCTGAGGAGTTCAGTTCAGCAACCAAGTATGTGCAACACAACACCTACAGCACGGGCCTCAGTAGCACTCACAGCTTTCTCATGGCTCCAAAAGCTTAGCCATCCTCCAGGAGATGGAGAAATCAGTTCCCTCCTCTAGATTCAGACTTGAATACGTGTTTTTCCTGTAAGTGTGTTTTATTCTGCAGGTTAAAGATGCTTCGGAGTGAGGAAAATGGATAATAGAGAGATGTTTTCCTCTCCACTTGAAGCAAGATTGCTCCACACCTAAGTCACAAGATTAGAGGGATTAAAAAAAATGGTATCTGACTTTCTAGTACTGTGCTGAAGGGAGACCTTGCTCTGAAAGCTGATAATGTATTTTGCAATGAACAGTTATGGCACACAAAAAAAACATGCAGGGATAATAGTGGTTCAGTATTGGCCACTAGCTACAGCTTCAGAGGGAACCAATCTCACAGAGGTGCTGCTCAGGGTACAGTTATCACTTCAGAGAAACAAATTCCCTGTAGCTGGGACCACCACCCCACATCCGCGCTCCCTGCTGTCAGCATGCTGGATGATACAAGTTTTGCACTTAGTAAATCTGCCTCCACCACTGAACGGAGAACTTGGGTACCAAATTCAGCATTAATTCTGCTGTCACAGACACAAACCTTATTTTTTTAATGAGACAGAGTGGGAAACTCTAATTTCCCGTCAGAGAACAAGCACTGTAGCTCATAATATTATCAGAATAGAGATTTCAAGAGATGCTACAACCCAATGATTCCCATTCTCAGAAACCACTTCCTCGTGCCAAGCTCCTTCTGGACTGAGGCTGCTTTATGTGTAGTCAGCTCAAGTGTTTCTGAAAAATTCCATTGCTGCAAAGTCAGTAGAAGCACAATGGAGTCTGCATGTATTCATGGCATAGATAAGCACTACGTGATGGAACGGTCCACTGATCCTCCTCCAGAGCTTTTAAAATTCCAATTCAATGTCAGAAATTGCTGGCCTGAAAAATCTGAACAGATCAGACAAAAAGGTTGTGAGGTTTAAACTGGACAGCTAGGAAAGCATGAGTTACGAGTAGAGGGAAGAAAAAACAGGCAGCAAGGACTTTGACTCTTCTCTGACTGAAGAGAGACTGATGTTCCAAACCTTGATCCAATGAAAAAACCATACAGAATCACAGAATCACTGAGGCTGGGAGTCACCTCTGAAGATCATCTAATCCAAGTCTGCTGTTCCGAACATGAGCAGCTACAGTAGACTGCTCAAGGCTGTATCTGGATGGGTTTTGTATATCATCAAAGATGGAAATTCCACAACCGATGGAGCTCCTCTGTGGACAAATTGTTCCAATGCTCAGGTTTTTTTTGGTCTCATTCAAAATCTCATTCACATGTTTGATAACACCTAACTCAAGATATCAAGCACCTACTCATTAGAAGTTCAGCACAGATGTCCTTCACTGAATGTTCCTTGGCAGCAGATATCCAGCTGAATGTGGTGGTTTGTTGCAGGGCTGCTCAAGCATTTGCCGTAGAAACAAGTGAGTATCAGCTTAGTCTAGGAAGGGAGGATATCTACAATGTTAATTATAAAAGTAAGTTCTATTAGAAAAGGCTAAAAAAGGACAGATAGGATGTCTCAAAAACACGCCCAGTAAGGAGAGTCTTAAATAGTTTGATCAAATCAGTGAAGTCTGTTCAAGAAAGAGAGGTTACCAGTTGATCCCAGTTTGGGGGAGAATGTCTGCCAGAGTCAGCAAAGAGCACAGCAAATCCTGTGACAGAAAATAGACAATTCTGACGGTTAATCCAATATAGTGCACACAAACCCATAGCATTGGTATGTTAAATAACACCAGATCACCTCGAAGATACTGGAATTTGACTGTTCACCTCATTAAATTCACAGATCAGTTGCTGGCACTGTTATGGGTTGGGCCAACTAGCACAGTCCTAAGTCATTCCCAGGCACAGGTCAGCTAAAATGGGCCCAAGACCATTCCCAATAGCCAGTGAGGTCGTTGGTTTCACAGACAAAATGACGCTGTTTGGTTCCCAGCCACAGATGTTGCCCATGGGTTTTGCTTTTATGCTGGGTTTAGCTGAGAAATAGAATTTTCAAGGTGCAGTCATTAGATAAGAAGTCACTGTTTTAAGGATTGTTACTGCTCCAATAGAGCTTATAATTCAGATAAAATTATTTGGAAAGTTTCCTGGCTTGTTCTATGTAGTCAGCTCACCTAAAGTTTCATTTTGGCCTTTCCTCTTGAAAATGTGACAGAGGGCTCAGTTCAAAGAGTGAGGTATCACCCAATCCAGGACAGATTTCCTGCATTTCCACTTGTCGCATGGTCCATCTTCTCACTACTGAAATAAAAATACTACATTTCTTTAGGCAAGCAAAGAGAAACCAGAGGCAAGATTAAAACATTTTGCAGAGAATTAGTCCCGGGAGACTCCACTGGCTACACTAGGAGCCTAGTCCTCTTCCATTTTTTGTGGGCACCTTAGATTACACTATGTGGATATTTCATGCTGGTTTAGATGGCATTTGTTTTATTGTGAAACCCTGAACTTAGCGTTCACATGGGGTAGGATTACATCAACAGTTCAGTTACGAAATGGAAGAAAATAAAATAAATGATTCAAACCAGAAGAGTTGACTGATCCCAAATCCAGTGCATTATTCATGTGTCATTTAACAATAGCGAGTTTTACCCGGCATTATCTTTCTCCATGTCAGATCAATCCAGATTATCTGTTTACAACCAAAGCACAGTCAAAGTTTATGTATCTTGACAGACTCAGTTTTTCGGGAACATGTTTTAGGATTGTTTTGTGACATTTCCCTTCAACTTAAGAAAGTACTCTTTAAATTAGACACATAGAAGAATAAAGTCACTACCTACTCACTGCTGAAAGGTTATGTGAAACTTGGAAGAAAAAATGAACTCACCATGAAACGATATATGTATATATATGATGGAAATATATATAAAACAACAATCTTTGATTCTGTGAAGTTTCTATTGTTGATGTAAAACAAGGTAGGGGTTGAGTAATTACTTGATGTTACCAAGTGAGAACGTCCTACAACTTCATTCTTACTCTACACACACACAAAAAAAAACCCCCTATTCTCTTTGTGTAGGAACAGGGGAATTGCTCTTAACTGTCATTTTGCAGACATAAAATATCTTGATGTTTGGAGTTGTTGGGACCAAGAATATTGGCTTTGGTACCATATATCAATATCATCTATATCCTCTGGAGAGGGCTATGGATCTATGTCCACATCTGCACAGAATTCACATCTATCAGAAACAGTCGTCTATCATTTAGAAGAGGAGAATGGGTTTGCTATTCCAATTTACCTCAGCTGCTCTGTCCAGATCTTCTCTTCTGTGAAAACTCTGTGATTTCAAGCTGAGCAGAGTTCAACAAACAATCTTTTTGGACAGTCCCTTTCAGATGCCTTGTCCTTGATTCGAAACAAGTCTGCCATGATGGACACTCAAGCTTTTTCATAAACAAATGCCACCTTTTTCAAACTCCTTGGAGGAAACAACTTCATCATATTCTCCAGGAATTCCTACAACTTCTTTCCATTTAACCATTAGGTTAATTCTGCAGTTTTACTTTTGGAAACTCATTTCTGAGCTGAGACCTCTAGCTGAGCTTCTAGCTTTCACCTCCATTTATGAAAATCAGAATCAGTATTTAAGTTGAATTCTCAGAGTCTGCTCATGAAGTTGTATGTTTTCAACAACCAAATCTTGTTTAAGCTGGTATGTGCAACTTCAAGCATAGCAATTAGCAAATTGTTTTCCTCTGGATGTCTGCACTGACTTGCACGTTATTGCCTGAAGGGTTATTTACAAAGTCTAAACTTGGTCTAGGGACACTAACCCCCCTAGCTTCTCTCCAGAGTAACTGAAGGTAGCTGTCTCTTGAAGAATCTAGTTTGGATCAATGTATTTTGCTCTTTCACTAAAAACATTTTATCATGTAGTACTTGGGCATCAGTTAACCCAGTCAAAGTGTGTACAGTTCTCCACCACAGAAGTTAAATACTCAGCAGGAGGACCTGAGTTGTAGCTGTTACTGCAGTGAGGGTCTGACCCCAGAGCAGAAAACGGACTCCAAACCCAAAACCATCTTGTATGCACAGGAGTGAAACATGATTATAAGACTTTCCACATCACTTTTATTCTTAATTTTTAAGAGTTGGTCAATGGCCACCAGCAGTTTGAGGTGAGAATAAATAGCAGTTTAACGCTAAATGAACAACCTGTGATTGAGATACAAGGAAACAAAAACCTGTACAACATTCACACTAAAACTAGTAAGTATATCCTGGAAGTAAAGCTAGAAGCTCCCATTTATTAAACAATGTCATCACTTGTAGCTGGTAACCGCTGATACTCATTTTGCATTGGTGAAAAGGAGAGAAGATGCACAGCTGTGAGGAAAGTCACACACGGAGTAAAGATCTGTCATGTCCCTGATGTGACAAGCCAGCTCTTTTCAACTGGGCAATAGGCTGTCGTCTCAGGGACAACTGTTTTTTTATTTTTTTTTAACAGTTCCCAAATATGAGACGAAAGACACTAATTTGAGAAGTAACATGAAAACAAGACAAAGCAGTAACACAGCAGGAGGTGGGAAGGGAGAGATGGTAACGAGATTCGAAAAGGTTAATTCAACATGCAAGTACGAAGCACGTTAGAGCCATTTCTTTCAAAGGTGTCTTTAGACAGACACTCATACATTGTGAGTGAAAAAGAAGTGTGACTAAAGGCACTAACATAAAATAAAACTACTATTATGTCAAGAACAGAGAAGAATTAAAGGTATTGCACATGGTGTGGAATTTGACAATGCAAACCTGCTCATACTTAATATGGTGACAGTGTTCTCAAACCCCAGTTTAACAGTAGTACGAACAGGATTAATCCTCTCATTCTCAGTGCTTCAAAGGCAAATTCACGTCATGTTATCCCAGATATTGCAAAAAGAATCATAAGGGGAAGCTTGCAGTTTAAGTAATTTTGCAACCGTTTATTGACAGAAGTTTTTGGTAGCAAACTCCACTGATTTTTGCTTTGCATTTTGGCCCTGCACTCCCTTTATTCATGGTTCCCCTGTGTCACTCAAATCACCACCCAGAACTCTACCACCACAAGAATATTCCTGTGCACTAGCTCTGTGTCATCATCCTCCACACACCTCTAGGCAGACTGCACGCAGGAGCGTGGCTGAAGAGAAGGATGACCTGGGAAGCAACACACTGCAGCCACTCCACATGCCAAAAACCCAGTGAGCAGGTACAGACTATCCAGTTTTGTGCAAATGTAGCAGCATGGCAACAAAGATTTGGCTGTCTGTCGTCCTAAGCTCAGAAGTGTTCTGGAAGCAGCACTGACACCACTGGGAGTCAGACATCAGAAAGGGATCACAGAGTGCAGGGTTGGGACTGTACCTGCTCAGATCCCTCCGGCAGCACTGGGAGCAGGAAGGCCAGCTCTTCAGAAGTCTCCCCAGCTTCGAGCCTAGTCCCAGCTTTGCTCCTTCTTTGTCTCTTCTTCCTGTGATCCAGAGCTGACTTGGACTCACTCTTTCCTCTTTTGAGTGACAAAACTCATTTCTCTTCAGTTTGTTGGGAAATCGGGGCCTGCGCTGAGAGGCAGCATCACTCCAACAACACAGGTGAAACCGCTCCTTGTCTTTGTTCCTTAACTTTGGTAGCAGGACTAGGGTCTGGCAGAATTAAGACAGGATGAAAAAGGTCCTGGCAGTGACAGGCTCAAATGAAGATGTTTGAGATGCAGGGTCATATGGAATGGTAAACGCCTGAGGGCACTTTTGAACATAGGCAGTTTGGACATGAGGACAATAAAACTCACCCGGTGCCACCTCTGGTAGATTCTATCAATTGTGTTCTTGCTTGTGTCGGTGTTGCTCATTTCACTGAAGGAAGGAAAGGGGGATATGTTTTGAGGGGAGCTTGTAGGATTTATTTGCAGGTAGTCAGAGGAAGGGTTACCAGATGACATCAAAATATTTTTACTACCTTTGGGGACAAAGCCAAAGTATATGCTGATGTTCTTTACCTGGATGGTGTAACCTAGTTGTGTTGATACCATGGAACCTCTGGACACGGGATTTACAAACACTGTCTGCAGAACTGAAGCTCTGAGGTGCAGTCGCCTCTATTCCCTCTTTCAGTTGCTCCACAAAGGCAGAAGTGCAGCAGACCAGAGGTGTGACACTGAAGCAAGTGTGGCTGTGTATCCAGGGCAGATGACAGCAGAGTAGGGTTCAAGAGTGCAATCACAGGGCACTACAGATGAGATGGATGGTACTGCTCTGGCCCTGCTATTGCCTACTGTGTGACACTCATCAAGTCTCTGCCCTCCTCTTTCTGCCTCTGATTCTGGAAGGCTGTCTGGTGGAAAAGGACCTGGGCGTTCTAATCAACAGCCGGCTGAATATGAGCCAGCAGTGTGCCCAGGTGGCCAAGAAGGCCAACGGCATCCTGGCTTGTATCAGAAATTGTGTGACCAGCAGAAATAGGGAAGTGATTGTCCCCCTGTACTCAGCACTGGTGAGACCACACCTTGAGTGTTGTGTTCAGTTTTGGGCACCTCAGTATAAGAGGGATATCGAGGTGTTGGAGCGAGTGCAGAAAAGGGCAACAAAGTTGGTGAAGGGCCTGGAGAATAGATCTTATGAGGAGTGATTGAGGGAGCTGAGATTGTTCAGTTTGAGGAAGAGGAGGCTGAGGGGGGACCTCATCATGCTCTACAGTTACTTGAAAGGACATTGTAGAGAGGTTGGTGCTGGTCTCTTCTCACAGGTCATTAGGGACAGAACCAGGGGGAATGGGTTCAAGTTGCAACAGGGTAGGTTTAGGTTGGACATTAGGAAGAAATTCTTCACAGAAAGAGTGGTCAGACACTGGAACAGACTGCCTAGGGAGGGGGTTGAGTCGCCATCCCTGGATGTGTTGCTTAGATGTGGTGTTGGGTGATATGGTTTAGGGGTGAACTTGTAGTGTAGGGTTAATGGTTGTGGTGTAGGGTTAATGGTTGGACTCGATGATCCCAAGGGTCTTTTCCAACCTGAACTGTTCTATCATTCTGTGATTCTATGATTCTATGATTTATCCACCAAGATCGTACATTTTTCAAGGTCTGACTGATCTACTATTTCTGCTTAGTGTCTGGTAACAACGCAGCACCATTATTGGCTTGTGCCTCTCAGCACCATTGTGATACAAGAACAATACTTTCAAGAATGAGGCCAATTTTCTTGCATATTAGGATTTGGCTAATTTTATTCTTACTAATTTCTAAATGGACCCACACTGGGAATTTAAAAATGCCAGGATTAGAACTTGCTATTTAGAAAGACTTGGAAGAGAAAAATGGCTGAGAGATTGAATCCTGTAAAAATACAGTGGGAAATATGAGTGGAAATTCATGGAGATGCTTCTGTTGGATGGAAAAGAACAGGCTTCCTTGTTCAATCTGGAACACAACGTTAAATGGAGAAAGAAAACAGAAAGATTGAGAAACAAAGGTGCAGCAGCAACTTGACAATAACAAATCTCTTATTAGAATGGGGAACACAACACTTCTATCTAGAGTAAGCTGCGGTGGCACCAACAGTACTTTTAAAATGACCCTGTCAAGGACAGAATTCAGCGTAGCTGCCTGGCCAGCAACTAGTAATGCAACAACTAGTAAGGCAACTTCCCTGCATCTTAACTTCACGTGAAAGATATTGTTTGGCTGAGCGGGATGGCACCAGAAGCCTTCATGTGAAGACTCTCTGTTGCTTTTGAGGCCTTTATCAAATTTGCAAAACCATCTTCAGGTCTCTTTTTCAGCTTTCAGATTCTTTTTATGTGAGTGAGAGAAGTCGCAGCTATTTTGTCTTGACCCTTCAAGACAAGTAGTTTTTAATCCTCGCTATACAAACTTCATACAAACTTCAAGCCGGCTGTAAACATGACACAGAGTAGGACTGTGAGGCAAAGAAGAGAAACTACTCCATCACTTCCTTGCTGAGCACTAGCATTTAATCACTTGAGTTTCCCAAGTGATTTGAGCTGCAGCTACATGTTGCTTTCAGAGAGCGTATCCCACACTCTTGTGTCGGAAGGTTCTTCAGGTTTTACTTTCTGGCACTTCACTCCTTTGCAATCGTGTGAAATGCCCATTGCAGGGATATAAAAGATCATCTAAATTGCAAAAAAAAAAAAAAAGAAAATTCCCACAAGTGTTATTTTCTTGCAGACAGGTGCTTTGGTCATTGCTCTCGATACTTGACAGGAAACAGAAGTGAGATCTGAGGGCAAATATTTGCAAAGAGAAACTTTCGGCTATTTCCTCCACAGCTCAGCTATGCCAATATTGAGTTATCTTCCAAGGGCTGCTCTACAGTGAAAAATTAAGAAGACAAAAGGCCTCAGAAAAGCTATGCATCACTGCAGCCTTCTGGACCTCTAAGTAGGTATGACACAAAACCCTCTGCTGCTTAAGCAATCTACTGCACATCGGGAAAAAATACTGTCTCACTTTTAAGATGCTGGTTCAGATCATTCTGTAACAGACCATGCTTAAAAACAGCAACAGCAACTGTGAATAGCTTCTGCACTCAATTACACTGAAAGAACAGAGATGAACCTAGCCTCAGAAATAAGGAAAAAAAAAAAGATCAGTCTTGTGGTGAGGTCCCTGGGGAGTGCTGGGCTCAGTTCCTTGCCTTGCCACAGTCATCCTGTCTGTTTTTCGGCAAGTGATTAAATCTTTCTGTGCCTTAATGCCCCAAAATTAAAGGACAGATGCCACTAAAGCTTTCTTCTTCTTCTTTATGCCCTTTAAATGGCTAGCACACTTCATGGCAGAGTTCTGGCCTGTTCTCTCAGGCAATGGTGGGACACGATTCAAAGGATACCAACGCACCAGGGACCACTCCTGGTGGGCAGTTTCCCTCCCAGGTTGGGAGTGAAGGTTCAGGCACGTCGATCTGAGCTGTGCCACACCACCTGCCCCGCTGCTGCTCCGAGCGCAGCTGACGGCTCGTTTTCCTCACAGAAGCGCAGAGCTTGGGGGCAAGAGGGGCTCGTTGTTGAGGGTTTGTTAACTCACCTCAGCACGTGGGGGCAAAGGCCCCCTGGCACGCTTTGGCTGAGCTGGAAGGAGAAATGCTTGTCACTTGGAGAAGCCCTCCCCAAGAGCATCGTCTATTCAGTCTGTGTCGCAAACATGTTTGTTTGTTTGCTCGTTTGTTTGTAGGCTCCATCTCCTCATTAGGAGAGAATCTCTGTATTCATTCAGAAGGGAAAATTCGAGGCCATTTTCATCCATTACGGTTATTTAGAAAAACTGTGACAGCCTGAATACAACAGGCACAGAAACCATGAGGTAAATAAAGAATCATAATCATGATGTTTGTTTCACTCATTGTTTCTGTGATACTGACTTGTGCCCACTTCAATGCGTGGATAATATTAACCTTTTTTTTTTCCTGTAACTGAATATATTAAAATCTTTGTCTGTCACATGTATTAAAATGGATTTTATAACCCTAACATTAGAAGCAAAACTTATTTATTGGCTTGTAACTGAATATATTAAAATCTGTCACATGTACTTAAATTGATTTAATAGCTGTAACATTGGAACAGAATTTATTTCAGCTAAATAAAACCATTTAAAATTTTCAGATCTAGTTGAAACTGGCCATCCAGACTTCTCCCAGAGTCCATGGTGAAAAACAGGCACGCTTGGTGGAGGAATATGCACCTTTTCTGAAAGAGATCAGTTGCCATTTGGAAGTGCTTATTGACACCACAGCGAGGCCGGAGAGGTGTCTGGAACAAGCCACCTGCTCTGAGGTGGCTGGATTTGTTTGAGCTGAATCCTGTCCTGACAGACTTATTCTAGGCAACGCAAGAAACCTGTAGGAAAGGATGAACTGGAACCTAAGTGTCTCAGATCTTGAGTTAAGGCTTTAAATTTGAGTATATTCTCCTTGTTTCCATTACCACCAAAGTCTGAAAAGCCTTGTGAGCATGTGACAGCCATGAACCCTGCTTGCTACTTATAAGTATTTTAGCTATCCAACTTCAATATTATTTTCTCAAAGGTTTTAAGTTGCCAGTTTCTTTCTGTAGAAGATTGGAACAATGATGTCGTTAGTATTTGAATGATGTCAGTTTGACAGTGAAAGTCATTTCAGACTGATCTAGACAACAGGGGCAACATGAGTTTGACACTTTATTGTTGCAGAACATTGTTGGTACCTGTAAGGCTCTGCTAGCAAAGGAAAAGCATGTTCTCTGAGCCGTTCTCCAGGCACAAAGGAGTAATCTTTCCCCAAAATTGAAAAGGAAGATTGAAGCAGTAAGAATGGGTGAGTAAAAGTACAAGTATTGCAAAAGCACCCACAATGCCACAAAAATAAGACAAATCCTTAAACCTTCATATTTTCATTCCAAAGTCTTCACTTACCCCATAAGCTACAATGTCCCTTCATGTTACTGCTAATTAATGAAGTTTCAAGTTTCAGTAATACAGCTCAGTAACGTATTTCCTCTTAGCAGTTCTCCCTCATATAAACAACGTCTTTGTCTGTCTGGCAGAGAGGAAGAATGTGGAATTCCATCCCAAAAGTTTTCTCTACCTTGAATTCTTACCAAAGGTGCTTTCAGTCCTCTCATCACCAGAGGCATCTTATTCAATCCACCAGGCTTGCTTCCGAGTTGTAGGCTTTGAGATGGTTGAATGATGAAAGGATAAAGACTGTATGTCAGGGAAACAGCTAGCAATGGTTTCACATTCTGGTTACATTCTGTAAAATACAAGCACCTGTAAAACACAGTCGGAGACAGGCACCCTCCTCGTGAAACATCATCCCAACTCCCTTCAGCTGGAGGTGACCCGCCCATCACAGAACATAATGAGAACCTAGGCAATCGATTTAAAACAGATTCCCTAACTTACTCCTGCCTCTGTAAAGCCAGCTGACCAGACTGCTGGGGCTCTTTGAGGAAAGTGGTTAACACTCAGATTGGATGAGGAAGATGTTCTTTGTACACCACAGATGAGTGGCAGCCTCGGATTAGATGGACAAAGGGATTAAGTATTGATTGCTGTGATAATGAAGACTGTGGACTAAATTGACCAACTCAGAGGAGACTCAGGCACTAAGGGAAGGGATTTTGTGCTATTATATAGTAACAGGATAGCATATACACAGTCATTACAACCGAGTGAGCCCCCATATTAGCCTCTGGTGCACGTCGTTCTACCAGCTCTGCTGCAAGAGTGGTGATCTCTGCCAAAACATTATTAATAAAAAACAGAACAATGATGTTATCTTGAATTGTGAGACCCAACTGCTAAATTAACGTATGCCGAAACCCTGGGGTTTGCAAAGACCACTGAAGTCAGTGGGAAGATTCCCGTTGACCTCGGTGGGCTGTGAATCATTCTCAAATGGAACTGGAGCTCCAGTTCCAGTGGTTGTTCTCATCTTCATGCAGATTAGTCTTGGGACAGATCCCATATCAGCCACGGTGTCTGTTGCGTGATAAAGCTATTGGCTGCTGCTAAAGAAAAACATACTGTCATAGTATCTGAAGTAAGGATGGGATGAATTCCTTTAATCCTATTAGATGTCTACCTCTAAGATAATCACCTTCTGCTTCTCTGGCACTCAATGGAGAGAAGTGAGCATTTCATCTGCAACTCATCACTCCAAAATGGACATCTAAAATAGGTCGGATGACTCATATTCTAAATGCCTGTTTCTTCCCATTGACAATAAAGGGAGCCTGAGGTAATTATCTCAGATTCAGACATTGACATGTAGTTGGAAGAATTTCACTCCAAGCATCTTTGTTAGCCAAGCTTAAAAAAATATTGTGTTTTTATAACTGATTGCTAAACCAAACAGCTAAGTGAACACAAGATCTTAGGGGAGACAGGTTCAGGTAAACCCATTTGGCTTTGAGTTGTCTTATATAAACTGCAGAGCTTTGTCTGAGTAGGATTTTATATTAATAGCTTAAAAATCTACCTTTTTTTTTCAGTGTACCCTGCTCTGGTTATATATTCTAGATGACAGGCACAAAATATGAAATTAAATGAACACGAGGCTTCGAATTATTGTCATTGCTTTGTTCTCAGAAAGCTCTGAATGGTATAGGGGGTCCTTTTGGACCCTGGGGTCCTTTTCTCCTCTCGCAGTCCTTAGGAAGGAGGTTATGATTATCATTTGTGGGGTTCTTTCCAGCTCGTAGGACAGGGAAGTGGGGGGGTACCTCATTATCGGTCAGGGCTCTTCCCTGTGGCGGGAGGGGGGGAGTTGTGGGGAGGCCCCTCGTTACCCGTGGGAGTTACAGTTGTGGGGTTCCCTCATCGGCTGTGTAGAGAGGTGGAGATCGGTCTGATCAACCAAGGAGCGATTGGACAAGAGGAGAGTTGGAGTTGGAGAAGAGGAGATTGAGGGGAGGCCTTGTCACTCTTTATAATTACCTCAAAGAAGATCGTAGCGAGGCCGAGGTTGGTCTGTTCTCCCTAGTGGCGAAGGGGAAATGGCCTTAATTTGTGCCAGGGAACGTTCAGGTTGGATATTAGGAAGAATTTCTTTACTGAGAGGGTTGTCAGGCATTGGAACAGGCTGCCCAGGGAGGGGGTTGAGTCACCATCCCTGGAGGTGTTTAAGTGACAGATACTGCATTGAAGGACAAGGGTTAGTGGTGTTGACAGGGCAAGGAAAAGGTTGGACTCAATGATCTCGAAGGTCTCTTCCAGCTGAAAATGTTCTGCGATTCTATGATGAGAGGAATAGGGTCTAGGCCTCCCCTATGGGAGAATTAGTAAATACAGATGTGGCGGGCTGAAAGGCACAGACTCAGCTCTTGAGAGAAGCTAAGACAAAGTTTATTAGCAAGAAGCAGTATTTATGGGTTAAAAACAGGAGGCCAGACTATGCAGCCAGGATTGTTATTAGCTCATGTACTCCTTCTATCACTCTGTTATCACACAGGGAGAACAGACTTTCCCAGGTCTGTTTTGATCATACTCTCCTGTTCACTCCCATGCACATCTTGTGTGCAAGAAGCGTCTTATCTGTTCATTCTCACAAGCAAACTCCCAACATGAGCTGTACTCGGCTGGTCACGGTCTCTTTTCATCATTAGCAAGCAAGAGTTATGTGCTTGTTTAGAAAAGAGCTCAAGGACAAGTCTCTTAATTTTGCAACGCAGTGCTGCCAGCACGGCTAGCTGTAAAATGTGAGGTATCCACATACAGGCAATAGAGACTAGAAAGCAATTCGCCTGCCTAAATATAGGCATCTACTTCTGAGTAACTTGGGCTATGCTCTAGGCTCTGTTGGGTGTAGAAAATCCGTCTCCAAACCAGGAATTTGAGCACCAGCTCCAATGCGGTCACTGCACACAGAAGACACCTAAAAATCAGTTACTGTGGTTGAATCCACTTGTCTGCCCAGTAATAAGGTCCTTACCTGGACCATACCCTGACAGGATACAGTGTGATGAGATGTGCAATATGCTGGACCACTACAACTGTTATGTCAGCAGGTAATGGACTAATACAAAGTTAAGAACAACCCAAAAATAAACTCTGAGGTAACAGTTTCCTTTTGAAGTGAAGTTTCCTGTGTTCATGTATATACATATTTATATTTGGGTTTTTTAAGCAATGCCTTTCTAAATGAGCAGGAAAGTTTTTACACTTGTGGTTTTGTTCATACTGAGAATGAAAATATACTGTGAAACTTTGACATTTGCCATGAAGTGGAAAGGCTGAGTTTCAGACAGCTCAAGTAAATTTGATAAAGCCCTGCAAAGACGAAGTCTAGGTCTTTAGCTCAAGCAAAACTATAAACCGGCTCCACAGGGGGACATGTGCATATGACTGCTAGTCTTTGTTGTGTCAGTCTGATCCCCTTCCACCAGATGTTTCTTGGATGATAGCCCAAACACACTAACATAAAGCTTCTCATGAAATTACCCAAAACATAATAGAATCATTGCGCATTTGGAAAGCCCTATTCAGAAACACAGCTTCTAACCTGGCACTTATCCTGAAAACATTCGTGATTGTCAGCAGCTATTAAAAACAAGAATAACAATAGCTATTTCCATAACGGCTGTATTTCGAAATCTCAGAGCATTTTGTGAGCTTAACAGACTTATCTGGGATGTACGGACTCATATCAGCTATGAGGGAATGCAGCTCCCTCTGGGGCAAGAACTGGACTTCTCAAAAATTCTGTAAAGAAACACAGGTAAGGCATGAATACAGATTTCTGAAAACTGAGCCGAATTTGGATTTTCAGGTAGGCTTAATTTGAGTTTTGCTGTCAGGATGTGACATAGAGAAACTATATAGAAACCATACTTAACCTTTGAAGGAGTGAAATGACTTCTAATGAGCAGCAGTAAGTAGGATTTCTCTATTATGGACTAGAGAGACAGCATAAGAAATCAAAGTACTACAGTATCAGGCAAGGGAACCAGTGCCAGGAGATAGCAGGGGCTGCAGAACTGTCAGTGCAATAAACACAAACTGCTTTTTCTGTTCCTATTGATACAGCATTAAGCTGGCACTTGGGACACCAGGGCTGTCCACGTTGGAGACCAGTGACAAGGGGAGTTCCTCAGGGGTCTGTTCTGAGTCCAGCACTGTCCAACATCTTTGTCAGCGACATGAGCGATAGCACTGAGGGCACCCTCAGCAAGTTTGCTGACGACACCAAGCTGTGTGGAGCGGTGGACTTGCTTGAGGGAAGAGATGCCATCCAGAGGGACCTTGACAGGCTTGAGAACTGGGCCAGTGCAAACTGCATGAGCTTCAACAAGTCAAAGGGCAAGGTCCTGCACCTGGGTTGGGCCAATCCCAGGCACAAATACAAACTGGGCACAGAGTGGGTTGAGAGTAGCCCTGAAGAGAAGGATTTGGGGGTGTTGATAGACGAGAAGCTCAACATGAGCCGGCAGGGTGCTCCTGCAGCCCAGAAGGGCAACCCTGTCCTGGGATGTATCAAGAGGAGTGTGGCCAGCAGGTCAGGAGAGGTGATTCTTCCCCTTTACTCTGCTCTTGGGAGACCCCACCTTGAATACTGCGTCCAGTTCTGGTGTCTCTACCATCAGACGGACATAGATCTGTTGGAACAAGTCCAGAGGAGGGCCATAAAGATGATCCAGGGGCTGGAGCACCTCTGCTACGAGGACAGGCTGCGGGAGCTGGGATTGTTCAGTCTTGAAAAGAGAAGACTTCGGGGGGACCTAATAGCTGCCTTCCAATACCTGAAGGGAACCTACAGGAAGGCTGGGGAGGGACTTTTTACAAGAGTGCCCACTGATAAGACAAGGGGAAATGGATTTAAATTGAAGGAGAATAGGTTTAGATTGGATCTTAGGAAGAAATTCTTCAGTATGAGGGTGGTAAGACTCTGGAACAGGTTGCCCAGAGAAGTTGTGGATGCCCCCTCCCTGGAGATGTTCAAGGTCAGCCTGGATGAGGCCTTGAGCAACCTAGGCTAGTTAAGGGCATCTCTGCCCATGGCAGGGGAGTTGGATCAGATGATCTCTGAGGTCCCTTCCAACCTAAGACGTTCTATGATTCTATGACTGTGTTCCAGTTTTCTGTTTAGGCGAGAGAGTCCTCTGTGGCTTTTTTAACTGCACCTCTAAAATGAGATGTCTCCCATGTAGTACTTTTGGGGAGAAGCCTGCCTAACAGAAACGTGCTTTGGTTTGTTTGTGAGTGAACCACGGCTAGTCCCGGTAACTTTAGCAAGGGAGAAATCTGTCAGTGTGAACTTGACCGCTTCTGGAATATGTGCTAAATGCAGACACAGTGAATGAACCTCTAGAGCAATCACCAAGTGCTGTTCTTGTCTGCCAGGGAAAGAATGAAGTGGTTTCCTCTAGCATGTCACAGGTTGGCCTCTGGGAAAATGCCACAATCTAGTAGCTTGAGATGATTCAGAGAAATCATGTGTGCCAAGTAAGTCTCTTCTTAGCATCTTTCCTTAGAAAGCTCCTACAATTCAGCATTATGTGAACTATATGCTTCAGACATGGGTCTCATCTGTGCTTACTTATAACACAGCCATTGCAAATATAATGCCTTTTGACTGATAAGTCACTCTAGTAATCATCCTACTCTAACGAGAATTCCATACCACACACTGAAAGACTCAAGTACTTCTAACATGCTGTGTACTATTGCTTATGCAAGACAAAATGATGGGGAAAAAAGAGTATTTTGTACTTGCATTGATGGAATTCTGACTTGTTACTCTGCCACATGCAGGGGAAGATAAATTCTGGAGACAATTTTAGTATCACATAAAATGCGCCTTGTGTATTTTTCCATTATTAAAAGTATAACCTAAACTCTGTCAGGATGGAATGATCTAAGCTGAAGGGAAAATACAAAATTAGGCTAGGAGAGACTAGATGTGTTTAGCTGGAGAAAAGGTTGCAAACAAGAAAAGCTTTGGCTTCTCCTTTTCCTTCATTTTCCATCATTTTCAATCTTGTCGCCATGAATAATATAGTTGATCTTTGCCACGGTTATGAAGCAGCTGCAGAATACATAACAAAGTTGAAAACCAGCTGAAAAAACACTTATCTGTTTTGTTTTCAATTGAGACGCTCCTCCAAGTGCAGAAAAGTAGCCAGACGGATATAATTCCATAAGGTACAACTGATCAGCATATAGTTCAGGTTTTAGAGGGGTATTTTGAGAAATCTTCTGAAACAACAACAACAAAACCCGACTTACATGTTACAGTCAGCTAAAATATCCTTTTTGCAGCCCTGAACAGAAGTCTTAACTCCGAGGTTTCTTGTTCTGCATGTGCCCTTTCAGTCTGTTGCTGAGGACTTCAGTGATCAGTGGACTGTTTGCAGACAGAAGCTTCTCATGAAATTATGGATGTACATTTGGATGGGAGTCATCTAAGCTAGTCTAGATCCCCTTTACACGCTGAAAACAGGTGCTTCCAAGTGAAAGAAGCATCTTCTTTTCAGGAAGATAGGTAAAGGTTGGATGGATTGCACACTAAAAGTGCCATTTCTCTTTTGTCCATCAAGGGCATTAGGTGTCTACTTTAAAGGAAGCCTTATAGGATAGTAGATAGGTGATGTAATAATAAAGGATTTTAAGGATTAGCAAAAGAGGAGAAAAGGAGGTGGATTAAGTTCTGATTGGTCCAGTTTCTTGTTTTGGTGGGGTTTTTAATTATTATTTTGTAGCAATCACGTTTCCAGATGATCTCACCGGTGCTAGAAGCTTTCCTCTGATTTAGTAAGGAAATTACTCTGTCTGTTTCTCTGTCTTGCTCTCCGCCCCAGGAAATTGTCCCTGGCCCATGCTAACTCCTAAGCTGTGCCCAGAAATCGCTTAGGAGAGTTTTAGTTTGCCTGAATCCAAGCCAAGACACCACCTTGTTGACAATATAGATGAATTGAGTTCTGCTGCCTTGTGCAGCTGTCTGGCACTATTTAATTTGTTGGTGTAGCCTGGCAGAGACAGAGAAATGGATGGATAATTTCCAAATGGCAACTGGGATCTAGCCACCCAGTTCTGGAGGGGAAGAGAAATTCACAGCAGGACATGACCAGAACACACCAAAAGCCCTTGAATCAGCAAAAAAAAGTCCTGTTGCATGAAAAATCCATGTTGAGAAATGCTAAATAATCAAATAATACCCAGTCAAAAGCAAGCAGATCATTCTCCATTTTGAGTGAGGTGTCTTAGCCATCAAGTTTTGTTTTACCATGTTTTCAGGTCGGCCTTCAAATCTTGTGCCTTGTGAAGAAACTTTTCCATAAATAAATCATGTGGAGTTTGTTTCATCTGGTGTGGATGTTTTATTTTAAGTTATTTTAAGTCCATTAGGGATACATCAAAACTAGATAACTTTATATTGTTTTTTCAGGTACAGCCAAACTGAATCGAGCTTGCAGCCAATATTATCAATGAAGCCTAGAGAGAGATTTCCTGACTTCATTGCCCAAATGAAAGTGTCAAACCGATTGAAATACCCTGGTTTATCTTCATAAAATCATAGGATGGTTTGAGTTTGAAGGGACCTTAACAGATCATCTAGTTCCAACTCCTCTGCCATGGGCAGAGACACCTCCCACTAGACCAGGTTACTCAAAACCCTGTCCAGTCTTACCTTGAACACTTCCAGGGAGGGGGCATCCACAGCTTCTCTGGGCAACCTGTTCCAGTGTCTCACCACCCTCAGAGTAAAGAACTTCTTCCTAATGTCTAATCCAAATCTACTCTGCTCCAATTTAAAACCACTGCCCCTCGTCATCGCCACACACCCTTGTGAACAGCCCCTCCCCAGCTTTCCTGTAGCCCCTTCAGGTACTGGCAGGCTGCTCTAAGATCTCCCTGGAGCCTTCTCTTAACCAGGCTGAACAATCCCAACTCTCTCAGCCTGTCCTAGTAGGAGGGTGTTCCAGCCTTCTGATAATCTTAGTTGCCCTTCTCTGAACCTACTCCAACAGGTCCTGATCTACAGACGCCCATCCAAAAAGGCTCATTTTCCCATCATATCTGTCCTATCTGCCAGCCCACACAAATGTCTCACATGCCCTCAGATGGTTCTAGACACCCATGCTTAGGCAACTGAACCATGTCTGTAGTGGCTGATCAGCTTAAGTACTCCCTGGGGTCTATCTTAAGAGGTCTATCGAGCTCAGACTTCTGCTGCACCTGTAGACACACGCCATGCCGGTCTCAATCCGTAGCTCAAACTCATTTGAAAGACTTGAGTCATTTCACAGAGGGACTTATAGAACCATTTAAAATATTCTGTGATATGGAAGTCATACTCATAGGGCTGGACAGTATAACAGAATTAGAACACCTGCTACTCTGAGACCAGCAGCAGAAGAAGCAGGAGGGTAGTCTGGGGCTTCTCCATCAGCCCAAGGTACCACGTGCAAGTAACTGGACTGAGCCTCATGTCTTAATTATAGTCTGAACTCCACCAATAAAGGTGGTTGCTTCTTGTATGTACAACACATTTTAGTCTTACATCCTCCACTGAAGAAAACTTCACACAGACAATAAATCATTAAATTCCTTCCCTTTAGCACTTTCCTTCAGCTGTGGGCTAACCCCCATAAACTGTAACTGGCAATTTGGCAGCACTACACTTATTTTTATGATTAATCTTGTCAATCCACAGGCGCTTGCTTCCCCAAACAGCTGACCTCTTCCTACAATGTTATTTTTGATAAGTGATGGCTCATTGCTCTCTGTTAAACTGCCAGTACTCTGCTGTTCAGTTTTCAAATTCTTACTGAAGGCAGAGGCACCAATATCTTATATTAAGGATTCCTCATGTTTTCCACAATAAAGTCTTGCTATACTGGAACTTTCAAGCTGAAATTGCTTTTCACACATTTGTTTCCCATCAATATTTTTCAGAAAGATTCAGTTAAAATTCTGTCATTCCCAAGACCAATGTTAAGAAATATTTTGTATATGTAAAATAATAGTAAAAAATACAAAAAAAAATACTATTGCTGAAATACATTTCTGTGCTTTGAAGCAGAAATCGAGCCACACATGTAACCCTGAAGACAATGCTGTGTCTTCAGCTATTTTCATTAAGTTCTCCCAAATGTGCTACACCTCTGAGCCCCTGGAAAAATCAGTTTATATATGCTCAGGAGAGACTGTTTGACAGGTATATTGTCCCATGTGCTGGCACTGAGCTTTTCCCAGCACAGCTCCTTTCCCCACCACCCCTTGGATCACCAGGCACTTGCACCCTGGGGTCACTGAGCCTGAGCAAGGGCTTCCCTCTAAAGATTTCTCTCAGAATCTGCAGGTCACCAAAGTGCTGGCAGTCAGTGATACAGAGAGCAGAAAGAATTGCTGAAGCTCCTACCATGCAAAGACAAGTGCAAACCAAGTCACATGAAGATTTCTGAAAAAAATGAGGATAAGACAGGGGGCAAAAAGGTTTAGGAGAGAAAGAACATGGAAAGACAGCAGAAGGGAAGATGGGAATCTGGGGAATGCAAAAAGAAAAGTGGCAGGAAAATGGGAAAGAAAACTGTGAAAGAAATAAGAGCAGAGAGAAGAGCAGATTCTGCAGTGTTTCTTGCAGAACACAGGCAAGAGATGAAGGGAAGTTGATGGCTTATGCATTTTAGCACATATTTAAGACACAGGACCTCCAGAACTTCCTCCCTTCTAGGGAAAGAGCTGTGACCAGGATTACATGACATAAGTGTTTGGTATTATCTCTTGCTCCTCTCTCAAACTGCAACAAACCTCACAACCCAGAATTTTTGACTACTTGTTCAGATCAAAACAGTAAACAACATTTCGTTTTTAGTATGTTACTAGTTCTTTTTTGCATACCTTTAAGAACGACAACTTTGGTATCGAAGCGTGGCTCTATAAAGAGCAATTCTTCAATTCAGAAGTTCTCAGATCGGTGTCCTTGCTGGCAGAGATTTTCTCTCTTTCACATCAGAAAGGCACAAGAGAACTGCAAGCAGAGAGAAAGAGCAAATTCAGAGTGGGCCCTGCTCAATTTACCAGAGAAATTACCATGCATTTCCATGTTTTCCTGAGTTATATCTTGGATATATTTGTCTCTTGATTTAGGGAAATGCTGTGTATGGGAATAAATCAAACTGTTGTTTCCAATTACCAAGAAATGCAAACACTTATCTAATAGCACTGCCCTGTTCTCTTCACGCAATGTGAAGAACATGAAACACGCTGAAGTGATGGTTGCCTATACAAACTTGCACAAAAATCAGGTGTGGAAATCAAACATCCTGGCTCCTATGCCCTGACCATAAGACTGAATTTCTTCCCTAAATCAACAAGTTCAAGGTGAACTTAATGACAAGGAGATCAGCTTGGCACAGAAAGTATCGAGAAGAAGAGTGTGCTGGGGACTTGGTGTGACTCTCAACGCTCAGCTGCATCTCTCCATGGGCATTTGGTGTTAGAATGCTCTGTTCCTGAGTGTTGCTCAGCTCTTTGTTAATGACTAACTCTCCTCACTGATGTGTTTTCTTCTCCTCCCTCTGGAACAGAATTCAGTGAAGCTGTTTGCAGACACAAAAAAAAAAAAAAAGAAAAAGAAAAAGAAAAAAAAAGAGTCTGTGGCAGTGTGAAAAAAACAACCCAGCAGGTTTTACAATAAAAGAAGGCTTTTAGTTACTAAGTCTTGGTTTGTTCTTGCAACATCAGGCTCTTAAAAGGCTCTCAGTCATATCTCACAGTATCTACTACAGCTGATACTGTGCTGGTTGATGTATTTTCTTATTTTACATTAGCTGATAGATTAATGATTTCATTCATGACTCATGCTGCCTGTTTCTATGGTCTTGCAGCTGGATTTGCATCCAGTTATTTTTTCCTGCTCTAACTGCCAGACCACAACTGCTCTTACATTATTTTCCTAGGAACAGTTCTCTGGCTCTCCCTGTTATCCCTGGGCATTCAGGCTTTTTACTCACCTAAGATATTCCCAGATTAATTTTTTTGTTATGTGCCAAACCCCCAAAGCTTTAGCTCAAATTACTAGAAATAGGGGATGCCTATGGCTAGATGACAAACTGAAAAATGGATACAGGTGACCACAGGTGTCTTGAGGTTTTAAACAGTACACGGTAACACTTAGGAGAGGACTTTTACGGCCGTCTGCCAGCATTTGCAAATGATGGTATCTGTGTGAGTGATCATGACACACAGCCAGCAATTGAAGTGGAACCAGGAGCATGAAATACAAAGTGGCATGTGCAAGTGCTGCAATAATAACACTGATAAGGCAGCAGCACTCAAGAGGCTGTAATCAGTCTGCGCTCCACTGCTGCAAGCAGATAAGAGGGACAGGAGGCCACATGCCCCTCATCCCTGTAGCCAGAGCTTGCATATTAGGAGTGTAATTTCCATAGGTTCTTCCGTAATCAAGAAAGACAAACTCTAAAAGGTGGTTCAGTCTAGCTGATCTCCAGCAGAAGACCTCACCTCTGCTCTTGCTGTACAGCAATGGTTTTCAACCTTCTTCACTTTGCAGAAGTCTTAATGGTTGTTCTTGGAGGTACAGAGCTCTGGCTGCCAAACTGAAGCATCCTGATACGGGACCTTATGAAAGCACGAGGATAAAAACCACAACTCTAGAAGCAGCCAAGGGTGTCTGCACTCTCAAGCTATGCATTTCAGGTCAATACGTTATGTTCGTTGAGGTGAATCTGGGCCACCATTGTTGCCCCAGGGATGTGAAAGATCCACACTTCAAATAATTAGATTTTCTTGGGCATACTTCAATTTCTCATAGCGTCCAATATTTTCACATTGTTTTTCAAAATTTATTACATTCCATGAATACAAGTTACATATTTGACTGTTAATCAGCACAAAGTTTCAGCACGAACCAAGGTCTGATTTTTATCTTGGAGACAGAAAGCACTAAGCTGCTGGGTTGTTTTTTGTCAAATTGCATTTTTCAGAAATATCGTGATCAAATATGCATTTTCCTGTTTCAGTCATCTCTGTCTTGGAAATCAAAGGAACAATCATTGGCCAAGACGCACATATGCACAGATAATCATAGTCAAAGCTCATAAAGACAGACATTCAGTTACTAATAATTAGTAGCAACTCCTCCTTCAGTGAACAGTGGATCCAAAGAAGCCATCTTTCTGTCAGATTTGTAACAGAGCTAGAAGACAGAGATGCAAGAACCACTGAAATTCTTTACAAGATATTCTTCACAATGTTTTTTCATCCTGAATAAGCATTGGTGCAGGCAGGTTTCTGTCACTCTAAGTTGAATTTGCAGAACATAGTTTTGCGCAATGGGCTTGTGAAGGCAGCTCCACCATTCCCAACATTCATTTTCCACAGGCCAGATTTATTCTTCAACTATTGAGTGATTATTTTATTTGTTGGATGATGGCACCAAGGAGTACTAGGCTGAGAGCTATAGCTTGTTACTTTAAGAAAAGAAGTGAAAATATTCACGTTCAAGGAAAAAGGCTTGTCATCTATAGCTTTGTGAAGTTTGTGCAGAGTTTTCCATGGTTTTTTTTTTTTGTTTCAAATGAGACTATTTAAAAGTTGATGCTTTAAAAAAGGAAGAATGCAAATAGATACTAATCTCCTTCCAGTGAGAATATATAAGCAAGTAAAACATTCCCAGTTAAGTTCTTTTCCTCATTTTCTGCATTTCCACAGATGCAGACCCAGGTTACAGGAAACACCAACTGTCTGAACCGTGATATTCTTCTCAGTTGTTAACCCCCACGCTTTTAAAATGCAAATTTGGAACCAGCTCAGCAAATGGCTGAGACACAAACCACTACAAGAAATCAGTGTATACATCACTGAAAATTCAGATATGATGCGCAGAAAAAAAAAAGAAATCCTACTTACAATGGGTTTCTTGTAGTTTAGTTTCCTGAAAACAGCTGGGATTTTGAAAGCCACCTATGGAACGGGAGCAACAAATGCGTTTCCATTAGCTTTGATAATCACAGCCGAGATTTCTATTTGAAATTCAGATCTTATTTGCAACTTCTTTCCACAAGAGATGTTCTGGACCAGCTGAACAGGGACAGGATCTTTTGTGATCTCTCTCTCAGGTTCCTTCATTGCAGATCCTTCCTCAGGGCAGCCACACAGCAAATCCTTGGCTGCAGAGACCTCTTGTGGAGGAGATTTCAGACGGTTCTGGCAGGAGGAGACATTTTTGTGTTTTTTTTTTTCTTTTTGTTTTCTCTCTTTTTTTTTTTTTTTTTTAATAGGAAGAACAAGAAGAAGGATGCCCTGTCGATTGTTGTGTCAAGACAAAGTCCAGGCAAGACATCCTGCTCACTCCAGCATCTGCTTCACCCAGCCTGGACTATCAACAGGTCTAACCAGAGAGACTGAGAGAACTGGGGCTGTTCAGCCTTGAAAGGAGACGGCTGAGAGGGGACCTTATTAATGTACAGAAATATCTGAGCAGTGGGTGTCAAGGGGAAGGGGACAATCTCTTCTCAGTGGTGCCCAGCAACAGAACAAGAAATAATGGGTTTAAGTTAGAACATAGGAAGTTCCACCTCAACATGAGGAGAAACTCCATTACTGTGAGGGTGCTGGAGCCCTGGCACAGGCTGCCCAGAGAGGTTGTGGAGTCTCCTTCTCTGGAGACTTTCAAAACCCACCTGGAAACGTTCTTGTGTGGCTGTCCCAGGGGATCCTGCTCTAGCAGGGGGGTTGGACTAGATGATCTCTAGAGGTCCCTTCCAACCCCAAACATTCTATGATTCTACGATTCTCACTCTGCAGAAGATGCCCAAATTCCCTGAGAGCTGAAACACAGAAGCTCATATTCCTGTCATCTTTGCCTAATTTAATACTCCCAGACAGGAGGTGTTTGGCAATGCTCCTGCCTAAAAGTTTTGCCACTTCTATTTGAAAATATAACATGCCATCTGGTTTTCACAAGCTGAACTAATGTTTCTACCTATAAAGGCAGCAGAATGTTTCAGTCACTCATTGTAACAGTCCTGGAATTTCATGATATATTCTGTTAAAAGGGGGCTGCAATCCTGCCTTTAGGAAAAGCTACCTTCTTTTTAAAAAAAAAAAAAAAGAAATAAAATTTTCTAGAACTTCATGAGGTTCAACAAGGCCAAATGCAAGGTCCTGCACATAGGATTGGGGCAGTCCCTGATATCAATAAAGGCTGGGGGTGAGTGGATTGAGAGCAGCTCTGCAGAGAACTTGAGGGTGTTGGTGGTTTAAAAAAATGAACATGAGCCAGCAAATGTGTGCTTATAGCCTGGACGGCCAATTGCATCCTGGGCTGCATCCAAAGCAGCGTGGCCAGCAGGGCAAGAAGGGGATTCTGCCCCTCTGCTCTGCTCTGGTGAGACCCCACCTGCAGTTCTGTGTCCAGATCTCCGGCCCTCAGCACACGAAAGACACGGATGTGTTGGAGAGTCCACAAAAATGGTCAGAGGGCTGGAGGACCTCTGCTGTGAAGAAAGGCTGAGAGTGTTTGAGTTGTGCAGTCTGGAGAAGAGAAGGCTCTGGGAAGACTTTATAGCAGCTTTCTCATACTTAAAAAGGGCTTATATGAAAGATGGGGATGGACTTTTTAGCAGGGCCTATTGTGACAGGACAAGTGGTAACGTTTTTAAACTAAAAGATGGTAGATTCAGATTAGAAATAAGGAAGAAATTTTTTACCACGAGGGTGGTGCAACACTGGACCAGATTGCCCAGAGAGGTGGTAGATGGAAACACACAGAAAGTCAGGTTGGGACTCTGAGCAACCTGATCTACTTGCTCATTGCAGGGGTGGTGTGAAACTAGATGACCTTTAAAGGTCCCTTTCATCTCCAAACATGTGGTTCTATGAATAAAGCCTACCAACACACCTGTATGCCCAGGAAAATCACTCCACCTAGTGCATACTTGGCCAGCACTCACAGAAGGCAGAAAAGTACAGCAGACAAACTTATAAGTAAGTACATATTTAATTTTGGATCATCATAGAATCATAGAATGTTAGGGATTGGAAGGGACCTCGAAAAATCATCAAGTCCAATCCCCCTGCCACAGCAGGAATGCCTAGACTATGCCACACAGAAACATGTCCAGGCAGGTCTTGAATGTCTCCAGAGAAGGAGACTCCACAGCCTCTCTGGGCAGCCTGTTCCAGGGCTCCGTCACCCTCACTGAGAAGAAGTTTCTTCTCGAGTTCAAGCGGAACCTCTTATGTTCCAGTTTCAGCCCATTACCCCTTGTCCTATCAGTGGTTGTCACCGAGAAGAGCCTGGCTCCATCCTCGTGACACTCACCCTTGATATATTTGTAAACATTAATGAGGTCACCCCTCAGCCTCCTCTTCTCCAAACTAAAGAGCCCCAGCTCCTTCAGCCTTTTCTCATAAGGGAGATGCTCCACTCCCTTAATCATCCTAGTTGCCCTGTGCTGGACTCTCTCCAGCAGTTCCCTGTCCTTCTTGAGCTGAGGGGCCCAGAACTGGACACAGTATTCCAGATGGGGTCTCACCAGGGCAGAGTAGAGGGGAAGGAGAACCTCTCTTGACCTACTAACCACCCCCCTTCTAATACACCCCAGGATGCCATTGGCCTTCCTGGCCACAAGGGCACAGTGCTGGCTCATGGTCATCCTGCTGTCCACCAAGACTGCCAGGTCCCTTTCCCCTACACTACTCTCTAATAAGTCATTCCCCAACTTATACTGGAACTGGGGTTGTTCCTACCCAGATGCAAGACCCTACATTTACCCTTGTTGTATTTCATTAAATTTTTCCCCACCCAACGCTCCAGCCTGTCCAGGTCTCGCTGGATGGCAGCACAGCCTTCTGGCGTGTCAGCCACTCCTCCCAGCTTGGTGTCATCAGCAAACTTGCTGATAGTACTCTCTAGTCCCTCATCCAAGTCATCGATGAATATATTGAATAATACTGGTCCCAGTACCGACCCTTGAGGCACTCCACTGGATACAGGTCTCCAACCAGACTCCGCCCCATTGACCACAACTCTTTGGCTTCTTCCCCTCAGCCAGTTCACAGTCCACCTCACTACCCGAGAGTCTAGACCACACTTCCTCAGTTTAGCAGCAAGGATGCTGTGAGAGACTGTGTCAAATGCTTTACTGAAGTCAAGGTAGACCACATCCACCGCTCTGCCATCATCTATCCACCTTGTTATATCCTCATAAAAGGCTATGAGGTTAGTCAAGCACGACTTCCCTTTGGTGAAGCCATGTTGACTGTCTCTAATGACCCTCTTATCCCTGATATGCCTTGAGATGGCACCAAGGATAAGTCGTTCCATCACTTTCCCAGGGATGGAGGTGAGGCTGACCAGTCTATAGTTACCCGGGTCCTCCTTCTTGCCCTTTTTGAAGACCGGAGTGACATTTGCTTCCCTCCAGTCCTCAGGCACCTCTCCCGTCTCCCAAGACTTGGCAAAGATGATGGAGAGTGGTCTAGCAATGACATCAGCCAGCTCCCTCAGCACCCATGGATGCATCCCGTCTGGACCCATGGATTTATGGATGTCCAGATTGCTTAATTGGTCCCTAACCCAGTCCTCATCGACTAAAGCAAACTCCTCCACTGCCCTGACTTCCTGTGGGGCCTCAGGGGAACGGGGCTCCTCAGGACAGCCTCTGGCAGAGTAGACAGAGGCAAAGAAGGCATTCGGTAACTCTGCCTTCTCTGTATCATGTGTCACCAAGGCACCCACCTCATTCATCAGTGGGCCTACATTGCCTCTGGTGTTAGTTTTATCTGCCACGTATTTGAAAAAGCTCTTCCTGTTGTCCTTGACCCCTCTCGCCAGGTTCAATTCTAGGGAGGCCTTTGCTTTCCTAGTTGCCTCCCTACATCCTCGGACAACAGCCTTATATTCTTCCCAAGTGGCCAGCCCTGCCTTCCAAGATCTGTAAATTCTCCTCTTGCCCTTGAGCTTACCCAGCAGATCCCTGTTTAGCCACACAGGTCTCCTGGCTCCCTTCCTTGACTTCCTACGTGTCGGGATGCTCTGATCTTGAGCACGGTAGAAGCAGTCCCTGAACACTAACCAACTGTCTTGGGCCCCTTTACCTTCAAACAGCCTTGCCCATGGGATTTTCTCTAGTAATTGCTTGAAAAATCCAGAGTTTGCCTTGGCAAAGTCCAGGGTTGCAATTCTGCTTGCTATTTTGTTTCTGCTACATGAGATCCTGAACTCCACCATTTCGTGGTCACTGCAGCCAAGGCAGCCCTCAACCTTTACTGCTTCAACCAGATCCTCCTTGTTAGCGAGGATGAGGTCCAGCAGTGCTCCTCTCCTAGTCGGCTCCTCCACCATTTGCAACAGAAAATTGTCATCGATGCACTGGAGGAACCTCCTGGACTGTGGCTGGCTGGCTGAGTTGTCCTTCCAGCAAATATCAGGGAAGTTAAAATCCCCCACGACAACCAGGGCCTGTGATTGTGAGACCGCTCTCAGCTGCCTGTAGAAGGCCTCATCAACTTCCTCACCCTGATCTGGTGGCCTGTAATAGACACCCACGACAGTATCTCTCCTGCCAGCCTGCCCCTTAATTCTAACCCATACACTCTCAACTTGCTCCTCATCCATGCCTGGATGGTGTTCAAGACATTGTAGTTGCTCTTTCACATAAAGAGCGACTCCACCACCTCCCCTGGCTGGCCTGTCTTTCCTGAAAAGGACATAGCCACCCATGACCACATTCCAGTCATTTGGATGGTACTGCCTTTCTCTATCTTCTTTTACCTTCCCAGCCACAACATTTCTGTGCATATCATAGAATTATCACGGTTGGAAGGGACCTCAAAGATCATCTAGTTCCAACACCCCTGCTATGGGCAGGGACATCCCCCACTAGATCAGGCTGCTCAGAGCCCCATCCAGCCTGGCCTTAAAAACTTCCAGGGATGGGGCTTCCACCCCCTCTCTGGGCAACCTGTGCCAGGGTCTCACCACCCTCCTGGGGAAGAACTTCTTCCTAACGTCCAATCCGAACCGATCCATCTCTAGATTTAATCCATTCCCTCTAGTCCTATCACCACCCGACATCCTAACAAGCCCCTCCCCAGCTTTCTTGTAGCCCCCTTGAGATACTGGAAGGCCACAATAAAGTCTCCTTGGAGCCTTCTTTTCTGCAGATTGAACAGCCCCAACTCTCTCAGTCTGTCTTCACAGGAGAGGTGTTCCAGCCCTCTGATCATCCTCATGCCATATAAAACAAATTTTTACGACGTGCCACAGTTAGCAGGGATTTGGTTGAATTTCAACTAGATGAGAAGGTTACACCTTGTCCTTTCCTGTATCTAGTATCCATACGTGTTTTGAGCAGACCAAAACAAGCACAGCTGTATGTTTAACCCTGAGCAGTGAGCTGCACACAGAACACCTGCCTGCTGGCAAAAACAACGAAGTGGGTGCAGCCACCCACCTGTCAGGAAACAAAGCACTGGAGCTAAGGCCTGTAATTCAGTCCTTCCATTTCTTTTATTTTTATGAAGGGAAGGAAGAAGATCATAGAATCACAGAGACATTCTGGTTGGAAAAGAACCCTGGGATCACCAAGTCCAACCTATAGCCCTACTCTACAGAGCCCACACCTAAACCATCTCCCCCAACACCATGTCTAAACGACCTTTAAACACCTCCAGGGAAGGTCACTCAACCACCTCCCTGGGCAGCCTGTTCCAGTGCCTGACCCGAATGGGGAATAGGATCACAGAATTATAGAATGGCCTAGGCTGGGGGGGACCTTAGATATTATTTAATCCAACCTCTCTGTCACGGGCAGGGACGCCTCTCAACTAGATCAGGCAACACATGGGGACCCAACGGGGATCGAACCCGCGACCTTGGTGTTACCAGCACCGCGCTCTCACCGACTGAGCTAAGCTAACAGACAGGGAATGGGGAAATTCTTCGGTACAGCTCAACGTGCCACCATCTTCTGGAGGCACCACGAAGGAGCACAAAGCTTGTAACATGAGATTTAGAAACCGAGCATCCGCTCCCCAACCCCGGCCGCGGGCCGTTAAGCCCAGCGACTAAACCTCTCCGCCCCCGCTCACACCCGGAAGTTACCTCGGGGACGCGGACGCCCCACCCCCTCCCCTCTCAGACCACGCCCCCCGCCGCTCTCTCCAATCAGAAGGCGGCAGCCGCGCACACGCCCCGCCCATCGAGTACCCGCACCAAGGGCAGCGCCCTCCTCCCCCCGCTCACCCGTGCGCACGCGCGCTCTGGCGGCGCATGCGCGGTTCCGCCGTGACCCGCGGAGGAGGGGCGGGTGTGTTTCGTGATCCGCGCGAGAAGGCGGCGGAGCGGCCCGGGAGATGTCGGCGGTGCAGGACAGGTCGGAGCCGGCGGACGAGAGCGGTAGGTGCTCGTTTACACCGGTAGAGACCCAGCGGGGCTGTGACCGGGCGGGGGTGAGGCGGGTGAGGGGCCCGATGGGGAAGGCGGGAGCGCGCTGCGCCATCGCGCGCGGGTGGGCGGGGCGGGAGCGGCGGCCGTAGCGACGGGCGCGCGCGCAGCGCGGGAGAGTTGGGGGGGGTGGGAGGAGGATTTGGCGCGGACGTTGTGAGAGCGACGTTAATGCTCTTTTTATTTTTCCCGTCCTCAGAGCCGGATGCCTTTGAAATTGTTCTCCCCATCACTGTGGTGGTGCTGAGCGACGATGACTTTGTGCAGGATGGCGGTGAGGAGCGAGCGGCGGCGCTGCCCGGGCTGAAGCAGGAGCAGGAGGCTGAGCTGGGCCAGAGCATTTCCCTAAAAAGCACCGAGAAGCCTTCACAGGACGGTGACAGCTTCAGTGCTGGCAAAGAAAACGAAGCACCTTCAGACAAGGATAATGGTGTGAAGTGCTCCCAAGAAAATCACGTTACAGAGAGGGCGTGTAATGGATCAGGAGCATCTTTAAGGGACGGGTGTGACGGAGACAAGGGTGAATGTGGTCAGAATCATGCGTTGCTCACATCATCCTGCACAACAGACCTTGCGGAGGTAAATGAAGCCAGTGACAGGAGAGAATGCAATGGTGATGATGGATTTCAGAAGATTCCTCCTCTCTTCTCTGCTGGTAGTGAAGGTGGAGACGATACCATCAAGACGAGCGGACAGTTGACACTGGCAGCGATATCCAAACCTGAAGAGGAACGTGTCTGTGTAGCAAGCGCTTGTTCTGATGCCACACAAGAGGAACAACCAAAAATCCACAGGGCGATGGAGGAAATTGTTGAAACAAAAGGTAACTTGTTAATAAGACTTGTTAATAAGTTTAAGAAAACTGGTAAATCTCAGGTGTTTGAAATAGGTAGGAAAATATATAGGAGGAATGTGGAACCCGTTTGTTTTAGAGTAAGCATCTCAGCATAGATTGATACTGTATTCAGCAGAAAGAGAATATTGGCTGGAGTATGCCTAGTTCTTTCCCAGACCTCTGTGAAAAATAGTGAAACTACAAATAATTGGTACTGTTTCATTCTGCTGCGGTTTGTCAAAGGGTCACGTTTCATTAGGGAAAAGGTTCTGAAGATAAAAACTTACGGTAAAGGATTTTTTTTTTTAATCCCAGTTAGAGATATTAGGGAGAGAAAACCAACAGGTATTAACTCTCATCAGCATAAGCAGAGTCTGAGAGGCGTAATTTAGTTTTAAAGTCCACCACTCCTTATAGCAGATGGCTGTCCTTCAGGAAGAAATGTTTAATGAAGTACTAAGAGTGTTTTGCCTTCTGACAGGAAGAAGACAGCAGAAAGAGCATCGTACTTGTGAGAATGGAGCTGTAGCAAAGTTCAGTGACAGTATTTTCATATGAATTATGGCATAACGCTGTTTCATAAAAAAACTGTAGGCAGTGCAGTGTTGTCCCGTGAAATTTAGAGCTTTGAGCGAAAAATTTGCACTTCCCTGGGTGGAAAGGAGGAAGCTCTTAACTAGCATTCCTTCTCTTAAAACAATACTTAAATGTTGGAGGGGTGAAATGTTGAGAGAGACATTAAGGAAAAAAGTGGAGATAGGAAAATATTAAGGGAGCAAAAGGAGTGAAGAGCAAGCAAGTCGTTAGACAGTTTGGGATTATTACTACCAATTAATCATGAGTGTTGATCATTGTTTGAAATGTCATGCCTGTGAATTTTTATCCCCCGTAGATCCCGATTCTTCAGAGAATGGAGATAATGAAGAACAGAACAGAAATAGAGAGAGAAGCAAATCTGGAGATGAAATTCTGGGGTCCTTTTTGGAACATGGCTTGGAAGTAGGACTGAAACTTCCTTATAATTGTTCTCCGCTTCTTAATGGGTGTTCTACTTCAGAAGAATTACTAAAAGATACAGGGAAACTGGAGATGAACGCTTCCACCTCTGCTGAATCAAATACTGGTGAAGAGCTTATTCATAAAACATTAACACCAGTGCCTAGAAAAAGACATCGACTACAAAAAGGTGTTTCTCCTCATGCAAGCCCAAAAGAATTTCAAAGCCAGCAAGAAGGCTTAGTATGGCTGAGTAATAGTGTGACCATCAAACCTGCTTCTGAAGCTTCTTCTATGAGTAAGCATGGAAGGTGGAGTTTGAAGTGCAGATTTTGTAGTTCTGTCTATAACTGCAGTGCGCATCTAAAGAAACATGTTTATTCAGCTCATAAAGATAAGAAAATACATAAGTGCTGCTTTTGTAAAAGAACCTTTTTCTTTTCTGCTGACCTTAAGAATCACCTTAAATTTCATAAGAATGTTACTAGGTTGAGAAAGGCAAGAAAAATGAGAATAGATGCGAGAAAAATCAGGCAGAGAAAATCCGAAGAAAGAAAATCTGAGACCAAGGAAAAAGAAAGTAGATACGAGAAATTTTTCATCAAAGTGGAAAGGGACTTCACACCTCTGGGTGAGCCAGTTAGTTTTTCCTGTAAAATTTGTTTCTTTGCTTCATCAAGTCCAAGGATTTTTATTCATCACATGAAGGGACATAAAGGGAAGCCACCCTACCAGTGTCCTCGGTGTGATTACTCCTGCCTGAGGTCATCCTATCTCTTAAGTCACTTGTGCTGGCATGCTGGGTATAAGCTCTATCAGTGCAGGTTTTGCACCTTTTTTTCATTATATCTTTCAGGCATCGTAAGGCACAGCTACGCCCATGCTGGCAGTAAACAGTATTTCTGTGAACTCTGCCAGTTGGCGTTCGCAAGCACTGCTGTGTTAAAGAAACACAGAAAGTTACATGCAAGCACAGAAGCGTGCCAAGGGCAGCAGCTTGACTTTGTAAGGGAAAGGAAGAGAACTCTAAGACCTTTAAAGAGTTACCCGTGTGACGAGTGTCACGTTGGGTTTTACACTAGGGAACATCTCGACTTTCATAAGAAATGTCATGAACGGTTTAAGGCTACTGCTAAGATTTATACGAATCAAAGCAATGAATATCAGAAAAGCAAAATACGCAAAGCTGAGTGTCATTCCCAGGGCCACGTTTCTCTCTCTCTTTCTGGTAATGGAAATGCTTGTCTCAGTGGGGGAATGCTGGCTTCAGAAGTAGACTTTGAGCAAGCTGGTGACATGCGGGACGGTAAAAAAATACGCTCTGGAAAAAAGTTCCCGAAAAACAGCTGTGGGAGCAACAGCTTGCCTGTTACTGGGAATGGATCAGAAGTTCCTCTGAATTCCTACAAAGTGGACGCTGCGATTTTCAAAGAGGAACCTTTCCTCAGCTGCCAGGCCTCTTACTCACAAGTTCAAGGTGACGATGCGTATCACAGGTTTGGGGAAAACTTAAGGGATACGTGGCCTCGTGGTTTGTCTGTGTTCAAAATGTACAAGTGCGAGCACTGCAATTTTGCTACTGCTCTTCACAGCGACTTTAAGCTTCACTTACAAATACATACAGACGAAAGACCATTTGTGTGTAAAGAACGCGATAAGACATTTGAAACGTCAAACCATTTGCAGAAGCACAGTCTTACTCATGTGAAGAACGGGTACGAGTTTGGCCGTTGTCTGTATGTAGATCACCGTTTGGAGAATCTTGGGTCGCATCGTGAAATGCATTTACGCCTGTCTCCGGAAAGAGATTTTGGTTCCTTGGAAAGTTCAAACAGCATCCATTCCTTTCTTGGTTCCGAAGTCTATGGACTGAAGCCAGATGCCCAGAAGGGCAAAGAAATTGGTTTGCTAGCACAAAGTCAGCCGGGGTTCTATCAGTGTACAGAGTGTGAGTACACTACTTATATTTTAGGCAACCTTGAGCTACATATAAGAACCCACACAGGTGAGAAACCTTACAGCTGCAGCGTGTGTCAGAAGAAGTTTCGTACTTCGAGTCACCTGAAAAGACACAGAATCACGCATTTCGATATGGAGCATCTCAAGTGCAGGAACTGTGACTACTCCACAAACAAATGGTTGTCTTTGAAACAGCATCTGGCTTCACACTCCTGCGAGGAAAGCCCGTCTACTGGCTTTCTCTACGAAACAATGCAGCTGCCCGTCAAAACCTACACGTGTCAAGAGTGTGGTTATTCCACAGCCCGCAGTGGAAATTTGAAGCTACACTTGAGGATTCATACAGGGGAGAAGCCGTTCAAGTGCGGGCAGTGCGCTGTTGCTTTCCGCACGTCCAGCCACCTGAAGCGCCACTTGCTGACTCATTTGAAGCTGCGCTGCCGAAGGTGTAAATTTTCTACGGTGGATAAGCGCGCTTTCCAGAAGCACGTGAAAGCACACAAAAAGAAGTTCAAGTGTGCAAAGTGCAGTGTGGTGCTGCCTACCAAAAAGCTGCTGGAAAAGCATAAACAGCAGCATGAGCTTGAAATATAAGCGTGGGAATTGTAAGTTGTCACTTTGTGATACTGAGAGTCCTAAAATTAATCTGTTTTACGTAAATGTCTAATGTTAATCTAGTACGAAATGTCATATATCTTTTTTTTCGGGTTGGCAGTTACTATACTCTCTGTTTCTTCAGATAGGCAATATACTTTTTGAAGAACTGTGAATCTAACCACTTACTTGCGAATACTGCTTGGTTACATTGAAAACATGAGTGTTTTGAACCGCAGAATGTATTTCGTTGAAGAACTTTGCTCTTCCTCGAAAATACCACGTCTCAGGATGACATGTGCCAACCACTTGTTGTATGGCAGAGGGATGCTTCCTTCACTTTATATTCAAATCTAGACAAATCTTTGCTTGTTTTACAGGATCCTACAGTGCTAGAAACTGTAGGGACATCACTGACTCTCGCATATTCAGTGGTACTGGAAACAGCAGTGTTACCCTCTTTTTGGAGGGAAGACAGTGGGAAAGGGTGGATGCTAACTCTCCCCTAATGTTATAGGTCAGCCTGTGAAACAGCAAGAAAACCTGTAGCTTAATTTAGAGAATGTGAACGTGAAACTAGCACTTCTTAGCTGCTCTCAGATGTATGTTTTTCTTTATAAATGTAGCTGAGATCTCGCTGGAGGCTTTCTGGTAATGTAGGAGAGAGGTTGGAAACAGTTGCCCAGAGAGGTGTCGGAGCCTCCTTTTTTGGAGATACTCAAAAGCCACCCGGGCACGATCTGGCAACCAGCTCTGTGTGACCCTGCTTGAGCAGAGGTTTGGACCAGGTGACTTCCACAAGTCCCGCAGCCATTCTGTGATTTGAAACGCAGTTTCCCAAGAGTAGATTGAACCTTGTGAATAGTTGTTTGTATTTAAGGCCAGGTCAGCAAAGGTGAAATGTCATCTACTTTGTAGTTGCAGTAAAATTGGGGAAATTTAGTATCTGTGAGTCCGAACCCTGTTGATTACGCACTGCAAGCTGGGTAATTGCAATTTGGGAATGAATGATTCAGATCTGGGAATGATGGAGCCAACCGCCAGATGCAGTTGCGAGGAAGAAGAACATTATCCTGATCTGAATAAATAAAATCGCTTCTGGGAAATATTAACACTTAGACAAGCATGAAGGAGTTTTAACCTTCAGTTCTGTACAGTTCGGTCGTGTATTTGAAGAAAAATTGAACGGCTGGAAAAGGAAATGAAAATGGTGAAGAGAGTTGTAAGCCTGTATATCAGCTGCGGCTGGAAAAGCAAAATTTTATGAGAGAATAGTTTAAAAGAATGGTGTAGGATGGTGAAAAAAAGGAACCTGTTTTAAGTTCACTGAAAGAAGAGAGTTTATAACCAGCATAAGTTGTTTTTTTTTTTTAAATTTTAAGATTCCCAGAAGACATTTTCAGATGTAGTTGACGAGTTTGTAAAAATAGTTATTCCAGCTGGTTGCCTCTAATAAAACGAAATAAAGTGGTTTATGACTCGTAAGGTTCCGCTCTGTTCCTTACGCCATGCACTGCGCTTTTGGGGATTGAAAGCGATTCTTAATCTGCCAAATGAGAGAAATTTAAATGTGAAGGCGTCCTTGTTTTAAAGTAAGGACGTGGGCCGTTGATTTTTTTTGATAGCCAAAAGGCTAATGGTTTTTATTCCTGCAGAGTTTTTTTAAAAAAAAGTCAAAGCCTACTTCATGCTGTGAAGTTTTCTATTTCAGCCCCCAAAAATTTGCCTGAGTTTCTTCACGAACGCGCGTGGAATTTGGGCAAAACAGGACAATGCACTTGGAAATCAGTTGGTGACGGATCTCGGTGCCCTTTTATCTGCCCTGCATCTGCTGAGTGAATAAAAGTTAAACACACAGCGAAGTAACTGAATGTAGGGGAGTCGAGCCGTGCTGCAACAGGGCTAACCACCAGCTGGATTTACCTACAAGGAAGAAAATAGGACGCGTTTTTTAATTTTTTTACGAGCGGGCCTGGGCGCCTCCGCCGTGGGGACCTCCGGCCCGCAGGGGGCGCTGGAGCGCATGCGCGGAGCAGCCCCTTCCCCTCTCCTTGTGCGCATGCGCCGGCGGCACCGTCCTTCCCTGCTCTCCGCGCCTGCGCAGAGCGCGCACCTTCCCCGCGGAGTGCGCGTGCGCGGGGTCGCGGCCGGCCCCCGCTGAGGCGAGCGGCGGTTTCCTTCCTCCCCTTCCCCGCTTTTATTTCATTTCATTTTATTTTTTTCTTTCTCTGCGCGACTTCGAGCCCCCCCGCCGCCGAGATGCCGCGGATTATGATTAAAGGCGGCGTGTGGCGCAACACCGAGGTAGGACTCCGATCGCTTTGATCCTCCGCTCCTCAAGGGCCTTAGCGGCTGGGGGGGGGAGGGGGGGGGGCGGGATTGGCCTTGGCCAGTGCGCAGGCGGCGGGGCTGCGGTGCGCATGCGCAAGGCGTTCGCGTTCAGGGCTGTAGTAACAGTGCGAAGGTTGGGGGGGTGATTGGGAACTTTCTGGACTCTCTGTAGCGGGGGTGTAGAGTGTTAGACGTCTGGAGGCACTGTGGGTCTGGTGGGTTTGATTCCTCAGCGGCCCGGATCTCCCTTCTCGCCCCCTGCCCCGGCGGGTAGAGGTCAGATGGGTGGTTTTTCGCCCGAAGGCCTCGTGTTGTGGGGAACGGGGAGCTCAGCCAGGCCGGTGTTATATCCTTGCCCTCCGAAACAAACATCCCCACAGCATCTAGAGGGGATGGGTGGGCCAACTTATCCTCAGAGATGTGCCTTTTGCAGCCTGGAGTGTCTTACCCTACAGGCTAAGGTTTTATTTTCTAGGGCTATGAGGCAGCTGGGATCTTTTGCCCTTGACGACCGTTCCAAGTGCAGAAATGGCAAAGAAGGGTATGGGCTCTTCATCTATAGCCCAGAGATGGTTAAGGGACTTTGGGTTAAGGGACTTGAACATCTCTCCTGTGAGGAGAGACTGAAAAAACTGGGGCTGTTTAGCCTATACAAATATCTGAGGGGTAGGTGTCAAGAGGAAGGAGACAGTCTCTTCTTAGGGGTGCCCAGTAATAGAACAGGAAATAATGGGTTTAATAGGGAGTTCCACCTGAACATGAGGAGAAATTTCTTTACTCTGAGGGTGCCAGAGCCCTGGCACAGGCTGCCCAGAGAGGTTGTGGAGTCTCCTTCTCTGGAGATTTTCAAAACCTGCCTGGACGTGTTCCTGCCCTAGGTGATCCTGTGATCCTGCTCTGGCAGGGGGTTGGACTGGATGATCTCTAGAGGTCCCTTCCAACCCTGAACATTCTATGATTCTATGAAAGTGTGTTGTGAACAAAAGACTATGTCTAGTTCCAAAAAAGCAAACACTCCCTCTCCCCATTTCTGCTGTCACATGCTTTCAGAACTGCACTTGTTTGTGGAAGGGTAAATAACATGGGCAATCAAGGGTGTTGGTTTTATTAGATGTATTTTGAAAGCAAAAGGATGTACCAGACACTGTAAAATTCAGAACTCTGCCACTATGTGCTGTGAACATTAGGCATCCAGAACGTAGTGAGAAAAAGTAATAGAAGGTAAGTGTACTCTGTACTCTTTGTGCTTTTAACCACTTACAACACGTCGACTATGTGCCAGGAGGTAGCAAAATTGGAGTTCAGCAGCGGGTAGAAAGAACCATTGTGTGTTTACATCATTCTTATGATCTTTCATAATTGACTAAATTTTTTTAATCTTAAGAGAAAGGGCAGTGCATTAAATAGGTCTTTGTCTACAACTCCAAGTACTTACTGGATGGAGAAGAGGAACGTCTGTGGTTGACAAGGCTGCGAGAATAACTTTGATGCATTTAAAATGCCACTTTCAGACCCACGAGGAAACCAGAAATAACAAACCCATTTATCTAGGGGAAGGACTGAAGGACTGACAGCCCGTTGATAGGACTTCTAGTTTTTGTTCAAATCTCAGTGTGCTCGTTGATGTGTATGAACAACCTGGCTCCCAAGCTGAATCAATTACGTTTGAATTTTTTTTTTCCAGAATTTTATAAGCTTTGGGATCAGCACTTTTGGATCTTACATTCTGAATGTTAAAGTTATTTATTTTAAGGTCTACTTGTTACAGAGAAACTTACTGTAAAGTTCCTTTATTTTGGTGGAGTTCCTCAGGGGTCTGTTCTGGATCCAGTGTTGTTCAGCATCTTTGTCAGTGACATGGACAGCGGCGTCGAGTGCACCCTCAGCAAGTTTGCCGACGACACCAAGCTGTGTGGTGCCGTGGACTCACTTGAGGGAAGAGATGCCATCCAGAGGGACCTTGGTAGGCTTGAGAAATGGGCCAGTGCAAACTGCATGAGCTTCAACAAGTCAAAGGGCAAGGTCCTTCACCTGGGTCAGGCCAATCCCAGGCACAAATACAAACTGGGCACAGAGTGGGTTGAGAGTAGCCCTGAAGAGAAGGATTTGGGGATGTTGATAGACGAGAAACTCAACATGAGCCGGCAGGGCGCTCCTGCAGCCCAGAAGACGAACCCTGTCCTGGGATGCATCAAGAGGAGTGTGGCCAGCAGGTCAGGAGAGGTGATTCTTCCCCTTTACTCTGCTCTTGGGAGACCCCACCTCGAATACTGTGTCCAGTTCTGGTGTCCTCATTATAAGAGGGATATGGATCTGTTGGAAGGAGATGATCCAGGGCTGGAGCACCTCTGCTATAAGGACAGGCTGAGGGAATTGGAATTGTTCAGTCTTGAAAAGAGAAGACACCAGGGGGACCTTATAACTGCCTTCCAATACCTGAAGCTTCCTACAGGAAGGCTGAGGAGGGACTTTTTACAAGAGTGTCCACCGATAAGACAAGGGGAAATGGATTTAAGTTAAAGGAGAATAGATTTAGACTCGATCTTAGGAAGAAATTCTTCAGCCCAAGGGTGGCAAGGCTCTGGAATAGATTGTCCGGACAAGCTGTGGATGTTCCCCCTTTTGAGGTGTTCAAGACCAGGTTGAATGAGGCCTTGAGTAACGTTGTCTAGTTGAGAGGCTTCCTTGCCCATGGCAGGGAGGTTGGGTTAGATGATCTCTGAAGTCTCTTCCAGCCTAGGCCATTCTGTGATTCTATGATACATTTTTTTAACAGCAACTATTCCATTTGCATTAAAACATGCAAAACAAGAAGATAATTTTATGGTACTGTTTAAAACAAGTCACCATGAAGTGTCTTATCAGTTCTTTTTTTTTTTGTTTGAGATGTTGTGTCATTACCAACCAAACACTTCCCTACCTCTTTATTGTTGTTCTTCAAGGAAAATATACAGAACCTTTAAAAACTGTGCATTTAAGAGCATCGAAAGTATTTCTTGGGTCTGTGAAGTTGACCACAATAATAATGATCACATAGCTTTTTCTTGTGATCTTTTCTGATTTCATTGGCCTTTGAAATATAAATTCTCATTCATCTTGAGAATAAAATGTGGAAAAGAAGTAGTGGTGCTGTGTTCCTTGCACTGGATCGGCGCATTAGAAGAAAACAACTGTCTTCTCCTCTGCTTGAGCTCAGACTTTCCGTTTTGTAAGGTCCTATGATCCATAACGGTTTCTTCTGATTTTTTTTTCAAGGATGAAATTCTCAAAGCGGCTGTGATGAAATATGGCAAAAACCAGTGGTCTCGTATTGCTTCTTTATTGCACAGAAAATCAGCAAAGCAGTGCAAAGCCAGATGGTAAGTGGGAAGTGCCATGGATGGGAATATGAGATTCATAGCTAGTGGAAATTTTTAAATTACTACAGATTGAATTTTGTCCACAGAGGAAAAATAATTTTGATATTGTTTGACTTCTGCTATTGTGGATATTTGGAATTCTTGTTACTTGAAAGTAATAGAACAACACTAGGCAAATGTTCTATTTGCCAGTGACTGCAGTGTTAGCAAATGCTGCATCACGTCAAATTGTGTACATTTATTCTCCATATTTACACGTTTTTAATCAGCAAGTATTACCAAGGAAGTGAGATACTAATCTGTCATACAGATAATTTTCTGATTTATCATAATGAGAGTTTGGCTTGAGGATAAATGTTAAGAAATTGCACTGGAATTTCATTTTATAAAAATATAGGGACTTAATACTAATGCAAATACGTGCAATACGGATCTATTTGAGAATCAGGCTTAGTTTCTCTGATACTGATCTGCACATATTTATTAGAATACTTATGTATAAAGATAACAGCACTGACACAGTGAAAGAATAGTAAGGTTGAAGGATCCAGATCACGCTAATATAACATACCTGATACCTTTATTGTGATTTTTACTTTTCATTTTCTGGATTGATTTTCTGACTCCTTACTTTCCCAGAATAGAAGTGGGGAAAGAAAGAAAAGGCAAGATCTGTGTGAAAAGTGGTGCATAAATAATACGTTATAAAGGTCAAATACATATTTAATAAAAATACTTTAGATTAACATCCCTTTGTTTGGAAAACCTTGTATGAGGTTTGTGTGACAAGATTTTGAAATTTCGTTGTGATGATTTGGGTAAACACTGTTGTGAGTTAATTCCAGACAAATTGATGAATAGCTTGAACTTGTCATCCGTAATATTTTTAACAGGTATGAATGGCTGGACCCAAGCATCAAAAAGACAGAGTGGTCACGAGAGGAGGAGGAGAAGCTGTTGCACCTGGCCAAGCTAATGCCAACTCAGTGGAGAACCATTGCCCCAATTATTGGGAGAACTGCTGCACAGTGTTTGGAACACTATGAATTTCTGCTGTGAGTTGCTGTTTTGCTAGAGGTGCATACCAGGAAAATCTGCAGCAAATGTTGTAGCCATATATCGTTCCCTTCTCCCGTGGTGCTGAAGTATTGAGGGTCTTTAAGTTGACTGAGTCCTTTTCTAAGCAAATCCTTAAGGACTGTTTCTTTTCAGCTGCTATGTCTAACTTCCAAGAAGATTCTGGAACCTGGAGAGTGGTCTAGAATAGAGAGAGGTGTCTGTTTTCTTACTTCTGGTCATTCTGCCTGAAGGAGCATCGAGACCAATGCTTTTTGTAGTCTTTCATTTCAGGTTTATTTGGGTGTCTTTTGAGTGGCTGGTCAGCATGAATGGGTGTGTGAGAGAGAAGGAAGAAGACAGACATAAACCACATGTTGTTGAAATAGCTCAGTGTGCAGCTGTCATCTCTCTGTGCTAAAGAGTGTTTCTTTAGGTCACGACAAGAGAAGGAAAGTGCTGTTTTCCCTTGTGAGCTTTCTTAATTCTTGTGGGATTAGTTGAGCGTAATGGGAAACTCGATTGTTCATTTGGTCACACTGATTGGATTCTTGTCCTTAGTGTTAAATGTTACCCAAAGATAGTTCTCTTCTAATAGCTTTGTCAATGCTGTGATTTATAAAACATTTGTCCTGGTTTGAGAATACTTTTAGTCTGTTCTGCTCAAACCAGGACAACAGTTTATTGTTGTAGTGCGATACTTCGTTGGCTTCTTTCTCATGTCTGATTTAAGATTATTGTTCCTGAAACTTTTCTGTGGCAATTGTATAACAAGTTTAAGGCATGGTACATAGTATGAGGTTACTTTTTTTGATCCATCTTTGGGTACAGTTCAAGGGATAGTTGTTAAGAGCATGGAGGAAAACAAAGAGCCAGTTGTGACATGCATACAATGTGGTTTTAGGGACAAAGCTGCTCAGAGAGACAACGAGGAAGAAACTGCTGATGATCCTCGGAAACTTAAACCTGGAGAAATCGATCCAAATCCAGAAACCAAACCAGCCAGGCCAGATCCTATTGACATGGATGAAGGTAAGATAGGAGTTTGTTTACTGTTTTTGACAGAAATCTGATCTCTTTGGTTTTTCTTTTTGCGTAGTCTCTCTACCCTGGGCTTTGTCTTTTTTTCTCTGCCCCCTGATCATTTTTCCTTACAGATTTTGTCTTATTTTTGTGTCCAGACAGTCAGTTACACTTTTCCAGTTCTTTTTTCGTTTTCTAGTTGTATTTTCAGTCTTCTAATCTACCTTCACAATTTCCTACCATGACCAACTGCTCTTCACTTTCACAGTTGCTCTGCTTGTTTGCATTCTTATTTCTGCATCTTCATCTTTTTCCCATCATTTACCTCCCAGATGAATCTGTGGTGAAGCACAGGAGGACTACATAACTCTTTTCCTTTGCACATTGCAATGTTTTGAACTAAAAAATGGACGTCGCTACAGTTCTGTGGGTGGATCAGTGGTGTTTTTGAACAGAGGTCACAGATACAGCGGTTTTGGATCCGAATGTAAAAGAAGTTAATGAGTCCTTTAATATAGTATTCTCAGTTGAAGATGTAAATGAAATAATAATTTCATTAGTGTGGTCAGTTTGCCTCTTTACTAAATATTTTGATTTGCTGCAGATACTAGTTGAATTATTTTCAGCATTAGGCTTTTTTTTCTTCAAGTCTTCATCTGGCCAATGATTGGAGTGGCTGTGGAAACATTGATTCATTCAGCTTTTAAAGATTGCTTTCTGATCTTAATGTCACATTTTCATTTGCTCCCATCTTTAAGTGCAAATTCATAGATGTACTTATCTGTGCTATTGTAGATGAACTTGAAATGCTGTCTGAAGCTAGAGCACGTCTGGCTAATACACAGGGAAAGAAGGCCAAAAGAAAAGCAAGAGAGAAGCAACTGGAAGAAGCTAGGTAAACTTATGCTTAGTGTGATATACTGGCACTGCTTTTGTTGCCTCTGGGGCATTTACAGTGCGTAAAGTCAGGCACAGCTTTAAATCATTGCAGAATCAGACTTTTTCACGGTCGTTTGTGACAAGGGCTTCATTCTTGTTTAAATGTGAGCAGCCCTACCTTTGCAGCAACTGATCAAAATAGTACCAGATACAAGATTCACTCTTGGGTTTGTGCTTCAAATCACCTAGTGTTACTGTTTCTGTAGACGGCTTGCTGCTCTCCAGAAAAGACGAGAACTTCGGGCTGCTGGAATTGAGATCCAGAAGAAGAGAAAAAAGAAGAGAGGTGTGGATTATAATGCAGAAATTCCATTTGAAAAGAAGCCTGCTCCTGGTTTTTATGATACATCAGAGGAAAACTACCAGTCCCTGGATGCAGATTTTAGGAAGCTACGTCAGCAAGACCTGGATGGAGAATTGAGATCGTAAGTGGGTGTTGTACTAAGGAGGGAACAATTTATTTGGAAAAAACCAAACAAACCAACATGCATATATGTAAGTGTTAAGTCCTGGAAATGCCTGAAATATAATGTGGACAGGAGTTGTATTTTCCATGGGACAGATACTCCTGCAAGTTGCTTTTGCCTTTTCAGTCTCTTTCATTTTTTATCTTTTTAGAGAGTCTAGCTGATCTTTTTTCCCATGAGAATAAAGTTCCCCGTGCACGTTCTGGTTTTTAAATAGAAATCTTAAGCTTTTTGAGCTTCATTTTCTTTTAGCATTAGATTTGCTTGTGTATTTACAGTCCTTTCCATGTAGTAACAATATTAAGATTGCTTACAGCAGATTTTAGTTATTGTAGTATAACTTCTGATTGCATTGTTCTTAAGTAGAATCTCCTTAAATGCTTAATTTCTCCCTTTCCTCCCAAAAAATCCCTAAACATGCAGTTGAGAAATTAAATGCCCATCTTCGTTGTGAGCATTGTGATACATATTTAATTGTACAATTACATTTCCCACTGTTCCTGCCAGCTGCTTTTTACAGACTACATACCATTTGATTACAGTACTACATACCATTTGATTTATTAACTCGTGATCTAATTGATTATTTCTGTATGATTCTGAGTTGAGAGAGCCTGACAGGAGCTTCAGACCGAAGCCTGTGATCTCACAGGCTGCCTCCATTGCTGTTTGAAGAAAACACCAATTTTTATAAAATGCTGAAGAGAAGTTGGTTCACCTATCCCACAGAACATGTTTGCCTTCCCTTAGCAGCTGCTGGAGAAGAAGGGACTGTTCACATCCTACGATTCTTGCTGCCTAAATTATTAGTGACCTTTTTATCTTGCTCCCGTGACCCTGTTGAGCGTCGCTGAAGCAACCACGCGTTGCCTAATTCCATGATTTAGAAGCATTACCTTGCCTTAGTGCAGGTTCTGCTGCTAGATCTGTGGACCATATCTAATCAGTTCACTTCTGTACCACGACATGATTCACTCTTCCTGCACCATGCTTTGTTTCAGCATATCCAACTTCTGGTTATGACACAGGTTTTTTCACTCTTTGCTTGTTTGTTGTACTTCGTAGCTGGTTTGTGCGTTCTAAAATGATTCTCTTATCCATAATGACAGTGAGAGGGAGGGAAGAGAGCGCAAAAAAGACAAACAGCATATGAAACGGAAAAAAGAGTCAGACTTGCCTTCAGCTATTCTGCAGACCAGTGGAGTGTCAGAATTTACCAAAAAAAGAAGTAAACTAGTGCTTCCAGCTCCTCAGGTAGGCTGTTCATTGGTGAATAAATGATGGGCCAATCAGTGATGTCTGTTTTATCGGGTGGATCTTGCAGTTGCATTTTATCTTACTGTGCCTTGGAATTTTCTTTTTTAAAGATATCTGATACAGAACTTGAAGAAGTTGTGAAAGTAGGCCAGGCGAGTGAGATTGCACGCCAGACCGCTGAGGAATCTGGAATTACAAACTCGGCTTCCAGCACTCTTCTGTCAGAATATAATGTGACCAACAACAGCATAGCACTAAGGACTCCCAAAACTCCAGCAGCACAAGACAGGATCCTGCAGGTAGAGTGTGTAAATCTACAGAATGGGCTTTTAGTGCAATCATCGAGTGAAGAGAAGCCATAAGTGCCATAGAAACATTCCTTAGGTTATATGTGGTACTGCGGTCTGAATGGACACGTGATCTTTAGGACACACTGAAAGGCATAGAAAGAGATCCACTTTTGTGCCTCAGGACACTACGATGTGGGGACTTTCGTGTGTGTGCAAGTTTTAGCATTTACCATTCTCCTGGTGACTTACAAAATTTCCCCTTTTCTTGGGTATGTCTCAGCATCAAAAGCTGCATGTGGTGTTCATGTCCTTAAAACAAATGTTTTTTATATTGTTTCCTACTTATTTTTACTGTGATTTCATTATGCATTGATTCATTACGCATTTCATACGCAGTGATTTCATTATCTCAGCTCATTTTCAGAGTGCCTTTAATTCTTCATTGCAAAAAGAAATAAAAAAAAAAAAGGTAAGGGAGTACTCATAAAAACAGCAGTTGAGTCACAGACCAAAAATTTGAACAGGAAACATCTCTCTTGGAACATTCTCTTTTAAGAGGAGTTAGGATAAACTTCATCGCTGTTGGATTTCAGAGTGCAAGTTTGCTGGTCCCTCTGAAAATCAGGATCCTTAGGTTGATTAGAGTATTCGGTCGCTAATAAAAACTGTGGACTTAGGAAGTCTAGCAAGATGAAGGAAATTACTTATTGCTACTGAATCTGTTAACTGTATAGTAGGGTGTGACTGAAAGTCTTAGTGATGTGCTGAGTGTTTTCTCTGTTACACAGGAAGCCCAAAATTTGATGGCTCTCACAAATGTAGACACCCCCCTGAAAGGAGGGCTTAACACTCCCTTGCATGAAAGTGACTTTTCGGGGGTGACGCCGCAGAAGCAGGTTGTTCAGACTCCAAACACTGTGCTTTCCACACCCTTCAGGTAAAGCAGACTTTTTTCCTAATGTGTGGTCAGCTGGACACGTATCTAGTGAGGTGGGTGGTGGGTGCAGATTGCAAGGCATGAAATAATAGGTTACAATCAGTGCTTCAAAATTAACTCACTTTTATTTCAAGCCCGTGATGTCCAAATTTCTCTTTTCGCAAACTCGGCCACATCATCTTCATCTGTGTTTGTACAGTGTATAGCTCACTGGAGTTTTGATCCAAAATGAGGTCTTCTGTGGTCTGGAGCAATATAAATTCTACCGAAGTCATGCAGGAGTATAAATAGTAAGAAGGAGTGACATTCTGTATGTGGATCCTGGCCTTTCCAAAGTATTACCTCTGAGTCGAAGGTGCGGGAGGTCCCGCAGCCAAACCCACGCTGAATTTTTGAAAAGCTGGAGTAAATATTTTATAAGCCATATATATCCAGAATAAAATGTTTCTTACCTTGCCAATCTAAATAGGATGGAATTGCTGGTTTAACTCTTACGGTGGGTCCTGAATAAATATATATATCCCACAAATGCCAAATACCGTACAGCTGAAAAATATTACACTTGGTACATTTTGTCCCTCAGTTTTTTTCAACTTAGATTCTAATTTTACTTGCATCGTGCTAGTAGGAAACGTGGAGAATCAAATCAAAAGGACCTTTATGGCAGCTTTTCAAAAGCAGCTTTATTTTGTTGTTTAATAGCTGTGTGCAAAAGCCCTGCTTTTTTAATTAGATCTACATAAGTGAGTCATTTTCTGGACATCTTTTGGCATCAGTGCTGTGCAGAATGAATGCAGGGTTTGGCCTGAGGTGATCAGGCTATTCATTTGGGTTATTTTATATTAAAAAATATTAAGACATTGTAATTTCGTTGTTTGATGGGTTGGGTTTTTTTTGGTGCTGGCTTTTTTTAGCTTCTGATATCCAGATATGCACATGTAAAGGTGGTACCTCTGGATCAACTTAGCTTGCTTGCAGAAATGCTGTATCAGTGTGAAAATCCAAGACCTTGAGCAGAGAGAAAAAAAAAATCCAGTAAGTTGTTAAAAATAAATAAAGGGAAGATGTAATTTTTTTGATGAGGCAGAGTAGTGAAGCAGATCCATCATCTTATTATTTAGGCCACAAGAGCAAATATTTAAATGAAGTACACCTTTTTTACCTGTGATGGTATTAAAATTGTAGTGGAAGTTGTCTTGCATTAGGGTTCTTTTTGTGTTTGTTTTCTTTCCACATCTTAGTTCTAAGAATTTTATTAAAAGGAATTGAGTTGAAATAAGTAATAAATTGAGTAATAAACAACCCACTTAGAAATTGTTTTGGAAAGTCAGGGTAAAACTTTTTCCGCTGGTATAATCAGAGTAAATACATCCTATGAAACAGTCATTTGAAAACATAAAAATAATTTTGCTGTATTTTTTTTGGTGGGTGTCATCCTGCAAAGGTTATTGCTTTATTTGTTATCCTAAATCAGAGTTCAGAAAAATCTGCAAGCAACTTCCAACAAGAAGAAAGTACCACTTCCCTCTCACAGACATACCCAGTAAATAAATAAGCCACTTATAAAGGGACCAGTGGCATGTGTCACGCAATATCTAGGAGTGTGTTGTCCACTACTGTGGTGTGTTCCTGGCACTACAGAATTACAGTGACTAGTAGTGGAAATATCCCAGACAATATCTCCGTGCTTTTCGTGTACTGAGATAGAAAACAACATTTCTCTATTGGAGGAGGAGCAACCGAGGCCCACAAAATCTAAGACACTAATCCTTCTTGCCTAACTGTAGGTCCTTAGAAGTAATTATTGTGATGTCATTACACCTTCACTAATCTGTGAAAGCAAAGAGGCATCTTCAGAGTGATATATTCAGTTGTAAGCTGGATCAGCTGTTAAGGCAAATGAATTCCAGGGTGAGTGACTTTCCATAGCGGGTAGGGAAATCAGAGTTTGCAATTAAATTCAGATTGCTGTACCCCAGAATAGTGCCTGCTGACCAGATAATCTCTTCTTGAAAGTAGCAGCGGGAGTTTGGGTTGGTGTAATTCCTGAAACTTCTCTAAATAAACATAATGATGTGCATAGATTTCAGCTTGACAGGTCCTTGGGTACACCTTGACAGATTGAAACAGTTTGGGATTTGGATTCTTCTGATGGCATATTTTAGTTTCGCTGCCTTCTCAGGAAGAAAAATCGAGATTGACTTTACTAACAGTATTTACGTAACTTCCTGCAACATTCAGACTGTTGTAAGTAGATTTCTTTAGGAAAAAATAAGTGACTGTATCCACACTTCTTCTAGAACACCTTCTCATGGACCAGAAGGCTTAACTCCTCGTGGAGGATTAACTCCTAAACCCGTGGTTGGTACAACTCCTGGTAGAACTCCACTACGTGATAAATTGAACATCAACCCAGAAGAGGGAATGGCAGATTACAGTGATCCATCCTACGCCAAACAAATGGTAAGAAGTACTTAAAAAGTGGAAATCAGTGGTCTATCCAGGATTTTGAATTCTCATCTCCTGAAGAGAATTTTATTTTATACTAAAAGCAAGGGTTATTTCTACTACTTGTCTACAGGTCTCTACTCTGTCACCTGGTAAAATTAAATCTTAATTTGAAGGAACAGACATCTTGCTGCTCTAGGACAGCTTTCATTGTTCCTAGTAAAAGCACTCTCAAGCTGTTTGTCAAAGAAAACATCATTAACTTTCAGTCCCACTTGTGTCTTTGAAGCTGAGCAGGAAATACACCTCAAGCAAAGATTAACTTTTCTTGCAATCCTGTGCAGCCCTCATACTTTATTATCTTGACTTCCCAATTTACCTACAAGACCTTTTCATCAGTCTGTTGTGTTGACAACGTTGAGCTGAAAGAGTTTAATTTTTGCCATTAGGAATTTGGTTTTGAGACGTCTGGTAGTCCAAGTCCCATCCAGATTCTTTCATCACCTTTGGCAACAGATGTTTCCATTCTTGGAGATTCAGATGGGTGTACCCTGCTAGTTAGACATGGTATGAAAGAGCATATACCTAATAGGTAGCACCTTGAAAATTCCTTTTACGTGGCTGATTCTGCAGCCCTAACTGTGGCTTTGGATATCTCCCACCAGAGCTATTGACATTTTTCTTTTTGGGCTAGCTAAGGTTATCTGCTTCAAGTTTTTGGCATGTTGTTTTTCTCAGTAACAACTCTTCAAGTTCAGAATTTGAAATTTCCTCTTGTCTTGAAGGACTGAATTTATTTGATGCCCTTCTACTTACTTCAGTTCTGTTAGCCTTTTTATAGTGAAAAGGCTTTTTGCTGCTGGAAGGAAAACCGGGACTTCAATTTTCTAATGGACTCCACTGGTTCCTAAATCTGGTGCTGTTTTTCTCATTTTCGTGCTGTATCACTGTTCCCAGATTGCAAGGAAAAACGTTCCAGTTAGGCTTGCACACACCCCTGTGACCATTGTCAGTGTGGACACATTTTCATATAGTTTCAGTTTCTTGAAAGGTTTTTATGTGAGTCTTCACTGTTGTACTGAGACTGCTGGAAGGCGAAGGTCCCGTGCTGTTATTTCACTGGAGTGTGTTTCAGGCTGTTTGAATATTTCATTAGCTATCTTTGAGAAAGCTGTCCGTTTTTTCTGGTTTTTTTGGTTTTTTTTTTTTAATATCAGAGAGTTCCTGTGCTTAATAGTGTATAAACTCTAGGGTGGTGTTCTGAAGGCCAGCCTGGGTTAGTAACGTGCCTCTTCATAGAATCATAGAATGGCCTGAGTTGGAAGGGACCTTACAGATCATCTAATCCAACCTCCCTGTCATGGGCAGGGACACCTCTCAACTAGCCCAGGTTCCTCAAAGCCTGATCCAGCCTGGCCTTGAACACCTCCAGGGAGGGGGCATCCACAACTTCTCTGGACAATTTATTCCGGAGTCTTGCCACCCTTGGACTGAAGAATTTTTTCCCAAGATCCAGTCTAAATGTATTCTCCTTCAATTTAAATCCATTTCCCCTTGTCCTATCACTGGAAACCATTGTAAAAAGTCCCTCCCCAGCCTTCCTGTAGGTTCCCTTCAGGTATTGGAAGGCAGTTATAAGGTCCCTCTGGAGTCTTCACTTTTCAAGACTGAACAATCCCAGTTCCCTCAGCCTGTCCTTATAGCAGAGGTGCTCCAGCCCCTGGATCATTTTTGTGTCCTCTGAACTCGTTCCGACAGATCTATGTCCCTTGTCAGTCTCTTGTCAGACTTCAGAGATTTTGTTTCTGCTGGCTTTGTAGCAGACTTAAGAGAACAATTGTGTATTTTCTGTGTCTGTTAATGTAAATGAGTGAAATCTGATTTTGTTCTGCCTTAGTGTGTGAATCCAGAAGTGCTGCATCTTGCTATTATTTCAACAGGAGAGAGAGTCTCGTGAACACCTGCGCCTTGGACTCATGGCCCTTCCTGCTCCGAAGAATGACTTTGAGATTGTTTTACCTGAAAATGCCGAAAAAGAACTTGAAGAACATGAAGTAGATGAAACCTTTGTAGAAGATACTGCTGATATAGATGCCCGCAAGCAGGTAGGTGTGTGTGGTGCAGATAGTGCCTTTTGTTTTAAAAAAAGGATGCTCCTTGTATGATTCCTGTTGTTTCATACCTGTTTAGTGGAAGTGGTACAGCTTCTACAGGGATATAACAAAGTAAAATGTACCTTTTTTTGAGTTTCAGGTGATTCTCTCAAAGCTAAGAGTTACTGTTTGTGAAATGTAAGACAGATCTGAACAAATTCAGACAGGCTGGTAACGCACAGATAGAAGTCTGCCATGCGGTGAACTGGCCCGTTTTGTGTGACTTGTGCCACAGGATTACCCAGACAGCCAAGTTATGAATGGGTCCCTGTTGTATTGGTTTGTTTTGTTTCACAGTCAAGGAAGGCTGGACAGAATGCCAGCTTAAATTCTGCTGCTTAAATAGTATACAGGCCAGTAAATAAAGACACCTAAAAATTTTTCTGTTTGGAAAACAGTCTCTTTTTTGTTTATTGCTTATCCTAATTTTTGTGATGCAAATCTGTTTTTTTAATACACGTTCAAATAAATGTGGTTTTTTGAGTTCAGAGGGTTTTTTATGCTTTTGCAAGTATTGTTTTAGTGAAGCAGTTAATTTATGTCATTGAAGAGGACAAATAGAATCCTGGCTGCAAATTTAAGAGTCTTTCTTTTTCTGGTGGATTTTGTGTCTGGAGAGTTAGAGCAGTTGTCAAACTTGATATGGAGAAATTTCGGAAAGAACAAAGTCTGCTGGAGTTGAGACTGAAGGAGAATTTGATGTATGGAAATTACTTTTTCGGTTATCTCTTAAAGTTAGTCTGCTGTGCTCTTTCCATTTACTTTAGAGCCACTAAGTTATGATGTGGTCAAGTTATTTGGCTCTAGTTTCGTAACATGAAGACTTTATAGTTGAAGGCATTCTTACTGGAGTAATCAATTAGTTTTTATATCACATTTCTAGGAAGCATCTGATTGTCTTAGAGTAGCTGGAGTAACAATTAGCTTGTTTGTCTAGGCTCTTCGAGAGGCAGAACGTGCAAAGGAACTGAAGAGAATGCACAAAGCTGTTCAGAAGAATCTACCACGGCCCTCAGAAGTAAGTGGAAACAAACCCTGCTTTTAAGGAAGAAAAAATAGCAATAAAGATTTGAACCATTTTAGGAGGAGGTATGGTCTAAGGAGATCACGAGGGAGTCAAATCTTTATTTTAGTGCTAATTTCAGCATTACAGGAAACTTTTAACAGCAAAATTGTGGTGAGGTATTTCATATGCACAGATGAAAGCACAGCCAGCTGTTTGGTTTGCTGTATGTCATACCGTAGGAGACTTTGGCACCTGCATTGCATGGTTTAGCTGATACATAAAATTCATACACAGGTGCAACTATATGAATTTAATGTGATCTTTGGTGTATATGATGTTTAGGAACTTCATTTTTCTTTATTCCTGGGCAGGTTAATGAAACCATACTGAGACCCTTAAATGTGGAACCACCTCTAACAGACCTGCAGAAGAGCGAAGAGCTAATTAAGAAAGAGATGATCACTATGCTTCATTTTGACCTTCTGCACCACCCATTTGGAGAACAGCCTAGTGGTAAGAAGGGAAAAGGCCCAGGATTTGGAAGCAACAATGCAGAACATATGGCTTACTTGGAGCAAAATCCGTATGAGAAGTTCTCCAAAGAGGATCTCAAGAAGGTGAGAATCGTATGGCCTAATTACCAGTGACCTCGTGTCTCTATGTCATGGTCTGGTAATCTTCCAAAGAAAGATGGATTTAAGCCTGCACAAAATTTAGTTGGGAGATCTCCAGGGGGTTGTATGAAGAGCTGTAAGGATAATGTAAGTGTATGTTCTCTTTTCGCTGAGCTAGTGTTAATCCAAGCACTCAGCAGAATGGGGGAGGTTGCTGTATTAATCCATAGACATTATCTTTAATCTAAAAATTTGAATGTGAATCTTATCATTTCAAGTAAAGGTAGGAGCTGTGAGATTGAGACTTTAAATATGTGCGTTACTCATCTTCTGCCTGTGTAATTTGTTAATCCAGAATTACTAAGCGTTTTTTTCATAGCAGTGTAGACTAAATAGGACAGTGCTAGCCAGTTCGTAACTTGGAGCAGCAAATCAAGTTGTTAATTATGTTGGTCAAGCTTAATCAACAGAGCTGTGTTAGTGCAGAGCCTGCTGGACTCTGGCAACTGATTTTAAAGCATACCTGGTTGAAAAACGCTGAATAGGTGGAATAGGTTGTTGGTGGATGAAATGAGTAGGCTGTCTGGGCACTCTGTCCTGTTTTGCATTGTAATCCCAAGTTAAATAACAGTCTGGTACCAAGGGTTCCGCTTCGAGTTGTTCATTTATTTAAGCAGCTACAGATGTTGCCTTTTGCTGCCAAGCTCCAGACAGACAGTTCAGACACAGAGGGCTGTGGTAAGCTCTTTCAGAGTTTCACCTGTGAAGTTGTGCCAGTAACCTTTGACCAAATGCTTACAGGGATAAAAATGAGTGAAAAGGACACAATGGCATGCCACCAAGTCACCTACTTTATGCAGACTCCTGCTATCTGAGACTTGTGTTCTGACAGTAGCTGTGGTATCTCTGCACCTAAATCCTGTATTACTTTAAAGTGACTCTAAAAATATACAAAATATTACAAGCCTCTTCTTGACCGTGTCTGACCAATGAATCGAGAGCCTAAAATGAGAAACACTGAACAGTATGTACTTCCAATTTGCTGTTGAATGAAAAATTATATTTGAAGATTTCTGAGCGGAAGAAGTTAAAGATGGAAAATACGGTTAGGTCATGAGTTTCACTGCCCTGCCAGTGTCAGATTGTTCCCTTAGGAACACTCTCTGAGTACTTTCTCTGGTTGTTTTTGAACCCAAGAATTGGATTTTCTATCACTTCCCTCAGGGATTATTACATAGTCCAGTAGTTTTTGTCTGGAAGCTTTCCTCAGAGTCCCTGAAAACTTTGTCTCCTAACTGATGGGCAGAAGTTTTTTGCATCCTTGCTCCTGCTTGCTTTCTAACATTCAGCATAACATTGCCGCTTCCTCTAAAATTAAATTTGAACCAGGAAGTTTTCCTATCTCTGCACTCTCAACTGGGGTTTGTTTATTTTGCCTTATTTCTTCATTTGTTTTAAAAAACCATCTTCCTACTAAAATCCCTTCATAAAATGGGGATGTGTTTCTTTCCGTGATGCGTAGAGCTCTTTTGGGAAGGAGTAGCAGTGGTGGGAAGCGTAGTATACTGAGCTCTTAAAGCTGTGGAACTGTTTTGCTACCACAACTAAATAACCTTAAGCAGTTCCTCAAAGTGTACAAGTAGAAGCTATTTGAAAGTGAACCTTTAAGAATCAGCTTTGTCAGGTGTGGTTACCATACTCCTGTTTTATCTGTCTTGACGATCGAGGACAATTAATTAATTTTAATTTCTTGGTATCCCTGGAATCATCTAATCTGGCGATACCTGAGTTACCTGCTGGGCAGTATGCTACTATAAAACATACATGTCTGCTTGCAGTGAGGCATCTGCTGCTTATGTGGAAATTTCTGGTGTGTGTATAAATCCTGTTGAAAGGGAAGACACACACTTAAAACCAAAGTCGGAGAAGATATTTTAATTTTTTATTTGCAAGTAAAATTGGAAGGACCTATGTGTAGTTTTCTGGGCCAGGCGCTTGGTCAGAAATATTAAGAGTTGTGAGAGCACGAATCTTTTCAGTTCACTGTAAGTTACTTTGTAAACTAATCTGGAAACGGCAGGCTTGGATCTTGCTAGTAGTTCTCAAGGAACAGAATGTGTGTTTGTTGAAGTCAGAGTAGAATTTTCTGCAATGGAGCTTATACAGCTCACCCATTTTAGAGTTGACTTTCCAGACTATATGAAGAAGGGCAAGCAAAAGGAAATGAAAAGTGATTTTTATTTCACAAAACAGCTGCTTCTGTCTGTAACAGTTCTCCCTCTCCTCAAAGTCCGTCCTTTTATCTCTTTTCTGCTGCAGCAAGATGAAGTATCTAACTGGGCTACAGTTTTCATTAACTACAGCAGAGTGATGTCAGGTTTGGGCAAATGATGTAAAATGAGGGATAGTTGCGCCGTGAGCAGCCTTCTAGCCTGAGTTTCATTTATAATCCACAGCATCTGTGTTAGATTTCATAGTTAGCTTAACCTGATGGTGAGCTTTTAGTATGAAGAGAGAAACTGCCCCTGTGAATTGCATGCTGAAGGATTGAGAAGAGGAATTTTCGGGTATCCTGTGTGTTGCAACTGCAATTAATTTCTCATCATTTCCAACAGGCGCAGGATCTACTGGCACAAGAAATGGAAGTGGTAAAGCAAGGAATGGGGCATGGAGAGCTCTCAAGTGAAGCTTATAACCAGGTGTGGGAAGAATGTTACAGCCAAGTGTTGTACCTGCCTGGACAGAGCCGCTACACAAGAGCTAACTTGGCCAGCAAAAAAGACAGGATAGAGTCACTTGAAAAGAGGCTTGAGGTTAGTGTCACTTTTTTCTGCTTTTTGCACCTGCAACTTTTAATTTTTTTTTTTGAAGTTTCTCCCCATGTGTTTTGATTTTTTTTCCTATGTAAGAGCTACTTTATAAATCACTCAGGTCTTTTGGTGAGATTCCTTTGAAAAAGCTGTTGAGGAATTTTCCTGGGGAGTTCATGGATGTTCTTGAGGTGTTTAAATCACCTTCTCTCATCCTCTTCCTTTTCTTAAATTATCCCTAGAGTACTCCCACATGCAGTTCCTTTTGGCACTATTAGCTCTAACACTGCTCATCTTACCCACTTTATTCTCACATGGAGACAAGGTCAGGTTCTGCTCTTCCCTAGTTCCGTGTGGATTTTTTGCTGTTTCTCAATCTCTGCTATTAGCAGATCAGATACCTGAGCTTCCTGGGCTTGAACTTTGTCCCTGATAGTGGCCAGTATGGGGTGCTTCAGAGAAAGATGTTTAAAAATGTCTCTGTCCCCAAACTCCTCAAGTTCTCTTTCCAGCTTAGATTTGGTCTCTCATTGAATATTACATACGTGAAGATCCAGATAATTGTGAGTTCTTGCCAGACTGGCATCCTCTGCCAATTCCAGTGACTCCCTCTAAATAAAAGAACAATGGATGTGTGTGATCCTGTTCCACTCTATCAGGAAATAGTAAAGCTTCCTTCTGAGTACATTTTAAACTTGCATTTTGAGTTTGCTGTTGTGTATATGCATACCTAATATTTTCCATAAGTGCAAAATGCCAGAGTTGATAGTGACCTCTTACCCAAGGGTCTGCATGCAGTTTGAGTACTGTGGCAGGGCACTCATACTAAGGGACCAAGAATTGAAACTAAATCTTTTTTCTGCTGAGTTGTAGAATCCAGCATTTGGCAGTGTCGACGTGCTTGCCTTGGTTTATTCAAAATGCAACAGTCACAGGTCTTTGCTCCATGAAACATTAAGATTTGGGAAAATGTTTTGGGATTGAGGGAGTTGTGTGTGGAGGGGAAATAATCTGAGGTATGGTGCACTAAGCAGAAGAAGGAAATTCGGATACTTGTACACTGATTTCCCTTGCCTTGGCATCTCTCTAGAGTTTCACCCAAACACTTCACACAAAACAGAAAAATAACTCTTATGATGAAAAGTAAGCTGGTTTAAAATTATTTCTTCACAGAGAATATGTGCTTGTTCACACTTGCAGTAAGTCATTAATAGTTTTCCAAATATCATTTAGCTGAAAAGTCTCTCTGAATTATGCAGGCATCAGATCATTTTTTTGTCTGTGGTAAAAAACCCCGAACTTCTTAAAAAAAGTTATTCTGTATTTAACATCAACACAGCTCCTGTTGCTAGAAGCAAACCTCCTCAAACAGCTACTACAACAGAAATAACACGAAGGGGATGTGCAGAAAGGCTGAATTTTTGCTTGCTTCATACACGTGAAACGCAGGGTGTGTTTTGTGAAGTCTGTCAGCCCAGGTGCAGACTCCACAGTTACCCACTCGGGCTTCTACCTGCAGTAAGTAGTCCACTAGCCCAGGGGCTTGGATTTGATGCTGGAGCACTTGCCGTTCTGCCGCGCACCCAGCAGAGAGCACCATTGCCTTGCCCAACGCTCCCGACTCTCCCATGCTCTGCTCTTTTCCCCTGTTCATAAAACCGGTCTGTGAGCCCGGCAGCAGCCAGCTTGCGGTGACAGCAGGGGCTGTGCTGGCAGCACGCCCGCCATCGAGGGCTGCACCTCATTTGGGTACAAATGCCTTTGAAATTTAAATATCTTACGCCCAAAACTACATTAGAAGCACGTTATTAAAGCTGCAAACAGTCAAAAAAAACCCCAAAAGCCAGTCACAGTCAGGGAATGCACAAGCAGCCTTACTCTGGCAGCCTTAATTTGCCTATGCATATGCATTATGAGAGAGTCTTTAATTTCATGATTACAGCCTAGGTTTTCCACAGACTCATTTACTGCACAGGGTGGATTATACTTGCTTAATGAGTAGCTATTGAATATTTTGTTTTCTCTTTATTGTTCGGTGTGTGGCCCTGTGCCTTTATGCTGCACACTCTTTCTGCAGCCTAACTTGGTTATTTCTGTGTGGGCTTTCTTGTTGATTTCTCTTCGTCTCACAATATTTGAATGAGTAGTTGTTGGCGGTACGCTTATTAAGGATACTGAAGCGATGAAAGTAAGGTCACGTCACCCGTCCGTCAAACTCCCGTTGCATTTGTTCGTTCTGTAAGTGGTCGTTGCTCTGTAGTCACAAGCCAGTCAACCAGGAAGCAAAATACAACTGAGAGGTCTTGCCAAGAAAGAAAAATAAATCAAGTTTCGTTTGCTACCGAGATTGCATGGGGCTCCATGGAAGACAGTTAACAAAATCTAGCTAGCCATGTCTGCAATCAGGTGCTGCAGTCGTGAGAGTCCACGTCTCGCTAACGTAGCTCCGTCTCTTTAGATTAGCTGAGAGTTTGGAGCGATGCTAGGGAAGGCTGATTCCTTGGTGCACTTGAAGGGCTCAGTTTTGGGATCATTTCTGTTTAACATCTTTGTTGATGATCTTGTTAAGGACATAGAGTGTAGCATCAGTGAGTTTGCAGATGACACCAAGTTAGGTGGGAGTGTTGAGCTGCACAAGGGTAGGGAGGCCCTGCAGAGAGACTTGGATAGGTTGGATCGATGGGCCAAAGTTAATAGTACGAGCTTCAGCAAGGCCAAGTGCCAGGTCCTGTGCTTGGGCCACAACAACCGCCTGCAATGCTACAGGCTTGGGAAGGTGTGGCTGGAAAGCTGCCTGACAGAAAGGGAGCTGGGGGTTCTCATTGGCAAGAGGCTAAACATGAGCCAGCAGTTTGCCCAGGTGACCAAGAAGGCCAACGGCATCCTGGCTTGTATTAGAAACAGTGTGACCAGCAGGAGTAGGGAAGTGACTGTCCCCCTGTACTCAGCACTAAGGAGGTCACACCTTGAGTGTAGCGTCCAGTTTGCGCCCCTCATTACAAGAGGGATATCAAGGTGCTGGAGCAAGTGCAGAGGAGGGCAGTGAAGCTGGTGAAGGGCCTGGAGAATAAATCTTATGAAGAACGACTGAAGGAGCTGGGCCTGTTTAGTTTGAAGAAGAGGAGGCTGAGGGGAGACTTCATCACTCTCTACAACTACCTGAAAGGACATTGTAGAGAGGTTGGTGCTGGTCTCTTCTCACAGGTACTTAGCGATAGAACAAGAGGGAATGGCTTCAAATTGCAACCGGGTGGGTTTAGACTGGGCATTAGGAAAAAAATTTTTCACACAAAGAGTAGTCAGACATTGGAATAGGCTGCCCAGGGAGGTGATGGAGTCACCTTCCCTGGATGTGTTTTAAAAGTTGTTTAGACATGATGTTGGGGGATATGGTTTAGGGGTGAGCTTTGTAGAGTAGGGTTAAAGATTGGACTCGATGATTCCAAGGGTCTTTTCCAACCTGAATGATTCTGTGATTCTAAAGTGAGAGAGCAAGTTTGGGTATGTGTTCAAAATGCCACGCACCCGGAATTCAGGCAGGCACCCAGGGCCGGCAGAGCTTGCTGGGCCTCACAGCTGCAGGTGCAGTGAAGTATTGCTCTGCCTTTCACAGCCCACTGTTTGTTGAGTGCAGGTGCACTCTCTGGGATGTTAAATTTGAGCTGAAAATCTCTCCCAAGTGTGTGCAAAATGCAGTTTAGGGCAGCTCTGTTGCCTGACCTTTTTAAAAGGCCCTTCCTAAAAGTAAAATACACATATACAATTTCTAAATATAGGTCACTAGCTGAATCGTTTTTTAAATAATAAATAAAAAGCATAGCAGTTCAGTGAACAAACGAATGCACACTGAAAAAAAGCACAGCAATTGTTTTTCTTTTCCGAAGCCATTCTCAGCAATGGCAAAACCCACCTTCATTTTAATCTTTTTCCAAGGAAAATTGTCTGAAAGCAGTATCAGTTGAAATAGATATTTTAATGGGAAGTATCAGACAACCTTAATGAAAAGCAGGGATATTAGCTCAGCTTTCAATACCCCAAGATACTTGCTTGTACTCTTAACTTCCTTTGAGAGGAGAACAGAAACTAAAAAATAGAGTTTACCAGCAACAGAAACTGATGTTGCTGAGCTTTTTGGGCTGCTTCTTCCCCTTCACGTGGCACTAAGATCATTAGAAAAAAAAAACAACAAAACTTGAGAGTTTGGTATTTGCTGGAGACAGCTGCATGTTGGGCAGTCGCTCTCTAATGCTTCCATGTGGGATTGCTAACACCCTGCAGATCCTGTGCGTTGCTCAGAGATTCCTGGGTGGATTGATAGCGTGGACAAACAGTCGTTCTTTCTTTAATTGGCCTCTTTTTCACCGCCTGAGTGATTTAGTGGTGGCAGCCTTGTATATGTTGACATGACATTTATGTTTTCGAAATTGATGGTGATATCACAAACAGATTTTTGCTGTCAGTGATGAACTTGAGGAGGCGAAGTGAAGCGGTTGTGGAGAGCTTCTGTTTGGCTGGATGTCCTGTCCAGGCATCATCAGCAGTAACACACAATTCAGCAGTAGTTTTAGTGTTGGAATGTACTGCTGTGTATTAGTAATATTTTCCGCTTCCTTATTTTGAGGGTTTTGGACTCTTTGAATATGTTACTTAATGTGGCTTAAGACTGTTGCAAGATTAGCGTGTGAATTTTTTTGCATTACAGATGGGGAGTTTTAGGTCCATGCAAGTGAAACCCTGTGGCCTCACCATGTGCCTGTGGTACAGCTTAAATTTGGTTGAATCCTGGTGGAACTTTCTGATTTTTCCAATAACTTTTAGAAGTCTAGTCAAGGTTAGGCTGCACTGCAGAGCTAGTAATTTCAGGACTGGGTGTTTTCTCATGCTGACAGATGCAGTTAGTAACTGCTTCAGTTCTCTGCAACACCTTATACTCCTTTCTCTTCCAAGTAATATATTTAGAAAGAAAAGCATTCTTACCAGAGGTCTGTGTTTAAACTAGGAACCTTACCAGATGAAATGAAATAGTAGAGGCATCGATTTAACAAGCTGGTTGTTTCCCTTCGTAGTTCATAACATAGAAACCTCCTGCCAGCATTACTTTTCCTTTGAAGATGGTTCATAATATTGGCTTGCAGCATACAAGTATTTTTATTAAAACTGTGGTAGTTAACATCATTGTGATTGCTAAATTGCCAACACTATCAAAAGTCTACAGGGGAGGAGGCTCTAGTTACACTGATACGCAAAGCACAATAAATTATCTGTTCTTTGCAATATCCAGGATACACCAAGATGGTAATTTACCAGACTGAAGTGTCCCATTTTCAGACCTTGCAGCCCAGGTCGTCTGAATTAATTTACATTGAAAACCAGTTGCTTAGCTGGAGTTTTCTGGGTTACACGGTACACTCTGCTGCAAGATGTAGCCCATGCTAGTTTACTGGAGTTTGTATTTCAGTTTCTCTCCAGTTTATGTACTTCTAAAGCTTGCAGTTTCTTTTAGATTTTCAGGTATGCTGTTAACTGAGAAAACACCTGGAGAAAATAAGAGAATTTAGAAGACTAGGAATAGAGAAATTGCTCATAAAACTAAAATATGGTGGAATCCCTGAGTAGTCTGCTTTTATGGGCATGTGCATTCATTTGTGCTACTGTGTTGCCTCTGTGAATTATTTTTTCTCTAATAAGGTTTATGGAGAATTTTGTTGGCACCAGAGGATCATATCTCGGGTTTTCATTGTCAGGCTGTTCAAAATCTGGTAGAGCCGACTGTTTATGAAAGACCAGTCTTGCAGTGTCTGATCTCTGCTCAGTGTGCAGCCGATCGTCAGACTACTGGTATTTAGCACAGCGGTTTTGAAGGGTATAAACTTCTCCTGTGTAATGCAGATATATTGCATATCCCTTAGGAATTGTCTTTACCTGTGTGTGAAAACTTTAGGTTGTTCTAACACTAGCATGTGCCAAAAAGGGTCAGTGCTAATGATTTTTCTCCAGCTGCCCCCTGCTGTTAGCTGTGACCTTGTACCAGTGCTCTTGTAACTGTGGTATTGTGTATCAGTTCATGGAATTGGCAGAAAATGAATTATTTTTAGATTAAGCAGCAGACCCATAGTAGCTGCATATTAGATCAGCTTAGCTATAACAAACACATCATGTCTTTGCCTGCAGAATTTTGGAATATTGGTGAGATCCAAAGTGAACATAAGCCGTAACATAGAATGAGGAAAGCAATAAGTGAAAGCTTTTATATTGCCAACGATAACTCAGGTCTACAGTAAGAAAAAATGTGCAGGGGAAAATAAACAGATTTAACCAGAAATCTTCTATCTTTTTTCTAGTGCAAGTGAGTATTCATTGCCTGATTTTGAGCAAGTTGCATGAGTTCAGATTTGATAAACCTTATTTTAGCATCCTAACTAAAACAAAACTGCAGTTGCCTTAGGCTCCTGTTGGTTTTGGTAGAGATGAGGCCCCTCCTGAGAGCAGCTTGCCCATTTAAGAGTTGAATTTCCCTCTTGAGTTTCTTGGTTTTCTCTTTTTATTACAGAGGCACCTAGAGCACCTGAGATCAGTGAAACGAACTGGATCTTAATTTCTCTCTTGGTCTCCTGTCACTGGAGATAACGTAAAATCTACCTTATGGGGCTCTCTAGTTCTGTTTGCAAAGCACTTGTAGACCTGTGGCTGAAAAATAATTACCTACAGCTGCTAAATCTTTACGTGTACTTGTATTACCTGGGAAATAGTTGTCTTTTCCCTTTACAGCTTGTTAAGTGTGGCTGCAGCTTTGTATCTTTATGTGTTAGCAGTATGGAAAAAAAACCCATTGTCTTTCAGGTGAATTAAATTATCCTGTCCTTGTCTTTCCCCACAAATTACGTTTGCAGTTAGCAGCTGCCCTCCTCCCCCCAAAATCTTCATCACCATGAGCAGGAAGGAGGAAAGCAGGTCTAGTTTTATTCAGATGTAACTAGGCAGCAACTAAAGCAGTGACATTTCCCAGACTGCCAATGGAACCCCTTTGGGAAGCGAAACTATACTTTTGCTGTTAAACAGTTGTTTTCAGAGGTAAATGCTACTATTTTACAGCAGTTCTCTTGCTATTGACTGACTTTAGAACCTTTGGAAAGGAAGCAGAGGAACAGCAGTGAGAGAGTTCTTCATATTCTTATTTCTTGCCTATCTCAAAGTTGTCTACAGATTGGACTGTTGTCCTAGCGCTTCTTCTAAGGTCATAATTTGGGGGGAGCTGGATAACTCTGTATAGAAAAAAAGTCTTTTTCTGCCTGTCCTTGGTCCAAGATGTGCCAAAACATTGGAAATGAGTGATGAAGTTCCTTAGAAAATAATCTTAGATTGCATAGCAATTACTTTTTACTTGGTCAGTTGCTCATAGTATGAGGTGGGTAGTTTTTTTCTCCTCCTCGTCTGAAACCATTGATTTTTCTCTGTGATGATTGGTGAAATCAGGTTTCACATTTGGAAATGCAGTTCAGAATGGGAACTTACGTGCTTAGAAACAAAGTTCAGCATTGACAGAGCTCTTTATTACCAAAGGCCTTTGCACTGTTGAAAATTGTCTTTGGACAGAGAACAGAATAAATTGATAAAGTCTGTTCGTGGAAGCCGCCTTTTTTGCAGACCTGTCGTAACATGAAGCGGCGTCAGAACCTCTGAATGTTGTTGGGCCAGCGGGTGTTGCTGCTCACAAAGTAACTTCATTTATATTTGTGTCATAGCAGCTGCAGGAATAGAGTAGCAGGCACTGCTGCAAGCTCATTGTGGGGCTTCTGCTGTGCATTGGAAAGGAACCAGACTGTTTTCTAACTTGTTTATTGCATGAGCTTCTCCAAGATTGTTAGCTCCTTCTCTGGAAGAGACCAGTCCAAGAACTCTGGGTTTGCAGCGATAGATTTTTGAAGGTAATTACACTGTGCTTGCTGCCATATTACCTCACCAGACACAGCAGTAACCCGTGTTTGCTTACAGCTCATCAAAGCTGCTCGCCTGAGGTAGTTGTTGCTCTCTGTGATCTTACTGTAATATTTTGTTTTCCCCAGGGGGACGTAGGGAGTTTTCAGAAGAACCTAGGAAAAAAAAATTGGTTTTCTTAAATTGTGCTCTTCTAGACATGTTTCTGCCGCGATTGTGATACATGAGTATCTGATAATTCTGCTAGTCTGAGAAGCAAATGAAAATACTCAAAATGGGCTTTAATGCCATCATTGTAGATCAGCACAGACTTATCCAGTAACTTTCTGGATTATTCTAGATCTAGGTACTTGAATACTAAGAACACTTGCTCTTGATGTGCCCAGTACTGCCTTCACCCAGCAGTCCTACCGTCTCATATTATGGTGTTTGAAGGCAAATCGTCCTAATTTCTGAAACATAGTTCACATGGAGATTGCTTTGGGGTTGTTATAGTGTGAGTGGAGAGAATACCCTTCTGCAGGTATCAGCGAGTTGTAATGATATCTGATGTACATAACAAAGTACAGTATAGGAGTTTGTCTTGAGGCATCTCAAGCCAAAAAAATGAAGAATTCTGTCCAAGAGCGTGGAAGTGGAAAAATATTTAAGTAGAGCAATTGATGAATTTTTTTTTAAAGAATGTTATTGTAGAGAGTGTCAACAAGCTCGTAAAGGCAGGTCACCTAAGCATGGGTGGAGGATGCCCTGAGGTTATCATTGACATCCTCTGAGGATGTCATGGTCATCGTTGTCCCTGGGTAACCAGTGTGACCTGGTGTTGAGCAGAAGGCTGGCATCTTAGTGTGCATTGTCTCATTCCAGCTCCTCTGGCTGACCGAGCCGCTACGAGCAAGTTCACAAACCCTGCTCTAAGTTAATCCCGCTCCTGCCAGCAGAATGGGAGGACCCCTTGTGGGTCTGAGGTGAGGGAGGAAGTTATAGTAACATTTTGAGTAGTTCTATATAGGTTCCAAGAGTAACCTATTCAGCCAGCGTAGCTGAAGCTGGCAGAGGATTTCTCTGTGCAGGCTGAGCTGCTTTATGATGTTATGTTGATTCTCCAAGGTCATGGAATGAGTTGGTTTCCTTTTGACTACAGCTCTGGTAAGAACATGCAGCAGTTTTTCTTCCCTGTTTTTTATCTATCAGGCGTGATAAAGAAGAACAGTTAGAAGGCAGGAGAGTTTAATACTGCCAGAAGCTCCACATTTAGTGGAAGGAAAGTAAAACAGTCATCACAGGAAGAAACAGTCTTGTGAATTGGGAAGGGGTGTCCTCAGTTCACATAGTGAAAATGCAGTTTTGAAGGTACTTTCTCAGGATCAGTTTTTTTTAAAGCAGTCTTTCCCTGGGTATTAGTTATCACAAACAGTCTTTCCCTGGTCTTTGTTATCCTTAGGAGGTTAGTTGTAAGGTTTAACTATATAAAATTTCCTTGCCAAATTTAAATCCCTCTTCCCTTCTCAGTGGACATAAGAACAAACTTACTTGATTTTTCACTACAATCATTGAGATATTTAAAGCAAATCGATGTGTCTTTCTTCTTGTATTTTTGTTGAGTGGAAAAAAAAATGAAACAATCCTCCTTCCTTGTTTCTTTCAGTCATTCTCCCTTTTCTAGATCGTGTTTTATAAACCTCTGATTATGTCTCTGGCTCTGTTTTGGTTTCTCCTCTTTATATCTTTGTTGTAGTGTTGCAAACTGAACACAGCTCTACCAGGCATGAGGGAAAACTTTTACAGAAGAGATTTGGGATGGGGTGAGGCTCTCACACTTGTCTTAACATCATCTATCATTTTACCCCGTGTCTGTACATGCTGTTCTCATTTTTGCTGTAGCTGGTACAAAAGTCAGTGGAACCAAAGCCAGCCAAGGAGCAGTACAAAATAAATAAGTGAAGAAATCTTTCAGATGTCTTTACATTTTTTTTGCTAGGTTCAGGGGGGAAATGGTTGTCAGATTTTACTGAAATCTATTTCTCAGCTTTAAGCAAATAATGTAGACTACTGTTTCAACACACCTTTTCATAACTGCTTGGAATTTTAAACTTGGTATCTGAGCCTTAAAATTTTACGAAGCTTGAACTGAAATTATGTGCAGTTGTTGGCATTAATGCAGCAGTCAGCAATTTTTAATAAATAGTATTTGTTACAAAAGCTGAGACCTCCTTCTGACCTTTTCATAGTCAGTCCTAAAATCTTGTCGTTGGGAGGGCGGAGGAAAGGTGGTGAGTGTTCACATTTCTCTCTTTAAGCAGAGAAGAAAGAAAGGGCTGTTATTTCTGGGCTTAGATACTTAGGTTTTTTTCTTTTTTTCTCTCTTATTTTTCTTTTTGCAGCAGTGAGGCCTGTGATAATCCAAGATAGACAAGGAACTGAGTAGAAAAGCAAGGGCTGAATAGCTGTATGCAACCTAAGGAGCTCTGGTAGTTAAAGTAAGAATCTATAAGCAGAACAACAACTCGGAAGGATTAAGTCCAGTTGTCATTGTCTGAAAATTTCAAGAGTGCTTAGATAATCAGGGTCTGATACTATAGTGTGCATCAGATTTGAACTTGTTTTTTCTTTTCTTGGAGAGAAGAAAAATGTTTTATTGTATCTTATATGTTAAAACAGTACACACTTAAGGTGGGATTGATTCACCTGACCTTAAATAATGGTGTCTGAGCACACAGTCTGTGTTTCTGTCTTAGTCAGCGAAGACTGAGGTGCTTAGTCTGGTTCTGAGGCCCTGGGACAGATGAACCGCGTCCTGGATCTGCCAGTTTCTCTTCTGATTATGGAAAGACCTCACAGAATTGCAGAATGTTCGAGGTTGGAAGGGACATATGAAGATCACCTACTCCGACCCTTCCTGCTAGAGCAGAATCACCTCGAGTAGATCACACAGGAACACGTCCAGGCGGGTTTTGAAAGTCTCCACAACCTCTCTGGGGCAACCTGTTCCACTACTCTGTCACCCTCACAGTAAAGAAGTATTTCCTTATGTCACCTCAGGTGACAAGCTCAGCTCTTGATGTCTAAAGCCAAGCAAAGTGAATCTCAACTCAAGTGTGTAAAATTGCAGTAGTGCCCCAGTAATGCCGCTGCTACTGGTGATGCTTTGAGCATGTAGATAATTTAGGGGTTCTCACTGCAATGCCCTGATCCTTTCTCTTTTCTGTAGGGTGGAGGTAGTGCTTGTAACTGTATTTCATGTCCTCAGGCACTCAGTGTTTGACATCTTATTACAGAATCAGGTTGTTGGCAGATGTTCACTTGGGACACCAGAATAATGGAACTTTCCTGAATGGTCTTTTTTTAACGTGTTCTGGAAAAATGATCTTCTGATTGAGGTTTCGTTTCACACCAAGCGTGCTCTGTAATGCTGTGAAACAGCGTGGGACAATTGATCTGTGTTATGTTAGACCTCTGCTACAAACAGAATTCTGTCTGCCTTTGCATCCATCTATTCCATGATCTCTAAATGTCAGTGACTCTCAACGTGCATTTTTCATCCAAGAAACAGTAATTGGAAAATAGTTCATTTACCGCGCAGCTGTATTTGTTGTTGCAGTAATAGCATATTATTTACCAGTGAAGACATTTAAACCTTTCATACCTTTCCATCAGAGAGTATCCTCACAAATCCCTAATCTATTTATTTAATTTTCTCTAGATTTGTATAAATATTGAAAAAGAGGCGCCTTTCTGTATGCTTAAAGCACCTTGGGCATAGCTTAAGTCTACATTGCAAACAGAATCTGGAAAGCGTAGCAGTCTGCATATCTCTCCCCAGGAGCAAACTAGACGGCTCAGAAAGTCAAATTTCTCTTTCACTCACCCATTAACAGTTTGCTCCCTTGACCATTCGCTGTGTTTATCTCCGCACCACCTACTAAAACTGCTTTAAATGAGTGAATAAATTGTTAAGGAGTAGAGCATTTCACAGAAACACGCAGCTGGGTAATAGAGTGGAGTTTATCGAAGCTGGACGGTTGAAAGGTTGATGAAATGCACTTCACAACAGTCTTACGGCACATAAGGCTGTGATGGTTGTACAAATCCTGGTGGCTGAGGGTGTCTGACTGACTCTAGGACAGACAGAAAGTAGTTCCTTCACAGTGGAGTTTAGTTTTGTTGGGAAAATGTGGTATCTTGAGCAGATTGTAGGATTCAAAGCAGTGAAAAGCTGCTGATTTTTGGTCGATCAGTGGTAATTCCTTTGCTGGTGAACATTCTTACATATGAAGCTTTGATTTTAGAGAAATGAGGCGAGGATGGCTGATTTAGCCACTGTGGATCTGAGTTAGGCATTTATATTTTTAGCACTTGAGAAACTTACACATTTTTCTTCATCTCCGGCACTAATACATCTTTAACCTGGCAAAAATCAAAATCTGAGAAGCCTGTTTCCTCTTTTGTTGAGTTTGGCATCTTTCACACAATGCTTTCTGGGTTTTTATTTATTTTTTTAAAAGGAGGTAACACTGTAAAAAAAAAAAAAACCCAACAAACAAACAACCAGGAACCTTATGTCGATATTTACACACATGAAATGCTACAGCTCTCCCCAGTTTTACTCAGTGCTGTAGTCCTGTGTTATTTGTTCCTTTGTGATTCAGTGTTAAAGATTTCTTTGATGCCATCTATTGGGCTTTAAAAATACTGATGACTGTTTCGTGCTTTTGCTGCTCATTTCATTTTGCCCCACTGCATACATGTGTAAAAACACACAAAGTCTTCTGTTACCTTTGCTATTTATAAATGTTATATAAATGTTATGTTTGGGACTGACCTGTTGGAGAGCAGCGTAGGAGAGAGGGACCTGGGGCTGCTGGTGGACAGCAGGATGCCCATGAGCCAGCAACGTGCCTTCGTGGCCAAGAAGGCCAGTGGCATCCTGGGGTGTGTTAGGGTGGCTAGTAGGTCAAGAGAGGTTCTCCTCCCCCCCTGTTTCCCCCTCGTGAGGCCACATCTGGAATCTTGTGTCCAGTTCTGGGCCCCTCAGCTCAGGAGAGACAGGGAACTGCTTGAGACAGTCCAGCACAGAGCCACAGAGATGATGAAGGGAGTGGAACATCTCCCTGATGAGGAAAGGCTGAAGGAGCTGGGTCTCTTTAGCTTGGAGAAGAGGAGGCTGAGGGGTGACCTCATAAATGTTTATAAATAAGTCAAGGGTGAGTGTCAGGAGGACGGAGCCAGGCTCTTTTCAGGGATGTCCACTGACAGGACAAGGGACAGTGGGTGCAAACTGTAGCTTAGGAGGTTCCACCTCAACATGAGGAAAAATTTTTTCACTGTGGGGGTGCCAGAGCCCTGGCACAGGCTGCCCAGGGAGGTTGTGGAGTCTCCTTCGCTGGAGGCATTGAAAACCCGCCTGGACTAGATCTTTCGAGGTCCCTTCGAACTCCTAACATTCTGGCATAAAACATTTATAGCATGTTAACATAAATATGTTTATTTATTTGCCTTGTGTCCCAATTGGCAGAATTCTGTAATTTGTGTCACTTGGCCATTTACGGATTATGTCTGGATTATGGTTTTAGAGGACTGACGTGGACAATTTAGGGGAAACTAAGACTTCGATTTAGAAGGGCACACCAAGTAGTGCTTACAGGAATGATACAAAGAGGAGAGCTTCGCATCTAACATGCCAGTTGCTTTGTGGTTTTGATACCACATTTTGACCTCATCACTTTGTCCTGTTTGCCTTGTATGCTGCTGGATTGTAGCTTGTGGGGCTTTGCTTCCAGCTTCTGCCACAGGCCTTAGGCAGCTGATTCATTGTCACATCTCAGTATTTGTCTGTTAGCTAAAGATCGTCTTCACTTACAGGTCTCACAGCCAGAAGGTAAGAGCCTTGTGCAAAAACGGTGTTAGTAGAGCGACCACCTGAGAACTCTAGGGTTTTGGTGTGGCTCAGGAGGGAATAATGTTGCAACTAGTAAAGCTGAATGGGAGATCTTGTGGGTGGGCAAGGTTACTTTATTTTGAGACAAAAGCAATTTCAGTTATTTGCAGGCTCATACTCAAATGCTTACAAACAGGTATATAATCGTGAAATGGTTTGGGTTGGAAAGGACCTTTAAAGATCACCTAGTTCCAAACCCCCTGCTGTGAACAGGGACACCTTCTACTAGATCAGGTTGCTTAAAGCCCCATCCAACGTAACTTTGAACACTTTGTCAAGTAACCTGTCCAGTATTTCGCTACCAAGACATTTGAATCCAAGTGGTCTTTCTTAGATGCTTTACGATGATGCCAGGAATGAAGAGTCACCACCTCTTGAGTTCTTATGATGCCACCTGCATTATTCTTGGGATGATGACTGTAGTTTTGGGATGGGTTTTTTTTGGCTGGGGAATGAGGTTCTTTTGGATTTGCCTTTCATACCTTTTAGAAGCGAAGAGTAGTTGGTGTCTCTTTCCTGTCCCACCTCTGTGAGTTATCAGGATTTAGTCTTAGTTGTTGTTTCCTGATGTGGCTGCCCTGAGAAAGTGCATGCAGATAGGTGGTGGCATTTAGTTACCATTCTAATAGTCCTTCTTCTGTTCCTTGCAGTGATTCCATGCCCCAGCATTGCCATTCCTTTGCCACTCAGACCAGTCTAAATGTTTTCATTGTGGTTCTCTGCAACAAAGAGGCAGATTCAGGGCTACCTGAACGGTCCCGATCGCCTTTTTACTTTATGGAATATTATATAGGTGAATCCTGTTGGGACAGGCCAAAAGGATGGGAAGATGTGGCTGGCTTTCAGACTAAGATGTTTTCTGCTTCTCCTTTTCAAAACTGTCTCACATCTGTAAGAGGAATATAGTGTAGCAAGCCATCATGTGATTTGACTGCTAAATTAGTAACTGTCAAAATTCCTGTCAGTAAAGCTGTACTTATCTAGTGTGTCATTACCCCTGTTTTGGCTAGTGGGCTTGACCCCTGGAATAATGTATTTACATTGTAAAGATTTTAATCCAGAAATCTAGGTGGTTGTACAGTGCACAATATGATTTTTTTTTTAATAGAAATCAAAAAAACTCGATCAAGTCGGCACGCTTCCGCAGATAGATTTTACTATTTGTTGTTTTTTTTTCCTCTTGACTCTCAAGTTCTGAAGAATAAAGCAGTTCTTATGTTCCTTCTGACAGATAAACAGAGGTCACATGACAACTGAAGCAAAGAGGGCTGCCAAGATGGAGAAGAAGCTGAAGATCTTGCTCGGCGGTTATCAGTCTCGAGCAATGGGCCTCATCAAACAGCTGAATGATTTGTGGGACCAAATCGAACAGGCACATCTGGAGCTACGTACGTTTGAGGAACTGAAGAAACATGAAGATGCTGCAATCCCTCGGAGACTGGAGGTGAGATTTCTAAATCTAATACTTTAGGTCAAATACAGGCACTTTGTGGGAAAGATGTTTTTACAGTGCGTGGGCCCTGAGGTTCACAGCCTGAGTTTGTATCAAGTTTGCATTAGTCTTTATAAATTATACTTTTGCTTATTACCAGACTCCTCTGTCATTCACTTCAGTATCAAAGATTCTGTGATATATATATTAGAAGCTGGGACTAATCTACTAGTGTGTTCTTTAACTTTGTTTTTACTTTATTTCCTTGTGTGGTTTATTTTATTAATCTTCTGCAATGCGTATCAGCAGAAGTTCCATATCTATCTTAATTTGGCTTTTTTTGGTTTTAATTACTGTTAGAACTTTGGGTAGATCTGAAACTTGTGTCAAGCCTTCTACTTCCTTAAAAAAGTCAGTGGACCAAATTCCAGTATATGCTACAGGAGATTTTTCTTCCTTTTCACATGTTGATTGTATTACTCCTTGAAGCTGACGTTGTTGTCGGGTTTGCAGATGCCTGGACTTCTAGAAAGCCAGTACTGAAATGCAGTTATTGCACTGATTTAAACATGGCTCTCGGTTTCTGAAGCTGAGCACTTGGTTTGCAGTTCTACTTTTGAGCCACTCTCAGAGTTCAGGACATTTCGCTGAAGTCTTGTTGCTGGCCAACAACGTGTGATTCAGACCATTGCTTCTGAATAACACCACCTGCCTTACCCACCTCTAACTGGTTGGCATGGTTTTGAGGATCTTTTTTTTTTTCTTCTAAGCAGCCTTAACTTCAGCCTGGAGCTAGCAGAAAGAGTTACACTGAGATACCTGAAAACAATGCCTCAGAGCCACTGTTCTTAGTTTAAGGATCTCCTGTTTTTTTTTCTCTGCTTTATTTGGCTAATATGGCAATCATAGAATCATACAGTGTCTTAGGTTGGAAGGGACCTTAGAGATCATCTGATCCAACCTCCCTGCCATGGGAGGGATGCCCTTAACTAGACCAGGTTGCTCCAGGCCTCATCCAACCTGACCTTGAACATCTCCAGGGAAGGGGGCATCCACAACCCCTCTGGGCAGTCTGTTCCAGAGTCTTGCCACCCTGAGACTGAAGAATTTCTTCTTAAGATCCAATCTAAATCTCTTCGTCTTCGATTTAAATCCATTTCCTCTTGTCTTATCACTGGACACTGAAGTCCCTCCCCAGCCTCCCTGTAGGTTCTTTTCAGGCACTGAAGGCAGTGATAAGGTCCCCCTGGAGTCTTCTCTTCTCCAGGCTGAACAATCCCAGCTCCCTCAACCTGTCCTCATAGCAGAGATGCTCCATCCTCAACCAAGATTCAGTCCTAGGCATGGGCTAGTGTCAGGCTTTCCAAGAAATAAGTACTCGTCTGAACACCGATTTTTTTTTGTTTGTTTTAACTCACAGAAGAGAGAGTTTGAGTGAGTCTTAACCACTTGCTATAAAAAAGATAAATTGTATCAGTTCTTAAAACTGAGTTTATAAAGATGGGTTGGAAATGCTCATAGATGTGTTTACAAACTCAGAAGTGATTAATTGATTTAATGGACGTTAACAGTAAAAATGTATTACATGGCTTGATAGTTACTAGTACCACCTGTTTTTAGTAAATGGTGTTTTAATCAGGGCTAATCCGCAGAATATATTTACTGTCTCTGCTGATGCAAGAGTGAAGGGAGATCAAATGAACTAGCAGCTGGCAGTTCTATAAAAAACAGTAGTTCTCCTTGATGCACTGTGTAGTTAGTGGCAGAAGGCCTGTGGAAGGCCTTGTTACAGGGTGTAGAGTTGATGAGGAAGGTTACCAAAAAAAAAGGTTTTGAGGAAACTCATGAAGAAGAATCCACAGATAACTGATAAGTACAACACGCTGCTGGTGGCAGGTTTCCAATCCGAAATCTCTTCTTTTGAAGCATTTGATACTACCTGCTGTCAACCCCAGGGTAAGATACCTGACAATCAAATTCAGGAAACTTGAGATTCTTGGTACTTCTCCACATCAGCTGCTCTGTTTTACTCTGTTTTATTTGTATTTAAAATAAGTAATTTTAGCGATGCCCTGTCTTGGTTCTGACCCCTTCCTCTGAAAGAACTGAAATAAAACCTTTGGTCAAAATTTTCATGAGTGTGACTATGGGAAGAACTGACCGGTTGCTTAATTATGTTTTCATTACAGTGTCTGAAGGAAGATGTGCAGCGACAGCAGGAGAGAGAAAAGGAGCTCCAGCAGAGATTTGCTGACTTCATGTTGGATAAAGAGACTTTTCAAGCAAAGTATTAAAGCACAAAATTCCATTCGTCGCTGGTGTAACATTTTAAAAGTGTACAGATACTTCTCCAGAAGCTTTTGCCCTCAACTACAGAAACGTAGTCTGCTGTTTGCATCTTGTCAAGTTTCGTTCCTTTAATGGACTGTTCCAAATGGTCTAAGTGGCTTTGGCCACTATTAAAAGTTGGACTGAAATGTCCAAAATTTTATTAAAAGAAAAAAATCACTCTGGTATGATTTTAGCCATGTCTTCATTTGCTAGGGTACCCTATCACATTATTCCTAGTGTTCTGTCAGTCTTAAGACCTGTAAGATACATGCCTGCAGAATAATGTCTTTTGAATAAACCTGGAATGATGAAAAACAATGAAGAAATAAAATGCCTGTCTTATAATTTGAATTCAATCCTCCCTTATCCTAGGCCTCTTTTGTGTTTCTGGTAAATTGTCCTTCTTCCTTTCCCCTGTTGCTGCTTTTATTTTCCAAGACTAACTTGTAATAGGAAGGACCTGTGCAGGGTGATGATGGTCCATGTATCACCACGATCCCAGTTCTTCTCTGTACTTGTGACTAACCCCTCCCGTTTCTATCAAGAGGTTCAAATGGTCCTGCTGGCAGTAACTTCACTGTCCTGATACAAGGTAGGTTTAAGTTTTATAAAAGCACCCAGCGCAGCCTAACAGTTCCCACAGATTTCATCAGAAAGTGCACTCTGAAGTTTTCTAAGTATTAATGCTTTTAAAATGACCTGTGCATAGTACATGTTCCCTCCACCTGGTTGAGGAGCCTTTTTGCTGCTGACTTTTATACATTGGGCTGACAGATTTGGGTAACACCACCATTCTGCCTTGGCACAGGCTTTGTGGAAGACGGTTGTGGAGGCTCTGTCACTGAAAGGGGTGACTCAGCCTCACCTCCATCCCTGGAAAGGTGATGGAACAACTTATCCGTGGCACTGTCTCTAGGCATATCAAGGATAAGAAGGTTATTAGGAGCAGTCAGCATGGCTTTGCCAAGGGGAAGTCATGTTTGACCAACGTGATAGCCCTTTATGAAGACATAACCAGGTGGATGGATGGTGGCCATGCAGTGGACGTGGTCTACCTGGACATCAGCAAGGCCTTTGACACCGTCTCCCACAGCATCCTCATAGGTAAACTGAGGAAGTGTGGTCTGGATGACTGAGTAGTGAGGTGGGTCGCTAATTGGTGAAGGGAAGAAGTCAGAGAGTTGTGGTCAATGGGATAGAGTCTAGTTGGAGGCCTGTGTCTAGTGGGGTCCCTCAGGAGTCAGTACTGGGCCCAGTGCTTTTCAATATATTCATCAATCACCTGGATGAGGAGGGATTAGAGAGTGTTGTCAGCAAGTTTGCTGATGACACAAAACCAGGAGGAGTGGCTGACACCCCAGCAGGCTGTGCTGCCATTCAGAGAGACCTGGACAGGCTGGAGGGCTGGGTGGGGAGAAATCTGATGAAGTTCAACAAGGGCAAGTGTAGAGTTCTGCACCTGGGAAAGAACAGCCCCATATGCCAGTATAGGTTGGGGACTGCCCTGCTGGAGACCAGCACAGGGGAAAGGGACCTGGGGGTTCTGGTGGACAGCAGGATGACCATGAGCCAGCAATGTGCCCTCGTCGCCAAGAAGGTCAATGGCATCCTGGGGTGTGTTAAAAGGGGAGTAGCAAGTAGGTCGAAAGAGGTCCTGTCCCTCTGCTCTGCCCTGGCGAGGCCACATCTGGAATCTTGTGTCCAGTTCTGGGCCCCTCAGCTCAAGACAGGGAACTGCTGGAGAGAGTCCAGCACAGAGCCACAGAGATGATGGAGTGGAGCATCTCCCTTATGAGGAAAGGCTGAAGGAGCTGGGTCTCTTTAGCTTGGAGGAGGCTGAGGGGTGACCTCATTAATGTTTATAAATATGTCAAGGGGGAGTGTCAGGAGGACGGAGCCAGGCTCTTTTCAGTGACATCCAATGACAAGACAAGGGTCAATGGGTGCAAGTTGGAACGTAGGAGGTTCCACAAAAACATTAGAAGAAACTTTTTTCACTGTGAGGGTGCTGGAGCCCTGGCACAGGCTGCCCATGGAGGTTATGGAGTCTTCTTCTCTGGAGACATTCAAAACCCGCCTGGACGTGTTCCTGTGTGACCTACTGTAGGTGATCCTGCTCTGGCGGGGTGGCTGGACTGGATGATCTTTTGAGGTCCCTTCCAACCCCTGACATTCCGACATTCTGTGAATGGACTCTTTCTTATTCATCGAGGTACTTTTCTAAACCTCATCCAAAATCTTTCCGAGTGCTGTTCAGTCAGACCACACTTGCCTTAGATGTTCCTGCTTAAAATTGTGTCAGCTATTCCCAATGCTTTATGTGTTTGCCAGAGCCAGGCATCTCATTAGAGGATTGCTTTCGTGTTTTTATTTTTGTGGAGGTGTTCATCTCTCCTTTGGGGATGTATCTTATTTCCAGCTCTTACACTTTGGGTCTTTCGAGATATTGTTTGTGGAAATGCATAGGGACAAAGGCAAAACTGCATTGTTAACAGCCCAGAATTCAGCAGTTAAATACATCCAGTTGCATGCATCATGCTTGTAGGTATTTGAATTTAAATGAGGGCTTGTGATTTTACCTTGTTACAGAATGTCACTTTATTTAAGCCCTGGACATATTACTGGGGTACACTGTCGGGGTTGTTTAAGTGCCATCCGCAGTAATCCGTGATAATCAGAGGTTTTTAAAAGGCAACCTCTCTGATTTCTATTGATCACTGACAGCAGTAGGTACACAGCCAGCCTTGGAAATTCTTTCCCTTTACACACCACGACATCATTCTTCTGAAGTATTAATGCAATTAGAGACTGCATACTTCTAGAAATGTGTTAAATATTTAACTAAACCAGAGCACATCTGGAAAGAAGTATTAAGCATCAATCTTTTAGCATATGGGGTGTTTTAGCTTGGATGGTTATGCCCAAGAGGAAAAATCATATAAATGCGTATCATGACAGTTCTTGTGGTTGTGTGGTAGCTGGAGATATTAACAGAAAACCCTTGTAGGTTTACTGGTACCACAACTAAAATTATTTCCTTTCATTTTGGGGCTAGAGCAGAGCCTCTTTCATGTTGCCTCTATTTTTGACAGCTTCGGAGCTAGACAGGTATTCAAACACTCTGCCTCAGCAAATATTTTTAATGGCAACTTCAGAAGGACTGATAAATCGTAAAGGACTCTTTTTTTTTTTTTTTTTCCATGAAATGCATACAATTAACTAGTTATTAATTGTGGCAGATAAACATTTGTGGCATGCAAAGCAGCAGATAGAGGTGATTATATTTGAAAGGTACCTGCAGGTTTGTTTGGGGTTTTCTCCGGTTCAGTTTGTTGACACAACAAGTTGGCACTTGTGCAAGTTTGCAGTTTTCCCTATAGCACTGTAGGTGCTTCTTGAGCTCGGAAAGAGTGCTGGGGAGGGACTGATGCCGGAGTGCTGAAGGGCCTGACGAGCCCTGCTGTAATCAGGGCTGTAGCAACCAGAAGACAGAAAGTATGAAGGTGATGTTAAGCTGTAGAGATTCCCTCTTCCTCATCTTGACTTTATCCTAGTCAGGCTTTTTGTCCTCAAGCTTCTGTCTGTCTCAGTAATGAAAGAAAACTAACGAAACAAAGTCTCCTGCCTTACTCAGAGTTCTTGAAGCTTGCTCTCTTACCATGCTTTGGCTTTTTTATCTGCTCTGAGCCGCCAGGAAAACCTGCTGCGAGCCAGAGAGAGACCCTTTCAGTTCAGAAGGTGCTCGAGGCCCTGTGGTGCTGTCATGTCCCTCCCAGGACGTGACAAGTGACTTAGATTCATAATTCCCCAATGGAGTGGACAACGGTGAGACAAGTCTGAAGGTCCGTACACAAACATTTATTAATTTCTCACATCGGGCTCATGACAATTGGTTTTAGTTACACGACACATTAGGCAGGCAATATACTATGACTTAACAATAACCAGGAATAGGTATACAACAAACTACAACAAGCTATTTAATGATAACAAGGCAAAAGGACATATAACAACTTCTTACAGGCAGTATTATACTTAACTACAAGAAAGTATAAACTGGGCAAGCAGTATGAAAGGTCTTGCGTTACTTAGTGAGAATCACAGAATCACGGAATGTTAGGGATTGGAAGGGACCTCGAAAGATCATCAAGTCCAACCCCCTGCCAGAGCAGGAACGCCTCGATAATGCTACACAGGAACGTGTCCAGGCAGGTCTTGAATGTCTCCAGAGAAGGAGACTCCACAACCTCCCTGGGCAGCCTGTTCCAGTGTTCTGTCACCCTCACTGAGAAGAAGTTTCTTCTCGAGTTTAAGCGGAACCTCTTATGTTCCAGTTTCAGCCCATTACCCCTTGTCCTATCAGTGGTTGTCACCGAGAAGAGCCTGGCTCCATCCTCGTGACACTCACCCTTTATATATTTGTAAACATTAATGAGGTCACCCCTCAGTCTCCTCCAAACTAAAGAGCCCCAGCTCCCTCAACCTTTCCTCATAAGGGAGATGCTCCACTCCCTTAATCATCCTAGTTGCCCTGTGCTGGACTCTCTCCAGCAGTTCCCTGTCCTTCTTGAGCTGAGGGGCCCAGAACTGGACACAATATTCCAGATGGGGTCTCACCAGGGCAGAGTAGAGGGGAAGGAGAACCTCTCTTGACCTACTAACCACCCCCCTTCTAATACACCCCAGGATGCCATTGGCCTTCCTGGCCACAAGGGCACAGTGCTGGCTCATGGTCATCCTGCTGTCCATCAAGACTCCCAGGTCCCTTTCCCCTACACTACTCTCTAATAAGTCATTCCCCAACTTATACTGGAACCTGGGGTTGTTCCTACCCAGATGCAAGACTCTAAAAGAGGGAGGGGATAGAGAGGGATAGAAAGAGACAGATCGCTGGTCTGGGTTCCTGCATTGGTCTCACAAGCAAGGATTCTAGGACACCATCATGTTTACTTCTCCTCCAGCACTTTTCTTCTTGGTGTCTTCATCTCTGTCTACATGCTCCTTCTCCTGTCTCTGTGTCTCCTCTCTGATGTTTTGCTTTTTCTTCCTTCAATTTATATACACTTTTCTCCATGTGGACGTGCAGTGTGTCAGGTAGGGGATCAAGGTACTTATTGTTTTCCATAATCTTCATTAACATATGTGATTGCCCTATCTCGTTGGGAGATATGAGACAAGGCCATCCCTCCTCTGCAAGATTCCCCATCTCATGCATATTCAGGCCAAGGCTGTTTGAGGCATCGGTTTCCTGCTTCCCTCTGCCACATTCCATTGGGCACTTACCAGTTGGCCACACAGGACCAGAAACCAGTCTTGGTTTCGACCACGCTGGGGGTTTGTAAAATGCCAAGAAATGTTTACGGCAAACATTTGCGCATCTGTCCACTATGGGTGCTTCTTGAGCTCAGAAAGAGTGCTGGGGAAGGACTGATGTCGGAGTGCCTGATGAGCCCTGCTGTAATCAGGGCTGTAGCAACTAGAAGACAGAAAGTGTGAAGGTGGTGTTAAGCTGCAGAGATTCCCTCATCTTGACTTTATCCTAGGTAACTACTGCTAGAGATTTCAATCTTTGGTTTGCAGACACAAAATATCGATAGAGGCGTGGCTACGCCGTCACTCCCTTCCCAGAAGTATCCCAGCACCATAGGACATCAACTTTTCACAGGCAGATGCTTCAGATGTTGCTTGAGGTAGGTTGGCCTGGGTATCACTCACAGCCTCAGTGCCCATTCTAAATCTTATATCTTGCTGAAATCACCCCTAAAACTTCAACACTTTGACACTCTGTACACGTGTGGGTTGGATCCAGAAGGATGTGAGTGAGCGGCAGAGCTTGGCTAAGACATCCCGAGATCAAGGAACTCGGGTGTGGTATGTTCAAATGGAGCGCCTAGGAAACCCGTTTAACCAAATTTGGATGCTGGTAGACGTCAACACTTCCAACAGCAGGTGGTGATGGAGCTTGATATTTCTAGATCTCTTTCCTGGGCTTAGGCCCAGTTTATGCAATATGATTTGTAACTGAATACAGATGTTTGGTGGACACGAGGGTGATCGGCACACCTTGACACCAAATTTTTATTTTAAACCTCTGAAGCCAGCCACTAATTTGATCTTTGTTTCCAAGAACAATAGCAAGTATACTCACAAACATTGCAAACTAGTCAACAGTTTACTGCAGCGAGTAAACCATAACCTAGCTGAGCGACAGAGGTGGGATGGGGGTTGTGTGTGTTAACAATTATTTTGAGAATTATTTAACATTCTCCCTGAGAAATTCCTTCATTTCCACGTAGCATGCCAAGATCTATCTGCAAGCCTTTAAAGAATTGCAGCTGATGATTTTCCTCCCTTCCTGGAACCAGACTTGGCATTTACATATTGGATCAATCCCATCGCTGGAGCCTGCTTCAAAGTCTGTGGAGTTGATAAGACTGTCATTTACTTCAATTGAGTTGGATTCAGGTACCTGGGAAGGCTAATAGCACAGCAGCCTTAAATTGTAACAGCTGAGCGTCTCGTCTATACCCGGCAGATAACAAAAATCAAGCATGAGCTACGGTTAAGGGGGAGGCTTTTCTAAGACACAGGAGGTTCCTTGTGAGAAATCCAACAGGGCTGGAGCCAGCACTTCAAAACATGGCAAATCTCCAGGGGAATAAGCACTGTTTTAACAACGTAATTAGTCACTCCAGCCAGCAATGGCCAAGACACACTGTAGTTCTCTGGCTTGCTTAAGCAGAGAACAGTGCCAACAGAGGGAGCATCTTGTCTTTGCCCATTGCTGCTTGTTCTGCTTTTGCACTCGATTTTGCTGGCGCAAGCACTGGGGCAGCCCCATTTGGGGTAAAATGTGTTGAACCAACTTGGTCGTCCCATGCCCTGCACAGACATGAATTGAGCCAACTTTCAAGGTAGGAAGCGTGAGGGAAGGTGGAAACGGGGCAGAATTACCTGTCAGAGACTCACCCACTTCACTGTCTACTGAAACATGGTCTGTGGTGCTCCCAAGCAAGTAGCTAACGTGAGGCAACTACCAACGATCAGGCACTCTAACCCCGACTCAACTGGGTTTGAGCCCCTGATGATAAATGCTGGAGATTCGTGGCTTTTTGCAAACGTGACCTGAACATAGATTTCTAAAGAAAATCCATCAAAAACCATGTCTGGACTACTTGGTTTGGCTGCAAACTGGCTAGCAGTATCTTGAACTAGCGTGTGAACTTTGGCTTGCCTTCCATATCCCAGGACAGTGATGCTGCTGGAGAAGATGACATTATTGTGGTCTGGACTTAATCTCCTTCACATTCATCTCAGGAATCCAGCTTGCAGTTATCTTCCATTCGGTGGGTTCAAAGCAACACCTGTCTTCCGAGCAGGGTTTAAAAGTGAAGTATCAAATAGCGTTTCCCCCTTTTTCTTAGTTGAGTGAAACGCATGTTGAAAAATAGCCAGATACTCCTCGAAAAGCAAAGCGTCCTTGTAACTGATTCCAGACTTGTACTTTCTGCCTTTCTAGGACTCCAGCTTGCAACGGAGCAACAGGATACCTGGTTCTGCTGGGTTTGAAGACTTTCACTCACATTAACTCAGGTGAGAGTGACTGATTCTCTCAGAAAAGGACTTGAGAGACGTGCCTAACGTATACGTAAGCTGACCCATCCCTATGTCTCCACCAAATACGTGCAATTGTCCCACCACCTCAAAAGTTCAATGTGGTCTTTAACTGCTTTATTGATTCAAGGCCTTAATGACTTTGAAGCAAAGGGGAGTAGCAGTGAATCAAAAGAGGAGCTTGACTTTTTGGTTGCATGCCCCTCCAGCTAGCCTCTGGCTCACTAAATTTTTTTATGTATTTAAATGAGGTGGCTTTAGCCAATTCCCGCTGCCTTGGGCATAGCTGTGATCCACACAGTAGGTGAAAAATTAAAGTGGGTACAAGCAGTGTTTTACAACATCATTTCTGCTGCCGGTATGATTAATCATAGTGGGTTTGATTGTTTGCCAGTTGTTAGGGGGTGTTTTCTGGGTTTTCTTTATAATTTATTAGGAGATGCCTTAGTGTCAGGGCTAGAAAAATCTCGCTTTTGAGTCAAAGTCAAAGGTTTTTCATATATCAGACTAGACAGGGTCTGCCTCATTAGATCACTTTCAGGTTTCCAAGTTACAACTGTGGTTCTGATGTATTTGAATTCCTTAAAGATTCCTCAAAGGAAATGCAAGTACCTCTTGTAAGATCATTTACGTACATCGAAAGCATTTATGAATTGTGACACGAGGAAACACAGACTATTTTATTATTTATTCAGTTCATCTATCAGATCTTTTGCCAAGTACATGCTCCAGGTAAATGCCTAACGTGTGTGTTATGTTCCCCTCCTCTTCCCTCACTCCCGTCTCCCAAAAAAACAGAAATGTGGGGTCTGTTTTGTATAATTATAATGCCAGTAGCATTTAAAAGCATGTTATGCAGCTTAGGTGAGATTGTGACCCCAGAGAAACCAATGGGAGATTTGGCTTCAACTTCAATGCAGCTAAGATTTCCTTTCCTCTCCTCTTCTGTCTGTATTTGATGAGCCCTTCTGTCAGGAGAAGAAAGAGATCCTCTTTTGAAAAATACTCATAGATGCTTAATAAGGCTGAATGAGCCAGCCAGGATTATGTTTTTATCTTATGGCCAACAAAATCTATTCCAGAACTAATTCCGATTAAAAGGACTGAATCCACTTGGTGAACCTCAGACACAACGGCACCCCTGGGGTAATTAAACTGTATGATTTTCATTTTATTTTTTAAAAAAACCCATTAATTTTTGCACTAATCTTTATAATATCTGGCCTTTGTGTAAAGCATTGATTTCAAATCTGTCTCCCTCTTATCTGTTAATGTCCATGAATTATCTTAGGGCTTGGGCAGGACCATCACTGTAGCTGGATCTTACATAAAAGAGTGAGTTTACTGGCCGCATTAATTAATCTGCATGACAGACCATAAAATGACTATAAACAGAAGTTAAATTATACTATAGTTTGTGTCCCCCCACTTTTCTTTCTTAATTCAAACTCAATCAAACCAATCTCTAGCAGACAACAATCTTGCCCCTCCTTGTTCTGTGCTCCTATCAGGGGAGGTTCCTTCAAGGGCTAGACTATGTGGGTGGAGAACAAGATATTCATGAACCAAGCTCTGAAACTAGAATCTCACTTCCCTTTTCCAGCTGTTTTCTTCAAAGATATTCTCCCTCCAGCCTATGCTGCTTCTATGTCCTGAGCTCGTCTTGGCTACAACAGCGACCTCAAAGATTTTCATTCCTTTTGTTCCTGATGCTTTAGTTGAACAGAGACAGTGCTGGTCTTCTTGCTTTAATTTTAGAGGAAAACAAGACAAAACCTAGAAGCAATAAGTCCTTTGGTGACAGAGGAGAGAGTTCCTTAAATACTAACATCCCCCAGCTCTCAGACACCTGTGGATCCCATGTGTTTCAAAGATCACTCACTTGACCTGAGCACAGAACCTACTCAGCTGTGATAAACCTGCTTGTTTTTCATCACTGTTGATGAGCTGAACATGGTTCAAATACCCCGACTGCACCATTGGCTGGTGATTCTGGAAATGGGAGATGTGGATTTGACAGGTCTCAGCTCTGTAGGCTAAAACCCAAAGGTATTGCTTTGTGGTGCATCTTCACAAGTCTAAACCTAACCTTGGGCTTTCTGGTGTTAGAGAAACCTGCCTCATTACCCTGTAATGGCTCCATGGTTTTTCTTTTGGCCATGTGCTCCTCTGAGCAGCAGCCTGACAGGACTCATACATGTACCACTTGCAGACATGGCCAAGCTGAGTCCTCTTGCAAGGCCATCAACCTGCAGAGCAGTTAATGAAGAAATCACCCAGGCTACTGGGAGAGTAGAAGGAAAGTGTCATCGTCTCTGGCTGAAGCACTCCCTTAGGAAACCAGAGCAAAAATTGAAGATGTGACTTGAAGCAGAGCATGAGTCGTGCTTTTCTCCAGGTCAGAAAAGCTCCAACCCTGAACCCCTCGGAACTTTCTTCCTCACCTCCATGGCATGTTTTCACCCCATGTGTCAAATGGGTGGTCATTGCTTTAGAGGGACAGTTTCTGTCCCTGTGCAGATATTTAGTCACACAAGTGCGTCATTTCTGTACGACAAAGTGTCTTTCTGGAGGAGCTACCAAACCTTCAGCTCTGTCACAAATCTGGAAGTGTCCTAGAGATCAACCATCCAGCATCATTGTGTTGCCTGGAAAGTGTCTGAATACCAGTGCAGTCAGAATTTTTTGGCTCTGGCCTCCTGCATGGTCTCTAGATAAGAAGGTGGAAGTCTCTCACCGTCCTCTACCCCACAAAAGGACTGTATAGAAAGGAAGGGATGCCCAAGAATTCTATTTTATGTATTTTATCATAGAATCATAGAATGGCCTAGGCTGGAAGGGACCTTAGAGATCGTTTAATCCAACCTCCCTGTCATGGGCAGGGACTCCTCTCAACTAGATCAGGCAACACAAGGGGAATTTTATTCTTGCTGTAGCACATCCTGTAGGTTTTATTCTGTCATTCTTAATAATAACAATGCTGCCAAAGTCCAGGCAGCCAAACGGTCCTTGAACCCACCACCTAATTCTAAACCACATTAAACTGGGCGTGAAGTTAATGATGGAGGCGAGGGTAGAGTAGTGAATCCAATTTCCTAGCAGGCCCCAGAATGTACTGTTAGCAGCAAAACAACCCCTCCAGCACTATTTCACTTCCTTTTATTGCAAATGCCTTTTGGTTAACAGCAAGGATCTGTTTTAATTTTACAGTTACCCAGTGACCACAGGACGCAGATTGTGCATCACCAGAGAATGCACAAACGTCTGTCTGCCTTCCCTCGCTCCAGCAGTAATGAGTGATCACAGGAGCTCAGCCAAGCCGATGCGGCCACGCAAGGGGCGGTTGTGACAGTAATTGAAGAAAATGCCAAATCAGCCAGAAGAACAAGGGTTCACAGCGAAAGCTTGAACCAGGCAGACATACGTCTTGAAAACACCAAGCGAAAAATAACCCTAAATAATGATGAAAACTTCTCTGGGACAGGCTGAGAGAAGCCAGTTGGTTGGGAAGCACCTACCTACTAGTAGGAAGTCTTCTTCAGCAGGACAGCAGGTTGCTAACCCCTTGGTGTTCTAAGGGACAGATTTTTCTAAAGAATTGCCTTGCCTTTGGATGCAGAGCTATAGAGTGGTACCTCCAACAGTCTTGAAGCATAAGAATGAGTGTCATTACACACACACTGCTTAACTCCCACCTTGGGGGCTGGGTTACACCGTATTTGGCCCTTCTAGGGACACTTTGGCTTGTGCAAATCATGGTGGTGTTTAGACTAGAAAGAAACTTCCAGCCTCGGCCAGTTCTGAGCGTGTTTGTGACAAAGAAATGAGGGGTCTTAACGACTGCAGAGAGCTTTTTGGATGAAACTAATCAAATTATCTACAAGTCCCACTGGCAAACACTTAGGTTTTCCTGTTGGTCTTACCCAATGCACTTCGGCCATTTTTAATGTCTTAAGAAATCCAACACAAATCCAGCACCTCTGTCCTATTCGTTTCAGGAGGAAGCAGTCACCCAACCTGTCTGCATGCTGCTGAGAAGAGCACTTGGCACAAAACGAAAATCGCCTTGTGAAACTGCTTGAGATGATTTCGCAGGAATTTTAACCTTTCAGACAGAGAAGTTTGATCTGCAGTGGCCTGAGTATCCAAGGCTGTATGACCAAAGGCAGAAAGAGTTCTTTAAGGAGGCTTGAACTTCCTTCAGAGTTTGATGGTGTTTGACACCCAACCAGACCGAGTCAGTAACAGGTTGAGAAGTTAACTGAATTAGAAAGCATATGCCACATATAGAGCTGCCTGGGTGTAGCTCATGCAAGATCCTTTTTTTGCCAAATTTGCTTCAAGAAGAGGAGATTCCCCAAGTGGCCATTAGACCCTTCTTGCATTCACGGTGTGAAGGACACCGGATTGCTCTGACCCACCTCAATCTTTGGCTCTTGCTCATTGATTTAGCTCATCAGAAGGGTCCTGTGCCTATTATTGTTGGCAGTGCCCAAGGGCAACCTCCAAATTCAGGCTTGGATAATGGCTTCTGAACACAGTCAGCAGTAAGGAGCAGCCTTTCCCCACCCGACTCATTGGTTTAGGGAGCAGAAGCCTGAGAACAGCCGCACAGCGGCTGAGAGACTGTCACTGCCCACAGCTGGAAGCAGTTTTCTTGCAGAGGCTGAGAGCAGCTTCCAAGCCCCCGGGTGGAAGGAGGATACTGCAAGGAAGTGGAGCAAAGAGGTGGAAGAGAGGGAGACAAGGAGCTCTTAATGGAGTGCATGCATGTGGATGTGTGAAGGAATGACCTGACACACAAGATGTGTCAGTGAAATAAAAAAAAAATTTACAAATATAAAGTGCATCCTGTTGCTTTTCTCCTCGTGTCACATGTGCAGGGCTGACCTTAAATGCCTTCTGTCTGGCATGACCACACTCCCAGAGATGATGGGACTCAGGTGACGTATTTAGTCTTTGGCCATCTCTGGCTCAAGCTCCTCAGCAGAACACTTGGCCTAATAAAAAACAAGAGGGACGACCTCAGCCAGAAGAGATCCATCCCCTTGGCTTTCTGCTGGGGAGCAGCCTCTGGACCAGTTGCTGCCCAACTTTATGCAGCAAGATGGTCCTTGACTATCTCAGCAGATGTTGGGGTAGCCACAGCCTAATGCTGTCAGGTAGGATAGCACAATTAATGTATGATAGATTCAGCTCTCTTAAAAACCAGGCTTTTACCACGGTGAAACAGCTACAAGAGCTGAAGCTAAGGACTACAGAGAATTATTTTTCTAACATGGTTTAAAGGTTTTAGACAGTTTCAAGCATATCTAGGTCACATTTTAAAATGTTCCTTTTTTTCTTCTGATATTACCAGCCTATTTGCTTAGAGCTCTCACTTAACCCAAGATCTGATTGATTTCTTCACTTCTGAATCTTTGTTCATAAAATATTCCAAGATTTGGAGCCAGTTAAGCAAGTTCCCTCTCTCCTGCAGCACTGCCAGTGCTGGTTTTTGGTAAACCCACCACTGTTAAGCTGCAGGACCACCACTGTGTCCTCCCTCCTTCTGTAGCATTGTACAGAGCCTGTGGTAGGAAGGTGCAGACTCATCAGCTGGTATTTCTGTGGTATTTCTGTGTGCAGCATCACTGCCGCATTTAAAGCTTTAAGACTACATGAAAAATGGTGACAACACTCCACGGGAGACTACAGTGGCCCCTTGCCCATGCAAAGATGTCCATCTAAAGCCGTGGAAATGCTTTAAAGGTGAAGTCCATCTCCTTCTCCATGATAACATTAGAAGGGTGGGAAACCTCAGAAGGACTGGCTATACCAGCAAATGGGCAATAATTCATGTACTTTACATGGGCGAGCTTGTCCCTCCAAAGCTCACTCTGAGACTGGACATCCTCCCCACATAGGACCTAAAGAGATGGTCAAGACCCAGTGACCACACGCTAATAAATGCCAAGCACTCTGCTTGAGCAAAACTATAGGTTTCCCCTAATTTCTGATGCGTTCTAAGGTTATGTCTCTGCTCTGCAGCCACATCTACTGGTGTGTACAAACCCCTCCCAGCCCCATCCAGCAAAACTGCGTTTGCACAGCCTGCAGCAGGACACCCTCCTCCTGAACCACGGCTGCATGTCATTAAAGGCAATGCCAGATGCCGACTTCCCTGGCTGTGTAAACACTGCAGAGGTACTAAAGATAGCATCAGATAATTTCTCAAAATCACATCTTTTCTTCTACGCTGAGGCTAGAAAACGGCAAACAGGATGCAGGATTTGGCTCGGCAATATTCGCTGTTATCATGACTCAAGAGTTATTTTTGTCTTTTTTCTAACAGAACAAATGGCCACTGTCATAAATCTCCATCTGTTTTGACAATGGCCTGGCCAAAACACTTTATGTTCTTGCATATAGTCAAAGTAAGGAGAGAAGCACAACAGCATCATGTGTACAAGTCAGTATTTGAAATCTTTTCTTTATGTTTGCTTTTTCACATCTTTAAAATGTGCTCATGCACTGTTCTTGATGTATTAAAGTCAAAAGAAGCAACAAGTGCTATTACGCAGGTTAGCTGCACAGATATAAATCTCTGTTTTGAAGCTCAACCACATGTGAAACAAGCTAGTCAAATCATGACAAAGGCAAAATTAATGAGTCTTTTCAAGAGGATCCAATGAGGAAGCACCCAATCCCAGTGGAGGCTTTAACTCTGCCAAGCTCCTTCCAACTTTATTGGCTAAAAATTATTTCTACAGGAAAATAAATGTTGCAATCAAGCACTCCCCCAACAGTACTTTTGTTTTCTGAAGACCTGGTTGAGCAATGAAAAGATTTATTAGTGGAGAATATATTAATGAGGAATTCGAGGAGAAACAACCAAAAAGTCACTGAGTGGGATTTCCATGAAGTATCTCCGGGGTGTGAGTTTGCCTTGCACACAGCGTGCAGAAGCCCAGCACAACCTACAAGGCAACAATCATGCCCAAAACTCTGGAAACAAGTATTTTTTGCCACCCAGCATGCCTAAAGGGGAATACCAACTTACAGTAGTTGTCCAGATCTACTGATACCAACTCATTTGTGAGCTCAAAGGAGCAAGTACTTCATCTTCTGAGTTCAGGCAACCTCTAATTGTTGGCTTAGCAAAATACTTTTGCATAGGACTGCTCATCCCATACGCATAAATTATGGTTTCTTGCCCCTTCCTATAAAGCATCATGTTCTCGTGGTCTAGCGGATATGAGCCAGACAAGCCTGTCTAGTAAACTTGCTGTTGTATGACAGTGTCTCATGGTACTTACACAAGCACATCCTAAAATAAGAAGCATCCATTTTTGATGCCCACTACTTACTACTGACGTACTATCTGAACTATCCTGTCACCTTTATTTAATAGAATTTTCCTTGCAATGACTCATGAGATAAGACAATAACTAGACTTGTCCTTAATTTCTCCGAGTCGGTTGCACAACAGGACATTGGTGTAATTCCATGATTTTTAAGATCTCAGAAAACATCCTCAATTCTGTTGTAGCGGTAAGCGTGATGCTCTTGCTTCCTTCATATTTTGTAAAAATGAGAGGAAAATCTAGTTTATTGCATTGCCTAGACCTTTCATTTTTGTTTATCAAAACAAAGGATGTGTTTTGGGGTTGCCTTTATTTTCTGCCTATGGGAGAAGTTTGCAAGCTACACATTCCTAGTTCTTCCAGTGCTGGGATATCTGTATTTGTGTTGAAGATAAACAGTGACAAATTTGTCTTATTTCTAATTTAAAGAGAATTTGGACTGCTATATTTCCTGAAGTTTCATGGAACTGATGTGTTTGGTAGAATTCAGAAGATATTTTTAAACCGTTAAAGGAAAATACACAAGCATTTCCTGAATTTGTTTCTTCTTATCCCATAGTTTACATGAACTGTTCAGCAAAGGGAAGCAAAAGATGAGCTTCAACCAAACCCAGACCAATACAGAGCTTCTGGTGGAAACCATGTTGGGATTAAATGATTTCCTTTGGTTTCCATCCAAAACCAAGCTGAACGTGGATTTCTGGGTTGAGTTTCACTTTGAATTTTTGGTTTTATTCACTTATGAAGACTTAAGTGAAACTTGGGAGGCTCAAACCCTCATTGAATGATCTTGAAAAACGATCTGCAAAACCTCTTGCTATGGAGTCTTATTTAATACCCTTGATCTCTGTGGATGCTGGGAGCAGCACTCGCATCTCTTCCAACCTATGAAAAACAAGCCAGTGAAGCCACTACATTTTTCTGTAGAGACTTCAACACCCAGGAGACAACATCCAATCCCAGGCACCACCCTGGGGCCAGCTGAAAAGTAAATAATCCCAGAGTTCACCCTTCTCCCAAAAGGAGTTGATCAAAGGCAGCAGGTACCACCCTGAGCACTTCACAAGCCTCCTAAGAAATACAGGGCGAGGCAGACAACCATGGGTCCTACTAACTGCTTCCTTTAAGAAAAGGAGAGCATCTACTTTCTTCAGCTCCCAGTTTGTGCTGAAATCACAAGCAGTGCTCTCTAGGCTTCCCATCATTGTCATTTAATGACATCCCAATTACTTGTCGTAGCTGTCTCTGAGGAGCCCATCCCAGCTGATAGGAGCAGTAGAAGAATCACTGAGCTGCCCGGCATTTTACTATTGTTTATCTACCCAGCTACAGTCTGGGGAGTAATCCCGCTCTGGGCCAGTTTTGGCAGGAGGGGTGGTGCAAGAAATTCCTGCCTCACCATCTTGGACCTTCATAGCTTGCTTTTTAACCGAGGTCATTTCCATGATCGGACTTTAAGCCTGACTGTTACCTAGCATCGGTCCTCCTGAAGGAAGGTTGTAGAGAGGCAAGGGTTGGTCTGTTCTCCCTAGTGGAGAGTGATAGGATGAAGGGAAATGGATTTAAATTGCGCCAGGGCAGGTTCAGGTTGGATATTAGGAAGAATTTCTATACTGAAAGGGTTGTCAGCCATTGGAACAGGCTGACCAGGGAGGGGATTGAGTCCCCATCCCTGGAGGTGTTTAAGAGACGAGTGGATGTTGTGCTGAGGGACATAGTTTAGTGGGTTGATAGGGCTGGGACAAAGGCTGGACTCGATGATCTTCAAGGTCTCTTCCAGCTGAAACTACTCTACAACTCTATGATTCTACAGTGGTATGATGAAATTGGGGAGGGGTTATATTCATCATAGGTTGAGAAGCTTTCAGGGGAGGAGAAACCTTTGAAGCTACCGCTTCCTCCCAAATACCCTCAGGTATTCCTCTCAAACCCTTCTTGTGGATGTGTGACACATGTCTTCCAGTTAAGTCATCTTTATGGAGCACATATTTCCTGCTCCCTCATGTTTTTATTTTCTTCTCCCTGTTCAAATATTTCCTGCCTTTGGCTGTCTGTGATTGAATTCCCCAGAGCCTTAATAGTCTTGGAATCTCTCCACTTTCCTAGCTTGATTTTACTATTTAAAGTTTGATTTCTCCTCCCCCCTCAAAAAAGAGACAGAAAAAAGGAGGGGAGAGGGGAGTTGGAGGTGGTTACTATTGCTATTCACCCACCAACAAAGAAGCAAGATACAAAAAGACAAGATTATTCTCATTCAGCTATTCATAGCATCAGGGTGCATTTCATTTCAGTGTCTGCACAGGCCTTTGTAGCAACCATCTGACTGAGCATCACTTATACTGCATATTATATACACTAATGAGAAAATGATTCTAAATTGCCCCCAGGGATGGTTATGATTAAACTATTTGCCTTCACTTCCTCTGCTAAATTAAAGCAACCAAAAGACAGAGAGAAGAAGAAAAAAAAAAAGCTTGATCTGGAAAGCAGTCAGAATAACGGTTTGGTAAAGTTTCTGAATTCCTAGGAATATTTTTACTCCTAAACGTGGTGACTGGCTGTATATTTCATGCTGCAATTTGAAGCTAAAACTGTGACAAATATGTGACATGGAGAAGCATTCTGGAGGGCTGAATTTGGCATGATTTTCTATGTTGTCAACCAGTCCGAAACCATGATCAGCTTTAATTGCACATGACTGAAGCTGCTAAAGCCCTCTCTGCCACTGAGGAGCCGCTCCGAGGCGTCAGATGTCTGTCTCTTAAAAAGAGCATTTCAGAGGCTCCCATACACGGAGCCTCATTCAGACATTTTATTTAAAACTCTTAAATCTTTTGAGCTTCGGATGAATAAACAAGTCCCTGAAATGCAATCCATTCTTGCTAGTCAGTTTGCAAGTGCTTCGCACAGAGAAGAAACAAAACGTCACTTGTGTTTCTTTTGGCCTTTTTATAAAACCCAGCAGGATTTGGGGAGCAGGGAGCAGCCTCGCATTAAACGTGCGTGTGCCTGTGTGCACTCACACACTGGGACTTCAGTGGGAGTTTTCTAAATGATTGTCCATGGCAGCTGAATTACCTAATGAATTAATTAAGTGTGCGCGCAAACTCCATGGGGCAGATTGCCAGGCCACACGGCTTCTGAAGTGCTAGTTAAAATATCTGAACTGACGGTCCCCAAACTGGGGCCCACGCCTCTCTGGTGGCCCCCAAGTCTCTGCGAGGTGAAGAGGGGACCTTATTAACATATAGAAATATCTGAGGGGTGGGTGTAAAGAGGAAGGAGACAATCTCTTCTCAGCGGTGCCCAGTGATAGAACAAGAAATAAAGGGTTTGAGTGAGAACATAGGAAGTTCCACCTCAACAGGAGGAGAAACTTCTTTCCTGTGAGGGTGACAGAGCCCTGGCACAGGCTGCCCAGAGAGGGTGTGGAGTCTCCTTCTCTGGAGACTTTCAAACCCTGCCTGGATGCCTTCCCATGTGGCTGCCCTGGGTGATCCTGCTCTGGACTGGGTGATCTCTACAGGTCCCTTCCAACTCCATTCATCATCACACTCTCCAACCTGGCCACTGTCTCACTCCCACACACAACCCAACACATTGGAGTCAATTGTTGCAGCTGGTTTATGGATTCCTCCCGCAGTCCCAGTGCCACCCTAAGAGGAACTGTCTGCCCACACACCAGCACACCACGGCTTCTCTGCTATGAGACATGCATGTCCCCAGCACAGAAGCACACTTACACCCAGATGGTACAAGGGTTTCCCTCACCAAGCCCTACAGATCCCTTGGTGGTTCCTCAGAAGATAACTAGATGTAGAATTTAGAGACCCAACAGAACAACCAAAAGCTGCATCGTAGAATCTTACTAGAGAGGTGCTAACGACATTATATCAGAGCTTTCAGCAATGTGTTGATTTGTTCTTTATGTATCGGAGGACATGAAAAAATTTTTGTGAGCTTATCTGTATGATATCATATGATCCATGACAAGAACATGCTCTCCCTTTCCTTTGGCCATGAAGAGTAATTCAGATGCAGATGTCTGCACCAGCAACATCGGAAGCTGAGGAAGTTTTGTGGATAACACTCCATTTTTCTGGGGAGACAACTTGACCTGACAGAGATCTTGGCTCAGTGCTGGCATTAACACAGATGGTCACGGGGATTTGTTCAATACTTAATTTGAGGTGGACTGCATCAGGGAGCTGAGATCTGCATCACTGAGGCCCCAATCTGTGTGAAGACTGTAGGTGTTTAATTAATCGTCTTCCTTGAAAGAAGCCATTTCTGTCCACATATAGTCAGTGATGAGAGAAAAAAAAAAAAAAACCCTTGAAGGTCTTGTGGGGAACACAAGTACCCACAAACAGCTCAAAACACAAACACCCAACCAAGGCACACAGGCTCACAATGGTGCTCACTGCCAGCTGCCCAGAGAAATGTGAATGTTGGTGACATCCGCAATTTTGCCGTTAGTTAGATGCCTGAATAAGGCAGGATTTGGGCTACCTGTCAAGAAATAAAATTGAAATATCCTGCTCTTGTTTAATAGGGACAAGGTCTAATTTCATGCATCCCACTGATATGCAGGTATCTGCACCACCAGCTCAGACGTGGAGTCTGGCCATGCCTGTTTCTGTGCGTGTGTGCAGTTAGTTTATAGGTGGAAGTAGAGAGAGCGAGGAGGCGACTCTCCTGGATATGGGCATTACAACCAAGAAACTGTCCTTTAGATCTCCCAGCCTCTTGTGCAGAAGGATTATGGCTTTGGTGGCAAGAATGAATTTTCAACTAACCCCATGCTCAAATCCAAGGGCAGAGTCTTTTTTGTTTCCTCCCCATGCCGCTCCCCCCATATCACTGGAAGGTTATGTGTTTCTTAGCTACTGGTCAGACTGGTAGTGCCTGCCAAGAAGCTTTCAGGGAATTTCCTCACTATGTAACAAATTTATGAGTCATATGAAAATCTGGGAAATGATTCAACCAGCTGTCTTTCGTTCACTCAAACATTTTTACAACACCTCGGTGCCTCATCTTTGTTTTGAGCCAGCAGAATGGTTTATTGTAACATCAAATGGTCTTACGTTCACTCGAAGGACGCTTCCTACTGGCAAAAAAAAAAAAAAAAAGCTGTAAAACTTTTGAAAACAGCCCGTCGCTAGGTGAATGATGCACAGAACTGCTATATTTATTCCCTACAAAATGATGAATGTGGCTGGGCTGCTGCTGGTTCCTCCCAGGAGGGCTGCTGAGGTGGCTGTCTGTCACTGAGCAGTGTGTCTCAGCTGCTACAGGTACAGCCTTCATCCAAGGCACATTTTGTTTGGTTTCTGGGCACATTTTTGGGGTGAAATAGCTATTTCAAGTGATTTGAGCAGACCTTGGCTGAACAACAACTCGGTTAAAACCAAGGGATGTTGTTAGTTGTTATCTTTTCATCCTGCAGCTTCAGGCACAGCCTTCAAAACCTTGGATTCAACCGAGCAGATGGGGATCCTGCCAGATGGCCACCAAGCAGCCTTTGGAGTGAACTTCACAAGCAAAGTCTGCGCTCGCACGTGGTTTTAGACACCTTGGTCCAGCCAAGGTCTCTAAGCTCTGGCTCTCAGCCACAGGACCCATGGCTGGGCAGGAGTGGATCCTGCCCTCCCAACCACACTCCTGAGATAGGATCTGTCTTGTATCCAAGGAGGGCAATTATTTGCTTGGGGAGCAGAGCCTTAGCTTGCCTGTGTCCCAGCTGAGAATGCAAGAACCCCACTTTTTTTCCTCTTGTGTTCAAATATCTTGCCTTCAGAGAGGCCAATTTTTTTTTTTTTTTTTTTAAAGAGGTCTTATTCTGTTGCCTGTCCAGATGGGAGAGAAAAGTTATACCCCCTCAAAGAGAGGTAGGAACTGGACTGGGACCTTCTATCACCATGGAAAATGCTCACTGTCATAAGGAGTATTCTTTCCATATCCTTTTTGAGTAAAATCTTCCAGAGTTGCCCTTTGCTGTAGTAGAATCACTGGCACCCCTGTACAGAAGTGATGCTCACAGGCTGGGTTGGGTGAGAGGCAATGGGGACAAGCATTTACGGGTGCCTTGAGATGGTCCTGAGCAGGTGGAGCACTTGAAGAACAGAGCTGGACTGAGGAGCAAGGCAGCTACAGCTGTGGACACTAGACTGAGGGGCAAAGTGGATTAACCCTTTAACTGAGGACATTCACTTGAGTGAATGCCTCCTTCTGGTGTGACACAGCCAGCTTGGCACTCCCCTCCTCTTCTTAAGGGGATTTCAAGTACCAAAAAATCCATTACTGCAGGTTAAGGATGATGCCTCGAAGCCTCACCTCGCACAAGGACAGGGGTGAGCCTCTAGCCAATGGCTAACACGTGCCCCTATTTTGGGGTGCACTGTTACAGTTCTGGTGGCACCATATGCAAAAGCATTCCCCCAAAAGGTTTCCAGTCTCTCCCTCCTCTGATTTCCATTGTTATTCTCCTGACAGAGTAAAAGCTGAATAAAGGTCACTGGATTCAGGCCTAGAGTAATATTCACAGAATCACAGAATCACAGAATGTTAAAGGTTGGAAGGGACCTTAAAGATCATCTAGTCCAACCCCCCTGCCAGAGCAGGATCACCTACAGTAGAGCGCACAGGAACGCGTCCAGGCGGGTTTTGAATGTCTCAAGAGAAGGAGATTCCACGACCTCCCTGGGCAGCCTGTGCCAGTGCTCGGTCACCCTCACAGTAAAAAAGTTTTTCCTCATATTTTTCTGGAACCTCCTGTGTTCCAGCTTCCACCCATTGCCCCTTGTCTTGTCAGTGGACGCCGCTGAAAAGAGCCTGGTTCCGTCCTCCTGACACTCACCCTTGACATATTTATAAACATTAATGAGGTCACCCCTCAGCCTCCTCTTCTCCAAGCTAAAGAGATCCAGCTCCTTCAGCCTTTCCTCATAAGGGAGATACTCCACTCCCTTCACCATCTTTGTGGCTCTACGCTGGACTCTCTCAAGTAGCTTCCTGTCCTTCTTGAACTGAGGGGCCCAGAACTGGACACAATATTCCAGATGTGGCCTCACCAGGGCAGAGTAGAGGGGCAGGAGGACCTCTCTTGACCTACTTGCTACTCCCCTTCTAACACACCCCAGGATGCCATTGGCCTTCTTGGCCACGAGGGCACAGTGCTGGCTCATGGTCATCCTGCTGTCCACTAGAACCCCCAGGTCCCTTTCCCCTGCGCTGCTCTCCAGCAGGGCAGTCCCCAACCTATATTGGCACATGGGGTTATTTTTTCCCAAGTGCAAAACTCTACACTTGCCCTTATTAAACTTCATAAGATTTCTCCCCGCCCAGCCCTGCAGCCTGTCCAGGTCTCTCTGAATGGCTGCACAGCCTTCTGGTGTGTCAACCACTCCCCCCAACTTCGTATCATCAGCAAACTTGCTGACAACATTCTCTAATCCCTCATCCAGATCATTGATGAATATATTGAACAGCACCGGCCCAAGCACTGACCCCTGAGGGACCCCACTAGACACAGGCATCCAGCCAGACTCAGCCCCATTGACCATAACCCTCTGGCTTCTTCCCTTCAACCAGTTCTCGACCCACCTCACTACTTGGTCATCCAGACCACATATTCTTGTAGGCAGTGAAATTGCTTCCTCAGCATGGAAAAGCAGGGCTGTCAGGAGCACACAATAGTTGCCAACACTCTCCTGTGCTGGGGATGGGGAAAGGAGACCTCGGAAATCTCCATCAGGAGTACGTGGGCAAGGCTTTTACCCCACAACAAGTGTCGAGAGCATGGCTAGTGTTCAGACCCAGCAAACACTGGAGATTTACAGATCTCGGTGTCAAAAAAAATGGGGTCCTGTGTGCTGCTTGCTGTGGCACGGCATCCAGGAGAGGGACACCAGCACCCCCTGAGATGCTTATGGAGGACAGCACCACCAGCAATCAACCATTGTTGAAGGCAAAGTAAGACCGTGGGTCATCTGCTGCTCACCCAGGCACCTCACGCAACCTCCTACATCTGTGCTGAGCAGACCTCAGTTATTTATTACTGCTGCTATTGCCAATAATCATCGTTAATGGGAACTGCGGTTTTTGCTCAAGAATACCAGAGTAAGAGCGACGTGATTTTGGCAGAGCTACTTGAGACCTGAAAAGCCAGCCCACCTAAAGAGCCAGAGAGCAACCAGGCTTTCATTAAATAACTTCAGCCACAGTTTAAGCACTTAGAATTCATGGAATTGTATTTGCTAATTTAGTATACTTACAAATATAGAGAAATCTGTGCTTTTAAAAAGCTACATAGGTGGATAAATCCATTTAATAGATGGCACTGGAGTGAACCAGAGAGCAGGAAGCAGAATTAGAGCTTCTTTCAGTAAGAGTTAAATTGATGCAAAAAGAAAGAAAAACTGGAATTTATTATTAGAGAATTAAACCAACACTCTTTATTAAATATCCAAATGAACTTAATTATTAGAAACACGTTTCCAGCATGAGTTTCCATCTCTGTGAAAGCAATCAACCACACAAAGCATTGCCGACAGTAGCCCAAAATCCTTTGGTTTAGCCGCTCGATTTTTCTGCCAAAAATGCTTGTGGCGAGTAACTCTCAGCATAGCTGACACTAATGCACCTCTTGCAACATTCACCCAGCACACTGCAGGTGTAGCGTGGCTTACAAATCTTGAAATGCTTTGTGTCAGCATGTGGGGAATCCACCATACAACATGGTCAAAGTAATGCAACATACTTTAAACAGACGGGACAAGGAAGGGTTCAGAGGAGACCAGTATTACTGTGATTTATGGAGGGTCACAGCCTATATTCAGCGAACTGAGCCACCCTTCTCTGTCCGGGGACAGAACAGCTGTACTCTAAGACAAGTGTTCAGGTAAGCAGTACAAATCCATTTCATAAATATACTAACTTGCATGAAACTCTTGTTTCTATCCATTTCCAAAGGGTACAAAGCTGGGAATGGCAGAGGGTGAATTAGAAATTCAGGGCAAAGAAGAAAATATTCTAAATGGTCATATTGTCCCGTGACTATTTTCTGGTTGAGAATTCTCCTTTCATCCTTCCATCCCCTTCCCATTGAGCAGCATCGCGGCTACCATTTGTAAGGGGCAGGGAGTGCAAAGATATCTGACTTCAGGGGATTTGGCAAAGAGTCCGGGTTCAAACCTAGCAGCAGATACAGAGCACTTGTAATGTTCAGAACTGGCCCTCTTTCTTGACCTCTGTGATTTTTATTGCTTATCTGGGTATACATAATCATTTTAAGATGTCTCCCCTTATTTACCATAAAATAACCATGGATTATTTTTAGAAAGGTAGATGATAAATTTCAGAATGACTTTTCAACGTACCCAAGCAGACAAGGGGGAATGTGAGGTTACTGTCATGAAGGATAGCTTCTGGCAACTGATCTGAGAGAGCTGCTAATGATTTTAATTAGCTTTTGGAAGCACAATCCACCCATTCTGAAGTTGGTGCTCTGCTGCCAGCGACGATGCTTTGGAAAACCGACGGCATAAAACATTTTCTGTAATGAGACTTCGTACAACTCCACATGTCACGCAAAGAACGATTTGTCTCCCGCAGAATTTGCAATAGGAAATCTGCAGCTGGAAGCTTTTCCAGCTGTGGACCTCCAGCAGGTAACTGGGGATTGGCCAGTTGGGGATTGTTGACTGGGCACTGAGACTTGGCGCTGTCAGGTGCAAATCTGAAAATCAGCTTTTCCTCTTGGCAAATCATTTCACCTCATTATTTATTTCATCTATTTAGGTTACAGGCTTTCCAGAGGGATGTTAGTCTCTGCCTACATGTTTGTACAGCACCTAGTATGCACTAATCGCAGTTGGGGCTGCAGTAACAGGAAGAGTCAAGTAGCAATAAACCGGGCAAAGCAGCAGTAGATGCTGGTCCCTTTGAGGTGGTTGAGATAAGGTCTTCCACTGGAGGACCAAAGCTAGATCACAGCTCAGCAAGGAACAGCAAACCTATTCTAGTGAGGAAAGAGCAATAGGAAAAGCTACTTAAACTATTTAAAAAACCCAACTTCTTTGGAGTCTGGTGAACATGTCCGTGTTTTTCACACTTGTTCAGCCATACATGAGCTGTGACCGGTCCTGCTGCTGTTCAGGGTCTGACTGGCCTAAATGTTAGGGCAGAGAGACAGTTATCTTTGCATGTCCCATCGTCTGCCGCACTGAGAAGCCATCCCTAATATCCTGAGAGGTGAAAGGGGGTGAGAAATGCACTCATGCAAGAATGACAGGCAGCTGCCCAGCCAGACAGGCTGTTTGCAAAAACAGCAACTTATGGCTTCCCAAGAATCGATCTCCTGCTGAGGTGCCTCAAGTCGGGTGATGAAAAGCAGAAGGACCCAAAAGCAATAATATCTTTGGAGGCTTTCAGCACGTCCCAGCAGGGCGTTTAGCAGAGCTTGATGGCCCACAGTACATGTTAATGGCACAGTTTTGCATCCTACAACACCTTCAACAGCTCCATTACAGTTCAGTTGGGAAGAGCCAAGAAAAACCCAGTAAACCAGGGGAAAGACACTTCAAAAACTGTCCGACATCAGAACATACTGCACAACTTGGAAAACTTCAAAAATACCTAACTCAACACCCTCCAGGTCTGCAGCTACCCTCTCACGCATTCATTTTAGGAGGCAAGATTGAGGCAATGGCTGAGACAAGGAACAGTTGGTCCTTCAACACAGGCAGCAGTTTAGAGCAAGGAAATGCAGAAGAAAAAAAAATGTGAGGAATGTGTGTTGCTGGTGGGGCAAGAGAAATTTAGACTAGGAGACATTTAGACTAGGAGTCCATGAGCTCCAGTGTTTATGTTGAGTTTTTTGTCGGGCTAGAATAGCACTGGACAAAGGCTGAAATGTCCCTGTGCTCAATAGGTAGTAGATGATGCTCTCCCAGTCAGAATTTGAAGTATTCCAGAAAAGTTGAGGAGGAATCAATGGATGCAGAGACAGAATCACCAACAATTTTGAGTGCAATGTGACTTTATGCTGAATGGTGGAATCATAGAGAGGTAGACATTGGACGTGTTGCTAATTAAACAAATCAAAGAGGAATTGACCAGAATTTCACTGAAAATGCAAATGACAGCTGGGCTTATGATTTTCTACAACTCAGAAAAAAGTTGGGTTACTTTTATACCTTCCATTGTAAATCATTGGGCCCAGAGCACATGTTTAAGTACTTTGCTGAATCAGGGCCATTATGAATAAGAGCCTGGCAATGCTCCCCTGTTAATGAGCTTCCAGGAAATGTACAATTGTTTTTAGAAGAAGTCTAATGAAGACAGATTTGTATGAAATCTCATTTGATGCAGCCAGAAAATCCAAACTCATCAACCAAACAAAAGCATGGGAGTAATTTTTTTTGGGGGGGCGTCTGATTATACTTCCAGGAGTGCTGGTGTGTAATGCTTTCAAACTTTCATTGAACTTTACTCTCTCATTCCAAGCGATTATTTTTCCTTGATGTCTGATGTTGAATGATATACGTGCACCTGCGTGATAATGGCTGGTTAGATATATCTTTACTGAGCTGGGAAAACCCAAAACGTCACCTCTACACTTAACCATTTTATTGCTTTTATGGCTCTGGTATGGATCCCTTGTCTAAAAGCTACCAGTGGAGCTTACATTTGTCAGGGGAAATGTGGGTGTTTTATCATACCAGCTGTTTAAAGTCTCCTACAACTTTGCAAACTGCTTTAAGAGTCCTTGCTTTTATCACTGCTCAAACTTCCAAGCAGCCACCAGAACAAAGGAAAGAACAGCTGGGAAGCTTTAAAAGCAGCAGTGCTTGCCGTTTCGCTCAGGTTTAAGCACAATAATTAATAAAACTACCCCTCCTCTTCCACCCTGTCTCAGTGCACAATCACTTCCGAAAAGGATTTCTTGTCGGCCCCTTCCGCCGAGTTTCAGCAGTTACATTCCTCTATTCCAAAATAGAAATTATTATCATATCGTTGTGTCAGGATCACACGTCAACCTCCTAAAAGGCAGTGTGTGGAGGATTAAGCATAAGAAAATCTTCTGGTATTTCATTCATCTGAAGAAGAGATCCTGCAGAGGAGCAGGACTACAGCACACATGGCCAAGGGAGGCAAGAAACACCTCGCTTCAGCCATATAGAAGTCCAGTATCTCACATGAGCGAATCACATGGGTTCCACCTCCCGCCAACGCAAAGAGTTGATGCCTCCAAAGGGTGATTTATCTCGGCTGCCTCGGACACCTCTCTTAGCATGGGATGAATCATTCCCTGACCCTCTTCTGCTCTCTCCACCGACTACAGAAGGATATCTGGCATTAGCCAAGCTCGCAGGCAGTTGCAGTTAGGTCAGGCGAATCCCACCTGGGCAGCGCGGTGGTCTGTCCAGCTTGGTTTTCCGTCAGGTTTTCCATCAGCGGAGGATGACGGATTCTCTGCAAGGATGTGAAACAAAGAACAGGGCCGAGATCTGTAACATACGGGGCTGCACAGTAATAAAGTGTGAAGAAAATTGCTTCCTTCCCCTCTGCGGTGATTAGCGTGTGCTCTGAAGTATGAGGGCTGGGTTGATGGCTGTTGTAACTTTATCCCAACTGAAGCTGCTGGAGTAGATTTGGGGGGCGGAAATAGCACTGCAGATCCTGAGGAGATGAGTCGGGGTCCTCCAAAAAGACCCAGAGGCTTGAAATTGTGCTTGCAGGGAAATTGAGTTGTGGGATTTTAATGGGAAGTAGTGGTGATCATGTTTTCACACAGTACGTGCTTGGAGAAATACAGACAGTAGGTACAGTTCTGAGTATATTCCAAACTCACTGAGGGCTCTTAACTCCCATTAAACACAAATATAGTTATTTAAATAACTGATTTGTTTAATTTCTCTGCCTTTTCGTTCTGCTCAGGGCATCCCCATGGCTGCTGTTCTTTACCCCAGCATGATGCTATCAAACCCATGAATTGAGTCCTCACTCCAACAGGCAAGTCGAGTCCTTTGTTCACTCATTCAGCTGCCATTTCAGCAGAGATCTTCCAGGGATGAGTTGTCCTTGCTCCGAAATAACATAGTGAGTTCCCTGAGATGTTCAGCTCCCAAAACCCCAGGCTAATGCCATCTCCTCCCCATGGAGACCTCCCATATACCACCAGAGGAAGGGAGAGCTGAATTTAGCCCAAGACCTTGGCTGTTCAGCAGAAGATCATTGCATCATGGCCACACAGACTCCTGGCATTAAACAGGCATTATTGCAAGGAAAAACACTCGAAGCACGTTAAGTAACACAAGGTACCTGTGTTTCCCAGCTGAGACTTTTCCAAGATAGTGGCAGCAACGTTTCCGACAGACGGCGTTTACAAATCATTATTAACAAAACAAAGCATTTTAAAGAGAGTCACCCCAGGGCACTCTGGCCTCTGTTAAAACAGACTTTTCAAAAACATTTATGGACTTAAATAAAACTCATTTCAGAATGCCAGTGAAATTGCCTCCAGGTTGCACTCTGGCTTTGCTACCAGTCTAGTCCTTAAAATTACTCGCTGGGAAAGGGAAAGTTTTTTTTCCCAGCTAAAGGGTTCCCGTGTGTGCAGCTCAGCTGTGAGAGCCCTGCCAGAATGCAGCTGACCAGATGCGGGTGGCTGAGATTTGATGCCGTGTATATACCAGATTGCCATTATTGTTATTACTGCTATTATTATTATTACTATTATTATGATGACGGTGTGTATTACAGCCTTGCATGAAAGTTTACATAGGCAAAAGATGGGACTTGCAAATGCTATAGCGGGGAACTGAGGCACAGTGAGATCAAATGATTTGCCCCAGGATGCACAGGTGGGCAATGGTAGAGCTGGGAAAATAGCTCAGCTTCCCTGAGACCTAAACTGGCCTTTTTAAAACAGGTCTAACTACATTTTTAAGGTGTCTGTCACACTGGTATGCAAGCTCCTGTCCCAATAGCCCAACCTGCACGTAAACCACTGTGCTCTGGAAGCTGTTCTTTATCCTTCTGCCAGTATATGCAAAAAAACCGTCATTAATAAGAATGGCAGAAATCGTTGCAGAAGTGCATTTGCTGGTAACTTTCACTCTCTAGCTCATATTGTTAACACACCCGGCTCCAAATGCTGGATGGCAGATGGAAATACTCATTGGCCTGATGGATTTATGGACGTCTGAATCCTTGTGGCAGTACATATTGCCTTCACAACAACGTTTTCTTCGCAGTGAGCCAAGTCGTGGTGCAGCTGAAGTTACTGGAAGTTTTGCCACTAACTTTAATGGGATCAGGATTTGGATTTGTGTCTGCAGATGCAAAATAACGCGCTGTTGCAAATTTGGAAAGCAGGAGTTGAATTAAATGGGGTGAGACTGAGGGAAAAAAGAGAGAAAAATTGAATCTCTGGTTAGTTCTAGGATAGGGTTTTGCCGCATCTCCTTGTTCTGAAGGAGGTAGTCCCACAACCACGCAGATGTTATGAGCAGATGAGTATTTGGCCCAGGAAGAAATGTTTTTTCACCTCCAGGCAAGGAGCTGTAACTCCAGCCCGTACCACTGGTGATCAAAATCTGGCACTTGTGTGGCATTTGCTTGGTGCACTGCTTGAAACTACATGTTGTCCTCTGCCTGGTTTCCAGCAGATAACTGTCTACACTACACAAAAATTCTTAAATGCAAGTATAAGATGGACACGCTGCTGTATCTAGCAGGGGACTGACCTGAACAGGAGACTTTGGCCTAAGAACAGTCCAAACACTTTCTTTGAAATAAGTTTGTAGAAGGGATAAGAGATAGGAGCAAGGACAATTCACCAAAGAGTTTTAGGTAAGACAAGCCTGAACACTCCTGTGACACAGGACATGTCAGCAATCTTTTTTCTGTTGCCTCCTCACCTGGAAGAGTTGGCCTGGGAAGCCTTGCTTACTGTAAACATTTCTGGTTGGGCAAATATCGGGAAGTGTAGGACATTCCAGACAACTGAATTCTGGGGTGATTTCTAACATATGTGGTATAAAACTGTGGTTATAAAACTCACAACAATCCAAACTGGTGCCCTGGTGGTGGACGGGGAGGATGCTGTTTTGGTCTGTGCTCGTGCTACTATAAATTGCAGCACCGATGCACAACAAGCAGAGGCTGGAGATGTCCAAGAGGTCCCAGAAGCCTGCACTCAGTTGTGGTGAGTGTCACCATCCCCAGGCTGAGAAGTGAGAGGATATATGTGATGAATTGGATTTATATGACACTCAGCATTCCTTTTAACCCTTTTGCTGGTGATAGGGGTTTTTGTCACAAGATTCTACAGCATGTGAAGGCAGGTTTTGCAGAAAAAGTGAACAAACGGGAGCTGATAACACCTGGACTCAGCTCCTGACATTGCTTTGGTGATTTTGAGGCTGTTCTGAAACCACCAGGGAAGCTACAGATGCATTTGGTGGGGCAAGGGTGGTGTGTCACCTCCTGCAACTCACCTCCATCCCCTCCCAGGGAAGAAGAGCACTTCACCTAAAAAACTATTTCAGAAGCTGAAGAGAAAACCACCGACCATGTTCCCTGAGCACCTACAATCTAGCCCAACAAGCACAAGTCTTTTCACAGCTCTGTCTTGAAAGAGGAGACGAAATCCTTTTTCCTGAGCTTCTCGGCTCGGCTAGTTCCAGCTGTGAGCTCACAGCCGCTCTCCTCCGCGGGCAGAGGGAGATAGCGACATGGATGATTACGCAAGACAGGTGTGATGCCAAGAACATCGTCACCCGCTTCGCTTGCCAAGTACCTGGATGAAGCATGAACAATCGCATCCTGCAGATAGCTCCATCAGCCGATGAGCACATTCCCCTTGGAGATAGGATGACTAGAGATGCAAACTAATGTGCTTGTGAGCCTTTCATGTGCAGAGCTGTAACAGATGTTTAAAGATCATCCTCTGGCACTGAGAAACTGTCTAGGAGGCCCTAGGTAGGAGTTTTCTTGGCATACTTTTTTTTTTTTTTCAAATGAGCTGAAGGGGGAAAGTTCCTGTTAGTGATTATTTTCTGTCTGTGAGGAAGGGGCTTAGGATGAGTGTCCCAGCTCATGTATCAGGGAATGCCAACCAGACAAATGCAGTTTTCCTCTCCCCTGTGGGTCCCTATCCCAGCAAGCTTTACAAAGACCCATAAGACATCCTTTCTGGTGACACCAGCAATTAAAAACCTGCAGCTGGAAACATCTCACACTTTCCCTGACGGTGCTCCACACAAACATGAATCACAGGTGACACCTGCAAGAATCGCAGCCAACAATAACACAGATTTATGCAGAAATTATGTTGAAGATGAGAGAAAGCTGAGAAAAAAGAAAAAAAAAAAGGTGGTGTGTGTTCTTCAGGGCTGGCCTAGACACTTTGAAATGCAGTGTTACAGACCCCATTGTGCACGGTGGTCAGTCTCTTCAGCAAGATTTCTCCTGCTTGGCCATGCCCTTCTCTTCAATAACTAAGGCATTGCAGGCACGTTTTCTGATGCCTTGATTGCAAAATAAGTTGGCCCTTGCCGTAACTAGACCCTTGCCAACACCACATGGGCATGAAGCTTTGCATGTCCCTGTGATTTCACTGCCTTGGGATTGTTTTGGGCTGCAACGATGGTGGGCACAGGCACAGGCAGCTCAGCACATGGATGGCCTTTTGAGCATGACTGGAGGATGCGACTCCTGTCTCAGTGGTCCATTCAGTAGCACCAGTCCTCAGAGCTCATCAGGAGACCATGACCCTGCCCTGACATGTGAGGACCACCATTATGTAACACTGGTAGCCAAAGATGACAACAGCAGGTCATGCAAGCTTTAGAAAACATGGCCACCTGTTTGAGCACCTAAAGGGTGAACTCCACTGATGCTAGGTGAGGAGCTCATTGCAAATCTGACCTGATATTCCTCTGACTCGATGGACTTGATGGTGGAGGTTGGACTCGATGATCTTAAAGGTCTCTTCCAACAGAAACTGTTCTATGAATCTACGATTCTATGATTCTATGTTTGATTCTGTAATTCCATGATTCTAGGATTCTATGACTCTGCCCTCCACGAGCAGAAGGTGGAGGCCTACAGCTCCTTTCTTTAATCTTGTCCATCTCCTTTCCTTCTCACCAGCAGATGGGCTCTCTCCAGCTGTGAGTATATTTGATTTGCAGGTTGTTAAGTCTTTAAAGTTCCTAGCTGACATTCCTATTGAACAGTCAAATGCCTGGCACAAGCAATCAGGACCATATCTAACCAAACTCTCTATTTCTCCTATGAAACCCTAGAACAACAATTTAAGTTCTTGACTGAGGACAGCCCATCCCACCATAAAATAATGCCTGCAAGACACCATCACATGCTGCAAAATATTCTTGGGCAAGTCCTGTTCGATCAGTGACTTTTCTTTTCGTAGAGCAGCAAAAATGTCTTCAACTAACTCAATGGGTTTGGTGATACTACTGTGGTGCTACTTATCTTTAAACAAGAAAGAGCATTTATCCTCAGGGTCTGACCTAGAGCCACTACAAAGAACCAGAAATCTTTTAACTGATTACACAGAGCTGGGAATAGACAGCACCTGACCATTGAAAAAAGACCTTCTTTTTCGTGCTGTTGTTGAGAAGAGATAGAGAAGACACAGATGTAGATAAATAGGGCATTAAAGACTTTTTTTAACATAGTCTGGAAGACCATGGGAAAAACTCACCCACTCCTTCTTTATTTATCAGTGCAGTGTTCTGAACACTGGCTCTTGGCAAAGGAATATTTCACTGCTAGGGTGGAAGGGGAAACCTGACATTGAATGACTGTCAAAGTTAAAGGGAGTTTTGTTCCAGGTGTCAAAAAAAAGGACAGAGACACAAAATAGTTACAACTTCTAGTAAAAAATGGAGTCAGGTGCTCTCAGTTTGTGTTGGTAAAACAGTGGTTTCTCTCCCACTTTTCTGGATTTTTTGTTTAACATTGGGGTTACAACACTGTAAGTTTGTTTGCAGGCTTGTTGAACATGAAGTTTAATTCATTAATGTTTATAAAGTGTTTTAAGATCTGCAGCTGGATAAGTGCTAAGTAGTCTTATTGCTGTAATACAGATGAATTTGCTTATCTCTCATGTAAATCAGCTTAAAACATTACCCTGAAATTAACAGCTCTGAGGTTAACAATAGGCTCAACCACACACTAAACTGCAGCACTTATCATATCATAACATTACCCTTATTAATTACATGCCCTGCTGTGGTTTTTGGACCAAAATCAGCAACGCTTCAGATACGGGCAGCCGGACAGCGCCGGGAGGAAAGTGTTTGTAACTGCACGACACATATGTTAATCGTGAAATTAAACAGATGGCCCAGTCACTCATCAGCAAAAGTCCACCAGGGACTGTAAGAAAGAAGGAGATTTCCGATGTAACATAACAATTTGGACATCAGAAGGTTTCGAGTTACAAGATTTTTCTTTATCCTCCACCTGAAACTTTTAAGGGGTAACGTCAGGGAATTTCATCCGGACCTCAGATACTAATCTCGTTTTGTGCTGTTTTGATCTGCCTGTTGAGAGCTGGCAGCCAGCTTTGCCGACTCCACGTAAGAGTACACCCTTCAGCAGATGGACTGGCCCTGTGCAGCCACAGACATGTGTCTGGAGCTTGCAAATCAGCCCTCCCCTTCTCCAGAGACCCTCGCCAATGATCAGCTTGTAAAAAAGCTAGACCCAGCACTCCCTGCATCATCAGGACAGGTTTAAGCGGCTGAGATGCAGGAGAGTGGGAGCAAGTGTTCACTTATTGCTCATCTGTGCATCTCTGCTGAAGTCAACAGTGTCAGGTCGAATGGTAAACCTGGGTTCAGGCTAAGCCCACATTAAACTCATTGTACAAATGTTGCTTACTCTAAGCAGCATTCACAAGTAATACCTACCTCAAGTATTGCTGTGAGGGTGGTGAAACACTTGCACAGGTTGCCCAGACAAGTGATGGTGGAGGCCCCATCCCTGGAGACATTCAGGGTCAGGCTTGATGGGGCTCTGAGCAACCTGATCTAGTTCAAGATGTCCCTGCTCACTGCAGGGGGGTTGGACTGGATGACCTTTACAGGTCCCTTCCAACCCAACGCATTCTATGATTCTCTAATGCCTGGTGTGAAACTGTTAAAAAGGGGGATAATGGACCCGATTAAGATTAAATTCAATTTATGTCTGAATTCTGCATCCTACTTCAGACGTGAGAGCGGTGATTATCAATATTTTTAAATGCATTTCTGACAACCGTTAGCAGTTCTAACCTAAGTAAGGGCTCTGATACACAGGTGCACGGTAGTGACAGCTTGTACACAGAATGATTCACAATCTAAGAGGACACCAAAGCAAAACTAGATGAAGGGAAGAAAGAGTTATTATCCTCAGAGCACCTACAGCCACAATTTTGGTGGTATTTAAATGCCTACTGGTGTTTTCAAAACTTGACATCTAATTCCCTTTGAAAACCTGTTCCAGATTTACAGAAGTGGTCAGCTCTCCCAACTGGAGATACATTTTCAAAAAGAGCTCAGATCCTAATTAGGCAACGGGTGAGTTGTCAGAAGTGCCCAGCGTGGGGCTTTAAAATGTTTTGGAAAAATGGGAATAAGAATCAAAATGTGCACTGAGGGTATGAAACAACAAGTTTACACAGCCTCTATCAGTTGCAGGTTGAGATTATGTGTTTGGACTTAATCAAAAGGCTTAAAAGATTATTCATTTTAACTTCAGTTACCTACCATCTCTCTTTTCTGCAACACAGATAGCCTTTTCTTCCCATCACATCGATTTTCCTACACAGAACAGTTTGGGGAAAAGAGAGCATTTTTCTCTGTTTAATATTTACAGAAGGAGGACTTTTTATTATATTTTATTCCCACGTCATCTTAATATTTTTTAGTTTCCTTCTGAATCCTGAAGCTTTTAGTTTATCTACATTCCTTTTAAAATTGACTGGGATTTAACAGAAGCCTTAGAGTTTCTATTTCAAAAATATCAATGAGTATGAAAAAAAAAGCTCATTTTGCTTATATTTTCCATGTGCGATAAAATGATTTCACAATGAGCCCAAATTAGAGAGTGGCTCAGGAACACGGAGCTGGGAAATGCAGAAAAAAAAAATCCGTGTGAACTTTTTCACACACCTCTAAAGGCACAATATTGATTTGAACTTTTGCCATTTTTCTTTCAAGTAAAACTAAAAATTCCGTGTCTTCTATTGAAACTTAACCTGGTTATTCTTTCACCAAGAAATGACCACGTAGTGGGTTTGCTCAGTAATAACGTTACCTCAGAAATCATCATTGCCAGATCAATGTCTTGTATAGGTCTCTCTGGCTCCTGTGTAGATGCACCAGCAAGTGGCCCAAGGCTTCAGACTGGGGTCCCGTGGCCCTGAAATCCTGGAGGAGAATATTTTTCCTTTCTTAAGGGTTGATCTCTGTGGAGCCTCGAGCTTCACTGGTCAGAGTCGCAAGCTCTGGTAGGTTATAGCAGAGAAATTAGGGGTGGTGTGTCCGTCACCATGTCCAACAGGGCTTGTGGCGAGTGCAAAGAATTGGGGCCACGTCAGAGACATGCATCTTGCACCAGGAATAAGATGGTGCAGGTACCCCATGCAGAGCACTGAAAGACAAGTCTGAAGCTTGGTGAACTGGTCGTGTGTGATGTACCTTGTATGTGGGCCCTGGTACCCCAGAAGCCATGCAGAGGTCTCTTTATGACTGGGACAAAACTGTGTGTGCTCACATGCAAACCCCACCCTACTCAGTTCATAGAATCATAAAGGTTGGAAAAGATCTCTAAAATTATCAAGTCCAACTGTCAACCCAACATCACAATGACCATTAAACCTTGTCCTCAAGTGCCACATCTACATATTTTTTTGAACACCTCCAGGGATGGTGACTCCACCACTTCCCTGGGCAGCCTGTTCCAAGGCCTCACCACCCTTTCAGTGAAGAAATCTTTTCTAACGTCCAATCTAAACCTCCCCTGGCATAACTTGAGCCCATTTCCTCTTGTCCTATCTCCTATCTCTCATGACCAACATCCACGTCACTACAACCTCCTTTCCGGCAGTTGTAGAGAACAGTAAGGTCTCCCCTCAGCCCCCTCTTCTCCAGATGTAACGACCCCAGTTTGCTCAGCCGCTCCTCATAAGATTTGTTCTTCGGACACCTCACCAGCTTTATTGCCCTTCTCTGGACCCGCTCCAGCACCTCAGTATCTTTTTTATACTGTGGTGCCCAACATGGAACAGTTTCTGGGTCCAGCTTAACCTGTCAGGGGGATGAAGGATCTCTTTGTTGTCTTGCCAAGACAGTGGTACACACAGGAGGATCGCAGGAGCATCATCATACAAAGCCCAGCTGCAATTGCCCAGTAGAAAAGCCAACCAACTGATCAACCATTGTCACCTTGTGGGTGTGGGAATGCACAGTCATGACTAGTGCAGGTATCCTGCAAACACACAACTGGCACTGCTCCATGGCCAGAGAGTCCAGGGTTTGTGGACATGCGTTGCTTTGAGGGCCCATCACCTTTTGGCAGTAGCATACTAGAGGTGGAGAGCAGAAAAAATTTCCTAGTTTACAAACAGAAATCAGATGCTCAACCCAATTTTTCACTGAGAAGATTTGTGCAATAAGAAAACTCTTCTTATTGATTGTATCAACATCTAACTGCCAGCAGAGAGGGAATAACAACTGAGCATAGATTGAATGAATAGCACTGCAGCTCTTGTTATACATTTTATTTTCTTCTCCTTTCGTTTTCCATTTTTGTAACACCAAAAGGTGTTGTAACAGGGCTTCCTGATGTTGTCACATTGCAGAGGGTCAGATAAGCTGATCTCAAAATGTCCCCTCAACCCTTTTATCCTCCAGTTCTGTGATAGGATTCAATTTCCTGGGGATTAATGACCAGGTGGGGCTAATGGAGCTCAGCTGCAACGTAAGTCATCAGCTCCTTCCAGATGGTCAGTATTTAGCCCTGCATGTCAGTTATGATGGCTACCTTCTGGGTCTAACAACCCTGAAAAAGCCAGCACGTTTTTCCATTGCTGTCTAGACACAGCCTCCTCCAAAAAAAGACCAGAAACAAAGACCAGCAGGAATCACCACTTCAGGACAAGCATATAGTACCTTTATGTTTTGCATTGCTAAGCAAACTGCTGATCAAAAGCTGAAGTGCTATAATTGTGGGCACCTTGCAAATCATTTCTTGTTGATTAGAGACATCTTCAAACACTGCTTGTTCAGGGACACACTGAAGCAGCAGATATCAAGCCGTTCTTTGTCAGCACAGGGAACTCTACATGGCATCTCATGATCTGCTGAAAGCAGGGTTTGGCTTTCTTTGCCTGCACAGCAGCTGCCACGACCTTGTCATCAGCACAGCCTGGGGCCACAGTGCCAGCAGAGGAGCTCTGAGATGCCTATGCCTGCAGCTCAGTCACTGGATGGGGGCGTAGAGGGTTGTTCTGGTAGGACTGGGATGCTGAGATGGAGCATGTTGGACAAAATGCCCAGGAAGAAGAAAGAATCTCACAACACAGAGAAAGACAACATACCCCAGCGGTTCTCATCAGTCCAACCTGAAGAAAAACTTGACTAGATTCAGCACCAGCCTGACATGAAGCAAAATAGAAGTTTTACTGTGCCCAGCCCTATTACTTATCAGAGTCCAAGGTGCTGCCCACACCCTGGTCAGCTCTGTGCCTACCTTGTCCATATCCAACTCCAGCTCTACAAAGTGAACCTGCCAGTGCTGAAAGATTTTTCCAGCATCCCACACACCTCTTGCTCTGGGAGCTGCTACCAGGAGAGAGAAGCTGAGCTGGAAAAGGGGTTTTCTTGCAGTAACAGCAGGGCAGAGAAACCAAAGCTGCTAGTCCTAGGTGCAATTTCCTATCCTCATAAAATCAGCAGCCCTCTCTCCTGGGAATACGGACTCAGACAAATCACCCAGAGGACCTGTGGTGCAGTCAGCGGGGAGGAGGGAACTTTTTAAGCAAATTACTGATTGAACAGGAAAGGTTATTTACCTAAAGATCTTTAGCAAGTTCAGACCTTGAGGTCTGGAGCATCTGGGCTGTGGAGCCCCATCACCCAGCATCCAGGCAAGGGGCACAGGTGAAGATATCCCCCGTCAAGCTACCACAGCTCTGGTAAGGCAGGACAGCTACAAATAAATGTGCAACTCATAAAACCAAAGGGGCTCTGCAAGCTATTAGGTAATTAAGCAAAGTGAGAGCTTGGAGCGCCCGGCTGCTGCTTCCATCCCATGGCTGTGCTCTCTTTAGAGTCTGATTGGATAAAGGATTTTTATTAACTTCATATTTTTGCTTCTAATTTTCCTCTCTTTGCCTTTCATTTTGCAGGCCCGGAGCTACTCTGGTCTTGTGGTGATGTTTATTGGCACTGGCAGGTTGCAACACCCCTGCAGACTTCCCACAGACAAACCCCGGAGTGCACACCACCAACTGAAGCAACTTCATATGCTGCCTTCACTCTGAAATTGCTCAGGCACTTTCCTCCTCTCACCTTCCCCACCTTCCCAGATGAAGCCTCTTCTTCATCCCACTCCCTGCAGCACCTCTCATTTTCCAGCAGAAGAGGCAGAAGGCTCAGAAAAGCAGCTGGTTTGCAGGGCATCTCAAAATGCATTTTTTCGTTGCTCCTTGAGGCTGTGGTTCAAGGTAGGAAAGAAATCTCAGCGGCTACTTCTGTGTAGTGCAAGACAGACTCCAGACAAGGGGAGGGATAAAGGGAAGGGGGTGTCTTCGAAGAAACAGCAAAAGACTTGGGCATCTGCTTTTGGCCTCACCATAGACCCACTTCAGCTTCAAGGTCATGTAAGTCAACCCCATCTAACCTGGTCACCTGGGAAATTGCAATTTGACTCCTTAAATGCACTTTTTCACTCCTATTATCTTCAAAATGAGCCTCAAAAATGCAAAGGCATATTTCTGGTGCCATAGTCCCAGTATTTTAACACCTCCTATCTCCTTCCCAACATTTCCTTTGGGGCAATGAGCACAGGGGAATCCCAAGCACCTTCCTGGAAGCCTTCCACAGTTTGCAGAAGTTGTGCCCCTGGGATTTATTTAACCTCCTGCAGCTGCTTGTTGTGCTCCATCGAACAATGGACTCTGGTTTACGAGCAGGCTGGATCGGCTCGATTGCCTTATTCTTCGCGATGCTCCCAGGCACATCTGTTAGCAACAGCTGGCTGGGAGCCCAAGTCTTCCTTTTTTTTTTAAATATCACTTTGGGGTTTTACTGGTAGTGTCTCTAGAGGCAAAGAAAGAAACGACAAACCCTCAGATTGACACCAGTGAATCCGAATAAAAGGCGAACGGGAAAGGGGCTGTTTGACCAGCAGCGGCGCCTGCTTTTGGTGGCCTTTCAGCTGCTTCTTATAATAGCAGGGGCGTGGCTGGGTCACTTGATGATTTATTTCAACCCCTTGTCCTGGTTGGAAGGAAGTATAAAAGATGCTTTGTTTCCAAGAAGAGGAGACAGGGAATGCTCCAGCCTCCAAATCTCCTTCTTACCAACAGAGCCTGATGCACTCACCCATGTGGGATCCATTTGAGCCTGAAAACTTGACGAGAAGTGTCAGAGCAACACCAGGATGTTCTCCCATCCAGCACAGCAGCAGCAGCTTATTTGCTCAGTGCTCAGTTGCTGTGTGCAATCAACACACCACGTCGCGTGCGACGGGCTTTAAAGGCGTAGGGGAATTCTCTGGCTGTGTCGAAAAGACAGTCTGTCCACAGGGAGGGTTTTCTGAGCCACACTCAGCATTGTTTAAGCTTCTAGGCATCTTGCCTGGCTCTTACAAGCCCTCGTCCCTCCCAAACACTTGTTAAGTTTTAAAGCTGAGCCATTTCCATCCTTCTGGGGCTGCTGCCGTACTCAGTGTGAATGTCCCAGCCCAGACTCAGCAGCTTTTTTTTGTTCCTACCATCTTAACAAACTGGATTTAGGACCCCCCAAAAAAACATTGCATCTGGACTGACACATCTTTAATTTTTTTTTTTTTTTTTTTTAAGTACCTACTTTGCACATATAAGATGAGGAGGACAAAGAGACATAGCTTTTGTGAGTTTGTGAGCAACCTGGAGGACTAATTCAGAGGAGCAGCTGCTGCTGCTGCTGAAATCTGGTGCTGTCATGAGGGGAAGTAGACAAGTTCATCTTGAGAGGAGAGCTTACACATTGGCCCTTCTCAGAGCAGGTGTGTGATGGGTAAACCTATGTAGTTGTCAAAAACTTAATTAAAATGAGTTTGTCCATAGGTAAGGCATCTGCCAAGAGAAATCCATAGCATTCAGGGGTCTGTTAGAGGACCTGCTCTTGTACCAGTCTCTTTTATTTAAAATAAATGAGTCTAAATAATTTGATTTTAAAGGCACCAACTTTAATGGAAATGGCAGAGATCTGTGTATCAGGATCTGTCTGACTTGGGTTCTGTTTCCAGTGTCCCCGGCACAGTCTGAAGATACATGGATTGTGGTGTGAGCTGACTGTGAAATCTGAGATTACCCCAAAGAAGTAATGCATCATTATACAAAAACATTTCTACACTGTCCTTTCCAATCTCTGAACTAGATGCTGTTCTCTGTGATCTGCAAATTACTTCACAGGGGCATTTGTGGCAGTTACTGAGGCTACCTGGCATTATTACCTTTACTTTATGAAAGGAAAACCCCAGGCAGGTCAAAAGGCCTGGCCAAGTCATGCAGATGGTCTTCAGAGTTGAATTTACTTTCTGGACTTAGGTGAAAACCAGGAAATAAATAAATATATATTGAAAGACTCAGTGACATGATTAAATGCATAATTCCCCTCCGGGCATTCATTCACTTGTCTCTGCTACACTAAGAGTCACTCTGAGGAGATGTCTTTCTTATCTGTTGGAAGTAGCTTTTTTTCCTGGCATAAAAAGGCCTTTCTGTGTCACATGGTAGCCCCTAAGGTAAGTCAAGAGAATAGTTCAGCAAGCAAAAAGCTCTGCTCAGAAATGAGTTAGTCCATGCTGGTTAAGCCAACACCAACCTTCAAGGACTTAACTTTGTCATGTAATGCTCATTTGTCTTGGGATGTTATTTACCAGCCTGGCCTGATCTCAGAGACGTCCAAATCCTTCCTTCATCCTCAGCTGCAGGACAGAACCAGACACTGATGAGAAGGACCACCCAGAAAGGTATCAGCCTTTGAGGATTTTGCTTTCTAGTGGGAAAGGAGGAGATGTTTTTCCATAGTTCCTGGATCACCAGCCATCACAGATGGTCCCAGCACCACTGACCTCTCAAAGAGGCCACACTCTTCAACATGTTCTCCTGAGTTGCTGTTTGTTTCTTCTCTGCTGACCTCACTTCTCAACCTCTTCCACTGTCACTGAGGCTCTTCAGTGATTTTTCTTGACCAGCCTATAACCAGATCCTTGCTGGCTTTGGAACTCACTACATGTGGAGAAGGCCAAGCCTGAGCTCCAACTGACCTCACCATACCCATCTAGGTCAGCCTGCAGCTTCATAGATACTTCCACCTCTGAGAAACTGCCTACCACCGTCTGACTAGTGGTGATTCAAGTAAGATCTAATGACAAAAAAACCCCAAGAAAACCAACGCCCAACTTTTAAAACCCTTTTTAAAATTTTTGCTCTTTCCTTTGGTGTTTTTGTGTTCTGAGACTACCAGCTCTTGCAGGCCAACAACGCTGTGTGGCTGCTTGGGACACGTTTAGCTCTCTGGAAGCCCTGCCATTAACAACCAATAAATGTCAAGATAAAACTCCATAACCATGGATTGTTGTATCCAGACCTGAAAGCTTCCTGGATTCCTTTACCTTTAAGCAAAACCACCACCTCCCTGGATTGACACATTTTTTTAGGGCCAAGAGGCACTGTTAGATTTTGTAACTCAGCCTCAAGGGACAGATTTAGGCAGAGAGCATCTAATAACCACCACAGACTTGCTGGAAAGCAGCTGAGTGTGGGTACAACAGTCCCAATGTGTTACTGTGAGCTGCTCGTGAGCCATCGCCATCATAAGGTGACCTTGTAATCCTGGTCACCTGCTGGTCCAATTAAATTATGGACATCTGCAAAATATAAGCCAAGAGACTCCCCGTGTCCTTGTGGTGTGTGAGTTGTATTTTATAATGATTCCAAAACAGTTCTAAGTGAAAATAAGCCACCCTGCACAAGAGCTAACGCAGGGAGGGTGCAGAGCTGAAAAAGAACTGGAAAAAATTAACTTCTGGTATATATTTCCTATGGTTCCTTTCAGTTAACTCACTGCAATGCTTAAAATACTTCCTTGCCATATGAATCTGCTGCGGTATATTTAACACATTACCGGTATAAAATGGTTCAGGCGCGAGCTTCTTTTATCAGCAAAGTCCAAACTACTTTCCTCCCTCTAAACCAGTTATGGCGCTAAACCAAAACCACAGATCTGATCACTCCCTGAACATTTGAGCAAGTTTGGATCTTCAACCTAGCATCATCTGCAGTCCTAATTTGTTAATAGGCCCTCACCTAAGTCCCAAATCCAAAAGCGATTCAAAACTCCATTTCTAGGAGACTTAGGCTTTGAAGATGTTTGGTTCCGACAAAAAGTAGACACTCAAGACTTTTCTCTAAACAAAATCAAAAGGAGAAACTGGAATTTTACCCATCTTGTCTTTGGACAGAATATTTCATTTTGTTCCAGAAGTCTCCTGGCAAACAGCATGGTTTGGGGCAAAACAGTGAAATTTTACAAGGTAAGGAAATTATATATGTCTTTGAGGATTTGTTCTAAAGGGATTTGGGATTTTTTTTTGATTAAGGAAATTGGACCTGGTCTTCTCTTTATTTATTTATTTTTTTTTTGGGATGTACAACTATTCTTTACTAGTTTAGGTATCTCTAGCAGTTTTTGTGAGAAACAAGGAGTAGAGATGAGCAGTCACAGGACAGTTTGCTCTTTACCTTGATCATATTAAGAACAACTAGTTAGTTGGACAGACCTTGCTGATGGCCTCTGCTGCCGTGTTGCCAGTGTGATCCTCTCCAGGCTGCCATGTCTCTTCTAGGCTGCTCCCAGGGATGATACAGGAACAGGCACACTCCAGGGACCACTTCCAACAGACAGCTGGATGCACTCACCCTGTTCTAGAGGGCAACAGAGTTTAATAGAGTGAATACAACCAGACTGTTAGTCTCCAAGTCAAAGAATGACTCCTGGCGATGTTTGTTTTATTGATATGGATGTAGCCAATGAGACCAATGAGACAAACTGGAGAGACAGACACATTTAAGTACTCTGAGAGATGAAGGCTGAAGGAAGATAAGAGTCTGGTCTATAAATCCTCTGCTTTAACTAGATGGGAATAACACAGGCAGCAGCACTTAATGCAGTATCACTAACCCAAGGTCACAGTTCTGAGCAAGATGTTGAGCTTTCCCTCTGCAACCATCTTCAGCCTCCCAGACCGAATCATTAGCTCTTTATTCTAATGTTGTCAATAAGACTCATCTGAAGCTTTGGAAACGCCTAAACTCTGAAATGGAACAAGTCAAACACATGCCATAGAGTCTACCAAAACAGACACAGATCCTTTCCATGCCTTGTCCTGGTAATCATTGGCAATAATTTGTGAGCCCGTCCTCTGTCTTGTCATGCCCTTGTCATGAATGCTTTCCCAGCAGAAAGATCAAAGGCGAAAGCTTAGGACCATGCTGTCCTTTAAGTGCTCTTCTGAGGATGCCATGGTCTAAATGACCCCATGCCCCAAATGCCCTTGGTCCTTCCAGCATGTGTCACACAAGGCAGTACTGCAGACATGGCACTACTGCTCATCGAAATTACATTTCTGAACCTCCTCACAGCTCCCTGGTCTGACCTTCTACACCACAGATGGGTGCTGTGCCAGACCCTCACCACTCATGGGAGCTCTGTCAAAGTCAGATTGCTTCACCAGCAAAACAATGACTGGAGAGTCCATGTAAAGCCACTCGTGGACTTGCCTCCTTATTCCTTTTCTATTTCCTTGCTCCGTCTGTTCCCACAGAGCAAGGTAGACTGGTTTGGGGAAGTTTTGCTTGGGTGGTTTCACACTCTACCACTTCAATTCTCCTGTACCACAGCAGGAGAGATAAAGGGAATATTTACCTATTCTGTCCGGAACATTAGCTTAAATCAGCAATGAAAGCCAATTTGCACTGACTCACCAAGCTCTGAGCTGCCCAAGGAGGAGAGGCAGCTGAAATAGCAATATTCTAAATCTCCTTGCACAGCTCCCCAGAACAACCTTGTGAGAATCCCAAGTCTTTGAGTTTTAGCTCAGAGAAACTTCTTCACATCGGAAGACCTGCATGCCTTTTGGAGTGCTCTCAACCACTGTGGGTTTCCAATGGATTTCACAGAGCTCTAAAGAACAGGAGGGTTTTTTTGTGATGGTTCATTTTTGTGCATCTGCTTAGCAGTAAGGACATGCTCCTTAAAGTAACCTAAATTGTGCTTGGAGATCGTGATTTTGTAGACCTTCGGGCTTCAAGTCTATGGCAGAGGCTGCTCGTCTGCTTGGTGGTGGATCAGGCTCTCTTTGGATGCTCTGGGCTGAAGCCAGACCTCAGATGACTACCCTGACCCAGTTTCAGAGCTCTTTCTCATCTACTCCATCTCGGCTCTGCACGACTGAGGCACGAACAGGGAGGAGGCTTTAAAAACAACCCTGAGTAAGACAGCTTTTTTGTGTTTCAGGTTCCTTAATGTGTTCCTTAGTCGTAAATTCTTCTGTGTTGATAAAATGCCATCAGCCACCCCAGAGCCCATGCAAACAGAGGCATGTCAGTACATGAAGGTCACCAAGGCATTGCTGCCAATATTGTTCATTGGTATTTTTGTTGTTCCTTTTTTTTCACTCCAATTTTCCCTCTTGTTTCAGACGCCTTTCATCTCCCTCTGTCTCTTGAGCGCTGTCTCACTGTGCATCTGTTTTCCCTTTGCAAGTTCTCTCTCCCCCCTGTGTTTACTTTTGTCAGCAGACTGTTGTTTTTATTCAATTCCCCTTGGTTTTCTTCGGCTTTTTCAGTTCTTCTAACCCTCTCTGCAGCTCTCCCATTCTCTCCACTTACCTTCCATCCCAGAGTGCTGCTGGGGCCCTGTTTCCAATTAGGTCTGGTTTTTCTTGTTTACTGGACTTTTCCTCTCCCCTATGTTGCACAGCAGCCACCTTATTTTTTTATTTTTTCCCAATTGCTGATCATGAGCTACTTCTTCTTCACTGTTGTTGGTTTTACTCATTTATGTATTTTTCTTTCCCTAAGAAATAGAATAGGTGACTATAGAAAAATATTTACACTCTAGTTGTAGCAGCTCTTGTGGAAATTACTTACTTGCATATTAAATTATAGTTGAAAAGTCTATCTTAATATATTCTTTTTTTTTTTTGTTTTTTACCTCAAAACATCTCATCAAATATAGACCTGATCCTACTTGTTACCAAATTTCCTTACTGAAAGACCCACAAACCCTGGTCACTGAGCACCCGGGTCCTCATCAAACCTTCTTAAAAGCTGCAGCTGAAATGTGAGAAGCATCTTCCTGGGCCAACAGAAAACAGCACAAATTTCCAGTGCAGCTTCTTCTTCGGGTCTTCTGCAAGATTTGCCAAAATCCAATCACTTCCAAGAACCCTTCAGATAGCAGAAAACCTGCCTTTCCTGGCAGGCAAGTGATCTGAGGGGAGAATTTTTCACCAGATCTGGTTCCTATTCATTGTTACCTTGTCCTGGGTAGTACAGCAGGGAAGAGTTAGCATCACAAGGGAGGGCAAATTTCATTAACAAGAAAAAAACTTTGGGAGTGACATGGGTTTCGTCTGCTCTTTTTTTTTTTTTTTTTTTTAAAAAAAAAGGAAAAGGAAACAAAATAAAAGTTAGCTTCTGCTCTTGGCAGTCTTCTGTCCCCTGAAAGCTTAAGGGCTCTTTTCAGCCTCCAGGGAAAAAAAAGTGGGGCTGACCAAGATGCATAAGGGTAGCAGAGTCAAATTCTACAGTAATAAAATTTGTGGGGAAAATTATCCACCAGCTTTGAGAATTCCAGTAGTGCTCAAAGCCATGAATGTTTGGCAACACAAGCATTCAAGAAATCTGAACGGGTGATGTTGGGTTTGGTTCTTTGAAAGCTTTTCTTCTCACTCCCCTTTGTTATGTTCTTTTTTTTTCATATTTGATCCTCATGAGCAGAAGTGGTTAACTCAGGAGTTTATGAAACAAGAAACTTGGCTTCCATTCCTGGCTCTTGCGTTCACTTTCTGCAAAGTCTTGGAAAAGTCACTTAAAACTAGATCTATAAACAGACACGGATTGTTTCAGGCATCAGGCACTCAGGATCTCTGTAAGCAGATTAGATGAGTGAATAGGATTACACAAAATCAGAAAGCAGAACTTAAAAATAGCTGGGGTAACCTGTAGAAAATAGGAACATGCGCGAAACTCAGGGCTTCTGGATACCTGATCTTGAATGAAGGAATACACAGCTCTTTGGGACTCTCTAGCTGGGATTAGCTCTGAGACTTTTTCTAGGTTAGGTACCTAAGTCACATTAGCCCAATTTTATAGAAACCTGCATTCATTCTTTCACAGTGAAAGAGGAATATGGGGAGTTACTTTCTCAGGTATCCCCTACACTTGTTTGAGAGAGGAACTTCAATCCACGTCTTGACCTTTGGGGTAGTTTTCTGAGCATCACCTTGGCAGAGTTTCCTGCAAGGAAACTAGTCCAGTTCAGTCACTGGTTTGTGGGATACAATGGGACACACATGGGGCGACATCCGAAAGTTTCGTTGCTACCTGTAGTTGGTGCAAAGCCAAGTACAATAACTGTGCTCAAAGAAGAACATGCCCTGAAGCAGGTCCTAGAGGAAGGGCCATGGACAAAACTGGTGATCTGAGAGCTCTTCTTTGCCTCTGATGTGACATGGGGGTCTGAGCAGGGTGATAGTTTCAAGGCTGGTGTAATTTCTGTGGTGGGGACTTAAGGCACATGGTGCTTTGTCAGCAGTAACGTGAATGTGCACAGCCCTCAGCCACAGGAATCTGAAGGATCCATGTAAAATACTGCGTTGGAAGTAGCACTTTGGTCCATTTGCAGCTTTAGCTCAGCAGCCTGATTCTGCGATCTGTCTGCACCCACGAGTGCTGGGTTTCTTGATGAAAGATGTGAATATTCATGCAATCCAGTTGCGTTGTGGAGGTGAGGTGGAGTCAGCCAATTGTGTGGCGTGTGAGTGTTTAAATATGTCATTAGAAGTATGTTTTGGAAAGGCAAAAAAGAACAGCGGGTTTTTAATAAATAATCCTATCAAATGTTTATGATGCCAAAGCCATAATATAAATCAATATGTTTAGATCTGAGTATGATAAATATACCTTAAAACAAATGATTTGAAAATAATTTCATTATTCCCTTACGGGCCAATTTTTGTGTACAAAGGTCTTTGTTCCTCCAGTTACTCCTGACAACATCACAGCCACCTGAAACAGCTCTTGTAGCAAGCCTCAGAAGCAATCCAAAGCTCATGAATCATGTAGACATGCACGCACAATGAGAACAGGACCTTCTGAAAATGCTGACTTGTAAGAACTACTACTGTTTATAAGAAGTTAAGGAATAGGGGCATGCGCGTAGTCCACAGGTTGGGTGATGAGCCCAAAATCTCGGCAACAAATGGTGCACAAGTTTGTTTATTCTGCGTGATCCCCTACAATGTGAAGAGGATAACGAGAGTAGAAGCAGCAAGTGTTTTCCAGTGATCCATAAAACAATTAAAAGATTTAAACAACATAAAAGGGTGCTTTACCCCAGCAGTAAGGGCTAGGCATGGTGTTTGCTTTCACACTTTCTTGGACACTTAACTTTAGTTTCTGGATGCTGACTCATGGCTTTTTGGCATCCACAGGCAAAACAGCTCCCAAGGTCAAGCCCGGCTGTGCTCGTATCTACCCGGGGCCCTCTGGGCAGCAGTGAGGACCCAGAAGATGACACTAATTGTAGACCTTCATTTTGTGGGGAAACCTATCATTTTTGGAGTCCACACCCCAGTCCCGTCACATAATATCAATCATGGGGTTTCTTCCACCTAATGGTCTTTGATTGCTTGGACCATATTCCTTCAAGTCTGAAAGCAGCAATCCCATTGCTAGACTAGAATGACTCCTGCTTTTCCAGGATGAAAAGCAGATGAGGTCTGTGTCCTAAAGCTGTGATATGCCTTTTTTTTTTTTCCTTCGTGTTTTAAAAACATCCAGAAGGCTGATATTTTGCTCACTGTATATTTTAGCTACTGGCAAATGTTTCTAGCTATGCTAAAGAGATGATTATATCCCTCCCAAGCTTCCATTTTGGATGAAAAAAAGTCTTAGTAACAGTTGCTAGCAAAAATATTCTGGAATGGATTTGTTGATAGAAGGCGACTGCTGTGCTTTCAGAAGGAAAATTAAATTGAAGAACAAGTATATTTAAGCATAATTGCTTTAAAAACAGAACACATGCTGTATTATAATCTGTAGTTCACTGGAAAATGGAATAATCCAGAAGGCTGAATTCAGTAGAGGGCACTGGAAGAGTTATGTTAATTTGCAATGAGTCCTGCTTGCAGCTTTTCTGTCAGGCTCTGTGTAAAATGCCTCAGAGCCACTGGAGAACAACTCAGCTTGGATTATGGCAGGACAGTGCAGTAAGATTTACATGCAATTTTCAGGAAGGCCATTTTGCAGATTAAGATAATCTTACATTTCTTTTTTTTCGTTTTAAACAGCATCCAATTCCCTCTGGTGTCTGCGTTACCCCAATGGGATTGAGCCATGGGTTCCATTTATGCTCCAGACTGGCTGTACAACGACCTTGTCTCTGGTGTTACGTAACATCTACTCATTGGGATCTGTTAACCATGACACATTGTAAGTGTTTTGTAATAAATGCTAATAGTAATTCTTCCATGGTGAATTTTTTTGTTTCCACCTAATACCAGGTGATCTTTGAGCCACTACCAATTTTCTTAAATTTTGATACTCAGAAGAAGATGATACCAGCATCTGATTTTCATTTTGAAAAACTGGAGAATCCTTTGTTTGTACCTGAAATAGAGACAGACTCTGACAAGTCCATTTATCCAGCAGGCCTGAACCCTGAAAGTCTGAATAATGGCTCAGACATCCATAAGCCTAAATATTATTTCAAGCCTTCAAATGATCATTTATTGCCTAGCTCAGAAACCATTCACTTTGGCAAACAAATAAATAAACCACGTCAAACCGCTCAACAGTTTTTTGCTTGCCTTTTCTACTTATGTTTTTACCCTTTCCTCTGTATTCTGCAACATATACCTCTTGTAGACAGTGAGGCCACCTCACAGGAATGAATATTATAGAAACTCTACTAATCAGTGCTGTTGTAGGTCAAAGTGAATGCTTTCTAAACAGAAAAAGCAGATGTAAGGCATGACACCAATAGCAAATCCCATTATAGACCAGAGTGCTGGAGATGCCAGCAGGTCAATGGGCCTGTGTTGGTCAGACTTTACCACGTTGCAGTCTTACTGTGGTTAGAATGTGGGCTTTTTCAGCGAAATGTCAAAAGATACCAAATAATAAGCAACACCAGCCTTCTTGTAGCTCTGGAGGAAGGAAATAATCCGTCTCAAGATGTGTTGAACTTGTTCATGTACAATAATCTATGTTGATTTTCTTTGGACCTTGTAAACCAGGCAAGAAAAATAAACAAGTGAAAGCTGAAAGGAATTGGAAGGAGCCTGGTGTATATAACAGGAATTCAGCTTTGCTGCCACCAGGATTTCAGCAGGCCTTCTCGTGACAGCCTTACATTGCTCTGTCCCCAGTTCAGCAAGATTTAATCAATTTTCCAAAATTCTTAAAGACCTGATTTTTAAAAGGTTTCAACAAAACTTTGCACACATCAAACTATTTGCTACTACAAAGAAATTTAGAACCGCTCTTTTTTTTTCTTTTTTTTTTTCTTTTTTTTCTTTTCCACCCCATGAAAGTGTCCTAAGCAAATCGGGATACTCCACAAAATCAGTGCATCAGTTCTCTTAGGCACATCTCTCACTGCTTGCTGGAGAATGGAGGGGCCCAAGCTCTGCTTAGGCACAGTGTTGGCATCAGAGGAACTATGCTCCATTGCGACGATGGTGGCTGGGGGACAGCTCTGAGCTATACACTGTGGACATCTTTGCTTCACAGCCTTCCCCAGCAGTAGATGTAGATATCAGCCATGTATTCATATCAGCCAAAACTCCAGTACCATTTCATAAACATTCAGAGATGGTTTGTCCAAGAGCCTAAGATGTTCATTACGATGAGTAGGTACGTTCTGATTGTCTGTTAAATGATGTTCAAGACAGTGAGGAAATAGTGGAGCTGAACTGCCTATGCATGTATTAACACATTAATTAAACCTTTTCAATACAAACCTGGGAAGCTGTGTTGGCTGTATATATTAACATCACATTAAAGCAGTGAGTAAACTGAGGCACAGAACAGTGACTTGTCTTGCTGTTACACAATCACTTTTGCAATTGGTCATTGCTGTCTGCTCCTACAAGCTACAGCAAGGAAGATATGTATTGCCAGCAGTAAATATCCCAAGAGTGATGAGATTATTAGTGTCAGACATCTCTTACATTCCCTGTGCATAGAACCACTGTCCAGTAAGACCAAGGATTATTTTGACAAGCAGTTTGTCTCAGGCAATATTAGTTTATGGGAAAGTTTCTTGGACGTAGGAAGCCTTCTCTACAAGGCTCATTAAATTGCATTTTGCTACATTTACTGCACGTGGCTAGTTTCCCTCATATGGATTGGCTGCTTATGTCATTTTTTAGCTGTGTTTGTTGGTAAAGTTTCACAGTTTTAATCACAAACGTGTAACAGCCCTAACCAGTATAAAGCACCTACCATTTATAATAACATATGGTCTGACCACTCAATAGTTTAGATGTCATGGTTCATTAATTCTCCACAGGAGTAATAAGCATTTGGTATTGTCTTATATTTTAAGCCAATTTACTGTTCCAAAGCGATTAAAAAAATAAAAAGGACCTTCTATAATCTGCGTTTAAACAATCCCTTGCTTAGTTTTTCCAGAGCTGTGCTGATGTGTGACAACAAAATCAAAGCCATGGGACTTTTGTCTTGCTTAAATAAATGTCACTCCCAATTGATTGAAATCCTTCAGAGGAAAAACTCTCGTTCTTCTCAAAGGTCATTCTGATGTGCTGCTTTCCCTCACCATATTTTGGAGAACATCCATCCTTAGCATGAAGACAAGAGAAAGAAAAATGGTAGATTTGGTGACAAGTAAATTTAAGACAAATTAGTTGCTACACTACACTAAGAGCCCAGGAGACTCACACTGTTGGAAATCAGAAACTCAGAAGGGTTGAACACAAACTCATAAGCCTCACCAGGCTCCTAGGGATATTGAAGGAAAGTTTCTAATAAAGAGGAGCCCACATGTTTTTCTTCTGTTCTTTATGATGTTAATGCCTAGATAATTGTATGGCTGATACCATAGCATACAAGCATTTTAATTGGGGATCCGTCAAGGAATCAGTTGATTTGGGCAAGTTTGAGGAGGTATTACATGACACAACAGTTACTGCATAGCCAACAGGTGTAAGAGGGGGGATTATATCTTCTTCTGAAACTTGAACCACCACCTGAGAAGCTGAATATCCAACCTGATCAAGTGGCAGGGGGATTGGTTCAGTCACCAGCCAGGCTGCTTGGTACTTTGGTCCATTTGACCTGTTCATTGTTGAATTTCTGCAGTTGCTTGTCATCCTCCTAGGACACCTCCCACCACTAACCCAGCAGTGCAGCCTCCTTTGCAAATGATTTCACGTGGAAAAGTTGATTCAGATACAGATCAAGATGATGAGACATTATGTGGGCTGTGGACCGTGCTTTCAGGTCAGTCCACAAGATATGGAGAACTGCAGCCAACTTATCCTTAAAGAAAGAATATTCTTCTTTGGGTATTGTAAATTAACTCTTGAAATGTAAGGTACCAAGAGAAGTGTGGTGATGGAGAATTGAAACATAGTGTCTTCAGTTGACCAGAGTCTTGAACTGACTCCAGCTTGTAGTTTCTGTCCTAGGTGGTGTTGCACTACCATTGGTGGTAACCACTTGAATTTTTAGACATCATGAGGGCAAGCTTAGCTAGAAAGAGAGGTAAAGGATGGTAGCAAGTTCATAATGATGTTCAGACCTTTGCTGTCAAATATTTCTTACAAGTCATTCAGAGCAATTTTTAGGGACAGGACTGTTGACTGTAGATCCCCTTTACGGAGGTATGTGATTATGTGATCTTTCCCATTACCAGTTTACCAGGGTTTTTTTGTTCATTGATTTGGTTTTTTTCATTAACTTGTGAGGAAAGAGCTGGTAACATTGAAGCTTATTTACTCTTAACCCTTCTGGCATTACTGACGAGATTGAAAATCACTCTAATGCCAGCATATCAAAACTGAAAAGAATAAAAGGCAAGGAGAGTAATTTTTTACTTCAAAACCTGTCATCCAGGCCTAATTGTTACTTCTGAATAGCTCGTTCCTCTATCTTGACAGCCGTTTACAGCTTCTGGCTGAAGTCAACTTTGTTCACTTAATTTCTCTAAGTTCTGTTTCATTTAACCAAAAAAAAAAGAAAGCTGTTTGTGGCTGTCTCTATGTTGCAGGACGTGAGTGCCCTAACCCCATCTGAACCCTTTATCTGCACAAGACTCCTCATCAGAGCGAGACCCCAAATATTCTCATTTCCCCTCTTATGTCAAGGTTGCACAAGGGAGGGAACCTCATGGCCAAAGGACATGAGACACTGAATCTGAGCCCTGAGCCCACTGTCCCCCATTTCTCCTGCCAACTGAAATGGATGGCAATACTCTCTGGATACAAAGGATGATAGGTATGGTGTGACCTCTGTGTAGGATGATCTCTCAATCTTCAGAACAGGGTGGCTGGGTGCAACCTGCCTGTTGGGAATGGTGCCTGCAAGGTCCTAATTCTTGAGCTATAAAAGGACACTGTTTAGACACTCCCAGTTGTCCTCAATCAAAAGCACGGCAGGGTGAGTTTCAGCAGTGCAATGGAAGAGATGATTGCACTCCCAGGTGTCACATAGCTGGACAGTGCAAACATATCCTTTATCAGTGACATAGACAGTGGGATTGAGTGCATCCTCAGCAAATTTGCAGATAACGCCAAGGTGAGTGGTGCAGTGACAGAGGGACTGGATGTCTTCCAGAGGGACCTGCACAAGCTGGAGAAGTAGGCCCATGTGAACCTCATGAGGTTCAACAAGGCCAAGTGCGAGGTCCTGCACCTGGGACAAGGCAACCCCTGGTAGTGATTCAAGTTGAGGGATGAATGGATTGAAAGCAGTCCTGCAGAGAAGGACTTGGAGGTGTTGATGGAAGAAAAGCTGGACATGAGCTGGCAATGTACACCTGCAGCCCAGGAAGCCAATCATATCCTGGGCTGCATCAAAAGAAGCGTGTCCAGTGGGCTGATAGAGGTGATTCCTCCCCTCTACTCCTGTCTTGTGAGACACCACCTGCAGTTCTGTGTTCAGCTCTGGAGTCCTCTGCACAAGAAAGACATAGACCTGTCAGAGCAGGTCCAGAGGAGGACCACAAAAGTTATCAGAGGACTGGAACACCTCTCCTATGAAGAAAGGCTGAGAGATTGGGGCTTGTTCAGGCTGGAGAAGGCTCTAGGGAGACCTTAAAGTGAGGTTTCAATAATTAAAGGGAGCCTGTAAGAAAGATAGGGGCAATCTTTTTGTCAGGGCCTGTTGTGATAAGACGAGAGGTGATGGTTTTAAATTAAGAGAGCAGATTTAGATTAGATATTAGGAAGAAGTTTTTTACTATGAGGCTGGTAAAATACAGGGAGACATTGCCCGGAGACGTGGTGGTGGCCCCATCTCTGGTGATATTCAGGGTCAAGCCTGATGGGGCTCTGAGTAACCTGACCTAGTTAAATCTGCCCCTGCTCACTGCAAGGGTGTTGGACTAGATGACCTTTAAATGTCCCTTCCAACCCAACACATTCTGTGGTTTTAAAGGTCCTTGCCAACCCAGAATATATTTTATGATTCTATGACTCTGCGATTCTATGATTCTGCTCTTGGGGGACAAGGTTGTGTAGTCTGTGGTGGGATACAGCCACTCTACATTCTTCATGTTGTCCTGAGAGTGACTAAGAATCAAAGCAAATCACTTCTGTGAAAAATCTCACTGGAGGGAAAATTTTCCAAAAGGGATGAGTTACTTTGTAGTGCATCACTTATAGGAGATAAAGCAGATTTTCAGGGGATGTGTGCTCAGCGCTTGAAAGTTGGATGCCTGTGAAGTGGATTGAGTTTGGCATCCATAAACTGAAACACTCAAGATCGCCCTTGAAAATTGTAGCTACAGATGGTAGATGAAAAGACATGCCTTGGGATTTTGTGTAATTTTCAAATACAAGGTGTCTTGGGCTAGTGATAGCACAATCTCGTGGTAATCTGTAACAGGGTAAGAAGGTATTCCACACAGAAAGAGAGAGAAAAAGGGGAAAATTATTATTACTTTGTAAAAAAAAAGGTAAGGCAAGCCAGACAAGTTAAGGATATTTTAATACTTCAAATTCTTACACACATTGGTGTAACCATATAGTAGTATCATTGTATCACTCTAGAACATCTTGCTCCCTGGAAACGTGTGTTTCCAGATATTAATGGACTTTGGTTTGGCTTATGGCTCTTTTTTTAACTAGTGCATAGTGAACCATAGTGTGAAAATGGTTACATTTCTACCTTAAATCACTCTTATAGGTCCACAGCTTTTGCATGGTGAGCATATACTTTGAATCCCTGTAATATTTGACTCATCTTCTTGGCCAGTGAGAGAAAGTACATAATGGGTGTTACTTGTTTGCATAAACATTCAAGCCTTTAAAAATATCTCTCTGACCTTCGTCAGCTCTGCCTCAATGAGTTCCTGTGGCAGGGAATTCCTTAGGGTGATTATATGCTTTAAACAGAAGCATTTCCTTGCATCCATTTTAACTTTGTTGCCTGTGAAATCAACCCAGCAACCCCCTTTGGTTCTTGCTTTATGGGGTTGGATACAGAGAAACTTCCGGATGGTTTTTCTACAAACCCATCATTATTTTGTATTTCAGCATTATTTATATAAAAATATATATACAGAAAAGAAACATGGAATAACAACCCACTTACATAAACAGGAAAAATCCAGATTTTTTTCCAAAATCTTTAGTCACATGTAAGAAAGAAAGAACTCTCAAGAAAAGCACCTTGAAAAGTTAGTTGTACCCAGTATGCACAGTGAATGGAAAAAATCAAGATGCCTTTTCCCTCTTTTTATTTCCTTCAGACTAAAAATACATTTTTTTGGACAGGCATAGGGACACACATGCCAGGAGGAATGGTGACTTACCCAGAGCCATCCCTAGTGGAGGCACAATAGCTGATGCTGGAGGACACCAAGACCCACAGCTTCTTGACAATTCTGAATAACTTTTCCATCCCAGCAGTATTCCTTCTTCCATTTACTCTCACCACACTTACTAGTGGTTGAAAACGATAGACTTCAGGCCTTGGTATTTTCATGTCAAGGTGGCCAAATAAGCTAATAGATTTGTTCAAGGTTATTGAGATCTCAGCAGCAGCATCGCAGACATTGCTGAAGACCTCCACCTCTCAGTTTGCTTTGCAGCCCTGGTTACTAATTGTCTGTGTGATTAATTTTGCTTCTACAGGTGCTGTAGAAGGTAATGGATGGGTGAGAGATGGTGGAATGGGTGGCAGATGGGTCAGGAGACAGGTGGAAGAGGATCTGTGTGAAACGAGTCCTGCTTTAGATTTACTAAAGCTTTTAGCTTTAGTGTAGACCAAGAGTCTTGAAGGAAATACTTGAATCTACTGAGGAAATAGACATTATGAAGCAGGAACATCTGACTTCCTCGTCAAGAAACATAAAATCATACCCCTCCATGGGTCCACTCCGGAAGATCATGAAGTTATGTTGGAAAGGAACAACCTGCTGTGCCAAACAGAAAGAGTAAACAGACATTTATATAATTAGAATGGTCTTTTATGTTGCCTGGTTTTTATTAAAAGACTTCTATGTCCCAGTTCACCTTTCCTGCAGAAAAATGTCTGTCATCCCAAATCAGGGATTTCAAAAGTCTTAGCAACTGGGAAGTCTTTCTTTGCAGTCTTTTCCAAGCTAGCCCCAAAGGTTTTGTGTTTGGAAAGCAGAGTCTTTACAGAGTGGGGGAAAAAAAAAAAAAGAAAGAAAAAAAGTATTTTTAGCCTCATTCAGTAGCTCATCTGAACAAGAATCTATCGGTTCTCTGAAGACCTCAGAGCTTCAGGATCAGCCTCGTGTCAACCCTTGGGATGTAGAAGCTTCCCAAAGGCCACCATAGCACACTTGCCATCAGCGTCCATGTGTTTTACCAGGCTCTTGACAGGTAAAGACTGTGAAAAGAGGACAGTTTGTTCTCCCAAGCTGTTCGCTCCCTAAGCCCCCTGTTTATTTTGGAAGTGAATGAATAACATTGTGCTGGGAAAGGAAATTAAAAAAGCAGGCTTGTAATTTACAGTAGAGAAAAGAACAGATTTAGGTGCCTTTTTTTTTTTTTTTTACCCTCCTTCTCCCTCCTCCTTTCCCCCTCTTTTCACTGCTTTGGTTCCAAACATCCAAACGTGCTACAGCTGAAACAGAGGACCTCAAGCCTTCTTTACTGTTGGCAACAAGTGAGTTACAATTGCCAGTCTCTGTATTCTTGCCAAGAGAACAAACTGCTTCAAGGCAAAAGAAGAAAAAAAAAAGAAGGAGGTTTATCAAAACCAAATGCCACTGGAAATCCTAACGCTGCAGAGCCCAATTCAAGATGTACGTTGAAACCTATCCCCAGCCATTTAAGGAAAAAGAAGAAAATGGATTCTTGAACAGAATATTTAAAATACAACAATTGCTTTGGAGTGAGGAATTCTACTCTCTCTGGTTCTTATAAAAGCTCTATTTTTTTTTTTCTTCATCTCTAAGCAAACTCCCAGCAGTTTTCTTTGAAAATGGATCCTAGGCAGGCACCTCTTTTCCAAAGCGTTCAACATTGTTCTAATGAGATGTGATAGGTGGTTTGGAGTAGGAGCTGGTCCAAGCAGTGGAGGTATCGCTTTATTGTGTGTTTGTTTTTCTTTTAAAATTCAGTGATCTGGCTACTCTTCATTTTCACTTTAATGCTTCTTATTATTTTGTTTCTAACCTGTCCCCTGGATCCAAATCAGATCCAGCCTCCTTCCCCTTCCAACCATTCCAACCAGAATGGAAAAAGGCTTTTGTTTTTAGAGCAGTCACAGTTTTGAAGGCCAGAGAGAATTAATTATTTGGACCATTTAGTTTGATTGGTGGACACCACAGACCATAGAAATTCATGTACTGATCTGTGCAATTTATGCAAGAGCTGGACAACATTTTCTGGGAAACCATCCAAGCATCAGGTCTTACAGGAGCCATCACAACCTTGGGCATATAGAACTAATGGGTAAGTCTCACCCCTCCAGGTTTTTGCCAAGGTTTTGTCTAGAACACTTGCGAGCAACAGTTCAAGACATTCAAGCCTGAAATAACTTTAGAAGGTACTCGTGTGCTGTCTTTGTCCTGAGCTGTACCTGCAGGCCATGGTTAGGGCTGTGGTTTCTATATTTCATCTGAGTAAGCATCTGAACTGGCCTTCTAACTTAAGCATCCACTGTCAAATGTCATCTGAGAGGCAAGTGGCATCAGCTCACAGTGCTGTGACCATTAGCAAATGCTTCCTTTGAGCTGAGACAAAAGTCTGCAGCCAAACCAACTGGCAGAAATATCCCGAAATAGTGGGCAGAGAAAGAAACTACACAGTCAGGCTCTAGTTTCAGCTGAGACAGGCAAGTTCTTGGGGCCTGTCTACATGAAATCATTTCCCACCTTACTCCTGCCTATAGGGAGCAGCATGTAAACCCAGCTTCAGCCAAAAGACAGTGCTAATATCCATCAGCTCAAACCCCAGACCTGACGTTGCTCAGCATCACAGCTGAGAAGAGGCAGCTGAAAGAGGCAAAGCATCCAAGAGTAGCTTCTCAAGCTGATAATGGGAAGCCATCGCCCATGTGACATATCAGAGCTCAAGGCAGCAGACTGAACCTGCTGTGTGAATCTCAGAGGGCTTTCCAACTTCAGTTGCAGCCATAGAGGTTTAACAGAGTCTACTGAAAGTGATGTACGGCAAAAGATCAAGGTGAGATCAGGCCACCTTCCCCATGCAGACCCAGTTTAAATTACTCCCTAGTTGCACCACGGACAAACTAGTCAGCTTCACTACCAATGAGGTGTGTTTTCCAGATCCTGAGTCACTTTAAATCTCTTCTGAAGCTTTCCCGTTTACTTCACATCTTCCTTGAACTTCATCAGATCTGCAATGTAGCAACAGTTGCACTAATTCAAATACAGATGCAAGGTCATCTCCTACACAGTATTTTCCTGCTAATTGCTGGGAAACATCCCTTATGGATGCAGTCACATAATTTTGCTGGAGTATTTCAAACGAAGTCCACTGTCCACCTCTTTAACGATCGAACGTGCTTGTTCTTCCATTATCATGTTGAGGTGAACTATCAAGTCATCTGTTTCTAAACCTCTTTTATTGATGCTTAAATCTTGTTTCTGCCAACCCTTAAGCATACAAGTGTTATGTCCGCATATGTTTACTTCTCCAACCTGCAACACAACAAAGCCATTGCAACGTTTCCTCCGTCACCCAACCACATGGCTATGGTGAAGAGAATGCAGTTCAGACCTAGAGAGGAGAGTGCCAGAGGAAAGAAGAGGTTCTGGATGCAGTCCTGGGGCCTGGCAGGTTGACATGAGTTTCAAGATTTGCTTCCTCCAGTAAAGTGACTCTTTAATCGTTTCCCTGATATTTATATTTTCACTTATTGAATCTGTGTCATGCAATAAAATGTGCTATAAATTAAAGGCAGAATAGGAGCTTTTTCATCTGTTCTCTGCTCTGTGTCACCCTCAGGATGTAGCATTATGGAGCCTTTCCTGGCTCAACGAGCCTCCTGCTCCATTGTGTCAAAAGAGAAACTAGTGATATATCCTCTTATTATTAACTGTTAATGTCTGATTTTTATTTTTTGTATGTTTTTATTTTAACACACAGTGCTCTGAAATTGAAATCGGAGCTGTAGCGCATTAGCAGCTGTTAACACATCTCTGTTAGCTTGTCCACCAGCCATGGAGCACAGATCCCTTCTGCTCCGCAGCTGAGCTGCCAAGCTCTGTTTTGAATGAAAGTACAGCTCAGCTTCAAAGTGTGCATCCAGAGCAAAGCTTCCTCAGCATCAAAGGTGTGGACAGGCCCTTACCAAGATGCACATCAGTCTTGACGTCCAGATCCCAGTGAGGCTTTCCTAGGAGCTAATCAGGATTTGCATGAAAGCAAGAAATCAAGCAAAAGGCTTGCCAGGTTTTAGATGCTGCATTTGAAATCTGTTGACGGAGCGTAGATTCCCACCCTCAAGTCCTGACTGTTTTTCTCTAGATTTGTGGAGATAAGTGACCATCACAAACATTGCACATGTCTGTGGGTACCAGTCTCTGCTTCTCTGCTTGCCCCTGAAGAATGAGACATGGCTCACATGGAAGTGGTGTAGAAGACTGGCTGGCTTCGGTGGCACCTTGGGATGGATGGTGGCTATCTCCTCAATTTTTCACAATTGCAGAGGGCAACTTTCAGGAAATAGTACAGGGAAAGGAATTGCTGGTGTTATAGTGTTCCTGTATCACTATTAAAATCGACACTGTTTAAACTGGCTGGTAACAGCAGAATAGACAGAAATTTCTCTGAAAGGTGAATAAATGTCAGCTATCTGTAGGGAACTTAGAGGAAGTAAATATTAGGATATCCTTGGTGATACCTCAGTGAAGACTTTTTTAATATGCTCAAACCCTATGCCTAGCCTGGATTCAAATTCAGATCTGAGCTCCAATCAAACTGTGAAAGTTCTAAATCCATGCTGAAAGAGTTCTCTACTAAGGCTGCAAAACCCTTGAGTGCTTGGGCCAGAGCTCAGCAGGGTTAGTTAACTTGCTTCTTGTGTTCAGTGTAAAGAGGAGGCACAATACAGCTGAGAGGGACTTGGGAAGCTGCTGCTAATTATTTCTTGGCTGTTGGCCCTCAGCTGATCTCAAGGTCCAGGAATGATGGGGAGAGAAAAGGAGGGGGGGGTCTTCTCTCCTCTTTGACCTTTTCCCAGGCTCCAGCTTTAGGTGATAGTGACACCAAGACAGAAACACAAGGAAGGAGGATGAGGACTTCTCCCTTACTGTTCCTCATCTGCCACGTCTCTAAGCTCTGTTCCAGCACCTTGATTGATAACAGAAGCCAAGACTGTGGTGAGGTACCCACCATCAGGTGTGGGTCTGGGCTGGGTAGCTGGGACCTGTTCCTCACTGCAGAAGAAAGATCAGTAAATTCATCAATAGCTTGATAGCTTCATGGTGATGCTTAATGTATGAAGAAGCTATGTCCATTCTATATCACCTCTAAAGAGGTAACAATCCACACCTGAGAAGTGGCAGCTTTTTTTCATTGTTTTAATTGACAAGTGAATACCTGAATCAATAGTCAGAATGAGTACAGCTGTCTGAAGAACAGTGTAGTTCTTCTTCAGTCGTCATCTGACAATTTATATAAGGGACTTGTGATAATTTTCTCCTTTTTGTATATTCAGAGACCTAACAAGACAATTTAGTCTGCAAAGATATGGAAAGGAGTTCAAGATGTGAATTCAAGTGAGAAAAATTGATCTGTGAATTTCATCCAGGGATCAAGCACCTAAAATGTGAGTTTTTCAATGCAAAACCAACCAGGTCTTTTCATAGACTCCTAAACTCTACGTATGTAGTTTTTTTATCTTTGAGAATAATAACAACTATATGTCTCAGAAAGGGCAAAGACATATGATAGAATCCCAGAATGGTTTGGGTTAAAAGAGACCTTAAAGATCACCTAGTTCCAACACTCCTGCCATGGGCAGGGACAATTTGCTTCTACTTCTCTCAAAGCCCTGTCCAACCTGGATTTGAACGCTTCCAGGAGGGTGCTTCAACAACTTCTCCAGGCAGCCTGTGTCAGTGTCTCACCACCCACAAAGTAAGATTTTTCCTAATATCTAGCCTAAATGTACCTTCTTTCCATTTGAAACCATTATCACTTGGCCAATCCCTACACTCCATGCCGGAGTTCCTCCTCATCTTTCTGGTTGGCCCCCTTTAAGTACTCCTTTAAGGTTTCCTCAGAGCCTTCTCTTCTGCAGGCTGAACAGCCCCAATTCTCTCAGCCTGTCCTTGTACAGGAGGTGTTCCCAGCCCTTGATCATCTTTATGGCCCTCCTCACCTGAGATATCTTGGTTACCATCATAAGATAAGACTGGGAGCTATCAAGCAATGACATAAGAGACAGTGGGGAAAGAAGTATTAACATCGAGCAGGTGCTGTGCACAGCCCAAGCCCAGGTGACCTACTAGTCCTTCTTGCTGACTTGCCCAGGTCAGACACAGCATTAAAACAGAGCAGGGGAGTGCCTAAGGGAGATGGAATATAGCGGTGATCAGTCTCAGGGAGGAAATTTGTTTCAGCAGTATTACTTAATGGGACCTAGCAGACACATGCTTTGCTGGTGATACTGGTTATCTTGGAGAAAGAAAGGTTTGGTTTTTTTCTGTGGCAAAGGCAATAAATATGTGAAAGCAAGGTTCAAACAAAGAACAGTTTGCAGTGAAGGAAACCCATTCACCAAGTACCTGTGATAAGACTACAGCATGATGAACCATTGATGTTAGAAGTGACACGTCGGTGCAAGTCAGGGTTTAGGTGATGTCACTAACAGTGGGACATTTGATTCTGACCCGAAAAGCCCCATAGCAGCAAGGGGGTCACAGGACCACATGTTCATTCAATTGCAATCTCCTATCAAATGTACACACACTATGAAGGATATTTTCCTTTCCGTCCCTGCGGATGTAGCCTTGGACCTGAGGTGCAAGGGGTTGTCTCCTTTCCTGTAGCGTTATTTGTGCCTATTCTATCCTATAAAATAAATTATACCCTTCGTTTCCTTGTACCTTACAGCCACTGGATGAGATATTCGGTCATATGTGTCCAACTTACTAAACTCTGGTGGATCTGATTAGTAACAACTGAAGGGAAAACAAATTATTTTATTGACTGCACTGGGAGTGAAAGGCAGTGGACTTGGTCTTAAATATGTTGTTCTCAAGCCTAGGAAGGATGAAAGCCCGTGTCTCTGAGTGCGTAGAGGAGTAGACATGCAGGCGAAGAAAATGCCATTTCTTATTAGCTTTTCAGTGTAAGAATCACAGCATAGAACAAAAATAGCTGCCTCTGAATCAGCAGAAAGAATGCAACTGTAGCTTCAAATGAATTTGAGCAAGGGGGTGCTGTGCATCCAGGATGCAGGGTATGGAGGAAGAACAAGTTATACAAAAATTCACATTAAAACCTGTTACCACAGCATCGGAGCTCTGCACCTTTCAGTGCTCTGACTCCAGACAGTAAACAGGAATGCATGGGTTTTAATTTGTGAAAGAAAATTCAACAAGTACTCCTGTAATAAATGTCTGATTTTAAGCATCCCTATATTTATGCATAGTATAAGTGTGGCGTTTCAAGGTAAAGCTTAATAATATGTACAAGAACAGGAGACAAAGCTGAGCAAAGTGAGGCAATTAGGGACACTAGCAAAGAAGCAGGGAAGTTGGGAAGTCAAAAGCTTTTTTTTTTTCTGTTACTTTTGGTGCATTATTCTTCAACCATAAAAAATAATAGGGAAATTCCTGCTCCCAGGGAATTTTTATGAAGAAATCTGAATGTGGTCTCTAAAGAAACTCCAAGTTTCCAAAAAAAAAAAAATTATAGAGAAACCTGAGAAGCTCAAGTGCAGTAAATCAACAGGAGCTGATGATCTTCACCCAAGGGTATAGAAGGAAATTAAGTAAGAAATAACAGAGTTCTGAGTTTACGCAGCAAAGGACCATTCCAAGAGCCACTGAAATCAATGGGGAGACTCTCCACGCTCTCTGAAAACTAGATCAGACCTTCCCAAATTACATCCGAAAAACAATAAGTACTCACAGGAAGGTGTTCACCACCCTTTCAGGTCAGATGTGGGAAGCACAGTGGGGTGAGGAGGGCTGTATCGAGTAGGATCAGCCAGGTCAGGAGCAGCTCAGATGGTAAGGAAAGCTCTCTGTAATTACAGAGCTCCATCTCAGCCAGGGCAATGCAGCTCTGTGGGAGCTGGCCCCATAATATTGGGAACGACATGTGACACTATAAGTGTCAAGCCAAATCCTGCCACCCACACGGCATGGTAAATGCTCTCAGGATCTGGCCCATCTCAGTGGCACCACTGTTTTTGCATGATTTGCAGCTCGGCCGAGCTCCCTGGCTTGCTAGATGTAGTACATCTGAAAGCTGCTCTTTCTTCCCCGAAATCACTGCTGGCAATCATTTGTCACAGCTAAGGACAACATCTCCCGCTGCTTGGCGATAGGGCTTCTGCACAGACGATACCTTATGGACAACTTCAAGTTTCCAAAACAGCATGAGTGCAGAGCACAGGCCAGGCTTCCCTTTTCAGACACCGAGAAGCAAACACCGCCAGCTGCCAATGATTTTACTTTATTGTCATTTAAGTTGGCTCCTTCTGCAGAAGTCACTGGCGGTCTCACAGTAGCAGGAGTTGAGTAATAATAGTATTTCCAGTACGTTCACCTCCAAGTAATGCTTTAGAGGAGAGACTGCTGGGAGAACAGGATGAGGATGGTTTGTATTGGCTGTTCCTTCTCAATTTCTCATCAGACTGTGATTCAAACTAGCATCAAACTACAGACTCCATCACTCACGTCCCCCCTGCAGATTTTCCATGTTGGCTCCTCAGCAAGTGGGACTAGACTACCATTCATCAGTCCTCGGAGGTGCTGAGAGGGTCCTCTCATCTTGGAAATTCTGAAACAAAGTCATCCACCAGCTTTTCAACAGTGCCATGGCTTTACTACACGAGAGCTCAGGACTGATATATTTTTCCCTGAGATGATTTCTCCAGGAAGTTTGCAAAACCTATACTGACCAGGCTTCGCTCGCTGGGACACTCCCTCTTCCTGAAACTTTTCTCATATGCAGACAAATGCAAAACAAATCAAGGGAAGTGTCTGGAAGTAAGGTAATGTCACATAGCTCCAGAATCAGCCCCAAAGTAATCAATGTACCATGTAAAGCAACCTCTAAATGCAGCAATGTTAATACAGTCCCAGACTGCTCTTTTCCACTTGCTTCTTTGAGAATGCAGAGATCATCCCCCACCCCATCCTCTTCCTTAAAACATTTCCAAAATACTCTGTTTTCTAACTCAGAGGCAAATTCGTGCTGCTGTGGAGCAGAAAAACCTCTGCTTTGTCAGTCGCCTGAGACAGCAGAGCTTGGAGAATGTGATATTTAACAGAGTCCTTTGAGAGCAGATCCTCAACCGTGGTGCTTACCTGGCCTTGCTTACGCAGATTCAAAGGAGTATCACGGTTTCTTGCCTGCTCTGTGATCAATCCTGACAAAAAAAAAGATGCACCAGCCAGCTCCATCTACAACGAAACAGAACAAGAAAGGACCAGCCAAGTAAACGCATGCGAGAAATAAAGCCATAGGGAAAGGGAAAGGAGGGCAGGTGCTGACACTGCTAATATGTTGCTCACTGAAGGAAGTAAAGATTGACGATACTGTCCCACCTGGAAGTAACGGGCATTGTACAGATTGTCAGGGGATGTCCGAGAGACACCATGATTTGTGAAGGGCTGATCTCAGCAATTCGAAGCTGTAACACTGCATTCAGCGCTGCAATTTGAGAGCTGATAGTGATTTGGTGTTTCCATTTTCTGACTCTCCTAGGAGCTGGGAGACTCTACTTGGAATTCATGCAAGTTTTCTTGCATTTAATTTTCTAGACTGTTCTAAAAAGTAAAAAGAAATTACGGATTTCTTGTGGTAAGTAACAGTTCACTCAATACCTAGATAGTTTTTAGGAGACAGTGGAGGGAAAGATCTGCTATTGCCTTGTTAGTTTGGTGATGTTTTTCTACCTCATAACAAAAAAGTGTAATGAAAATTTATACTAGTAGCTACAGTCTTACAGTTTCCAGGATGTTTTTGACAAAATTGGTGGACCTGTGTGATGAGAGAGAACCAGAGACTTCATGCAGTCCATTGGGAATTAGGATGACTTATCTGTTGCGGTTTAGATTTAGGTTTTGGACACCTCATCCCTCATATGTCCTGTTTTTCTTCCCAGAAGCTCTGTATGGGAGGACGGAGGACTGTGCACATCTTTGCAGTGTACTTCTGATTCTGCAGAAACATGGCACCTGTCTTACTCCTGGGGTGAGAATGGAGAGTGGGGTGCAGTATGCAGTTGGTAATTCATTATTTCCCACCTGGGAAGTGGGATACCTGGATTCATCTATCACCTCAGTCTTTACAGCTTCAAACCCACCCATCTGACCTCCCTGAACAAAGCCCCGACCAACAAGCTTTCATCTACACCATGTAATAGAGATGAGCCAGAGACCTGTCCTCTGTGCTCCTCTGTGAGAAACAGCCCAAAATTTCATGCACAAGTTCTTCTTGCACTGAAGAGCTATCCAAATTCATACAGAGAGCTTCCCAGGTGGGTCAATCCTCAGACAGACCCACCAAGATCAAATACACACAGACAGCTTTCTAGGTGGGACAGCCCCTGGATAGACCCACCAAGAAGATTTCCCCAAAGCCAAGGTCTTCAGGATTACAGGGTCTGTAGCTGTAGAGCAGGGAGTGATGCCAAAACATCCAGACAGTCTCTCCTGGAGCCAAGAGCCTGGAAGAGTAGATATAATCTGGGCTCAGCTCCCGGGTCCACAGCAGGGATCCTGGAAACTCGGAGAAGCCAGAGCTCTCCAAGCATGCTGGTTCCCTGCTGCAAGGCCACGACTCGGAGCCAGGACAAGGGGGACAGTCTCTAAAGGTGGGGAAACCAAGCCCAAATGCAAGCTGTCCTCTTCTGAACCTAGCTGGACCAGTGTGTGAATTAGAGAGCGGTATGCCAGCAGGATGATGGCTAGTAGCAGGGTTTCAAGTGACCTCTTCTTCTAACACTTGTTGGAACAAGGGAAATCTCTGTGTCAAAAGAGCCCATTTCTTTTCAGAGCCATCATGTTTTGGGAGTCTTGCAAGCAGAGGTTTATTAGAAATTCAAAACACTTTTTGGTTTATAGCCAGCATAGATGGAAATCAGATTTAAAAGATAAATAAATAAACAATGGAATTGGAAAAGAGAGGAAAAAAACCACCCTAAAATTTTGAAACATTATCTTTTGCCAGAACAGTATCGGGTCTAGGCATGAATGGAAGGAATTGACTAATTTGAACAAAACTTTTTTTTTTTTTTTCTGCATGTTTCTAAATGAACTGATGTACTACTACAAAGACAGAAATGTGGCCTAGATTCCTTATCCGTGCATGTGAGTGCAGCTCCACTGACTTCTGGCAGGATTTCCCCAAAGCAAGTTATTCGAGAACGAGTGCGAAACCCATCAGTTAAATTATTCACAACTACAGTCCCCACTTTATTAGACTGTTTAGAAAAAAAGAGAAAGAATAATTTATTTTAACTAATCACAAATTCAAATCGCTTTGCTGGAAAATGATATGCAAACAGCTCTAGTCGGACTTAATAAGGTTTGGGAGGAAAGCCAAGCATTGATTTGGCCTCTAGAAGCTCTGATATCGTGCTGGCCTCTGTGCAATGCTTATAGGAGTCAGAGATGCAGCATGCTGTTTTTTTCAGAAATCTCTGCCAGAGAAGGAGACAGATGCCTTTTGGACTAACACCCACTGAACTCTAACACACACGTGTGCACAGGAGGGTGTTTATTCACTTGTCTGTGGCTCCATTGCTAAGTGGATGTGTTCACACTCTCCAAGCTTGTTTTATTAAGCCTGACACATTGTTGTGCAGACGCAGAGCTTGGCATGGGGCAAAGCGTGGCTTTCAGATAAGGTGAGTCCTTCCTGCTGAGCTCTATGTGAATTTGGTAACTCTTCCATCCACTCAGCAAGGAGGGATTAATAATAGTGACTAATGCAAGACACGACCAGGCAGGCAGTGCAGGCTTCCCTCCGTGTTCTTCTGTTTAGCAGTTTCTCCTTCCCATTCTTTGACAGGTCTCCACTGCAATGAAAAATTACATCTTTAATTGAAACGCAGGCTCTACTAACAGAAAAGAAAGGACATCTTATGGGACAAACCCAGTACTAGGAGGCAGGAGATGTTAGTTCAGTTCTGGCTCTCCTACAACTTGTCTGTAGGATCCCAACAATTCATCTGATACCTCTGTGCTTCTGTTCTACTGGTAAATGAGAAAAACAAATTGCAGACTTCCTTCCTCTTTCGAATTCATTTAGCCTGCAAGACTCTTTGGAGCAGCCAGTATCTCCTGTTACATGTAGATACAGGGCCTTCCCCAACAGGTTGCAAACTACGAGAAGATTCCTAAGTGCTACTGTAATAATGAGTCACTTACCCCCAGATTCCCTTAACAGGTTATTGTAGATCATAAATAAAGCAAAAACTGACCTTTACTGAAAGCTGAAAACTTTTTTCAAGTTTTAAAATTCAGAGCATGCCAGGACAAGAACATCCATTCAGCTCTCTATAGAAAGGAAGACAATTATTTCCACTTCAGAGATCGAAAACTGTACAGGAAAAATAAGTGATAGTTTCCCAGTTCCCAGTTCCCTTTGGAGTTTCTGGGAATTAAGCATAAATCTCTGTTACAAAGCTCTAACTGGTTTCTCACTTGTGTTTCAAAACTAAAAAGGCCAAACATTTCTTCCAGGTTCCCAGCGAAGTCAGAAGGAGAGAGTGAGGTGTTTTTTCCAGTCCTTCATTTGTTTTTTTTGTTGAGAAATATTTATAAATTCTAAATTCAGTCAACTTTAGGTCATTTTTCGTTAAGAAAATGCTTACATATCAACCATAGGGTTACTCTTCTCTTATTACCAAATGAGATTGCAGTTGAAAGAAACAAAGTTTGAGATCTCTTACCTCACAGTAGAATATGTGTATATTCCAATGCATGTGTACACATCTACTGATATATACATATTCTCTAACTTTGAACTGTAAATATTTATCAAACATACCAAATATTATAAACGAGTACAGCTCTAGCACTCTTTCCAAAGACATGAATGACCCTTACAGAATAATATACATGAATCTTGCCTGTATGTTTAGACTTCTCCTGTATATTAATTTCTTGAATAGAGTATCGTGTCTGCCAGTCACAAAGCATCTTTTACACTGCTAGGTTCCACCACATGCGTTACTATAACGTGGTCAGGAGCTATGAATTTTTTAGGTATCATTCAGGGGGCATTTTATATGCATATTTCATGAGAGGAGGAGATGAGGATAATATTTTTGGCAGACACTTGCCAGGATATGGATGGGATTCAGGAGAAGATGGCTTTTCATATAAGTAGTCAACTCCACTCAATTTAAACCGTGGCTCTTGGGAAGCATTTAAAACACAGAGCTTAAATGGACCTGCACTGTAAGCAGTACAGAGCAAACTGCCCAGAGTATGTGTGTATATGTATATATATATATATTTATATATGGCCAGATGCTCAAGGTCAAATGCATAGAGCTAGCCATTTGGGGACCAAAACTATGAAGGAGTTTGCTGAGACAACTCACTGTTCAGAGCTGTTTGCCCCTGAGAGGCTGCTCGATAGTAGAAGTCATCTTTGGGGTGAACTACAGAATCTAAGTCACTGCCACAGCGCCAGTGACAAGACACATCCGAGGAGCTCATGCAGCAGATGCAGAGAAAATAATAGGGCAAGTTGCTTGGGGATTGAAGTGTAAAGTCAGTTATCCTACCACTGCTAGGGACCTATCACACTGAGATATCTTTCTTCCCAAGGAGCTACGCATCTCTGGTGCTTACAAATGGTGCACACACAGCTATGTGCTCAGGCACAAGTGCAACAATTCATTGGTGTCTAGAGTCAACACCTCATGAGCAAAATTTTTTTGGGAAAAAAACCTTCATGCTATAACCTCGATGCTCAGTGAGAGCACGTAGGAGTACCTGGTGCATGTCAAACCAGAAAGCAAACTTGCCTCCTTAAGGTAGTCAGTGGAAACCAGGCACACATTACATCACAAAAAATGGAGGGAATGACTCCTCAGGAGACTGCAAGGTTACAGGAATCCCCATAATCAGATCCACCCGAGCTCCATCAGGGTCCTGTCCAGACAACTTCCTATCCTGCCCTAGGCACTTGGCTTTTGGCCTGGCCCTCAGTAGACTCATCCTTGCTTTTTAGACCATTTACTACACAGTCAATGGATGGAAAGAAATGAAAAAGCTTGGCAGTCTTGAAGACACTGCTAACAGATTTTGGAAATAAGTAATCTGAATATGATTCCAAAGCCTACATCCATCCTGCCTAACTTTAGACACACAGTGGAGCCACAAAAATTAGTAGCATAATTGCCTTCAGCTCCTCTATAATTACAGTAAAGAGACGAGCACTAACAGAGGCAAAATGTCTTTTAACTGAACTGGAGGGTTTCTCCCTCTTCATCAACTGTAGGAGAGCATTTCTGTCCTGTGGTCGTTGCCGATTTCAGCCTTTTTGAACCTGCCCAGCCTTGCCAGAGAGTACATCTTGGATGCTCTAGGCTATTTCTTCTGAGATTTTTCTCTCTCAAACACTTGGATTTATTTTCACCTTTTCTCCAATCATCACCTTTAATTCATTAATGGTTTGGATCCTACCCAATCCTTTCCTAACTCCATTTGGCCAAATCCAGTTTAACTTCTGTTATCAAACTCAGCTATAATTTCTGTGTGGGACAGTAATGGTTTAGCAAATCTGCTTTGTCTGGTTGATTTCCCAGAAAGAACCGTGAATTTAAAACTCTCCATTAGTATAAGGCCAAATAAACCACAGGTCAGCCACATATTCTTTCTTTGTGGGGTAGTTTTTCACAAAGTCACCCACTAAAGATGGGGAAAGCAAGTTCATGAGCAGAGAATAGCTAAGTGTACTATTCAAATGGACTGCTAAGATTAGTCCTGTATCACTTCAGCTTGCTGGCCAGCATTCCCAATAGCCCCCTCCAGGAGCAGCCAGAAATCAGAAAGCATCTGCCTGGGGACCAGCCAGTCATGCCTGCATCCGAGCCTGGCGCCTGTCCTTCTGAGGAAGGGGGCTTGTCTTCACTAATTTCATGATGTCACCACTAGAAGAGTGAGAAGCAATATTTCAAGGAATAATAATATACCATGAAGGGCAATCAGTGCTCAAGAGCAATGTCCTTGATCAGCGGCCAGCCAAGAAAGCAAAAGAACTCTCCTCCTCACTGCGTAGGGAAAGGAGTTACCGATTTGCACATTGTTACAGAGGGAAGTTCTTAATCATAATTAGGCCACTGTGAAAAGTCAAAGCATTCAAATAATGTGAGAGCTTTCACCATTGCAATCTGGAATCCATATGTTCAATGGCGACTCAAGCAGACTGCTTTAATTTTTCCGTAGTTTTTTTTTCTCTGAAGACTCAATATCATTTACCCCTTTAAATATGTCAGTTCTGTGTTTTTGGATGTGGATCCCCATATTGTCTTTCAGAAGGGTAAGTTAAAACACATCACTTTATTTTGATGCACTACACAGTAAGAATTCGTCTCTTTAAGGAAAATAAGACATAACAATCACTATTTTACTGTGAGATATTCCCACAAACGTGCATGTTTTGATCTGACTATAGGTTGCTTCACAACCTGACCAAGTTTCTTGAGTAAATTCTGAATAAAAATAAGAGTAGCCAAAAGTACTTTTAGCTGATTGCTAGTCAGGAGATTGAATACAACCTTCAGATAATTCATTGAGCCATCACTCAAATATATCTAGCTGAAAGGCTTACTATTTATATTCATCTTGAATTTGGTTATGAAAAGTTAAAGAAAAATGTCTAGCTAAAGTCCCCTCCTGAAAGGAGTCTAAAAGGCTTCAGCAGTGGAGATCAATGCATATTCCCTCTGACAGAGGAAAAGGATTCATATGAGTGAAAGAGTGATGGGGGCTCAAGAGCAAACAGGCTTCTGTTGGCCTAGGGTATACTTATTCTAAAAATGAGATGTAGATTTCAAATTTTCAGACAGAAAGGACAGGATTCCCTAAACCCTGCAACACAGGTGGGGATTATAGGTCATGGGAATGGAAGGACTCCTCCAGGACACTGGTCCTCTCAGACTATGGTAATGTCTAAAACAGGCTTCAGAAATCAATTTCTAGACATGACAGTTTCTTTCCACTACTCACAAAGAGAGCTTAGTGTGACTAAGTTAGATGGACAGAGCCACTCCGTAGGAGTTAGATGATATGAATCCCACAAGATGGGGTAATACTTTCTTTATATTGGACATATCAACTTCTTATCCAAATTCAAAGTTTGAAAAAACTCTTCTTTTATCTGAGATTTGGAGTACAAAGTAGAGCTGAAGATGACATCATGTATAACAGGAGAAAATGCATCTTAGCTTCTCTGAAAAACACTAGAATGCATTAAATTCATCCGTTCTACCATGGGCCTTTCCACCCTGAGTTCCTTGGGCTTCCGCATACCTCCCTGGGTGTCCTGCAGTGAGTGTACCCCAGGTCCCTTTCTTGCACTGCTCGCCAGCTTCTCCTCAGCAGCACATCACTCAGTGAATCCAGAAAGAAGCAGGGAAACAAATGTCATTTTTTGCATACACTTGCCCAACAAGTATCTTCTATTGCCTCTATGAGCTGTATGAGCAAGGCTAAGAGAAAGTCATTGAAAGGATAAAAAACCAGAGATCAGTAATTTATGTCAGCCTAAAAGCCCCAGCAATTTTATTACACAAAAATTGCTAGAATAGAATGAGATCAGGGGCAAGAGATTTTTTTTAAGTGATCTAAACCCTTAATTAACAATAAAAGTTAGAGCCTCAGAGCATCTCAGACTCCATTTAAATGGGTAAAATATTGCTATATTCACCACCAGTTCCTTAGAAACTAAGAGTGTGAGGTTTGAGCAATGTGACAACTTTGAGCCAGTGGAGGATAGAAAAGCCCTGAACTAGTTTTAAAACCCAGTTCCTCTGGTAGTACTCCTGGCAGAGTCTGTTCAGAGGGTTGTGCTACATGAGATCTCACGAGTACGTCTCCAACTCTTCATGTTGATGAACTTCATGACATGACAATCTTCTCTCCTGGATAGCACTTAACATAACCATCCAAAAATCTATTTTTATGCTGATGCCCAGCTTGGCTAAGCTAATGTCTTCATGGCTCTTCAGCAGCAGATAGACCATGATTTTTATCACACAAGGCTCTTTGCAGCAGTGTCTTGGCATGGTAGAGATTTAATACAAATTCAAAGTGCCACCCCTTTCATAAGGCCTCAGTCTTGCAAATACTGGAAAGACAACATTGAAAATGCCTTGTTCGCCTTAAACCTCTAAGCATATAACATTATGCTCTACTCCAGCATGGATAATTAAATTGTATTCCTGATTTCCTCATGTGAAGCAATCCACGGAAACAGAAGAGCCTGCTTCTCTGTTGTCATAATGGATTACATTTGTTAAGCCCACTTTAGCAAATTAATTGATTTGATATGATTTAGAAGGAGAAAATTCTCCACTTTCTTTTAGCATTTTACCTCAATGCTGCACCCACAGAAAGCTAAAATGAAGGACAACAGAACTTGCTTCTCCTCTGGCTTCCCATCCCCTGAAAAACCAAGAACCGTTTTGTATGGCAGCATCCTCTCTCCCACCCCCAGCCCGAAATACTATGAATAAGGACCACAGTTCTCAGTTCACTCAGGAATGCCAGATATGAAACCACAATCAAGCTTCGATCTCTTCAGCACAGCAAGCTCCACATGCCAATCTACATGTTTGTTGAAAAAAAATGATTCTGCTGGAATAAGTTTCTATTATAAGCTCTCACTGTATACATTTTTTGGAGTTAGTGTATAATTCCTGCACCAGAACCCAATATCTTTTCTGTTTTACAGCTGCACATAAATACAACTGCCTTCCGTCTTAAAAAAATAAACAGTCACAATGTCTGTTCAGTTTGCCTTCTCGCAGCATCTCTCTCCCTCTGCCCAAATATAATCGCACTTTCTAACCCCAATCACTTGTGGAGGTGGGGAGAGAGCCAAACAAATCTCACATTCATAAACTCAGATGACAGCCACCCCGAGCTATAAGAATAGCATTGAATTTATTGGAGCTGTTAGCGCAGTACAAAGCAACTGGAGTAAACAGCGACTTCCAAAAGAGGCAAAGTTATTTGGAGCGGCTCCAGCATGCAAATGGCAGAGACATCAAGAGCTGTAGCAATTATTATTTCCTTTCCCCACACCCTTTTCCTTTTTGCAGTTTCGCCAAATGAGCTTCTCTGCAGATGCTCGAGGCACTGAGATCTGCTGAACGTTATGGTGATTTCTCTGGGTACCCTCAGGTTTTCAGTAAAAGAACGGAAAAATAGACGCATTTCTGTGTGACCTGCCCTTGACTCTGTGGTCCTGCTCTGGCAGGGGGGTTGGACTCAATGATCTTCAGAGGTCCCTTCCATCCCTTAACATTCTGTGATTCTGTGAAAATGTCTAGCTTACCAGCTTGGCCATCACTGTGAATTCACAGTGGGAATAATATTTGGTCCAATAGTATGTTCACTAGGTCTTTCTTTCCTCTTGAAACTGGTGAAGAAAGTTGTCTGACCAAGCTTTTTGTGAGCTAATTCTAGTCTGTCTGAAGCAAATAGAAAAAGGATCAATTTGTCAGGAATTTTTTTTTTTTTTTAAATAATTGAGCTCTCACAAATATGAGCTGAGCCCAGAAAGATGACTTCAAGGTTAAAGCACAAAATTGGAAAATAGGACAATTTGTACAGTTGGTAGTATTATACAGCTCTTAGCAGCCTGACACCCAAACCAGAAAGCTGTTACAACAAGGGTTGTGTAAACACTGAACAGAAAAATAGTCCTTGTCCCAAATAGCACACTGTCTTATGCAAGAGTTGGAGAGATTAGCAAGAGAAGTACAGGGACAGAGTGAGCAGCCTGAATAAGATGAAATGAGAAGGACTCTGGAGTCATTTTTTTCATCCATCTGTCTGGTTTCTTCACACCAGCAGATTTTGGGTCAGGACGTCTCTCTTTCTACACATTTATACAGCTCTATGCACCATCTCTGTTCTGATGGAAGATTTGGGGATGTTTTCAGCAAGTTTCTAAGTGAAAGATATGCAAATGGATAAGACAGTCAGTCTGGCCTTGTTTGTGATCTTTATTCTTGTGCTAAATTTATATATACTTGAGTCTGAGCCATATGTTTCCAGTCAGCCCTCGGACATGGGATTCTATACAGGCAGAGAAGACATTCTGCTAAGAGGAGCCAGTTTCTTCTGTGCTGAAGCCAAGACATCCTTAACCCAAGATTTGTTGCACGGTTAGATCCTGTCAAAGATTTCTGTGCCAGACACAATTGCTTCACGGATCAAAGAATCAACATGAGTTTATCATCCCTTTTGTAATGAATTATTAATTGACATTCTAAAAATCTTCCATAGTGCCTCAAAATGTTGCACACAACGATATTAACATCTCATTACTAAAATGGTCATAGAGAGTATAAGACACCACAAAATCCTGTAACACAGTAGCTTAATGTGACATTAACTGACAAAGTACCTTAATGGAGCACACTGTGGACATAATTAGCAAGACCACAGAATGCATCAGTACCAGTTGTGGTCTTGCATCAAAGATTTCTAAAGATCAGCTTGTTAGCTTGCTCTACGATCATAGAATCATAGAATTGTCAGGGTTGGAAGGCACCTTAAAGATCATCTAATTCCAACCCCTCTGCCATGGGCAGGGGCATCCCCCACTAGATCAGGCTGCCCAGAGCCCCATCCAGCCTGGCCTTAAAAACTTCCAGGGATGGGGCTTCCACCCCCTCTCTGGGCAACCTGTGCCAGGGTCTTACCACCCTCATGGGGAAGAACTTCTTCCTAATGTCCAATCTGAACCGATCCATCTCCAGCTTTAGTCCGTTCCCTCTAGTCCTATCACTACCCAACATCCTAAAAAGCCCCTCCCCAGCTTTCTTGTAGCCCCCTTGAGATACTGGAAGGCCACAGTAAGGTCTCCTCGGAGCCTTCTTTTCTGCAGACTGAACAGCCCCAACTCTCTCAGTCTGTCTTCATAGGAGAGGTGCTCCAGCCCTCTGATCATCCTCATGGCTCTTCTCTGGACACGTTCCAGCACGTTCATATCTTTCTTGTAGTAGGGGCCTCAGAACTGGTTGCAGTACTCCAATAGATAAACAGTACTCCAAATAGATAAAGAAATTTCATTTCTCCCAAGAAGACAATCTTACTTACTTGGGATAGCACCTCTGCTGAAAGATGGGCAGAATCTCTGTATCTTGATTTGAATGTAGAAGCAGTAAATCCCAAAATCTTTCTGTAGCACTTGTGCATAAAGGCTAATGTGTAATCCAGTATCTAGAGGGGTGATGCAGTTGATGGAGGCAGAACAAAAGAGTTTAACATCAAAAGGGTCATCAGCACCTAAGCAATGGTCATGCACCCAGCTTTTTTTTATACTTTTTCCAGATTCAAATTTTGTATGGGTTATCTGTTCAGCAGGAGGCATTTCACCAGCAAAATCAGACTGATCTCTGCTGAAGAGGTCAGCTCAGAGTCCACTTCAGCTCACCATCACCCACTGGTTTTATTCTCATTTTGAAACTGATTTTAAACATATTCTGTCAGAATTTGTGACTTCAAGGATTTTCTTTCCACATAGGTAGCTGTTGTCTGTAATTCTCAAAGCTATTTGTCATCTAGATAAAAGCCAGAAACTTGACCATGTGGTATCATCTGGAGATGTTGCCACTAGCAACTAACATGTTGGCAGTCTTCTGGCACCGTCTTCACGGGCTGCAGCAACAGATGACAGCAAGTCTCACAAAATATCTTTACCTAGCAAGGAGAAAGACTTATGGTGGCTAATGAGTGACTTCAGATGAGATATGTCTTTCAAGCATCTATTTTATCTCCCAAGGCTGTAACTTGGAACTTGGCTCAGGTGCTGACACTTACATTGTGGAACTATAGAGTCAGATGAAATGTATTCCAGGCTGCCTCGCTGTTTGCTGTGAGTAACTTTGAGTGGTCTCTGAAGCCTGCGAGCTATCAGCCATGACAGTATGGTCTCATACATGCAACCATGACATCCTCAGATGGATGCATGGGCCTTGACATCCTAAGCACACTCAGTAGACCCGTATCCTCCATGGCACACCCAAGCCTGCCCTTTTCACATCACGTATCACAGAATCACAGAATTGTTGAGGCTGGAAAAGACCTCTGAGATCGTCAAGTCCAGTCTCTGAACCAACACCACCACATCAGTTAGACCATGGCCTTTTTCACTTGTTCCATATCTCTCCTCCAGGTAGTCCCAGTTTTCACTCAATAGCTTTTGTCACAGTCTTTGAGACTGAGGCCATTCCTATCTTCCTCTCAGGGCTCTTGGCCCTAGTCTTCTGGTGTTCCTCACGGTTGTGTTCCCTGATGTCCTGTTTCCCATGATTTTTAAAGAATCTCAGCCAATGAGGTTCAGAATTTCTTCTCCCAGCTCCTTTACTTATACATCTTTCTCTTCTTTTTCCTACTAAAATGTCTATTCCTCCCCTGTCTTCATGTCAGATCCCCATTTGATCTCACAATCAGTGCTTTTCTGTACCCAGGACTTTTGTTCTAAACTGTTCTTCATCTTGTCATTCATACCAGATTATGTTTTCTCTTCAGTTTAATATGGTAGCCTCTGCCAAGTCTGAATTCACACAAACAAAACAGCAATTCCTGTTTCTCCTTCCACTTCTTCTTCTTTCTCCTACCCACAGCTGTGCTCTCAGAAATACTAGAACTATTTTTGCTAGAACTTACAAAAGAGATTCCAAAATTTTAGTTCCAGGAGGTGAAGTATGATAAGCACCAGAAAGCCAGGCCATGAAGACCATTCAGCTTAGCAGCAGTGGTATGTATCCTAACCAATGCATTCATAAATGTTGCAACTACACACATGTTCACAGAGCCTGGCTTTGCTAAATAGACTTAGAAAAGGTGGCTGAAACCAACCTGATTGGCTCTAGACCTGCAGGTGTTCAGGCACTGTTTTAAAGCCACATTTTACGTACTTGCAAGAGGAACTGTTTTAATCAAACCAATACTGTAAGAAATAAACACGTCCTTTAACCACTAAAAGGTGCCTGTGCAGTTTGTAAAAGTCACCAGCACCTTGAAACCATACGAAAACTTGCCTTCATTGTGCTTCCCCTTCAGCAAAGTAGTTGCTGAGTTAATGGGCAAGATCTCAGCCAATCTGGGCTACCATGGTGGGAAATATGAGAAGTTACCTGATCAATGGCAAGAAGGTCTTCAAACATCTCAGGAGAGATTTCCACCTAAAATTCCATATTCATAAGCCTTATGTGCTGTCACTCTGTCCACAAATATTAAATTCTTCACTCATATTAGGAAAAAAAGAGATTGCCTTCACAAACAGCAACAGTTTTAACATAACTATGCACTGTTTTTATTGCCCAGTTCCTGTCACTAACATACACATACCTTAGAAAAAATTAAAATCTGCAAAATATATCAATTTATCCCCACTTCAAGGGAAAACTACTGCAAGCAGGAGTAGAAAGGATGAGCAGCATATTTCTGGGTTCATCTTTACACTGGGTTGTTGTTAACGAACTTTGTTCTGTTGACAAGAGAATCTCTTCTTCCCTGTTATTTTCCTATTTCCAAAAGCCTGTGACTGACGATAATAAATGACTCCCAACTGCAAACATTTGGGCTCAGTGCAGGGATAACCAAACAAAGTTCTGAAGATCCCTTTAAACAAGAAGATCCTTTATGTTGACCTGCTCTTTGGGATTTCCAAATGGGAGACACAATGTGGAACAAGTGTGTTCCTTCATTTTCATTGTACCTTTAGAGCCAAACTCTAAGGAAGCAATAAATTCCTTATCCAAACATTTCCTTAGGTTTATTCCATGAAAAAGAAAAAGAATAAAATTAAATCTTTACAAGATTTCAGGCTGCAGCAACTTACTGTGTTGACCACTGCCGCAGAGTAGTGTAGCTTAGAAGGGACTTCCAAAGTCCATAACAGACTTAAATGCATCTTGTTGTCCAGCCTGTCAAATTTCTACTGAATGGCAATGGGGAAAGGCTGACAGAGCTGAGTCTCTTTAGCTTGGAGAAGAGGAGATTGAGGGGTGACCTCATTAATATTTATAAATATGTCAAAGGGGAGTGTCAAGAGGATGGAGCCAGGCTCTTCGCAGTGATGTCCAGTGATAGAACAAGGGGCAATGGATACGTACTGGAGCATAAGAGGTTCCACAAAATCATCAGGAAAAGCTTTTTCACTGTGAGGGTAACAGAGCCCTGGCACAGGCTGCCCAGGGAGGTTGTAGAGTCTCCTTCTCTGGAGACATTCAAAACCTGCCTGGACACGTTCCTGTGTGACCTACTGTAGGTGATCCTGCTCTGGCAGGGGGTTGGACTAGATGATCTTTCGAGGTCCCTTCCAATCCCCAACGTTCTCTGATTCTGTGATTCTATGATCCCTACCTTCTACTATACCAGGCACTTTTCCTCGTTTCATGTTATCCTGCAGAGATGCTCTCTATCCCATCTTCAAACGATGATGTTCAACAGTATCTGTCCTGCTACTGACCCCTGAAGAAAGCTGCTCGCATTTGGTCACCAGCTGCACTTCCTGCTAATGACCATTGTTCCATGAACCCAGTGGTCCTGTCAGTTTGTAGTGCATCCATACAGTTCGTATCTCTCTGTCCATCCCTCTTCTTCTGTATTTAGATAAGCTTTCTGCAAAAGGCTCTGTCTTTCTGTTCCCTGTTTTTACAATGCTAGCACACCGATGTGCTAGCATGAATGTACAGCTTCTGAGGAGAAGAGCAAAAAACACAACTCAAAATCACAGCAAAATTGTTGAGTTGGAGTTTTTTTGTGCTGCTTTAGGAGAAGTGGAAAACGGATCTTTGAGGTAACACAAACCAGAGCAGCGACAGTTGGTTCACCTCGTATCCAGACTTCTGAAGCATTAGAAGTTCTTAGATGCTCACCTTGCCTGTTGTAAAGGTGCTTGGCATCCTAGGAAGTCAGGAGTTGGCTTTAAATGGCTTGGGATGCCTTTACCTCTAGAGTTTTCTGTTGATTCCATATGTGCATCTGATAAGCATTAGCACATATCTTCATACCTGTCAATCTCAAGGCTTGACACTGAGTTACACCAGAAGAAAGTTTATTCTAGCATTTTTTTCAGTCCAGTGAGGGGAAATTCCTGAAAGGCTGAGTAGCTGCTTGCTCAGTTACTGGCAGCCCAAAATAGGCAAGTGAGAGCTCTGGGTAGCATTGACAGAAGAAGTCATCCCAGGAGTACTTTGGCCAGATCAGATCATGCTCGAGGTCTAGCATGCAGTTTGGGACAGCATCCTTAGCTCAGCCAAATCCAAAATTCAAAGTCTATCACATTTCGCTATCATTCTGCAGCAGCGAAAGCCTGGATCCACTCTACCTCCTGCCAAACTACCAACACTAAGGGTATATCTGTATAACCTAAATACTGTCAGGGCACACTCTCTGACCCTAACTGGCACATGGCTCATGTCCATATTATTAAATTCCCCTACCTAGAAAAGAAGGTGATTGCATCATCTTTCCTATAGGAGATGGACCATGGATGCAAATGTTATGAGTCAAGAGAAGTAAAAAGGCATAAATTTACTTTTTGACATGGTATATATGTATGTACATACGATATAGGTATAAAACCACCAAAATCAAGAGCCAACGCTTTGAGTGCATTCAGCATTGCTGATGATGCTGCTGACTTCAGCAGGGGCCATTAACTTAATGCTGAGCACTTTTGCCTCAAATAAAACAGTTCAATACAACTATTTTGGGAGAAAATGCAGGTGCAGGACTTGAGCACTTTGAAATCCTATTCTAAGCTTCATTCCTCTTCCTGTGAGAAGGAACAAATCAGATCACTATTTGATGATTCTATTTTTCTACTTGGTAAGCACTATTAGTATAATAATCAACTAAAACATATAAAGAACATGAAAAGCAGAAAGGATTGGCAACGTATCTATTGTTCTTCTTATTATTCTTATTACTATACAGGTATTAGTTATGGCTTTGGTTCCCACAAAACGAAACTTAGAAGCAGAGTTATAATAGGGAAGATAATTCATCTAGTTCCTTCTGGAAAGTTTAATAGTAGCAAAGCATGAGACAGCAGTTATCAGGTATTACCTTCAGTAACATCTGAAACATAGGTGAGATTACAGACAACTAGATCAAATTTGGTGTCTATCTTTGAAAAAAAAGAGGGAAAAAGAAGACTGACACTCGTGTATCAGTTGTCTTAACATCAATCCCAGGACAACTCCTAGAATCTTAAATATTTCTTCATTAAAAGGAAGCCTGGAAGTATTTGTATCTTTGTAAAATCACAGAAAAATCACAAAACATGAGATGAACTTGTGAGAATAAAACAAGTCAAACCAATTTAATATCCGTTTATAATAGGCTAAAAATTCTGTATGTCATATCTAGACGTCACTAAGGTTTTTGACATTGTCATATATGAGCTTCTTGTGATCAACCTAAAAAAACATGATGCAGAGAGGACTACAGCAAACTGGGTATGCTCCTGTTGGTATTCACAAAGCAGTTAGTAATAGTCACAGAGAGGAAAAATATAGGAAGTAGTTTTTCTCAAGTATCTGATCTGACTCTGTACGATATTTTCATTAATGACCTGAATCATGACAGAGGTTTGAAATTGCTAGGAATTTTGTAGTTAATCCTGGTTTGAGTTTGGGGGTGGACAGATGACCAGCTTGCTAATCACCATTATTCATTTCTTTCCTTTACTGTAATTCAACCCAGACGATTATGGCAAAGAAAAGAATATTTTTTTTAAAAAAAAAAATCACCTATTTTAAATAGATTATACAATGCTACCCAAACACAGGGGTTTGGGCTTTTTCTGCAAAGTATTTCTACTGTCCATTCATTATATTCTGAATAAACACAACTGGTTTCCTATGTTGCAACATTTTTCCCCTGAGATCTCCAAAGCACTCATCAAACACAGCTAACCAATTTTGCAAACCCTTCATAGATTTTTAAAGCTGAAGGGAACCATTTGAATCATGTAGCCTTATCTCCAGGCTAATACATGAAATATATGAATATGTGAAAACAGGTTCAAGACATCCTAATTTTTTTTTAAAAAGAGCAGTAATTATCTGGAATTGATGCATTCATCTTCCTCTCAGGCCACCGCCCTAGAATCTTCTTCTGCCATTTCCAATTTACTGAGCTGGGCATGGATTTAAGCCATTGCTGACCCTGGAAGAAAACCGCAGCTACGCTACAGACTGGTTTAGATTTAGTCCAGGGAGTACAGGCTCCAGCTTGAAATGCAGAGGTCAGACTTCAGTAACCAGAAATAATCTTCAGAGCTTTATAATGGCAAGGATCCAAAGATCCATCTTTCTCCCTGGTTTGATAAATGCTGCCCAGAAGTAAATCCCAGAGGATTTGTGTGTTTTGCACATATCTGGAGGCATGCAACGTCTTTGTCAGCTCCGTGAGGCAGAACATTTCCAGCAAAAGCAAGCCCTCCCTGGCAACGAGGACCTGTGCTGCCAAGTTGGGGCATGTTTGAAGTGGTGGACACAGGAGTTGGTGCAATATAACGGTGATGGGCAGATTCCAGAGGTATCAGAGCTCCAATACTCTGATTGCCATAAATTCTACGACAGCTGTTGTCCTATCACACTTTGAAGCTCTAATTCCCTTTTATATTCTTATTATCACAACTGAGAACATAACACAGAGGCAGCAAGAGTTTTACGTAGGTTTTTGAGTAGGAGGGTCAGGAGAATTATTTTTGGGGTATCTATAAAAAGGGAAAAAAAATCTTTCTGATGAAAGCTGGTAAAGGGTAGCCTACAGCAAGAGAAGTTCCCATTCCCCTCTACTCCTTGTCATCCCTACTGACTTCACTACAAATTTCTCATTGGTGAGAGGGCTCGCTGCAAGGAGACAGGACCTCAGATTTATGTCTCATCAGAGCTGTGGTTCTGCCGAGCACGATAATGCTCAGTTAACACAATACCATAACACTAGATCAGGTATCGTCTGAGGAGGGAAATGTGCCACCTCTAGAGGCACAAATATAACTTCCTCAGCACCTGGGTGTTCTTGGAGAGCTCTTACTTACTAATTTGGTTTTTAATATATACAGCTATTCAACAATGACAGAGGGGGGCCATGGGGTTTTAGAAGAAAATAAGAAATCTTAGCTCAGCAGAAACATGCCTTCAAAATGGATATTGAGAGTAGCACATCATGCAAGACTCCAAAAACTCAGAAGCCTGCTGGGATTTGTTTTCCTCACTGGGTAAATAATGTGACACGAAGGGAGAGTCCTGCTGGAAGTCTAAGCAGGGAATTCAAACTTCAAGTCAACGTGACAGCATGGAAAAACAAACCCAGGTATGAGAAACCTCCTGTGTCTTTGACTACAGGTTTGATGATTGCTTGGCTCTCCCCAGCTGTTATTACCACCTCTGACACAAATTGGTTTGGTTTCTTGCTTTCTGCAAAGCTTGATATGCAAAGCTCACATGAGAGACGGTGCCTCTATCCCGAAGGACACAGGCAAGCTCTATTCCACCTTATCCTTCCCTCTCTCAAATCCCCGTGCCTGGTGTCCATACACACCACAGAACAGCAAACCCACTGCAGTAACCCCAGAGTAACTTCTGGGAAGATACTGACTTTTCCCGTTAACTGTTTCCTTTCCTGACTCAAACAAGGAAGTGAAAAACCAAGGAAAATGTAAAAATCAATTAATCTTGCAGTGGATACACATTTGTGACTCTCGCAGCCTTCAGTAGGATGTGTGTTTGTGCATTTCTGAAGCCATAATAAGATCCTTTAGCTATTGTTGAGATGAGCTTGTACTGCAGAGCTTTGATCCAGAGTCACATTTGGATGCAAAGTCTCAAATTATGCAAATCCTAGAGTTTTGGTTTTGGCTTATTACACAACTACAAGGCTTCTAGAAGGTCTCCAAAGTCTGCAGGTGTTTGAGGCAAGAAGATGCTGAGCTGTGCCACAAAAATATTCGTCATGTTCGATTCCATCTCAAGCAGGATATAGCAACTCCCCCAAAACACAAACTCAACCAAACATTTTCAACCCCCTAAAGACTTTAAAGTTCAGCTCAAGGCTTTAACAAAGATTTTGGGTCACTTCTGATTTTATCCAACTCTATTTGCCCAGCCCTAATTGCAACAGCACATCTGGAAACGCTACAGCCAAGGCCCTGCCAGAACTTTCATTACAAACCCTCCTGTTTTTTAGGGTTTTGTAACTTTTCCTGAAACAAAAATGCAACAGCAGAAGGGCTGAAACTTGATATAAAAAGTTCTCAGCTGGGGAGCAATTTTTTTGGTGTGTGTTGCAATATTTCAAGGAAATCAAATCAAACCATTTCGAAAATGAGAAAAGAATTTGTAGAAAAGGGTGGGAAGGTAGAAAAGCATTTTCTTGAGCTTGCTTTTTTCTCGATTTGAAGCACACAGGAAAAAATATTTCAGCTATAATCCATTTCTCAACTCTGACCTGAGGCCTGACTTGGATTAAAGACTTTGAAGGACTCTTTCAAAGGACAGCAAGGTCAGCAAAGAAAAATAACATCTGCCCACAGCACCTGCTTAGAAATGGATCTGAGGGGCAGCACTATGCCCCTATCTTTCGGTGCAAGGCAATGAGAGAATGGCTGGAAATTCTGGGAGCATCCAGGAACTCTATTGCTTAATAAAGGCTGTGGGCTTGCCTGGAAATCCTACTTGACAGAGGAATCCCTACAGTAAGCTCCCTCCAGATATGGAGAGAAGCACAGAGGTTTCTTCCCAGACTGACCTCCTCGGGTTTTATTCCAAAGCCTTTGGCAGAGCGTAGCTCTCAATCGCTCGTGTAAAAGCAGAGCAAGGTCTGCTTGCCATAAGCACTGAGTACATCCATGAGGTTAGACTGATTCTGAGGTTAAAATAAATATCCACAAGGTTAGACTGATTCTGAGGTTAAAATAAATACAAGCACCTATAAGTAGGTCTTTCAGATCACATTATAGGTAGTGAAGATCTATTTCACAGCCTGAAATGCTTTGGCTAGGGAAGAAAAACACACAGGGGCCGCTAAAAAGTACATGGCTACTGCTGGAGGAGCAGCTGAAATAATTTAGGATGGCACTACTGAGATATTTTAGGATAACTCAGATGGCAGTAGGTGGCTGACTCACATAATACATATATATTTATTATGATCTGAAGCACTTACTGGACTTCATTGGTTACGCTGACACATAGCTGTATTTATTGCAAATGTGATATAATGCAACACAGTTTGGCTCACCATGGAAGAGGCTGAAGCTGTGTTACATAAGCTGTTGGATGTTGCAGCTTTGTGTCCTTTATCTACAGCGGGAACTCAAACACGTACAGGGAGATAGCTAGAAGTATCCAGACTCTCCATCCGGCACACTGCATCAGTGGCCACACAAAGAGCACTTTTCATCACTTGTTCTCCAAAAGCATCAGAAAGGACCACACTATTTTCCTTGTAGGCATAGAATACGTGTTAAAAATACTTGAAGAATTTATTACTGTGCCCGACCCTTGATCCATACATCAGGCTCAGCTCCACCAAACCCACATGAATGCTTATCTGAATTATCGCATTGTACCAAGCAAGCTATGGGGGCAGATTCTAACCCAGGTGTTTGAAGATAAGTGGTGTTATCTGCAATTAACCCTCTCTCTGACTACCAAGACAGCCCACCATACTAGCACACAAAGGTCCAAATGAATATTTTGTCTACTCCACCTCTTCATGATTGACCAGACACCCATTGACTGTAAGAGAAGCTTGGATACATATGAGCATTAAATTAGTGTGCCTGAGTCTGGAGCTTATAAAAGTTAATCATTTTGTGGAGATGGCTTCCAAAGCTCATCTGCAGCATCCAACAGCTTATGCAGCACAGCTTCAGCCTCTTCCATGGTGAGCCAAACTGCGTTGCATTATATCACATTTGCAATAAATACAGCTATAAATTGCAGCTCGGCTGGCACATGGTAGCTTTCGTAAGTGTGGTAACTTGTCTGTGTCCCTGAGCCATAGCTCTTAAACTGTTCAGATGCAAACACACAATTTGCATTCTGGCCAAATCAAAGTTGTTTAAATCTCAATACAGACTGACGAGAACTTGATGGAAGAGGATAGTTTTTTATTACTTTTTTTTTTTTTAAGCCTGTCTCTCACCTAGATGGAGCTGAAATCACTGTGGAAACGTACTGGGGATTGTTTTCAATACACAAACCAACCTGTCTAAAACCAGATTCTTTCTGATATGTCTTCACTCAGTTGTACCAAAATTGGAACTTGTGAGCTTGGTAATTACAATTACACAGATGCAAAACTATTCAATTCTGGAAGAGTAGTCACAGTTCAGGTCATCAGTGATCAAAAAAGTTGAACTGGAAGAAAGGACAGTGCAGAGGAGAGCACTGGGATCATCTAGGGAATGTGGAACTTCATACATGAGCGAAGAGGCTCGTTTTAAGTATCAGAACAGAAGCTGAAAGATGATACGACTATTTAAACTGCAGGATGATTTTGGCATAAGGACAAATGGGTATTAACTGGCCATGGATAAATTTCGGATGGACATTAGAAGATAGTTTCAAACTGTCAGAAGAGTGAGGTTTTGAAGCAGCCTTCCCATAGGAGTAGTTATGGCAAGAAACCTAACCACTTTTATGAAGGAGCACACTAAATTTATGAACAGATTATGTTCCGTGGGAGGTTGAAGTACTATGTGGCTGGATTTGATGATCCACAAGACTCCTTTCAGGTTACTTCAGAGAAAACTTAAGAATTTAATTTTCAAATACTCTTTATCCTTTCTGTATGTAATCCTGAGGGTAAAAATTATCTCACTTTGCAGCTAAGCTTTCCTTTGTGTTATTTCCGCCTTGAACAAATAAAGGAAGTAATTGGAAAGCCACAGGAAAAGCTGATTTCTTGACATTACAGACACTAAAGCGGACAGATAAGACAAAAGAAAGCAGTCCATGTGCCTCCATGGGCTGATTAACATCCTTTGCAAGATTTTAGTATTAGAGCCTCAGGAACACCTATGTTAATTTTGTCTTACTAGAACATGGCTAATGTGTACATGCTCTGTACAGAGAACCAGCACAGGAATTAAAGCACAACACAAATCATGCCAGTGGCATGCAAAGATCACGGAGAAGAAATGGGAAAGAACTAAATGAGCTAGTTCCAGAAATGAAAGTATTGTAGCTATGTTAGTCCAGGTTTGAGCCCAGAACAACTTGTTAGCTGAGAGGGAGAGCTAGTCACCCTGGGATGAAATCCAGTCCACTTAAACCCCATTTTTGACACAAAGAGCAAACTGGTTCATGTATTTTCCTGGACTGTTCATTATATAGGACTTAAGCTTATTAAATGCACATTTATTTCATTAGATTTTTTTTGTGCACTCTTAACTGTATCAGTCAAACTCTGTTGCGATCAAAATTTTAGCCTTTCGTAAACCTAAAAAACTTTGTCTCCAGAGAGAGCTTTATAGTCAGAGGTAGCGAGGACAATGTTGTGGCAGTATCTGCCTTCCTCCTAAAAGCCTAAAAGCTGTAGAAACTGGAAGATATATCTCCAGGGAAAGTGAACTCACATATTCCATAATGTTTTGACCAGCACATCACAAACTTTTTTTTTTTTTCCTGGTCAAATATGAATCAGAAAACAGATTTTAAAAAAAAGTAAAAAATAGAAAGAAAGAAAAGAAAATAAATAAGGTTAGAGTCTAATGGTTAGAGAAAGAGCAGGGATGTCAGATCCTACTCCTTGTAACATATTGTGACTGGTGCATTTCAGGACACACAGTGGTTTAAGTTCATCGAGAAAAGAAAGACCACACTAAGCCTGACCTTCACTCTGCGATTGAGGAACCCTTGCAGGCAATGGAGAGTCATACGTCCTCAGGACTGTGCAGACCCTGAGATCAGGATCTTGGGAGAGTGTCAGACATGATGTTATTATGTAAAAATTGGGCACATGGCTCCACCTCATTTTGCGTTCCTTGTGAGAACATGGTGGGTGGACTGGGTCCTACAGAGTTGCCATCCCATACAGTTTATTTCTACTTTGCACTCTCAGGGGAAGATACACTTCAGAGGTCTTTAGAGGCAGTTATCTCTCTCCATTAGCTATGCAGGAATTACAGACACTTTTTATGTACTCCTCTTGGAGGCAGGTACCTGAATTTTTCATCTGACTGAATTCTGGGCTCCACACCACTCAGGTCCTACAGGTTCCTGGATCTAAGCTATTACCACCACATAACTAAGCAGCTCCCTCTCCATAACTAAGTAGCGCTGTAAAGAGGCCCTATGAGTCACTATGAAAAAAAAAGCCAGCTTTCAGGACACTTGGAGACCTCAACTCAAAGCAACAGAATGTCCCAAGCCTGAGCAACAAGAATATTTACACTTCTTAGAAACTTAGAGGAAAGGGGCAACTAATTAATTCAGAAGCACAAGTGTATAAAACAGAATGGAAAAGACTATTCAATAAGGAACTTGGTCTCTGATTGTTGCTCCCCAGTTTTAGTCTGTCAGCTTTGCTACCTGAGCATCATTCAGGAACAAGGTCCAGGAAGCAGCATAGTCAAACTAAGTCATTCCATAAACAATTCTTTCCTTTTAATCTGTCACTTTTGCCATTTTGGTCTACTCTTGATCACTGTGTAAGACTTGCATTTATTTAATGAAGATATGCACCACCATTCAACATACCAATGCCTGGCAAAATGCTAGGGACTGTCACGAAATTTGAGGGACTTGTAGCTCACCATGTGACTTCTCAACTGCCCTCTGCTTTGCCTCCAGAAATTCCACCAGGTTTGTGAGATGCGATTCTCTGTTCCAGAAACTATCCCAGTTCCTTTATATCAGCTTGCATTTTCCCAGATGTTTTATGATCTCATCCTCTACTAATGTCTCCAAGACATTGCCTACTGTCAAAAACAAACTTTATTGCAAACCTGTAACTCCCTGATTTCACCTTAGTCCTCTTCGTATGGAATGGGTTTACATTTGTATTGTTCTTGTCCCTTAGTCTTCCTTCCTATTGCAATAAGCTATAAGAATTCTTTAGTTGACCAGTATCCTCTTCCATCATCTCTTTCATGAGATTCAGGTGTGACCAGCTGAGCCCTACAGCTGTCTCCTCTTTCCAGTGATTTTTGCTTTTTTTTTTTTTTTTTTTTTTTTTTTTAAGATTGATCCTCAAATTGCTTTGGCTTTCAGAATCTTTTGTTTTAATTTCTGGCACTGTATTTTGTTTCTTCCTGGAGACCTACTTATCACTGATGGTAGAGGACTAAGGCTGAAGTAATGATGATACATTAGCTAAGACAATCCACAGACTGACCATTGTTTATAGAGCTTTTTATGTCCAGAAAAGACTGGTAGTGATAAAAGATAATGAACATCAGGTGTTTTCTTATTGCTTTACGTGCCAACGGAAAACTGCTTCCTGAAATTTTTATCTGGAATATCGAATCTGTCAAATTCTTTGGACATTGAGTGGTTGTGGTGTGACAGAGGAATATATTCAAATGGATGAGATGATCACAAGTAAGGGATACGGTAGCTGCAGATCAGCTGATTTGTCTGCTGTGAATGTGTCCAGACCCACAAAGAAACAACATAAGAGATTTGCATTGAGACATTCCATTTTCTCATCCCAGAGATGAGAAGCCTTGGGCCAGTCCTGGGGCTAGAGGGGTGATTTGAATCCAGGCAGTCCTCTAGCACCCCCAAAAGATATGCTAGTTTCTTTGAAAACATCTTGCAGTGTGTAGTAATAACTAAACCCATGGGGACTACATAATTGCTTTAAAACCCCTTCACATTCAAAAATTGTAAGGCCATCCTGTCAAATTTTGTAGACAAGATATAATTCCATTTTAAGATGATGTGCAGTAATAACATACAGAGTTGTAGTTATATAAAACTTACATGTGGGTTTTTTTTTTCCATAGAGAAAAAAATCTCATTTTAAATCCGAAGGCCGACAGTCTAGTTGTTGGGTGGGCATGTAATTCCTCAAACCAGGCAAGAACCTCTTTTCATCAGGCCAGTCAGAGACTTCACACAGTGAAAATGGTTCAGATGGATGCAGGGATCCTTGAGTAAACAGGGACTGGCCAGACTGAGGTCTCACACAAAGCTCTTGTTTGCTCTATCCCTTTTCCTGGATAAACCAAGGGGTTTAGTTCTTCATGGTCTCAGTTTATCATCTTTCATGTGGTTCCGAAGAGGAGTAAAGCTAAAGGCAGAGAGATTGTTTTACAGTGAGGGAGTATAGATGTTTCTAATATTCAGGTGCTCAATTTACTTCATAAAACCTGAATTCCTCCCTTCAAGGCCTTCATGCCACATGGTTGGCTGTCACTGTCTTTGTCATTGCTTTGTTCTTTCAGGGGAAGGAGAGGTATCAGCGTCACGTCGAGTCTGATAATGCAGGTTCAAGTCTACTTGGACATAGACTTGAACAATTCACATGGACTGAGATCCTGCACCAGGAGATTTAGGGATCACAACTCATAGAGACGTAGGACTATGCTTGATTGGTTGTTGCTCTGTTTTGCAGGAAATTTCCACAGGGACTTGCACAAGGGTTTTTTGTTTGGTTGGTTTTTTTGTGTTCCTCTTCTCCTCCACCCAACCAGCATGACGTTCCTAATATAGCTTTGAAGTTCTTAATATAGCTTTGACTCTCTCAGCTTCAGATTTGACTCAAAAAATGGGGATAATACAATAGTAATTCTTTATAGGTGTGATTTTAAAAAAATGCACTGAGGGCTCTAAGCTACCACTTCAGTTAATGGGATACGATGTCAATGTTGTACTAATAGACATAAATAACCAGCAGGTGAGACCCTACAGTTTTCAAGTTTTTAGCAAATTATCTGGACAGTTTAGATTATTCTACAACCCAACTGAGTGACAAAATTCCCTTGGTTGACAGTAGTAAAAGAATTGTGTTATAGATAAGTGTCCTTGAACAAAAGCCCCGTATATCTCCACACATTAGTCATTTTTAGCACGTGAGCTACACAGAGAGTTGAAACTAGCGATAACTTCCCTTCTTGCTGAGTTTGTGCAAACATTTCCTGAAGCTTTCAGTTTTACCACAACAGAAGCCTTTTAATGCTTAAATAGGGACAACTTGAATTATTAGCATCGGCCCCTCAGCCCAACCACAAGCACGCCTGAAGCAGCTTTTGCTGATAACACACTGCAAGGGCTACATTTTTCCTCACACATATCCACAAAATAAGCTGATACTCAGGATTACCACCGAGTAGGAAACCACTGGGTTGCTGGGACTATTGCCCCCAGATAACCTTTCAGTTTCTTTCTTGCATTTTTTCCTTGACCGTTTCAACACACAACTCAATTTCTCACAGATTTTTTACACAGATATTGGTGACACCCTGCTGAAGTCAGGGCCTCTGTGCAGTGACTAACAGGAGCAGGTTTGGTCCTTTGCTGCTGAAATTCAGATGTGAGGTTTCCTCACTCACACTCCTGGTATGCAAAAAGCAGCTTTGGAAGCCAAGCCCTTGTTTTCACCCTCACCTTCAGCACTGAAGCCTAGACTAAGAAATCTGCCAAGTCCTCATTGACATCTTTAATATCATGTCATGCGAGCAGGTGGAGAAGGTGGAAATTTGGACAGGAAAAGTGAAAGGGAGAGAGCTGAGTACCTAAAAAAGAATCGCTGCACCAGGACGGAGTTTAGCCTTAAGGATTAGTCAGCATTCAGCAAACAGGAGCTAAAAGATACTGTTGTAAACTGGCTCGTCTCAGCTGGATTAAGCCTCATCAAACAATTAATTGCCGCTCCCGGAGATTTTTAATTACCCATTTCCATCTTCTTCTAGAGATTTGAAAAGAGCTGAAATTTTGATAAGCAAAAATGTCTGACGGAACGTTGTGCTTCATCATTTCATGAGTGGTCCTAACTTCCCAAATTCTTGATGTGCTTCAGGAAAGCTAAGTGACACTAACTTTTGGGGATTTTAGGAAATAATTCAAGTCTTAATAATTAGGTTTTCAAAGGCAAAGTAAGCGATGCCATTGTAAAGTCTTATTGTGTTCATGTACCAGAGAATGGGAAAACTGTCTTTCATTTCAACTGAGAAAAATAAGGGAGGGTTTTCGTGCTTGAATATTTTGCCTTCTCTTTTTTTCTCATTCTTCTGTAAAGAGACAGAAAATGAGTATTTTTCAATCAATTAATTTCTTCTAAAAGTATTTTCTTTTTAAAAAATAAATAAATCTGGAGAACCGCTACAAAAACAGTGGGGCTAACAGAAAGGACTGAATGGGGTTGTTTTAAGTCTCAGCATAACACATCATCCATAATATAAAAAAGCAAGGAAAAAGGTACCTACCATTGCAATAATTAAGAATAGAACCACTTGAAAATGAGGACAATTTTTTTTTCCTCAAGAAATAGAAAGGCACAGTTAAAAGGATCAAATGACTGCAGTTGCTGTGGAGGTTAAAGATTAGATAATATGATGATTTATGATATTGATCAATTAAAATTCTTCCTAAAATTTCCCCTGATTTTATCTCCTTTTAAAGATCAGAAGTCTTTTGTAAAGGAAGCAAATAGAGAAGAACATGCTATGTTGGATTAAATATGGAACATTATTAAAGCAGGTCAAGAAATAATACTTTAATAAAAATGTTTCAAATACTTTTCTTTGAAAACCAGCCTGACAGAGTCCAAAGAGAAAACAATTGATTCAAAGAAAAGCCAGTTCCTATGCAAGATAAGACCAGAGCAGAAAAACTATTTTTTTTTCTTTTTGAGAAACAGTGAGAGGTTCTTGCAACAAAACTTTCCTCTGTGGTGGATTAAGTTCAAGAACTATGTCAAAATGAAGAGTTATTAGCAGAAATTTCAGAACAAGCCAATAAAATGTAATAGCAAGAAACAGCCAAGATCAGCCATGATCAGCCAAGATCAGCTGCCATTCACTCATGAGTTCTGAAGAAATTCACTCACAAAGCAGCAAATCGACCAGTTGTGGTTTGGGACCTATCCCTTGTATGGGACCCTGCATGAGATGATAAGTCAGCAACTATAAACTCGTGTTTTTCTTTGAACCTCCAAAGATGTTAGGAATGCCAGATAATATTCTAACTTCTCTCTAATGCACATTGGTAGACATTGTACTAAACGGTAGAATTAACAGACAGAGAGAGATCTAATGTAAGGAAGACAGCATTACATTTCTTAAAAGCCAGAAGTCATAAACTTATTAGAAGCTTTTGAAGGAGTATAAGGGGACACAGAGAATGAGGAACCAGTTGGACGACTTGGACTTTCCAAAAGCTGTCAACAAAATCCTACAGCAAAGTGTTTTTGAGAAACTAACATTTCATGTAAGAGGAAGTGTCTTGACATGGATTAATGGCTGAAAAATTGGAAACAAGCTAAGGACTGAAATAAATGGCAGGCTTTAATAATGGTAACCAAAAGAGATGAGTTAAGATGTGTGCTGTTCAACTTATTTGCAGATGATCTAGGAAAGGACTGAGGTGATCAAATGACAGTTTATCCAAGGTCATCAAAACTGAAATATATTCATGAAAGAGAGTGACCAGATAATAAAGTGGCAAATGAAATGCAATGTCAACATAGAAAAATATTATCTGAGTTATATCCAATAATGAAGTATAAATTTACTTTTACTGCCTAGAAATGACATTGGAGTCACCATGGTTAGTTCTCTGTAAGTCACGTTTATGCTATGTCATGTCAGATAAAATGCACATTAGGAATTCTTAGGCAAAGAAATGTCAGAAAAGCAGAAGGATGATTATGCATCTGTATAAGTCAAAGTCTGGCAGCCTCCTGAATGGACTGATATAGATTTAATTGTTTCATTTACCTTCTTTTTTTTTTTTTGAGGAAAACAATGATGAATTTTGCTACATCTGAGGCTCAGAAGACTGACGTCTGGCAGGCACAAGATAGCAATGCTGAATGTTCCTCTACAGACCTTGCTTATATTGGCAAACCAGGCAATGCCAAGGGATGCATCAGCTTAGGAGGAGCTTAGGAGCCGCTTTGCTATCCTGCCTGCACTCCCAGGTATGAAGGCAATTATTATTACTGTTCTATAGGGAAAGAACCCTGTCATGAGGTTAAAACAAGAAACCAACTGAATCTTGCTCCTTTTTCTGTCACTCCCTTAATATTATATTTTGTTTAAATTTCTCCATGCCTTAGTTTGAGGGTACAAAACATAGAGAACATTTCTTCCCTTTTCCACAGGGAAGCTTATCCAACTGTGTTGCCTGATCTGGTTGAGAGATGTCCTTGCCCATGACAGGGAGGTTGAATTAAATGATCTCTAAGGTCCCTTCCAGCCTAGGCCATTCTATGATTCTATGAAGAATTGGAGATCATTAATATTAGCTAATGCCGCCCTTGCCCCACGTAACAATTTGACTTTAGAAAGCCAAGTCTCCGTAAAAGAGAAACCCTTCTTTGTACATGGTGGCAATGGATTATGATCATTCTAGGACTCTAGCTATGTTTGTTGGCATAAACTTAGAGAAGTTTCAAACAGCCAAAGTAAAAATAAATCTTATTATTGTACATTTATACTATGCAGGGTTCACACTTTCCTCTTTATTTTTTCTAGATTGCTATTTTGATTTTTTCCCCCTGAAAAACAAATACTGGAATATAATGTTGTTTTAACTTTGAAATTTATGGTCTTCCTGACAACAGGTAGTCACAGTTGCATTCTTGCAAAAGAAAACAAAATTAAAAATATAGACAGAGGAAATAAAATTAATTTTAAAATATATGAAAACATTTACTCTGTGCATCAGCCCAAGTGAACAGACAAGTCTCTGACTGATACCCACCACAGACTGCAGTTTCTTGAATTGATTGATTAATAGGACAGAAATGAGGAGGTGTGAATTTATTTTGGACTTCAACGGGGTTGAAAAAGGTTTGGCACAGTTCAGCTGGGCTTAATCTGCATTTTAAAGTCTATGAACAGTGACCACCTACTGGCACCCTTCAATGTGTTAGGTCCCATAGAAAGGAAATATTTTGCACTAGACTTCATTTCAGCTAATGTTCCTGGATTTATAAAGGTACTAAAAAGGCAACAGCAATCCGATTTCAAACTAACAAAATACCCCTTTTCCCATAGCGGGACTGAAACTCAACAGAAGAGTCAAGGAAGGAGGAGGAGGGTATGTGGGATCAGAGAAACAATTTCTCATTGTTTGGAGGTGGATTGTTCATGAGGGCGACGTTATCCTGAAAATAAAATTAAATTCCTTTGGGGTGTTTTCACCGTTAAGCGTCGAGATTTTCATTTAACTGTGTGAAAGGTAGTAAAGAAGTAATAAATAACAGTTCAAATGGGAAAAAGCTGCAGACGAGAAAAAAAAAGCCAAAAAACTCTGAAATGCCGAGAATTTTATCTGAGCTAAAAAAAAATGGAAGCAGAAAGATCTCACTGTATTCTGCAGCAAGGATAATTAAAAACAAAGCTGTCTTTTAAGACAGAGCAAATATTCTCCACCATCTCCTTTTTCTGGTGAAGCCAGGAAACACCCTCTGAAGTAAAATAACCATAACAAGAAAAGACATCTTCTTGAAGAAATTTTGACTCATAGTTTACTGCTTTATAAGCAATTCAATAGAAAGATGTTCCACGCCAAGGCAACAAGTCAAGAATCCATATTTTTAATGCTAGTTTAGTCTCCTATGTGATTATTTTTACAACATCGGCAATTAAAGACAGATTTTGCAGCTCCCTGATTGTGACCGGATAGAAAATGGTTTGATGTGCACACACACACGCAGAGGGAAGGAAAACGCCACCTCTCCCTGTAATGGTCTTCATTAAAAACAGCTTTGCCCAGCTTCTGTTTTATTTCATTTTGATGATTGAAATTTTCCTCGTCTAGTAGTAGGCGGTGTTTTTTAAATCTTTACACTTCAACGTTCCAAAGGAAAAAACAGAGACTCCAAACTCCGGGTTTTTCAGTCATTTGGTCAGAAAGGTGTTGTCATGTTCTCAGAGGAAGAATGGGGCTGGGATGTAACGAGAGAAAGGGAAAACTGATAAATATCAGAAATCACTGTTCAATCCCCAGGTCATTAATGCTCACGCAGTTGCTGAGTGAGTTTCCTGAAGCTCCCAGTAGCACCACAGGCTTAGGGTGCTAAAACTGGGCACCCCTTTGCACCCTGTTGCTCCTGCCACAGAGTAAACGACTCAAGGAATGAGGGCATCTTTCAGTCCCGTTCGGCTGCCTACAAAATTTTTTTATACACTGACCTGCAAACTTTGTCCATGTATTTTTTCTTAGCTCTCCAGCATGATATTAAAATAAAAGTACGTCCCTGACAGTGAAACTGCCTACTGTGCCCTTCATTGCTTTGAGTTACCAGGATTTGTATCTGCTTTGGCAAACAAAAATTGTCCTTGCACAAGAAAAACAGCAGAAAAAAAAATTAAATCCAGGAATTATTTTGTCAATTCATTATAGCATTTTTATAGGTATTGATTCGGTTCCAGGTAAAATACGACCTTGTAAGAAATTGTCACTACTATTAAACTACGCTCCTGGTGAAACTTTCTGTGAATCCACCTCTTTCAAGGGAGACTCTGGAGATAATTTTGTTTCCCTACGATCTAAAGGAAAGGGACCCAAAAAAATCATATAGTACTGAAGGTAAATGTTCCTTCTTTCACTTCCCTTTCTGGACAAATCTGTCTCTCTTCAAAAATGTGTTTATCCCAGCGCTGAACTGGTGTGGACATGGAGCATGGCTTTGATCCTGTTGGAAGTGTCCATGACACTTTGAGGCGATTTGAAATGAGCAAATATACGGGGGTGAGGGGACACTTGGGATGCCATCCTGGCATGATTGCCGGGATGGGAATACCCCAGAGGTCTGGCAGCATTTCACGTGGGAACGAGTATTCTGAGGCTACGCTGGGTTAGGTGAGGGGGAGACAGGCAGAAAACCTCCAGTTTTGGGCATCAGCACACCCGATGCCACCAGAGTGGAGTTTATCAAGTCATTGCATTTTTAGCAGCTGCCTCAGGGTCTCCCAGTGCCTTTAACTTGCTGGGTGTTCAATAGTTTATGTCTTTGATTTATATTTTCTTAAATAAAGCCGAAACACCGTTTTCCTCTTCGTTCTTTTGATGCCAAAGCCTCGGAGTCATGGGCAGCATGAAGCAGGAATACCACGCTGCCCAAACCTTCTTCCTCGGGATGGGTTTGGTTTTACAACTTGCTAAACCATGTCCCAGTGGGGAGGGGGGAGGTTCCGCGCTGAAGTCCTGCGTTTGTAGGGGGGTGTGTGTGTGTGCGGATGCACGTACGCTGGAAAGTGCCCGGGCTCGTAGAGCTCTCCGGGACTCTTCAGAGGGAAATACAGACCTGGAGACAAAAAAAAAAAAGAAAAGAAAAGAAGGTAGCATTCATGGCCAAGCACATAGTCGAGTAAACATGTTCTGTCAATGGAAGTTTGTCACTCACATTGTGCGACGGGAGTTGGTGTTTACCCACCGCCAGTCGGATGTCGATGTTGCCAGAGGCTGAACGATTCAGCGGCGATCGCTTATAAATAGTGCTGACCAGAAACAGTTTACATTAAAAAAAAAAAGGACTTGAATGGTTTTTTCTTTTTATTTGAAGGGAAGAGTGAAAGATTTACATGCTTTTACTGAAATTTCCTTTTTCTGCTCTCTAAACTCTTGTATCCCTCTTCTTATTTTGTTAAGTCTGGGGTTTTCATTTTAACTATCTTATATTTTTAATCTTATTTTAACATTTTCTTATATTCTGTGTTTTATTTTACCTTGTTTTCCCACTGCAAAAAGTAGAAAGGATGGGAGAAAATAGAAGAAAAAAAGAAATTAAGAAAAATCCTAGCATTTGGGCATATATTGAAATTTCAAACTCCTGTTTTTTAGTTGATACAGGATTTAAACGAAAAATCTAGATTGGACATTAGGAAGAAATTTTTCATGGAAAGAGTGGTCAGACACTGGAACAGACTGCCTAGGGAGGGGGTTGAGTCGCCATCCCTGGATGCGTTTAAGTGTCACTTAGATGTGATATTGAGGGATATGGTTTAGGGGTGAACTTGTAGTGTAGGGTTAATGGTTGTAGTGTAGGGTTAATGGTTGGACCTGATGATCCCAAGGGTCTTTTCCAGCCTGAACTATTCTATGATTCTATGATTCTCATTTTAGCAGAGGCAAATTCTTGTTATTAAAATAAAATATTTTGAAAACATCTGATAATAACAATTTATTGGTGTTTAGGGCCCACTGGTAGGTACAAAAGCTCGTGCCTCTTTGCCCTGGGAAGGTCAGGGAGCTCAGGAAAGCTAAAACTTACCAGAAAAATGTAGGATAATCACTCCGTGTTGTGACCCTTCTCTGAGCACTTCCCTTCAAGTCCGCACTCTACCTGTTATCTCGGATACTATTAAGAGGAAGAAAGAGAGCAAACGTGCTTCGGCCAGTGACAGGGTGGTAGAGCAGCCATGCCTGGCGATACCGGATTGCATCCTCCTGCCAAACACAGTCAAATCTCTCTGTCATGTAATTCCAAGCTGGAATTAAATACTGCAAATTCCAGGTCAGGCACTCACTTTTTTTGAAAGCTAAAGTGATCGTTTCCCTATGCCCAGTTTTGATTTTCTGCGCATAAAAGTAATGTGTGTTGTCCAAAACGCTGGTCCACACAAGCTGGGTACGTACCCACAGGTTTTGAAGGTTTCTTTTATAAATCTCACAGAGAACTGTGGCTTCAGGAACCAGACAAAAGTCTGTCCTAAGTCAATGGGAGCCTTGCTTTATGCAGGACTACAGTGCATGGAGGTTAGGTGATCGTTCTTTTTTGCTTTTTACAGAATGATAATCCGTAGCCTTTAGGGAAAAGGATGGGTTTTAGTTGTGAAATAACAGGCAGATAACCAGTTCCTGAGAAAGAAAATAAATTAAAAAAAAGATAAAAAACAACATGCGTGGGGGAGAGGAAATAAATACAAGGAAATCAAAGACCATATACTTAATTTTGAGAGTGAGCAGTGGAAGAACACTCACTCCAATTACGGCCCCTTCCCAGCATGTCCTCAGCTCATCGCCTCCTCCCTCCTAAAGCACAGGACGTTTCTTTCTAATTTGGCACAATGTACAAGAGCGAAAGGCAATATTATTTGCTTTTCCCCTCCTAAATGAACAGAGTTGATTCCTGTTCCACAAGGTGGCAACATCGCTTCAGAGCTCGAAGTGTCCTACAAGGCGCAGAGACCGTCAGAAACTTCATAACTTTTCAGCTATTTCAAATATACTCACTTGGATGGGTCAGAATGAAGCAGGAAGGGGGGGTAGGGGAAACCATTGTTTTCATTTTCACCGTTATGTTTTCTAAACATGTGATTTAAAATTATATCTACCCCGTTTTGTCCATTTTACTGTGCGTACCACCTGTATGATCCCATTTGCGGCAGCTTTTTCCGTACAGCTCAGGACAGGGGATGGCTGGTTTAATAGCCGACAGGTTTTAGCTGAGTGGATGCTCCCGTCTAAAATCAGAGTGACCAAAATAAGAAACAGAACCAGAGCTGAGCCTTGATTTTCAGGATTCATCAGAACCGAAATTATTATTTAACATTTTCCTTCAGAGCCTAACTTTGCTTCTAAGTAATTTTGTAGAAACCAAACTCTCTGCCTCACAGACTGTCCTTTCATAGTTTTCTTCTTGCTCTTCCTGACTTCTGTTTCTTTCCTTAAACAATTATGCAACGGTTCTGCTCTCTTAAACGACATTTCTGCTTTCCACTTATGGCTACGTGGCTATTTCTTCTGTGCAAGTTGAAAGGGAATGAAAGAACCCCACCTTCCTAAAAAACTTAACTCAGCCACTCTGCTTGCCTTGTACAGCAATAAGGACACAAAGGATATTAGAAATAAACCAGTTCAGAAAATAATAAGGATGTTGTGAGGTGCAAGGCTTTTTATTTCCCACTCCGCATGCAGGCTCTGTTATTGTAAAAAGGGTGAATAATTTGGCATGTGCATCTAACATCCTGTCAGGCCTCCTAGATCAGAATGGAAATGCTTTGTGACCATGCTGGGCAACACCAGTAGGTACAGAACAGAGGAATCACGAGCAGGATCTTACCAGCATGAGAGACTTCACCAGGTTATATCTACTTGAGCTGTAGACCCAAGTAATGCTCTTGTAACATTACTGCAGTGCACACTGCCTACTTCATCAGCATCCTTGTCTTCTACAAACTCTTTAATCTCATTGGCTATGTCTACATTAGAGCAGCTCAAGGGTTGTCCCAAGGCTGTGGATACTCCATTCCTGCAGGGCATCTTCACAGCCAGCTTTGGGATATCCGTAGAGTCAAGTGACTGTACTTCACAATCTTGGTGCAAGTTGCATTTCTCCCAACAGCCCTTGCACTGGTGATCAGGAAGACTAAAGAACAGTTTTTGCCCAAAATGCCACAATGCCCTCTGCTACAAAGGCAAATGGGATCGATGCGCAAGCAAAACTCAGGTTGCCTTCAGGCTGCCCTTGAGGGCAACAAGATGTGTGATACTGCAACATACGGATGGTACAAACATCCAAATGTTTGTTTTTAAATGGGTTGTGAGGCCCAGAGATGTTTTAATAGTGGTCATTCAGTCCATTTGTGTCTAAATGACTTACTAGAGAGGGTGACTGGGCTCTTCTTTTCTACAGCCCTGACTTCTCCAAGGAAACCTTGGGCATTGCTCGTGGTTAACAGCAGAGATTCGAGATAGGGTGGTGAATACAAAGCTCCTCCCGTGTTAGCAGCCAAGCAAGCTTTAACTTTTCCTTTCTTCCCTCTCTCCTCCCCCCTTTTCTTTTTCCATTGTAACTCAGAGTGGATTTTTGCAAGATATCCCTGAAATTACTATTACTATGTTGCAATATTAGATCAATGCAGTGGTAACACACACCAGATTGTTATGGCATTCGCAGTTTGATGCCTTCCATACTGTCTTGTGGAATCTAACCTAATACCATGATTAAAATGCCTTTTCCATTTCTCTAAAGAGCACTGCCTGCTGCCATTACATAAACGTCTGCCTATCTAGGGTTTTATACTGGCACCCATCACTGGGGTATTTGAGAATCTAATGAAAAGGACCTCCGCTCATTAAAGGGAGATGAAGGTTCTTGCCAAAGCCTGGGATTAAATTAGAGTCCGTTAGGTTTCTCTTCTCACTGACATCGTTATGAATCAGGAAAAACTCTCCATTCAAGCGAGTTGCATTACAGCAGTGTAAAGCCCGTTTGAGCTCAGAATCAAGCTCTTTCGTTTTAACACCAGCCTACCTCCTTTTTCTCTGGCAACTCTTTCCCACTCAGAAACTCAACTGCTGAAAATAGCAGCCCACACTGTAATATGTCTCTTTCTCATGGGCAAGCACTCAGCTTTCGCAAGTCACACTCAGGTGGGATGGGAGAAGGGATAAAAATACCAAGAGGTTGAAAAAACAGAAAAGGAGTTAGCTGAGATCCCACAGACTCATGTCATAATCTTTGAAAGTGGCAGAAAGTACCCTAGTTGCTGCTAAGAAGGAGAGTGGGTCTTCAGATATTGAGGTCAGGCTTGATGAGGCTCTGAGCAACCTGACCTAGTTAAAGGTGTCCCTGCTCAGTGCAGGGGGGTTGGACTAGATGACCTTTAAAGGTCTCTTCCAGCCCAACACACTCTATGATTCTATGATTCCATGATTGTGTGACCTTTGAGTGACTGCAGTGGCTCATCTCTCGTTGAGAGCTGCAGCCTGGGTCCTGCCCTTCACATTCCTCTCAGGACTCAGAAAAGCAAGACAGAGACATCATCCACACCACCAGATTTCCCAAGCCTCCTCTCCAAGGGGCTGTACTCACATTCAGCTCCATCATGAAGGCAGATATGAGCAGCTAGCAGAGGAGCCTTGATTCACCAGTATCCCCAGGGCTGAGAAAAATCTGCAGTGACATTAAATGTCCAGTGGGAGCTGTGACTCAGCAGTCCAGGTGTGATATGGACATACTGAAAGGGCAGCTTGACACTACCTCTTTTAAGAAGTGAGGTGGTTCCCACCACGGTGAGAACCAAGAATGGGAGAAGGAAGCTGTTCATGACAGGCCAACGAGTCTTAAATCCCTTTCTCACAAATATGAAGCTACTGGCTTCAGTGGGATCCCACAGCACAGTTGGCATTTAACTGTGATGTCTATGTTGGAGGTATAACCCTAAAGTTTTCTCCATCAGTGAAGAAAAAGAAGTACTTCCAAAGGGTGATTTGGGTCTTAGGTGGGAAAAATGGTCTGTCCAGAAGGATTGGATGAATCTGGACCAAAGAGAATAAGCTGCTTGGGGAGCCAAACTGAATTTAATAGAGTTGTCCATTAAAATATGTCTGTGTTTGTCTGTAGATGTTGAAAAAGCCTTTCCAAATGGTTATACTACTGTTACACACAACAGCACAACAGCAACCCTGTGTCCTTTTCATTTTAAGGCTGAAAAAACATCTGATTTTCAGGATTTCCTCTAAGATGTCTGCTGTGTGCTCTTCTGACATTATTAAACCTGATCAGATCTTTTCTTGACCAAGGGCAAATTTCTGGGAGAATTTTCAGTTTGAGGGGTGTCTGTAAATCTCCGAGTGTAACAAGATGGAGCAGGGCACTCCCCTGTTTCAGAAGTCTGTGAACTCTGGAGCAGCACAGAATATGTTTAATCTGTTTTACAGCAAGCTGAAACACTGGGGCTTGTGTACCACTGTTACTTCTAGGCTGAGCAGTCCTCTGTTCTGTGCATGAGCATCCCTGGGATGTGGATGTTAGCACCAATCTCTTTTGTGGAGCCATGTGAAAAGCCATGAGATCCAGTATGAAAACCAGGGATGTGAAAAAAAAAAATCGATTATTGTAATTATTTATTACTATTAGCTATAGAGGGATATTAATACAACTGCATAAAATGAACTAATTTCATTAAATAACTCTGTAAATTCCACACACAAACACTACTATGCCTCCCTCTTTTGTGATAAACAAAAAGGTTTTGTTAATCAGGAGACTTAACAAAATGCTCTCATAACAATAATAATACAAATATCAACGTTAGTAATAATATCGATGATGATGATGATGATAATAACTGTTCATTTGCTTCTAAAATTAAGAAAACCCATAACAATCAATCAGCCAAACTGTCAGTAAATTCTTCTCCCTGATAACTTGTGAGGAAATCTGCTGGATAAAGTCTTAGTGGAATTAAATCCTGGTGCTACCTGTAGTCACTACGGGATGTCAACATCTTGTCCTTACTAATTAAGCACACAGAAGATTGAAGCTATTCTTAGCATCACCTACAAGCTGCATGAAAGCATCTGGACACACCAGAAAGTCAAGGGCAGTGCAAGCCTGCTGTGTCACAAATTCATTGGGCAGTGGAGGAAACTGAGGCAGAGATGAGTTATGCCGTGTAACCACACTGCAAATCCACAGCGCTGCAAATCCACAGTTCTCCAGTACAGCCCTGACAACAGAAGCATCACTCCTCATGCACAGCAGCATTTCCAAGTAAAAGAGAGAGATCAAAAGCAAAAGACAGCCTTTCAGATATTCCATTTCATCTGTAAAGGCAGGCGTAGGAAGACTGAAATGATTAGGTTGGGTTTTTTTTACGTCTTGCCCATTTGATTAACATATGTTTGTCTGTGTTTCAGTATTTTACCACATATTTACGTGAAATCCTTCTGCCTGTTTTTTTCTTGGCCTCTCACATGCTTTCACTCGTGCTAGACAAGTCCAAGAAACCTGCCCACAATGTGCCATCCTCGTCCACAAAACCCTGAACCGTTTCCTACACATCATCAGGCAGCATCCTAGTACATCTTGCTTGTCTCCAAGAGGAGCAGATGCTCCTACTTTAAACAACCTCCAGATAATCCCCAATCTACTCAATGAGTTCAGGAGTGTTAGAAAGCATATACCGCTCAGATCAAAAGTGAACCCAATTACAACCATGCCACTGCCTTTCTTCCCCTTTGGGAAGGTGGAGTGAGTCACAGCAGATGACGTTTGGTTCTTCTGGCTAGCTCTCAGCGTTGCGGTTTCCAGTGATAAATTCAGCCTCTGGGCAATTTACTGAGGAATTACATAGTGTGGTATAGGCGTCCTTCCCCCAGTGTTCAAGCCCCAGGATCTGATGAGGTTCAGTGCAGAGCATTCAGATTTGGTTTCTTTTTAATAACACTTACTGAACGTGAACGGCTTTAATAATCCTCAGCAGTCATTAAAAGCTTTTCATCTTCAAAGTGCTCTACATATGCTAATTAATGCTCACAACCATCCTGCGATGGTATTATTATCCCCATGTGGCAGCAAGGGAAATGGAAGCAATGAGGTTAAGTAATTTGCCTGAGGTCAGAGGGAGCTGATGACGAAGCCACAAGCAGGATGCCTCATCCTCTGCTCCACCACACATCTTCCTCCTACCACAATGTCATCTGGTGCCCAAAGCCCTAGCTTTCCTTTGTCTTATGTGAACATGGGACAGGTATCAAGAAAAGGAGTGAAAAATGACATTTTGCCTTGCATTTCCATGGGCTCTGGCTATGCCACTGAGCCTACACACGTGCCAGCTTACATGCCACTTTACTGATGCACAACTTGACTACAGGAGTTCCAATAAGTAAACAGGGCCAGAGCCCATTGCCCACCACCGAGACCAACTGGGACAGTGTGGCCATACCTTTCCTCCAAGTCTCAGTTTCCTACAGCTCCCAAACACAATGAACATGTCCAAAATATTTAGGAAGACCATCCCCGGCCTGGGCTAACTCCCTGACCACAGCTGGAAATTGCTGGTGGTAATTTTGGGTGAGGCCAAAAAGACAATTACAACAATTTAATGGCACAAACAGCCAAGGTGCAATACTCAGGTCAAGACTTGGTATCACTTGATTTTCTAGTCCAGATTTAGGCCTTGTGACTAAACTACAGCAATGCAGACACCTTGTCTTTAAGAGTTTTCAAAGGCAAATATTATTGTCTCTCAACTGCCACCGTATAGAAGAAAACAAGATCGAGAATTATGATTTACTCAGGATCATGCACTATGCTAGTGCCGCAAACATTAGCATCACTTTAGACCTCTTGCTCAAAATTCAATGCCTTGTTGTTTGGTCAGCTTTGCCCTTCCAAAACATAGACAGCTGGTCATTAACCTAAGCACACTAGCTTTTTTCACAACCAGCCTCTTTACAGTGGGTTCAGCTTCCGAGGATTCACTTTTAGCCCACATGATTAGGAGCTGATGAACTTCTCCTATTCTCTACCCATTCAAATAAACACTGAACTGTGTTTTATTTGAAAAATAAACAAAGGCAGGCTGGACTCAAACCGTGGTAGAAAGGGCCTTAATTCTGTTCTTGGCTGATCTGCCACTCATAGAAGGTTGTACTATGCTTATAGGGAGAAATTACTTATTACTATCAGAATAATAAACTCCTTCCTTTTATGCTTCAAATAAAACTGCAATCTGGTCTGTGCAGAACACATTTCCCACTCCTCCTCCTCATTCTCTTCTTCCTCTACCATGGGCTTCAAACACAGAATCCAGATGCAAGCTATTTTTCCCCCAGCCGAAGGATCTGACTTTTTCTGGCAAGCTGTGCAAGCTGTTGTGTGGGTGGTTTAAAACTTCCCTCTGGGCCTGTCATGTGGTTAGGGCTGTCTGGGTTGCTCTGAACTTCTGGACACCATTTTCCTTTGACTCACCTTTTATTCCAGCAGAAGCTGGGACCGAGTGTGCCTAGCGAACAGCAATACACAGAATTCACTTTGGAGCTGGGGCTTTGACGCTGTTTTGAGCTCAAATCCTTTGGCTGGGCTCGCTAGACAATGCTGTCAGAAGGCAATCCCTGCAAGTAGCTGTCTCCCTGACTTTGCTTTGAGCAGCTTCCTACTCATTTTCTGAGCAGCTATTCCATGAAACTTCATGCTCTGTCATGTGTTACTAGTTAAGGCAGCAGGAAAGTTTATTCTGAGTCTATCAGGAAAGTCTAATCCCAGCCATCAGAGTTGCTGCACTGCCTTTCCTCTGCTGCCAGACTGCCTCTCCTTAGATGATGTGCAAGTAGTGTTTTGCTTCTGCATCTTGAAACATAAGGAGACATGGCCACAGTGTCTCCAGAGCGCTGTGAGTCAGAAAACCGCGCCAGAATTTCCCCCCTTCCCTTCCTTCTTTCTTTCTTTCTTTCTTTTCTTTTCTTTCTTTCTTTCTTTCTTTCTTTCTTTCTTTCTTTCTTTCTTTCTTTCTTTCTTTCTTTCTTTCTTTCTTTCTTTCTTTCTTTCTTTCTTTCTTTCTTTCTTTCTTTCTTTCTTTCTCTTTCTTTCTTTCTCTCTTTCTTTCTTTCTCTCTTTCTTTCTCTCTTTCTTTCTCTCTTTCTTTCTCTCTTTCTTTCTCTCTTTCTTTCTCTTTCTTTCTCTCTTTCTTTCTCTCTTTCTTTCTCTCTTTCTTTCTCTCTTTCTTTCTCTCTTTCTCTCTTTCTCTCTTTCTCTCTTTCTCTCTTTCTTTCTCTCTTTCTTTCTTTCTTTCTCTCTCTTTCTTTCTCTCTCTTTCTTTCTTTCTTTCTTTCTTTCCTTCTTTCTTTCTTTCTTTCTTTCTTTCTTTCTTTCTTTCTTTCTTTCTTTCTTTCTTTCTTTCTTTCTTTCTTTCTTTCTTTCTTTCTTTCTTTCTTTCTTTCTTTCTTTCTTTCTTTCTTTCTTTTTCTTTCTTTCCTTCATTCTTGCTTTTCTTTCCTTCCTTCCTTCCTTCCTTCCTTCTTCCTTCCTTCCTTCCTTCCTTCCTTCCTTCCTTCCTTCCTTCCTTCCTTCTTTCTTTCTTTCTTTCTTTTTGTTTTGTAATTTGAATGAGAATAGTACTTTGCATCTTCCTGGTTAAGACAAGATGTAACTCTGGTAAAGCAGCCACATCTGCCTGAATCTGCAAGCAGCGTGCTCCAAGTTGAGCAAACCACCCCGATCATCTCACATGGACTCCATTTAACATCCACAAACCATAACACTGGGTAGGTCCCCAGCAATATCATTTCATCAAAGACCTCTGAGTGTGTACGGCTTCCTTAGCTGCTGCCTTCCCTGTCACAAAACAATCCTTCCCTCTACAAAATAATCTCTCTACACTCAGGGTCATCTCCTTTTTAAACCTGCTTCTAAAAGTGGGTGAGAATATTTCTGTGTGAGTCACCTTTGCCATTTCCCAAAGAAAAACCACTGGATAACCCAGGAGTGCAACAATGGGATGAATGTCACTACCCAGAGACGGTACCTTGCACCCTGCACCAGGGATGGGAGGTGTGATCCAGCTTAGAGTTGCAAGGGCTCATACATTTTTTATATGTATTGGATCACTGACTCAGCAGTGAAAGTATTGCAGGCAAGTGAAAATAGGCACAGATTGTATTTCATGAAATACCTCTTCCTGACTACGTCCTGCCTCTAAACCCTCACAAACCTCTTTGGAAGTATGCATACGCTATTTTGAGAGCACTTCAAGCCCTCACTTGTTTTTGGTCCAAAACGACCAGAGTTGGTCCTTGCAGTGCTTTCTATAGGGAAAAGACTTTGTTTAAAACCTTGGAACCAGAACCACAAGTGTTATGTACTATCCAGGGAGAAACATCTACCTGAGCCTGCAAGCAGCATGTTTGGATAGGGTGTCCAATCCACACATTTGCAGTTCATTAAGTACACTCTTGCCTGGCAGCCTCACAAAAGAGCTAAGAGAGTCACTGTAAATATGACAATAGTAAAATGTTTAATTCCTTTAAATGGATTAGTCCCTCCATACGGAGACAGCTAATTTTCTGAGAGAGGCTGACAACGTGCACTACAGAAATGAAAGAATCGAATTTACCAGCTCACATGTTCATTATATCATAAAGAAACATTGTAAATACTGGCAAACAGGCCATGACAAGTTAGTCCTGCAACATGCAAGAGCAGGAAAAGTTATTATGCTTTAGAGTATCTCAGAAATCGTGGAGGTCAATTCAGGACATGAAATACAGAAATGAGGAGCTTTGAATCAAGTCATGTTCAAGTGATGTAGATAACTAACCTCAAATCTTTGCCCAGGGCTACTTAACTGGTGCCAAAACCATTTTTTTCCAGAGCTACGAAAACGTTTTGATTAACTTCCCCTGATCTTCAGAAAATACACTGATGTCTACTCTGCCTATCCTTGAACTTTGGGCTTTCAGGAAGATGGTTCTTCCCAGGGTATTTTTATGCAGTTCAGAAGTAAGGTGGGCATCCAAGGGGATTTTTATTTCACTAAAGAGACTCACAGGGTTTGGAGAATATTCAAGCACGCACCTTATATTAAGATTCAACTGCTTGGTGTCCAGTGCTTGTCTCCACTGATTGCACCACTTGGGTGTAAAAGCCCAGGCCAAAGTTTTCAGAAGTAGGTTGCTCAGCAGGGAGCCTGGGTTTGGCTAAGCACACAGCCATTCCCTTCACATCAGCATGACCTGATAGATTGTGAGCGCTTATTTCAGTGCCTTGTTTTGGATTTAGAGGCTTAACTGGAGGCATTCAGGTTTGAAATCTGGCCTCAGCTCCCTCAGTACTTCCATTTCATCACCTATAAAATGGAGGATACCGTTTCCCTGCAGGTGGTTTATAAGGCTTAACTCATTCATGCGTGCAAAGTGTTGAGATACTTGAACGAGCAGCACCGTACCAGAACAATGTCTTATTTTGTGAGCGTAACCTTCAAAACTTTTTACACCCTCTTAGGCCTTCCAATACTTCCTGCTTCCCGCCAGGCTGGGACAACTCCTTTCAGGGCACTTCTGTGCCCTATCCTGGCCGTGGAAACAGCAGGTGGTGAAAGGAACAAAAATGAAAGGAGGTGGGAGGAAAACTTATCCAAATATAGTGGAACCTCAGAAAAAGTTTCAGCCAGGGTGGAGCAAGATTGCAGAGGGTTTTTCTTATTTTCTTTCCTTCTTTTTTTCTTCCTCTCAAGGCTGTGTACCAGGTCCCATCGAGAGGAGTGACATCCCATTCCCCCTTGACCATGTTGCTTTACAACAGGCTTTGGAGCAAGGCGTGCTGCAGGAAAAGTCACCGGGGACTGTCACCACCTCTCAGAGCACAGGAGAAGTGGGGCTGCAGAGCTGCTGAGATGATTTTGTGCCTCTGCTCCCTCCCACAGGAACCGGAGGCGAGGGGAAGAGGGATGTAGCGGCTGAGGCCCTCCTGCTGCAAGTCTCTCTGGCTGTTTCAAAGCTGTGCTAGCTGGTGGAGGGCTGAAACAGGCAAAGGACAGATGGCGAATGTGAAAGGCACAAATGTGGTTTCAATCTGGTTCCTCCTTTTTCGCTCGTCTTTACTGAAAGCTTCTGGGGTGCAACAGCAGCATCCCCCAAATGCCTCCCCTTGCCCAGACAACTTCTGCTCCTTCTCCTCTCTTGAACAATGTACGAGCGAGTCTGGAGCAGGAGACAGTGAGCGAGTATAAGTACTTTCCCTCTCCCCCCTTCCCAGCCCTGACATAATAACAAACAGCTCTCCAAAAAGCACTTAAATTTACGAACAGTTTATAAATTCACCGACGTTGATTTATGGATGTTGGCTTGACCCAATATTAGACACTTTGGTTTCTTTTCTGTTTTCAAAGTGCTGCTGTTATGGCTTGGGTTCTGAGTGCCGTCACACACCAAAAACAGCCTCCAGGTCCTCCCCGTGGGCTTCGCTTTGCCCACAAGGAGAGGCTGAAGCTGAGGCTGGGCTCCCACTCTTTGAGGGGTGGCTCTTCCCCTTGCTCGGCAGGAAAACTTCCAGCTGGTTAGCCAGCTGTGATGACAGGCTTTCTAGGCAGCTTCGTTTCAGCTTCCTTGTCTGCAGGAATGGTGGCTGCAACACGGGGTGTGAGGAGGTGCCTGTGCCCGTGTGTGTGGTATTCCCTGCCTGCAAGACTCTGGTACGAGCACTGAGTTAACCAGAGAAAGGAAAAAAAAAAACCAAAAGCCCCAAACCATGCCTGCAGCCAATGATAATTGGCTAAAAGAAATACAAATGAGCAAATCTGAACTGCAGGAATGTCAGAATTCCACCCTGAAAAATCGCCAAGTTGATGTGTCCAGGTTTGCCATCCTACGGCCACCCAGGGTGAAGAGAAAAGCCCACATGCAAACCATGCTGGCAGGTGAGATGGGGGCTGGGGATAACAGTTTTCCACGCTGTGGAACTTCACGGTCATGTCTGGAAACCCCAAATTTGTGGTAACATACAGAGCTGTGGGCTTTGATGGGAGCCATGAGAGCCTGGCTGGGGGACTGCAACGCGTCAAAAAGCAACCGTGACCATTTCCTTCCCACTCCCCCCACATACGCGCGCCCACACAAATAAAAGATACATTATCTGCCAATTTGCTCTATTTCTGCCTCTGGGTAAGTCACCCAAGTATCTCCAGGTGTGAAAACAAAAGAAGTGATGGGTCAGCTTGCATCCTGATCTCAGAGCTACTGAATCAGTAGAGAGAATTGAGCCCTTTGAAAAGAAGACACTGGGCTTGCAGGAAATCCTAATGCTGAATAAACAGCCTGCTGGCATCAGGTAAAGCGATAGTGATCCCTCACATAAATAGGCATTTGCTAAAATAATATCACCTCGAGAATCATCCCCTCATTCAGCCACCAACAGACACTTTGCCACTGAGAAGATCTGATGGAGTTACTTGGAGAGGTAATGCTGTAACATCTCATACTTTTATCTTTGGGTAAAATGTCCATATTAATGCATTTTGATTTTTTTTTCTCATACTGATTTTCTACAACAGATTTTCACTAATAGTTATTATTCTAAATACATAAACTCTGGGGTTTGCCATTAAAATAAAATTTTACCATCAAAATAATGTTTTACTATCAAAATAAAATTCAGAAACCTAAGTTCTTCTTTGAAAAATACATCGTTTTTTACAAATGGAAAGGAAGTAAGAATTCTTTTCTTTTTTGTTTTGCTTTTAATGAGACGAAAGACCAGTTCTCATTAGATCTTCTATATTTTAGGGACCCTTTTTTCCTTGATAAAAAAAAATCTACTGGGGAAACAACATTTAAGAACACTTGATAAGCTGGACCTGTACAGGCATGAGCTGTTCGCAGGCAACTCTGCTCCTGCATAGTCCTTCTCTGTTGCTAATCTAGCCCTAGCCGTGCTGTAAAGACAGTCTGCCATCATTCTGTGGTTTTGTAACCGTTAACAAACTAGAGAGTAGGCACCGACCACCCAATGCATTTTAACTTGTGATTTAATATAGGAGCTGAACTCCAGGCCACAGTTTCCTCAAGAGTCAACAGGCTTGAAACCTTCACATCCATGGGCTTTGCCAACCAGAATTTAAATCAAATATCATCCAACCCACCTCAGGAACAGAATGATGGATCTGTGGCCAAGACAGCGGACTGGGATCCAAGAGACCTGGAGGTTAAATCCAAATGCGTCGGCTCCTTCAGACTAAATTTTAGACCTGCTTGAGCCTTGAGGAAACCACCCATTGGGAAGACCAGTCCTGCCTTAACATTTATTCAGTGTGAGGAAGACTCTCTAACGGAGCAGTATCCAACTCAGTGCTCTCTGGAGATCCAGCAGACCCAAAGCACAGAGACGCAGATACCAGCAGGCAGGGGCAGAGGGGATCACCTCAACACTTATTCAGGTGGTGTGCACCCGTGTGCCTTCCAGAAGGAAAAAGAAACCCCAAATCCTTGTGAAAAAGTGCACGTAAAATAAATTACAGCAGCTTCCATTCCTAATTGAAATAACTCAGCTCTTCTTTTCGTGTGTGCCTGTGTTTAAAGAGAAACCTGAAAGGCACAAGTTCACATTATGGACTAATAGCCTGGAAAATTTCAGTTTAAAAAACAAAGCTGGCTTTGAGTTACACAGGAGAGGCCTGAAAAAAAAGCATCTGAAACCACTAACTTCTATTTTTTCCTGCACTTTTTACAACGTAATATGGCTGAACGGATTTTATTTTATTTTATTTTATTTTAAAAACTTGCTTTAAAAAAATAATCAACACAGAAATCCTCTCTCTGGCCTTCATGTGCCAAGTTTCAGCCCAGGGCAAATTTTTTACAGCTGAATTATACGCCCTGAAATATAAGGGGCTTATAATGACAACATTGAGAGTCCCCTAACTATAGTGGTATGAATGGGGAGGGAGGTATAATAAGAATGGTCCATAGTGTGTAGCAGCAGCAATAAGTGAAGGAGCCCTTACTCAGCATGAGGAATTCTATATATCTTGGAAGGCTTTCATGAATCTAAACATTATTGCTAAGAAAGGAATAAACAGTTTGAACTGCTGTTGCCATTCATCCAGCGCTCACACACTGAGGAATACACAGGGTTGTTCTCTTAAAGCTGGAGTGAAATATTCCAGACATAACTCTTTCTTACTTTGGGGCTGGAGAGGATTTTGAGCCGCTGTTTGAAGGCAAGCTGGAGAAACACTCTTGCTGTGGGAGATTTTTTTTTTTCTTTTATTTTTATAACAATGATGATAATTGACTGTGTGCCTACAGCTCTCAGAGCTGAGCTCACGCTCACCAGTGTGAGCTGCGTTGGCCGGGGACACAAACGATCATTATTGGCTGGGAGTGGTATCTGTAGGTGAGGTGAGACCAAAATAAGGTTAACAAAATGACTGCTCACTCTGGGTGATTCAGTCTTGAAGCTGGACCAAATCTGGAAGGCCAGAAAAGGCATGGAAAACGGTGTCATTTCTAAAACTGCTACTTCTAAAATCAGATCATCCACCAAGCTGGAGGCAGAAGCAGGATTTAGGCAGCCACAGGAACCAGCATGCCTATGCCATCAGAGCCTGGGCACCTTCTCACAAACTGAGATCAAATGCCAACATTTCCACAGGGAGCAAATCCCTTCTCTGCACTATTATTTCCCCTTCTCCCCTCTAAATACACCAGGTCAACCCAAGGGATTGGGGTTTGTTATTCCATAAATCCTTCATTTTAATTTCAACCCATTTATGTATGACCAGGCACACATAATCACACTGATAAACAGCTCTGCCTACTCATCTCCCCACTGTGTTTTTATTTCCTGTTACTTCACCTTTGCTATATGAAGAATCACATCAACATCAATAACCGAAATTTGCCATTTTCTAAAAGGAAAATTCTACTGAAAATATTTCAAATAGCTCAGTGCCTCTGTCTTTGACCAAAGGACACATCTTTAGCACATGATTCTCATCTCAAAGTGGGCATCTAAAACCAGCTGGAGGAATCATGTGTTGAAAATGCACTTCCATTACTACTAATTTCGGTAGAGTCTATGCATTACTAGCTCAGCTCTATATGTCTGTGTTGTAGCCACCTAACATTAAATAAGAAAATTTCCACTCCAAAATGCCATACTATGGTGCCCATACCCCAACACTGCTGCTAGCTTTCCCCTCTCCCTGATTAAAAGCCACAATTATCAGTAACTGCTGGGTCAAATGACCGACATGATTTTCATATATTCATACCACTATGATACAATTTCAGAGCTGTCAAGCCTGTAATGCAGATTAAACTTGTGTGTGTTAGCACAGAAATTAAGATTACATAAATTTCCAGTGTCTCTACCATACTTTTTTCTGTATTAGTTAATAAACCATTTATTTTTAATTACTTTTGCCGTAAATCAAGCCCACAAGCACATATTGAACTTGCAAACAGGAATTTTAAGAGAGAAAGTAGTTCATGGTCTTAAATTCACACTACTCAAGTAAACCCAGTCTTTAATCTCTGGAACCCATCTTGGACAAACGTTTCTAGAGCAAGTGTCAGGTTTCTGGCAGTAAATTTGGAATAACAAACAAAAACCTCAGGTGAAGAAACTTTCTAAGTCCCAAAACTGCATGAGTTACAAAGTTAATGTTATTAAGAAGAATTCCTGAGCATGATATTTTTTCCATACCTGTGAAAGGACTAAAGTCTAATGAGTTTGCAAAAGGTTTGGACATGGAAATTAGTAAGAATTACACATGTGTATAATCCTAAAAGTTTGCACATGGAAATTAGCTAAAATGACATATGTGAATAATCCTAAAAGTAATTTCCTTGAAAGAGCCGTGAAAAGTAGCCAAGTATTTCGTTCTTAAGTTTGACATTTAACAAGGCACTGGAAACCTAAAAATCAGCACATGTCTCTTGAAAGATTTGGGTTTTACTTGGTGTCTTGTACCTCCCCACAAAACTGTTAAAAGCAAACAAGACTGGAGGGGGAGGGGGGAAGATTTATTATGCACTATTGAAGTCTTTTCCTTTTTCACAGAATCACAGAATCACAGAATGTTAGAGGTTGGAAGGGACCTCAAAGATCATCTAGTCCATTTTTATTTCATATAAACAAGTATCTTCTTTTTTTCATACAGCAACATGGAGGGCTATCCATCCATTACAGTCCACTGTAAAGTTATGTTGATATAAATCAGATAGGTGGCTACGAAATTACGCTGTAACACTAATCTTGTAAAAGTGTGCCATAGAGTTGATCTTGGGAACTTCTAGTGGTAGAAATTTTCGGTTGAGATTTATAGTTTTAATTAAAAATATGTCAATTTCCCTTCTACATTAAGTGGCAGGGGATGTACCTGCTTTGACAAGATGTTCCAGCTTGTATATAAAACAAAAGCATTATCACAGTTTTCCAACAGGGACAAAATATTTTGCCTGAACGTCTGAAAAAAATCTTAAAGAGATATTTTGGAGGGAAAGGAAAACATTGTGAATGAAACCCTGCAAAATGCTTAGAAAGATGTTGTGAACAGCAACCTGTCCATGTAAAGTCAAATGTCTTTTTGGAAGCTCAAGTGGAGATCTCCTTTGGCTGAAGGGACAGTTGAGCTTCCATGTCTGCAGAGCAAGAACTGCCCCAAATCTCTCACAGTTTTCTCTATATTACTTTGTACTGCAATCTAAGGAGTCCCTATCGCAATAATTTCTTAAAGTTGGTGCCCAGGTCTTCCACAGGCCTCTCCGAGGGAAAGATACTCTGCAACCACCTTACAGGAGGACAGATCAAAGCAGATCAAAGCAGATCAAAGTCAGCTTTAACTCATCCATCGCAACAGAATTGAAAATAACAGGTTAAGTATAAATAACTGAGAGTGTTAACAATGAAAAGGCATTTTGCTAAAAGCTGTCCATTGGACCTTTGTGTCACAAACCCCGCCATTTAGGTTTATCCACCCTGTCCCACATTTCACATGGTGCCAAACATGCAGTCCCTAAAAATCATGTCTTCTCCAAGCTGCTACAAGTTAAGGACGCGAAGGTACTGATCTTTTTTTACAGTCTTGGCCTCATTCTGTAGCATTGCATGTCCACAGTAGCTCACAGGAGCTACTCAATTTTGTTCAGCTCCTTTTTTTACCTAGGGACTTTGACTAGTCTCCTTCCTCTCCTTCACATGAAAAGTGATTTTCCTAACGACACAGGCTAGACAGATGACAGATTGTCAGGACACATAGCACATGTTTTCTTTAAGTGAGCTTTTTATTTGTTATTTTAAGGCTATTTCCAGATCCCTGACACTTATTCCAAAAACTCAGGTAAACCAAGACGGAGCTCAGAAACTGAAGTTATTCTTAGACTAATCAGCCAGTGATCTAAATCCACAACACTAATCTCATAATTTTGGCATCACGACGCTTAACCGGTCACATCTGGATAAGGTACTTCATGCTAACAGCCATATTTAGCCCCACTGTTTTCAGCCTGTTTACTCTGAAAGGTACAACATTCAGGCTGTTTTATTTTGAGCTTACATTAGTGAGACCTACTTGGGTGGAGAGAAGGAGAATAATGACACTCAACAAGATGGGGAGTCATAGCTGCCCTTAGAGCACACAGCTCCATACTCTTTTGTAGCTCCATTCTATTTTGCAGGATTTCATAGACTACGCTTGTCTCTCACAACCTCTTACACTCTTGCAATGAGGTGTTGAAAGACATGACTAATAGCCAACAGCCTCTCTTGGGTTCTCGGGGTCAGCAGAGATGTGCATGACAGTGTCACCAGTGGTGTCCCATGGCAGAAGAAAGCAAGCTCCTTCCTTTTGATCGCACCCACCAAAGACCCTAAAAGAAACCCCTTTATACCGCCCGCTCTGTTCTTTCAACACATCATCTTGATGGAAAACATTATTACTATTATTGTTACCATTACAGTAGAGCAAGAAGGCTACCCCAAGACCAGGTCCCAGTTGGGTTAAATGCTGTGCAAACAAACACGTGGTACATTCATGCTCTAAGCAACACAAGAGACAAAGGCAATATTATTAACATGACCATGAATTGAGGCACATTGAGATTATCCAACTTGCCCAAGGTCACACAGGAAGTAAGTGGCAGAGCTGGAAATTGAACCCAGATTTCTTGAATTGCAGGCCAGGATTTTAACCACAAGGCCATCTTTCGTCTCTCTCTTTTTTTTTTCTTTTTTTTTTTCTCCCTCCAATCTTTCTATTTTAGCACACTTTTGAAAAAAATTACTCTTAAAAATCCATTCGGCAATACTTTAGGTATGCTGTGGCCTCCACAACCATATTTAGCTCAATTATAGGCTAAAAGGAACTCTTGCAAATTATGTGCAAATAGATATGTCTTTATGTAAATCCGTGTTCTTGGAACATAAATCTACAGCCAAAAAAACACAAAAGTTTAAGCCAGAGAGGAATTAAAGTCCAAATTTTCTCATCTTCGAAGGCTGGTAACTGAAGTACGGCACTCCCCAGCTGAAGAAAGGAGAATACAGAGGAGATGCCTGGGGAGTAGTTCTGCCAGCTCTAATAAACCTATGATTTCACCTATAGAAATGTGAAGGTAACAGACACTTGGTCATTGTTTTATAGGATTCTGTCACATATATGACTGGGTTTTTATAAATGCATATTTTCTAAACCAGTCGCTCTACTAGAAGCACGAGAATACTGAAAATCAGGCAAGTTTCTGATAGTGCAATAGCCCCACAGCAGGTACTGGAACCTAAACATAAGGAGGTAATTTGGTGTTTGGGCAGGGACGTTGTACAAGCTGAACCATCTGGGGAGATTGTCTCTCTACTGAAAAAAATGTACAGGCAGAGCAAGAATCGTCTCTTCCAGGTGTGTCAAGTTCCTGGTCACTCCCAGACCAACATATGGCAGCTTCTTTGCTCCTGTAGTGCCAGACACAAGCCAGGAGACAAGCTACCACACTGCTCAGCACAAACGCAAGAAGTGGGGCCAGATTAAGCTTATTCACCAGGACACACAAATGAGTTCTCCAGTTCTCATGACTAGGACATGATAGCTCACATGAAAGAAAAGAGAGATGGGTTTGGGGCTCCTACTGCCAAGGGGAGAATGCTCACTCTGAGTTGCACACTCAACGCACAATTTTGCCTTGGCTGCAGTCCTACCTTGGATCTGCAACTCTGGGCACCGCAACACTTTTGTGTAGGCAGTCGTTTACAAAGTTAAATTTGGGCACAGCAACCCTAATTTTTCTCAAGGAAAGTCTTACAAATTTTGTCATGAACTTGATTAAATAGAATCATAGAATTGTCAGGGTTGGAAGGGACCTTAAAGATAACTTAGTTCCAACGCCCCTGCCATGGGCAGGGACATCCCCCACTAGATCAGGCTGCTCAGAGCCCCATCCAGCCTGGCCTTAAAAACTTCCAGGGATGGGGCTTCCAGCCCCTCTCTGGGCAACCTGTGCCAGTGTCTCACCACCCTCCCGGGGAAGAACTTCTTCCTGAAGTCTTCATGTCTGAACCACTGCCTCAGCAGCATTAGATTTACTAGCTGAGGAAGTGTGGTCTGGATGATTGGGTAGTGAGGTGGGTCGCTAATTAGTGAAGGGAAGAAGTCAGAGAGTTGTAGTCAATGGGGCAGAGTCTAGCTGGAGGCCTGTGTCTAGTGGGGTCCCTCAGGGGTCAATGCTGAGGCCAGTGCTTTTCAATATATTCATCAATGACCTGGACAAGGGATTAGAGAGCACTGTCAGCAAGTTTGTTGACGACACAAAACTGGGAGGAGTGGTTGACACACCAGCAGGCTATGCTGCCATTCAGAGAGACCTGGACAGGCTGGAGGGCTGGGTGGGGAGAAATCTGATGAAGTTCAACAAGGGCAAGTTTTGCACCTGGGAAAGAATAACCCCATATGCCAGTGTAGGTTGGGGGCTGACCTGCTGGAGAGCAGCGTAGGAGAAAGGGACCTGGGGGTTCTGGTGGGCAGCAGGATGACCATGAGCCAGCAATGTGCCCTCGTGGCCAAGAAGGCCAATGGCATCCTGGGGTGTGTTAAAAGGGGAGTAGCAAGTAGGTTGAGAGAGGTCCTCCTGCCCCTCTACTCTGCCCTGGTGAGGCCACATCTGGAACATTGTGCCCAGTTCTGGGCCCCTCAGCTCAAGAGAGGCAGGGAACTGCTTGAGAGAGTCCAACGCAGAGTCACAGAGATGATGAAGGGAGTGGAGCATCTCCCTTATGAGGAAAGGCTGAAGGAGCTGGGTCTCTTTAGCTTGGAGAAGAGGAGGCTGAGGGGTGACCTCATAAATGTTTACAAATAAGTCAAGGGGGAGTGTCAGGAGGACGGAGCCAGGCTCTTTTCAGTGATGTCCAATGACAGGACAAGGGGAAATGGGTTCAAGCTGGAATATAGGAGGTTCCACAAAAATATTAGGAAAAACATTTTCACTGTGAGGGTGCCGGAGCCCTGGCACAGGCTGCCCAGGGGGGTGTGGAGTCTCCTTCTCTGGAAACATTCAAAACCTGCCTGGACGCGTTCCTGTGTGACCTACTGTAAGTGATCCTGCTCTGGCAGGGGTGCTGGACTAGGCGATCTTTTGAGATCCTTTCCAGCCCCTAATGTTCTGTGATTCTGTGAAAGTTTTCCAAGACTATATTCAAACTCCACATCTACTCAAATCCTCAAGCTTTGAGTGCAAAGGCTGGGACCCATAGTCCAAATGCTGGTCACCCTCAGGCTTTCATTCATTTGTCTAAACACAGCTGGATATGTTTGAGGTAACACCAGAGGTAACGGGAGAAGAAGGAAACCATGAGATTAAATGGAGTATCTAGTAGGTAGAAGACAAATACGGAAGGGCCAATAGCTCATCCCCTGCTCAGGGAACTTTTAATGATAGACCTGTACTTGAATACACATATGATTTTCTGGAGCATGTTGGAAACTAGATTATGAGAGGGTGAATCAGGTTGGGAGCTGGGGGGGCAACTTTATTTCAGGACCACTTGTTGGAGCCAACACCAGTGGCAGTGGAGGATCAGTGCCCACATAGGCTATGGGACAGATACACAATTACCAGCTTTCCTGGTTACACAGCCAGTTCAACTGAGCATCAGAAACCATATTTCCAAGGGGAGAACAACAAGTTATTCTGTGCATGGTCCAAGTGGCACCGGCAAAAAGGACCAAGTAAGCCATAGCCAGTTCTCTTCACAATAGGCATCACTCAGGAATGGCATAAATGACTTCAGTATAGCAATTCAGACCTGTAAGGTGGTAACCACTGGGAGTACTTGGCCTCTAGAGGCCATGGAGTTTAATTTCAGACTAATCCAGCAGTAGGCAGAAGCATCAGCTGAGCTGGCCCAGGACTTCCACCAGAACTGGCGGAACTTGCTATAACTCATTCCTTCTGGGCTCTATTTTAAAGTGCCATCTGGGACCATGCTGCTAAGCTGTCCTCTGAACAACACCACTGTTAATAATAATAACAATATTCAGGTCTTACATAGTATTTTTCACCTTCAGATCTCAAAGTGATTTACTATGGAAGGCTTTGGAGGGTTTTAAGTGTAGATTATACAGACATCTGTCAGGAATAAACCAGATTTCCTGACCCTGCCACAAGGCAGAAGACTAGTTCCATGCTCTTTCTAGGCCAGAATTTCTGTGATTACCTTAATTTTGTGCAAAGAGAACTTTGACTCATGGAGTGGCAAGGTGACCTCGGTGGATCACACAGCTACAGCTTTGAAGCCCCCATGGCACCCCAAGACATTACAAATAGTAAAAAAAAATAATCAAAACTCTTCCCATCCTAACGTTGTAACCAGCAGTCGTGGGTGGTCTCTGTGGAAATGCACCAATATACCTCAGATTCGGTGATAATATAAAATGTTACACAGCTGTCATTTCCAATGGTAGGAAGTGATACGTTGTGTTGAACCCTTGGAGAAGGCCATAAGTCAATGCCAAAGGTAAGATTCACCCTTCAAGATGGGGATGCGTAGCCCTCCATCTCCCTCCACTGACAAAGTAGAGTTGGAGTAAGTAACTAGACACTTACTTTACTTTTTGGTTGCTGATGTCAGGTGAGTGAGATTGTAGCCAGCGTGGAAAGAGAGAGCAGGATATTCTCACGGCTTCTTTGCAGAGAGTTCCAATGAGCACACACATCTCTAAGGGATCGTTTCAAAGTCAGGTTTAAATGACTTTGAAACAACGCTCTGTCTAGAGCCTCATAAATGTCAGGACAGACCAAAACTGCTGTCTCAGTAATTAATTAGCAGAAGAATCTAAAAAATGCACCTTGGCAATGGCAGAGTGGAGAGTGCCACAGCAGCCTATGCATTGCTTGTGATGATTTTGTCACAGTGACACCCTGCTGGCCTTCAGCTGCAACTGGGATGAAAGAACCAGATCTTAGTGCACTCCAGAAAACTACACCTTCCATATGAGGGGCAGGTGGGCTGACCTTTAGCTGCTGAAAAAAGGCCCCAGGGATTCCCTAAATGCATGACAGTGAAGAGGTCAGTGCTGGATATTAGAGCTCGTAGTACCGTGTTGCAGTTTTGCTTTCCTTTTTTTGTAACCAAGAACTTTACTCTTTTGCTGAACTACCACAAAACTTGAATCTGGTTTATCGGGTGTGTGAAGTGGTCTGAAGTACAGGACACAGTCACTGAGCCTCCTTCGGAGCAAGAGATCCAAGCACATTGGAGATGCAAACCTGCTCCGTGGAGACTCTGCAATGCGAAATACATTTAATGGCCCCCAGGGACTGGTATTTCTTTGCAAACATCAGTCTAAGAAGTAAAATCAGCAAGTGCCAAGAAAAAGAGGAGCCATCCTCAAGCCAGGCACGACCTTGTGTTATTTTGCAAGGGACACAGAAAAGTGAAGAAAAATGAGAACATTCTGAACCACAGGAATAAACTCTTCATTGTCACAGTTTACGGCTGGAGTTTAGTCGTCATAAATGTACTTTCATACCTGTATTCATAGAGCACCTAAAAGGCCCCTGGGACAGGCAAAGAGCAGCACAGAACTTAACTGAACAGCTGCTCCACACAGATGTTACAATTTTAAGAATTATTTTATGAAATGGAGATAAGTATGTTAAATTATTTTTTTCCTTATGTGCATTTTTCTTAACTTTTAAATAATAATTCAAATTTGTTATGGGTTTTTGTTTTCTTGTTTTCTCATTAAGAAAAATGTAAAACCAAGAAACATCAACCTACTCCATTCTGCAGACACTTCTAGTTTTGGAAAAGTTTTTGATAAAATTATTCAGTGCTCAGTAAATATTAGGTTTGGTGCCGTTTTCTCCCAGAGACAACACTCATTTGTGACCCACCTTTTGTGGCAATCACATTTTGATGGAAAAATTTGTTTGACCACCTGCAGAAATCAAATCTGTTGAACAGTATATCATTTAGGAGTCGGATAAGATAAGTTCCATGGACTGATTTTTAGTTTCTCATGTTTCAGAGTGAGGCAGGGATCCAGGTTCCACCATGCCAGCACAGCCACAGCGTTGGACCCTTATCAAAGCAGTTGCCTTTGGGGCTCTCACAAGATCAGGATTGTATTCAGTGAGAGCTCCCCATCTTTGGAGGGAGCAGCAATGCCACAGGAACAGTCTCATTTCAGCATCCACCCCAAGGAAAACGAGGAATTTGGAGGGACATAAGGGTTTTAAGAAACAGCAAACATCAAAGTGGTCCTGGTTTTCCCCACAGATACAGGAAAAAAATGTTCAGGCATAGTTTCAAAAATTAAAAAAAAATAAATTAAAAATCCACGTGAACTTGTTCACTCATCACCCTGAATAAAAAAGGGCAAACTCTTTCCGTTCCATGAAACTATTCTTGGCCACTGCGAGCTAAAAAGCAGGGAAGGCAGTTTAAAGGGGGCAAATACAATTAATGTTCCCGCCTTTACCATATTTCTGGGCCCAGGGGACAAATCAGGAAACTTTATGTCAGCAGGAATGTGAACAATAAAGGCAAAGTGGGTTGCATGTTAGAAAACCATTTCACTCCCTTCTTATATTTTTTTTTTATTTTATTTTTTTGCCCAGCAGTATGATGTGTTAACAATTTTGTTGGTTTAACAGTTCACACTTCCAGCACATTTATCCATTGGCACATGGGGGTTTTATGCATTTAACAGTTTTCTTCATTAAAGTGGGTTCCACTGTGTCTTAAAAATTGTTTTCCTTAGACTGCGTGTTTGTTATTTTATATGGTGTGACTGAAAAGCAGGCCAAAATTTTGGCCTTGGAAAATGCACACTGCAGAGCAGAGCCCAGTGCAGGCAGCAGGATTAGCCTCCCTCAAAGCCCAGCACATATTCTTTTTAAGCACTGCTGATTGCACTTTGAAGCTTTCTCCCCTAATTGCTGGGAGATTCTTAATTTGTCCTGAGCTTGGGAAAACGAATTGCAGATGTACGTGCCACAACCAAAACCCCCTCTGCGCAGGGTTTTTTTCAGGCTGCCGTCGAGATGGCCTTCATCCCCTTCCTCAGCGCCCTCGAACCACCTGTTTTTTACAAGAACAGTGCCAGCATTTTAATTTTTTTTTTTTAAATTTATTTTGAAGGAAGAGCAGGGGCTGGGGGAAGGGAGAGGGTGGCTGTTATTTCTACAGAAGCAGGACTGGTTCTTAGAGGCATAGGAGACACCCAGGTGTTTTCACAGTGAGCCCCGTGCAGGGCCCTTTTGGAACCCAACTCGGTTCCTGTTTGCCAAACTACACTTTCAAGAGGTGTCAGATATCGAGAACCTGTTTCCAATGCCAAGCCAAGCAACGGAGGGGAAAAAAAAAAACCCCAAGGGGAGGGAGGGAGGAGGAGAGAAGGGGGACATGGGGAAAAAGGAAAAGGGGTAAATATTCCTCCTCGAAGAAAAAGGTAGTTGTTCCAACTTGGCTGTTTCTTTTTAAAATAATTAGTTAAGCAGCGCATAAAAACAGGTAAGTCTGTTCTGCATTGCTCATAGCCTTGGCAAGCCCCGTCCTTCCCTGTGTTAGAGGAATTTCTGTGAACCACCGCCGCACAGGAGAAGGGAGGGGAATTGTATCACCGTGACCTAAGGCAACCCAGCTTGTAAGGTTAACCATAATTTTTTAAACTAACATGACCTCTGTTAACCCCTCCACTCCAATCTTGCAAAAAGAAAGAAAGGAAGAGAGAGAAACATGTTTACAAAACCACTAGAAGGAGAAAGGTGGGGGGGCAAGAGGCCGAGAGTCTTGTTTGCTCACCCCTCCATCCATCCCTCATTTGCTCCTTTGTCCCTGTGTGTCCCCACCAGTAGCTGGTGCTCGCTGGGTCCCGAGGCAGCATGTCTAGGGACTTTGCTTTCTCTAATGAGTCACAGAATCATAAAATTAAGCCATTCTGGGAAGCCAAAAAAATTTGGTTCCATGTGTGCATTTGGGGCTTTGCAGGAATGTTCATGTCTGGATGTCTGAGTCACATGCTCTCACAGTAAACGTGATACATCCTCTTTTTAATGACACCATTGGCTTTCTTTATTTATTTTGTTCCCCTCTACTCATCCCTCTCTCCTTATTCTGCAGAACGTGGGCCAGTTCCTCCAGCTGGGATGCCAGGTAAACCCACCTCAGGCACCCTTTGCCCTTCCCTCTTCTATAACTGTCTTAAATCAAGTAACCAAAGCCAATGCCAGCACGGCCTCAGGCCAGCTGGAGGTGGCATGGGGCCATGGTATATGGTGTAGTCAGCTTTTGTGTCAACATTTGGATGCTGAGTTCATCTTAACCAGAATGTGCCAAGCTCAAAGGAATCTGAGACTACCTCAGAAAATACATATGCAATACATAGCCCACACAAAGACACTGGCTCAGGGAGGGAAATTTACTTATTCTGGGGTATTAAAGTTTTCCTTATGGGTTACTCCCACCCCCATTCATTTCTCTTCACTAAGGGACAAATGTAGCATGGGGTAAAATGCTGTAGGTACAATATGTAGAGACCCGACCCTATCTCTCACCAGTGCACAAGCTTTTGAATATCTCCCTCCTCTGTGGTCCACAAGTTCATGTTGTAGACACAAACCTCATTTTATGCAGAACTGCAGTTAGGCCATTCTTAAAACATTTTTTCTTTGAAATGGTTCATTCCCTGCTTGAAGAAGCATAAACAAACACTTCTGTTTATATATTTATAATTATTAAGCATGGAAAATCTGCCAATTAGGTAAAGTTAACATACAAAATAAGGAGCGAGAGGCCAGATTTTAAAGTGGTATGAGCTGGCAAAGGTTCAAGACTTCATTGGAAAAATAGGCCTGAACTACCATTCATCTAATGTGTAGTCCAGCCCTCCATCCTGGAATGAGCTCATGTACAATTAATTGTTTATATACTCATATACTTGCAGTCCTGTTTGGATGCAGTGAGCATGGGAAACACCAGATCTACCACACACTGTTCCCCAACAGATGTGCTGAGCTTGTCTTTCCCCAGACCCACTGTTTGCACACTGTTTATACAGTACAGTGTAAAATGGATACTGTAGCTGCCTGTTCTGGGTGGTTGTCCTTCCTAAACAGTCCCTATAGCCCATGAGAAGATAAACACACCAGTGCCAAGGGGCATGTAGATTCAGCACCTGCCCTAAACTTTGCTTTCTGGAAGTAACTCCATCTGCACTAACCATGTGCAGCCCTACGAAGACACTTAAACAATTTAAACGTGTTCTCCAGAGGAAGTTGGGATAGAAGGAGGAGTTTGCCTTGGCTGATGAGGGCTGGGTTAGGGATGAGTTAGGCAATCTGAACATCCATAAATACATGGACCCTGTTGGGATGCACCCACGGGTGCTGAGGGAGCTGGCGGAAGACATTGCTAGGCCACTCTCCATCATCTTTGGGAAGCCATGGGCAACAGGAAAGGTACCTAAGGACTGGAGGAAAGTGAATGTCACTCCAGTCTTCAAAAAGGGCAAGAAGGAGGTCCTGGTTAACAGCAGACTGGTCAGCCTCACCTCCATCCCTGGAGAGGTGATGGAACAACTTATCCTTGGAGCTGTCTCTAGTTATATCAAGGATAAGAGGGTCATTAGGAGCAGTCAGCGTGGTTTTTACAAGGGGAAGTCATGTTTGACCAACCTGATAGCCTTTTACGAGGACATAACCAGGTGGTTGGATGGTGGCCATGCAGTGGATGTGGTCTATCTGGATTTCAGTAAAGCATTTGACACCATCTCCCACAGCATCCTCATAGGTAAACTGAGGAAGTGTGATCTGGATGATTGGGTAGTGAGGTGGACTGTGAACTGGTTAAAGGGAAGAAGTCAGAGAGTTGTGGACAATGGGGCAGAGTCTAGCTAGAGGCCTGTATCTAGTGGAGTCCCTCAGCTAGTAACTACAGTCAGTGACGTAAGAAGGAAAATCACACCTGAAAGCCTGGTTTTCAGCCAAGTGGAAATAGCCTGTAAGTTGTCCTAGATCATATCAGAGTAAAGACTGGCTTTTAGGTGTCATCGCAATACCTTTGAGCTATGAGGACCCTATGAGGGCTTCAAGGAAGGTGAATTGCAAAGGCCTTGTAAATGCCATCACTCTGCCACTTCCGTATGTGCCAAAATGGTCTCGTAATGGCTGGCTGAACTGTCTGAAAGCCACTGTGGCTAGACCCTGAGCACCCAGTTCGGAGAGCATCTTGTCCTTTGTCAGGTCCTGGGCTGTGTCTTGGGAATGGTCTGGGTGAGTAATAGTTGGCTTAAGCCCTGCTGGGACTCAGTGAAAAGGTTCAGGCCTTAATATGGAAGTAACACATCAAGACACAGCTAAAATATCTCCCACTAGACCACCTTGTAATAGTTTCAAGGTCCAGCCTGCTCATCTGTACTTGCGTGTGAGCAACTCTCTTCATTCACCACATGCTTGTGATTTAATTGTCTGATTTCTGGAAGAAAAGAAAACATTGAGAGTCATTTCCTAAACTAAGCAAGGAGGAAGAGAAACTGCTGATGGAGAAGAGTGAAGTCATCTCACATCGAGGACCCCAGTTCCTCTAAAAAGGCATCACTGGCAGATGTATATTTGTGCATCTTTCTATTCCCACCCTTCCTCCATCCTGCTTTTCTGCACTTTAAAGCTGTTCGGAAAATACTGTAAATCTGATTGTTCACAAATATTTAGTGTCTCAGAATTTGAATGAACCTCTGCTGTTTTTACAAATTTGCCTCAAGTTGAAGAAAAATTACCAAATTAGTAACTTTTTTTCTACCTCATTCTGCTAGCTGACATCTAAGATTCATGTACAGTGTTGATTTAAGGTTCCCTTCTGCAGTGGAGAGTTGACTTTAGCATCTTAATTGATGAGCCATAAGGTATGTCTGAGGCTTCTATGTAAAAAGAGAAAAAAGGACTTCAGGCTCTGTTATTCAGGAGAAAAAAAAGCCAGAATACATCAGCATCTATCTGAATATGTCTCCCCAGTCTCCCTTAAAATAAAAGTTCTGGTAATGTAGTTTCGCTTAGTTCCACTCAGATTTGAACTGGGTTTTAATGTTTGGTTTTCGGTTATTCCCAGACAGTACCCATGTTCTCCTACAGTTTGTGGGCTCCATGAGAGCTGGTGACTGAAGGAAGAAAAGTGACGTGCACCAAGCAAGGGGCTGGGAGAGGTGGAAACACAACTGAGTGTCTGATTCCCACTTCTGTGCCACATCCTCTACCACACCATCCTCTGCCTTCTAACTTTCTCCTTAAATTTCTACTTAACTCACGGTCTTGTTTCTTGACATCATCTCTTCAGAAGGTTTTTGCAGACTGAATAGAGAACAGTAAGTGTAAAATTCATTTGGTCTTAGACCTATTGCTGCAATGAAAAAATACCATCTTTTCTTCCTGGCCTGGAACACCTTGAGATTAGATCAGAGTCATATGAGAAATGTGGCAGAAGCTGGGTCACCTTCCCTATCATTCCTTTTTCTACTTTTCTGGCTGATGACTTCAAGGCCTAATGATTTAGGTGAAACATCTAGTATGGACATGAATATGTTGGGATTCTCATGCTTATTTTTCAGGCTCCAAATTGACAAGCAGGGTACTGTAATTTCCTCCAAGCCTTGATTTGCATTGCTACTGCATTTGCATATTTTCTGATTTCTTTTATTCACTAAAAAGACATAAAATAAGCTTTGAGTAACTTGAAATTACCCCAAACATTAACTATTCAAAACTGTAAGAGATTTTCTAGAGCTGCTGACATGATTTTAAATACTTAGTACAATTTAAATTAGCCTCTTGTAATTCCTGCAAAAGCAGGTCACAGATAACAGAAAATGGGCATCTGCAATGCTGGTTTACTTCGAGGCAGGTTTTCTTTGCCTGGATTGCTTCCCTCTCTTCACAGGAACATCATAAAAACTTTAAAATACTTTAATGTTAATGACATATGTGAATACTAGTGTGATGGATGTCACGGAAGGACTACAAGAGTGTGAATTGTTCATTCTCTGACCCTGAAATAAATAAAACCTGATGTTATACATGAGAGGAAACCAATCAGTAGCAGCAGCTGAAGCACACAGAATAATTCAGGGACAATTATATCCATTACAGAGTTATGTTTTCCTCTGTAAAACCAAGCATAGAGCCTTTTACTGACCCCACCAGAGTTTTTCACCCCAGTCCCCCCCAACTTTGCTAGATGGCACTCTTATCTCAACCCCTAGATCTCCACCCCTCTGTATTCCACACAACTTTTCTACATGTCCTGCGAGCCCTCCTTCCAGTTTCTTCCTTCATTACGTTGGAAGGATCCTTCCTATCAGATTAAGGTGAACTGCTGTGAGGTTGCTCCTTTCTCCTGTGCTCCTTGTGATGCCAGGATGGTGAGTGTTTAAAGTATAGTGATTACAAACTTTCAACATTTCCATATGGACTCCATATGGGAGGCGCAACTGGTGAGAAAATCAAGGTCTTCCATTGGTCTGGGCTATGGTCAGAGCAGAAACACCAAGTGCCTCAATCCTAATGAACGCCTATCGAATAGCTGAGCAGCCCCCAAATGAGATTTTCAGAAATGTTTGCCAGACTTAGGCAGATTTTCACCAGAACTGTCAAAGCCAAACTCTGACTTCAGGGCATCCCACTCCTCCCAATCCAAATCTTTGCTCCATAGACCAAGTCTATTAGAGGTTCAACAAAACAGCTGTTTTTTCAAGACAGCAGAACAATATTCTCTGGTATTACTCTAAGAATCATAGAATCACAGAATTATAGAATCATAGAATCATAGAATGTCAGGGGTTGGAAGGGTCCTCGAAAAATAATCTAGTCCAACCACCTGCGGAGCAGGATCACCTAGGGCAGTCACACAAGAATGCATCCAGGCGGGTTTTGAAAGTCTCCAGAGAAGAAGAATAATTTTGGCTAAAATTTTGCAAAGCAGCTCTGCTTGTGGAGAGAAACCGGTGATGCTATGTATGTAACTGAGGGCAATGTGTTGTGTTAGACCATGTCAATCAAAATAAAATTCATTGGCCAATATCTCCATTTGAGTTTGGTTCAGTTCATACTTCGTAAAAGTGGATCATGATCCTTAATTTTGAATCTGAAATTATCCCACAGACACAAGAAAACCGAGGTCAGGTGTCACAGTGGGATATGGAAGATGTCCAGGTCTCTGTGTCCACCTCTATTAAGGAGAACATACTATTTTTCTCCTATTTCATATATGCTTTCTCTTTTGAAATTCTAATTTCAGAAGCAGAAACTGCCTTTATGCAGTGTGTTTCCCTGTGAGTACAGAGAGTTTCCAATCCTCTCTGAGGTCCTAATATGCTGCTGTTAAAGAACTGGGATTAATAAAATTTCCCACTCCATTAAGTGGTGGCAGAAGGAAGCAGCCTCTATGAAAAACTAATAAAAGGCAAGTTCTGATTAATCAGAACGGAACTCCAATTTCTGAAAAAATGCAAAGGAAGGACATTGATCCTCTTGCACAGGAAAGGCAATTGGCAAAACCAAACAATTCCAGCTCACATTCAGCAGAAGCAAAGAAATAAATCTGCATACGCGCTAATGGGATTCCTCTGAGTGAACTTGAGCCCAGCAGTAGCGTATAGGCAGAAGCCTACATCCAAAACCAGAAACCTCTTGGAATCCACAGCTCATCTGGACAGGATTAGAGAAACGCTCCCTGAACATTTAGTGAGTGACATGTCAGGAAAGAATTGAACCAATTTACAGCAGCCCTGGAACGTCGCGAGCACAGTAGCTCTGAAAACAATGGGATAAGAAGGAATTCATTGTCCACTGCAGCATAAAGAAACTATTTCAGGCAACAATATCAGTGACATTAATGACTGCAACACTATCTTTGGGTAGCTCTGAAGTTGCTTTTAAAAACTGGCCCGTGGGTACAATGCTGAAATTGTACCCAACTGGAATTTTTTTCACTGATTCCACAGTTTCAGGGGAAATTAGTCAGATTTGCCTCCGACTTGTTTTTTGGTCACCCTGAAGCAGAACAATGCATAACATGTTGACAGTGAGGTTTGCTGTGGGGAAATTAGGGTTTTCTTTCAATGGGTTAGCTGGAAGGGAAAGGAGAGATAATTGTCAATACAGCTGAGTAATTTGAGTCGAAAAGCTCCTGAAAAAGCCACTTAAATACATTGGGGCCAAGACTTAAATGCTGAGATAGACCAAAGTAGACAGTGCCTGCAAAGCATCATAGAATTTGCTCTCTTTCCAAAGCATAATGCAAGCTCACCGCTCAGATCCTAGCTGAGGGTCTGGAGCAAGTGGTTGGAGGAGCAGGACTGCACAACCTGGTAGAAGAATGCTGTTCTTTCAGTATTTTTCTTTAAGAAATCATCTTCTAATTAAGTAAAAATACACTCATACATGAAAAACAGGCTTTTCTTATTTGTATACAAGGTGTTATTTGGCAGCTGTGTGTAAACTTGAAATAACGAGATTTGACCCCTCTGTCTCCAGGAGAAAAGTAAGCATCCCAGCCTTGATTTTGGAGGAAGCAAACCCCACAGGAGCCACATTATCGGCACTCAGGTCATGTGGGAATGAACGCAGCACAAATGTCTTAAAAAGACAGAGAACAATATCTGAGATGTATTTGATCCCAAGAGGTAAAAAGATATTCCAGATCACATCAAGTGGCCAAGCTGGGGTCTTAAGCCTTCGCCTCCACACTACCGGAGAGGTTACAACCATCCATCCTGATCCCAACTAAAATCTGTCCAAAATTATCTTGGTCCCTGGTATTTTTAGATTGTATGTTCTTACCAAGAAGTCTTGACCTTGAACAGTTACCCTTGGTTTATGTCAAAGCAGGGAAGATCCATCCCCAAAGAGCTTGTTCCTTTAAGCATGTTTTGCTTAGGCTTTGGCCAAGGAGCCAAATGCAGCAAGACCAAGAGTGTAGCATGATAAAGAGAATATCCAGAGTTTTCATAATGGGGACTAGAAGCAACCAGAGATTTTTAAGGAGATAAAACTCATTTAATTAGTAAAATAGGTGAGGGCTTCCACATTTTAGATACCAAAAGGAAAACTGAAGTCAAAGGCAGCACTTTGCATAAGCCTCCACCTAAAAATTGGGACTGGGATCCAGGTACCTGCAATTGCAGTAACAACTTTCCAGACTTGGACCTACCGGGATGCAAAATGTCATAACTAATGCCACGCGAGTTTTCCTCAGACAAAAACAATCCTTACTTATGGAAAGAGGCTCACTCAGACATACTGAGTCATTGTCTGTGTTTTGCTACCTGACAATCTGCACATGGAGTTTTTTAACTATTTCAACAAAACTTTACAGCAAATTAGAGGTCCTAGAGATATTACTTTATTCTAAATTTTTGAAAAAAAAATAAGAGTCTAAGGAAAGACTTCTTTATTCTCCTAAAGAAGAAAAGACTGTATTGTGAGCCCAGCTTTTATAACATACCTGAGTCTCCATGTAGAGAGTGGTAGATACAGATGTGCCAAGAGTGTACGGGCTTCAGCCAGCATTTTTGACTTAGAAGACATCAGATAACTTGCATCCCACACCACTGGTTTGCTGTAGCATGGATTCTCTGATGTCTAAATTAAGATTAGTTCACATGTGTCCTCAGTGCTATGGAGTTTAAAAGTCAATAAACATGAGACACAAACCCTTCAGAAACTAGGCTTGACTAGTGCAGGTACTTGAGGAATGACTAGTCTTAATAAAAATAATTGGTCAAATAGATGATGGCTATTGTTCCTAGAAGGTTTTCAGAAATTCCAAAAAAGATCATCAAGTATAAAGCAGATAGGAACAGTGTCTTCAAATCAAGCAAGATGTGTTTCAATTACTGCACCCTCTGATGGAGGTAAATAAAACAGCTGTCTTACACCTATTGTCCCAAATACCCTTAAAATGTACAAATATGACTATGAAGTCAACATAATTCCACTAAATCACTGTGAGACTTTTAAGATACACATAAGTCTCTGATGAGCCAGATAAAGCAGCCACAGCAAGCACGAAAGATCTTTATAAACACATTACAGCTTTGAGTAATCGCTTCCTCCCTAGCATTGAATAAGAGGTCACCAGATATCCATCGTTTCTCCAATGGAAGAAAGGCAGCCACCTCAGGGCTTAATTATGCATAACATTGTTTGGCAAACAGTTGAAATATTTTGAAGTATAGCGTTTCTGTGCAAAAATTTCAAGAGAGTCCTTTTTATCTTCTTATTCTTTGTAGTCAGCTTAGAACTCGAAGTGGGAAAAACATAACCTTCAGCGGAGACTGCAGGTTTGATATAAATGACTAGTGTAATGGATTATTCGTTACAGTTTTGCTCAGTGCCCACAGACCATCCACAACTGGTGGACAAGCCCTCAGATACACACCGTATGGGGAAGGTATACATCTTGTCAAAAAACCCTACTCTGACATTGATGTTGACTGGGAGATTTAGTTTCCCAATTACTAGTACATCCTTTAGTATCTCAGTCCCAATATGTCTTCATCTGACCAGGCTCTGCAATGCTTAGCTTGCAATATGTGTTTTTCACCCCAAAAACGTCACTCCGGAGATGGTCTCATCTTGGGACTTTCCATGTATCCTCCGCTCTAAGATTCACATGAGCAACTGTTTGTTTTAAGATGAATCATGTCATGTTTTTATGGTTTCTGACATTTAAAAATATTTTGTTTCCTCCTAGCAATGAAGTCAGCCACTTACTATTATTAAACATCGTGCTGTGTTATTTCCCTTTTTGGGTGACGATTTCAGCGGAGCCCTTACAGAATCCAGTTTGACACTCACAGATCTTACATAGATGCTACTGGTACGTCTCCTGTTTGTGACATCCCTCGTTACCAGCTGCAGCTGAAAGTCTATGTTAATATGTTGGACTTACTTGTCCTCTCCAGCTGATTCCAGCCTTGTGGTTTATGGGTTGCCTTTGTGGTTTGCTAAAGGTCAGGCCCTGGATGGCTCTAAATTTTCTTAAGTGGAATTCAAACACCACAGATGAGTATGTGTTCAAAGTAGCTGTCTTGGGTGGTATGGATTCAGATTTGATTGTGCTCAGGATTGATTCCTCTCCCCTTCTTTGGGGTAATGATCATTCAAAGGTCTCACTACCACTCAGTGCACCGCCCAGCTACCGTCCTTTGTTCAGATCCCGTCTCTGAAATTTCAGCTCACGCTAGACCCCAAGTTGCATTTTGAACTGCGCATCCCCCACCCCCACCACTTCCCCAAGCTGATGCCAAGACGCTGATCCCTGCCTTTGGCTTGACTCAATAACTGTAATTCTCACTCTCTTTGCTGGCTTGCAGGCAGAGACTGCATCAGCCATAATTCAAAATTGCGAACAGATGACTAGATTACTTACTTGAACTGTACTCAATCATTACATCACCCTTGTACTGAAAATCACAGCACTGGCTCCCCATATGATTTTGCATCCACTTTAGGGTTTGGCTCCAGAGCTACTGGACTTACTCACTTGCTCCAGCTTACCTAAAAGAGCTGCTTGTGCCTTGTAGACATCCTCAGACTCTGAGATCAGTTGGTGCCGATTTATTGATCATTCCAATGGTCTGACTGAAAACTGCTGGTGTTGAAGCCTTGGCTCCTCCAAAAGTATTTTGTGGAAACCCCCTGCAACCATCATTCAAGGAGGGGCAGGGAGAGGAGGGAGAAATAAATCTGCTAAACTCTCCAAACATAAAGAGAAAACATTTCCTTTAAGCTGACAACAGCTTGGCCTCAGCAAAGTGAGAGCTCAGATATTCTTTTTTCTTCCTCCCTCTTTCTTTCATGAAACCCTTTAGGTGTAATCTTTGCATTCAGATTTTTTCCTGACTCAGAAGTAGCTGTGGCTCCAAGGCGGGGTGCAGATAAGAGCAAGCAAATTGCTGCAGAACTGTGGCAGCCAGCCCTGGGCTGGGATGATCACACCCTCGAGCTACTTCCAGCACAGCCAAGACTCAGCACCGTGTAGTTTTTTGCAGCCATCAGAACTCTGTCGGAGGTGCTGACCTTCCCCACAGCAGAAGCAACGCTGGCTGAGTTCACTCATCCCTCTATCTGTCAGCAGCTCTTTCGCTGCCCTTCACCCTGGGATTGTCAGAACATTGGTTGTCACCCCACCTGCCCTTCTCACCCTTGTGAGGATGTTTGGAAGTGAAGCTGAGCTACATCGAGAAACACATTTCCTCTCCCTGGGCATAAAATATCTCAGGACAAGCTCAGGGCAGTGTGAGCCCTGAGTCAGGGCAGTGCAAATCCTGAGTCAGGGCACCAGGGAGGACTTTGCAGCACTGTCATCGGTGCACAGCCATAGAATTATACAATCACAGAATCATTGAATGTCAGGGGTTGGAAGGGATCTCTAGAGATCATCCAGTCCAACCCCCTTGCCAGAGCAGGATCCCCTAGGGCAGCCACACAGGAAGGCGTCCAGGCGGGGTTTGAAAGTCTCCAGAGAAGGAGACTTCACAACCTCTCTGGGCAGCCTGTGCCAGGGCTCTGGCACCCTCACAGAATTCCTCCTCATGTTGAGGTGGAACTTCCTATGTTCTAACTTAAACCCATTATTCCTTGTTCTATTGCTGGGCACCACTGAGAAGAGATTGTCTCCTTCCCCTTGACACTCACCCCTCAGATATTTATATATGTTAGTAAGGTCCCCTCTCAGCCGTCTCCTTTCAAGGCTGAACAGCCCCAATTCTCTCAGTGTCTCTTCACAGGAGAGATGTTCAAGTCCCTTGATCACCCTCGGAGCTCTCCCTTGGACTCTCTCCAGTAGGTCCCTGTCTCTCTCGAATTGGGGAGTCCAAAACTGGACACAGTATTCCAGGTGTGGTCTCACCAGGGCAGAGCAGAGTGGGAGGAGAACCTCCCTAGCCCTGCTGGACACACTTTTCTTAATGCCCCCCAGGATCCCACTAGCCCTCCTGGCCACAAGGGCACGTTGCTGTCCCAGGGACAACTCACTGTCCACTAGGATTCCAAGATCTTTCTCCATGGGGCTGCTTTCCAGCAGGACGTCCCCTAATCTGTGCTGGTGCCTGGTGTTATTCCTCCCCAGATGCAGGACTCTGTACTTGTCCTTCTTGAACTTCATGAGGGTCCCCTTTGCCCAGCTCTCCAGCCTGGCCAGATCTCATTGGATCTCCACTGCAAAGAGGGAGCACCGCTGCCCACTCCATCCTGGGTGAAATTATCTTGGGAAATGCTGTGAGTTAGCAGCCTGCGTCTCATTTCAGAAGAAGAAATATCCAGATAATGAAAGCCAGCATTTATGACTAATTTGCCCCTTGCAAACAGGCTCACCAGCTGGGTCAACATCTGCGTGCACAGGCACAGAGAAAGAGACAATTTCTCTGTCCACAAGTCGGGTCAGTTAAGGTCAATGAGTTGGTGGCTGGTCTGGTCATCTCTTACCATCAGAGTCACATGCCATAAATCATAGAATCATAGAATGGCCTGGGCTGGAAGAGACCTTAGAGATCATTTTAATCCAACCTCCCTGTTGTGGGCAGGGACGCCACCTCTCGACTAGGTCAGGCAACACGTGAGAAGCAAACGGGAATGGAACCCACAACCTTTGGTGTATCAAGCACCACGCTCAACCCACTGAGCTAAACCAGCCCTCCTAGAAGGTTGAGAACAAAATGAGCTAAATAAACTAAAATGAACTAAACTAAATGTCAAATAATTAAACTAAACTAAGATGAACTAATAAACTGAACTAAACTAAACTAAACTAAAATTAAAATTAAATAATATGTAAAATAAAATAAAATAAAATAAAACAACAAAGACGAACATATTGCTTTGATAGGCAGATCTAAAAATATTCCCCAACCTTTTCTTTCCAGATTCTCATCCCATAAGAAATGTCCTTCAGCTTTGTAGTTGGAATAAGATTACAAAAGGTAATCTGGAGAAAAGATTACAGAAAGTAATTCCATAAATCGTCAAATTCAGTGACTTCAACAGCCCACTCTTTGCCTTGCTTCTTCCCAGGTATTCGGGGGCTCGCCGGCACCTTGCCCCAGGCTGGTACAGCTTCAACACAAGCCATGTGTGTCTCTGGCCCCGCAGGTTGTCCACCCCACCATTAGCTCTCCCTCTTCTAAATGCTGCCACATGTATTTTTGTATTCTCCCTCGAAGCTTTTATAATCACCGTAGGGCTACAGTAAAGCCTCAGGAATGGCTTCATAAGCACAAGATGTCACACAATAAATGCCAAATGTTATTATCAAGCATAACTTATAGACACATGCAGGTTTGGCAGAGGTGCCTGACTTTAAGGAGGGCCTCCAAACACGCTCTAGACATGTTTAGCTACAAGGCTCCAGCACTGCTTCACACAGTCCTGGCAAAAACTGTGATACCGTCTCGGCTCATCCAGGGAAAGGCAGGTTTCGAGTTAACTGCTCGGGGCTTGCTGTGAGCGTTCCTGTGATCCCCAGCCCATCCAGATGTAGCTCTGCTCGTTCCTACTCTACAGATGGCCAGAGCAATCCACTCCCTGTCATGTGTAATGAAGGGCAGGAAGGAGAGAGGATTTTTGACATGTTTAAATATTATCCAAAACAGAGAAATAGCTCGAAAGCCAGGGATGCGTTTAAATAAATTAAAGCTGCCAGCAAAATCCCATATTTGTTACAGTTCATTCCATTTCATCCTCAGAGCCATCCCTCTGCAAAACATGGCAGCTCCAGTAGTTTGGTGTCCAGATGTTCCCCGTCATAGTCTCTGCATTGCATCATACTTTTTTTTCCTGATGTGGCTCCTTAAAAACAGTGAATTTGGATTCCAGGATAACCTGAGTACACTTTTCCATAACGAGGGGCAATAGAAAAAACACGATTGTTGACTTGGCCAGTGAAACACGGACTTTTTTGTTCTTCTCTTCAGCACTTTCTCTCCCTCTCTTTTTTAATTCTCCAGCTGGCTGGTAATCCAGCATCATCAACATCTTTTTGCATTTTACTCCTTAAGCCATTCATATTATACACATTCCTGTTTTTAAAATACAGATTTTAGGAGTGATTTGATGTGGCTTGGAATACTGACATGCTTACACATTTATAAAAAATTCATTAACTTAGGGGGAGGAAAAGAAAAGATTGCATCTTTTATTTTCTTTCCTTCCCTGCCCTTTTCTTCATTTCCAGCATATGAAATTATTTGCTGGTCATTTAGGAACCGCAATGTCAAAATGTGGTTGCCCCATAGGGAGGAAAAAAGACAGTTCATCCTTGTAGTTTTCAAGTCAGTTGTTAAGAAGTAGCTTTGGCAAAGGCCAAAGCCAAATTGATCTTTGAGCCGCAATGTTTAAAGGCTACGCTAGCAGTTCTGCTGACTGTTACTGAGAACACCTCTTCCCACAGTCCTTAAATCTGCCAAATCGTAACCAAAAGATGATGCTGTACAGCGCCTTTGTTCCAACCTCGTGAAATCCCACTCTCTAAGTCAGAATTGCCAATTACTCCTGTCTCTAGGCTCAATGATTCTTGGACCTCTAGTTAGATCAGCGAAAAAAAAAGCCAATTTGGAACCCTCCTTAGCAACACTGAAATAGGTAACTCACCTAAGCTATAGGGTGATAACTTGGTGTCCAATCCACAGAGCGATTTAAATGGCCAAACTCTTACTGAACTCAGCTGGAGTTTGGGCACCTAAAGGGAAAATACGAAAAATGTAGAGGAATTGCAAAGTCCTGTGCTCTCTTACATAAACGTTGTGCACAACTTTCAAATTGTCATACTACATCCCTCTACCATATCTCTCCTTGTGCTGAATCGTGCCTTATAGGAAAATATGACAAATTAGTGCTTTTTTGCTGGGAGGACGTTTTACAAATTGGCCACTATTCAACCTGAAAGAAAAAAAGTAGTTCTGCTTAGAAGTCAAACATAGTAGTTCTATTCAAACTATAAAATATGCAGACCTCTAGCAGAGATAGTCCTCAAATGCAGGCCCATTTTCAGTAGTACTGGAGAAAATCCCACTCCAAGCTGCTGGTTTCTATGTAAAATCTTTTAGCAGCTTATCTCATTGCCATCATTTTAAGCTCTATTCTCTCACATACAAAGTAAATATAAATTACTCCTCTCCTACAGCAGAGAAAATTGCTCTGCTCTTGGATGCAGTAAGTGATAGAACCTTCTGCTGTTTTCTTGATATGATTTTTTAATTTATTTATTTATCTTCCAGCCTAATTGTGTATTCAGACAAAAAGCTCTAAAAGGTCTTGTCCTTTAGAAATACTTGAATTTGACAAATATTTTTAATTAAGAGTATTTTATTTGCTATGACATAATTGCAAATTCCATGAGAGATTCATACTTTTATTCAAAGTTATATCGAAAAGAGAATCTGTAGGACAAACAAGAAATTTCACCTGACTTTTCCTGTCATTTAATCTGTTTTTGTTGGATTTCCTCTGTTTTCAACTTGTCATGACACTGGATTTAAAGAACGGGGAAGCAGAAATTCAATCTCATCTCATTTTGATATCATGCTGCCTACAAGTCAGGTGTACAAGCTTGTGAGGAAAGGGGTTAAATCCAACTGCTCTGTCTCTGTGATATGAATTTCATACCAATATTGTCTCAGAAGGCCAGGCAGACCACCACACTAATAAAATAATTAAGCACATGCTTCAGCTGAGACCTCAGGGTCTCAAAAACATCCTAGTCTTCAACACGCTTCAGTTCTTTAGCAAATAACTTAGCATTAGTAAAATGTTCCTTTTTCTGCTTCCTGACTAGTAATCAAAATTAAAGGATGAAATATTACACTGTCCTGCAAGAGCTGGTACTTTCCAGATTCAGACCTGAAGCAATGTTTTATACAAAGATCTGATCTACAACAGTTTGACTTTAAAATGGCAGGGATATTGCATTCAAGCAGCATTAAAGCTGGGAAAAAAAAAAAAGAAGAATAAAAAGCAGTCCTAAAATCTTATTTTTCATTTATACACAGGACAGGATTTTCAGCAACCAGTTAGCACTAAAGTGTATAATTTAATATCCAGTCTGTGTAATGATTCCAAGCTAACCTGAGGTACCAGAACTTGTCATTCACTAGCTTTGAGCCCCTCAACCAAGTGGGGAGAATCCATTGATTTGCTTCCAGCCAGGATCTGTGGTTGTCTCATGCCTGTCTTAGACTGTTCACAAGATGACAGTCTAACACCAGAAGATTTTAATCTTTTGACTATCAAAAATGTGGAGCTGTCGATTTTTGTTTCAGCCTTGAACTGCTCATGAGATTTTTATTTTTCTGCCCATCTCAAGATGACTTTGAAGATCACATGAAAGGGAAACAGAAAGGGCCAACTTTGATCAGGGTAATACAATGACGCTATTAAGGACTGTGGACTGGGTGAATGACTCACATGCTCTGCAGTAGCAGTAACTAATAAAAACAATTAATGAGAATAAAATCAGGGAGTCAGAGAGCCAGTCAGTGGCTCAGTGACCTCACATAAGAGCAATCATCTGGTGAATTGATATTTTGGACTGACTGGAATATAAAGACTGAAAGAAGATTATCACTACATTCTTATAATTGTTTTATGAACCCCCTGGTGAATGCAAACAGGGACTAAATAAGAGCCTTTCTTACATAAGTTGGCAATTAAAGCCTTGGCAGGCCAGACAGTAGTTTCTAGTCTTTCAGCAATGAAGTTTAATGCTCAAAGCAGATCTCTTTTTTTTTTCACTATTTTGTCATGTTTTCTCCAGCTGGTAAACATAAGTCAGGAACAAAATCTAGGGGAGGGGAGAACCGGCTACTAAGAAAGAAATTCACTCTAAAATGGGAACTCTGTGTGCACATAAATGTCAAGGAAAGCCCAGTTCATGTTAGTTGATGTTACCTCTGACTTCGCAGTGCAGCTGGTCTTGGGATTGGATTCAAACACTCACCAGCAGGCCAGCTCTGACAGCAATCAAGTGACGACCCCAGTGGTGACTTTTTCCACCTGATTATTTCATATGTTTGCAGCTTCTGGAGCCTGGTCTCCACTGTGGATCTCATACCTAGAGCAAAACTACCCCATCCCATCCCATCCCATCTCCCTTTTCCCAACAAATAGGAACCCAGAATTGCAGTGGGAACTGCATATGCTTCTTTCTTCCTCACCCTCCTCCAAGTGAAACACCTAAACCTGAGCTTTTATAATAAGAAACCTTGAATAAATTGGTCTTACCTCATGGCTGACCCTGCTTTCAGGAAACGTCTTGAGGTATCTTCCAAGTGGAATTGTTCTATGCTCCTGTGATGTTATGCTAATTTGGCCTGGCTAGCCCTTTTATTTTGCTGTGTTAGACTAGTGAATACAAACTCACCATGAGTTCCTGACTTACCCTCTTCCTCTATACACATTTCTTACAACATCGTAGGAGAAATGAGTGCTTGGCAGCACCTGAAACACAGAATCAATCATAGAATCATACAATCATAGATTCATAAAAAGCATTGGGTTGGAAGGGACCTTTGAAGGCCATCTAGTTCAACCCCCCTGCAGTGAGCAGGGACATCTTGAACTAGATCAAGTTGCTCAGAGCCCCATCAAGCCTGATCCCGAATGTCTCCAGGGATGGGGCCTCCACTATCTCTCTGGGCTACACACGCCAGTGTTTCACGACCCTCGTTCTAAAGAACTTCCTCTTAATATCTAACCTAAATCAACCCTGCTCTAGTTTAAAACCATTGCCCCTCATCCTCTCGTTACACATGCTTGTAAGCAGTCTCTTCCCAGCTTTCCCGTAGCCCCTTCGGGTACTGGAAGGCTGCTATAAGGTCTCCGTGAAGCCTTCTCTTCTCCAGGCTGAACAACCCCAACTCGCCCAGCCTGTCCTCATTGGAGAGGTGCTCCAACCCTTTGATCATTTTTGTGGCCTTCTCTGGACCCAGCAAGTCCACATCCTTCTTGTGTTGAGGCTCCAGCGCTGGACGCAGTACTCCAGGTGAGGTCCCACAGGAGCAGAGCAGAGCAGAGGGGTAAAATCACCTCTCTCGACCTGCTGGTTTCTTTTGATGCAGCCCGGGATGCGATTTGCCTTCTGGGCTGCAAGCACACATTGGTGGCTCATGTCCAGCTTTTTGTCCACCAGCACCGTCAAATACTTTTTCGCAAGTCTTCTTTCTATCACATCATCCCCCAGCCTGTATTGATAACAAGGATTGCCTCAACCCAGGTGCAGGACCTTGCATCTGGCCTTGCTGAATCTCAGGACGTTCTCTTTTGTCCACCTCTCAAACCTGTCCAGGTCCCTCTGGAGGACATCCCATCCCTCTAGCATATTGACTGCACCACTCAGCTTGGTGTCATTTACAAACTTTTCGAGGGTGCACGCGATCCCACTGTCTATATTATCAATGAAGGTATTAAACAGCACTGGTCCCAGTATGGACACTTGAAGGACACCACTTGTCATCCATCGCCATCTAGACATTGAGCCATTGACTACTACCCTCCGGGTGCGATTATCCAACCAATTCCTTATCCACCAAACAGTCCACCCATCCACGTTACATCTCCAACGATGTTGTGAGGGACTGTCAAAGGTCTTGCAGAAGTCGAGATAGATGACATCCATTGCTCCTCCCTCATCCACTGATGTCACTCGATCATAGAAGGTCACTAGGTTGGTCAGGTAGGATTTGCCCTTGGTGAAGCCATTCTTGCTGTCTCAGATCATTCCCCGTCCTCCACATGCCTTAGAAGAGCTTCTAGGAGGATCTGCTCCATGATCTTCCCAGGCACGGTCTGTAGCTCCCAGGGTCCTCCTTTCTACCCTTTTTAAAAACGGGTGTAATGTTTCCCTGCTTTTAGTCACCAGGAACTTCATCTGATTGCCATGACTTTTCAAATATCATAATAAGAAGTGATGTCTTTGTAATATACCCATACTGCTTTTAGGGTCGTCTGTTCACCAGACAACCTAACAAATCTTGAGTTCCCAAGGAACACAGTCAGGCCTTTCTGAAGGTTTCAGAGGAGTTTATCTTAGGGATGGTGCCTCAGCCCTTGGAGGAGTTTTCTGTCTTCATTAACTGTAGAAGCACTAGGGAAAGCCCCATTGGCTGACTAGGGAGAACACACTACTTGGTTAAGTACGTTGAGATCCTTTCCCAAACACTATCTGCAAGAAGGAAGAAGTGCTCAGAGGCAGAAGTGAGAGAACAAAATGAAAAAAAAATGTCTGAATAGGATGGCCGATGGAGGCAGGTTGTGGAAAGCAATGACAAGAAAAGATACAGGAGACAGGTAAGAATTAGAGCTATGAGAGAGTAGACGGTGAGGTTTCTTATTTTCTTGAAGCAAGGGGAAAATTCAGGAAGATATCAGGCTTTTGTTATTAGCTATTCCAGACTCTTGAATAGTGGATGACCCATTCTGGTGGAAATTTTAGGTAAAACCAGAAATACAGATAAGCTATGCACTTGCTAGGCTCTCCTAGATAAAGAGGACATCTGGGGCTCATGTTTATACAACTCTGTTAGCATGAATACTGAAGCAGAGAATGGCCAAGAGGACACCTCATTTATTGGGCTGGCATCTCAAGACAAAGTCCACTGGTTGACAGGAAGCATGAGAGGGATTGGGATAAAGACAGGGAATAAAACCCAGCCAGGCTGGGAGGAGAGGACTGTAACAGGGCAGGTTTGACCTTTCAAGAGGAAGAGAAGACCGTCTTGGAGACGACCAACTCCTGCTCCTCATGCAGGTGCCATATTTATAAGAAACATCCACCCAAGGAAGAAGAGTGCTTTAAATTTTCAGACAACTCTGCCTCCAGAGGGACAGGTGGGGTTTGTGTCTGTTAATTGGGTGGAGTTGCTCTGCTCTTTTATTGGATTGAAAATGAGATGGATTAAGAGGCATTTACGCCAGCGTGCCTGTGGCACTCTTTGTCCTTCTCAGCAGGGGATGCCACTGGCTTGCAGGGATTTGGCAGGGAACGAGCATCTCTCTTGCCATTAGTTTTGTGAGCAGAGCTGCGACTGATATAAGCTCCCCAAGGGAAAGGCAACCTGGGGCAGCATTACAGGAGGAAGGGGAATGTAGAGACCTGCAAGGGACCTTTGTTGTTCATCATTAATTACAGGAGTTAAAGATACTGAGTTTTTCTCTTTCACTAATTGCTGAGTTACGAAAGCAGACTGAAAAAAGCATCGCAAGGACCTAGCCTGAAGCAAGTGTTGGGGCAGGTGTAAGGGAAAAAGGCACACTACAACTCTAACAAGGAGTTTATGCACCCACCATTTCACCGTGTAATGCTCGAGTATTAACCATGTACCAAAAACACCAGTCACTTACAGCCTTTCCCCAGCTATGATCACTCCAAGAAGCATTCAGTTAGGCTGAGCAGAACAAAAACCTTCATTCACTACAACCCGGTAGGATGCAAACAACTTCACAACTTGATAATCCCTTTCAGCCCTTATTAAATCAGCAACGCACTGCAGGTGGGAAGCCAGCCTGGAAAGGAGAGACGGTCCTTTACGCTTTTTACCATAAAGCATGGTTTTAGTCACCAAAAAAAAAAGATTTCCAGGGCTTTCCCTGCCCGCCTCTCCTCCTGGGAGGCAGATTCCCAGTGTCCCACAGCAGATTACAAGAGCATCATGTTTGCATTATGTGGTGGTGATGATGTGTTTGTTCTTGGCACCGAGGGGCTCTGACTCCATGGAGCTCTAGCAATGACAGTGGAAATCTTTCAAGCCTTGAGCTGGATTTGCAGCTTCCCCCTCCCTGTGTCAATTCAGGCTCACAGCAGAAAATACAAGACTCTTTTGTTGGGGAGGGGGGGGGGATAAAAAAAAAAAACATGACAAAAAGAAAGAAACCCGCTGAGATTTGTTTTCCATCAAAAAAGAATGGATTTACAGCCCTCAGGACACGGCCCTGCTTTTCAATCCCAGGCCCCAAGCAGTAGTCGGATGCTCATATCAGAAGTTAGGCATGTATAGGCTGACTTTCTGTCCACATTTGCAGATTTGATGCTCCATTAATGAGCCCAACATATGGGAAGGTAGGAAACGAACAGCCCATGGCTGGTTTTATTGACAGTGCAACTTCTCCCCAGTGTCGTGCAGCCCCTGGAGCCACCTACACAATATTGCCAGCCCTGTCAGATGTGGCCAGATGTTCTACTGTTTGATCAAGAGATGGCAATTATTTTTAACTGAAGGTATCATTTTTAACGTAACCCCCCCACAAAGGTTTCCTAAGTCAATTCTACTTATCACCTTTTAGTCTTTTCTTCCTTCCAGTTAAAAACTTGAAGGAAAATAAGCAGGTTCTTTTAAAAACTAAAGTTTTAAAGGGAAATATTTAATTTGAAAAAATCTCAAAAAGGTTTTTGATCTAAAGCCAGCATTTCTAGTGAGAATGTTTCCATGGTTGGTTTTTACTTTTTTTTTTTCTTTTCCTAAAACAAACAAAATTTCTGATTGAATTAAAAATTTCCATTCTGGTTGAAAAGCCAGTCATCTTCTGTTGGAAAAATACTTTTGATGCATTAAAAGAAAAAGCCTTTTGAAAAACACCTGACTTCTATTTAGATGAAAACTACCCAGCCGAAAATCTCAAACCCCCAAAGCACAAGATACTAAACCTATATGCAGTTAGCATTCACACTGGCAGGCAGCAATCTCTCTTTCTTCCAAAATGCCTTCAGCTTTCTGCCTGTTTGCAGACCTTCCTGCATATGGATTTAAGTTTCAGGGTTCCTAATTTATATATATACATACATACATACATGTGTCTATGTATATATAAAAGTCACTGTGGCTTCATATCCTCAGACTGTACGTAACTGTCTCCCCTCTTGTTCCTGGCCCTGATACTCAGGTCTTATTTGTATGGGGACATTGAGAAAAGTAGCTGGAACGAATTTGCCATAAAGTGTCTTGGGGCCTACAAACAACTACATATGTTTAAACTTGAATTATTTGTCATCTTAGGTCCAAAGAGGTAGCTCTGTCTGGAACAGAAGCAACTCTGTTTCTGAGTTGAAAAGGCACATTTGCACACCTTGTCGTTAATGTACCATGTTTAGTAAAGTTTATGTTTCATGAGGTAAATCAGGAAACAATGACATTTCAAAGTCTAGAGAGAGTTGAAGAAGCGCTCATGTGCCCCCAGAAAAACTCCTTCTCTCCTTCCCTGTGACTTTATCAGCTGAAATCATCTAACGGAGGATATTACCCTTTCCTGCAAACTTTGCAGTCACTGAGATTTTAAGGGCATTATGAAAGGATTTGGCTTTAAGGCAATTGCTTTAGCTTTCTGTTACTGTTGTATTCTGTTTTCTCCCAGCCATCAGATGTCATGAAAGAGAAGATAAAGCGAAACCACTACTCTCTTTTAACAGTGGCAACGCAAGGTGAAACAACACTTATGGGACTCTCACATCAATGACCTTTTCTTTTCTTTTTTTCACACCAAGCCAGGCAGGACACAGAGATCTGTATTCCCAATTTGTCTTTGGCCTTTTCAGACAGAGCATTTTTGAAATCATGTTTTCCTTTGTGACCGTGATTCTAATGTAGGCAAGGTCAGCAGAGGGAATAGGAATCAAGCTGGAGACTGATGGATGTAGGTGTTGGCAAGAGCAGCTTTCCTTATGTCTGATAAAAGAGAGGAAAAATTAATACTGGTAATACCAAGAATACCCAATGGGAAACTAAAATTATGGGCAACTATGCTTGCAAGAATGAGCATCTTGCTCCGGTGTGAAGATCTCTTAATAAGTTTCTGCCTCTGAGAACTAAGGGCAATGGTCTGGCTGCCACCACCACGGCTCAGTGACAGCTCCAACACAAACTGAAATGAGGTGCAGTTTCACTGAAGCTCCAGCACCTGCTGGTAGGTTCTTACTTTCTAGATCAGGCTTTCCACATTTGTTCTTCAACCTAGAGGAAATATCTGGGGTGGGGGACTGTTGTGCCTTTGTCTTTTAGTTTCCCTCCATCTCTGATGGTAAGCAAAAGGAAATGAATTTTCCACTACTGTAACACTGTTGACTGTTGGTGCTGAGTCCTGGAGAAATTATTCTGGTCAAAGTTTTTAGGGAGGAGCCTTTTCATGTGCTGTGCTCTCACACAAAAGCAGCATGCATAAAACGAAGACTTATTGTCCGCATCTGGTCTGAGCTGTAATGGTCAAACTGTTTCTCAAGCCCCACAGATGGCTCTCAAGCTGCAACCGAGGCTCTTCAGCCAGCATGGGAACTGCAACATAATCCAGATCACTGGCTGGGGAGAAAGCAAACAGCATGGGTCCTCCTTCAGTACACAATGGTGGGATCAAATCCATCAGTGAGCACCTTTTCAATTCACCCATTAGTCCCAGACGTCCAAGGTCATTGAATCACAGAATGGTTTGCATTGGAAGAGACCTTTAAAGGTCATCTAGTCCAATCAACCCTCACAGGGAACAGAGACGTCTTTAACCAGATCAGGTTGCTCAGAGCCCCTTCCAACCTGACCTTGAATTTTCCCTGGTCATATGGTCCTGGCTGTCCATTGTGTTGTTTCGGATATTGGACTACTTGGGGCATCATGGTGTGAGATGATCCACCATAATCAAGTGTTAGTCTTACTCCAGCTTCCACAGGGGAAGACTCCAGGAGAGGTTCAAACTGGATGCCCATGTTTTACTTGGTTATAACTGAGTGAAGCAAGAGTCTCTTCCAGACATGGTGGTGATTCACTTGTCATAGAAACAGAGCAATGCTGAATTCTTAGAGATGCTGCTCGTTATTTTTTTAGACTTCCTAGGAGTTGACTTTAAAATTAAGGAGTTTACTTTTGGCTATCAGGTTTTTCAGACTGTCTCTTTCTTGGAAATTGTTCTTCCTTGTTTTCTCGGCCAGCACCAGGTTTGTGCATCTTTTGCCTCAGAAAGGTTGGAGCTATCTGGATGGATGCGAAAACAAAGCTTTAGTTCTTTCTATTTATTCTCAGCTGGAAGAGAAGCTACGTTAATATTGACAAGGTTTTGTAGAAAACACAATGTTTAGGGATTTGGGGTAGGGATTTTCTCAGCTATTTCCTGCCTCCACTAGCCATTCTGAAGTTTTCCTCAGGGAGCTTAGGACATTTTCCCCAGTGAGGTTTGAACACCTCTTGCTGCTATTGGGAGCCTCTCAGATGCCATTGCCCCCAGGCTTTTCGCTTAGAGCACTGAGTCCAGTTACTAGGAAATTGAAAAGTAGGATCTGAACTTTTGCTGAAGTTAGATGAAAATGGGCTGGTTTTGCATCTGCATAAAAATTTTGCTCTGCTACCCAGAAAGAAATGTTTGGTTTTGTCTTTTTGGAGAGGTATCTCTGTAAGTGCATGCTACACAAAAGAAGAAACAATGAAATTCAGCCATTCCTCTAATAACTAGGGGTAGAATTTCTCCCGTGAGCAACCAGCTTTGCAAGTCTGTCTACAAAAAATATCATAGAATTATACAATGTTTTGGGGTGGAAGGGACCTTTAAAGGTCATCTAATCCAACCCCCCTGCAGTGAGCAGGGACATCTTGAACTAGATGAGGTTGCTCAGAGCCCCATCAAGCTTGACCTTGACTGTTTCCAGGGATGGGGCTTCCACCACCTCTGTGGGCAAACTGGTCCAGTGTTTCACCATCCTCACTGTAAAAAAAAGTCTTCCTTATATCTAGTCTCACCCTATCCTCTTTTACTTTAAAATCAATGCCCCTTGTTCTATTGCAACAATATGGAAAAAATACATGATTAAATTAAATGTTCACCGCACTGCTGAGTGGATCCTGAGCTGGGCAGAGCAGCAGAAAGCCCTCATGAAACATGGTGAGCGAGGCAGATATATACCAGCTGAGGACCTGCCCTGCTTTATTCTCTTCTCACATACAGATTTCATTGATATGATCTAAAATACAGTAATTGGAAAAGGCATTTGCAGCGGGAAGCAGAATGGAAAAATTCAAATTGGGGCCAGCCAAGGGAGGAAAAAATCACCTGCCAATAAAATTGACACACAATGGGAATAATTGCAAGTCTGGGGAGAAAAGTACATTCTCACTCTGTTCTCCACAGCATGGTATCTTCTCACAGAGAAGAATGAGTGAATTTATTGAGGTCATTCATCCCCTGGTAATTTGGCTACTGTAATATATTTCACAAGTGAGAGGGAAACAGCCTGAGGAGACAGCATGCAAGAATCCAGAGCTCTGGGGGAGGAGGTTTGTCCAAATTTATAGCTGCCAGTAAGGATGTGGCTTCATACTTCACAGTCGCTCTCTCTCCCTTTAGCATCGAGAAATCTGTCGTATTAATGGCCTGTGCTAAACACCCCAGTGCAAACTCAAATCTCAGTGATGCTAGTGTAAAATCCTCTTAGATTGATGGACTCAGTCTGGATTAAGACCGTGACCTTCTCTACATTCAAAAGCTATTCTGTGTGAGTATGATCTTTCACATGCTGTGATGCTTTCTTAGAATTACCTAGAATACGAATGGGTATGGAGTAATCTAACCTGGACACGGACTAATCCACATTTGGATGATTTTCTCCATGTAGAGAAGCAGGTATGGTAGCAATTTGGATGATTGTTCTGCTTCTGAGCCTCCCCTCAAGGCTGCCCCACACTGCACTGCCCACACCAAGATCTGTCTCTTTGGGCTGTCTTTGCCTTTTGCTTCTCTGTGGGCTCTAACATGGGATTTCTCTTCTCCATTTAAACCTGGTATAAACAAATCATCGTCTTCCTGTTCCTAGCTCTTGACACAAGCTGGCCTGCCGTTCAACTTCCATGCATGACAGAGGATCTTCTGCTGAAAATCTGTTTTCTTTTGATTCCTGGGAGAAGAACCTTTCTTACTGCCACACCAGATCTGTAGATGTCAAGGTATTCTTGAGATTAAGAAGTGCCAAGATCAACACCAAGGCTAACATAAATGAATTGAGCTGGGATATGTATAAAAATATCAGAGATACTGACAAAACTGATGGTAGAGGTGTTAAATTTTTTCAGTGTCTAATGTGGGTTGCAACAGTGTCAAAATGCAATTTTTTCTTTGCCCCAGGTTGAGAATATTCTTTTTAAAGTTGGAGCCAATAACAGAAAATAGTGACAATGGAGTCTAAGCCTTACAGAGCATGCAATCTTTGGGGTTTGGAAGACACTTAGAGTAGAAAATGAAAATTGAAGCCAATCAAGTGTAGATAAATCAGATTTTGCAAAACAAACCACTGAGAGTTTTCTTGCTAAAAATATTCCCCAAAAATATCACATTAATAAACCCCCTCCAGTAAATCTATCTTTTTTTTTTTTTTTTAAGTTGAAAAGGCCTACCTCTGGTAAAAACTGTCCTGGAAGTAAGACAAAGTGACCCAGTGGTGCTTTTTGGTTTGAAAATAGCTGTTTATTAAAGCTTTGATTTCCAGCCTGCACTGTCCTCCTGCATGGCAGCCTCTGATAAGATTATAACTATTAATTAAGTCATACTAATAAGGACAGCAAGAAAGGACTTTCCCATCTCTCCTACTATATTTCAAGTGCCGCCAGTGTCATCTCTCTTTTATATCTGCCTCTAGCTTTGCTGTCTGTTGTTTTTCTTCAGCAGGGGGAGGAGGGTTTAAAGAAGCAAGTCATGAATTGCCAGACATCATCATTTTAACAGGATGATCCCCCGTTAGAAGAGGATTTCCCCTCGTCTTGTGAGTGGGAGTAATTGCTCTGTGACTCCTGGTTTCTCTTTGAAGCACGTGGGAGAGGAGCATCCTCTTTTGAAGCCCAGCTTTGTTACAGGACCGGGGAGGGAGATGCTCAGTGGTGATGCTGGTCTCTGCTGGGGAAGCTGCGTGGGAGAGACATGGCTGTCTGATCTGTTGCTCCTCTCCAGGGAAAAAAAAAACCAAAAAAAAGTCAAAAAGATGACCTGCAGTCCTTCTGGAAAGGAGGTTTGAAGGTACAAAGAAAGGAATACAAGTTAAACATCCAGTCATAAAACACTCGTGTCTGTTTACCTAAAATTTCTAGGGCAACACCATGGTCCATTCTATGATTCTATGGTTCTATGGTCTAACGAGCTGCTCATTGAACTAAAAAAAACACAAGGTCTGGCTTTATCCAGTTCTTTTATCTCCTCCGTGATACTGGGATAACCATTACATTTTTCTGCATTTTTGCCCCGTACTGCTACCCTGAGCCCATCTGTTCAGTTTGGGTTTGAGGCTCCTTGGCCTCATCTCTCTTTAGAAATATGTGACATATCTGCCAGCTCCATCAGGGCTTCTCGGCGCTGTCACGCTACCAACACATATATACAAATGCCCTCTTTTTTTTAATTTTTTTTTTTAGTTACTCTGGTGGTCTGAGGTTTAATTCATTAATAAAAGAAACTTGGATGGCAGCAACAGCAGGGCAACAAGCCCCATCCCTGTGGCAGGAAGCATCGCGCACTCTTCCTTTCAAAAACAAACAAGCAAAACTGCGGAGAAAGATCTCCCTGGGCAGTGGTGGAACATTTGAGCAAGGTCTGTGGGGATTACTGTCTCCAGGTCTGAGGGGTGGAAATGCTCTGAGGACTTTCTGCTCTGTTTTTCCCCGTTCTGGCCAACTTCCTATGTATAGGATAAAAATAATTCCTGAGTCCTCCTCCTTCCGTCCACTTCATTAGAGACGTCCCTCTGCGCAATAACAAAACAGGCCCAGAGGAAGAGACACAGACCGAAATACAAGAACGATAATTTTCCTAACACAAATAAGCAGGCAGAGGAACTCATCTAAGGAAACAAGTGAGTGAAGGCAAAGCCACAGATGAGTAAACAATGGAGCCAAGAGCTGCGTTTAGGCGGTGCAAGCCTGCCTCCAGCACGTCTCCTGAGCCATCCCCACCTGGGAAAGACTGAGCTGTTGCCTTTCATGGACCTCCCTGCAAGGAGCTGACCCCTCACACCCCGTGAGCCCCCAGACCGGGAGCAATCCTCATCTCAGTTCTGGGCAACACGGCAATGGAAAAAATCCTCTTTCCTCAATGGTGACCTGGACTGACTCTGAAGGAGCCCTAACTGTGTCTTTCACAGTGCTTTAGAAACACCCAGCAAAGCCACGAAACAGAGAAGCACAGGTTAACAGGAGGGATAGAAGAAGTCCTCCAGCTCCAAAAAAAAAAAAAAAAAAAAAAAAAAAAAAGACTGGGCTCAGTTTACTCTATTATTTGCCATTTGGAGGCACCGAGACTGCGCTTCTTCCAAAATAACCTCAGCCCAAATGTTTATTTATCTAGAAATTCATCGTGGATATTTGCCGTGTGTTGTAGTTCTGTTTGAAAAGCTTCAATCATCAAATCAAGGAGAGGGAAAACAAAAGCAGATCTCTCTGGCCAGTCCCCCACTGCAAGAAGGAAGCAAAGAAAACAAACCCGAGGCTGAATGTTTCTTGCTGTAAATGATCAGTGAATATCTCTGAATACTAACACAGTCCGAGGAAGCCAAAATCAGTTTGTGAATGACTTGTTAAGTTAAAAAGAACCATATTCATAATAAATAGTCTTTGAAACCATTCTTTCATGCATGCTCCATTTTCACAAAGTCGTTTTCATAGGTAAGCAGCCAAGCCCTCACTACCCAGGAAATCAATGACAGAGATAAGAAGGAGACCCGAGGCTATGTCTGTTTTAGAAAATTAAACACGGCCAGGACCAATCTCTAGCCTGGAGGCCAACTGGCACAGAAAAGCCTGCGTCCATTCATTAAACTCTCCCACTTTCCAAAACAGAGCAGCTATATCCAAGCTGCCAACTGGGAATGGTGCTTGGCTGTGCCAGTTGCCAAACTGTGCCTGGAAACTGTTTGGAGGAATGCTAGCGGGCCGAGGCCAAAAGCATGCAAGGGGCTGATCTGAGGGTGAAAAGGCAATTAAAGCACCTGAGAATGCATTTTTGCAATGCACAGTTCTGTAGGGTAGGCATTGCCTAGGAGTTTGACGTGATTCCTTGAAGCAGTGTCACTGAATCTCATATTTCACAGAATCATAGAATGTCAGGGGTTGGAAGGGACCTCAAAAGATCATCCAGTCCAGCACCCCTGCCAGAGCAGGATCACCTACAGTAGGTCACACAGGAACACATCCAGGCGGGTTTTGAATGTCTCCAGAGAAGGAGACTCCACAACCTCCCTGGGCAGCCTGTGCCAGGGCTCTGTCACCCTCACAGTGAAAAAGGTTTTTCTAATGTTTTTGTGGAACCTCCTGTGTTCCAGCTTGCACCCCTTGCCCCTTGTCCTGTCAATGGATGTCACTGGGAAGAGCCTGGCTGCGTCCTCCTGACACTCCCCCTTGACATATTTATAAACATTAATGAGGTCACCCCTCAGCCTCCTCTTCTCCAAGATAAAGAGACCCAGCTCCTTCAGCCTTTCCCCGTAACGGAGATGTTCCACTCCCTTCATCATCTCTGTGGCTGCGCTGGACTCTCTCCAGCAGTTCCCTGTCTCTCTTGAGCTGAGGGGCCCAGAACTGGACACAATATTCCAGATGTGGCCTCACCAGGCCAGAGTAGAGGGGCAGGAGGACCTCTCTCGGTCTACTTGCTACTACACTCCAGGATGCCATTGGCCTTCTTGGCCATGAGGGCACACTGCTGGCTCACAGTCAAGAAAATTTAGCCAGAAAGCTTTGCTCCCTCATTCATATCTTGGCTCCTTATATTCACTTTGGGGAGGTGTGGAGAAACTGGTTAGAACTTGTCATACCCAAAGGCTTCAGGGCCTATTTTAACATTTGTATTTCCCTTTCCCAGTGCCCCCACTACTGTAAAGGGACACCTGGGACATGGGTGTTTGCAGATAGGGGTTCAAACCTCACCTGTGCTCGAAAGCAAAATTTCTAATACTTGAAACCCATGAACATTTAAGCACCCCTTCTGGGAACCTAAGACTGATATCTCAAACTTGTTCACCAGCATGTCAACAGGTAACAACGCTCATACTTCACATTAATGGTCCTCTTAAGGAATGTCTCGGTGGCACAACCACCTATTAACAGGGGAAAGAATGGGAGGGGAATCAAAGTGCCTAACATCTACACAAGCATGTCCCACACCGATCATTAAATTAAACCATTTAAAAGCCCCTCTGGGGCTGGCTGGGGCCTCAGCACGCTTTGTGGAGATCCCTCGTTTCCTCTGGCTTAATGAATTATGTGAGTCAAGAGGCGCTCGACAGAAAGGTGTGAATAAGGAGCCTACAAATTCCCCACAGCAATCACCTGCAAAAGTATTTAGGGACAACATTTATCAGGCACTAAAAAGTAAGAAAAGGAGCTTGCAAGAGTAAAATAGCTACAACTCTTCAGTATGAGACAAGGGGAGAGCCAAGCCAGGGAAGTGTCACCTTGACATGAATCTACTCCGGGCACTGAGCACACAGCAGTCATCACATTGCTCGCTCGCGGTCCCAGGGTTTCTCCTGCTCATATGGCATGCACCTGCGCTGCGCTGGAAACTCATTTCCATGCATGTGAGAGAGTCCCAGCTTCAAAGCAAGCCCTGTGATTTTTGGTTCCTGTGTGTGAGAAGGGTATTAATAAATGTTGTATTAATAGATCATCCGCTTACACGCTTCCCATCTTAAATAAAGAAGATATTGGGTCAACCTCTTTTTGCCAGTACCTTCAGGCTTCTCAGATGTTTGCAATGTGAGGCAAAACTACGACGGCAATGGCAGAAATGGACTTTGTAATCCAAACAAATAGAAACTCGGACCTTGATGCAAGGAGGGTTTGGAGAATGGTTCACAACTGAATTACAGAACATGGATGGATAATTGCTCTCTAAACTGGCTGAATCCAAGCTCACAATTAAATATCCATCCTTGCAGTTTATGGAAGCTAGGAATCGGAGCCAAGATTTGTTAGTCATCTGGCTCGGGATGTCCTTGGCTGTTTCACTAGGGTAGGAAACCTTCCTCCCCTCCTATTTTGATAGTCAAACCTCTGTCCTCATCCCTCTCCACATGACAACTCCAGAGGACAAAAGAAAAGCTGTATCCCAAAAAATTGATCCACTCATGTCTCCATGGATGATGTCCTCTTCTTTCTGCCATTTTCTAATCATCTTTTCCAATACTTCCCTTTTTTTAATGAAGCTTCATATTAATAGATTTAATGAGGATATCACTGGACACTTCAATTCCATTTCATCATCCAGCCTTTCTCTGAAACGTTGAACTCCATCTGTGGACGCTGTCTTTGCTTTAAGACTCCACAGGACATTATTGTGAATTATTTTAGCATAAATACTAGAGCTGGTTGGAAATTTGTAAACCATTTTTCACAGGTAAGACACAATTCCTAGTAACCAAAACACTACGGAAAAACATTGGTTTCAGTTAACTCAATGTATAGTTGAAAAAAAAGAAATTACTGAAATACCATATTATAACATAAAAGAAAAAATTAAGGTTATTGTTTTGAGAAAAGTGCAGTTTAAAAAAATAATTGAAAATTGCTAAAATTAAAAGTTTCATAATTAGTGACAGCAAGTGCATTTGGTGCAAATCAAACTTTAAAACATGAGTTTTAGTTTCTCAGGGGTTAGCAATTTTTTCCTTTTTTTTTTTTTAATCTTGGGTGTTCGTATCTGTGTGCTAGGGATCTGTACTGCTGTATGTCAAATACCATAACAGAACAGCAAAACTGTTTTTCTGCCCAACAGTAATATGGACCTATTCCAGGGCAAAGCTACCAACTGTGCTTATAACTACACCTCACGGGAAAGCACCGAGAAGTCTTCAACGGAAAGAAAAAATGGTCTCAGAGAAAATAAATCTGTTTAGTTGTCATTTGGCAGTGCAATCAGTGCTGTCTCAAGTTGAGGGAAACTGCAATTGTCATGACACGCTGACTTTGGGGGTTTATTTCTGTGCCTTGCCAGGAGGTCTAGTACCTTTTGAAGTCAGCCGGCTTTCTCTGCTGCAGTAAAATTCATCACTAATCACAGATAGGCATGTCCTGCCGGCAGCTTTGAACTCCAGCTTTTCGATCCATTTCGTTCCCTCTGTTTATTGGTCATGATGAGTTATGGCAGCTGTATACCACATATTGTCCAAAACTCTTTCGCCGTCCAGCACAGCATGGAAAGTTCCCAGGAAAGCTCCCTAGCTGGAAAGTTAACAACTCTGCAGCGTAACTCTCGGCACCATGTGCAGTAATTCATCAATAGCACTTCTTCTGTAGAAACCAATGGACAGATCAGTTACAAGAGCAAGAGCTGTAATGTGACCTGCCAGATAGATGGAGATCCCCATGGAGAATTCACTGACTGCACAAAAGAGAATAGAAACTCCTCTAGTGTTTCTGCAAAGAGGAAAAGCTCAGCGCTTGGGTTAGTCTGGGCTGAGGGTAAGAGAGTCCCTCTCCGCTCCGCACCAATCTGTTGCATAGCCAGAGTTCCTAGAAATAAATGAGAAATAAAATGAAATAAAATTATTTAGGAAAAAAAAAAGGTCAGTTTTCCTTTAGGAATTCCAGTGACATATTAAAAGAAATAATTTATGCATGGCTGTTCCATGCCTTAGGTTTGTCTGTGCAATTACTCTTAGTGCTGTGCTAACAACAGGCTACTTTATAACAAGGGAATCTAGCCAGGATGAAGTCTGACATCTGCTTGAGGATCTTTCTGAAATAACACCCGAGACTCATCTTTTAGTTTGGGTTTTTTTTTGTGTATTCTCTGCCTAGTGTGCATATTTTGATGAAAAATCACGCTAACATGTTGAGGTATTGCCTATTTTTAATACAAGTCTTCAATTCAAGGGACTTTTCCCCTCCTTCTCCTTACTTTTTGTACTTCACACTGTCACATTTTGAATTTTAACAGGTTTAGTTTATGGCATAGGGTGGTAGTGATGCCCAGACCTGCTGGGTAGGGAGATGCTTGCACTGATCCCAAAGTTATGAATAAGAGATGCATGTTGTGAAATGTAGGAATTCTTTCTTTTTTCTTTTGTTCTTTTCACAATTTCCCAGTCACGAGGCTGAACCCAGATATGTAAGAGGAAGTCATAGTTCACATATTTTGCAGAGCATTTTGAAAGAAAAATGTGATATTGATATCAGTTAATGCAATGTACTTAGGTTACAAAAGGTTTAAAAAGAAACAGATCTCATCTCTTTCCTTTAATAACTGACTAAAAAGATACAGAATTAAGAATTCGCGTAATAGTGGGAGGTCACATGAAGTTCCACGCAGATGAGTGTTGTTCAACATATTCATAAAGTCTGGGAAACAGTGACTCATGAAATAACAGAGTTTACAGATGATAGGATCTCATTAGGATCTCATGACACTGAGTGATGCTCATTGTTGACTAGATCTCACGGCACTGAAAGAAATCCAGTGTTGATAGATGCAAAGTAATGAATATGGGATAAAAATAACCCTAATTATACATATGTTACAATACTCTTAATTAGTTATGACTGTTCACAGAGACACTGGGTTTTGTGGGTAGTTCTCTGAAAACATTAACGCAGGGCTCAGCAGTCATCAGAAAGGCTGGTAAAACACAAGGGATTATTAGGAAAAGAACAGAGAACAAAACAGAAAATATCATTATCTCACAGTAGGAATCTGTGTTTACTCCTGTTTGTCTTGACTAAGTCACGCCTTCTAGACAGACTTCTTTGGGAGAGTACAAAAGAACTGGAAACTGTGCACAGAAAGAAGTGAAGTGAATGCACTCTTTCACCGGCCAGCTTTGTCTCTCTTCTTCTGCTCTGGATTAACAGAACAACAGGGCTCCCTAAACACAATTCTCGACCAAACTGGGCAGAGACACCGGGAAAAATGTTAAATCTGATGCCCTCCTGCCCCAACACCTTTTGTTACCAGCAGCCTTTGCAGAATACATTCCCATACGATGCAATGTAGCCGGGTCCACCACAAGAGTAGGTCCCACCACAAGTGTAGGCACCCACCATACCACAGGACATAGCAGAAAAAGTGACAAAATTCTGTGGCTACTGAGTGTTATTATTCAGCAGATTACTTGACCGGTGTAAGATGGCTAACGAACCTTCACTCTCTCCCCTAAAGCTGAAACATTTCTTGAGAAAGCAGAACATTTTATAAAACGAAGACAAGGTAAAGAATAGAATAGGATTTCAGAGCCAGAAGGTAGAGCTGTGTAAAGAGGAAATGTGAGAATTGAAAACTCTAAATGGGGAAAGTTGCTGAAAAATATTTGCCAGATGATGGAAGTGGTGGAAAGCAGGTAAAGTCTTTCATACAAACAAAAATAATCACAAAATGTTCACTATTTTTCCAATAGCCTTCACAGAAATCTTTCTTTCCCACAGATAAACATGTCCTGATTTCTCAAAGTAGCACATATCTTTCATTCTGCTCTTTGCCATGATTCTCCTTTACACTGAATATGGTAAAGACCAAAGGCCCTGCAGTATAAAAGTATCTTCAATCAAAAATTTTGCTGACATGGAGTATAGAGTTGCTGGAAGGACAACTCAGCCAGTCAGCCACAGTCCAGGAGGTTCCTCCAGTGCATCGATGACAATTTTCTGTTGCAAATGGTGGAGGAGCCGACTAGGAGAGGAGCACTGCTGGACCTCATCCTCGCTAACAAGGAGGATCTGGTTGAAGCAGGAAAGGTTGAGGGCTGCCTTGGCTGCAGTGACCATGAAATGGTGGAGTTCAGGATCTCATGTAGCAGAAACAAAATAGCAAGCAGAATTGCAACCCTGGACTTTGCCAAGGCAAACTTTGGATTTTTCAAGCAATTACTCGAGAAAATCCCATGGGCAAGGCTGTTTGAAGGTAAAGGGGCCCAAGATAGTTGGTTAGCGTTCAGGGACTGCTTCTACCATGCTCAAGATCAGAGCATCCCGACACGTAGGAAGTCAAGGAAGGGAGCCAGGAGACCTGCGTGGCTAAACAGGGATCTGCTGGGTAAGCTCAAGGGCAAGAGAATTTACAGATCTTGGAAGGCAGGGCTGGAAACTTGGGAAGAATATAAGGCTGTTGTCCAAGGGTGTAGGGAGGCAACTAGGAAAGCAAAGGCCTCCCTAGAATTGAACCTGGCGAGAGGGGTCAAGGACAACAGGAAGAGCTTTTTCAAATACGTGGCAGATAAAACTAACACCAGAGGCAATGTAGGCCCACTGATGAATGAGGTGGGTGCCTTGGTGACAGAAGATACAGAGAAGGCAGAGTTACTGAATGCCTTCTTCGCCTCTGTCTACTCTGCCGGAGGCTGTCCTGAGGAGCCCCGTTCCCCTGAGGCCCCAGAGGAAGTCAGGGCAGTGGAGGAGTTTGCTTTAGTCGATGAGGACGGGGTTAGGGACCAATTAAGCAATCTGGACATCCATAAATCCATGGGTCCAGACAGGATGCATCCACGGGTGCTGAGGGAGCTGGCTGATGTCATTGCTAGACCACTCTCCATCATCTTTGCCAAGTCTTGGGAGACGGGAGAGGTGCCTGAGGACTGGAGGGAAGCAAATGTCACTCCAGTCTTCAAAAAGGGCAAGAAGGAGGACCCGGGTAACTATAGACCGGTCAGCCTCACCTCCATCCCTGGGAAAGTGATGGAACGACTTATCCTTGGTGCCATCTCAAGGCATATCAGGGATAAGAGGGTCATTAGAGACAGTCAACATGGCTTCACCAAAGGGAAGTCGTGCTTGACTAACCTCATAGCCTTTTATGAGGATATAACAAGGTGGATAGATGATGGCCGAGCGGTGGATGTGGTCTACCTTGACTTCAGTAAAGCATTTGACACAGTCTCCCACAGCATCCTTGCTGCTAAACTGAGGAAGTGTGGTCTAGACTCTCGGGTAGTGAGGTGGACTGCGAACTGGCTAAGGGGAAGAAGCCAAAGAGTTGTGGTCAATGGGGCGGAGTCTGGTTGGAGGCCTGTATCCAGTGGAGTGCCTCAAGGGTCGGTACTGGGACCAGTATTATTCAATATATTCATCGATGACTTGGATGAGGGACTAGAGAGTACTATCAGCAAGTTTGCTGATGACACCAAGCTGGGAGGAGTGGCTGACACACCAGAAGGCTGTGCTGCCATCCAGCGAGACCTGGACAGGCTGGAGCACTGGGCGGGGAAAAATTTAATGAAATACAACAAGGGTAAATGTAGGGTCTTGCATCTGGGTAGGAACAACCCCAGGTTCCAGTATAAGTTGGGGAATGACTTATTAGAGAGCAGTGTAGGGGAAAGGGACCTGGGAGTCTTGGTGGACAGCAGGATGACCATGAGCCAGCACTGTGCCCTTGTGGCCAGGAAGGCCAATGGCATCCTGGGGTGTATTAGAAGGGGGGTGGTTAGTAGGTCGAGAGAGGTCCTCCTTCCCCTCTACTCTGCCCTGGTGAGACCACATCTGGAATATTGTGTCCAGTTCTGGGCCCCTCAGTTCAAGAAAGACAGGGAACTGTTGGAGAGAGTCCAGCACAGGGCAACTAGGATGATTAAGGGAGTGGAGCATCTCCCTTATGAGAAAAGACTGAAGGAGCTGGGGCTCTTTAGTTTGGAGAAGAGGAGGCTGAGGGGTGACCTCATTAATGTTTACAAATATATCAAGGGCGAGTGTCACGAGAATGGAGCCAGGCTCTTCTCGGTGACAACCACTGATAGGACAAGGGGTAATGGGTTGAAACTGGAACATAAGAGGTTCCGCTTAAACTCGAGAAGAAACTTCTTCTCAGTGAGGGTGACGGAGCCCTGGAACAGGCTGCCCAGGGAGGTTGTGGAGTCTCCTTCTCTGGAGACATTCAAGACCTGCCTGGACACGTTCCTGTGTAGCATAATCTAGGTGTTCCTGCTCTGGCAGGGGGATTGGACTTGATGATCTTTCGAGGTCCCTTCCAATCCCTAACATTCTATGATTCTATGATTCTATGATAGAGAAAGTTTCTCTTCATCTAGTTAAATGTGTAGCTCGTGCATCCAGACAAGGAATACTACACATAAGTAAAACTTTCTTTCAATGAGTTCTTGCTTCCAACAAGTTTTTGTGGTGGATTGGCCACATTTCCAGGGATTTATGGTAAGTGCTTCAGATCTATGTTAAAATCTAGAAGTAAAAGATGCTGCAGACAAGGCGCATTCCTAGAAATCTTTAACATATGGGGAGAGAGGGAGAGAGAGTAGGAGAGGGGAAATCTATCAGAGCATTCTGTGCAACAAGGAATGAGAGAAAAATGAAAGGGATGCTCTTGCAGAGATGCTTTAAACCCTTCAGGGATGGATGACAAGACCAGAATTAGCACTCGTGAGATCGTCTTTGGCACACTGCACTTGAAGAAGAAATTTTCAGCAAGTGGATCTGGCATGAGTCTGGTAACAAGGAGGTTCATCAGGCCACGACATGCCGATCATCAGTGAAAGCTCCCAAAGTTCACAAGTGAGCCTTGTGGTCCCATCTCACCAGTGGAATTGGTGCTACTGTAGGGTCCCATTCAGCATGACTCCACTGGCAGCCCCAGCCCGATCACATGATCTTGGATACTATTTTCTACTCTCTGGTGCAACCTGCCCTACCAGTGCAACCCTGCAGAAGTAAGGGCAGTGTGCTCAGCCATCCATCAACTCCAGCAGGGTCATGCTCGCCCAGATCACTCTGGAACAGATGGGACAGGTTTGTGCCTGCATCCCGCAGCTCATAGCAAGAGAGGAATATTCAGATTAACAGAAAATTTTGCAGTCAACATATTTCAACAAAGATTTTCCTCCAGGGAAGCATGTGGTCCAGTTCAGGGAAATGAGAAAGAGAGTAATTTTTTTTCCTTTAATTTTACATTTCAAGTAATAACAGTTTTCTGACTTCTTGTGCAGGTCACTAACAGTGCTCCCCAGTGAAAAAAGTTAGCAGTTCCCACGTCTCTGACTCACTTGAATGTAATATGACCTGAGGCAAAAAAAAAAAAAAAAGCTCTAAGACCTGATGTGCATTTGCACTGCAGCCTCTTTTTGCTTTTCCAGTAGTATGAACTAGACTTACTGCAGGCACCAATGTCAAAGCTTGCATGTTATAAAGGGGTATGAGTGTAAATAAGATCCAGCTTCATCAATGTGTATGTCATCACTGTGGGAAAGGACAGGAGAATATTGACTTTGGGTAAAACTAGCAAGACCTTTAAGGCAATAGAGGCAGAGAGAAGAATTGGGAGTAGGCAGAAATAAATCAATGCCAAAGCAGAGCTAGAACGTGGGTGTTCCTGAGGGCACGGGACTGAAATCCTGATTTAAGGTTAGCCCAATGCAGTATCAGTAGAGCATAAAGACAGTGATTTAGGGACTGGCTGCCTGACAGTGACAAAAAGGGATCATTAATTGGGAGTCATCACTCTATGGAGGTCCCACTGGAGCTCTGTAGGGAGGGCTCCAAGGTTTGGTACATAACTTTTCTGTCAGTGAGCTCTGGAAATAAATTTAACAACATTGCTGAGAAAATGTGTTTAAGGGTCAGTGGAGGGCTAACTAAGAGGAGAACAGGAGTATGACCAATAACTCACTTGATAAACCAGGTCAGTTCAGAGAGAAAATGCTCAAAAATGATCTGGCTGTGAAAGCACGGGTTCAGGAACAAAGAATACAGACCATGTCTGCAAATGGAGATTGCCTCCTGCTCCAGGTAAAGGTTTCATTAAGATACTGCCTAAGGGAATTGCAGGTGTTTTGCTCCTGGACAGGGAGTGGTGGTGAATGTCATCACGGCCTCAGTTTCAAATGTGGTTGGGATGGAAAGAGCTACATGCCACTGAGCACCTGTGAGGAGTTACCCAGAGAAACCACTTATTCACAATCTGCAGACATCATTCTCCTTAGTTCTCCTCTCTTTTGGATTCTTCCTTGGGTGCTTCAGGGACCAGGATGAACTTTCCAACGTTTTTCTTCTCTTGCATCTGTCTCATGGCTTCTGTCACCTGAGCAAAGGGCTGTACAGAGTCTATTTTGGGTTTGATTTTGCCTTTCATGCCTTGGTCTTCCAGTGACGTCAGGAATTTAGGCACTCTGCTCTGCTTAGGCTAAGTGCCAAGCTTTTCCCCTTCCAGAAGGAAATGTAGGGCACAACTGCTCAGTTCTGCTCTGAGCAAGCAACAGCGGAACACGAAAAACACTCAGTGAGAACTGGAGGCCCTTCTCAGTGTAAGGCTGTTAGGAAAATATTCAGTCGAAGATCATTGTATGGATAATGGTAGGAGGAAAAGATAATGGATATGAGGAAATGATAGGAATTTTCACCGGGGAGAAGGGTAGCCCGTGAGTATCATAGAAAGCTGTGATGGCAGGAGATTCATAAATGATCCTGTAAACAAAATTAATAGTGAGGTGGTCACACGCACTCATCACATGGTATTTCGGACCAGACAAGCTTGTCTGTGAAGAACTGCAGGAGTTTATTACACTGAGAGACTTGCCGTTAAACTAGAAGCTGAAAATGAATACAGAGAAAGGCAGTGATGCACAACGGGGAACCAGCACTTCATGTATAAAACGATGGACTTGAAGTCAGCCATTGTCATTCAGATACGAGATCAGAAATTAACACCATTAGACAGTTCAGATGGCTGCTGAATTCTTAAAATACAAAAAAAAAAAAAGTAAACTGAATGTTAGGAGCTGGGGCTCTTTAGTTTGGAGAAGAGGAGGCTGAGGGGTGACCTCATTAATGTTTACAAATATATCAAGGGTGAGTGTCACGAGAATGGAGCCAGGCTCTTCTCGGTGACAACCACTGATAGGACAAGGGGTAATGGGCTGAAACTGGAACATAAGAGGTTCCGCTTAAACTCGAGAAGAAACTTCTTCTCAGTGAGGGTGATGGAGCCCTGGAACAGGCTGCCCAGAGAGGTTGTGGAGTCTCCTTCTCTGGAGACATTCAAGACCTGCCTGGACACGTTCCTGTGTGGCATAGTCTAGGCATTCCTGCTCTGGCAGGGGGATTGGACTTGATGATCTTTCGAGGTCCCTTCCAATCCCTAACATTCTATGATTCTATGATTCTATGATTAGGGGTAGAGAAATATTGTTACCTGACTCTGTTATAACAGTAATATCAATCCATGACACACCTGCATCTTGAATAGTGTCTGCAGTTCTCAAACAGACTGTAACAGATGAGGGGGTGATAGCAAGACAAATCAAGGAATGTGAGGAATCTTCAAACTCCAGCAATTGAATTTATACAGCTGTATAAAATGAATGATGTGGAGAAAGTGAGTCAGCTTAATTATTCTCCGTCTATTCCAATACAAAAGTGATGGAATATCAAAGTTAGCAGTTGGCAAGCCCAGGACAAAGAAGAGGAGGTGGGTTTTTTTTCAGAGAATACACAGATAAGCTGTATGACTTGCCAACATGGTGCCGAGGATGCCGAAAATTCACATCAAGGAGAGATTGGACGATTTAATGGAAAAGAAATCCAATTTGCATTTAAAATAAATAAATACATAAAGACAGCAACTTCTTAGCTATAAATTGTTGGATTTTGGAAGAGTAAACTCGGGAAGTGTCAGTATGTGCTTAGCACAGTCTGCTTTGCTTGCTCTCTGCCAGATCATGCTCCTCTAGTTACTTATTCAAGAGAGGGACATTTATACTTGAGGTCCTCCATAGCCTGATGCTTCAAGATACTCCCAGGACACGGGAGGTGATGTTTAGTCCCCTCAAACCAAGCATCCAGGTTTTCCAATTTCAAGCTTTGCCCATTAAACTGCCAAAGGCAGGCACCACTCTCATATTTAACTGGTTTGGACTTCTCCAGCAGAGCATAGAAATCCCACTGCTTAAACCTGGCGTGGTGCCACATGCCAGAACAGGCATTTCTGAGCATATGTGTGACTGAAGTTTTGAAGAAACTCCAAGAGAAATACAGAGATGCCTTCAACATTAGACGCCACAGAACCAATGCACTCGGAGTGAATTCCACACCAAGAACCGAAGCTGCTGAGTTCAGTGACAAGGAGACTGAAAGAGATGACATGATTGCAGCACATTAATACCTCCGAGTGAAGAAATACCAGACACTAAAAGGCTCAGTAGTTGAAAATGGAAAAGCACGGCAAGATCCGAAAGCCAGGGAAATTCCAATTAGAAATAAGGTACGATTTTCTTGCAGTGATTGTGGTTAACCACTGGAACAAACTACCAAAGAGAAGTGGTGGAATCTCCACCACCTAATGTCTTCAAACCGAAAGGATGACCTGATTTAGTGGAACATAGTTGGGCTCAATGCAGATTTGGATGCTATTCAAGGGTTTCAGATATTCCAAAACTTGTGTTAAATGATCTTATTGTCTACCTTTGCCGGCGCTAACTCCCGCGGGAGTTGTTCCTATGCAGAGGGACTACAGAGTGAGCTGAAGGGGCTAAGGTACGAACAGGGCTGGCTTTAGGAGTCTTTCTCCTCTAAGAAACTCCTCATAAAAACAGCTCAAAGAAAGTTAAGCTTTCAAAGATCAACCTATCGAAAAGCAATTGTAATAAAACACTTCAGAACATTACACTGGCAAATCAGTTCATAGAAACACAGTTAATACACCTCTAACGCCAATAGCTTTAGAGACATTTGTCCCCAACATTTTTACACAGAACTGCAATTTCATGTGCTGCATTAATTTCCAAAGCAAATGGGAAAAATACAGGTAGCTTATACAAGGCTAAGAAACCACTTCCCACCTCTTAATTTCAGTCCATTAACCAACAAAAGTGCCTTCCCTCAAGAGCATGGTGCCAAAACTCGTTGCTTCTCTGTCTCCTTATACATTTCACAGCAGTGCTCTGTTGGGGTTTTCCATCGCAGATGTCACCACGTAGCTACCACCTTTCCAACCACACCAGAGCTCTGCCACCTATGAGTACCTCTTGTAGGTACTCTTAGAAAAGGCTTCAGACTGCTCGGGCTAAAGAATTTACTGCAATTATACCTACGGTAAAGATCTGCGATGAATTATGCAATGCTTGTATCTACAGATGAATCACACCAATGGAACAGAAGGATGTGGAGTCAGAGTCAAGCTTGGAAATAGAAAATGCATACTACAGTGTTTTAAAAGGTTTCGGTTTATGCTGCCAATATTTCAGAATTTCAAGTATTTTTTTTTAATCTTTGTTTAAGCCTGGATATGGGGAGGGGATTGCTTTTGGTATTTAGATTATTATTTTTGCTGTAACAGGATTATTCTTTTCAGTAACTGTTAAGTCACCACAAGCTTGTTGCCTTTTCTGTGCAGAAATCAGTTAAGCATCACAGATAGGGAAATATTATTATAACTGGTTTACAGACCATTTTGGCCAAGAATAGGACCAGGAATGCTGACTCTCAGTCACCTGCCTTCACAGCAAAGCTAATAAATGAGGTAGAAAGCTAATAAATGAAGGCACTGTGTACATTAACCCCCATACAACAGCACTTATCCCATGCTTGTGTTATACGCAGGAGGTCAGAGGAGATGATCAGAGCAGTCCCTTCTGGCCACAAAGCCAACAAACGTATTTTTAAACATGAGGCAACATTCAATAACCTGCATCGGCTTTGATTAACGGTTCTGCAAGACTGAAAGCAACACAAGCAGAACTAACATGCACTGTGGGCAAAAAGAGACGTCAAAGCACAGCTCATGACGGCAAGGTTTTTAGAGCATAAATACTGGATGGGAATCTTGGCTGTAAGGTTCATACTGACCCTTTTGGAACAGTTCATCATGTCCCCAGATCATTTTGGCTAGGGCTGTTACAGAAAGGCAGTGACAACCAGGCACATTGTAGCTTCCTTCAAGCCTTTAGCTAAGCCTGGTCTGTACCTTTTAAATATATAAATACACATATATATAAAATCAGATACTATATATGAGCTGCTGTTAAGCCACCAACTTTTTAAAACATGCAAACAAACTTAGTATAAGCTCCATAAAACAGCTCCGCTTTTTTCTGGTATTGATTTTGCTTATTTTGAAGTTAAGCATATCCATAAATATGGTCTATGGTCCCTTGAGGTAAGTCTCATAAGGTATATTAGGAAAAAAAAAAAAAAAAAAAGGAGGAGGAGGAATTTTTTGGCAGCAATTACCATCTCAGATAACCTGCCTGGGGTTGGGAAAGTGTGCCAGCAATCTGCTCAGAAATAGCTTTCATTTGGGCTGTTTATTTTCATATGCTTTGTCTGACACTTTACTGCTGTGGCTGGGTACTTAACTGTCAGCTTCCATTAAACGCTTTGTCAGCTGTTCCCACTCCAGGCAGAAACCAAAATTATCATTCATCTCCCATTATTCATTACAGTCAACCCACTGGCAGGAAGCAAGCAGGATGACAAAGGAAATCATCCTCGTGCCAAATGGTGAGATTTCTTCAGGCTCCTTTGCTCCAGTGCTCCCCCAGTTCCTTGTCCCTTCCTTCTCTTGCCTGTCTCTTCGTTCTCTAGCCTGTCCCAGTCATCTGCCTGGCTTGTGCCAAACAAGCAGGGACTTGAGGGCAGCTGTTCCACTTTAAAGCAAAGCTGGAGGTAGGGGTTGAATTCCTCTGCAGCTGCTCCAAAAATCTGGGGTATTCTGAAAGAGAATAATGGATTTGCTTCTCATTAGTTTGGACTATCACAGCACAATCATACAGGCAAGTATGGAGCATGAGATATACATGGGATGCTCATAAAACGACTTTGGGAGTATCTGTTGCATGATTTCTTGTTTGCTGGTTTAGGGTACGTGGATGGGTTAATTTTTAGTATTATTTAAACCAAGTTTTCCAAGTTCTAATATATAAAGAGAAAGAGAAATGGGTTAAGCAATTCCAGAAAAGGCAAAAGGTGCTATTTCAGGTCAAGCGAAACACTTTAAGATGACCCAGACTGATTCTCCCTCTTCCAGATTTGGTCCTATCCACACCAACACCCCTGTCCCCCCAAACACTTTAGTTCACCCTTTGAACCAGAGAATCCATTACATGCATTACTTTAATTACAGTACGGTTTCTTTTAACAAGCAGATGTGGAACAATATAATCGTAGCCCCAGGCTACTGAAATGGTGGACTCCAGTCTGGATCTGGACCTCACATAAATTTGCCCTGTGCCCTGGCCAAGGTCCCAGGTATATGACGTCTCCTACATTCCTGAAGGAGATCCCCTGGTTTTTAACCATTCTTTTTGGCTTCGTAGCAAGCAGCTCCAGGGCCCTGCCAGGACTTGGTGTGCACCACCAAGCTGACCCACTGCAGGTGAAGCCAGTGTACAGCTCCCTGATGACTATTCCCTGCTAAGAATTAGTAGATCTCAATAAAATTACCCGGTGGGCCTTTGTTAAAAGTTGAGACCCTATTGCTCAAGACTGCAAAGTGCTTGCCTCTAGTTCAACAAAAGCCTCTCCCCTCCCCCAAATAAATGTTCCTCAACAGAGGATCTCTATTGCTGTTCTTCCTCCCAAAGTAAAACATTCAGTCTTAGCATATTTGTTCCCACTCATGCTCCTGGGGCTTTCAACGAAAGTCTTGAATCTATCCAAGTAGCTCATAAACTGGAGCCGCTTTCTGATTCAAGTGTGCCCTCCTGTTCAGATTTTGGGAAATAGGATGATTAATTGATTTCCATCATCGGTCTCCCCATAAGTCACAAGCCAAGCTGCTATTTCAAGTTTCCATTGACAAAGATTTCATTATAAGAAGCCATAATTTTAACCAGCACTGTGCAAACTTTTTAGTCTTCAATTTGAATTAGGCCCATATGTTCCAGAAAAACTCTGTGAGAGCGAGCTGGGGAGGGTGAAGTGGTGAGGGGAGGGGAAGGGAGCAACTGGTCTATCTCAGTGGCTGAACAAACTTTCACCCACATCACAGCATAAAGGGGCTCTGAATCGGTTGTCTTAACCCTTATCTAAACAAAATAAATCAAAAATACAATTTTCCGATTGACGCTGAAGGATTTGCTTTCTTAGCCAAAAAGCAATTTTAAACTCTCTTGCTGAGTAAGCTCTGCCCAGATACTGAACTCCACTGCGAGCTCCTAGAGTCCAAGGTGGTATTGCTTAATTCTCCCTCTCATGTTCTGCAGCTAGGATGGAAACACTCTCACACAGCACCTGCCACAGGATGCAGTTGAAACCACAGCTAAATGTTGTATGCATACCTGGTGACTGCAAGACCCTTCCTCCAGCTGGCTTGACAGATCAGTTGAAAAGACAGGAAAAATGGGAGAAAGGCAGTGTTGGAATCCTTATTTCACAGAGTCAAACTGGTAAGGTAAATAAAACAGGGCCAAGCTATGAGGTCAAGAACCTGTCAAGATTATCTGCATTGTTTAAAATGGTGACATAGTCCATGGCCATGAGCAAGGGACTATTAGTAACAACAATTTTGTCATAGCCACTCTATGGCGCTAGTATGAGGTGGGATGGACATGGAGATGTGAAGCACATCATAGAATCCTAGAATTGTTACGGTCCTTTAAGATTAAGACCTTTAAGATCATTGAGTCCAACCGTTAACCTAGCGATGCCAGGCCATGCCCCTAAGTACCACATCTACACATCTTCTAAGTACCTTCAGGGATGGCGACTCAATCACTTCCCTGGGTAGCCTGTTCCAATGCCTAACAACCCCAGATCCCTTATCTGTAGAAGACTTGTTCTTGAGACCCTTCACCAGCTTCGTTGCCCTTCTTTGGACATGCTCCAGCGACTCAATGTCTTTCTTGTAGTGAGGGGCCAAAACTGAATGTCAAGCCGACCTGTTTTAGGCAGCTGCATAGACAGAGTCTTCAGCAGAGCAGAGGATGCACTTGCATTGTATCTCCAGATCAGAAATCTGAAGACAGGGAGATCTGAGAATGAGCACCAGCCCTGTCATTATGAGGAAAGTCCATTCACACACTTGCTGCATCCTCAAATGACCTCTTCCCTATCATCACATGTGCTTGAGTCCTTTGGCAGTGCCAGAGCTGTTGTTGCTAAATGGGGTGTGAATCCACAAGGTCACAGGGCCAGGGAACAGCAAGATCAGTGTGAGAAAGAACCAGAAATACTAAGTGATAGTTTAAGAAGTTAACACTAAGCTGTATGACTGTGTGATACAGATAAGCCAAAAACTACTGGACATAGAGGTGGGAATTGATGCTCCTCCTTTCATCTTGCTGTGACTTTAATGCCTTGCACTCAAGTAGAACATTTTCTTCAGAATGACACACAGTCCTGATTAAAAGGACAAAAGAGATGAAGGATCTCCCACTTGCATTGATAGTGGTTCCTAACGATGCATCACTCCAACAGCTAAAACCAAGGGGTTTGCTTCCTGCCAGCATAGGTGTTCAGGAGCAGCTTTTGTTACCAACTTTTCTTATGTCTCTGTGTGCTTGACCAGGAGATCTTCAGTACTTCTGTTTTATCTCTATGCAGATAACTCATCTGGCATAAACAAACCACCTCAGCCTTTCTTTTCACAGATGTAGCTGACTAAGTTCTCTTAAGTCTCCCACTGCAATGCACATTCTCTGGCCCTTCATATATGTTTGTGTCACTTTTTTCACCTTGCCTATGCATCTTAAAATCAAAGGTGTGCCTGCAATGCAATCTCCTGTCTCGTAGCAAGGCACAAACTGCTGCACAGATCCATGATGTTGGGGAAGTTCAGCTCAAGGTGCCACACTCCATCTCATGGTTTTATGCTCTCCAGACCATGCTGACATAGGAATTGTGCTCAGACCAGCTTCTCCAAATTGAGCTGTTCTTCAAATTCCCTTCAGGTTTCTCTTGAATTTTAGTTCACGGGTAGTTTCATCTACAGGCACATCTACAACACCAGGGTTCAGCAGCCTGACCTCAGCAGACTGTGGTGATGTCTAAGCCTTGGGAATTGCAGTCAGTCAGTAGCAAGAGGTGAATTCAGCCAACCCTTTCACCTTGCAGAACAAACCTCCACAGAGCTGTTTTTGCATCTCCGGTGCTGGCACACAGACACGTAATGTAGTATATGCCCTTCCCTATGGGACACTCCTCCATGAGTTCATTCCTGGCTTAGCTGAAGGAGCTGGATTTTACATTATTAGGTATTGAGTTGCAACACGAAATTACCAAAATGTAAAACATGGGAAAACATACTGTAAATCACTTATTGGCAGGTCTCTCACCTCTTTACAAGTGCACAACTGGATACATTTGAGTCTTTTGGAATTTCCAAATTAGAGCCCAGAAGACCTTCCCGAAGAAAGGTATTTTTCTGCTGGCACCACAACAATTTTATCTGAGCTAAACAACAGAGTTAATGTTTCAGCATTCACACAGCCGTTTGCAAGCTACAAATCCAAACTTAATTTCACCTCCTTGTTGTACTGTAGCTCTGTTATTATTACTTTTTTAACGAATGTTATTTTTCTTGTAACTCTCCAGCTTTGGCTTTTCAAAAGGAATATACAGAGACCCAAGGGACTGACAGTGAGAATGCAGAACCTTTCACCTTCAGGTGAAAACACTGATATCTTTAATGGCCTTATTGGGAAGCACATGTACCTAAACGGAGTAAACGTGTTCTTACTACTGTGACTTCCAGATCTTCCATCCCCACTGCTTGCCACCCTCAGCCTGTGGTGACAAAGGATGCTCTGATGTGAAGAAGGGGGTGATTTTGTGGTTAAGGTACTAAAATGAGAATCAGACTTCCGTGATTCATTCATAGTTTTGCCATAGTCCACTTGTATGCAAGTCATTTAACCCTCCTGTGCCTCAGTTTCCCATCTGTAATTTAATTCTTTTTTCAGTCCCTTACCATTCTTGTCTCTGGGGCAAGAAAGATCTGTCAGTGGAGCCACAGAACAGTTGAGTGCAGACTGTATGACATGGCTGTGTTTGAGTGTCCAAAGGACTGAGTCATGCCTTTGGTTAGCTCAGGTTTTCAGATGGGCGTGGAAAAGGCATATTCATTGTTTCAGAATTTGTCCAAGACATATTATTGCATTTTGCCTGTGAAGATGAGGTCACAGACTGAAGGGTAGCTCCTGAGAAAAAGGAAGGTTTATGTTTAGGATTAGAAACCCTAGACTGAGGACTCAGAAAGCAAAAGCAAGCAAATGACCTGCACCCATAATATCTTCCAGATGACTGATTTCCAAACGCTTCTGACTTGGGGTTCAACTCTAACACCTCTTGCATGGAAGGACTTCAGAGACACTTCACCAAGAGCCAGCAGTTCACACACACACACACAGTGAGCAGTCTTGAACCTTAAGCCAAAACACCTCCATCTGCAAGACGTTTAGTCACCAAGACAGGTCAGGTCACAGCAGGACACACTGCAACATTTACCTGAGATAAGGAGCGAAGGCATCACCAGCAAAGCCTCCAAAAGGCAACATCATGGCTTGTCCTTTCATGAACAAAGGCTGCAGCTCAGAATTGATATGACCTAACAAATGTGTCAAATGCAACTTCTTCCATGGTTTGAAACAGCGACATAGACAGCAGGGAAAGTGTGTTGGCAATGGCACTTCATAGTCCCTGGAAATGACAGGGAATTGGAGGTTCTCATATTTCCAGGTATCTGGACACCAATTTAATTTTTCTCTGCTTCTTTTACTCTTAGAGTTTGTGGAGTTGGTGGCATGCAACCTGGGTGTGGGTTGTTTCTGTATTCCTGTTTTCTGCTCTCAACGTGTCAAAGATCACTCATGAGCACACGTTTGCTGTAAGGAAGAACTGGCTTAGATGGCATCTAGAGAGAGGGGCTGCAAAATAGCAATGACTAGAGCATGCTGGAAAGAGGTGGTGAATATCCATTGTCACAGTCTTCACCCTTCAATTCTACTCACCCCCAATAGCCACTAATTTTAAATTAGTAGAGTTTTTTAAAGGAAAAAGGTTATTAAAAGTAAAAGGAGTTACCAGATACCTGCACAGAGCGGGCTGCTTTTTGCTACGGCCAGTTATTTTCTCACTGAGAGAAATGTATCTGTTGGCCTTGCAGAGGGCACATTGGATCCTCTGGATTAGCAGGTCTTTCCATGGGTAACTTGACGTGAGGCTGGTGTCCCGCAGGAGCTCCCAGATCACAGTACTTGTTATGGAGAACACTGCACTTTAGTGCTCAACTTGGATGATGCCCCAGGAGATAAAATACAAAGTTATCCATAAACCATCATATGTTCCAGACCTTTCAGAATACTGTTCACTGGTTCTCTCAAAAATTTATTAGCTCTACCAATATTTTCTTTCTTAGTTTTGTAAAGCAAGCCCCAAGTCAGCTAGTACTGACTATGCAGAGCCTTGAAACCACATATTTATTTTCCTAAGTTATAAAAAGTTTATAAGGGTAGCTGGTATCCTTATGGGCCACTGTACAGTGATTTGCTACTGCATTCCTCCCTGATACAGAAGAGCTCTGTGTTTTATACCAGCGGGAAATCCTTGTGATACAGCTGTCCAGCAGCCAACAAGAGTACAGACACCTTCAAAAATATAACCCTGATAAAAAAAAATGAATAGCTGAAAAGGTAGAAAACACCCCTTCTGAGAGAAATCAGTTTGAACAGTGCGACGACCTTGGGCATCACAAGATCTTTATTGCAATACCCCAGTGAACATTACCAACAAAGTCCTTTCACCCCAGCCACGGCTCTTTTTTTAACAAGATCACCATTTCTACCTGAAAATGCTGTACATTCACAATAATTTTTTAGAAGTAGTGTGCAATAGTTACCTTTTCTTTTCGCAGCTAACATCTAGCCTCAGGCTTTCCATTTTCACAACTTCAAGTTCCTCATTGACATGGAGAGGCTTTGGTCAATTTACACCAGAGAATGGAGAGACTGTTACTCATTTATCTCTTAAAATAGCGAGTACACAGCTGCACAACCTGAAGAATTAGGTCAGTATGTTGCTATGACTGTCCTGGAAGGAGAAATACAGAGCAAATAAGGTAGATTTCAGGAGAGAGCCTGGGATGTGTGAAGAGTTAGCAAAATTGACATGGATGCAATAGCAAAAATAAGTAATTTTGCAAATCCCTAAACCACAATGGTTGGATTAGGGCCCTCATCATACAATTCTCGGGCATGTGAACAATCCTTTTTTCACTTGAGTTCATTTCATTAGCTTCTCTCAGCTACATAAATACTCATACTCTCAATGGGACTACTCACATCAATAAAGTTCCTCAAGCGAGCAGGGATTGCAACCCAATTTTAGTGGAACAAACCCAAACTCTGACTTTGATTTCATCCTTCATTTTTCTAAAAAAACTTTGTTTCCAGCTAGAACGAGCCCACAATCCCTGTGGAGCCTTCTTTCGCCACTTCCATGCGCAACCTCAGTTATTTGTCTTGTCAAATACGAAGGCAAACAGGACTCTTCCAATCTCTCCAACTTCACCTCCCTTCGTAAAAAACACTTCTGGGCCTCGAGCAGGCCAGCTTGGATGTTTTTTGGAACTCCTGGGCATTGGTCTGCTCTGATTGATAGATCCCCGATGGGGTTATCATGCTCACATCAAATCCTGACATGCCTCAGCCAGCCAGCAAGCAACGCTCTGAAGTCAAAATACCGCTCAGTGTAATACCACGAGCATTAGCAGTAGTATTGAAGAAATAATTACTCTACTTTATTACTCAGCTCTAAATTGTTTTCTGATTAGGCTTCTAGCCAATGGACTTTGACATTGCTGTGCAGTGTTGACTGTGATTAATTCACGTACAGTTAATACAAATGTCGTGGAAAATTGCCCCTTTACCAATCAGTTCCTCTCAGTTTAAGGTCTGCTGCAAGGGAGACAGGACAAGCAGTGCTGGAGCGAGAAGTGGGCTGCACTACAAGCAGAAGGCCACTGGCAGCAGCAACACAGACAATTTTTTTTCCCCCAGCAGGCAGCAATCACCTCTGGGATCCTGTCATAGAAAGACAAATATTGAGTTAGATGTTTCCTATATATTTTGCAAGCAGGTTTTTATTTAGTTCTGCTCCGCAGAAAGCATGGGAGGGATTTCTCTTTTGCCTTAAACTCTCCTTGGTCATCTGAGAATAGACATTAACAGCTGAACATAGCAACAAGCAGAATCAAACCCAATAAATCTGCTTAAAAACAAAATAGCATTGAGGATCAAATAGGATTTTCCCAGCATCACTATTTTTTTCATAATTTGATGCAGCTTTGAACTACACAAGACAGTCTAGGCTATGGGTGAGACAGAGTGTTCAGTTTTGGGCCCCTCAGTACAAGAAAGACATCGAGGTGCTGGAGCGTGTCCTGAGAAGTGTAACAAAGCTGGAGAAGGGTCTTGAGAACAAGTCTTATGAGGAGCAGCTCAGGGAACTGGCGCTGTTTAGTCTGGTGGAAAGGAGGCTGAGGGGAGACTTTCTCACTCTTTACAACTACCTGTAAGGAGGTTGAAGCCAGGTGGGGGTTGATATCTTGTCCCAAGTGATAGGACAAGAGGAAATGGCCTCAAGTTGTGCCAGGGGAGGTTTAGATGGGACCTTATGAAAAATTTCTTCATCAAAAGGGTTGTCAAGCATTGGAACATACTGCCCAGGGCAGTGGTGGAGTCACCATCCCTGGAGATATTTAAAGGATGTGTAAACATGGTTCAGGGACACGGTCTAGTGATGAACCAGGCAGTGTTAGGTTAACAGCTGGACTTGATGATCTTAAAGGTCCTCTCCAACCTAAATGATTCTATGATTCTAAGATGATAAATAATGACATAAGAAACCAGTAACTGAAGCATCAGGTTGAAATAATTGTGTCCTCTCATCTAATCCTCCCCAGACCAATTTATCTTAACCTTTCTCTCCGCAATTTTTCTGTGTAATCCTTTCAGATGAGATTTAACAAACCAAACCACAAGAAAAGTTTTCAAATACGTCATAGAAAAGCAGATGTTTATGGCAAATGACAAAGTTTGGCCAGGCAGGGGCTGGTTTGTGCTGAATCACCTTCTCATGTCCTCACTTCAGGGAGAAAAGTAGCACTGCTCGCACTTTTCTTCTCCGTGTAGTAGGACATCGGTGGAAGTAAATGAACCACCTGAGCACAGAATCATAGAATCATAGAATCATAGAACAGTTCAGGTTGGAAAAGACCCTTGGGATCATCAAGTCCAACCATTAACCCTACACTACAATCATGGATCCTACACTACAAGTTCACCCCTAAACCATATCACCCAACACCACATCTACGCGACACTTAAACACACCCAGGGATGGAGACTCAACCCCCTCCCTAGGCAGTCTGTTCCAGTGTCTGACCACTCTTTCCGTGAAGAATTTCTTCCTAATGTCCAGTCTAAACTTGCCCTGTTGCATATTCACATGCAATAAAATCAGGGCATCTAAATTCAGCCATTTTCTCTCACGACCTTGGTCCTGAAAATGCTGCCGACCTGTAATGCTTCCACAAACACCCACCAAAACCAGCACATATCAGGTAGAGGCTTTGTACTGGGAGACATCAACTCCTCATTTAGTGTCCTCTCTTCCCCTCAAGGTGGAAAGTGTAGGAAGACAATGAAGAAGAAGTTGAAGCAAGATCAACTCCTTCCCCTCCCCTGCCATTATGTTAAAGGATTATAAGGTATCTCCAAAGAGCTTCACAGAGACTGTTGTAAAAAAAAAAAAAAAAATGAAAAACCAAAACTATTTCTATTCCAGTGTTATCACAAACCAGTAAATAAACTCCTACTCCTACAAAGAGAGACAGATGGAGAGATCTGGACTCTTAAGTGCAGTTGCATTGCAGTCAGTACAGGTTGCTGCAAGTAATAGGAGGGTTTGCAAAGGGCAGGAAAATAAGTCTTGGCAAAGTAGAACAGGGTTAGGGTTAGGCAAAGTAGAACAGGCAATGTTTTTTTTTCTTTTCTGTTGTTTTTCAAGTACAGTAACAGGAATATATACAAATCTTTTTATGGAAAAAAAGGACAAGGACACCTGGAGTATCTAGAACCCTGACTCACTGATTCCCTCAACAGGACTTGAGTTCAGCAGTGAAGCATTTATTTCGATGAAAAAGACATATTTTATCCAGAGTTAGGAGCCAAAGAAACTATCTGCAGGGTAACAAAATCCTGCTAACATCCAAAACAACTTGTTCTCCACGATCCTGTGTATGTACACGAGTACATGAATGTTAAGATTGTGTTTTCTGTGGAGAGGGAGAAACCTTTTACATGGTAACATAAATGTAATGAAATGTAATATAATACATATAAATGTGAAACCAGCCTCTGCTGCAACTTTCTTATATGGAACAGCATCTTACCATTCATACATTCAGATATATACACAGTATATATTTATTCACATACACAAGCACACTGTATTATTTAACTTAAAGCATAAACATGTGTTTAAGAGAGGCAAGTCCGACAGCCCAGAGACCTAATCTTTGCATTAGCAGCCTTCCATCTCCATTACCTCGTCTCACTGGATTTCCTTCTGTGTCCCAGTGAGAACGGCTTTTGCAGCAGAACAAGCAGAAGAACACTGAGATTTACATAAAGACCGGGCTTGATGTTTCAAGATGCAGCCCCGCTGTCGGCCAGTGGATGTTTTACTCATACAGGAGGAATCTCAGCTGTAATCATCAGCCTTTTCATAACAGATTGCTCTTTTACTTCCTTCACTTGCAATTTGTCCAGCTCAGAGATTTACATGAAAGGGCTGGATTAAATATTGAACTTCATGTGAAAATGTTGTCTGGAAAACCCAGGGGTATCTCTGGAGGGCAACAATTTTGCACATGGTGAAAGGATGACATCCTTTTCCCCAGCCAAAACACCACCTCTTAAATGGTTTACTACTATGACGTCTTGTTATTTTCCCATATATACCTAAATGCCTCCAGGACAATTAGTATAAATGGCACTTTAAGCATTTTAGGAAGCGCTGTGCTAACTGCTATAAAGGTCCCATTAATGGATTCTGCTCCACTGAGTTTCATCATCAGAACTGAAAACTGAATTGCGTTGGCAGGACTGAAATTAGATCATCAGCCTGGACTATTAAGAGTTAATAGAGTGCTTAGAAGGAACAGAACGGAGTGACGGTAGCTGTAGATTAGTGATGAAGTAACACAGCAATAAAGTGAGAACTGGAAGTGAGACATAGGTCATTTCAAATAACAAAAACGCAAATCATTAAATGCAAATTATAAAAATACAAATAATAAAAATGTTTCTCTTTGGCCACATGGATGAAAAAAGAACAATGACAGATGAAGTAGAGGCAATATGATGTACACACAGGCTTGACGACGGCTGAAGAAGTTAGGATTTTCTTTTTTTGTTGTTCTCAATTATGATGATGAAGAACATTCCTGGACCTCCCCCATGTGATTCTGTGATTCTGTGATGACAGCAGCACCAGCCCAGGCAACAGCACATCTATAGTGGCTGAAATCAAAGTCCTACCTGGACCTTGCATCTTGCAGCTCGGCAAAAAGTTCGGAGACTTTAGCGAGTTTGGGATTCTGCAATTTTTCATACAGACTTTGGATGCATTTTCATCCTTGACACAAAGGTCAGTCTGCTCGCCAGATGTCAAGCCCTTCCTAGGGGCAAAAGGAGCAGTTCACATAGAGGTTGTCAGAATTTCTATGCATTTTTCTGATTTTGGCTGACATTTTCTAAAATTATTCAGCCCGAGGCAGACACTCAGCATGAAGAATTTAAATCCAAATGGTTAAAGCTTGGCAAAGCTCTGAGCAACTGAAAACAGAGTCTTGTAATGGGAAGTGTCAGACAACCTCAATAATAGGCGACCAGCCCCGTCTGTAGTGTGCATTGTAATGCACCGATGACTGACGATATCAGACTTGAAATTTCACAGTTAAGTAGCTGCAGTGCTGCTAATCCTCCCTTGCGAAGGAGATCAGCACTATAGTCCATCTGGTATGTATGTATAACGTCAGATTATGCTCCGCGAGAAACGTAAGATTAGGCCCGAGACAACAAAATGAATTAAGATTGGAATTCACCTTTTTAAAGTAAGAAGTAAAATTTGGACATCAGTGATTGAGCTGACATTGCATATTTTGGTTCAATGACAAGTATGGGGCTATGGAAGCTTCCAGATACATGTAAGTTACTTTTTGATTTACTTTTTTTTTTTTTTTTTTTCAATGAGTGTATATTTGTTACAATTTAATTCTTCGTTAATTGTGGTCAGCTTCCATCTGAACTTCCCTGTGAATGAACTTCACAGGCCTGAATGGGCCAGGACAGAACATTCCAGGGTTGAACGGAAGAGCGTCAAGAGGAACAGAATCTTAAATGTGTGCACCTGGATATTTGTACTGGAAGAGGCTGCAGGAATATTTCAATGAAGTGAGCAGGAACAGCACCATGTGACTGGCTTGACCAATGTGTCTCAAATTTTGTTACTCGTGAATGAGCTAGAGGGTAAAAAAAAGCTGGTAATGATAATTGTCCAAGCAAGTACTGTGTAGGAAGCTGCATTTAGCTCAGAGCTATTCCCTCAGCAGGAAAAAAAGGCTACATTTGAATAAATTATTTGTGGTGAATTATTGCATTAGCTGTAGTCACCATAATTCTACTCTGACTTTTATGTAGCATACATAAGAAATTTCTCCTTTCCACATTGTATCTTAATTTGCAGTGGCTGGAAAAAAAAACAATTAAATATTGCTTTTAATGAATTTGATTATCTAACAAACACGTATCTTAGCTAATGCTTGCTACAGAGATGATGCAAAAAGAAAGCAAAGCTCACAGTGAACTTGAATAATGAAAAAGATTTTCAAATTTATGCATGAATAGATCTGTGGACGAAACCAGAAATACTGGGAGTAGCAGTACAATGAGTGAGACTCATCATTGTTAGAAGCGTTTTGATTTGTTGTTTGTGGACTAGAAGGACTCCTTAAATCAGCATCGGTCTGCAGCAGTTTTAGTTCTGAGTTCTTTAGACAAGGCTTGTGTGGAAGTTTAGACGCAAAAGCCTTTTTCTTGTGCTGGCCCCAGAAACACCCAGAGAGTTCAAGAGAGTCCAGGGGAGAGCTCTGAGGATGATCAAGGGACTTGAACATCTCTCCTGTGAAGAGACACTGAGAGAACTGGGGCTGTTCAGTCTTGAAAGGAGACGGCTGAGAGGGGACCTTACTGACATATAGAAATATCTGAGGGGTGGGGGTCAAGGGGAAGGGGACAATCTCTTCTCAGTAATGTCCAGCATTAGAACAAGAAATAATGGGTTTAAGCTAGAACATAGGAAGTTCCACCTCAACAGGAGGAGAAACTTCTTCCCTGTGACGGTGCCGGAGCCCTGGCCCAGGCTGCCCAGAGAGGGTGTGGAGTCTCCTGCTCTGGAGACTTTCAAACCCCGCCTGGACGTGTTCCTGTGTGGCTGCCCTGGGTGATCCTGCTCTGGTGAGGGGGGTTGGACTGGATGATCTTTCAAGGTCCCTTCTAACCCCCAACATTCTGTGGTTCTGTGTGATTCTGTGATTCTATGAGTGTTCCTGCAGCTCGTGGCTACATTGTGGGATCAGAATCAAGCTCTCAAGTGCTGCAAAGGATCAGAGCAACGACGTGAGGAGAAACAGATACATGGATAGAGAAAAATTAAACTAAAAAAAAGCTACTTCATCTCTGGAGATGATTGTATTCTTCTGTCTTAGTCAATGAACCATCGAAGTGGGGACCCTGAACGCCTCAGCTGCTGGGATCTGAGGCATGAAGTGACCACCCAGGTTCAGTTTTTGGGCATTCACGCACATCACTCCTCTTGCTTTGCTTTGTGTGGGCTTATCCCCTTCTGAGTTTTGGTTTCCTACAAACTCCACACCAAAGCAGACCCAGAAAAAGCCAATGCATTTCACCCGGTTTCAGGTTGAAATAGCTCTGTTTTGCACAGTGTTCAACTGTAACTGTGAAGTGGCCCAGGTGCACTCAAATCTTGGCCGATATCTCTTCAGAAAAACCAAAACCTTTGCAATTTTTTCATCACAGCAGACCAAAATGTCTGGGATTTGCTACAGGACCATCTTCCCCAAAAACTAGATCATAATGCGTTAATCACAAGCAGAATAATTGGAAACGTGTCCATTCCCTTGGCACAAAGAACGGTTGGTATCATCTGCTAGAGCAAACAACAGGTTTGCCCTACATGCACAACTGGATGCAGTTGCAATTTGGAATAATCTACCCCATATCCCAGTGTAGAATTATCGACAGCTCCTTCTGCACAAACCTGTATGTCGAGAAGGGAAGAATCAATCTGGTAATGACTCTTGGTTAATGCCAAAGGTCTATTTTTCCCCACCACTCTTCGTTCCCCCCCATTCTTTATTCTTCTTATGACTATGGTTATAATGCCCCTGGGGAGAAATACTGTAAATTATAAAAAGTTCGCAGATGTACCATACTTCTTCTATTTGGTAGCATGCCGTTTTCACAACTTCCTTTGTATTAGCTCTATGAAATAAGTCTCATGAGCAGGGGGATAGAGATTTTAATTTTCTTTTTCATTATAGCATTACTACTGAAAGCATATTAGGCAAGGAAAGAAGAAAAAAAAATCCCTGACTGAAAGCCCAAATTTTGCAGTGTGGGTGCCCAGTTAGACTTCTGAATCAATCTTTATACATCTAAATGAGCAACATGTATATCCAATAAACCCAGTGCCCACTGATCTCAGGAGTTGTGGGATGTTTTGCACAATAAAAAAAACCCAGGTGTATTCCCTTGGAACAGATTTAGTCTCGTGAGACTTTATAGGGATATATATCAACTGCAGAGTTAATTTTTAGTCATTCTGGGCACCCTCCTGTAGCCAACAGCAGTTCACTTAAGATATTTCAGATATTTGCCATTACGTGGGATAGGTTGCACGCTATGAAAAGGCTGTTTATGTTTTCTGACTATGAAGAGATTCTAGACATCCAGGTCACACACAGACATTCATCATCTATTAGATGAATCTCACCATAAATAAGTTTAAATACAGCTTGAAGGGCAGTATTCATCTGATCAAGTGCAGATAGCTGCAATGTTAACAACTACATTTACTCTCCTTTTGTACTCAGTTCAAAGAAACAGGTGTCTTTAGGGTGCAATTCATCTACTATTAAAGCAGACAATTAAAATAAGTCTGACTGATCACTCCCTAAAAGCATCTCTTTCTCTCCACTGTCTGAGGGGGAGTCTGTGACAAGGAGGTGAGGTGTGAATGCTGGGTGGGAGGAACTCCATGTTAAAAGTTCACCTATAGCCTCATTTTGGCTGGAGTAAGCACCCAGCAGTAGCCCCAAATTAGAAATCCCCTGACGCGACCAAACCTGAGCAATGTGGGACAATGAAACTTTCTAAGATTTCTTGGGAAAACACAGGTGCACATCAGCTTGCTCAGCACACACCCATCTGCTTTTGAAGTAGTATGTTACTCAGGGATCAGTAAATAACCATTAACTAAAGCTAATAAAATACCTCGACTATCTTGTTCGGTAGGTAAGGATGTGTAGCTGTCATAGCTGTAATGAGGAATAAACCAGTAAGGGCTGACACTGTATGATATGAATCTAATGAAATTAATCCAGCTAGAAATGATTAAAATTTTTAAAGCTCCAAACCCTCAGGGGATCATAGTATTAGGCAATTTCTTTGCAGGGTGCACATCACCCAAAGCTTATGAAAATATTTTTGGGCAGAGCACGTGAAACGCTGCTTCACTGAATACCCAACAGCGCAGAATGCAACAAGTGAGGAAACGTGACCCGTTGCCAATCTCAGCCTGGCACCCGTGTCCTGCTGGCCTGAAACCAGCCAGTTTATCTTCCACTCTTCACTTGACTTGCCTTTGTAGGACTGTGAGCTCCTCTGTTGTGTTTATCTAGAGCTGGGCCCCATGACAGCACCTCTAGTAAAAAATGGGAGACTGAAGGTCAACACCAATTGGCCAACTGTCCTCCTATGGCAAAACCAATCTCAGCATGTTGTTATTACTACCTCAGGTGGTCAAACAAATACTATGGGCACAAGGAAGGCATTTAATTTTTACATCCATATGAGATGCAGATTGTGGCAGGGAAATTGATGAGGAAGTGTCAATAATCATAATGCAGCTGCCAAACCCTTGCTGGTTTCTGCAACCAGACACGTTCTCTGAAACGCGCTGTTAATTATTTTGCTAAATTACTTTTTTTGCATCTTCTTTTCTAAACCATAAGTTTCTCCCTTGCTGTATTCGAATATAGGGAATGCTGTGAGAATCATAGAATCATAGAATTCCTTAGGCTGGAAAAGACCTTCAAGATCGTCGTGTCCAACCATTAACCTAGCGCTGCCAGGTCCACCACTAAACCATGTCCCCCAAGCACAACATCTACATGTGCAACCACCTCATCTACTACCTCACCTACTGCCCACAAAGCCAATGAGACTCACAAGAACAAGTGACGGCCAAGGTATATGCAAAACAACCCTTCACTATGCAAACACTGAGTACCAATACGGAAAGTATTTTACCATTGGCCATGGTATGAGTGACAGCTATACCCTGAAATGGATGTAGCTTTTGGAAAGCTACATCCACTTCTGCTGACTACTTTTTTTTTTTTTAAGTGCTGATGAAATAGAAGAGTTTATAGATTTCTGACAATGAAGTCTGGAAAATCTAACTTGAACTACAGAAATATAGTCTTTTATTTATCTAGGAAATGGTTAAAATGCAACTTAATTACAGTTTATATGTGTAGAGCATTTATGATACTGGGGTACGGAGTGATTTTGAGTGAGATTGTTCACTCAAAATTGACATAATTCAATGGTGGAGCAATGAGGACAAAACACAGTTGACTAAAAATAAGTTGTAAATTTTGTACTGTTGCTTAGCATTGAAATAATTTATCTGGAGATTAAGACCTTGTACCAAGACTCAGGTCTCTATAATCCATTGAAAAGTCATGGATGGAGGAAGAATCACAGGGTTAAAGCTAAAACTAGAGTCTGATCAGAGGAAATTCCCATAATGGTGCCCACCAATCTTAAACCTAATTCACGATAAGAAGGGCTGGAACTCTTTTTACTGGATGTAGGCAATAAGGCTCTGTATTTCGCCTCCCTGGAAGAGCCAGGAGTTGGTGGTAAAGATGATGCTTCAGGCCTTGAGTGTGCCATAACCCACGGAGAAGCAGTATTGAGGACTCAGTTCTCCAAAGCACTGGACCCCAGGCCATTTCCGTACCCCATCAGACGGCAGTTTGTCTAGCAACGAACGAGGATGGAATAAATTCGTGAGAGGTTACGGCTCTGCAGAAAACACAAGTAAATCCCGCACTCTGTTGACATGGGCCAGCACTCCTCTGAAATGATGTTGTTTTTTTTATTCCATACACTGCCCATTCAACCAGTTCCAAGGGCAAAAAAATAGCCCTGTACATCACTTACTCCTATAGCTTATTTTACCCATGATTGCTATCGCAAGACTCCTGCATCTCCCGTCTTTCAGCTAGCATCACTATTGTTGCTAAACTCAGACAACGCTAACCATATTTAAAGAATCACCGGTCTTTCTCAACAGGATCCTGTAGGATATGGTTTTCCACAACTACAGCCTCTCCATAGCCACGTTAAAAATAGGCTTGGTAATACTTTTCACATTTGTAGGCTGTCACAAACCGTTAGCAGGGAAAAAGTCATTCAAAAACACATGACTTAATAATTAAGGCACCTAACTTTTATAAACCCCATTTTTCACAGAAGCAGTGACTTTTAATAAAGTGCAGCAGAGCTGTGGGGGATTCTGTGGTTTCTGCGTGCAGGCTTTGTGCGAACATTTTGACCCTCAGCCCTGACCACAGAGACCACAGTCATCAAGAGGAATATTTATTTCCACTCCAGCACTTGTCTGGTCTGGTGGACAAGTCCCTGAGCGTGGAGCTGTGGGGCCGAGGGCATGGTGAAACTAACAGTAGTCGTTTCCCTTTGCTGGGCCTCAGTTTCCCCATTTATAAAATCAGGAGGATGATTTCTTCTTCTTTTGAAAGCTGCCTTGAGAGCTAAGGATGAACAGAGCAAGATGTTATGATTTTTTCAGATGGGGTCACTGAGGCGTGCAGAGGTGATGGTAGAACTGACAAAGCTGGAAAGAGAGAGCTGGAAGAGAAGTCCAGGAGTCGCAAGTTTCATTTCCATGCACTCTCCAAGGGATGAAGCTCCTTTTATTTTATGGCCTTGTGAGGAGTAGGATACAGGAAACTGGAATATGGAAATTAAATTGATAAAGCCTTTTTTCACCCAGCTCTGTAGAAGGATCACACAGATGAGAACACTCTGGCTTTCTCTATGATTATAGTAACAACAGGCTTGAAATCAGAAAATGCAGATAAAAGAGCAATTAGATAATCACTAGAAACAAATGTGCCTTCAGTGTAAAGGATATTCATTTCAGTTCACCTGCTGTGTGAAGTCAGGGGAAAATACCTGATTATCAGCATGACCACAACAGGTCAATTCACAGTGTGAATCACAAGTTGCAAGTGCTGCCCGTCAGCATTCACCGACATGTCACAGGGCCACGGGTATCAGTGTGAAGACACTACATGGTGAAAGCACGGGACTTTGAGGAGACACAGTCCACCTCTTGCTCGTGAAGCCTGTCTGGCTGCAGGTCAGGGCTTCCCTCACGGGGATTCTTCCACGTCCATCCTTCCGTCAACCAGTTCACCAACAGGCTGAATAACCCTCCCCTTTAACCAATACTTTGTCCACTCTTGAGTGTGCAAAGTGTGACTTTTGGTGGCCATTTGAACTCTTGTTGTGGGATCTCTGTGATGGGTAACAAGCCTTACGGCGAACGAAAAGCAATAGATTCATCACTGGCACTTGCAGGCTTCTGACACTGCCTCACATTCACTTTCCTAATCAGGTGAGGGAAACATGGGTCTAGATAAAACTGCTAGAGAGTGGGGACAAGGCTGTGGATATGTGCACCCAGAGAGCAGTTATCAATGGCTTGTTGTCAAAAAATGAAAGCGGTGCTGGAAATCCAGAAAACAGAACCTGGGAGGACAGATTGATCGAGTTACATTTATTACTCAAAAGAGAGAGTCTTGGTGGAATGTGACTGCCTGTGAGTACAGAAAAGGCTGTAACAAAGTGCACCGGGTACAATCTTTCCTTGCTGGTAGGATAAGAAAAGTCTTTACATTGCTGCAAAGAAAAACTCAACCAAATAGAAAAGAAAAAAATAATTATGGGGATCAAGAACATCAGTAGATTCAAGACTGAAATTTCCATCCTTGGGGATCTTCAAACACAAGCTGGATAAACTTTTTAGCAGGAAAAACAGGTATTAGGGACCCTGCTGAAGACAGGCAACTCTGCTATAGGCTTTCTGTGTGCATTTGAATGATGTGCTGAAGGTTGACGTGCTTCCAGCCAGGCTTCGTGCATCAGCATCACCTGGGTATGGGCTGCTGGTAGCTCAGTGCAGCATACAGAGATAATCTGCTCTCAAGATGTCTAAAAAATATGAGCTGATTTTACAGCAGGCAAGATTGGGGCGTTTCTTGCAGATACTGTAGCTGTGCAACACTACTGAAAGGCCAGATGGGAAAAAAAATAGCAGTTAAGCCAAGCAGACAAGGCTAGGTCACATGCAGACCTGGGTTTTTTCTTTCTGCTTTCCCCAAAGAAGTTGCAAAATAGATCTGGTACATGGACTTGTACCTAAGCTGTGCAGACACGAGGCATGAAGAGCTGGAAAAAGAAGTAGCATGGTGTCAGATGATAGAATCATAGAATCATTTAGGTTGGAAACGATCTTTAAGGACATTGAGTCCAACTGTTAAGATAACAATGCCAGGTCCACCACTAAACCATGTCCCTGAACCACGTCTTTCAAATATCTCCAGGGCTGGTGACTCCACCACTGCCCTGGGCAGCCTGTGCTAGACAACCCACTATGTGAAGAAATTTTTCCTAATATCCAACCTGGCGCAACTTGAGGCCATTTCCTCTTGTCCTATCGCTTGTTACATGTGAGAAGATACCAACACCCACCTTGCTACAACCTCCTTACAGGTAGCTGTAGAGAGCTATAAGGTCTCCCCCTCAGTCTCCTTTTCTCCAGACTTAGCACCAGCTGCTCCTCATGAGACATGTGCTCAGGATCCTTCACCAGCTTCGTTGCCCTTCTCTGGACACACTCTAGCACCTCAATGTCTTTCTTGTAGTGAGGGGCCCAGAACTGAACACAGGACTTGAGGTGGAGCCTCACCATTGCCAAATTATAGACTAGTAGCAGACATCTCTGAAGAAGGTTCATTACAGGGATTAACATCCAGGTGGGGGTTAACAGGCCACAGCTGCATTATGAGCCCCAGCTCCACCTCAAATTAATGATCTTCTGAAGACTTATCCTTAAATTAGAGGAAACGACAGGTTTAAATTGGCATGTACCACACACAGAGCAGTGGCAAGCCCAACATTTAGTATAATTTTTAATATGGCCATAGAAAACACTTTTTTTTAGCCTAATAGAATAAATCATGTTCTCAACACCTGGAGTTTACACCAGCCAATCTGTAATAATGTATTAATGCATAGCAGTTGCACATCCTGTTACAGAGCAGCAATAAAATGGTGAGGGACCCAAGGGCAAGGGTATTGGCTCTAGCTAGCAAGACTCACTAATGGTTGTGGATTACCACTCTCCAGCAGTACAGCCCATTACCTTTGGTATCAAACAACAGGCCATTAACTTATTTTCCTTCCTAGATGTCCATGGGCTTTTCTATTTCTCTTCTTTCCTGATCATGTAGACTTCCATCCAGGAAAACATTCTTACTTACAGTCTTCTTTTAAGAGTATGCTCTAATCACACCAACTGTCACGCCAGCTTCATGTCAGACGGGTGACAGATGTTGCCCCTGCTCCTTGCAAATGCAGTGACAGTGTCAAGACAGCATATACTTGTATCTGCAGTGTAAGGGTATTTCTGAGTAGGGCTCAAGGAGAAGTAGGTGTTTGCTAATATCTCACCGAGAAAAATGGAATAGTCTCTCTCAGAGGTATTCTTCCACGCTGCCAAAGGCATCAGGCAGACCTCAGTAAACTGGTTAGGCACAAGTCCAAGCAGTGCTCTGAAAGTAGCACCTTCCTTTTGTAAATGAAACCCTGAAAATCTGATTTCAGCCACAAAGCTGATGCTTTCATGCAGAGCTTGTCATAGATCGACAAATACCATCAGTCAGGGAAACTCAAATGTTACCTTATGTGTGGTACCATTCAGCAGCAAATCACAGATTTGGAGAGATTAAATCGGAGCCTGTTTTAATAACTATGAAGGGTTTACATGAGAACACACTTTAATTATTTTTTTTTTTTTGCTTTTTATTGTGTAGAATTGTGTCCAAACCGCAGAGGGAACTCTGAGCCAGTAACTGCCTTTATCAGGACTCAGTGTCTTCCCGAGGCACTAAAATATTTGGGTTTCCCAAATCAGGAGAAACAAACACAGCACTTGAAGCAGCTGCTCTGCTGCATTCATCTCTGCCTGTGCAAGAAGAAAACAGGTTTTGCAGAGCTGTGGTGGTCAGTTTTTCAGTCACAGAGCTATTGCAGCTTCCATACCCTCATCTTTTTCATTTGGATTTTGGGGCTTTCAGGCTTCTTATTTTCATTATTACCATTGCTATTTTAAAACCATTGGGTCCACAAATTCATTGCAATGATACAGCTATAACGAGTTGAGGCACTGAGGGGTCTGGATGGGAGCCCAGGTTTCCAGAAAGCCATTTCAGTGCCTTCACCTTCAGCATGTGTTGGGAAGGGAGGGAAAAAAAGCATCTGATTTCCTTAAAAAATAAATGAATGAATCAGTAGATGTGCCAAATCTGATACAGTAAAAAAACAAAATAATACCAAATGAAGCAGCAGGTAGCGAGGAAAAGCAGCAAACCTCTTATTTCTAGACTTGGAGTGATATCATCAATGACGCCTTTGACAAGGAAATAAACAGGAAAAGCTGAGCTGGCCGAAAGTCTGTAAGAAACAGGGAGGGAAAAGTCCATGTTTACCACATGGAAAAGGACGGACAAAGGCAGCACAGAACCGAATGTTATTTTCAACATTCCCAAAAGAGGATGAGACAGGAGGGAGGGTAAAGACGCAACAACACTTAAAAAAGACCTGAAACAAGTACTTATTCGTGTTTCTTACTGGATGAATTTAGGCTCTGGTGCCCTTTGTCTGCAAAAGGCAGGGAGAGAAAGAACCACCAGCTCACGGGCACTGCTGCAGTGGAAAGCTTTGACAGTTTTGCCTTTTTTTTTTCTTTTCCCCATACCAAACCTTCATCCAGCCTGAGAATGGTCTGAGGCATCTCTGCAGACAAACTTCCAAGGATGTCTTTTACATACATTTACTGTGTCCAGAGCCTCCTCCTGAAACACAGAGTTTATAGACAGTCACTGAATTTGGATGAAACATTCAGTCAGGAACTGACAGAAACGGGGAGATTTATTGGTTATCTAGGACACAGTTCTGCAACCAAGATCATTATGAAGTCATTGATAATACGACAGTTAACGAAGCACAGGTAGCAGGGTCCTGCCTGGTATCCAAGAAATACTGTCAGTATAAATCCATTAGAAAACCTAGTGCTTCTGAGCAGAATCTGTACCTCTTATATTCTTCTAACTGCAGCTACTTGACCAGATATTTCAGATACTGCTTTATCTGCCGGCTTTATCTGCCTTTTTTTTTTTCTCCTGAGGTATGTTTGTGTAACTGCAAGATTCAAAACACACAAGATGATTTTAACTTTTTTCCCCTCTATATATTGCATCCAAATTGAAGGAGTATCTCTGACCTTCCCAGCAAAGTTGAATAGTAATGTTTTTAGTACCCATAAATTTTTGGGTGTCACTTGCTAGTAAAAAGTTGGATAAGAAAAAACAGCGGGAAACAGCCTATCCATATGAAAACAATAATCATGTAATATTTATTGTCTGGGATTGAAATGTTTCAAACATTCAATGCAATAAAATGTCAGGAAAAACTAGACTTCCTGATGTAAAAGTGCCATAAATCTTTTCCTTCATATGATACAAGGAGGAGAATGAAAAAAAAATCAATGTGATATTTTACATGAAAAAGGAAGGAAGGAAGGAAGGAAGGAAGGAAGGACGGGAGGGAGGGAGGGAGGAAGGAAGGAAGGAAGGAAGGAAGGAAGGAAGGAAGGAAGGAAGGAAGGAAGGAAGAGCACGAGAGAGAGAGCGAGCGAGAGAGAAAGAAAGAAAGAGAGAGAGAGAAAGAAAGAAAGAGAGAGAGAGAAAGAGAGAGAAAGAGAGAGAGAGAAGGAAAGAAAGAAAGAAGGAAAGAAAGAAAGAAGGAAGGAAAGAAAGAAGGAAGGCAGGAAAGAAAGAAAGAAAGAAAGAAAGAAAGAAAGAAAGAAAGAAAGAAAGAAAGAAAGAAAGAAAGAAAGAAAGAAAGAAAGAAAGAAAGAAAGAAAGAAAGAGAAAGAAAGAGGAAGAAAGAGAGAAAGAAAACAAAGAGAAAGAAAGGAAGAGCCACCACGCTTAAGTCTCAGTTAAAGCAGTAGAGAGCCCCCAGAGGGCACAATCCACTCACCTTTGGGAGTCTGAAGGAAAGAAATGGCAGCCAAGAGCACAACTCATGTATTACAAAAATAGAAGAAAATTTCAGATAAAATTTAAGGGAGCAATGAGGTATCTGATTCCCTTCAACATTTGGGCACTGTAACAATACCTGCTGTTGCCCTCAGTGAATAAACTGAGGACTTATTCCCAGACACTTGAGATCTCTCCCTCTCAAACAATGTTCTATCGGTGTTTTTTTGTTGAAAAAAAGCAACAAACCAACAGCCAACGAATCTCCACACTTCCAGATTTGAAAATGTCTTTGTCATACAGAAGGTCAGAGATTATTTTTTCTAAAACTTCATGAGGCTCTTAGAGATCCACAGTGTGACATTAAACTGTGAGCAAGAGAAAACAATAATGCAGACTTACAGAAAGTAAAAATCTTGACGAGGATGAAAGCTTTGCATTGCAGAGAGAGGGAGGTATCAAAACAGGGTTAAGTTTGTGTTTGGATTTGTAAAAGCAAAGCTGTTTTTCGGAATTCAGTCTTCCTGAAAAATATGAATATGTATATTCATATTTATTCAATAGATATACATTCAAATAAATACGTTTTCTATGCTTCTCCTGCCCACCTAGGAATAAAGTTTTAATAACAGGCTCTTTAAGTGCTGCATTAATTCTGCCCTGCCTTTAGGACCACCAAAGAAACCAACTAAGACGCAAAATCCCTCCAGACTGTGCACCACAAATACATACCAAAGTGCAAATAAAACAAGCCTCAACAAAATAAAAACGAATCCAGCATCATCTACAAACCCAACTTCAACACCGTTAAGAAACACATATAAAAACCAGTCGTGGCAAAAACTGGGAAGGTTTGGACTTTGGCCAAAAATTCAAAAGTTTGGCTGCTTACACCAAATTTTGTCTTTACTGCCCTAACGTTGGCAAATCTGTAACCTGCGACCATGGCCACCCCTTCTGTCACAGTCCACAGCCAGACCTTTCTTTTTTTCTCATTTAGTTTGACAGTAGGGTACATATGATCCATTAATTTCCTACATTAGCCCCATTCACAGACATAGTCTGTTTCACAGACACCTGTCCAAAGTGGTTTTCTATTGTTTGGAGAACAGAGATTAACAGATTTTAGAGTTCTGGTGGAATAATCTTCATATTGCTCCCATTAATTCACATGTGGATGGAGCTTTGGCCATTTCTTGAATAATTCTGTTGCAATGACAATATTCATATACTCTCTCTCTTCTGGACACATCAGCAGAGCAATGGGGACTAGCTTAGATGACTACACCTATTTAGGTACCATAAATAAAATTAACCAACTCAGACTCTGCTCCAAAACACATTTTCCATTAAAATGTGAAAGGTTTTTAATCCACTAGTCAAAACCAGGAGCTGCAGAAAGACAGAGAGCTGTTTACTGCTGTATCGACTTTGAAACCTGAGCACACATGAGAAATAGCTCTTCTTAACTATTTCACTGCCAAACATACGAGGACAAAGTTCTGATCACCAAAGCGTGGAAATAGGTCGAATAGGAAAAAAAAAAATAAATATTTTCTCAAGTGACATGTAGCTGAGTCCAGTCAGACCAAGGTTATTTTATTTTGTCTTACCTTGGAATATTCTGTTGCCGTTCTTGGTCTTCCAGGGGAAGAATCTGTCACATTTTTCCTCTTGGGCTGGTGCCTGATTTGCACAGTGAGGAGACAAGTGGGATGCACGCGAATTTCAGGGAGACCTCAAGGCTGACCTCGGCTATTTGTCGCACAAGTTCAAGCCCTATAGAGACCATGTTTCAATTTTGCCACGATCCCAGAGAAGATGAATAAGAACAGCACCTTATGTGGAGAAAGTAACTTTCAAAGACGCCCTTTCCCAGAATGCTAAAATTACCCCTTAATAATTGCTTCAAGTTATTGGTGTTCTGGATACACCAGTGTCTGCTCAACAGAAAATTTAGGACTAGCAAGATCTTGGTAACATTGCAAAACAGAGAAATATAAAATCTTTTAGGGCAAAGTGACATGGAGAACCCTAGACAGGTGACGTCTAATTTACCAAAATCATTTACTTGAAGCTACACCCAATTTGTGCACATGCAGCAGATTTCGGCACTGATGGTCAGCAGCTACACAACAACCTGAGCAAAGGATCTTAGGGAGAGAGGCTCAGCTGAAGCCTCACTCCTATATAAAAGCCTTCTTTCTCCTTCTGCAGCGATGTTTCAGATTTGTTTTCACCTAGGCTTGACACACAGTTGCTGACATTTCATTTGCAGATCTGAGAAAATCATGTCAGTACAAGAAATGCAATAGTTTCTTTGTTTGTTTGGGTTTTTTATTATTTTGCAGATTAATTAAATACTTATGGAAATGAGAGCTAAACAAAACTGGTTTGAGCCAACTTACTTTATTGACTCTTGACTGCCCGAATCCTGCAATGGCTTCAGGGATCTTACACATTCTCTTCTCCAGGTCTAGTTATAGGCTGAAGATCAGGCACCACGCTTCAGCTGTGCTTTAATATTAGATTAAGGCTCAGTTCATTTATTAAAAGTTTTACTTTATCTTTGTGAACACCCATCGCAGCTGTTGCTCCATTTAAAAGAGGGAATTTACATTTCTTAATTGTGTTTCTCCTGTTACTTCTTGCAGCTCTGATACACTAAGCAAAGGCAGGTTGGGAGGAGATCAAGGTAAGAACACTCTGGCACTGTTAGGAGAATTTTTTTATTGAATACATCCCTCGTGGTGATTCCTGATGCACAAATCCAGATGAGTGTGGAAGAGGGAAAGTGTCCCCACATTTTGGAGGAAACATAACGTTTATGTCTCTGCACAAGGTCATTAAGTGGCTGCGGCACACTTCAGCCGTAAGGTTTTAAAGCACTGAGTCCTGGATTGGATCCAAACTGCATGACTGCATTCGTAGAATCACAGAATGTCAGGGGTTGGAAGGGACCTCCAGAGATCATCCAGTCCAACCCCCTGCCAGAGCAGGATCCTCCAGGGCAGCCACACAGGAACCATCCAGGCGGGGTTTGAAAGTCTCCAGAGCAGGAGACTCCACACCCTCTCTGGGCAGCCTGTGCCAGGGCTCCGGCACCCGCACAGGGAAGAAGTTTCTGCTCATGTTGAGGTGGAACTTCCTATGTTCTAACCTAAACCCATTATTCCTTTTTCTATTGCTGGGCACCACTGAGAAGAGATTGTCTCCTTACCCTTGACACCCACCCCTCAGATCACAGAATCACAGAACATGTATTTCTATATTTCTATTTCATATATTTCTATATATTTCATATATTTCTATACATTAATAAGGTCCCCTCTCAGCTGTCTCCTCCCCAAATTCCTGCCTGTAGATCCAGCTGGAAGCCGCTTTTGCCACTTTCTCTCCTGTCCTGTGGGGCTGGGTTATGTGCTTCTTGATACACTCAGCATGTTCACTTCAAAGGGAAGATGACTCCAAAATGGAGTTTGGACTCTATCAGGAAGTGCAGTGATAGGACAGGGGGTAACAGTTTCAAACTCAAACGGGATAGATTGATCTTAGGTATTAGGGAGAAATTATTTACTGTGAGGGTGGCGAGACACTGGCACAGGTTGTTCAGAGAAGTTGTGGCAGCCCCATCCCTTGAGGTGTTCAAGGCCAAGTTGGATGGGGCTTGGAGGAACCTGGTCTGGTGGGAGGTGTCCCTGCCCAAGGCAGGGAGGTTGGAGCTAGATGATCTTTAGGGTTCCTTCAACCCAAACCAGTCTATGACTCCATGATGTGGCAAACTCCAGTAATCTGAACCACCCCAGGTTTCCCAACACCAGTCATTTAGCTTTTCTGTGCCTCAGAAGACACAGAGATAACAACCCATGATTTCAAAGCAGTGCTGCAGGCATAAATACATGGAAGACTGTGAGGCACTCAGATATTACAGTAATCAAAGGCATACAAGTAGCAAAGATTGACAGATCACATCCACAAAATCAGTAAGAAAATCTGCAAAGCATCTGGAAGAAGACTAGTCCAGAAACAAACAGACATTGGCATAGAAGTCTTGTGCCAGTTTTTAAGATGAATTATCAATCACAAATATAGAAGAGAGCTATAAAATGTAAAATGAAACTGTATTATTATAATTTTAGTTCTTGATTTTTCTTATTTATCTTTCCAGCTCTCTTCCACTACTAATCTATCTTGTTTAGGAAAAATAGTATATAAGTATAGTGGAGCTTGATTACTGAGAATGGCTATTAATGTAGTGTCTCTGAGTGCTCTGTAGACAGTTAAAAGGCTTTTAACAGTAAAATATGATGGTTTCCTTCAAATTTTCAGTCATCTGCCTTCTAAAAGTTTGTTTCACTTGCCAACATTTCAGCGATTTACAGAAGTCAAAGTATCTGATTTTTGTCTCCCCGCAAAAGATGAGAGCTATTTTTTTCTCAGTATTTTGTAAAGGCAATGTCATTATCTTAGAGCAGGGGAAAAAAAAAAAAAAAAAAAAAGCCCTACATTAAAGATACAGCTTTCAAAATAATTTCTTAAGGCATCTGGCCTTATTTAAACCATCAAATTTACATTCAATTCCTTCAGGGATGTCTCCATTGCTTTGCGCTGGCTCCGTGCCCTCGGAATAAAGCCCTGGATTTAATGCACGCCACCGCCGCCTTTCCCGAGCTGCACTGCCGCTCAGGGTAGATAGAGAGTAGAGGTATAAAAAGCCTGACCTTGGACAAGACGATTCACTTGGGCAAAGAAAAAAAAAAACAAAACAAACAAAACACCCACCAACTGTGCACGTTTCAACTAGAGGTTAGGCTTGTGACTAATGTCACTATCTATTTATTCTGAAATTATTAGTAGAAGTGTTTATGTGCTATGAAACATTCTGTAGGAGCTAGACGGGAAGCTATAAAACATTTTACGAGATCTACACACGGCTGATGGCAGGACGTTAGTACAACACTAAGGCTCATCTAAATTCAAGAAATGCCAGAAAACACTTTTCCCCCCTCCTCCCTCGCCTCTGGAGATCTTGGGTTGACAAAGAGACGTGTGCTCTGAAAACCCGGGGGGGGGCCAAATTCTGCAAGGTCCTGAGGCTCTCCGGAGAAATACGGAGCGCTGACAGCCTCTCCTGATTTCCTGACGAAGGGAAGAGCCTTGTAAAGGGCTTTATTTTCTCAGAAGAAAGCCTGAGGAAGGACAGGTCGGGAAATGAGACGAAGCCCACTTAGAAATTTGTGTTGTGCCTCGCTCACCTCAGACAGCTTTCAAGCTGAATAATTACCCCTGTTTGGTGGACAGCTGGACTGAGGAAACCACACAGCAAGGCAGACACAGAACTGTGAGAAAATCTCTTTAAATGTTACACAGCCTTGCTCCTACTGACATTGGTCCTGTTTACCCGTAACTAATAATATGTTAAATAATCAGCATAACCTGCTTCATTTAGTATAAATCCTTGCTGAGAATCAAAACGATTTGCAAGTTGAAATGACACAAGCACAAAGATATTTATATGCGGCCATCGAGGCAACCTCTGATTTTTATACACAGAATAATGAAAAAAAGTTCATGATAAAATGCGTAACGCCGGCTTCAACATACATCTCTCCTTCTGGAGCATGGGCTGTGGTGCTAAGGCACACTCCATGTGCTGCATGAGTCCTAGTGAGCTCATTTGAGTTTTAAAGATTTACAGAAAACTCTGGAGGAAAAAAAAAAAAAAAGGCAATTACTTCCCTAAATAAGAATAAACTGGGTTAGTTCAAGATAGGAGGACATAACCTACCTTGTTTTACTCTAAATTCAGCTCACTGACTTGTGCAGCGAAGTGAAAGGTTATTATATGGGTTTACTGGGCAAACCCAGATTTTATAAATAATTGCCTGTCAGAGTGTTCAAGATAGACAAACATACACCAGACCAACAAAAACACGATCTGTCATATTTCTGAGAGAAATGTATGTTGAGTCTTCATTCTCTGGGACTTTAAGTAGACCAGTGAAAAAATAAGTGCCAGTATTTTTCCTGCTTATGCATATTTTAAAATGTAAAATCTGGGAGAGATACAGCTATGGAAAGAATTTTGATTCCAGTACCCAGTGCCTGAAATGGTTTCTTCTGTCTCTATCCCTGCAGATCGAAACCAAATACAATAAATGCTGGTGTCCTTTTAAAAAGTCTGGATGTTTACAGCAAGCGTATAATTTTCCATGATTAACGACGCCAACAAAAATAAGAGTGATGATAAAAAGAAAAGTTTAATCATATATTTCAAGAAGCACAGATGGAACATCAGAAAACTTCCCCCCGTCGTTTAATACAGAGCCTTGTACTCCTTACTTTTAGTCCTTTACACACAGATTAATTCCAGATAACAGAAGCGTAAGCAGGTAAAAGGAAAAAGCAATTTATGAATGGCAGTAATATGGGATGGACGAAGCTCACTTTTACAATATTTTGGCTGCAAAGGGAAGGGACGTTTTTCTGCTTATGTAAAAAAAAAATAAAAAATATATATATTTAAAGTTTTTGCAAGCAGATCCAGCAAAGCAGGGCAACGAAACCACGCGCAAGACCATCCAGCGGGAGGGAAAATTAAGACCTCACATACTAAGCACAAAGGAGGAGGACGGCTTCACTACACAAAAGTAATATTTTGCTGATCTCCCCTCGATCCCTAGAGTGCTCTCTCTTAATCTGCGGTGCGAGTTAGATTTCAAGCCTGGGCTAAGAGGGGCTACAACAGGGACAGCAGCAGAACCTGCCTGTAGATGCCGATGACGGGCTGAGGCACGAGCCCTTTTCTCTGGTCAAGCATCCTTGCGGTCAGCTCTATATTTGTACAGTTTTTATGGGAAGAAATGAATGTGTTTGCGAGGCCGGCGATGGCTGGAGGAGCAGGGGCCGGGAAGAAGCATAGAGGGAGGGATTGAGATTGAAAAAACTAAGTCTGAAAACAAACAGCATGAACTGAAATATAAAAAAAAAAAGGCAAAAAAAAGAGCCCGTTTCTTCTTTAACCAAATCCACCAGAAACGCTGCCTTTGTCAACAACAGAGGCAACTTCTGCTGCCCGCAGCAAGCGCAGAGCAAGCACGTAACGTTCAGCCTAGAACCACTGAGGCAGACGCAGTTATTTAAATGCTTTAGGATGGATTTTTCTGAAGAGGGGCTCAACCCAGTGCCCAAATCACTGCAAAGGCTTTCCTTGATTTCAGGAAGCGATGGCTCAAGCCATAGGAAATGTTAAGTATTGAGACTTTGGGGCTGACCACTTCGCCTGCCCTTGGGTCTGCAAAAAGACAAGTCTCTAAGTGGTGAAGTACAGTTTACCTCAACTTTTTTTCTGAATACGTTTGGATCTGAACTCGCTATTACTCTCATTGAAAAGCCCCTTACTGGCTTAATCTGGGTTATGCTGTCTGAACACTTAAAAATTAGTTGCGAGAAATCAGTGGCAAATAGGGGGAAACAGCAAAAATCACCAGGGAAAACCTACATAACCTTTATATAACCTATATAAACTTATATAAACCTGTATAAACCTATATAAACCTATATAACCCAGTCTATTGCTGGCCTCTTTCTGCCCCATCTTGCTTTGCAAAAAAAAAAAAACCCTAACAAAAAACCCCCCACCAACCTCGAGGAGAACATACAGACTTCCCAGCGCCCTAAATAAAAATGACATCGCGTTTCAGGAAGAGGCTGACAGCAGCCAAGCCCCCTGCAAACTTGAGCATTGTCTGATCTGTAGTCTTGTCCACCTACACGCTATCCCAAACATCCTGCCATTAATTAGCTAAATGTTCCAGCTAGTAAACAAGAATAACGATTGAGGGGGCTGGAAAAAGAGACAGAGTCAGCCAGCAGATAGTCACAACAAACCAGCCCACTCACTGGTACGCGGAGACATCGGAGCTTGTGGGTTTGTTTTTTTTTATTTCCTTCCACGGAGGGGAGAAGAAAATCACCTTCACATAACACCGCCTTTCCTGTCGCTGCAGCCACATCCACATTAGCAGGCGAGAAAAGTCATCCCGTTCCTGCGGTAGGCACTCTGTCAAAGGAAAAGAAAATCTGTAATGAATTATCACATCGACTTCGACAAGGGGAGGAGGCAGAGGAAGGCAAGGCTTGCTGCCCCTTCTTTCGACGGTTCTGGCTGCAGTCTAACAGCGCGCTTCATGTGAACATTTCTGGTGGGGAAGCTATAAGCAACCGCTTTGCCTATTAAAAAAAAATCAGTGTGGTTAACAAGTGGTTAGTGACTCTATTTCAGGAGAGCCAGAGATACGCAAAAATGTAACATCCTATTTTGTTAATTGCCTGCAAAATAGACGAGGCCCAAAATACACTATTAGGCTGAATCTGTTTGTCCTTTGTAAGCGTGTGTTCTCGACTCCCTGTCCTCAAGAATCATTTCTAACCCATCTTAATAGTCTCTAAGTTACGGAATAATAACAGTTTTCTGAACCTAATTTATAGTCTGAGTCCAAAACTATGTAAACAGATACTGGTACAATCCCTGCCCTCCAAACCCAAATTAATCTTAAAGACACTCTGGTCAATACAAAATAATTTGAGATCTCATATACTGTAACCTGGGATCAAGTGTTTCCAATGGTAAAGAAGCACAAGAGTTAAAAAGCACTCCAGAAAAAAAATTTTTAAAGATCCTGTGACACTGTCTTACTAAAATAACTTTCATGCATTTTTAACATCTCTTTCTCAATCAATAGAGGAAACTATGCCTTTTTACACCAGGCACACTGGAAACTCTATATTTTAAGGGGATATTCTCAGTTTTAAAGTGCATTTTTTAGATATTTGTATTTTTATATATATATATTAATGACATCTTCAAAAAGGAAAGGAGTTTAAATACTTTTGCTTTATTTGGTTCACCTTCAGCAGTCATTCGGTTTTGAAAATGAAAATATAGTCATCTATTTCATTACAGTTAGTGCTTCGTCAGATTTATTTTCTACCTTTTAAGTTCAAGCACTTAGGAAGAGCCATATATAACTACCATTTTTAGCGACTCTACCAATTTCCTAATAAATTTCCGTGAGATCAGTTTCTCCGCTCTCAAACTAGAATTAGAAGAGTATCATTAAGAGCAAAGGACAACCTCAAAAAACTTTGTACATAAATAGTATTTATATTGAGCTGTAAGGAAATGGTTTCAAAACCAGCAAGCGTGGATTCAGAGAGACATTTACAAACACCGAATACGCAAAAGGAAATACGTACAAGATGTTCACTGCAGCCTCCTTTACACTAACACCAATACAGAGATCTAGCAGCACATGGCATTAAAGTCAAAAAGCAGAATATTAGCTCTGGGATATATAGGCAGTCATCAGACATGACAGTATCACCACAAACAAAACAGAAAACGAGCCCAGAGACTCTGTGCCCAAACGCGAAATGCAGAAAAACAGTCTAGGGGATAATTTTGAAAGGATCCAGTACATTCCCACAACCACAAGCAGCAAGGCCAAGGGAGCTCGGGTCTGCAGCTTGCCCAAACCATTATGGCTGGCATTTTGAAGTCGATGCAAAAGCAATCGTTTCAGTTCCTTGACCCCGATATTTTTACAGAGCTTTAGAACCCAAGTGACAACCTTTAACACATAAACAGCAACAAAAGAAATAATAATTCAGGGCTATTGTGCTGTTTGCTGAAAGCGAAATGAACCCGAGTTTAAAGTTGGACCCACATGAAAGATAAAAGGTTGAATTTTGCGAAAGGAATTTTGGTTGCAAAGCAAAGTTGGGCTTGGCTGAACTCACCTGGGAAATAATGAAATTTAACATTTTCTGACACGGGCAATATTATACGGTTACAGTCAGATCCCTGAAAAGGTCATTCTAGAAGCAAATTTCAGAGGAAGAAGGATAACACCTTCAGAAAGTTGGACACACCCACCGCTCTATATTTAGCAATATATTATAACTAGTGTGGCTATAGTTAGGATTGAAAACTATTTCCTACTGAACTCCCTCTTTCACATACTTCAAACTTTCTGAAACATTTGCCCTTGGGCTGAAGTTTCCTCTGCTTTAATCTCTGCCTGAAGTTCAATTTCTTTGGAAAGGACCAACAAAATTCCTTAAGCCATTTTGAAGTTCAGCAATAATGAAAACAACACATTTTTTCCTTCCCAAGCCAGAGAAAGCGATTCTGATATATGAATATTTTATTACGGAACTGAGCCATAAATTGCAGCATTTTACCCAGAAACAGTCTCTACCTTCAACCTCCCCTTAAAGGTAACTCTTCTGAAAATCAGTATTTCAGAGAAGGTAGTTTGATTCATCCCATTCCACAACCAGATAACACTTCATTCTTATTTTGATACATTACTAGATAATGAAGGGTAACCTCCAAAATGCTTTTTATGCATAGCAAAACTATTTTACAGTCATCCCATAGCTTGGAGTTATACCGTAAATCTTAAGATATATACGGCCGAATTTGAGATATTAAAAGACGTATCTTTACATGCCAAGAACTGTGAAGAGAAACAGCAAGATGTTTTTTATAAGCCTTGCATGGGTTCGTACCCTTGCAAGCAAGAGTTTGTATCTATGTGGCAGTCATTTAATGTGGTTTGATATAATGTAAAAGGTTGGGGTGACGTTTTTGGGTGCTTTATGCCACTTTGGCAGTATCCTTTTTTTTTAAAAAAAAAAAAAAGAAGTGATCATTTGGCTTAGAATTACAGATAGAGGCCAGTGCTGACTCTCGATGTGGGATTAAAATGGCAAGTTGTAGTTGTATCCATTTTGCTGGATATGTGTTGCTAGAGCCCAATGTCAGGAGACAACACAAACCCACGGTCCCTCCTGGAGCCCTTTTTGGAAAAATGTCAACTGCCTCCACATTTTTTTGTGTGTTCTCTCTCAAAATTTTCTGTCTACCAGCACGTACTTTGCTACTGTATTCGCTAAGCGCACGAGTGGTCAAGGGATCACCTTTCAGATGCAGGAAAGCACCTTGCCTGGCAGAAATGACAGAGTTCACCTTCCCAGAATGGATTCCATGCTCTGAAAAGTTGATATAACGTTATTTGGCCTACCTACCTCTCACAGAAACTCTCCTTGCTCCTTACCATAATACTACAAGATTTTGCATCTCCTTCTCTTACCTAATTCAAGGAGATTGCTGCTCTCCACAATCAGAGGTAAGGTAGGCAGGACCAAAGGGAAAGCAGAAACACGACCTTCATCTTGCCCAGCCCGTTCTTGCCACTTGTTTAGGGTAGAGGCAGGATGAATTTTACTGCTTAGTCCTCTATTTCCCAGTCCTGACCCCAACCCATCTGGGCACCACATGAAGAACCTTCTCACGGCTTCTCAGGCATCCTCTGTTTGCCAAGAGTATTGGAACCCTACCTTGAAAATGTTGCTCCTTCAAGTTATCAAAGCATATCGGATTCTGATATAAAGATCTTCTCTGGGAATGCAATCATTTTTTTAATAAATTAAGGTAGTTTTGGTTTTTTTTCCCCAACAGTCTGAAAGGAGGTACAAGGAAGCAGAGGAGACGAGTAGTGTTCACTGCTGTCAGTCACCTAAACACCCTTAGTTTGGTGAAAGAATGGAAAACTGTCAGCTTGGAAAGGTAACCTGGAAGAGGCCAAGAGGCCTTGGTCAAGTAAGTCTTCAAATTTCATGAAAAATTATCCACTTTCTACTCTTTTTTTTGGTGTCTCTCCTGTAGCAGTAGCCTGAATTAATGCATTATGAAGGACTGCAAAGAACTGCTCCGCAAAGAAGGTGGCAAACCCCCCTTCCCCACAACAGGCCACACAAAATCAAACAGTTTGCTGAAGAGTTCAGAGGACCAGTTTAGGCGCAGATAATCACGTGTCTGTTAGCACAAGATATACTGAAACTGTGATTTACAGAAGCAAGTCCCAGCCAAACCCGAAGATGTGAGCACTCCTCAATTAGGTAACATATCAGATTAAAAACTAAGAATTACAAACAGGCACCTTAGCTAGAAATGGCTTCCCGTTAACAACGGACACTAGTGCAACATTTCAGAGCTGTAGCAAGATGAGAAAGAATAGTTTTGGCGAGAGAAAGAGACAGCTGTGATTTTTGATGGGATAATTAATTCTTATTTGGAATAAAATTTGGAAAGTCTAGGATAAAACATCTCCAGCGGGCACCCTGGACACTGAAGTTTATTGGGCCAAATCCTCCGTTGGTTTAAATCTGCAGTTCTGCTTACATTACAGCCAGGGCACAATGACACACCACAGGTCTGTTTTATCACTTAAAGACGATAAATCCCAAATTATAGGTCCTGTATAACCACGTTACAGAACAGCATTTTTAAAATTTGAAGCCTCCCTTTCCTGGTGTCTTCTTGAATGTGTGTGGGCAAGTGGTTTAATTGCAACGCATGAAGTGGAATGGCAGACAGAGCCATCAAAATCAAAGAGCAAGTCCTGGCTGAACTTCATCAGCAAACATAAATACAAATAGGCACATCTTGTTTGCGACACGCCACGGCCCTTTCCTCCTTTGGCAATTTTACTCTATTTTCTGATATTTGCATAAATGTAAATCGAACCATATGACTTGAGCAGGCTTATGATAGGGGAACGATATGCGAAACTTCTTCTCATTAAAGAATTATCTTCATGCAGTATTACAATGTTACTGGGAAAATCAGGAAGGATTGGATCTCAGACAGTGAAAGCCTTTATTTAAGAACAGTGGAGGGAGCCCTGCCCTTTAAATAAGAGACATGCTTGGATCAGACACTGGCTGGCAGGATGGAAAAAAGGATGTAGCATTAACTTTCATTCCATTCCAAATAACCTGGAACCCATAAACCACAAAGATTCTCTAATTTTAAATCTGCTCCTTTTCTCCCTGTGTCTTCTTTCCATTTTATTTGGGGAACGTTAACTCTGAAATTTCATTAGCCCACCATAATATCAAACAAGCCATCCTGGACAGATTCATAGCTCTTTGTACATAGAAAACATCTCCATTAAAACTCCTCTGATTAAAAGGTTAGTCCTCTAATTTTTCCCAGCCTGCACAGACAAACCACATGCAAAGAAGTGTCAGCTTATTTAGAGATTAAAATAATAATTAGTTTAGGAGGCAAAGTATAAGCAACATTGTTTAAAAAAGAAAATCCATATGTTGTTTAGAATTGCTTCTGTTTAATTTTAAATAAATCTGTGCGGATATAAACTCTTCTTATTGAAAGTGCATTGGATAATTCTCCAATTTAAAACAATAGCACTGAAGGCTCTAATTCTACAAACCCATCTTTAATCAGTAGCCAAGGCACAGATGTCTGGTGTTACTCAGAGGGTGAGGGAATGTTTCATGTATATCATATCTAGTACTTGGTCAATAACGAATAACAAATTCCAAACATGTATTTATGAAAACCCAGGTTTATTAGAATACAAATTCGTACGATGCTCCAGATGATCTGCCCTGCTGTATTCACACAAATCTCACAGATTTCATTTATGATGGGGCCAGACCAACGTGTTGAAAGCTCCAGCATCCATTTATCCATACAGTAATGGTCCCTCTGGAAGCACAACCACATTTGTGCTTAAGCTAGCCCCGAGAAACCGCAGTTAGGTGTCAGAAATACCAACAAAACAAACTGTAGTCCTCAAGGCTGTTCCCTGAGTCTTCAGCCATCAGGGAGGCACCATCGCCAGCAGCGGCTTCGCGGTGACTACCTGCCCTCCAGGAAGGTGGTTGAGATCACCGGCGCACTTTATGTAGGTGACCACAAACACCACGCACTGATAAAAGCACTGCTTCAGCAAACCACCCTTCAACAGCTTGTAACAGAATGCTTTCCAGAGAAGTCAGTTCTGGGCTTTGCTTTACCTTTTATCTGCCAGCAGCGTGAACTTTTTCAACAATCGCATAAAACTGCGTCGCTGTGTCCAAGAACAAGATATATCCAGGATATATCTTCCAAGTCTGTTAAAGAACAGAGCCGAGGTCTCAACTACCCAACTCTTTTACTGCTGCTCTTTGCTACTGGGAATAATGAGATTCCCAAGGCTGATGGAAAAGTAGGATCTCTGAAAAACAAGACCCAAATGTATTTCTCAGACACCTCGTGCAATACCGCCAGTGGAAGGAGAAAAAAATGTAGGGCTTGTATTGCTGTCCTTCGGCTCGTTTGGCCAAATTTGCGACGCTGCAGTTAACTAGCAAACGCTGTTCTCAGGGCTGGGCTGGTATTATAAGAAAGAAAAACAAGGCAAAAGGATCATGGCTTCTGTTGCAGCAAGAACTGGGGTGTGGGAGTGGGGTACCAATGTCTGCCAAAAGAAAAAAAAAAGAAGAAAATTGGTAGGGAGAGAGAGATCATTTTAAGCTTCTCAGAGGGTACTGTAAACAGTGGAGAAAGAAGGAAAAAAAAATGGAACTATAAAACAATACTTGGCAGCCAGCTTTGCAAAACAAACATATTTTTGCAAAGTTCTTCCCATCACCGCCACCAGCTTTAATAGGCTTTATTTGTCTGAGAGCAAGAAACCCTTTTTAATTGTCAGAGAAAAGGCGACGTTGCTCAGCACACTGATAGAAATTCTGCTTCGGAGCCCTGCTTTAACCGCATGCTGCTCTCCACTCACAGTCAGAGAGAGGAATTCCTTCCCCCAGGCTCCGAAATCTGTCACTGGGCTCCACCACCAGCCTTCTCGGGACCGAGGGAACAAGCTGCTTCTCCTGAGGAGCCAGCTGATATCCAGCAACTTATTATTGCTGTGGGTCTGACCATGATGTGCCACTGGCACGAGACCTTGATGGACACAACCTGTTGGGCACCAGCATCATTGGGGAAGCTTAATTCCCCCCAGCACAATGGAATCACGGTGGTTCCTGAGCAACCCTGATCTCCTCATAAGCATGGCAGTCAGTTCACTAATAATTTTACCACCTTAACGTCAAACTGGTCAAAGGACTTGGGAGTTGCTCAGAGGCCAATGTCTCCCCTTCGGATGTGTTTCAACTTGCTGCTTTAGCCGTACGGCAGCAACGATGTATGTGGGCAACATTATTATGTCTGAGAATGAAGGTAAAGCTAGAAGCCTTGAGACATATGAAGAAAAGGGTTTAGGTATGGTTAGATACTGGAACCTCTGGTTTATGACTCAGGGCACTGCACAGTCACGGCACTCCCATGTGAAAATATACCACTAATAACAAAAACTCCCTTCAACCTGTGAGTAATTCAGCATGAAATAACCTGGATGGCTCCGTCTCTCCAAGGACTTATTTTCTTGGCTTTCTACTGCTCTAGAGACTCAGGGATTTTCTTTTTTTTTTCCCCCCCCCCGAGGAAGTGACAGAAGAGGTTAAATTTCCCTTCCATGTCACTAAAGCTCTCAAGCTCAGCACACAATTTTTAGCAAATTTATTTGGAAACAATATGGTGTGGTACAGTCGTCTGAGCGCAAGGGCAGGAGCCAGGGCTGGGCTCTGCTCCCAGCTCTGACACTTACTTGCTGTGTGGCCTCAGACAAGCCACTTAATGGCTCTGTGTTTCAATTTCCCCTGCCTTTGAAACAGAAATACTATCACTCACTGAAAAAACCTTTTTGAGGATCGCTTGATTACAGAGCTAATACAAGGTGTTTCAAAAACACCGCATGCTGTCCCATAATTATTATTTTCATTACAGTATATCTTCCATTGTAATGGCTAAAATACCAGATGTACAGAAAGGGACATTGAAACTGGCAGTTATTGGACAGGAGGAGCGGGTATTACTTTGAAACAAATTATCTGGGCCACACAAGACAGTTCACTTCCCTTCTCAAATCTGTTGACACTGCAATGAGCATCTAACGACATTTTGCAGCGTACGGAGGGCAGAGCATCCCCGTTCTCCCTTTAATTCAACGAAGCATCGCACGGGCGAAACAAGAACCCAACCAAGGACATGGGGCAAAGGGTCTGTCTGTAAACAGTCATTTCCTCAGCCCTTTGCTGGTGGCAGAGTTGGGGTGTGAGGCCACTTCTAGCCCCTCTGCTCGCTGACTGACGCACCGTCTGCAGCCGGGCGCCTGCTCACCGGAGCGGTGGGAGGTCAGAGGAATTAAGGTAACGCATCAGTGGTTGCCAGTGGAGGAGATGGGAAGGGGGGGAAAAAAAAAAGAAATAATAAAAAAAAAAAAAGCGGCAAAAGAAATATACTATTTCAATCAAAGTCTGAAATTTGTAGAAGTGGTTTTGGTCTCAATATAGAAAAAATATTTATCCAAGAAACTCCTACTCGGGTGCGAACATCCTACTTCTAGTGGGATTTTGTTTGGCAAAGTGCTGTGAAAGAGTGGAAGCTAATACAGAGCATGTCTATAAACAAATATATTTATTTAGTACAGATTGACACATCCACTGGAGTATTTCAGTGATTACACGTGTAAAACTATTTCCTATAGTGGTTTCCTTTTGTGATTCTGCTAATTTATTCAATCCACCCCATTTTCATGCGTTGAATGTTAAGAGCCATTTCAGCCACCCAGACTGAAACGCGTGTTTGGAGACTCCATGCCCGTTTTTTCATTTCATCATCTACACATAATTATTTGGTGATATTAGGAATTTGAGCTCGAATGGAAGCCAACCAACATTTTAATAGCTAAAAAATCATATAAAAGGAAGTCTGCCCTGAGGTTAATGAATGAGAGCCAAATCTGGAGGCTCTCGCTCAGTTTTTATTCACTCCTTATTCAGGCAAAAGTTGAATCAATTGTAGTTGGACTGATTAAAAACAGAAGAACATATATTTGGACCCTTCTCTCAGGTAAAACTGAATAAATTACCTAGGATTAGGCTGCAGAATGGTATCCAATCGATCTTTCACATGTACTCCTGCAACACGCTGGAGAAAAAATCCAAGTGCTGAGGCAGTTTAACCAGTTAAAACAATACTTTAGCAGCAGAATGAATTATTACTCCCTACTACGTTTTATGACATTCATATTAAAATAGCCTCAAATCAAAATACGTTTTCTGGTCCCTCCTGAACTTCTGAAGACCAGAATCAAATCCAAACTTAAAAAATGGAATTAAAGCCAAATGCCCTTATCCTTCAAAACAAAGCTCTATTACCAACTTCAACTTTAATCCAGGCATATATTGATACATTTATTTGACTTTTGATGATGGGAAGCAGTTATATTTTAGGCAATTGAAGGTTACTCTTTAATTACACACGGGATGGCCTACCCCTTACGCAAACAATGCAACGTGCTGTAAAAAATATAAAGCAGAGCAGTGAATTCCTTGGAACAGTTAACGCTTTGCTTGTAATTGGTGACAATCACAGAAAGTTGCTCCTCCCTTGAATAAGAACCCATTTTAGCACCGGCCAGCCATGCTGAGGTAATGCCACATTTATCCCACTCAAGCCAGCTCTAAGCACGAGGATGTGGAAAAGAAGGTGGTATGGAGAACCGATTTCTTCGGTAGATACAAAGCGAGTAAGAGAAGAAAAAGAAAGGGTGATGGGAATGATCTGGTGAACGACACCAGTTCCCCTGACACGGTCTGTGTGACGCTGGCCCTGCTCACCATCTCCTGGCAGCCTGCAATTAGGATCTCACTGCTGAACCACACCACTCCTCCTAACCACCCCCCACGCTGCCCAGGCTCGTCACTGCCCCAGGACCTCGATGTCTCCCTGCAGGATGGACAGACTCCTTCATGTATTTAGACATGGGTCTAATGAGCACTAATAGTGCTGGTGGCACGCTGGCCAGCATGAGAAGACTGCTCAAAGCCTTGAAGGCTCCTGCACGGGGCAGCCTGTACAGAAATGAGCTCTTTTTGCACCTTCAAAGAATCACAGAATCACAGAATGGCCTAGGCTGGAAGGGACCTTAGAGAACACCTAATCCAACCTCTCTGTCACAGGCAGGGACGTCTCTCAACTAGATCAGGCAACACATGAGGACCGAATGGGAATCGAACCCGTGACCTTTGGTGTTTCAGCACCACGCTCAACCAAGCAAGCTAAACCAGCCAAAGAGCTTCTTGCAAGCTATGAGCTGCAAGGATGTACCAAGAAACTTGTGGTGCCAAGGAAGGCTGGCTTTATTTTTACATTCTGCTTTTAAAATGACATTATATCCACATTCATATGTTGGAAAGGCTGGTTCACAAGTTAAGATGCACTTCTAGCCGCTCTAACATGTGGCTCAAGTTATGTAGAATTTTTCCAAATGTCTTTCTGTCCATCTATTTCTTACCTGCCTAATGTCCCAGTGAACCGTGTCATCCCAGAGGCAACAGATGATTGCTGAAAATAGCAGAATCCCAGAATATCCTTCCTAGAATTGACCAAAAACTCCTTTTGGTCATTCCTGATTGATTGGTCTGTGGAGGGGGCAAAAATATCCACTTTGTAAAGAAAATAAGACAAATAGATGGACTCCAAACCTTCACACTATACTCCCTTCCCCTAGACCTGCTTGTACACATTTTTTGCTATGAGATGTTACTGAAATGAAACTTATTTTGAAATGCCGGGGCAGACCAATGTCATTAACAATAGCCCATCAGTCTGACCCATCACAGCAAACTTTTTCTTCTTTAGTTCCAAATCTCGTCTTTTTCTCTTGTATCCTGACCTAGTCGAGAGGTGGCGTCCCTGCTCACAGCAGGGAGGTTGGATTAAAATGATCTCTGAGGTCCCTTCCAGCCCAGGCCATTCTATGATTCTATGATTCTATGATCCAGTTTTGCATGAGATACACATTTATATGCACATCTATATAATTGATACTTGTCTGAAAACAAACCAGCCAGGCCACGAGATTCCTCTGGCTGATTGCCATTGCTCGGTCATTAAATACAGGCTTACGAATAGGGAGATGGATTACCCGCTTGCAACTCCATCAAGGCCTTTTCATGATATCGCGGCCCATATTTTTTTAATAACCTTGAGGAATATTTAAATCCTGTATGAAAGTTTGGGTTGTTTTTTTTTTTTTTCAGAAGTACTTCTTTGATGTTAGAACATTTTGATTTGTGTGCACGCCGACACCAGAACAGCTCGATTACTGCATGTTCATTTATCAAAGAGTGCGGGGTCGGTCCTTTTCGGATGCGCAATTATTGCGTCAAATACATAAACGCGCGCTAACCGTGCTGACAGCAACACCCCCATTGCCAATAACAGTAACTAATTACCGTAAATGAAGATTTAGTTAGGTCTCATTAAATGCTATTGTTACTAAAGCATTAGAAATGTTTATATAAAAAAAAAAAAAAAAAAAGCAGAAAGGTGGTAGGGGAGTTACTGAGCCCCAAACCTAGAGCACATTGCAGTCCCTGGTCTTAAAGCTAATGGGACCCAGTGGATCCGGACTTCAGCGAAGAGAGGTTGTTGTCGCAGTCACGTTATTTATTGTAATGGTGTAACTCCCTTTTTCTTCGACTTTTCTCTTTGCCTCCCCAGCAGAAGGGCCCTCGGTAAGCTGGGAATGTCAAATTCAGGTTTTCATCTCTCCAGTAGCTCTGAGTTTCCTGGCTTTTGCGGACTGAAACCAGACCCTTAAGGTCGCTTATGTGCATTTTGTTTTGGGTAATTGACATTAATTTTTAGGTTGCATCACCGACATCAATCAGCGCTGTTCTCAGAGGACTAGAGTTAAGGGGCCACAATAAAAGGGCATGATATTGTTTCTTTTGTTTTATTTCTGGAGCACTTTGACTACTCTATACTTTTCCAGTTGATGTTACATTCTTTTCATGTGAGACAGTGCAAAACACTACTCCCTGTCTTGTTCAAAAGAATACTTTGGTATGACGGTAAACGGCTCTAGAGGCTGGGACAGTCAACTCTGGTAAAAATTCAATACCTTTTGTCTATGTAACACTTTGAAGAAACTGAAGCAGCCACACATTTCTTTAGAGAGAACTATGTTGCCTGTTACAGATGTTTTCCATATGGTAAGCGGAAGGTCGGCCCCTTCCCCCTCCACTCATCAGTGTTCTCACATCGTAGAAGGCATCTACAAAGACAACACGGCTGTAAATGATATTGCACAGAAGCCTCCATCAGCACGTACTGTAAATGAAATTTTCATTGTACAGGGCAGGAATGTGCACAGTTGTAGCCCATTTATGGGGAGGATTGTGACCCTTCAGCTTCCCGTTTTAACAGCGTACTGCACAAATACTCTGGGGTAAGTGGTCCGGAGAAGCCAGAGTAGGTTTCAGATGCTAAAATGATGAAATAGAAAAAATAGATTAAATTAGTAGAGATTACTGCAGATTATCACGCCGCATCAGCCCGTGGGTTCAGCACCTTCTTTTTCAAATCCTTATGAGTAGGAAGACACAAGACCATGATTTTAAGGGGAGAAGAACCTGACCTATTTTTTTTTTTAGACCTATTTTTTAGACATTGGTACCTAGTCATATACACGGGATCACAGGCACACCTTTACAACACATAGCCTTTGAGTGAGGAATTGAGCTATCACTCCATATTTTTCCTTATTCCTGTCAATAGGTGATAACAGCTGTAATGGACTTCGAAGGAGAGCTGGAATTTTAAGAGAGCAGAGCTCTATTTCCAAATGTTCACCTCCTGTAATGGGAATCACATCTACAAAGGATCTTACAGCTCCAAAGCATCGTTTTTGTCATGCTCACAGTCTAGTTCAAAAGAGTTCATCACCCTGGGTCTATGCAGGGTGTCCTTTCATAAAACCCAACACTTTTTTTGGATGCTGAAGCCATTCTAGCACTTGAGTCTTGAATGCAGGTGTGACTTTCTAGAAGCTCAACGTGTAGTAAAGGCATGTCTTCAACTTAACCACTCCTTTCCCAAAACACATAATTAACTTATCTGAAAAGCAGTAAACTTCAGAATAAAACAGAACCCAAGCAAACATGGAATTTGTGTTTAAAATAATTCTTTTTGCCAATGCTTTTGGTTTTAGATAAGGCATGGAACCACTTAATTTATTCTATATTTAGTTTGTAACTGGACCGTTATGTTTCTTCATGCCAGTCAATATTTGTAACGCATATAGACACTAGTTTGCATATTTTGCCATTAGTTATTATATATTACAGAATCACAGAGAATCAAAGAATTATTGAGGCTGGAAAAGACCTCTGAGATCATCAAGTCCAGCTTATCTCCCAACACCACCACATTGGCCAGACCACGGCACTAAGTGCCACATCCAGCCTCTCCTTAAACACCTCCAGGGATGGTGACTCCACCACTTCCCTGGGCAGCGCATCCCAGTGCCTGAGCACCAGGCATAATAGTAATATAACCCCTAACATCCCTATAAAATAAACTCTGATGTTGAGATTTTGAAAGGCAATCGGTGATCTGTTTCACTCTTGGTCATCTCACCAGGAGCTATGTGGCTAAAATGTTAAGTAGACTCAGAAAGAAACAGACAGTAGACTCAGAAAGTAATATCTACTTAAACTTTTCTCCTTTCTTCTTTGCTTTTTCATTTTTCCTTCTCAGTTTTCTAAAATGTGCACCAACCCTGACTCATTTCTTAGAATCTTTTCAGCGGCATCCACTGACAGGACAAGGGGCAATGGGTGGAAGCTGGAACACAGGAGGTTCCACAAAAATACGAGGAAAAACTTTTTCACTGTGAGGGTGACAGAGCACTGGCACAGGCTGCCCAGGGAGGTTGTGGAATCTCCCTCTTTGGAGACATTCAAAACCCGCCTGGACACGCTCCTGTGCGCTCCGCTGTACGTGATCCTGCTCTGTCAGGGGGGTTGGACTAGATGATCTTTGAGGTCCCTTCCAACCTCTAACATTCTGTGTCTGTGTCTGTATCTACAAGATATTCCCCAATAACCTGAAATCTTTACATACTCTTCTTTCAAATATTTTCTTCTTCACCTTTTTCTGTCCCTCAGGACAACATCTTTTTCTAATTCTTTAGTACCAATTCTATTCTCTTTAAGTATTTTATTTATCTCTGTCTTTGTCCCTGAGTTCAGCTGATCTACCTCTTGCTTCTCAGCCCTCCCTCCCATCTTGCCATAAGTCATCACTTTCACTCACTTTTGCCCAGCACCTCTCTCCCTCCTTTCTTTCCAACCTTATTTCTGCAGGCCCTTGGCTCTTACTGACATCCCTTCCTCTGTTAAGAAATGAAGGGCTTCTCTGTCTTGATATAATTTGACCTAAAACTTTACTCATCCTCTCCCAACTGCTGGCTCTAGAGCTGTATTAGCAGTCATTGCAGAAACTACAGAAAACTCAATCTCCTGTTTATCAGACACAGAATAATAGAATTGCCCAGATTGGAAAAGACCATTAAGATCATTGAATCCAATTGTTAACCTAATCCTGACAAGTCCTCAGTTAAACCATATCCCTAAGCACCATGTCTACATGACTCTTAAATATCTCCAGGGAAGGGGACTCCACCACTGCCCCGGGCAACCCATTTCAATGCCTGATAACCCTTTCCGTAATGAAATTTTTCCTAATATCCTACCTAAACTTCCCTTGGTGCAAGTTGAAGCCATTTCCTCTTGCTCTGTCACTTGTTACTTGGTTGAACAGACCCATCCCCAGCTCTCTACAGCTGTACGACAGAAGAGTTTTGGCAAAACCAAATTAGGCACTGGGCGTGGAAGAGAAATTCAGCGTTTAACTAAAGGAGTACGAGGATCATAAACACCAGTTTGGACCAGCCAGCAGTTGGCATCCAGAATGCAGAGCCCTCAAAAGCTTGAGGAAGTTTTCGTACTTCCCAGAAGCTTAAGTTCAATCTTGGATATCAAATCAGAGAATCACAGAATGGTTTGGGTTGGAAGGGACCTTTAAAGGTCACCTAGTCCAACCCCCTTGCAGTGAGCAGGGACATCTTTACCTAGATCAGGTTGCTCAGAGCCCCATCCAGTCTGATATTGAATGCATCGATCTCACGTGGGTCAAATGCAGAAATCTTGTGGAACACAGTGAGCTTTGGGGTAATATTTCTTGCCCAAGGGGGGCTGACGATGGGGTGGACAATCAATCATGACCCTCTGTAGCGGTATGAAACTCATCCATTCCCAAGGAAAAAAACCCCTTTCTTGATGTTACATGTAGTACTTAATGACAAAACTGGGGAAAACAGAATATGAGCATGTCCACACTGCACAATAAAACATCATGGCCCTGACTAGGAAGAGAATACATCAAAGAGGGCTGTTGATTCAGCTCTGGCTTTTGAAGCGACTGGCCAGGGTGCCACGTGGAGTGCCCTTTTTGTCTTGTGGGCAAATCTCAATCAGGCCCCAGGCAGAGTCAATGAACTAATTACCCACAGGCCACTTGCCCTGTATGAAAAGGGAACAATTTTCAATCCTTGACAGATTGGATTCGAACAGGCAGCAGTGAAAAGCCGAAAGTGAAAGCATCTATTGTCCATTATCCCGTCCAGTCCGGAGACTTCCAATTTCTCAGTTACCATGTACCCTGTTCAGAAAAGGTTCATCAAGCAACAGCCTCTCTAAACAAATTACATCAAAATTCCTTACACTATGCCACATATTCAACTTGCCTTTCCAAAAAGAGCCACATAATAAGTTTCTAACAAGGACACTGGATTAAAGCACTTTAGATTTTCTAAGTCAAAGAGGTGAAAGGCAGAGTAAAAATAACTGAAATAAAATATTCTATAAATCATCTGTGTTTACTTAAAATACCAAAAAGCAAGATATGAAGAGACCTGCTGCTATACTAACGAAAATTCAGCTAACTATTTTGAATTTCCATTTTTTTTTGATGAAAGGAAGATTTAAGGTGCCAGAGTTGGCTTTTGGAAATACTCAAACAGTTCAAAACCAAACAGAGCTTAGCAGAACCTGGATCCTTCTTTCTTCTCCCACTCTCTCCTCCAAAACGTGTGAGACAGACACGGCAAAGAAATACACTGGTAATGTGTGTTGTTCTTTTTTGTACAGTTAAAGGTCAAAAGTTGATACCTTTTTTTCACATGTACATTTCCTTAGGTAGGCCAGAGATCTACACTAAATGTAAAATTTCTCAATGGATTTACGATGAGGAAATTTTTAAAAATTCCCATCTGTATCTCCTACTTCCTAGAAACATTAAGATCTGAGGTTTCTGGAAAGAACATTGGATCACTTCAGTACATTTTGAGATACGCTTTTTCCCAGTGCTGCATCTTTATTTTAGTAGACAGGAAAACGTTTCTGTAGTAGTTTTCCTCTCTAGGAGACAACCTTGATTCTTCTACTTTTCAGATGTGCTCAAACCCATACTTACTATGAAGACTGTGTCCAGTTTTGGTGTCCCCACCATAACAGGGTTATGGATCTGTTGGAACGAATCCAGAGGAGGCCACAAAGATGATCCAGGGGCTGGAGTAGCTCTGCTACGAGGACAGGCTGAGGGAGCTGGGATTGTTCAGTCTTGAAAAGAGAAGACTCCAGGGGCATCTTATCATTGCCTTCCAGTGCCCGAAGGGAACCTACAGGAAGGCTGGAGAGGGACTTTTTACACAAGTGTCCAGTGACAGGACAAGGGGAAATGGATTTAAATTGAAGAAGAATAGGTTTAGATTGGATCTTAAGAAGAAATTTTTCAGTACTGGAACAGCAAGACTCTGGAACAGATTGCCCAGAGAGCTTGTGAATGCTCCCTCATCTGAGGTGTTCAAGGCCAGGTTGGATGAGGCCTTGAGCAACCTGGGTTAGTTCAGGGCATCCCTGCCCATGGCCAGGAGGTTGGATTAGATGATCTCTAAGGTCCCTTCCAGCCTAAGCCGTTCTATGATTTTATGATTCTATGACTAGAGCAGCTTATCAATTTTTTACAGAATCTGCCTTGCCAAGAATACAGTTAATAACATCTCCCATTTCCTAATTTTCCAAGTTTCTATCTGTACTGATGGTTTTGCAGTGGTTGGGTAAAACTCATTGAAAATGGATGTGTACTTAGCCAATAAAATGTTGATTTGAAGGACCAGCCCAGTACAAGTAAAACAGGGACGTGAGAAGGAAGTGGCTAAGAGCGGGAGTGGATGCTCTTGTTCAATAAAGACTGGGAGCAGTCTCTGTTGGTGGGCTCCACAGATCCCCAGATGTGCTCCTGCCCCCACCACACACTTCCTGCCCCCCTCCCCAAAAAAAAGAAAAAAACAAAAAGAAGAAAACAGTTGGAGCGGTCTGTGGTACTGCTTGTCTTCCTTCTGGGAGAATCCAGAGGAGGGAAGGATCAGGGTAAATTATAGGTCCCTGCAAAAGCTCTGTGTGTTTATGATCCTACCATCTGGAAACAGTGATAACTGCACTATTAATGGAGGCGTTACTACAGAAGACCTGCCGTGTCTATTAAAACCAGCCATGCTGTGTGCTGGCTCACGATACATGTTTGCTCTAATTTCCTTCCTGACATTTCATTCCTAAAGCTGTCAATAATCTGTTAACCTCCCTGGCATTGAAACTCTAAAATGCAGTCCTGTTTCAGCTCTGATTTTGAATCTGAACTGTGATAAGCAAACCAAAGGCTAAGTTTAAAATACACAGTTGCCCTAATCTAAATCATGCTATAGGTGGTGGGTTTCTTTTCCTTGCTAAAAACAGTTCTTTGCATCAAAAAAACCAGGATGTAACAATGCAATATCCTAAAACTCATTTCTTAACTTGACAGCAGAATAGCAAATATTCTTTACTGGCAGCTGACAGATCAATCCTGCAGTTTTCAATGGCCAGAAGTGTACTGTAATCAGGGGCATTGCTCACATTCATACAGTTTCAAGCCAGGGGGAAAATTAGATCATCTAGTCTGACCTCCTGTGTACCACAGACCACAGAATTTCAGCCAGATGCCCATATTTTGGGCCAGTACCCAGTTTAACAAAAGCATATTTTCCAGAAATTCATCTGACCTCCATTTGGAGTCATCAAGAACTAGACAATCAAGAAGTTCACTTGGTAGCCTGTTCCACTGCTCGTTTCCTTGTGCCTTATTTAGAACTTGAATTTCTCTGGTGTTACTTTTCTACATAAATATAAACTATAAGAACAGCAATTATGACTGTCTCCACAACAATAGTGACACTAACGTGAAAAGAACATGTCCAACTGGGATGCTAAGAAGACTTTTGGCCACATGCACAGAAATATTTAAGTCCTGGCTGATTCAGATAAGCCCATGACTGGATTTACTGAAATGTCTCAGTCAGGTACAAAAGCATACATCTATGAAATCATTTCAGTCTGGATCAGGGGTGCAGTTTAGAAACAAATCTCCCCATTCATTCCCACTTACTGCACATCAGTTCGCACTGTGGCACGATTTCAAAGCACACTAACTGCACCATTTTTGGATCAAACCGAATCAAAGGATGCACTCCAAACCACCAACAGGCATTCAGTCAACAGGGCCAGCCTAGACCTAGTGCTAGAGTCAAAGTAATGCCCAGTAAAATGCTCATCGTGTGCACGTCAGGTCAGCATCAACCATCTGGCTTCTACACATCTGCTCTTGCTTGTACGGCTTCCAAAGCAGCCGTAGTCCTGTCCTCCCCTGGCTTTGAAGAACCTCGTGCCAGCAGCAGCAGAGAATAGAAAATCAAGATTTAGAAAACAGAAATTTTCTACAGAAAATCATTTCAGGAGAAGAGCAATTAGAGGACTTAATTGAATTAAACAACATTTGGGCATTAATCCATAACTTGATGAACAACGGCAGTGATCAGACGGTAATACAGCCAACAGAGTTCCTTGTTTTTCAGTGGTGTCTTTATGTTTAAGAAATAACAAATATTCTAGACTTATTCACCTGGCTCATCCTGAAAAGACCAAGTCAGAAACAAAGGGCTTCTAGGAGAACTGTTCAGGAAAATACAAGAGGAGACACTGACGTGGAAGAAGGACAACAAATCAGACCTAATAAATAACAGAACTCAAGATGCAGAAATGGCTACTTCACAGCATTTCAGATACAATTTAGGATAGTTAGTTTAATTCTTTGTTTCCAGTCAATGACCTTCAATATACTGTCCAAGAGAAGAAGAAGAATGGGAATACATCTTCAGAACTTGTATCCGTTTACCTAGTCGAAAGATATAGGTCAATTAAGCATCTTATAGTAAAGGAGATTTAAAAGGAGACATGCAATTCCATGAGACCAGTTAGGAAAGTTTCGTGGCTGTCAGACCAGCAGCGTCATTCTCAGAAATAAGTGTTTCTGCTTGGGGTAGAAACTACCAAGAAATGTGCAAAGAGCAGAGAGAAGATGGCTAGATCAACGGTCATTTAAAAATATTTTTTATTTTTGTTGAGGAAACTTCCTGGAGAGTATAAGGGTTAATGCATGGCTGATCGTGGCAAACCAAGATTTATTACAGAGACCTTTAGGGAAGTGACCAAAAAAGCAGAAGTGAGAACTATCACAGTTGTAGTTCACCACAGTCTTCTCCATCTTTCAAACCATATTTCCTGCAAGTATTCATTTCCAGGAGTTTAAAGGCAGAAGAGCCATCAGATTGGTTGGTGTGACCTCTCCTATATCACAGTTCCGAATTATCCCAAATTTTCAGAACACAATAGTAGCATGCAACTTTCATAAAGGGAAAAAACAGTCACTAGAAATTTCAACATGCAGTTTCAGAAGAGCACAAACTTCTTTTTAGTGTTTTCATTGTTTAAAAAAATAATACCCTCCTCTTGCTTCTAATATTTTCAAATTTCCAAGGGATTGATTTACTTTTTCCTTCTTTTCTTTTTATGATTTCTCCTTTCTGGGATGAACTGAAATATTATAAAAAAACCAATTAAAATATTTGTTCCAGCCAGGGCCAAATACCAACAAAAAACACAAAAGCTTTGCTTTTAGCCTCCCAGCAAAGGTCTGTCCATCCTGAAACACATTGCAGAGGGGAGCAGACAGAGTTCATGCTGATCTAATAATGACTTTTTGGGATATCCAGGGGTGGGAAATAGGTGCTAATTTAAAATGGGATAAAATGGATTGTTTGGGAAGGTAGCCAATATCTACAAGAACTTTTCAAAAGATAAATTTGCGTCTTTGAATTCCATATACAACTGAAAGAGAAAAGAAATTTCCAACAAAAAGGGGAATCTGAAAAGAATAAGAAGGTGACTTTGAAAACCTTGTAAGCTTCCGAGAAGTTTCTTTGGTTTTTGACTCTTTGGCTGATGATGTTGGATGTAGGCAAACAGTAATCAGTTCCAGGCCTGCAGTAGCAGTGCTCACTCATAATAGAATAAAATTATAGCTTACATAGGAACTCAGAATTGAGAAAATCTCTGACTATTTGGCACAGGAAAGCATCAGGAAAGCAGAGGGGTGGAGAGAGAAAGGTTGTAAGGAGTAAGAAAAGAAAATTACACCGTTCAGACAAATTATACAATGTAGGAGAGAAGAGGGGCAGAAGGACAGCAACAGCAGAAGGATGAAAAAGCCAGCTTAAGAACAAATGGGCATGGCAGAACTCAAAGAATTTGACAACGGGTATGTTCAAGGAACCTGGTCCATATATCGTTGCCCATGGAGAAACGTCCTTGCCACTGCAGTTAGTTTTCATCAGCGTAACAACACATTTTCTGATGGACTGGCACACGTACATGGCAGTCTTCAAAATGAAATTCAATATACTCCTGTCCCCACTGGAAAGCTCACCTTCTTACCCAGTCCCTGCTAATGTAACCAGTTTGGCCTGGCAAGACGCCATATGTGATCATCTCCTGGATTACAGCTTTCTTTGTCGATGCTGGAAGCGAAACCTCAGGCATGACAATACCAAGAGTTAACACACACCAGCACTGCTATGCCAGCTCAAACCAGTTACATTTTTCTGAGTCTGCGGTGGTTTTGAGTTTTCCTTCTCTCTTTCCCCCTCCTCTGATCAAGGACACACATGGCTACCCAAAAGCAGCAAAGCCTTTCTACCAAAATTACTCTCCTTTAGTAACGAGACCGCAAAAGACTGAAACACACAACGCTGTCTGCCACCACCCTATTCTGGTTGATTGTCTTTTAATAGCTACAATAAAGTTGTGCAAAGGAATAATATTCCACATCCTTGACTTGCTGGTGAAGGGTCTAGAGCACAAGCCTTACGAGAAGCGGCTGAGGGAATTGGGGCTGTTTAGCCTGGAAGAAAGGAGACTGAGGGGAGACTTTCTTGCTCTCTACAACTACTTGAAAGGAGGTTGTAGTAAGGTGGGGGTTGGTCACTTCTCCCATGAAAGAAGCAATTGGACAAGACGAAATGGCTTTAAGTTGTGCCAGGGAGGTTTAGATTGGATACTAGGGAAAAATTCTTCACCGGGAGGGTTGTCAAGCATTGGAACAGGCTGTCCAGGGAAGTGGTGGAGTCATCATCCCTGGAGGTATTTAAAAGACATGCAGACGCTGTGCTCAGCAACATGCTTTAGTGGTGGGCCTGGCATTGTTGGGTTAACAGTTGGACCTGATGATCTTGAAGGTCTTTTCCAACCTTAACGATTCTGAGATTCTACAATTCTCCTGGGCAGTATACGGACAATCCCAAAGGAAAGTGTGCCTTAGCTGAATCTGATACTTTATGAGTAAACCAGGAAGTTCAGCCCCCTTTTATTGTATCTTTTTATTTTTGAAAGGCTGCCCAAATAGTTCCAAGCTGAGTTGAAGCGAAGTTATTGATGTCAAGAAGCCAAGATCTTTCGCCATGGCTTGCTGAATGAGGAAGGAAGAAAACTGCTTGTACTCAGTTGTCCTTTGCTTCTCCAGGCTAGCTTCAAGCCAAAGAAGCAGGAAGAGGAGGAAGATGAATAAGTGAAAAGGGATAATGTTTATCTTTTAACAAAATCACAATGTTCTGCTCCTAGCTCTAGCAGCCAAGGCTCGCCGTTGCATCTTTAAGACAGATAGCCTCTTCTCTGAGAGACGACAGGCTAATTATAGTGCTCTTGCCAGAGGGAACTCACACATGCAAACCATTATGTAAAATATAATTTTTTTCTTTAAGAATGCTCAAGATCATTAGACATGGTTTTTTCAATGCTAGAAAATCAAGCCAAAAATGAAAATAAACAGTTTCAAGTATTTGCAACATAATTCCCTCATGCATTTATGGAAATACAGTAAAAAGCGCCTTAAAAATGTGGTTTGACATTTCATGCTGCTCTGTTTTTCTATTTTTCCAGTTCGCAACATTTGCCCTCTTGTCCTGTACCATTTCAGCTCCACTGCAGTCTGGAAGAGATAACGGTGGTAGCCTTTGTGCTTTTCAGCCTTGTTTCAACTTACGGCTGACAGAAAGCATCACAAGGACTTGCTTTAAATGACAGAAATGATTTATAAATTCTGATCTGCATAAAGCAAATCTAAACTCATTGCATGCAAACACGACAGAACCATTCACCAGGATAATCATATGCACAACATCGATTCCCTGAAGATCTGCTTCGGTAAATTAAGGCTAAAACGATGATCTAGTTAATTTAACGTGGAAATACCATCCCCTTTTCTAAGCTCCTCATCCCCCAGAACGGGGTTGTTTAACACATCATCATCTTTAAGAGAAATCCTCACTTTAAGACAAATATGGAACAAATTCCCCAAATTTGGTTATGATGATGATGATGACGATGTGAAATGGCTTCACCTCTACTTTACGCAAAGAGAACTGAAGTCCCGCCTGTCTAAACTAAATGGTATTTTAAAGGTTTTGTCCAGTTTATAAAGCATGAGACTACTGACAAACTAAACACCGTGGCCCGATGGATTAAGCAAGCAACTGCATGCCACAAATTCCTGTGTTTTAATCCAGGCTCCCTCGGTCCTCACCTTCTTGTTCCATAAAACTGAGATAATATTTATCCTCTACTTCACGAGGGTGCTGTGAGAGTGAGTAAATGTTTGGACAGCTCTTCAAAAGATCAGGTCCTAACCAGGCACCTGTAATTTACTGAAGTAAACTGCTTCCTCGGATTCCCATGGTATGGTCATGGCCCTCTTCTCCAGAGTCTCTCAGATCAGTTTATAACAACCATCCACATCCATAATAACAATCCACGGGCATACAATTAGGCACTGATTTGGGGCTTCAGAGTGATTTCACCTGTAAGTTCGTTATGTACATAAATTATTCCCCTGCCACAGGAATAATTCAGAAAAAGTAAGTGCTAAGAAGCTTTGAATTTATTACTGACCTTAAGCTAGAAGCATGACACCTCCCAATGTTTTGGCAATGCCAGACAGTTTTAAAATTGTCATTTAATGTCTGGATAGCATAAAAACATGACGTGGAAAAACAATGTATTTTATAGAAAATGTGCTAAGAACCACGTTCTTTGAGATACTTCAGTAATTGACACTCTGTAAGGTTTAAAATAAAAGCTTTAAAATCCCATGTTTTATTAGACGGGCGATTCCAGAGACTCGGCACACCATATAATCCCATCAGTGGTTAGTTTTCAACAAACAAGTCACACGTACGGAAAAAAGCCTCTGGACGAAGGCAGGTGGCAAAAAGAGGTTATATCAGTTACGACCAGGTTTTTCCTCAGTTTTAACTCATAGGTGATGACATAAAACCCAGAAAAAAACAGCTCCAGCTTGAAAATGATTTAAATTTGCCAGCTCCAGCCATTTCTGGAAGCGAGCCAGCCTTAATTTGGATTTAGGCTTCTCTAAGTTTGCACGGCTCTAACTTTAACCTGCTGCAGCCTAAAAAACGGACCTGGTTAAGAGACACAAAAAAATATTCCACGTAACTCAACACAAGTGACAGTCTGTTCTCTCCAGGTAGCCCGGCGCGGGATCAAAATGTTTTATTTGCTTCGTTCCAGGCGCGGGCGGTGCCGTGTCTTTACGAGCGAAGCTGTCCACCTTAGAAACACCTTCTGTGCCCACCTAACGCTGCCTAAGGATAACGCTCACAGGAGGGAACAGGACTTGTTTTCCAGGAGGGAATATTTTCAGAGTCGAGCTTGTAATTTGTATTTGCAAATCTCCAAATTCAACAATTTCTCAGCCTCTATAAACTCGCAGATGGAAAGATCCTGTATTTGGAATAAATAATGTCTAAGCTTCACCTTCATTACAGGGCATTTTCTGTCAGAAGAGTGCTACATCCTGACTCCTGGAATACACAGAAGCTCTTTGTAGTAAAGCTATCGCACGGGGTTGTTCCAAGTGTGCAGCTAAGGAGGTTAGCACTAATAGTACCATAGGAGGACTGAGGGTTAAAAAAAAATTAATAAAAGTTATCCTGACAAGCACTGATCAGAAATGGCAATAGTTCCCTCCGGATCCTGCCCGAAATTCAAGGGTATGTTTTACTTTAATATGTAGAAATAAACTTTTGTACTTGTTAAAAAAAAAAAAAAGAAACTCACAACATTGAAAGATAAATACATTTATCTTTTTACTATTTTTCCAGCCCTTTTCCCCAAATCTGCTGGTTATTAAGACACTGCTGTGTAAAGAAGAAGGGTTCTGCTTTATAACTTGCCTTCTCTTTTCCCTGCTTGCCCACACAATGGGATCATTGTCTGCAGATTCCGCACATTCTCACAGCAACAGGCTTTGATGTCACAGGCAGCAAGTGCTATGACTTCATTATGTGCCTACAGAACACAGAAGGGCTGTGTGGAAACGTTACCAGTCTACACCACAGACAGCCAGTACCTGAACCAAAACAATGACAGAAGCTTTTGAGCAGGTCTCTGGCCATCAGGAACGTACAGCAAATATACAGAGCACACTGGGGTACACAAGAGTACCAGCACTTCTCAGAGGATAATAGAATCATAGAATGCGTTGGGCTGGAAGGGACCTTTGAAGGCCATCTAGTGCAACCCCCCTGCAGTGAGCAGGGACATCTCCCACTAGATCAGGTTGCTCAGAGCCCCATCAAGCCTGACCTTGGATGTCTCCAGCAATGGAGCCTCCACCACTTCTCTGGGCAACCTCTGCCAGGGTTTCACCACCCTCAGGGTGAAGAACTTCCTGACACCTAATCTAAATGTACCCTGCTTTAGTTGAAAACCATTGCCCCTCATCCTCTCACTACATGCCCTTGTAACCTCCCCAGCTTTTCTGTAGCCCCTTCAGGTACTGGAAGGCTACTAAAAGGTCCCCCCAAAGCCTTCTCTTCTCCAAGCATGGCTTGACATCAATCCTCCCAACAGCAGAACTTGAAATAAGGAGAGCCAGGCTCTTCTCAGTGACGTCCAATGACAGGACAAGGGGCAGCGGGTGCAAGCTGGAACATGGGAGGTTCCACAAAAACATTAGAAAAAACTTTTTCACTGTGAGGGTGCTGGAGCCCTGGTACAGGCTGCCCAGGGAGGTTGTGGAGCCTCCTTCACTGGAGACTTTTAAAACCTGCCTGGACGCATTCCTGTGTGACCCACTGTAGGTGATCCTGCTCTGGCAGGGGGGCTGGACTGGATGATCTTTTGAGGTCCCTTCCAACCCCTGACATTCTGTGATTCTGTGATTAAAGAACATAAAAGATATTCTCATAGGAAAGCATAATGGGAGAAAAAACATTAGTTTGTGTTCTACTTATCAAAAGCAAGTTGACAACATCGTCATTAACGTCCTTCTTATTATTACTATTATTAATAAGCATCATGTAAAAAGACGCCTCAGATATTGAACGCTGTTGAATGTGGTCTGACATGACAGAGGTGTGCGCTTCTTAAAGATGACTGCATTTTCTGTACTTTAGTAGTTAAGAATGACTTAAAAAGCATAACTGACCACATGAAGTTCCTGAAAGGAAGGCATGTTCTTTCATAGATGTGGGAACACCATGAGGACTGCACATGCTGCTGCTCTGAGGGTCAGGGTTGAAGACTTCAGCTCTAGAGCAGTCAATGACACTAGGGTTGACCTCAAGTTAAAACACTCTCAGAGGATATTCCTGGACTCTCAAAAAAAACCCCAAAACAAACATAAAACCAAAACCTTTACACTTAAATTGTTTGACTAGCCCCAGGAATGTTTTTTGGCACAGGGCAACTACCATTCCCCAATGCCAGGACACAGTTCAGAGGTACCCTGGGGCCAGAAACCATTCTCAGGATGCAATTTGGAGATGGTCACCTGGTTTTGGAGGGTAAGAAAATTGAATAATATGGACACAGACCATTCCACGCTAGTCAGCCTCTGTGTCAGAGAGCACAGACACGGTTAATCTCCTGGTACAGACACAGCTTTACGCAGTCAACTCCCTAGGCTCTTCTGAAAACTTCAGCTCAGATAGCTGGAAAAGTGTCCTAACTGAGTAGTTAATAACTGCAGTGCAAGCGAGCTACTTTCTGACCTAAAAGCTATTATTTCAATATCCACAGGAGAACTAGGCTTTGCTGAGGAAGTTGAATATGAGGCAAAACAGGTATCTTTGTGTTGCCGTGTAGGCTGTGTTTATATGCTGATAAGGTCTTGTTCCACTAACGAGGGGTAAAAAAAGAATAGCCTTGGCTTTCAGAAAAGTTAACTGCATTATCTGACACAACTCCCCAGAAAAGCAGCGTCCTTGCGCATTAGCACGGGCAGCCTGCCAGCTTGGGCTAAATTGCCTACAAGGAGGAAGACATAATATTACAGTTAGTATCAGAAAACATTGTAATTTGCTTTTTGCTTGCAATTTTATCTGACTAAAACAAGGTGGTTGGGGAAAAAAAGAATTAACATAAGGTGTGCCTGGCAGCCAGCAACTCCTTAACCCTATGTAGTGGGGAATGCTTTGTTTGATTCAGAGCAAACTATCATAGGGCCAATAAGGACAGGATCACTAAAAAAAACCCAGCAGGCTGAGAAATCTGTTGATGAGGATGAGAGAAGAGTCCAGGATTGCAAAGTTTAGAGTGGAAAAAACAGCACAAGATAGAGAGAAATGAAAGAGAGATCTCCTATTTTATCTTTCATGTAGGAGAAGACAGGAAAATAAATAGTAAATACATTTAATCCTACCACTGAGACAGTTTAATACAGGTATGTGTATGAATACTTAGATCAGATCTAGTTCTGTCACAGGAAAATCTCTTCCTGGGAACTGTAACTTAGAGAAACATCACAGTGATTGTGCTCGAGCTTTACCCATTATTTATTCTTCCTTCCATTTTCTCTCTTCAGTCTTGAACGCTATTTGCGACATTTTTTACACATCATTGCTGTAATTACATCCGATATATGAGTGTCTCACAGCATACGGAGCACCTCAACGATCCAATGCAGAGACCAAATAACCAAAGCCAAGAATTAGGGAAAAGCGAGAATGGTCAAAGATGATGGCAATGAGTTCATTAACTGCAGAAGCAACCGACACTGCAAACCAGCAAGAACTTTCTGGAGCTCTTCTGGATGGTTTGGTAAAGTCTTCAGCTTGTGGAAGAGCAGGCTGAGCTTCTCTATATTTAGATTTTTTTTAGTTTAGGGTTTTTTTTTTTAAAAAACATGCACATCACATTACCTGGATAAATAGTATATTTTGGGTGTATGTGTAATGTACTGAATATTTTGGTTTAAGCTGTAATTTGCAACAGGCGGTGCATTTCTGGACGATTATAACATGTCTCTAAGAGTGTTTTAAGGCACGGAGCCAAAAGGCAGGATGACTTAAACTACGCGAGATGTGCAATAATCCCCCGGAAATGCTCTGGATTGTCTTACAGCTATTATACAATGTGATATTTATATTACGCGTATAAATAAGAACAGTTATGGCTGTGTATTCAGTAAGCCTTACAGCTCATTAGCAGCACACCTAAATGTCCAATTCTTTCAGACATTTCTTCTGGTTTAACAGCTGCCGCCTCTACAACTCTCAGTCCCCCTTCCCCAAGGCACACAAAGGTGGCTTCAGGATCACCACTAATGGGCACACTTGTAGCCTACTTGTCCTGGTTTATTTAGCTGCTTTGGATGCGGTCAGTTGTATATCCTTAAAACCACAGCTTCCTTCAGCGGCCGTGACTTTATCCTCTCCCCGCTCACCTTCCACTTCTCGTCATCCCTTCAGGATTCCCAGCTAAGAGCCCGACTTCTTCAGTCCTTCTCTCTGGGGTCTGCAGTCATTCAGCCGCCTTCTATTTATCTTCCATGTTATTTTTAGGTAATTTCTGTGCTGGCCTGAGCTACCGACATGTGCACCAGGGGTGCTTACATCTGCTCTCTCGCCTCTTCTGTCTGATCCTGCCTCTCCATCACCGTCCTTGGCAGCGCCCACTAAATATTCCTCTTTTTAATCCACTTCACACATCTCAAAGGAGACAGGCGATCACAGACTGCTTAGCTCAAGGAGGTTTCAAGTCCCAGTTGAGAGCCTTGGGGTGTGATTTTAACAAACATGACCAAAAAATGACAGAAATCTCCAACAGGATCACGAACTTTCAAATGCATCAATTACTTTAAACTTCTGTGTGACATGTTTTCCTATATTTGTACCTTGTATTCTGTATTTGTGCATTGAATCTGATTCCTGTTAAGCATACTTTTAAAATGCCGTTATTTTCCTACCTAATTCTTAATGCGTAACTTTTTAATACCTTGAAAAATTCGTACAATATTTTTAGAAACATAATATTCTGTCTACGTAGAGTTTTCAAATACTTACTATTAACATGAGATTAAAAAGCACAGAAAAATCAACTCCTATCCTAAAATACTTCTATTAATTACTGTCATAAGTGAGATCTCTCATAGCTGCAACTGAGAAAAAATACTGTTTATTTTACTTTTTTTCTAAAGCTGAGGATTTTTTTTGTATATTAAGTTTCAGCTCTTCTCTCACCTTCCATTTAAAAATCTGTATTTGTATATTTTATTCACTGACAACAGAAAGAAAACATATTTACACAATTAATAAAAATGATTATAAAATCGGTAAGGAAATTCAGAGGCATAATGGACATCAAAATCACTTTTAAGATGACTAACAAGTACTGAGATATGCCATAAAAATCTGAAGATAGTGTTCAGAACATAAAAATAGCAGGAATTACTAAAAATTTAGGCTTCATAAAACAAACATAATTTACACATCATCTAACAGCACCTTCTATATGAACTAAAAGACTTGCCAAAATCTTTTCTGCTTATTTAAGGTGCATTCACATCAAATAACCTTTTTTCGTTTTACACCACAGACATCCCTCAATGTGAGCTAGTGGCCCTCAGCTCCATTTATAGTCAGGATTCAGAAATATGCTGTTTGGAAGGACTTGCATGTCTGGAAGTGCCTTCTCCCGTGTGCCTGCATTTGGCAAGATGGATTTCGACCTCATTGTTTTGAAAAATCTGAACTTCAGTTAAACCATATAAGTCTCCACAATTTATTGGATTATACTTATTATTTTACCTATTAGCCATATAAAGTTGAGCTTTCTGCAAAAAAAAAAAAAAGAATGGCTAATCATGAACATTTTCATCAAATGATAATTTATTATTGGTTTCCTTTAAATATCATAGAATCATAGAACAGTTCGGGCTGGAAAAGACCCTTGGGATCATCGAGCCCAACCATTAACCCTACACCACAATCATTAACCCTACACTACAAGTTCACCCCTAAGCCATATCACCCAACACCACATCTAAGCGACACTTAAACACATCCAGGGATGGCGACTCAACCACCTCCCTGGGCAGTCTGTTCCAGTGTCTGACCACTCTTTCAGTGAAGAATTTCTTCCTAATGTCCAGCCTAAACTTGCCCTGTTGCAACTTGAACCCATTCCCCCTGGTTCTGTCCCTAATGACCTGTGAGAGGAGACCAGCACCAACCTCTCTACAATGTCCTTTCAAGTAACTGTAGTAAACGGACTGGCGTTGGACCAAGGGCTGGACTTGATGATCTCTGAGGTCTTTTCCAACCCAATTGATTCTATGATTCTATGATGAGGTCCCCCCTCAGCCTCCTCTTCCTCAAACTGAACAGTCCCAGCTCCCTCAATCGCTCCTCATAAGGTCTATTCTCCAGGCCCTTCACCATCTTTGTCGCCCTTTTCTGCACTCGCTCCAACACCTCGATATCTCTCTTATACTGAGGCTCCCAAAACTGAACACAACACTCAAGGTGCGGCCTCACCAGTGCTGAGTACAGGGGGACAATCACCTCCCTACTCCTGCTGGTCACCAAATTATATAAAAAAATATCAAGCCAGTTGTCAACAAATCAGACTGTTAACTGAAACTCCTGAAAATGTATTTCCTTTTTTTTTTTCAATGACTACAAAGTTCAGAAAGCAACATTAGAAACTTGCCATACAAGCAACCCCAGTTACTGCACCTTAAAGCCAGGAGTTCTACGTATGAAAACAAGAGCGCACAGATCTCTTTTTACAAGCAGGATAAATTAAGCACCCGAAGTATATGTGTTCTGAATTTACACATCTTACAAACTGGAAAAAGAACAGTTCAAAAAAGCGTCCACCTCCCGCTCACACGTAGGATGACAAAAACATTTCATTTACAAATGTACAACGAGAATGCAAAGAACCATCCTGGAGCCTTCTTAGACCACACAACAGTACGTTCAAGTTGAGGCACAGGACTGCATCCTCTGCAAGTGCCTCCTACACCACTTACCTACCCCCAAACACCGTTATTTTTAAAAACACACGTAACGTTGAGATTTGCTGCAGCAGTACCCTCCCAGAGCGGGAGCCAGCTGGTACAGCTGCAGCCATCTGGGTCCCCGCTGAGCAAGAGCATGTGGGTGGCCCTGCAGCCTGGTCCTCTGGCACACACACACGCAGCTTGAGGGGAGTGTCTCTGAACGAGCAATGCACCTTAGAGTTCAGAAAACGCCATTTTTAGCATTCTCCTCCAACAGCACTAGGATTGGTGTTAGCAGCGAGTGGAGACCTGAAATGAATCTGGCTGCGCAGTGGAGAAAAAAGACTTTCAGAGAGAGTCTTGAATTATTACCATTATTCCTCCCACTCTTCTGGGGAAGGCACATAGAGAAGATACACTCTATTAATGAAAAAGTGTACAACTAAGTGTTAATGCCTTTTAGTTTGGGTTAGAAGGCAGCAACAAGCAGATAACCAAATTGCTTCTGAAGCATTTCATCCAGAAAAGATATCTCAAAAAACAACCTTGAAGCCATAAAATAATTGTTTACCAAGTCTTGCTCGACTTTGTTCTGAACACTTTGCCTCAGTGCTAAATTAAGAAATACGCCTCGACACGAGCCGGCCATAAGATACGTTATCAGGTTGTCATGAAGCAACAGGCATATCCAGCCACCAGGAACAACAACCTCTTATGAAACCCTCTTGGAAAAACACATCTCAAGTTTTTAGTTTTGTAAATCTCACCTCTGACTGATCTTTCCCGAAGCATAATTTTTTTTTTTTGACCAGGGATCCCTAGTAATGAAACCATCGCGTATTTTATGCTGCCTCTTTAGAACCTGCTTCATAAATGTGAATTACATCCAGGACACTCCAGCAGTGTCACCAACCTGCAAAGTCTGATAAGTAGAAAACGTCAGCAAATTCAGCCTTTTTAGACATTGACTCGAATTTCAGACTTCATAAAAACCTGCAGTTCGGAAAGGGGACGATCATCTTAACTACATTTTGAGACCAGATGATGACAGACTAGCTGAGCTTCCGGTGAAGTCCTATCAACACTTTGGTGGTTGGCAGCACAGCTACTGCGATCAATTAAGTTAATTAAAGCTATATGGCATGCAGGCTTCATGTGCAATTCCTAAAATGATTAGAAGAGAGGCAAATGTGTTACAGAGGGATTTTAACTGTAACGGGTACATCTATGACGCCTTTTGAATGCAGGCCTTGTATCCAGATAATGGTAAGACAGAAAACTTGATTCTACAAAATCCCTGAATGTGCTTTCAACAACCCTGTAATTCAGACTCACTGTGGCTATAAGGCACCTCCAGAGACTGTCTAGTCCGACCCTCTGCTCAAAGCAGGATCACCTAGAGCAAGTTCCTCAGAGATGGTTCCACTTGAGTTTGGAATATCTCCAAACATGGAGACTCTACAGCCTCTCTGGGCAATCTCTTCCCATGTTGGATCACCCTCACAGTGAAAAAGTTTTTATCTTTTTAAGTGCCATTTCCTATACTGTGCCCATTGCCTCTTGTCCTTTCACAAGGAACCACTGAAAAAAAATCTCTGTATTAGAGAGCAGCGCAGGGGAAAGGGATGTGGGAGTCTTGGTGGACAGCAGGATGACCATGAGCCAGCACTGTGCCCTTGTGGCCAGGAAGGCCAATGGCACCCTGGGGTGTATTAGAAGGGGGGTGGTTAGTAGGTCGAGAGAGGTTCTCCTTCCCCTCTACTCTGCCCTGGTGAGACCCCATCTGGAATATTGTGTCCAGTTCTGGGCCCCTCAGTTCAAGAGAGACAGGGAACTGCTGGAGAGAGTCCAGCACAGGGCAACTAGGATGATTAAGGGAGTGGAGCATCTCCCTTATGAGGAAAGGCTGAGGGAGCTGGGGCTCTTTAGTTTGGAGAAGAGGAGACTGAGGGGAGACCTCATTAATGTTTACAAATATATCAAGGGTGAGTGTCACAAAGATGGAGCCAGGCTCTTCCCAGTGACGACCAATGATAGGACAAGGGGTAATGGGCTGAAACTGGAACATAAGAGGTTCCGCTTAAACTCAAGAAGAAACTTCTTCTCAGTGAGGGTGACGGAACACTGGAACAGGCTGCCCAGAGAGGTTGTGGAGTCTCCTTCTCTGGAGACATTCAAGACCTGCCTGGACACGTTCCTGTGTGGCATAGTCTAGGCATTCCTGCTCTGGCAGGGGGATTGGACTTGATGATCTTTCGAGGTCCCTTCCAATCCCTAACATTCTATGATTCTATGATTCTGTGATTCTTCACTCCTCCCTTAATCAAGTATAGATCTTGATAAAGTCCTCCTGAGGGTGCACTGGGAAACCCAACAGAGGACCCAGCACTCCAGATGGGTCTGACCAGTGCTGAGCAGATGGAAGGATCATTTCTCTTGATCTGCTCGCAACGCCTTGCCTAATGCAGCCCAGGATGCTACCACAAGAGCACATTGCTGGCACATGGTCAGCTTGGTGCCCACCAGGACCCCCAGGCCCTTTTCTGCAAATCTCCTATTTCAGATGCTTCCCTGTGGAAAGACCCTAGATGACACGTGACAACAGAGTCCAATGTATGTTGAAAACCTGAATACAAGTCACCTCGAGGACAGTATCACGCCACAACAGCCACAAGTGTAAACAAGGAAGAGATGAATATCTGTTGGGTAATATGAGAGGCGAGCAAACTTTCTAATCCTCACAGGAGATACATGTAAGATGAAAGAAGATGGAAAATTACCAGTATAAGGTCAAAAGTAAAACTCTGGCCCAGATATCTCCAAACCTCAGACGCAGAAGTGAGTGAAACATCATCACTCAAATGTCACCCGAACCAAATCTTAGACCAAACTGCTCAAGGATTTGAAGAAAGAAGGGTTTTATAGGCGGAGCCAAACTTGCAGTCCATTGAATGGAAAATTCCTCTGAATGTGGAGGGATTTGTGTATCACAGATCAGCACTTCTTACAGACAGAGAGCTGAAAAGTGTGTGGACAGAGGTCTGCAATGATGAAGTCTGCAATGATTCCACATGCTCAATGTTATATGAAATCATGCACAGTGAGACCAGTCCTAGCAAGAAAAAAAGAGGTTTCCTTAATATCATGATCAGGATTGTTGATATTTTATTTTGGTCTTGGTATAAGACACACCAAAGATGAAGCTTCAAATGTTAGTGATTAAATTGGTTCTCCTGGTTCAAGGCTGCATATATTAAAAGTAATTATTACTAATTTTCCTTCATTTAAATTGCTGCTGTATGACATTTATAACTATTTAACACTGCAGTGCTGAGTCCATACTGACTGCCTATGACTCTACTGTCTAAATTACAAAAGGAATTACAAACAAAAGTTCTTCCAAAGACATTAATGATCTTCATGCGAGAGGAAAAAAAAAATACACACAGAAAAAAGAAAGAAAACACCAGGAAAAAAATGGACGGTGATATGGCAGTATAACTCTTTACCAGAGAGTGTAGGGATAAGGCAAGGGGTAATGGTTTTAAACTAGGACAGAGTAGATTTAGGTTAGAGATTAAGTAGAGGGTGGTGAGACCCTGGCACAGGCTGCCCAGAGAAGCTGTGAAAGCCCCATCCCTGGAAGTGTTCAAGGCCAGGTTGGATGGAGTTTGGAGCAAACTGCTTCTGGTGGGAAGTGTCCCTGCCCACGACAGGGAGGTCGAGACTAGCTGACCTTTAAAGTTCTTTCCAACCCAAACCATTCTATGATTCTATGATTCTTGCAGAAACAATTGCTGATGCTGGAAGGCAATGTTGTTGATACATGCATTTTAGATCACAGAATCACAGAATGTCAGGGGTTGGATCAAAAGATCATCCAGTCCAGCCCCCCTGCCAGAGCAGGATCACCTACAGTGGGTCACACAGGAACACGTCCAGAAGAGTTTTGAATGTCTCCAGAGCAGGAGACTCCACAACCTCCCTGGGCAGCCTGTGCCAGGGATCCAGCACCCTCACAGTGAAAAAGTTTTCCCTAATATTTTTGTGGAACCTCCTATGTTCCAGCTTGTACCCATTGCCCCTTGTCCTGTCAATGGACGCCGCTGAGAAGAGCCTGGCTCCATCCTCCTGACACTCCCCCTTGACATATTTACAAACATTAATGAGGTCACCCCTCAGCCTCCTCTTCTCCAAGCTAAAGAGACCCAGCTCCTTCAGCCTTTGCTCATCAGGGAGATGTTCCACTCCCTCCACCATCCCTGTGGATCTACCTGCTCAACTTGTGTATGTGGCTACAGCAAAGATTTTGGCAAACACAGAGCAAAAATACATGTATGTGCTCAGTATATTTAGCAGTTACTCTTAGGCATTGAAAAAAAATAATTAAATCTGTGATATTAGAAAATAATAGCGCGCCAAAATGTCAATGTAGTTGCTTCCATATGCCAGACACTTGTGTGGGTATATGCATAAAGAATGCACATACTCAGAGAGAGACACTAACATCTTGTAATGCAATATGTTTCTGCTATACAAACTCCAGACTTCCTAACAGCTGCATATATTAATATACATAAACTCGTACTTGAAAAATAATAAAACGTATTAGTTTTCCACATTAAGCATTTATGACCTAATTTAGGAGAGTATTACATCTTTATAACTTTTAAAAGACCCATTTTGATAAAACATCCCCATAAACAGACTGAGAAAATCAGGATAACAAGCATCTGTTGCTGCGTTGTTTTCCTAATGGGCTAATAAAATAATAACACATTTTTATAACTTTTCACAACAATATAAAGTATTAAAATTTAAAATGATATTGAAAAATGTTCTCATGGTCCATTTTATTTTATTTTTCCACTATGTAAAGTTACAGTACTTACCAGATTAATATTAATAAATATCTTAATTATGTTGACACAATGGAAATTTGCCAGAGACATTCAAAGAATGGAAATAACTTGTTATTTACACTACTCTAATTAAGATGGTGTATTTAGTTCATTTTATTCTCAATATAAGAGTAATATGAAAAATAATAAAAATGTACAGATACCACATATAGAAAAAAAGACCCAAATTTTCTAAAGGTTTGAACATAATGGTTATCCCATTGACTTTTAAAAGCAATGCTGATTTTTTCTAATCTACCTGTTCTAATAAAGAATTATCCAAAATGTATTTCTTAAAGTCACATAATCAATACCTCCCTCCTAAAAATTGGTTTCATAGTTGTGATGTTTATTTTTTTAGAATAAAGATCAGACTACGCTGAGAAGGTATTTAAAATCATAACTCTGAAGTGAAATTGCTGTATTAGAAAGGCAAATTACCACAAATTTTGCAAATTATGTCCTCAGAAACTACGCACCTGATCATCAGGAATTCAAATTGGGTAAGCTGCTGACCTGCACTCAAAGTGGATTTTCACATTTACAGTTCACCAAGCAATCAGACGATTTGTGGCTCTCAGGGATAGACAGGACCATCTAATCTCACTTTGCTGGAGAACACAACCCACATGATGGTTTTGAATTGTCTCTCCAGATCCAACAGCCGTGGCTAAACTCCAGCACAGCTTTTACAGAAACTTCTCATCTTGATTTTCAAATTTCCAGCCATGGACAACCTGTCACCATCACTGGATATTTCAGCGCTCGGTGACGTTGTTAAAAATATTTTTCCTGTATTTCTAGTTTGAATTTGTTTAGCTTGAATGTCAAGCTGAATACTAGAAGGACGTCTCTCATCTAATCTAGAGTGCTGCAATGCCCACCTCTACACACATTATCCTGTCAAAGTAGAGAAAAAGGCACGTCCACAGCATGCTTCATCTTAAACATCTAACCTAGGAAGAGATAAATAACAGCCCAGAAATGCGATTTTTTCTCACCTGGCTATGAAGGAAACCTAGACATTCTGCTCAGATATAGATGTTTGTATCTGGCCAGTGGAATCCCACCCTGAACATCCTTATAACTTTCAACGCTAAACCATGAGATTTTTCTTGTTTCGTGGGTCCTTAAAGGCTGACTACAAAACACTTTCTTCAGTTTCAGATTAGTAAAGACCATTAAGATTACTGAATCCAATCATTAACCTAACACTGACAAGTCCTCAACTAAACAATAACCCCAAGCGCCATGTCTACACGACTCTTAAATATCTCCCCTGCCCTGGGCAATCAATCCAATGCCTCACAACCCTTTCAGTAAAGAATTTTTCCCTAACATCCAATCTAAACTTCTCTTGGTGCAACTTGAGGCCATTTCCTCTTGTCCTATCCCTTGTTACTCGGTTGAGCAGACCCATCCCCACCTCTGTGCAACCTCCTTTCAGGTAGTTGTAGAGAGCGAGAAGGTCTCCCCTCAGTCTCCTTTTTTCCAGGCTAAACAACCCCAATTCCCTCAGCTGCTTCTCATAAGGTTTGTGCTCTAGACCCTTCCCCAGCTTTGTTGCCCTTCTCTGGACATGCACCAGTGCCTCAATGTCCTTCCTACAGTGAGGGATATGACAAGGTTTATTTACAAGTTGGACACACTCCACATATAAAGCACCATGCATATCTCCATGTTGGGATTTTCTAGTCTTTCACAAGCTCTCCTAGAACTTTCAGCCCTCTCTAATTGTTTTTACTAAAACATGAATACCCAAACTGGAATTATATTTTTGCTGTGCTTGCCCTGATACAGCAGTAAACTCTTCTATTCCTCTGCCTGTCTGCACGAGGACTCCTCAGCTCCTTCAGCTTCAGTGCTGTACTGGCCCCATCACCTTCAACTGATTCTTCAGGACTCCAGGACACTCTTCCAAAATCGCTGCTTTGCCAGATACAGCCCCACAGCCTGTAACCATTGTCCATTTTCTTAATTCACAGATTAAATACTTAACATCTGGCTCTTCTGGAATGAAAAAAAAAAATTTGCTTATTTATCATTTCATTTATCAAATGGTAACCCAGCAACTCTCTGTCACCAACTTGTCGTCTTCATTACTTTACAATCCCCAATTAAATTTTTTCCAAAAATATTTGACAAGGAAACTAGACCCAAAATAAACTATGTATGGAGAACTGGAAAGTTTAACAGTTTTGCAATGTAAATTTTCCAAACTTGCAACACTCCATAGGGTTGCAGGGCTCCAGCCTCTCCATCTGTGTCTCTATTATAAAATACAGCAGCATCAGGGACTTCTCAGACCAGCAAAGCCTTATTGACTGCACTTAACTCCAGATTTCTCCTGCACCCTGTCAAGTTATCCAAAGGTCCTAAGAAAGAATATTATTCTGTGTGTCTGTTTCAATTTGAAGCATCTATACCAATGCTGGGGCTATCTCACATCTCCATCGCACGAAACGAAGAATGTGTTGAATTCAGTCGATATGTGCCTTAAAAATACATGATGGGTTTGCATGTGCAAGGCTTCCTGGCACAGTGTTAAAGAACTACACAGACGAAGATAATCCAAACCTGGATCGCTTGGGTTTGTCCCATGGGAAAAGTTTCTCTGACTTGGTATTAAAGTGTCAGTCTCGGTTATAGCAGTGAAAGTCAGGACTCCCTAATATCTCGTGCTATTCTTGGGGTATATGTCAAGAAGTACTAAAGCCAAAAGGTTGCTGCTGACTACGGGTAACTGAATACTGTCACATCAGCTAAAAGTGAAATATTACTTTTTTTGGAAAAAGACATTATAAGAAACCTTGAACCCATGATTCCTTAAGAATGAAGTTTATGAAGTTGAGAATGAATTCTTTCCAAGGAAAAATAAGAAATACAAGGGGTTGCTTCAGTAACCTAAAGGAAATTGTGCTTTGATGAATTGGGAAGTGTGTAATAAATTAGGGGAAGCAAATAATACTACGCATTGTAACCTTTGCTCACAGACATGGTAGTAAGTGTTTCTTACCCTATAACACAACCGATAAAGATTCTTGGCTAACTCAGGGCTAGCTTTTCATGCCCCTCTGAGAGCTCTCATGTCAAGCTGCCAGCTCAGCCTGAAGGTGAATAAACTGGAAACTCCTCATGTCCTGCTTATTCCAAATCCTTCATCCCTGTTCATCAAGAACCTCACGATCACCACCGTCACTAGGAATGTGCGTAACCTGGCTGTCATCTCTGAGAGTGGATGCTCTCTACGTTCACACGTGGATTGTTCACACGTGGATTTTATATCTTTCTTTCCAATCCTAGCGACTGTAACCGCCTTTCTTGCCCTTCATCAAGATTCTGATCTGCTCACTGAGGAAATTAGAGAAACACTCACAAATGCAGCTTTGCAAAAAACATTTTCTCATTTATACAAAGTCATAAGACACCTGCCAAGCTCATTTATCCTGTCTGTCGCTTTGAATCCTCCTCTTGGCTGCGTGCAGCAGAAGCTACTTTTCATTTTCCCACATGACGTGTCCTCCTTCTCTGCAGCAACACATCCACCATCAAATGTCAGCTTCCAACAAGCAGCACATCTTCTGCATCATCTTTTTGGTAGGGACTACCAACCAGCGGACTAATTTCATCACCCACTGTCACTCAATCCTAAAAAATACTCTTCCGTGCTATCCCTCTTACAGAAAAAAAAAAAAAATCTCATAATGATTGGATAATTTATATGCTGAAACCACTTCCTCTCAAGCTGAACAACACTATCAACTCCCTTTCACTCTCCTGTTTATCAAATCTTGTCATTTGTCTTTTATCACAGAATCACAGAATTACATTATGTTAAGGGTTGGAAGGGACCTGGGAAGATCATACATATTGCAAAAAAAGCACCATCATTAATTCCTGTTCTGTATTTGTGAATCACAAATGATACACAAATACTCTTGGATCTTGACTAATGTCCTTACATTGAAAAGCATCATTGTAAGATTTATTCCCCTTTTTTTAAAGATTAATGACAGTTTACTTCTTTCATGGACTCCAGAAAAAGTCCCTTTTTCAGGAAACGCAATCATGCAATTTTAAAAAAAACATAATAAAACCCCACAAGACTGTTTCACACATTACAGATTTACATACTTAGACGAAGCACTCAAAACGTCTAGTTACTTTTGATAATTTGGAACTGGTTGTGAAATTATGTCTCAAAATCGGTATTCCTTGGTCACATGAATGGCTTTCAACATGTTATAAAAAGCCACGATTAAAAGTTTTTTATCAATTTGTTGAGCCATCCAGTTTTGCTCTTTTGTACTGACTTATCTCTTTTGATTACCTAATTATTATCGTAGTAAATTATGGACAAATCTCACCTAGCTATTAAGCTATTAAATCCCAAGCTTCCTAAAGTGGCAACAAGCATATACCTTTCTTCTGTACCATGTGCTTCATTTTTTTTTAAAAACCTCTGTGCACAAAGGCGAGATTGTTTCACTTCCCTATTAACAGATGCAGAAGGAGCCGTATGCTTTTCCTCAGAAGCACCTAATCTACACTCTGAACCTACACTCTATCTTCTGATGGCAATTTAAGTACTGTATCTGAACACCAATTAGAACGACAGTCTTCTTGATGGTAAATAATAATTTGTCCTCCTTCTTGCAAGAAAAAAAACCCAAAACAACGCAAACCCTTCACCACTGACACAATTAACCTAGTAAAATTAATATGTCTCACTTCCAGGCATTTTGTACTGCAATAATTCTGCATGGAGACTGCTTGCTTCCAGCAGTTTTATCACCTTCTGCAGTAAAACTAACACGTGTAGATCTCTAGAGGTTTGTTTTTTTCCTGTTGTTTAAAGTCTTTACCATCAAAAAGTGACAATCCTGTCAGCACATCGCCACATTTAAAGACCAACCTGTGTTAGTACACAGCCTGAAAATTTGCATTAGTACCATTTCTCCAGGCTGAATATCAGCCTCTTCCTCACCTACTTAACCTACCTAGCCAGTGTCACCAATCCTATGCAAACACGGTGTGATTTCATCTTAGTGTTGTTCTTATTTCTTATTCTTACTCTTATTCTTATTCTTATTCTTATTCTTATTTTTTATTCTTATTCTTAATTTTCTTATTCTTAATTCTATATTCTGTATTTTTAGTCTTATGATAGAGCATTAGAATTTAAACCATGTTAAATTAGAAGCATACAATTGTTAGGAATTAATTCCAAGTTGGTAAAACAGAAGAGAATGGTTTTTAAACAGTCTGGTATATTCCAGGTTCCATAGTCATTCCGCAACTGAAGCCTGAAGGAAACCACCTATTTGACACACATTCTCAGGGCTTTGCGGAATAGCTTGGCATCATTATGAATACATTGTATTTTTACCTATGTGCATATTAATTAATACAAATACTTGCAGAGACACAGAAGAGTGTCTCACCAAGGAAAAATCCCCCCTCATATTCCCTCTCCTGTAACTAAGGGACATGGAGGAAAGGGTATAACTTCTACTAATAAATAACTGAAGAGCTTAATCACTGAGAAGGGAACTGAATTACCCCAGGTGATATAAAAAGAAGTAAGGAGCTCTTGGTTTAAAAGCAATAAATCGTCCTAACTGTGAAATTTTGTCACTACAGAACAGAACTTGGAAGTCCTGGTTGAAGCTGAACTGTGAAGTGGCACATCACAGTCACAGATACAACAAGTACAGCAGTACACAGCACTAAAAACGTGACTGGTACCTGGTTAACATTTCTCATTTTCTAGGATCCTCTATTCCTTTCAAGCATTCCCCTTCATTTTCTGATTTTTCTCTTGTTCTGCTAACAACACAATACTGACCCACTGCTGTATCCTGTTTAAGTTTCAATCCCTTAAGTATCTTACAGGACTTTCCAGCAAGGAAAATATTACAAAGACAGAAGAAGGATCCGATCTTAATTTCATCCCATTTTATGCTTATTGCTAGTACTTTCTAAGGACCCTTAGCTATCTTCTCTTATTCTGGCACCCACCTTTACAGCACACACAGGTGCAGATTTTGCACTGCTGAGCAGTATCCATTCTTATTTTCAGAAATGGAACGTGGAAAAAAATAACTGAATCTCAAAGTTCAGTCCACTTCTCGCTTAAACTATTCTCTCTGCTAAATATACTTTTTAAGCATTGTCCCTTGCAGCCCAGCAGCAGAAATGCCAGGATCTTGTCTTCTTCATCAAATCTACTACTGGTGCCCTTAAGGTCACCTTCACTGACAGAAAAACTACCGTAAATTAAATGTCCAGAGCAATCAAGATGCCAGGAAGCATCACTTTACGTACAAATAAAAAATATTAAAGCTTTTCACATGGCGAAGACTATTTTCTTAGTTTTGTTTATTCATATACATTTAAATATAGATACATTTATAAACCATAAATGTATATTTCTCGGCATATCTGTTTACGACTCTGAAAATCTACGTACTAGCATCTTCCATTTTTTTCTACTACATGCAACACATTTTAAAAAAATAATGTTGAAATAACAGATGAATCAAAACATAACAAAGGCCTCAATTTAGCACGTGTTTTTGTCAGATGGAAGGTATAGTTCAAAAAGTTAAGCAGATGGCTGCTTTGCTGAACTGAGGTTTACACGACCTTGAAGTTAAAACTCAGGCAAGCTGGAATAATGCAAAACCTTAAGGAAGGGGAAGAAACACAGAAACCCCAAACTGAAATTCATAAAATGTGTTTGGTTGCCTCAAGCCCGATGTTTTCGTTCAATTCTGCTACAGAAATATTTGTAAGCTCTATCGAGTGGGCAGTCAGGCTCCCTGAAACAGAGAAAAGCTTGGAGAAAAGGAGAACTTCGGTGTTAACGAGATTTTTCTAGCAACCATTTAGCAACGTTGCCTTCTGCTGCCTGGAGGCATATCAGAGGGATAAGGGGAGAATGAGCATCATCGCCACAGGGATAGAGAGGACAGAGGACACAAACCAGAGGAAATCCAGCATCAGTTGTCCCATTGCTCGCTAAACAACATTTTTTTGCTGCTAGTGGTATGGAAGATTTAAATGAGAACTGACACCTCACTGTGTGGGGCATGATAAATGGAAAGAAACCAAACGCAAAGTCCCGGTTTAAATTTCAGAAATCCTTTGTCTTCTGTGCGCAACGCCCAGCTCAACAAGTCCTCAAGTCTGAGAATTATTACAGGACTTTATGAACATGAGAGCAGGCAACTAGAATGAAAAATAACAGATTAGGAGTCATAAAAAAAATTTCCACTTGGTGTTCCCAGATTCTTATTTGTTCCTTTCCAGGTTTACCCTGTTATTCTAGAGATTTTACATTTTTTTATTTGCAAAGTGACAAATCAGTGATGCCGGAGATGTCCACAGCTATAGCTTCTACCAGAGCTCAAGACAATAGCACAAGCCTGTCAGACCTTAGAAATAACATCTAGAATGGAGATCTTGCTCATGAGAAATCAAGTTCCACGCCATTTTCTTCAACTGTAGATAAATTCCAACTCAAACAGCCACATGACATGATCCTGAAGTTCTCATAATGTCCCAGTGGACAGTGAGTTGTCCCCGGGACAGCAACGGGCCCTTGTGGCCAGGAGGGCCAGTGGGATCCTGGGGGGCATTAAGAAAAGTGTGTCCAGCAGGGCTGGGGAGGTTCTGCTCCCCCTCTGCTCTGCCCTGGGGAGACCACACCTGGAACAGTGGGTCCAGTTTGGGGCTCACCCAATTCAAGAGAGACAGGGACCTACTGGAGAGAGTCCAAGGGAGAGCGACAAGGGTGATCGAGGGATTTGAACATCTCTGCTGTGAAGAGAGACTGAGAGAACTGGGGCTGTTCAGCCTTGAAAGGAGACGGCTGAGAGGGGACCTTATTAACATATATAAATATCTGAGGGGTGGGTGTCAAGGGGAACGGGACAATCTCTTCTCAGTGGTGCCCAGCAATAGAACAAGAAATAATGGGTTTAAGTTAGAACATGGGAAGTTCCACCTCAACATGAGGAGAAACTCTGCTACTGTGAGGATGACACTACCAGTGGCTATAGTTCACAACTACCCGCAGGTTTACTCCACAAAGCACTTCTAAATCTTTCGGGGAGAAAAATAAGAATGGACGCTCATTTTCAAAGTAAACCTGAAAGACTTGGACAGAATACAGCCACAACAACTAACCTCGCACTGTATAACGGTGTAAGTACAGGACATCGTCTGAAATCAAACAGACTCACAAAAACGTGAAACCTGCAGGGAGAGGCTCTATTATCCTGTGTAACAACAAGAAAATCCACTTTGTTCTTAAGGTTCTTCAATTATCCAAGTTTCTATTTATTAACCTTTGTACTAGAACGCACATGCTACACAGATGCAACATCGCTATCATTATAAAAATCAGTGTAATTTATTGAAGATGGGCATACTCATACATCTTTCCTTTGCGTAGCATCTTGAAACACTTAATTAAGTTAATTTACCTTTTTTTCCCGGTATCTGCTGCGGAATTATATTTGTTCACCTTACCCTTGGAATACATATTTATGTATTACATATTAGATCGCCTTGAGCAAATTACCAGAAGTTAGATTCCCATTTACACTAAGGTCTTTTAAGTCTCTCAGGAGGCATATAAGAACATACATTTAATTTTAAAAATAATGTATTCTTACCCTCAGATCTTGTTACACCAGTATAACTGTGTGTATCATAGAATCATAGAATCATAGAATGTTAGGGATTGGAAGGGACCTCGGAAGATCATCAAGTCCAATCCCCCTGCCAGAGCAGGAATGCCTAGACTATGCCACACAGGAACGTGTCCAGGCAGGTCTTGAATGTCTCCAGAGAAGGAGACTCCACAGCCTCTCTGGGCAGCCTGTTCCAGGGCTCCGTCACCCTCACTGAGAAGAAGTTTCTTCTTGAGTTTAAGCGGAACCTCTTATGTTCCAGTTTCAGCCCATTACCCCTTGTCCTATCAGTGGTTGTCACCGAGAAGAGCCTGGCTCCATCCTCGTGACACTCACCCTTGATATATTTGTAAACATTAATGAGGTCACCCCTCAGCCTCCTCTTCTCCAAACTAAAGAGCACCAGCTCCTTCAGTCTTTTCTCATAAGGGAGATGCTCCACTCCCTTAATCATCCTAGTTGCCCTGTGCTGGACTCTCTCCAGCAGTTCCCTGTCTTTCTTGAACTGGGGGACCCAGAACTGGACACAATATTCCAGACGGGGTCTCACCAGGGCAGAGTAGAGGGGAAGGAGAACCTCTCTCGACCTACTAACCACCCCCCTTCTAATACACCCCAGGGTGCCATTGGCCTTCCTGGCCACAAGGGCACAGTGCTGGCTCATGGTCATCCTGCTGTCCACCAAGACTCCCAGGTCCCTTTCCCCTACACTACTCTCTAATAAGTCATTCCCCAACTTATACTGGAACCTGGGGTTGTTCCTACCCAGATGCAAGACCCTACATTTACCCTTGTTATATTTCATTAAATTTTTCCCCGCCCAACGCTCCAGCCTGTCCAGGTCTCGCTGGATGGCAGCACAGCCTTCTGGTGTGTCAGCCACTCCTCCCAGCTTGGTGTCATCAGCAAATTTGCTGATAGTACTCTCTAGTCCCTCATCCAAGTCATCGATGAATATATTGAATAATACTGGTCCCAGTACCGACCCTTGAGGCACTCCACTGGATACATGTACAATGTCTCTAGTATGTATTTGAATTTGGCCATATAGTTAGAAGAAAAATAATTATATGAGAATTACAAGGTAAAGGAGGTGCTTGGTTTTGCATCACAGATTCAGTTGACGGGCAACAGTGCACTTATTTTTTCACTAGTGGAGTTAGCAAATTCTTTTGATAAACTAGATTTTAAAAAAATTATTATATATGAAGATAAAGAGAATCTTACACTGTGGGCCCTTAGCAAGACGCACATTTCCTTTAGCACTTCCAGTGTAACATGCTTTAAGAGGCAAGGACACAACGGAGCAGTAACCCTCCTCGCGGTCGTGCAAAGCCCATTAGCAGAGTCATTTCACGGCAGTATCTCCTCCCTCAACAGAACCACATCTATCCTGCCTGGAAGCCTTGCACGCCGCTTGCAACAATTCACGTAGTGTGTCGTGCAGCAAGACACTGATGTATGTGCGATCCAAGAATTTTAAATGTCCCCACAGGATATCAAATACTATCCAGACCGTTTGTAAATACTTTCCCAGCGCTCCGCAGAAAGGGAGCCAGTTCTTTTCAAATCTACTTAAACGACATTTTTGTCTTATCTAAGAATCTATGTTCCTGTTTAATAAAATCATCTGGGCAACTCACTGTTTCATCAGTACTGCAAGTTCATGCCTTCATTAATAAATTCTGTCTGAGCGTTAAGATTACCCCCAGTAGAGACAGCTGGGAAACTGCAACATAAAGCCAAGCAGCACATTTAATGACCAACGAACTTCTGGAAACTTAGTCCAAAATGATACATCATTGTGTCAGACACTCTTAAGCAATATGCAGCTTGGTCTCCCTCTTTAGAAACATGAAACCCCCTGAAACCGCTACCACAAATTGGGAACCTTTTAAATTACTGCCAAGCCACCTGTTTTTCTCCAGGAAACTTCATAAAACTCTCCAAATTAGTAATGTCATTAAGTAAAGCTTACAGAACCGTCGCTATTCTGAAGGAGTATGAGCTGTTTAGTTTAAGGAAACCGATGGGGATTTTCATTATGGAAAGAACTGTCATGTATATTGTATAATCTATTCCAAATGAAATCCTTTAAACTATTCTTAAATACGTTCTTCTTTCACATTTTAATCTTTCTGGGAGAAAACCATACAACCATCTTCTTGAAGTCACATTTATATAACAAAGGAGTTCAGTTCAGGCGAGGGTAGGTGGAAGATTCTCATACGGTTTACGTGTCTTCAGATGGTATTAAGAGCTATATAAATCAAACGTCAGCTTTCGCATTTTTGAATAGCGCTGGAAGAAATAGTGCTCAGATGGAAGGGGGAGCCTGATTTCCCCTGTTGATTCTCTTTTTTTTGAATGGCTCTACACAGAGCGGGCAAGGAAGGATTATAGGAATGCCTTCTGTGGAGGAGTCAGCCAAAACCGTACCATCTCATCTTGGAGTAATTTACCCAGTAAGATGATTTAAAGGACAGTTCAGTGGCACCATTTTTGGAAGGCAAAAGCAGAGGGGAAGGAATATAAATCAAAGGTGACTGGCAGGTAAAGGATATATGCAGCAATCAGCCAAACCATGTGCACACTGGCACAAATTCAACAAGATCATTTATAAAAATTCTAAGTCAGGAGTACACAAAAGGGGGTCTGGTGCTAACTAAATCCACAGATAGATTACACGCCACTGAAATAAACACTTCCAGATGCTGGCATACAAAAACCTTTTAGAGAAAGAAATGTTTTCTTTCATAAATCTGAAAGGAGGAACCTTGGGTTGGGGGTTGGGAGAGAAGGGAACAAGATTTCCAAACTGAGATTTTACTTCCTACTGGTTTTATAGAATAATAACTCACATTTTTCAAACGCACAGTGTTAACACTGTAGAAAAAACACAAATAACTACAGACAATAGCTTGAAGTATAAAGATATCCTAAGTATATAACTGTTTAATGAAATGAAATGGGTTTTTTTTGCTTTCAGAATGAGAAGAAACAATAAAAACGTCAATTTGATTTTTTCTGTATCACAAACTGAATGTGTAACTGAAGGAAAAGTTTTCAAATGCCTTTTGACATAAATACATACATTTCATTTTTTGAAAACCGATTAAGAATGAAATCTTGACTTTGTTAAAATCAGTATCAATTGATTTTGAATAGAAATAGGGGCAGCGTAGGACTCTAAGTATTGGAGATTTTTATTTGATTTCTATGTACCTAATTTCTTTCGGAAACAGCATTCAATTTTTTTTTTTTCATTCAAATGCTTTAGAAAAATTTAGATGTAATGTATCCACATTGTGTACATTGAAGCAATTATTGTAGATGGTATTTCAGTGCTACTTCTCCCTACTATTTTGGTCTGAAATATGCAGAAATAAATTTCTTTCAGTTAAGAAAACTAAATTGCAAACCAAACGTGAAGCTGAATTTTTCTTGAAGTTTAAGGCACCTAGACCAAACTTGCTGTTCAAAACGTTCTGTTTATCTCTGCAAACACCATACTGCCTCGCTACCCTTTATATTTTTTAAGACTCCCTCTCTTATTTCTACCCCCAGAATCTGTTGGTTTAGTCTCTCACAAGCTCAGGTTTTCAGCTACTATTTCATAAACCTTGTTTTCTAGAGGAAATGTCATTTTTATTAAATTGAAATTAACACCGGTTTGTGACAAACATCAGTATTTTTCGGAAGAGAAATGTCTTTCAGCATTTGCATAAAATCTGAGCTGAATCAGGATCAATAACAAGCACTTGTAAAACATCAGAAGTGACAGGTTGTGACTAAGTATATAATTTGATGGTGAAACTATTGCTTACATGTACATGTAACATAGTGAAGTCTACATGGAATACTTGCACTTATTAAGAACTCCTAAGAATGTAGGCAGGGCTGCATAAGGCCCAAATAATGTCTCTGCCAAGTAGCGTTCTCTGGCGTTACATATTCTTCATGCACGGAACGTCACAAACAGCATCATAAATACGGGTTTGCAAATATTCATTGTTTGATGGTGCTCAGGCAATTTTATGGGACGGACGTATTTAAGAAGAGAAGGTTTAGACCAGCAAGTCTTTTCATATTGAAACAACCTGGAGCCTGAAGGAGCATTCTCCCCAAAACGCAAATATCCAAATGAAAGTCGGTTAAACCCCCTGTTCATTCAATATGCTCCATTTACACATGCACACGCTGCTGGGTAACAGCCACTGTCTTATACACTCAGTTTCTCTTTAACTAAACACCTAAAACATTTAACTTAAAGGGACAGAGCACGGAGAAACGGATTCAGGTTCAGCACATGGAGTTGCATCATCCCACGTGATGAAGAGTTACGCATTCTCCATTCATGTCTTGCAAAATGATATGGCTCTGTTTTTAAAATCAATTATTTTTTTTCTCTGCTCCTTCAAAGTCTGGGCGATGCTTTGAAGTAGAGAATACTGAGAATACCATCCAATACTCTTAGCAGGGAATATACGGATAAAATATATGTCTAGGTTACCTTAGACATGATACAGTGCAGAAGAATCTAGAGTACACTTGCTGCTTTCCATTGTGGCTTGCACTTAGAGACAAAACCTAAATGCTCTAATTATGTTAGTCATTTTGACATAGCTATTAAGGTCAAAATAAATGCAAACGGATCATTTTCACTAGTTTAATGTTAGTTCTCATTTACCATATGATTACAAAACTTCCAAAGTGCTCTTTGTGTCCAAACCAACGTGCATCAAATGCCGCTAAAGAATAAATTACACAGCTTAACTCTTCTTCCAAAACTGCCTTATTAGGAAAATAATCAGATGGAAGAGAAGGACAATCATGATGAAACAGCAAAAAATTGAAAGATGTGAGAAAATATCACTGCTTTACAAATACATGTGAACGATCTTAGAGAAAATAGTGCCAAAAGAATATGTATTTTTTTAAATAAAATATTCTCTTACACTTAGTTTTAAACAGAAATAAAATTTAATTTCTATGTGTAGGACTGAATTATTCAGTTGCAAAAGACAGAAATTGTACATACATTTAGACTTCCCATTGTAGAAGTAAGACTGGTATTTTGAAGTTCTTCACATGATTTCCTTCAGAAATCTAGTCATCTTAGAAAGAAGGTATGTTGGTATCTGCCAACTAAAACTGATGAGATTCATCTCAGTCTCATCAAGGTTCAACCAGACAAAACCAGCAAGATTCGGTGAAGCAAAAAATAAACCAGCAATAACAGGGTTTTAGCATGTATATGTCTCAAACTGCTGCAGCGTGCACAATCATTTTGAACTTTTCAATATAGGTCAATCTAGGTCAACACTTTCTCAAAGCTGAATGAATGAAGCTGGTAGGAATCCTGTCAGGATGAGGACTGTGAGAAACTGGCACAGGTTGCTCGGACAAGTTGTGGAAGCCCCATCCCTGGAAGTGTTCAAGGCCAGGTTGGATGGGGCTTGGAGCAACCTGCTCTGGTGGGAGGTGTCCCTGCCCATGGCAGTGAGGTTCGGACTAGATGATCTTTAAAGTTCTTTCCAACCCAAACCATTCTATGAGTCTATGATTCTATGATTCTTGCAGAAACAATTGCTGACGCTGGAAGGCAATGTTGTCGATACATGCATTTTAGATCACAGCATCACAGAATGTCAGGGGTTGGAAGGGACCTCAAAAGATCATCCAGTCCAGCCCCCCTGCCAGAGCAGGATCACCTACAGTAGGTCACACAGGAACGCGTCCAGGCAGGTTTTGAATATCTCCAGAAAAGGAGACTCCACAACCTCCCTGGGCAGCCTGGGCCAGGGCTCTGGCACCCTCACAGTGAAAAAGGTTTTTCTAATATTTTTGTGGAACCTCCTGTGTTCCAGCTTCCACCCATTGCCCCTTGTCCTGTCAATGGACATCACTGAAAAGAGCCTGGTTCCGTCCTCCTGACACTCCCCCTTGACATATTTACAAATATTAATGAGGTCACCCCTCAGCCTCCTCTTCTCCAAGCTAAAGAGACCCAGCTCCTTCAGCCTTTCCCCATAAGGGAGATGTTCCACTCCCTTCATCATCTTTGTGGCTCTGTTTGATTTTTACAGATCAGTTTAATAACCAACAGGCTGGTAGTTGCCAAGGGCCTGCTCTACTCAGAAAGTCAGTATTTGAACCCAAACTGCTAGTCTAAGCGTTTTCTAACTATAAGAAAGAAATGTAACGGTCGTGCGTTACCCTACACAGGGACGTGTGAAGCCGAAAGACAGACACCAGTTGCACCCTAATGTCACTCACAGAAAATCTTTCACCTTTTTAAAAAAGAAGACAGAGTTGAGGAATGAAAAAGGTTAGCCCAACGAGTAGAGAAAACTAAACTCACCTCTTTTATTCCTTTGGAGCAGTAGCATGTAAGAAATGGAGCTGAGAACCCTAACACTGAGAAAAATGTGGTGCCCAAGCTGTGAAAGGTATGTGGGGAACTGCAATAACCTGTCATGCTGACCCCCACGTGAGGAGTTGGAACATAAGGCAAGACCTACATCAGACAGTTTCACCAGCGAAACATATCTGAGAGTGATTCTGAGTATCATAAAATGATTCGGGTTAGAAAAGACCTTAAAGAGCATCTGGTTCCAAGCCCATGGCCATGGACAGGGACGTCTCCCACTAGACCTGATGGCTCAAAGACTCGTCTAACCTGGCCTCGAACACTTCCAGGGATGGAGAATCCACAACCTCTCTGAGCAACCTGCTCATTCCACTGTTTCGCCACCCTCACAGTGAAGATACGAACTACTGCTTTCTTATTTATGACTAAAATGGAAAGACTGACTTTAGAAATCCCTGGTGTGGCACCAGCTACGAGATCCATTCACTCTGTCTCCTCCAACATCAAGCTTCGACATGAGACCATTACCTGAACTCAGTCTGCCTACGGGTGAATGTCACACTGAATGCATCCATCCCAAAATCAGTCTCCCATACATGGAAGTCTCTAGATGAAAACACCATTTTATTACCAAGACAAGATTAGAGCCAAAACCTACATGTGTAAGGTTCTCATGGTCCCCTGTTCTGGTGTTCCTTCAGAAACAGAAAAGTGGTCTGAGGAAAAGCTAGAGAGCTCACACCACAATGAAGGCTGGTTACTGGTAGGATAAAAAAAGACCAGAAGAAGACTCTCCTATCAGTTCAAATCCTCTTGTGAACTGTGTCAAGGAAATAAGTAAATTTTATTCAATTGAGCAGAATCAAGACCTCAAACATCACATTCTCCATGGCAAGTGAGTCAAGAAAGTTAACTTTAGGTGTGCACGGGCAAGTACCTGGGTTAAATAAGTACAAGTCATCACCGAAAAACATGTTTATCAAGTCCAAAAGCAAGGCAGATCCCTTCCTGTAACCCCACAGAGGAGAAGGAAGGTAGCAGGTTTTCACATTTTTGGAGTGCAAAGTTGTATCTGGAGAAAACAAGGATGGTCTCCCAGCTGACAACCTAGTGAAATATCTACATCTTCACCTGTCTCCACAGTTACGTGTGAGTCTTCCCACCACTGAGGGTGAGTTTCCAGACAGCGCAGGTTTTGGTTTAAAATGGGATTTTTCACACAAAGAAATTCCCACATGGATTTGTCATACAGAGAAAATCTCACAATCTTAAAAGGAGAAATATTATCAGATACTTTGCAGGTCCAGACTTTTATTAATTTCTCCAGATGCACTGCTGATTTAAACTCAATTAATTTTGTATAGATGATAAATTCTTTCAAAAATTCATGTTGTTAAATCATAAACCTAAAAAATGATACACAGTGAATTTTGGGGGAGGCTACCGAATGCCTCCCACTAGGCAGCATGGCAAAAAGCCAGAAAACAACCTTAGCTAAATTAAAAATAATCTCTCAAACGAAAAAGAAAATATTTGCTCTCTGCCTCATATGATTGGCTGGAGTAAGATGGAAACTATTTATAATGAAAAAATGGTCCAGAGCTGTCCATTATTTCTCACTAATTTACAGTGAGGGTAAAATTCTTCTGTAAATCCTCCTTACTGCTCAATAGTCACATATCCAAGAAAATTTCAGAGTAGCATAGGCCAACAAAATTATTTTAATTTACTAAATTCCAATAACAGCACTGTGCTAAAGCTCATGTAATGTTACTTTGGAAGACAGGAAAGCATTTAAAGAGATTCCTTTTTCTTTCTCAGCAGTCAGCACTGAAGAGCAGTAACATGCTCTTCTTTTGAAAAAGCTGGTTTTGAATATTTGGGGCAATATTTTGCCTATTATTCCTTGAAAGAAATTTCCTGTATGCCTTTAATACATTTCATGTTATTTGGGAAAGAAAAGCAGACAGGTTTCTGGGACTGATTCTACATCCTTCCTGTACAAGTAACATAAACTTACACTGCAGTAATACAGCATTTTGTCATTTGCAGACTTGAGCTTTTTTTCTTGTTACTATCATAATGTAGAACTATGCCTTCTCCTTCAAGTTCAGTCTTATTTATACATTTTAGGGACTGAACTGAACATGTACATAGCTCCCAAAAATCATTGTTTCTTCATTCCTTCCCTTGTTTCTGTAGTAGGACTGCTAACACGAATGGTAAACTGCCATCCGAAAACGTGGCGTAAAACATCTGGACATGCAGAAAAACCCTTCTTCACTCACCCACAGCAGACTCTGTCAGAGCACCTACTGACTGCAAAATGAGATCTGATGTGGAAGAACGATCGACAGACTTAAAAGAACCTGTTGGAGAGAGTCCAGAAGAGGTCACAAAAATGATCAGAGGGGTTGGAGCAGCTCTGCTGTGAGGACAGGCTGAGAGAGTTGGGGTTGTTCAGCCTGGAGAAGAAAAAGCTCCAGGGAGACCTTAGAGCAGTTTTCCAGTACTTAAAGGGGAAGGGGTCCTCCATCTGTAAAAAAGATGGGGCAATCTTTTTAGCAGGGCCTGTTGCAACAGGAAAGGGGTAATTTTTTTTAACTAAAAGAGGGTAGATTTAGACTAAATCCAAGCAAGAAAATTTTTACAATTGGTGTGGTGAGACATTGGAACAGGTTGTGTAGAGAGGTGGTGGAAGTACCATCCCTGGAAACATTCAAGGTCAAGCTGGACGGGGCTCTGAGCAACCTGATTTAGTTCAAGACGTCTCTGCTCACTGCAGGCGAGTTGGACTAGATGATCTTTAAAGTTTCCTTCCAACTCACACAATTTTGTGATACTATTCTATGATTCTAAATCTAGAATCTAAATCACAGAATGATTCTAAATCTAAATTGAATCTAAATAGAATGCTTCTAAATCTGAATCATAGAATCATAGAATCATTTTGGTTGGAAAAGATCTTTAGGATCATTGAGTCCAACCATCAACCCAGCCCGATCAACTCAGCTGATAAACCATGTCCCTAAGCACAGTATCTACTTGTCTTTTAAATGCTTCCAAGGATGGTGACTCAACTCCCTCCCTAGGCAGCCAGTTCCAGTGCCTGAGGAGCCTTTCAGTAAAGAAGTTCCTCCCAATACCCAACCTAAACCTCCCCTGGTGAAACTTGAGCCCATTTCCTCATATTCTCACATTTTTTACTTGTTTGAACGGACTGATCCTCACCTCTCTACAGCCTCCTCTCAGGCGGTTGTAGAGAGCAAGGTCTCCCCTCTGCCTCCTTTTCTCCAGGCTGAACAATCCCAGATCCCTCAGCCGATCCTCATAAAACTTAGTTCTTCAGACCCTTCCCCAGCTTTGCTCCCCTACTTTGGACCTGTTCCAGCACCTCAATATCTTTCATATACTGTGGCACCCAAAACTGAACATAGTGCTCCAAGTGCAGCCTCACTCCAGTGAGGAGTACAGGGGCATGATCACCTCCCTGCTCCTGGTAGTCACACTATTCCTGATCCAGGCCAGGATCTTCTTGTCCCCCTGGGCACACTGCTGGCTCATGTTCAGCCGGCTGTCCATCCACCAACAGCCCCAGGTCCTTCTCCGTCAGGCTGCTCCCCAACCACTCTTCCCCACGCCCCCAAAGGAAGAGATGACGTGCAAATGTATACCCCTAACTTCTCTACATGGCCTTTAGGTTAGTTTTAAGGGTGGAAACAGCTGAAAGCATGACTTCACTCAATCTAATGATAGATACTCATTCGATATTTCTCTCTTGGCCGTTTTTAAAGTGTCACCACAGAATCATGAGATGCACATTCAATAAAGAGCCCTTCTGTCCTGATTCGGTCATCCGGTCTAGGAGGTCACGCAGATACACAAAGAAACTATCACGAAGGTAGTGGCAACAGCAGAAAGGAAAAATCATTGAAAGAATTGTTGCTGCAGTACTGTTCGAAGTGCCTAGAGATAGTATTTGTAATACAGCAGTATGAGAGTACGGCGATACAAAAAGGTCAAAGAAAGTATCCATCTACCTTTACGCTTTCTGCGCCTGTAAGGAGCTTACGGGAAGTTTGGGGAACTTTTATTCTGGACAGCTGTGACAGCAAAGTTCATCCCCAGCCCTGCCAAAGAGGGCACTGCCAGGGAAAGCAGGCAGACTGGCAGACTAAATGCAGACTCTACAATATCTCTCAAAACGATTTTCCTGAACTTTCTCATTATTGCAGCTCTACAAAATCTTTAGGCAGCTAAAAGATGACCCAAGATCCTCTCTCTTGCTCTTGGTCTGTGTAGAGGGAACAAGCTCTGCTCATCTCATCAGCCACACTGATAGTAGGTAATGTCAGCAAATTAAATTATTCAGTTAGTTGTACTTTTTGGGAGGATCACAAGATTGCACGATATTAAAAAAACAAACCCAACCTAAACCAGAGTATTTTATAACATCTTGGGATTGCAGGGAAACTTCAAACTTCGGTTAATAATTAACCGAAACACTTTTAGTGGGGGCCAGGGAAGGAAGACTTCTCTCTTTGCAATTGTTTATGTGAGCTCTTTACTTCTTCATAATAAAATTAAATACATTCTGCCATGTTCTTAGCTACATCCCTTGGCAAATTTCTGCTAAAGATACTTCTCTATGTTGGACCAGAAATTCTCTCCTATGCTTTACACGGTATTAATCTAGCATTCGTGAGTGGCAAAAGAGAGGTAAAATTACAAAGATAATTTACTGTAGATAGATATCAAGTACCATTAATAAACCATTTACTGTCATTTATAAAATCATTATTTTTAATTGTTACTAATTTCTAAGGTCAAGCCCTACTATTTCCTTGCTATTATTTTTATTATTTATTCTTCTAATGTAGAATAACTTCCTCCAAACCATTTTCCTTTCCTAAGGTCCCTCCGAACATGGACAATTTCTTCCTGATTTTTAAGAGTTCAGATCTAGTTTGGTAGAGTGGTTTTCTTTTCCTATAATGACTTCTTTAACGTTCATTCTTTCCTAAATGTAGATATTTTGAGGTAAGCAAGGATAAATGGCACACAGAACAGCAGAACAGAAGAAAATGACCCCAATTTACGACACTGGAGACCGACTACTTGCACATTTTTATCAGCTGGGAAAAATAAATAAAGAATTCGTTTGGCGGCTCTGGGCAACGGATTTGCAATTTGCATAGAAAAAACGATGGCAAAACCTCATAACCCATCAGCGTTTTACCACAAGCTCAGTTCTATTATGTTTGAGTGGAGGTTCAAAGTTGTCTGAAGCAACCCTTCTCGGACCGTAAATGCGTCGCTTGAGAGTTCAACTTCCAATAGGAGCAGTATCTGACAAGGAACTAATTTTAGAATATAAAGTGCTCCTCACCATATTGGAAAACATATAATTTAAAATAACTGTAAACCTAAACTTTGCAAAAACAGAAAATTCAAGCACTAACAAAAAAGCATAATTCGTAATTGAAAGAAAATAATATTTAAAAGGAAAAAAAAATAACTTTTTTGTCTTTCCAAAAGGAGACAGAAATTACTGTTTTATTTCCCAAGAGAATTATGCCACTTTTATAAAGAAAATTACAGTCGCCACAAATTGCTCTCAACAATTCCAAAGCTTCTTCATTCGACCACTTGAAAATCAAAGTTCTTGAAGATTATAAATATAACTTTTTATAACTCTGTTATTACGTACTGTGAATGGGGAAAGGGGGCCAATCTTGTGGCCGTAGCGTCGAATGGCCTCTCTGATGTGGCTGGGCTGGATGGCATCGCTTTGAGCCTCTATACCACAGGCTGCAGTGCTCTGCAACAGAAAAACACATAAATTGTTACTAAATCAAAAACACACAACAGACCTACAGTGCATAAAGTATGAAAATAAACCTTTATAAAATGGACCAATTTTTTTTTTTCCCCCCCCCCGAGGATACACATCGTTGCTGCCACACACTGGATTAGAGGGGAAAAAAAAAAAAAAAGCTATTAACAAATCAAAGCGGACTTTTACATGAACTTTGCTTAAGAGACCCAAAGAACACCCTATTTGTCCTCTTAAATCTTTCGCCCAGCGCTGCTGTATGTTGCAATTGAAAAGAGCAGAAAATGTTCGAGCTAAAATGAAAGGGTCATATAAGTCACTCTGCAATAACCACAGAAACTATTTTTAAAGCATTTCAGGCCCTCATTATGATGTCAAGGGGTGGGGAAAACATTGAATAAGTACCCAAAGTGGGAAGCAATTTGACACCAAGATCACCATTGAGTAACATCAGATTGAAATTCGAAGATGGAGCATGTGACATGAGGGTGTTAGAGGGATGCAAAAATATTTTAATTACCTCAAACTGGAATGCTTTTCAGTTTCAAATGACTTTTTGGATGAAGGAGCCTAAGCAGGAAAAACAAGAATTCTCTGCTACTGGTCCATTGATTTTACAAAAAAATATCCCCGAGATTTTAATAGGAAAAAGTAACACTTTTTGCCTTGCTAGTCAAACTGAAATGTTGGTTTAGGCTCCGTCTAGACACAGCTGCTTGCCAGAATTCAGATGACTTATCAGAATGATGCCTGGCGATAAATTAATGAAAAAGTTATTAGTGAATGCACGGAGAGTGACAAAAAACTTAAATTATACTCTGAAATTTAATGCACACACAGACACGGTCCCCTTGTGTGTTCACGCTACACAGCAATGCTTTCAAACCTGGGATATTTTTACGAAATGTTTTATTCTCAAGAGTGCTGAGTCCACTGGAGCCTGCGTGTGTACACACAGAATTATTCATAAAATTATGGCAGATTCTTCCCTTGCTGACTGACATTCATAAAGGGAATATGAAACTGAAATATTTCCTGCTGGACTGGGCCTTCATGGACTAAGAATAACATGCTTCACCAAGTTAACTCATTTGTCTCAAGGTCTCAGTTATATGTAGCATATACCCAACCGAAGTGGGTAAGTCACGGGAACATGTCATTAAAACTGTGCACTTTTAAGAATACAAGTATTTTAAAAGGCATTAAGTCGAACACTAAGATTTTAAAATAAACTCGTAACTTTAGTGACATACGAGGTACCAAAAACTACATCTCCAGCTGAATTCTTATAGAATCACAGAAACTTCAAGGCTGGGAAGGACCTTAAGATCATCAAGTCCAACTTTGTTGCTAGGAATCAAAATCAGCAACAGAAACAGGACACAACCACATGTGACATAAAAAAGAATAGGAAAAAGCAAGACTTCAGAGTGGTTTTTACAATTCACTAAAGGGTTTCTACAGGGAGTACAGTAAGGGTAGAGAGTAAGCTGAATACATCAGGAATATCTACAGCATTGAAGACACTAGAAGGAGAAAATATGTCTTTTTCTATGTCAGTGTAAACATCACTGGTTGTACTCTGTGAAAAATGTTGTAGGAGAACAATAACATGCACAAGTCAATCCCAAGCTACTTCATTGCTTTGCAGTAAAATGAGCAATGACATCACTTTTTTTTTCTCCCAAAAAGCCCTAAGTGCTTCCTATCCAGCTTATTTAATCAAATTGATTTCCCTTGTGGTTTTAAGGTACATATATCCCTCTCAGACAGAATACTGAGGCTCCACAACAGAAGACAGGAATTGTAATATTTACATTCCACATTCTGAATATGAGACGTCCATATTTTATGGAAAGCAAACAAATATTTAGACTGAATGCAACCAATTGGCATAAAAATAAAGCAGGTCAGGCAAAGTTGTTATAGGCAAAGAAGGCAGTCGCGTACGGCTGCTGGGAGCAGGAAAATCACAACCACCTCTTTGCCTACTTTGCTTATGCTTTGACCCTCCAAACCTGTGCTAGCTGCTACTGTGAGAGAAGGGGATGATTATTCGGGATGTTGTCTGCTGCTGTGGCTGTAGAGGAGCCACTCATCTCAGAAGCAGCAGCTGTTATCTTAACAAAATTCAGTTTGCAGGCCTTAGAGAGAAGCTTTAGCCTGATTCTGACAGAAAAAACACCAAACCACAAGTTTAGCCTCACAGTAGTTAACATGTGATACATGTTAATATTTAAAATGAGATGTATTATTTCCTGAAGATGTTTTGGCTCCTTTTTCCTTTTTTTTTTTTTCTCCAGGCATCAAATACCTTTTTTCTCTTCCTTTGTTTGGATTTGGTAGAGTCCTGCCCAATTCCACCATTCCCCAGGGCTGCTGCCGGAGTTTTCCCCAGATGTTGCTGTCCTGCTGATGCTGGGGGGGGTGGGTGTAGGGGGTGGCGTGTTTTCAGGAGAGTCAAGACTGGTCTTCACACTTGTAGATTGCCCTAAGAGATGTGGCTATAAAAAGCAAGATGTCAAAGAGCCATTATATAATCAAATCACCCCGAAAAATAATATATTGTCCTCTTAGATTTACTTTTAGATGCAATACAGAGTTCAGTCTGCTCATTCTAGAAGTTACTACAAGAACTGTGTCACAGTGATGCAGGGAAAACAGCACTTATTGCACTTGCCACTGTTGCCAACTGCAATCTCCAACTCTGCAACAGAGCGAGCCTTCAACAGAGAAGGAATTTCCACTCAGGAAATGAGGATTTACATTTAAATATAATGATGTTGCTAAGAATTTAACATTTGCAACTATAACTCAATGTCTTTCTGCTTAAATTAAACTTCAGTGTTCATCAAGTGCACCAATTCCAGATTCAACAACTTTTACTCTGAAAGCAACAAACCGTCAAATATTCACAGAAGTAAAACATAAAATGCATCAATATGTAAAAAAAAAAAAACAAGGTTTACCTCAGTAGAGCTGTGATACTGTATGAAGGTGGCAGATATGGCATGACTGAACGGGTCACCGGCTTTGGGAACCATGTCCTGCTTAACCAGAAGGGCCAAGTCCACCAACTGGAGGAGCAAAAACAGCCAAAAACCAGGTAGTTTTACTGACATAGGACTTAACTACAACTGCCAATGGAACAATGAAGTGAGAGAGGAGTTGGGGCTCGAGGCAGAGTTTCTCAGTGGAAAACAAAACTATTCAGAGATATTTCAGCCTAAGGAACCTCTTTTTTTTTTTGTTTTTCCCCACGTCTGTAAATATATCACAGAATCACAGAATCACAGAATGTTAAAGGTTGGAAGGGACCTCAAAGATCATCTAGTCCAACCCCCCTGCCAGAGCAGGATCACCTACACTAGAGCGCACAGGAACGCGTCCAGGCGGGTTTTGAATGTCTCAAGAGATGGAGATTCCACAACCTCCCTAGGCAGCCTGTTCCAGTGCTCAGTCACCCTCACAGTGAAAAAGTTTTTCCTCATATTTTTCTGGAACCTCCTGTGTTCCAGCTTCCACCCATTGCCCCTTGTCCTGTCAGTGGACGCCGCTGAAAAGAGCCTGGCTCCATCCTCCTGACATTCCCCCTTGACATATTTATAAACATTGATGAGGTCACCCCTCAGCCTCCTCTTCTCCAAGCTAAAGAGATCCAGCTCCTTCAGCCTTTCCTCATAAGGGAGATGCTCCACTCCCTTCACCATCTTTGTGGCTCTACGCTGGACTCTCTCAAGCAGCTCCCTGTCCTTCTTGAACTGAGGGGCCCAGAACTGGACACAATATTCCAGATGCGGCCTCACCAGGGCAGAGTAGAGGGGCAGGAGGACCTCTCTTGACCTACTTGCTACTCCCCTTCTAATACACCCCAGGATGCCATTGGCCTTCTTGGCCACGAGGGCACACTGCTGGCTCATGGTCATCCTGCTGTCCACTAGAACCCCCAGGTCCCTTTCCCCTGCACTGCTCTCCAGCAGGGCAGTCCCCAACCTATATTGGCACATGGGGTTATTTTTTCCCAAGTGCAAAACTCTACACTTGCCCTTATTAAACTTCATCAGATTTCTCCCCGCCCAGCCCTCCAGCCTGTCCAGGTCTCTCTGAATGGCTGCACAGCCTTCTGGTGTGTCAACCACTCCCCCCAACTTCGTATCATCAGCAAACTTGCTGACAACATTCTCTAATCCCTCATCCAGATCGTTGATGAATATATTAAACAGCACCGGCCCAAGCACTGACCCCTGAGGGACCCCACTAGACACAGGCATCCAGCCAGACTCGGCCCCATTGACCACAACCCTCTGGCTTCTTCCCTTCAACCAGTTCTCGACCCACCTCACTACTTGGTCATCCAGACCACACTTCCTCAGTTTACCTATGAGGATGCTGTGGGAGACGGTGTCAAAGGCCTTGCTGATGTCCAGGTAGACCACGTCCACTGCATGGCCACCATCCATCCACCTAGTTATGTCTTCGTAAAAGGCTATCAGGTTGGTCAAACATGACTTCCCCTTGGCAAAGCCATGCTGACTGCCCCTAATAACCTTCTTATCCTTGATATGCCTAGAGACAGTGTCAAGGATAAGATGTTCCATCACCTTTCCAGGGATGGAGGTGAGGCTGACCGGTCTGTAGTTACTCGGGTCATCCTTCCTGCCCTTCTTATAGACTGGAGTATATGGAGTAATCTATCTACCCAGGAGGGCTAGGCTTGGCATTAAGGTGACGTTTTGTTTTCCAGGAAATCCTGCTTTTTAATCCAGTTGTGCAATGGGGTTGGCCGAGGCTCAGCGCGCTGCCAAAGGTCACATAGCGAAGTATGTGGTTGCAGTCTGGACGTGAATAAAGTTCGTGCCGGACTCCACGCTCCTCCGTAACGATCCTAAAACATTCCTAGATGTGGATCAGACGGGTGAATTCGACAGAGCACGCATCTGTCACACAGCAAATTGAAAGACAGACGGCAATCCAGTCAGCTTGCCCAGCTGAAGTAGGGACTGTAGGGGCTTACAACACAGTCACCCGAGGCTGAGGTATAGCCTAGAGTAATTAAAGCATTTTGATTAACCGGCGTTCAGTCAGTACTTACCTGTGCCACAGTCTCATATGCTAAATAGGCCAAAATCTCCATTGCAACCGCATTTGGCTTTATTTCCATGCTGCTACAGTCCAGCCAGTCACGAAACTTGGATGCTTTCTTTGCTGTCAGTTAAAATCATAAGGGCAAAAAGGAAAAGTTAACAACAGGTAGGCCAAAAGCATGTGTTTTTTAGTTGTGGTTTTTTTTTCCCAGTTGTGGAAAATACTGCAAATATGAAACGTGATTCGATTGGCAAAGGAAGGAATTTTTGAAAAGGAATTACTGGGGAAAGACCGTTGTTTCATACACAACATTTTGGAGACCCACAAGCAGCACGGAGTAAAGAGAAAAACACAGTTAATCAACCATAAGGAAGATTTCAGAATAAGGAAGGGTCTGCCTCAGAGGATCGCAGACAGGACAGACCTGATTTTGAATATATTACTGTAAAAGAAATAATATGCTTGCACCACATCTTTGATGAATGAGAGAAAGCACTGGAAGAAATCAACACAAATCTGAACCTAGATAAAATGACATAATTAACAATAGCGAAGACAAATGAGGAAGGATGGAAGAACTAGGACGTCCTTGAGTTAAATACCCAGGGATTAGGTGCTGACAAGCTCGCCAAAATGATTTGTAGGTGAGTGCTTTTAAAACGTGCGTTGGATAGAAAGAAATAAGGATAGCTGTAGATCTGCAAGTGATCCAACGCTCATATGAGAACTTCACGCTGCTAATGGATGGGGTTGGACTAGATGATCTTTAAGGTCCCTTCCAACCTCTAACATTCTGTGATTCTGTGATGAGGACACTTAGGAGAAAGTACAGATCAAAATACGGGACAAAGAAACATGATATTTGCTGAGAGAGTAAAAGGAGGAAAAAAAGGACGATCCTACTGAGGTCAGTGGTGAAAAAGCCGATCACAGAAAGCTCTGGAGACTCGGACAGAAAGAAGCTAGTAACACAGAAGTCTTCATGAGGGCTGTTTGTGAAGACAGGACACCCAAAATAAAGTAAATACAAGGTGGGAGAACCCTTTGAAACAACCCTCTCTAGTCTTCAGAGAGAACTAAAAAGCTGAAGACAAGTGTTTTCTGTTAAACAGAAAACAGGTGTAAATAATGGTTATTCTTTAGGAAGGCAGAAGGTTATGTCGGGTCGCTAAAGACCAGAAAAAAAAGGTCAAAGCAAGAGAAGTGTGAAGGCGACAGCAGGACTGCAAAATGTTCCCCAGGATTTAAATTTGTAATCCTGTAGTACTTGATCCTTTGACAGGCATTTTCTTTTGTCTTTACAAGTGCACAGAAATATGTGGAGCTGTAATTAATATATGTTGTTAGAACAGGCTTCCTGAAGTCTCTGAACAGGTTTACTCTCCAGTGACACAGTTTTCATGGGCTTATATTACAGTAGAAAGGATTTACTACTTTAAACATAGCAATACATTATTTTTTTTTACTAAAATGTACAGAACTAAGTAAAAATAGCCTTTGCATTAGATTTTCATAAATGGTCTGCATGGCCTTTAGTATGTTCTGTCTAGCTGAGTTCATATTATCTGACTGAATTTGTGCCCGAGTCTCTCTTGCCACTATTTTCTAAACACTGTAATTTTCTTATTCTGTAATGACATTAAATGTCAGTCAAAAAGAACTGCAGAGACACGGTCATGTAAAAACACTACGAAAATACCACTGAGATATTTTTATACATCACAATCCCTTGGTCAGCAACATTCGATTTCATTTCACAAATTTAAGATTTCTATTTGTTCTGTCTCCAGATAATAATTTTTGGGCTTAAAAAAAAAAAATGACTTTATCACAAACCTTTCATTTCCTGAAATCACCCTAATCTGAAGCATCATTTCTCTAATGGCTCACAGATGTGTGATGCCAAATTATAACTACTCCGAATTAGCAAGGGAAACGCTTACAAAACATGTTTTCCTACATTTGCTGACATTTGCTGATACCGAGCGGCATTTCCAATGTGTCATTTATTTGCCATAAATGAGTGAATCTTGATTTGAATCTAAAAGGAAGAACACGACGAGGTCTCTCATTTAAAGACACCATTGTGCTCAAGCCCGCGCCGTAGGATCATGTGCTGTTTTGTCATGATTTTTACTGGCTCCTCCACCTCACTTTCTCTGACATTTGACCTAAAACCTTAGTCATCACTTAACCGCCTCTGTAATGATGTTTTGCTACATGATCAAGCCCATTAATTTACAGCTCATTATAGCTGTGGCCCACAAGTACTTCTAGTAAGTTGGTTTCCAGTGCTAGTAAAACCCTAATTCTGTCATCATGTTATTAGTGTTGGAATGGCGTATACTGATGAATTTGGCTAATGCTGAATAAATTCCACAGCAGGAGCTTACAGCTTAAAATAGAAAAGACTCTTTAGTGCGTTCTTTGTGTCTCTGCGGAGAGGGAAATAAAAGCAAAACTCGCTGCTCTTCTCTAATTTTAGACGCATTCGGAAAAACCTGCAAGCATGAAATTTTACTAATATGCTGACTATAACACCACCACGCAGACTGCAGGCAAGTATTGTTTTTTTAATCCATTAACTCTTTGCCAGTTTTATCTTTGCAACCATCCCTACCAGCGCAGTATCTAAGCATCTAGAAAGCCTGGTGAAAAATCAAATAAAATACTATGCCTGACAGTCTGAAACTATGCTAAATTAACTGTTCCCAGGAGTTACGCAGACGAAGAATTTAAAGTTTTACTATTGCGGATGAAAGAAAAGTGCTTTCAAAAAACATGAGGTTCTGCTGTGCTCTCTATCACATGAAATAATAACTGAACATCTCAATACATTACTGGCATTGTAATACTTACAAAAACTCAGCTGCCGACTTTCACAAAATTCTGCGTACTGGGCCGAGTCCATCATCCGTGTTTGCCTTTCCGCTCTCTGGCAAAAGAGTAGAAGTACGTGATGAACCTTGTTCCCACAAGAACTGCATTCCACAACAGAAATCCCAGCACCAAAGCCACCCTGCCATAACCTTGATGTCACCCTCCCAAATTAAACACGCATTGAACGAGTAAAGATGCAGAAATATGAACCACAGAGTGGTTTTTCATCTCGTGGAGTTCCATCACCTGGAGGATGTACCACAGAGGAGCACTGGAGTGCCCCTTCCCACACTCAACCCACATCACTAACTAGTCAGTATGTGTTTAAAGCTGAGTTTTTTTCACTGTTAATCTATTCTTGATTTTTTTTATGCTTCTGAGCGCCTACAGGAAAAGAAAGGAGATCAGACTGAATTAGAGCTCCTTCAAGAAAAAACGGCTTAAAATGTTCACTACTAGATTGAAGAGTGTATTTCACATGGAGTCTAGTGTCAAATACAAGATTATATCTCAAAAATGTCACAGTATGAAACCATAAACATTGTGCTCCCCTCCACGAATGCTCTTATGCCACGATGGAATCGTGGTTGAGGCAGGACTGAAGTTCCTGGTCAGGTTTGGGCACGTGCTTGAGTTTCGTTGACTAGAACAGAGCAGGGGCGATTTTCACCAAGTGAGGACCTAGTTTCTAGAAGAGATTAAATCCTTCATGTATCGGAGGCAGGAAGCAGTCATTAAATTAAAGAGAATGATTATCCTCGTCAGAAGCAGAGAGCTTACCCAGCTCTCTCAAATAAGCAAAGTAGATCATCTTAAATATCACAGAAATGAGTGTAAGTATCTTCCAAACAGTAACTCAATGAGTAAGTCACTACACCTGGTAAGCACGGAACCACAGCTGAGGACACAAAGTGGCACAGGGACCAGCTGATGGCACAGAGACTTGACTTCTACAGAGAGTCCAGGCAGCCCAAGGAACACGCACAAAGAACACGAAGTAACAGTGTGTTCACATTAAAGACAAAAGCCAACACAGAAAAACCCACACACATACACGCAAATTTTGCTCTGACTCCCTGAGCACTTTTACGTCTGATGAAACTGAAATTTGCAGTTCTTTATTCTGACTTAATGGAAAACAAAAGGGCTGTTGGTAAGTGCATTTGGAGGCAGGCTATGCATTTAGAATTTGGCTTTAGCAGTGCCTCAGATCAGAAAATAAAAAAATAAAAAAGAAATTAAAAGAAAGAAATCTGTTTCAAATACACAGGTTCTTTCTCTATTCTCTGTCTTTTAGGTCACTTTTCTACAATGGTCAAATCCATCAATTACAAAATGTTGTTGACAGTCAACACGTTCAGTTTGGTTGTAAACAAAACCACTAATTACCCAGGAACATACCTGGCTATTCCTTCTTTTCTTCTCCAACCAGTCAATCATTTCTCTTGTATTTTGACTTGAAGTCACATGGACAGAAACTGTTCGCTTTAGGCATTTTCCAGTTCTCCTACTCATGCTTCTGGCACCTTGACTACATTTTGTGGAGCTACCATTTCAGATAAGTAAAAATTTTCAATTAACCTCTTCTACCAATGTCCTGGATAAGTCTAGATTGATTTTATATCCTTTAAAAATAATTTTCACAGTACGTGCAGTAACTTCAACCCTCATCTAGAATAACCATAACGGAGATCCGTTTTGACTCTGAACTTATTTGGCCCTATTTTTGAAGACAGAAGGCACCACCAGCATCACCTAATCCGAACTTCTTCAGAGCACAGGACACTTCTCACATAATATATCCTAGAAACGGCAGTCCTAGAATTTCTTCTGTAATTTCACTATATGTTTTAGAAAAACATCTAATTTGGGTTTAATTTTTTCATACATTAAGAGATAACTTCTTCAAATGATAAAAAATGCTAGCTGTTTATGAAAAAAATGGTTTATGGTTTAAATTCTGTAGTAATTTGTGTCTCTGTCAGTCAGAAATTACTAGTTGGGTATTCTCGCGTAATACTGAAATAATTTAACTTCAGATGGGTAATCAAACAGACTGAGCTTCTCTACGACAAAAATTTCTTGAAATTTCATTTATCTCCACAAATTTTCTACAGTAGATGTCTAAGCACCGAACTTAATTTGGTTTTTATATACCAAATAAATATTTAGAGTTACTATTTCTCTGTTAGAATATTTTTTACGTATTAAAATCACCTATGTATCTGTGGAATAAAACTGCTTTCTCCCTTCAATTCTCCTCTCTAAAAGAAGTCTTTCTTAACAGTGGATTCTAGAGTGATGCTCTGAAAAACCACCAAATAAAGTAGCTTTTATCATAAATAGCTGGACTATATTTTCTTCCCGTTGCACTTTAACAACACGAATCCACATCATGGCATGGAAACTCACAGTTCAAGCGATAAGGACAGCTGTTGCATCAGTCCTACCAGTTTTAGAATAGTCTATAAATAACCAGGGAATGCAGGAGAAATAAACAGATGGACAGCAAACACGGGAGCAGAAGACAACAGCAGATCAGCTTTCCTCTTCTCAGGATTACAAAGAGTAATTGTTTTCTCTTACATCATCCCTGCTCTGGAAAAATTTAATGTTCTCTTATCTTTACATTTCTAAGGTATAAAATGAATCAATAATATGGGATAAAAAGGGAGAAGAAAGCGTGAGCACATTTCTGTGAACAGTGTTACTTCAGGCAAAAAGCGTTTAAAGGAAGTGGCATTCAGTGCTGGGGAAGTCACAGAAAGTTTATGAAAGTGTTACTGATCTTTCCCCAAGTGGTGTTTTTATTTTCTGTATAAAACTACAGAAATAACGCCTTGCTTTTTTTAACAGTCTGTACTTTTTGACTATTTTTTTCTTGAGAAAAAGAAACGATCCACGACGTTTTAACCAGGAAACAACTTCGATTTTATACAAGTGAAATTTTCCAAATTCCGTTCTTGGAAGGAGCAGCAAGTCACTCCAACGGGACGGAAATCCTCTTTCATCAGTACAAAAGCAAGTTTGCTGGGAATTTCTCCTACAAGAAGAAACACTGAATCCCCTAATGAAATGCCACCGTGAAGCAATGTCAGCTTGAAAGCAGGTACAATAAATGACACCAATGACACTGTCTCACCGGTTTATCAAAAGAATTAAAAATACATAGTTTTTACTCCCTCTGTAGCACTACTAGTCACTCTAAGCAGTTAAGAAGGTGAGTTATGTGGTGTACAGCAGAGTTAAAATACTTTGCATGCTTTCCTTGGAACACGCTGAAGGATGTAGTAGATAGGACCTGGCACCGTAAATGTATGTTTAGTCTTCCAAAAATGTCTTGCATTATATCTTTCTTTCAGCATGAAAAACTAAAAAGGAAGACTATGAAGGGAAAGGAAAGCAAAGAAAAGGCAAAGCTGCATGTTGTCACCTACCATCTGGGATGAAAAATCATCTTATTTCGGTTCCGTTTTAAAGCGTTCTCACTTGCCACATAAAGCTCTTTGTGTGCGGGGAAGGCAAGTGGCCAAACGTTAACCTGCTTACCAACTGTTTCGTGTTTGAAGGAAATGTGCCGAAGAGCTGCTGGGAACATTGGAAAAACGTATGCAGCGTGGCTGGACACCCCTGCCGTTGGCAACAACGCTCACCAAGAAGATGCTGGCCTCCCAAACAGCTTGCGCATTCGTATCGTGGCGTGATTTCCCGATTTCCTTTGCTCAAAAACCTCTCCATTGTGTACCTACCACGACTATAAAGAGTGAGGTGACTACCCTAAGGAGAAAATAAGTTGCCCTGCAATCCCTGATATTACTAAAAAAGAATGCTACATCTTTTTTTTTTTTTTTATTTTAGACTAGAGAAAGAACAGGGCACTGTATGCTGTTCCTGACAGCTCTAGGGTTGCAGGTCAAATATTACCTGGATTTATTTGAGAAATAAAGGGCAGGGCAGCTCAAGATTGAAGCATTTACAAAATAGTCGTCTGAATCTCAAGATTATTATCGCTATCTGAAGACTTGTGTTACGTAAATGAAAAACATATTTACTCTTCTGAGAATCCCTTGAGTCGGTAAGCAAAGGAAGAAAGGGTTTTAAGAGTAAGAGTTTTTCTCAGATTAAGCTTACTCGGGAGTTTTATACAGAAAATAATGTTACTTGGGGAAAGATCAATGGCTTTTGGAATGGAATATTTGATTTAGCTATAAAGTAGAGACATACAGGGAATTTTTATAATTTTTACCCCCCTCTTATAGAACATACCATACATTCTGCAGTAAGCGTTAATCTGAACAAGTCTGCACAGCAAACCTGAGGCTTTTGATGTAATACTGTTTTCGAGTGCCCATGTGTTTAGTGCAAAGTTCCCAATATTAGAAGGAAACATGAGGTCTTTTTCTGGCAAACTGAGATGACCCCAATTTTAATGTATTTTCAGAGTTATAAATAGTAGAAATAGGTTTGTTTTTTTCTCCACAATGTTATTAGCCCCATTTCCCTCATAAACACAGTGTAAGACCTTAAAGAACCTGAACCTGAACAGAAGTGTGAAGAATCTACAACTGTGGATAACATGAAAAGAAGCTATGGGGGATGACATATATTAATTAAAATATATAAAAATTGGTAATTTTCTGTCCAGGGACAAACCACGGGATTCGCTTGCAGTATTGAGACATCTGCAGTATCCAAATCAGTCACCTAAAATCCCTTTATAATAACAAAGTTATTAGGCACTTCTAGAGAGCAACTTCGTCCTAAACTAAAAGCTTAAAATAAGCCAGATGAATCACATGTATGAATTTGTCTGAAGTTCATCAGCCGTGGACGTCAGCAATGGAGCCCTGGGGACACTGGCTTAGGTCCACAGCACAGACACCCTCAGAAAGGCAAGATGATTCCTACTCTGATGAGTGATGGGTGAATAACACCACCACCAATAGGGCAACTTCCATTTTAGGGCTAAGCAAAAGCCAAGACTAAAGAATGACTCAGTAAACTTGGTTCCTGCTCTGATCTCAGAGCAACACAATTATATACAAAGGTGGCTTTGTAGCCCGGGCGTGTGCTAACTCCATCCATCTTCCCCAGAGCCCGTAAAAAGTAATCTAACAAAACTACGTGCAGATAAGTAGGGGGAAGGGAGCTGGCAAGACTGTTTCAGTTTATGTAAAAATTTCAAGGGAATTGCGAAGGAAGAAAGCAAATGAAATTGCACAGACAATAACAAAATGAATGGATTAATTCCCAGCAGTCATGATCTCATTGCTTAAGGACTAAATAAAACTGACCTCCTGACAGGGACTTGCTGCTCCGTTAATACTTTGCCCTCGCAAAATCTATGCATACTGCATTTATGTGAACCCGCACCATATCTTATCCAAATTCCTTGGCTAAATGTACTACTTCTAGTCTGAAATGTGGAACTGGAACCTGCAAATGAAACCTTTCAATTTCATGAAATACCTTTGATCTTTTTTTCTACAGGAAAATATTTTTTTTCTGCTATAATAAGTATCATCGTGAATTCTGTAAAACTGTGTTAAATTTACGGCTATCTTCTACCAACGCTTTCCAAAAAACATACGATAATTTTGGAGAAACTGTGCTACCAAACTTAAAAAAAAGTTATGTGGGTTATATTAATACATTAAGATGATTGGCCTTCCCTCACTTTTCAGGTTGAGGACACGGTAGTACCCTTCTGTGGTTTCCATCTTGGCTGTACCTCAAAAAACACACATAGCAGGTTAATATTAAGCCACCTTCATGTCTTCTGGATAGCGTCCTTCTGAACACGTATCCTGACTCTGTATCAGTTCATAGATGAGGTTAATATAAACAGCTTTAGCACCTCACAAGTAAAGCTTTCAGTCATCAAAACAGGCATCACTCACTGTCTCAGAGATAGAAATAGCAGAACAGTCTTTTGTGCATAATAATTTCTACATTTTTTTCTTTTTATTTGTAGTCAAAAATTAGCCATTGCACTCTATCTAACAATGATACAGGCCCACTTGTAATCAAAAGGAAAATCTTGTAAGCCACGAGAAATTTCTGAAGTATTTCTCTCAGCTTCATGACTAGACATATGGATAGATGGAAAAATAAAAGGAGGGATATCTTAGAAACGCGTAATTTCTTAAGATATTTATTTCTATGCAAATTTCTTGTAGTTATTATCTTATGTACCATCTCAAAAAATCTCAAATACTTCCTACCCTCACAGTATTTCCCCCCATTGTTATCTACAGATAGCTTGCTTTCAAATCCAATTTAGGTACAGCCACTCGCATCCAGGATAGGTACTTGAGCACTGAAGAACTAAAGAGCTGCCGTATAAATAATCTGACGATAATAATAACAAGCTGAACTCCTCCAGCTCCACCAAAATCCTTCCCTAGGCTGATGTGCTGTTTGGACTTGTGGCCAGAAACTCACGGTCTGATTTTGCTCAAAGGCTGTGTCTGTATTTGGATGGAGACTGGCTGGGAGTAGTAGAGACACAACACGCCTCACATGCTCGCTCACCATCCTGGGTTTAGAAGAGGGCTGGAGGATCTGGTCCTGCTCCTATTGATCCAAATGGAATGACATATGGTGAAGGAGGCTGCTTCAACTCAAAGTTCGCCAGGAGATCAATCCTAGACATAGTCAGCTTCAGTGAAAATCAATTCCCAGACATATCATGTCTATTCACCCACCTACGATATGTCCAGAATTACAGAATCACAGAATTGCTGAGGCTGGAAAAGACCTCTGAGATCATCAAGTCCAGCCTGTGACCCAACACCACCATATTGGCCAGACCATGGCACTAAGTGCCACATCCAGCCTCTCCTTAAACACTTCCAAGGACGGTGACTCCCCCCTTCCCTGGGCAGAGCATCCCAGTGCCTGAGCACCCTCTCCGTGAGGAATTGCCTCCTGAGATCCAACCTAAACCTCCCCTGACGCAGTTTCAGGCCATGGCCTCTCGTCCTGTCACTGGTTGCCCGGAGAAGAGCCCGACCCCCACCTAATTACATCCTCCCTTTAGGGAGTTGCAGAGAGTGATAAGGGCCCCCCTGAGTCTCGTCTCCTCCAGGCTGAACACCCCCAGCTCCCTCAGCCTCTCCTCACAGGACTTTCCCTCCAGTCCCTTCCCCAGCCTCGTTGCTCTCCTCTGGACCCGCTCCAGCCCCTCAAGGTCTCTCTTGCACTGAGGGGCCCAGACCTGCACACAGGGCTCAAGGGGAGGCCTCCCCAGGGCTGAGCACAGGGGCAGAATCACATCCCAGCTCCTGCTGGCCACACTGCTCCTGATACAAGCCAGGACGCCATTGGCCTTCCAGGCCACCTGGGCACACTGCTGGCTCATGTTCAACCAGTTGTCACCCAGCACTCCCAGTTCCCTCTCTGCCGGGCGCTCTCCAGCCACTCCTCCCCCAGTCGGTAGCGCTGCTGAGGGTTGTTGTGGCCAAAGTGTAGGACCCTGCACTTGGTCTTGTTGAACTCCATCCCGTTGGCCTCTGCCCATGGATCCAGCCTGTCTGGGTCCCTCTGCAGTCCCTTCCTGCCCTCCGGCAGATCGACATTCCCCCCCAGCTTGGTGTCATCTGTTATACAGCCACAACTTGTTCAGCAACACATCCAGTAAAGGTGGTTGAACTGAGCAGTAGGTCCGAGAACAGCTATGGACCAGCCCTCTCACTCACCACCTTTAACTGGTAAATGCAAGTAAGAGAACAAACCTAATTTAAAAAAAATTCCATCATAAAACTCAGCATCAATATACACTTCTAAAAATACATTTGAGAGCTTTGCTAATGTTAAATGACAAATCAGGAAGGAAGAAGTCCTCAAGAGCATCATGTTTACACTCTTCATGTTGAAAAGAAAGGGAGCCTAAAGTACTACAAAGCAAAACCTGTGATAAAATTCATTATCCTGCAAGACATACCTCCCTAATTCTTTGTGAATCAGGCCTGCTGAGAGATACTATGAAACGCTCTCCTGAATAATCCTCTGGAGTTCCACAGTAAAAGAAGGAGCATAAGATTAAGGAAAATTTGAGTAGGAGAAACTTGAGTAAGTTTCAGACCACACGAACTACATGTATTCCTTCTACTTCTGTTATCTTGTTTGCAAATATTAAAATTATCTTTTCCCTTATCCTTTATAAAACAGACTTTTCTTATATTCATTCTCAGCAGAATAGCCAGGTCTCACAGTGTCTGTCATTTCTTTGGGATATCAGCATCCTGCACAAGAAATTACCCTTCCGCACAGGAGATTCACAAGTACTGCAAAGCTGTGGGCATATCCACGCAATCAGTGGAATGAAAAGGTTTAGAATTGAAAAAAATAAAGAAATAATTTTCAGTTGTGTTTTTTCTTGAGAACTGTTTTTTTTTTTTTAAAAAAAAGCCCAACTTCCAAAATAGGATGTACGTGCACAAATAAGGAATTCAAGACACAAAATTTCTGCTATATGCACAAGTAATTTGGTGTCCATTGCAGCAATCATAAGTCTGAATTTGGTTTTACAACTTACAGATAAAATCCTGGTTCTGAAGTGTCCCCTTTTTATATATATGCTCCCAAATGCAGATCTAAATTATTCTTTCTATATAAAGGGATTTTGGAATAAAAACAAGCCAGTATGGCTCTAGAAAGAATTCTCGCTGCTGCTAGGCTGGCTCAGTTCTTTCACAAAATCATCACAGCATTGCCTCTTGGGCTGGGACTCACCTCATACGTTAGGTGTTCTTGTCATAGAATCACAGAACAGTTTTGGTTGGAAGAGACCTTCAAGATCATCGAGTCCAACCTTTGTGCCAGTCCTATCAATGCCACTCAACCATGTCCCTCAACACAACATCTACCCCTCTATGAAACTTCTGCAGGGATGGTGACTCAATACCCTCCCTGGGCAGCCTGTTCCAATGCCTGACAACTCTTTGGGTAAAGAGATTTTTACTAATATCCAACCTGAACCTCCTTTGGCACAACTTAAGGCCATTTCCCCTTGTCCTATCACTCGCCACTAGGGAGAACGGACCAACTCATGCCTCTCTAGAACCTCCTTTCAGGTAGTTGTAGAGAGCAATAAAGTCTCTCTTCAGTCTCCACTTCTCCAGGCTAAACAGCCCCAGATCCCTCAGCCATTCCTCGTACGATACATGCTCCAAATCCTTTACTAGTGTGGCAATCTGCCTCTGTACCCTGTCCAGCGCGTCAATGTCCCTCTTGTAGTGAGGACAGATGACTGATACAAACAGATGTCTGGTTGCCAGCTGAGAACTTCACCCTTCAGCCATACAGACATGTCATTAATGCAAACTGGGAGACTGTGAACTATGGGATGCATCTAGCACAAGACATCGATCCGGTTTTGAAAGGAAGGCCATTAATTCATTAATTTATGCAACTTATTATTAATTAGAAAAATGATGAAAACAATTTAGCTCAGTCATTTCCCTCAACAAATCCAAATCTGGCAACTTAGACGATGAATTTGCATAAAGTGTATTAATGAATGTCTATAAGGAAAGCATTAAAATTAATTAATTAAAATTAAAATATATGACAATATGCACATGTAGACATGATCTCTTTGGCGTGTGACTGGAGAGTGCACAGTTACTTGAATTAATATTTTTCTGTTAGAAAACTTTTTCTGTCCACAGTAGTCAGAGAACAATACTGATTTTTATTCAAAAACATACTCTTGCTTCCTTAACACAGGAAGAGTGCATATAGACATTTCCCATTCAACTTGTGGCATTTACGCCACAGAGTCTGATTCTGTGGTTAGATTTTTATTCTTTTGGAAAAGCCTTTCTAATTTGATAATTGCAAGACATGGAACTCCAGATAAAAATCACCCATCATGAAATTCAAGGAATATGTGAGTCACACATTGAGTTAAAAAGGAAATGCTCCCCTCAGAAAAACAGTGACCACTATGCATTACATATAATTTGCACGTGTTTTTATAAAGACAGAGTATATTTCTCTTTAAGCTCATAATAATTGACATGAGAGATGTCTCAGCCTCCCAGGCTGAATTTGGCTGCCTGCTGCCTCTTGAATAGCCCGGGCTTCCCAATCAGAAAGAGAAAAGGACTTCAAAATTCAAAACTCCTACCTGGGTTCTGCTCCTAATTTGTGTTTTGAGTACGACTGAGTGCAAACAAAGGCCGAATTAATCACGTTTTAAGGCTCATTTCACAATTGTTGCAAAGCTTATGGGGTTATTATGGTACACGGAATATAAGGATGTCATTGGCGACAGCCAACATGGCAAATTGTGCCTGACAAATCTGGCGGCCTTCTACGACGAGGCTACAGTGTTGGATTTGGGCAAAGCATCTGAGAGTGACCCCCACGACATCCTTGTCTCTAAATTGGAGATACATGAATTTGACAGAAGGACCACTCAGTGGATAAGGAACTGGCTCGAACTCAAGGAGTTCCTCGATGTCCAAACGGAGATCAGTGCAAGTGCGTTCCTCAGGGGTTGGTCTTGGGACTGGTGCTGTTTAACCCTACAGCCGCCTTCCAGCACTTAAAGGGCTACAGGAAAGCTGGGGAGGGACTCTTTATCAGGGAGTGTAGGATAGGACAAGGGGTAACAGTTTCAGACTGAAAGAGAATAAATTTCAACGAGATATCAGGAAGGAATTCTTTTCTGTGAGGGCGGTGAGACCCTGGCACAGGTTGCCCAGAGAAGTTGTGGCAGATCCCTCCCTAAAAGTGTTCCAGGCCAGGTTGGACGGGGCTGTAGGTAACCTGTCCTAGTAGGAGATGTCCTTGCCCATGGCAGGAACTAGATGATCTTTAAGGTCCCTTCTAATCCAAACCATTCCATGATTCTACGCTTTTACGATTTGCACTGGCACTAAGCCAGCGGAAAGTCCGTGCGTGGTGACGCCGTGACGCACAGCAGCCACGGACACCCAGACTGCACCGGCTGAAGGAAGAAAAAGCAAAATCGAAACGGCACAATATGCCCAGGTATGAAGAGTAAGGAGACCCTAAAAATCACTGCCTGAATGGAAAGACTTTGAGAAAAGCATTAGGAGTTTGTTGGGTTTTTTCTTTTTTTTTTAATTGGGACTTCATTCACGACACTGAGAACAGAATTTGGCCCAGTGTGAATATCTGCTTAGCCAAATGTTAATGATTGTGTGACACTTGCTATTTATTTAGCTACACAAAATTTTCTATGCGGTTATTCATTATTGTTTCTTAATTTCTTTAATTATGAGCAAATTTATCTTCATGGTAGCATTGTGAGCATTATCTCCACTACATACATGATGAATAGAATCATTAAAAGATTATTTTCCCAAAGGGAGTTTAATTGGCAAACAGTTCTTGTTTCCCCTCTACTTTCTCTTTTCTCTTTCTAATGTTAGAAAGGAAAATGTGAAGATTCCGGCACTTAGCATTTGGAATTAAGTTAATGTGAACCATCAGCTAATTTGGTTTATTTGGAACAATCTAGTTAGTCTCGTATATTATGCCTATTGATAAATATACCACAAAATTATTAAGTGTTTACATAAAACCAAAGAAACACGTGCTGTCAATAATTTAAAACAATCACCGCCATCCAAAGCCACTACAGGAATTATTAAACATTCCCATTCTCTTCTCTGGGAAAAAAAAAAAAAAGGGAAATCTCAGAAAATACATTCTTGATTTGTGTAAAACAGTGATACCTAAGGCAGCCATGCTTCATTTTACATAAGACGTAGAACTGAAACTTTTAGACAACACTTTACTGATACAAGATTTAAAAGCAGAAAATCCAAAGTTCGAATTTGTGAGCAAAATGTGCCAGATTTTGTTAGTTTGCTTAAGTCTGGAGGAGGAATAATTCGAGACTTTGAAGCCTGAAAGTCAAAGTGAAACTTACTCACTTGTGAAAAACTACGCAAGCACATGCGTAGTTGTTCTGTAACATTCTAAGGAATTGTATCTTAAATAATCTCTGCCATTTCATGGCAAAACCAACAACGAAGTTGTTTTGGGGAGCCTTGTCGAGCCATCACAGCATCCCTTTAACAGAAGAAACAGCTCCTACGTATCCTCATCTCTTGCCCTCAGCACTGATTGCCTCCCAACACCCATTGCTACCACGGACCCTTCACGCATTTATAATATAACAGGCATTGGTACAATGATTTTGATGGGAATATTTATTGATTTTTAAAATCCTGAAATGAGGGGAATGAGAGCAAAGAGCATCTACTGTATATGGATTCATTACCATAAGCTTTACCAATAGTTTATCCTGCTTCCTAACGAAAGCAAAAAAAAACCCCACCGTGTCTCTATTAAAAAGCAATCAGATTTGGTATCCTGGTGACACTTTAAAGAGCACATTATGTGGGAAAACAAAATAAACATTTACCCTGGCAAATGAAAGTGAATTTGGGGTTTGACATACTTGGCAGGAAGGTAGAATTATATTCACGTCAAGTATGCAAAAAAACTAATATAATATTTAAATATTTACTTAAGTAATATAGAAATTAAAACAACACATTAGAAGAAACATTTTTTGTGAAAGATTTTGAAGTCTTTTAGGACTGGATATGCCGTGAAAGTAATATGTTCAGCTGAAATTTCAGACTTCTACAGCCTTTGTTACACATTCCCTTTACTGTAGAGTGGTGAAGAGTCTTCATCTTCTAATGACAAGTTTTTATTTATATTTCCAAGACAAAGGCAGTCCTTAGCCTGATGGTTTAAACCGATAATGAGTATATGCAGCTTTCCAAAAAACCAACCCTTGAGAATCTGGATTTTACAAACATTATCTAATGAGCTCATATTAACACTATCTCAGCTAATTCTTCTACTGTTCAATATTACGTGTGCAATCCTGTTAAGGCTCCTTTGGTTTGCAACAAGACACAATTAAATGAAGACAGACCTTTCCATCACTCAGAAAGCATCTAAACGCTGTATGACAACCTCTGCAATTCTTAACCATATTTAATAGCGCAGCACTAATTCATAAATTGAGCATTTAGTTCCAAAAGTAAGTATTTGGATGCATTGTCTAAATATGCAGATATTAGACTTTCTTTTTTGAATATGAAACTAGTACTAGCCACACATAGCCACAAAATAAAACTCACCAGTGTATCAGAAGTACAAATGATTTTTGTTTGCGTTACACTATTCTGAATTACTAAGAGTATTTTAAAACATTTAAATTAAGAAAAAGTTTTGCTTAATTTTATCTTATTTGGAGAGATATGCATAATTAGAATATATACTGAAACACTTAGAGATTGCCCTAATAACACCATAATGATTCAAAGCAACACCACAAGTCTTCCATGTAATTGTACACTGCAGAAAAGTGTCATTTTAAAATTAATTGTGAAGAATTAATTTAAATGTAACCATATTTGTAAATTTAATTATGAACTATTAAACTAACCGCTCAGATTTTCAGTTCTTCTGAGTCAGCACAATTCTTCTGAGTCCCATCATAAGAGAGAAGCCACTGTTAATTTCAAAGCAGTGATTAAAATTGGTACAAAGAGTATTCAGAGTGGGAGACATTAACAAAAAGGGCTGGTTTGGGGAACGTGGCTTTCAATCTTCTCAATTTCTAGGGCCCAATACACAAATTGTTATGCTGCATTAACAATAGCTGTTGAACATAATATCCATTCATCCACCCTGTTGGAGAAATAAATTTAACAAGAGATTATTCCCTGTACACATTCTTAAAATTGCCTGCAATGAAAACAACACCTTCCAAAAATGTTAGCGCTGTTCAATTCAACGTGCAACATTCTCAACCTCTAATAAAAGAGGAAAACAGGTAGCACTTTTAAGGATAGAATTCTTTTTTTTAATTCTACTTTTATTCTACAGTTGGTCAAATGAAGGTAGGAAGCTTTGAATTCAAGAGCTTAACAAGAGATATCTCAGAATCCTCCTACCAGGACAATCTCCTCAAAAGGAAGCCATGGCTTTAATTCCTGTTTAAAATCAGTTATACAGATGCTGAATATATTCCATAGTTCAGGCTGATATGCTTATTGCTGGGCCCAGATCGCTTTGTAAATTTAACCTGAAAATGAAAACAATTCAATTTTGGAAATGTCAAAATCTGATCGCATTTCTAAGAATTTTTCTCATTTATTTAGGTTTTTCTTGGAGGTTCAGACTGACTGACATGGAAGGGTTAGGGCTTTTTCGGGAGGTGGAGGGGTGGCAAGGTGAATCAAAGACATATGAAAAAAAGAGAAACATTTTAAAAATCTCATAGCTCTACTAACAAAAAAAAACCCAAAATGTCTGCAGTTCAAAATACTCTGCTTAATGATTTAACGCAATCAGGATGCAAAGAACAATAATAACAAGATTTTGAAGCACAGCTTTGAAGGCCAATGTTTATTTAGTATTAAAGGTGCTTAGAGTGCGGCAACTTTCTTACTTTAAAAAAGGGAAGCGGACACAGCAGCCACTAATACATTTCTTTAAATGCTGGAACTAGAAATGAGATCTCCAACCTTGGGGTACACCAAGAGTTAAGTCCCGTTTTACGAAGGGTGCGACTAGTAGCTGGAAATCTGCTTGAGTTCAGTACATCTGAGGATGCTGTTACAATTTTCAGATATAAAATAATTAGCTGATGATACGAGCTGACAGCTCATACATCTACAGTAAACATAAAACCCCCTTATTTCCAAGCGGATGTAGAGTATGTGTTCCGTTTCTAAGCTGTTTGATATGGTCTGTGTAAGGAGCTAGGACTCGAAACCAGATGCTCTATGTTCTACAAGCTTTTTCTGCAGATGTCTGCAGCCTGAGAAAATCAGCAGCGCTTTGAATAACACTCCTAGTAAAAGCATCCTCTTGTCAGAGTCACTGTATGATATAGGATATGAATCCCACACAAGTGGATGAACTGATTTTAAATAATACCATCTGACAACGGTGGAAAAAACCCGTAGTAGGTCTGACAAAGTCCTGGAAAGGGCTGTTAGCCTTGGGAAATAAAATCCAGCCCTCTAACAGAGACTACCCATCCTTCTTTCGTTTGATCAGACGGAAAATCAAATTTAATGATTGCTTCCGAAGTTCCAGAGGCAAAGTTTCAATGGCACTTAACCGTATCTTTGCCCCTTATATGGGCCACTCTAAAGAGTCTGGAGAAAAATGTTTAAGATTTGAGAATAACACGTAGGCATCTTACCGTATTACCATTTTACATTGCTTTCTTGCCATTGCTTTTAATGAAATCTCTTTTAGAACACCAAAACTACACCAAAATAATTCTAAAAGCCTGCCACTACCTGCATACAGAAGTGAAGAGAGCTACATCTTAAGGCATAAATCCACACGTTCAACCGAGAAGATTGTTGTTTGCTCAAAAGTAAGCCTGTGGCTTTACCTTTGGTAGAGATCACACTGAATTCACATAAATCAACTTCCAAAATTTATTCCCTATGCCAAATCAGTATTTCTTTTAGTGATAGTATTATGCTCTTATCTTCCTTGAAAATTTAGGTCTAGCTGTCAAGCCCAAACAGCAGCAATGCCTAATTTTTGCGTCTTAGTTAAATGTGAACTCCAGATTATTAAAAGGGTCAAACGCTTATCTCAAGAATATCTGTAAGATTAAACTCTGCATGTTTACTCCATGAGGGCTTTATGCAAGACAGCTATCCGAAAATGAGAACAGTTACTGTTTTTCCTGAGTACGCAAATTAAAATAACCTGTTCTGATTCGTTTAATGGGAAGGGTTTTACTATCCAGGTATCCTCAACTGCAATCAAAGATGGCAAAGTGAAACAGAAGACAATGGAGGAGACAAAATCTGAAGCTTGAGGGCAAAACCACACAAATGGAGATGTGCTACCTTGTGTAGAGTTAATAAACTACGCCAGCTTATTACCCGTGCTGTTCTGTTAAGAACAGCGTGGGTCGGTTTTCCAGCGGATTGGGTAAGGATATGTCTCCCATTTTGCAACGTGTAGAGCTTAATTATATTACTTTACCATTTCAACAGACACTTAAGATGCTTAAATCTTATTGCTTCTGATCCTGTAGCTGCACCACATGTGTGAAGCGATCGCCGAGCGCAATTTTGCACAGCAGCCAGATCATATTCTTACGGAAGAATACAGCAAGCAACATCATAGATAAAATAAACCACAATGACCGAGACAAAATGAAAGACAGAAAACCCTGTTCCTTGTATACATAAAACACCCATTCCAGGAAATACCAGCAGTTACAGATTACAGAAAGTGCAGAAGCTGCAAAGACCAATTATATGCTACCTAGATTTTTAAAGTTTTTAGAAATTTGAGACGGTTTATCATTTATCTGTTTTATAAAAGCTCCTCTGTGTCTACCCCCCTGCGATTTTTTGTATCTGAAATTAGAAACTTCAGTAAAAAATCATACAATGGTAGAATAATTTACACCAGAAAAAAAGCTTGAGATCTTTCCAGAGATCTCTGCTTCAACTCTATGTTCAAAAGAGTTCCAGTTAAATCAAGTTGCTCAGGACCTTGACCAGCCAAGTTTGGAATATCTCCAAAGTTGGAGACTTTCTCAACTTCTCGGTCCAACCAGTTTCAATCTTTGATCAGAATTTGTTTTTTCCTGTTAGGTATCAGTCCAAATTCTGTCCGTTACCATGCACATGCAAGCAGGGTCTGGCTCCATCTTCTCCGCACCCTGACATCAGTCAGTTGTTGACGGCAATAAAATTTCCCTTTATTCTCCTCTTTTTCAGGCTGAACAAGCTCTGGTCTCGCAGCCTTTTGTCATATGTCAGGTGCTCTGGCCCCCTCAACGTCTTGGTGACCTTCTGCCAGACTCGCTTCAGTATGTCAATGCCCTCCTTGTACTTGGAAGCACAAAACTGGACACGGATTCCAGACGCCTCACAAGTGCCCAATAACGGGGAAGCATTATTTCCCTTGACCTGTTGGCTAACCCCTTGCTAACAGAGCCCAGTATGCGGCTGGCCCACAAGTTGTATTGTTGCAAGGGGTTATTGCATCCCACATTGGCTTTTGTTGAACTTCAAGAGGTTCCCACCAGCCCATTTCTCCAGTCTATCAACAAGGTCCTGCTCAACGGCAGGCGTGCTTTCCAGAAAGTTGACTGCTCTCCTATCATGACTCTTGTACCATGACTCATGATCGCTCTCGTATCATGACTCGGTATTTGTTTGCTGCGCTATGAATTACTGCTTTTACAGTTTGTAAGATTCCACAACTGATCGTGTCTGAGTTCAGTTGTTCTATAAAGACAAAGAAACGCTTGAACAAAATGCAGTACAAGGGGAGGCAACTACCCTGGTTAAGAGATGCCCTACGCTCACTTTAATTCCTTGCATATTAGTTTACATGCAAAGCTGATAAAACTAAATTCACATGCACACTTTGTATTCTTCATTGTATTTGTGTTCTTGTTCTTAATCTCACCTATCTCCTCTAAAAATCTACTGTAGGATCCTATTTTAGGGATAGTCTAAATTTCAGGTTACAACTGTATCTCCTATGAGAACAAGATTTGAAACCAAAAATGCCAGTATTTCTACTATATTTCTTAATTCAGTAGGAAGCAATGTGTTTACTACAAGGTTGTCTTAATGATAACTGATCCTTTGGCTTTCCTAATGGCATCTGAACCCTCCTGTGAATGCCAGGGGGGAGGCTTGGCCCCTGGGGGCTTTGCAAATAGGAATAAAAGATGACAACTCCTGTACTTAGCAACTAGATAAACTGTCATCAAATCTTGTGACGTGCTAGCTTTTAGACTGGAATTTACTCAAAGGAGGACAACGATGAATACACAGCAACTACTGAGTTAATCAAGTGATTCTTGATTTTTCGCTTAAGTGCCTGTGACAAACATTCACAAAAGCCTATCTGAATTCAATCAAATACCATGGGCAATACTGACCACAAGTTAGCAAAAAGGAAAGGAGAAAAATTGCACTGATCCTGCCTAATCCTGTGGTCAGAAGGAAAAAGCAAAAACAAAACCCCAAACAATGAACAAAAAGAGAAAAAACAAAGACCAAATACATGTAAGGAAGGACAGACCAAATCTCCATTTAGCTCATACTCCAGCAGCAGCTAACTGTGAAGGCATAGGGAATAGTGTAACTACAAAACAAGCTGATAATAATTATTTTCCTGAATAGTCATAAAGCACCTGCTGATCTGTGGCCCAAGCGCTTCTTTAACCAAATGCAACGTCTTTGCATTCAATAACCTCAAATAGATTTTTCCCCCTTTAAGCTGTACAATTCAATAAATCTCAGTTCATTTTGGTTATATTTAGCTGGCTGAAAATGACTTTCAGTGCTACTCTGTATTGTCTGTATGCTACAAACTGTGGACAGAGCAGCTATGATGACATGTAGCTTTCTCACTCTGCCTTCAGAGGGTAAAAGTCAATTTAGAAGAAAGGGATTCTTACTAATTTTGTAGAAGGTATTTGCAGGGCTGACGCATGATGCTGGTTTGTGAATGTTCTCACCTATCTGATAAAACCAGGACCCTCTCTTCTGCGGTAACTGAAATAGATTAACACCATCAAACCCCTCTCTACGTTATGCCACGGGGCACCTTCCTCTACTGTCTTCATTCGTTGAAGATCTTAATTTCTTCCACAGAAAGCTTTTTGTGATACCAGCCCTTCAGTGGAAGGAGAGAGAAATTCAAGAGCCCACAGTGAAGCTCGATCAAACAGTGGTCAATGACCCAAGGTGCTCCTGCACCATGGAGCTTTGCAGGTGGCAACGAGAGAATGGGGTGGTTGGGAAGCTTTCTGAGAAAAATAAGGGGTCTCTGTGCTGAGCTTTCATTCTCGCTCTTCTCAAGCATCAGAAAATCTCTTCCTTGTGACAGGCGAGAGATGGGAATGTCAGAGAGTAAGACTGTGCTTGAATTTTTTGCATAATTTTCACTCCTGTTACAACTCCGTGGATTTTTCTTTTGAATTTTGTCAATCCTGTGCAAAACAGTCTCGAAAAATGGTTTTATGCAAGTGATTAATTCTTTCAGGAAAGCTTGAGATGTTTAAATTGTTTTGGCTGGTTAACATCTTACCCTAAGAAATAAACTGCTGCCATTCTTCCTTCATTCAGTAAGAACTTAAATATTAGGCTAACGGAGCCTACAGAATTGGCAGTTTGCTATGTAAAGGTTCAAAGACCTGAAAAAATAATTCCCCCCACAAAGTATGTGAATCACCTCCCACCTTGTAGAAAAGATTTGCATTATTGCATCTTTGCACAGCCTCAGATAGACAAATCATTATCAGCACTGATTTGTTTAATTACTTTAAAGTATGACAGCATTTTCAATAACCTACTAGCAACAGGATCTTTGCCAGGCTTCAGTATCATTCCCCTTTCCCAATTCTCCAAAGTTTACTAAAAAAATAACTGTGTCATGAATACCAATATGTGGTGACTGGTATTTCTAAGCAACAAACATGTTAACACAGGATGACAAACACAGACAGTATTAAAATACACTTAGAAGGAGAATGTTTCTTTAGTCTTACATTTGGCTCCTAAGCAAACGCTGCGTGGAAATACTGTTTATATGTATGTGTGCCTACATTTAATTACAGATAGAAATAATACATATATATAAAGTTTCCTTCCAAAAGTTAAGCTAGAACACAGTCAACTGGGTGTCATAAATACAAAATACAACAGCCCAGAATCTTCCTCTTCCTCAGAGAGAATAAACAGTAGCAAAAAAAAATACTCAAAGAACTGAAAGACAGAAAAGCAAATAACACCTTGTCCTCCCAGCAAAACCACCTAAATTTGCAGTATGAGCAATGCTCGCTAAAATGCTCTAAACCCAAGATTTTACCAGGACTGAAGACCCAAATAAATAGCACGCTTTATGCAACCACAGCAATCAACCTCAATGTTAGAAAACTCTCATAATCTTAGAGCTGTAGCAATGCAAAAAGCCCATTGATATTACCAGCTAAAACAAGAAACCTTCTCCACTTGAATGCTTTTTCCCATTGCGACGAGAGTGACACAATATTTACAAGCTGTATAGACAATAATGAGAAACTGTTCCTGTTTTTCTGTTTACTTTTAACCAATTCGACCATTACCCAAGAGAAACGGTGTTTTCCCAGGATCCCAAACATTCCCAAGCAATGTGTAAGCACAGAAACCATTGACACCAGCAGGTTTATTTTTATACCGAATCATGGTTACAAACACTTTGATGGCCAGACAGCTAATTTACAGCTGAGATGCTACTGGCTGTGTTACCTTTGCGCTCATCTGGAAACACTGGCCTGATGCAGTGAGATGAATTCCCTCTAGATTTCATTCCTAACTTCAGTATGGTATAACTTTCAAAATGGAAAAAAAACCCCAAAACATTGCCTACAGGATAAAGGGTGGTTTTCTTTTTCATTGATATTCCATCTACGCTATTTTTACTCTTTGCATCTCCGTGTATCAAAAGAAGCAGACAGTATATAGGGAGCCAGTGTCGACCTTAAAGTCTGTTAAAGATCATCATTACGCTCTTTCTTTCATATCATCAAGGTCCCACTTCACAACCAGAAATTCAGTCTCTAAGAAGAACGGCCCTGGAGGCACCAGAAGTACTTTTCCTAACTTCTGATGAATTACACCCAAACGTGACTTAAAAGTTTGGGGGGAAAAAAGAAAAAAAGAGAAAGCATTTTTCTCTCTGATCTAAGAAATGAACCTCCCCCTGGAATGTTTTCTCTGATTTCTGAGCACAGAAGCTGGTCTAAGTTAATGGGACATTTAAACTTTTAGGTAGGTACAGCTAACTGAAATTCAGTCCGGCTTGTGGTGGTGACGCACTGAGCTCCACGTGGCTTAACGCAGCTTAAACATGTGGGAAAAGGAGATTTTTTTCATCACTGTCCCAGGAATCTAATGTCCTTGGGCAAGAATTTCCCTATTCCCAATTGAGTACATCACTTGGGCATTCTAGGTCCCTTTCAAATCTGGTAACTTATTTGGCCTGGACACACAGGCGAGGATGATACTGATGTACACGTAGGGCTGCAATTGTTTAGTCCATACAAGAACGTTTCATAAGATAAAAGGTTTTTAATGGTCTGGCTTGTCTTTCTGTGTTCCATCATTGGGATCCCTTTGCCCACATTTGGCAATGCTGGGTAAAGAACAAGGAACCTTGTTTTCTATCTCCTTTTTGTGAAAACATTATGTCTTAAAACTTCCAGCTATAACGTGAGTTGCTGGTGTAAATGACATAATATTAGAAAGGTGCAATTCTATATGTGGACCAGAACATTGTGAAATGTTTTTGAAGTGGGAGATAAAACACTTAGTTTATATGCAAAAACGCCAACCAAATTTAAACATTTTCACCTGTAGACAAATCTTACCCCAAGATACATTCCTTCATAGGGTGTAGCTGTTAGAATTGAAGAAGGGTTAGCACTTAAAGAATGTGATTCTGAAAATTCCTCTATTAATAGATTTGGGCAAAATATTGTGAGATCACAGAACTCGCTGCTCAACTAAATGCAAAGATTCTGTCCCAAACCACAGATTCTGTCGACATGAATCTGAAATCGGTAAGAAAATTAAAAACAATTCTTTCCGAAGAAAAAGAAGTTTGTCATAAAAATTATACACCAAAAAAAAAAAAAGATGTGCTCTCAGAAACAATGCCCTGATGCTTAGTAAGAGAAAATTTCTTAGTTTGTCCTCTGGCATGCAGTTTCTATTAAGTCTATCTTGTCTGTACTACAGTACTAAGCTTTCCATATGAGCTTTAAATCAAATTCCAGTTTGTTATTGATAAACCCTGCAGGAACAGATACTCCCCAAAGAGTAATGACCCCACACAGCACTACACCAGCATAATTTTCACCAGTGAAATGAGCACAGTAGTACTAAAGGGCCTCAGAGCTCTTTCCAAATAACTTCCTGCTTATTCTCTTTGCACCTCTTTTCCAAATTAGTACAATGAATTTGAGTAGTTCAACACCGCCTTTCAGATCCTCCTTTAAAGACCTCATAGGGTTGGGGTTTTTACCTCATCAACTTTTACCTGTCTCAACTAAATGACATCAGGTCCATGCCTTCCAAGGAGTTTCATGGAGCAACTTGTGTCCGTGCTTCTGCCCCGTGAGCCTCCAAAAGAGAGCGGCCACATCCAAACCATGCCGTGGAGAGAACTCCTGGCCCACGCTGACTCTCAGAATGGAATTATTTGGGACAACGCTACCTGGCTCAGGTCAAAGCTGATGATGGTATTGCAGTTGGAGTGAATTGTCTTGGTCATGGTCTAATTTACTACTATGTGCCACGTCTTTCTTATTTCTGTGACTGAAACAGAGTGGACTTCCAGAATGTGATTCCTCGTGTCTTGAGGTGCATCTAGGTGGTGTTGGGGCATATGGTTTAGGGGTGGGCTTTGTAATGTAGGGTTAATGGTTGGACTCAAGGATCCCAAGGGTCTTTTCCAACCTGAATGATTCTATGATTCTATGACAGGTGTGTTTAGGTGTGTTTGATGGAAGCAAATTACTTGTATCTGAACACAGACAAAATTAAAAGGGAGTAATTTATCCTCGTGTGAACAAAGGGTATATTCCAAACAAACCTACACATTACTGCAATCCACAGGGCTCGCTGCATTTCTGCAAGCTTGGTACAGAGGCTTGCTAATGAATAGTGCGGGAAAAATCACATCCACAACAAAAACCAATACGTATCCGTAGTATTTAAATACCTAACATCATTCACAGGGCTAAAGAAGCACAAGCTTCTGCCAACCTCTTCTTGTAGGGGCATAACTTAATTGTCATATCTTGCTGGCATCTAGCCTGTGTTCCAGGTAGTGTCTTCTAAGGAAGTTATTTTCCCTCCACTGTCAAACTTGCAATGTACTATGAAAGCATTACGGCAGCTATTGCATTATAACTGAATTATTGACATACAACAGCTGAGTGTTGCAAATCTATCCCTAATCTAGTAGACTGATAGATGAATTGTGTTTCCATTAATCCCAGGAGAACCAAAGTGAAGCAGGACATTCACGGCGTGACGCCCTATGCATTCCTTTGCAGAATGCCAGTTCAGATTTCTGATGGGAAGATCTTTTTCCTCATGGAGGAGGTGGAACCATAAAGCAAATCATAAAAAATGGATATTTACACAACGAGGCAGAAGCCAGCTTTGCAATGACACTGACTAAAGTTTTACCATAGATATATCTGATTTTAACAAGAAGATGTGGTAAATTTGATGGCAGTTTCTGACACAAAAATTTAGTGGAACATCCATAATATTAACAAAATCACAGCCAAACTTGCAGCTAGTTTTACTGCGGACAGGTCACCTGAGAGGTTCAGAGTAGCAACACAAGGACACAAACATCCCAAACTGTATTTCTACCCAAACTACAAAATAAGGAAAAAAAAGCCAAGATTTTCATAGAATCCTAGAATGGCCTAGGCTGGAAGGGACCTTAGAGACCATCTAATACAACCTCCCTGTCACGGGCAGGGACGTCTCTCTTTTAAGTGAATATGCACCTTCTCCCCACACTGATTCAGCCATATCCCACAAGGATCCCAAGTCTGTCCTTTTTAAGAGATGAAGAAAGCAAAACAGCATTGCACTTGCAAAGTTTAACTTCTCATGGATTCTGTCGCCCAACAAGCAATAGAAAAGAAAATGAATACCGAAGCATCACCAGTTCTACTTATGCCAGAGCCTAAATTGTGCAATAAAAAGGGGTTCCAGGTACATCTTTGTGAAATTTTGTTCTCCAGAGACTGTCACCTGTTACGAAGACAACTTTGATGATACGGATATCTCTCCTTCCTGTGCACAGATCAATTACATTTATGAACTGGAACTGCTTATTATCACAGAACCATAGAATGGGTTGGAAGGGACCTTAAAGATCACCTAGTTCCAAACCCCTGCCATGGGCAGGGACACCTCCCACCAGACCAGGCTGGTCAGAGCCTCGTCCAGTTCAGACTTGAACACTTCCAGTTATTCCCTCTATAATGGTCTTACTCCGAGGAGCAGCATTTCACTGGAGATTTTACTACTCTCTTATGAGGGCAAAATATTGACTGTTTTGAAGTAAGAGAGAGGTGCTATTCCAGTTTTAATCTTCTTTTGATTCTGCCAATCTAGTGGGCTGGTTTGCCAGTATTTATAGCTGGTATTGAACTTTTTTATAAAAAGTCACAATCACAATGTGTTGATAACGTAATCGTGTATTATGGCAAAGTAGCGTGAACTGTGTTCTCAGTTTTGTTCTCTATTTTAAGAACATTCTATTTTCCTTTGTACATTGCTATTTTTAGTATTTTAGAGACAGTCCTTTGCTTCAAATTAAAACCTCAGGATAGATCAATAACTTTTATATATAATCCTATAAGAACATTCTTTCCTTTCTATACGACAGCATTAGTGGGTGCTTTTTCAGTCAAAATTGTACGAATTGTTTGTTCTCTAGCAGTGTGTGGAGGTGGCTCGGAGTCTTGCTTACTCCTCTGTGGTACAAATATGGAATCGACCTCACAGAACAACAAGTGATCCCATGAAGTCTTAGCTCTAATGTTATAAAAAGTTTTGAAAGAAATGAGCATAAACAATATTTGCTTTTTGTATCGTAACTGAAACCATACTGCTAAACAATCACATCCTGTTTAGCCCATAATGACATCAGAAATATATGTTAATCATCTGCTCTGGACAACTTAGCATGATTTTTGACCCAAGGCAAAGTGGAGCTGAAATCATTTACAGTTGTCCAAACCAAGATAACCACACTTTCTTGAGGTAATTGTACCTAAAAGGAACACTGCCTTTAGATTGCAGTTCGTGATGTAAGTACACTAATTCCTTAAAAAGAACACTGTTAGAATTTTTAAAGTGTCTATTGGACTTCCTCCAAAACTTAGCATGGATTAAATTTTCTAATGCACAAAGAAAATGTGATGTACAAGATCAGCCCGTCCACGAACAATTCTTCCTTTAGGAATGGATCACCTTTCCTACTATCTTTGACTCCTTTCCACCTACCTCAAAGTGATAACAAAATCCGGAGCAAAACAAAGCGAAAAAGGTGCTAAACATTTTAAATAGCATGTCTCAAGCAATCTTTAATGTTTTGTCATCAGTTTTAAACAAAATAAGAAAGAAAATACACACTACTGACATTGCACCTGTATGATGAGTCTATTCTAAAATAAGTAGATCTTGATTTTTGCCATTTTTTTTTAACATGGAAACTGATAAGGAGTCCACAAAATAACATAAAGTAGAGCAACAGAGAGAAGTATTACTTTATATACATACACATACACACCAGTGTTCATGAATTACTGTCTAGTGAGAAAGATGAAAGACAAATATTTGATTACAGAATATATTCCTTGACAGACAGAACTTTATAGGTCTAGTAAATTGTGTAGTTTCTCAGACCAAGAAAATAGTATAATGGAATGACAGAAGAAAATATAAAGTCAGGCACAAGAATGTAAAGTCAGAGCGGCGCTGTCACGTATTTTTGCGCATAAAGGCTCAAAGGATTTGCCTGCCTTTATGCAAAACATAACATTTGGCATAAATAAATAAATAAGAAAGTAAAGAGAAGAAACCATCGGTTTCCAAAACACAAACAGTGCTTGGGAAGAACTGTTCCATGACACTGATTCTCAGCTGGGAGAAAGGGGACTCGTTCGCAGCCAAATTCTTGAAGGGATTCTTGAGTAGATTCTGAGCAACTGCAAAGAGGAAAAGGAAGGGGAAACAGGACTGGGAAAGTCCCAGTTCTGAAAAGGGGCTGAATTAGGAAAAAAAATAAAAGACTTACAATCCAGGACAGGATAAAAATGTTATTTTTTAGAATTTTCCACGATATGCTGAAAGGGAAACGAAGCTCTAATACTCAGATATTAAAAACACAAATATTTTTGCGTCAGCCACCTCAGCACAGAATAAGTCAAAACCAAGTAATCAGCTTCTGCCACTAAAAGGGTACAAAAAGCACTCTAAACCCAGCAAGTTTCCAACAGACACATCTGCTAGAGTACTGATTAAAAAGGATGGAAATTGGCCCAAACACTAGTGTGGAATTTTGCCCTCGACATCCAGTTGCCCGCAGAAAACGTGAGGAGGAACTGAGCAGGAACATGGGACCATGGACCATTTTCCGTATTTGACGGGGTAGCCCTGTCCACCTGCAAAAAATTCCACCCATAGGATGGAGAGAAGAGCATATGCTGAAGTACGTTGGCACAGATTATTTTAATTTCCTCTGCAAGCTGTGTTATATGAAGAGTCCTGAAATGCTATCGAAACAATTTTCTAATGAGACGATTAATGAAAAAAAAAAAAGTGATGGTAAAAAACGCCTGTGAAATGATCATAAATAGAATCTGCTTTCTAGAGGAAGGAAATGCAAATATATGGTAGACAGAAAGATCCGTAACTACTCTTTCATAATCTTCTCAGCATGAGTGCTTAGATATCAGGAAATATTTGGGGGAATAGGAAAAATATGGAAACAGGATTCCTTTAGACCATCTGAGTAAAAGGAAAAAAGTAATAATGACATAATATGCAGCACAAAAAAGGTATCAGACCAGCACGATGTATGAAATGTTTTACAGTCTTCTCTGCTGGAGCTGCGTATCAGCAAAAGAAAAGAATTACCTCCATCCTCTCTTGCTTGACATCATCAATCTCATCATCTTCAAATATGGCTAGGAGCTCTCCAGTCTGGTCAATGGAGCTGAGGAAGTCTTGAGCGAGCTTCTGCCGTTTGTTGGTGTTGTTGCTGTTGAATTTGTCTTCACAAAGGTAAGAAAAGAGCAACAGACTTGAGTTATTTCGTTTCCCCAAACACCAACCGATGTCCCTAGGAGGGCCATGTTTTAGATTCGGATGCACTGTGCAGAAAAGGCTCGTTCTTACTGCTGTTCTCATAGAAGCTGTGCTACCTGACCAAGGTGATGTCATGGCTTTGCTGCAGGAGCACTGTAGTAAAAAATCTCCTTTAGTGTTTTGTAGTTTGACTCGGTGTTTTTTCTGTAATCTAGAGGAATCTAGTCTAGTGCTCGTATATCATTACATCTCAGTGAAGGAGCCACAGTGGACAGAGCTATGGAAGAAACTGCCCTTCTGCGGTTGCACAAAAACCTCACTCACAGAAGAGAATATAGAGAGGAAATGTTCTCTCCTGAGAGCACGCAGAACATCCTCATTGCCTGCAAACCGCAACACACACACTACGATGCAGCTCCACAGGTGAGGGACCATCGCTCCATGGTACAACCCGGAGAACCCTGCCAGGGGAATCCCTGTGGTTCTCTAGAGAACAGCAGCTGTACAGACATCAGCTTCACAAAACAAAATTAACAGCTTCAATTACCAAAGCCTGCCAGAAAACGCAATCTTTAATTCCTAGATGAACTGTGTTTATGAAGCATTCCAGGAGTGTCTCAATGGCTTAGGAAAATTGCTTATTTGTTTTGAACAGTGGCACGGACTTAAGAAAACCAAAGCTGTCAGGTAGGAAGCAACACTGCCAGGTTGCTTGCGCACAACAATACACTTTCATGTGTGGTGCAATTAAAACGCCAGAGGGAAATTAAATCTCAAATGATTTTACAAAAACTTATCCACGGATTGACTAAGTCAAGGCAAGCAGTACAGTGTTTACCCAACATCACTGAGGCTGCTCAGAGGAACCAAACAAAAGGAATGCATTGTAAGGGAATAAAAATGAAAATGAAAGGTTGTGAGAAAGGAAATAAATTAAATATAAAAAGTTGTGTATGGACATTGCTGCACGTTAGAAAAGTGTGGCGAGATTTAGATTTGCTAAGATAAGCTAAAACTTAACTTTGCACAAAGGAAGTGCCAATTCTTCTATTAATATAAAACAACACGGCTTTATACCAGCAAATTATATGGCATAAGTAAGTATATTTTTAACTCAAAGAGGTTTTCCTTTAAATGCATTGGTTATAAAATCTGTGACTTAATGAATAGGGAAACAAAAGTGTTTCCCATTCTTTAAATTACAAATTCAAAGTCTCAAACGTTAAACCACCCTGAAAAGAAATCCAGGTCATATACCAGCATTGAATGACTTCAGGTTATGGGATTTTTTGTAAAACATGTCAAAACCCTTGGATAATAATTTAACAAATGTCCATTCAACTGCCCTTTAATCAGCACCAGTGTCTTCAACAGAGCCCTGACACTAAGCAGTCTTACTTATCATTTGGATGGTAGATGCAAACACTTAATTCAAAAGTATTCCAAATGGAAAAGCAGAGATTTTAAGACCAAATTACTTGAAGTCAGTATTTTTGCATCTTTTAACTATTAAGCAAGACATTAATGCTTTGCGTTGAGCTTATGAGCACATTTACAAAATATCGAGCCTCCCCCAAACAAAGTAATTGTTTTTTATACCTTCAAGGAGGTCATCTTCTTCTATTCCTTTGACAATTTTAGATTTGTAGTCTCGAAAAAACATGTATTTAAGTAGCCTTCTAAGCTTTTTCTAAGAGAAAAAAACCACATCTTAATTAGTGTCATATGGTTATTTCATTATATGGTTATTTTTTATGTAGACTAACTCTGTAACACACAAACATAAGAATGTGTAATATATTACTCAGTAAATATAATTTTTAAGATGTTTGTAATTTTTGGTTCTGCAGAAAATCCATACATAGAAAATACATCAAGGTCAGTAGCAATTCCACATGAGATTTTACTTATTTGAGGTTCTTGCTTGTCAACCATGGGATAGAAATGGGGTTGATTTTCAGAAAGCAGAAATTCAGAAATCATGTGGCTTTTAGGGCACTCCAAAATCTTTGCTCAGTTTGGAAATTCAAACCTACAAATGCATATTTCCATGACCTTTAACATCTACATTAACCACTATTTTCAGTATAGCCTTACAGATCATATCATACAAAGAAAATGCAACTGGTTTTCATGTTTTAGTTGTGTTTTTTTTTTAATTTTGGATTTTTTTTCCATTAGCTTCACTTATAAAATGAGGAAAGAAAATCAAAGGGGAGAAAAAAAGGGGGTGGGAAAGAAGGGAACTAAAGAAGAAAAGGAGATAATGGAAGAATAAATAATGTTGATTAAAATAACTGACAATTTTTAATCATTTTGAAATTTGAAGAAAGAAAATGAATTTAATCTTTGCATGGAAAATTGTTTTTTGTTTTAATTATTGATGTGCTCTATTTACTATCCAGAGAAAACAAGACCATGTCTAAATTTGGAGATTTTAGCTAGAAAAAGTACAAGAAAATTATTATGAAGGAAAATCAGGACAGGATTTACTGACAGTCTAGATAACAAAAATGTAGTGGCCGCTCTGTAAAATGTCACTTCTACACCCTGAGTAACCAGGAGGAAATTAGAATGATTGATTTTTAATAAAAGGTATATTGAGGTTAAGGATCAATATTGATATCTAATTATTCTGAGCTCTAAGGAACCTACCTAAAGCTTAGTGAAAAAAAATCTATTGGTAATTGAAGTTACAAGAAAAAATCAGAATTAATTAATATGTTGTACAAATAGTGTAGTGTGCACAATACAATGCAGTTGCAGAGCAGCTATACTTTTAAATAGAGCCACTTGTGATGATGGGCTCTTTTCACATGGGTTAGGCAAGCACTTTAAAACACACTGAGTAGCTTACGAGGTAAAGTGAGAAATTTCTGTCTCATTACTCTACCTTATCTTTGCGCATTAAGAACAGGAGATCTTCCGCCGAGATGACTCGAGCTCCTCTCAGCTGAGAAACTTCAGCTGCTTGCTGTAACTAAAATAAACGAATAAATTAGGACGGCTGTTCCTGGATTTAAAAATTTATTCACTAAGGTTTGTTTGAAATCAGTTCAGATAATGTTTTGCATGGTAGTGCATAGCAAAACACAAGCCGTGCACTAAAACACAGGCTGGGACTCTCAAAGGTGTCACTCACCCGGCTCTCGTTAGCCAAGAAGTGCACAACAATCTCACGAAAAGACTGAAAGACTTTTGATAAAACTCAGGCAAAAGCTTTTTTTGTTTATATTTTAAGAGATTGCTTTTAAAAAGCGAAAGCGTACATCCTTTCTGGCTTTTTTCTTTTCTTTTGCTGCACCACATTAGCCCAGAAAATGAACATACAATTCTCTCAGGCAACGTAAAAATGCCAAATTCTTGCCATAGCACTTTATGTGCAACTGTGGAAGGGTGGCTGAACCCTCCTCAGATTTTTTAGAATAACAAATATTAATTTTTAACATCTTACCCAGGTATTTTTTTGAAAGAAACTCTACCCCTACTTGACAAGTCAGACTCACATGAAGGACTTTTTCAGGCAGACTTATCTGGGAGAAGAAAAATGATGTGATAGGAAACGCTGAATCTGTTAATAAAGTAATTGGAAAAACCTCACTGGGCAGAGCAGGCCATTCAGATAGGAAAGAGAGAAAGATGGGATCGAGCAATGAGTGCCACAAAAATTGACAAGAGGTGGCCAAAGGAGCGTGAAGCAAAGAGCCGCCCTCGCTTCCGTCACGACAGCGCCTCTAAACTCACATTTTGCTGTAAAGAGCAAAAATCTCTCTGCAAGGGACTAAGCTTTGGGTTCACCTTCAGTAGGAGCAGGAAATCGGGCCAGTTTATACACAAATATCATATCAAAACCAGTGCAAGATTAGAAACCATCTTGCACACGCTGATGTGTATCAAGCCACTGGGCTAAGGAGCTCCAGCGCAAACGCAGAAGTTCATGGGATTTGCTGTTTTCACTTTGTTTCTGGTGTAAGAAGGTGCTGTAAACTTTACAGCAGGGTGCGACAGGAAGAATGCTTCAGAGCATGGAGTGTGCCTTTCCTTCTAAATTCAAAACTACTATTCAAAAGGCAAGAATTAATCATCACCTCTTTGCTTGTTAACCATCTGATGGATTGGCTGACAGCGAGCACAGTATAAAAGTTATCAAGAGGAGAGATCCTTAAAAGAATTCTTGATATTAAAACTCCTACACACCTGTAATACGGTCGATAAACAGAAAGTTAATTTATTTTTAACTAACTCTATATTCTTCTTTCAGAAATGCATTAATGCACCTGAAAATAATTTAAAGAAATCCTATCCTTCCTACTAATAGTAGCAATGGTTTCACTCAGTATCACTGCCTGAATAAGTATATTATTAATCTGAGCTCCCATGCTGCTATGACTTGAAATAGGCCTATTCAGAAGTTAAAAAGATCAACAAAAACAGTAGCTGTTTCTAATATCCAAAGGAGGAGAGAGGGGGGGGAAAAAAAAGATTTTCGCTTTGGCAAGTGTTCAGTGGGCAAAAGATTCAGTCCATAAATCATAATACTGGACTGCATTAATTTTTTTTCCGCACTAATCGCACGCATACAAAACGTTAACTGTATCTCGTACGCGCAACACAAAACATACTGCGCAAAGAGTTTCAGATTTTCCCCTTGAAACCTTCTCTTGGCCCTCGCAGTCACAGAGACTAGAGAGATTTCAGGAATTCAGAAGTCACAGTAATATAATCTTACTTGAAAAATGTGAGAATGCGAAAAACGATATTTTCTTGGCATAAGGAAAACTGTTTCTTATTCTGATTAGTTGGAGGGCACGCAAGCTACTTATATTTCTAACATAAAATATAAAGAGCCGGATAAAAATAAATTTACCAAGAGCGAGCCAATATTCATCTCTGGTGTAAATCTATTGCAGTTAATGGATTTATGCCAAGGCTGACTTTGGCCTCAGCAAGCTTAAAAGTGTGACAAAACCTGACCTTAGCACGGTGATAACACAACACAGCTTTTCCAAATACCATCGAAAACAACGGCAGAAATATCCAACGGGAAGGTATGCTCTAGCTCCCTACCCCGTACAGGACCGTAACGACATTCTTTAAGGTGCCAAACCATTCTATGATTCTAGGAGACCTTAATTTTCCTAATATAAAATTCAGATAAGTTAATTTCTGCGTGTAGCCTTATTTTTCCAAATGACAAACACGTGACATCACTTAAACCGACGACGGTGTGCAAGCTGCTTACAGGAACCTCCCAGTGAAGGAAGGGAGCGTAAGGAGCGGAGGCCAAATTCACGTCCCATTTGCATCTAAGTAAATCCTGAACAACACTGTTTATTTTAAAGCAGTTATTCCGGGCTAAACACAAGATCAAAATCTGGAATAATATTCTCAGTTTCTACAAAAACAATGAAAACTTTATTCTCGTTATTGCCTCGACTTCTGCATCTATTTTATTTTAAGGAACGAACACACAACATTTAATTTCTTTGGCTTAAAGAAAGCAAAATACGAAAATAATTACTTCCTGTACAGTTATAAAATATGGATTATTTATCCAAACAGACCATAATGAGTTCTGCATTGGTACACATATTTACCCGGGGAGCCAGGATATGCTCAGGTAAATATGTATCCAAGCAATTAAAAAAAAATTACGCGCCGCACAGCCGAGGTTGGGGGGGAAGATGTATTTATAGTCTCAGCACACACATAATTGACTCATTCAAACCACAACACGAGTGCTTTGCTATAATTAGTATTATAACAAACTGTCTTATTCGACTGTCCCAGAGTTGCCATTAAGATGCCATAAGCCCTGATGCCTTAATTTCCGGAGCTGGAGGCCTTGTTGAATCATTACCAGGGCTGCGTTACATGATGAAGGGGGATTGCAGGAAGTCATACCAAAGAAACGATCCATCTCCAAGAACCCAAGCATTTATCATGCCAAAAAAGCCATTTTCAGCTACACAGCCTTCGAGTCAGGAGGTCTTTCACCTTTTGCTGCAAGGGAAATGCGTTTTTACGTTGTGAGCAGCAGGTCTATTGCTCCGGGTGATGGGTGTGACAGAAATGCTGCAATAACTTCATATATGAGGTTACTCTATGGCAACGGTGGAGATATGGAAGGAATTTCCCACCGTCTCCCTTCTCTTCTATATTCAGAGTCAGTCACAGAATTTGGAACAGCAGCAGTTCCAACACATTCACTGTTTTTGCCCGATTTCGTTAATGACTGAAATTATTTAGTCCACTTTACAAAATATTTTGGCTTGAATTATCCTGAAAAACAAACCAAACTGATCAGACTCTTAAAAGAAAACCAGGCTGAATTTCTTAAGAGCAGCAAACAATAGTTGAGACCTTGGAGTGTGAATATATGTTTTTATTACAGCCAAATTATGAACCCCTAAAAGTCAAGTTTAAATAACGGAAGTGTTGAAATGACTTTAACTATAGGAGCGCAAATAGCTCTGCTAATAATTAGGAGTTTATGAAAAATAAGTGTACTTTACAATTTTTCACATTACAAAGAAGGTAGTATATACAGTAACTATATTTTAAAGTCTAAAAAGAAACGGCTGGGGAATAATATTTTAAAATGTAATCACTGGTTTAATGACTTTATGAAGTTAACTTTCTTGGCAGGATGAACTGAAGTATGTTAACAGTCACCTTACGGCTATTTTCTTTTTGCAACTTCTGCAAATTATAGATTTGTTGAAAGGAGTATTCATTCTCCTGTGACAGAAGCACAGTTACTTCAATGGCACTGTCTGCTTTTTTTTTTTTCTTCGTAATTATTTTTTCTTCCACTACCTCCAAAGTCAACAATCACCAATACTTCTACAAAAAAAAACGTCGTGATGGACAAACAGACAAAAAGTTGGAAAACAAACGTACTATGTTGTGACTTAATCCTTCCAGTTAAAACTGCAGGACGGAATCGACATGGTAATGTTTGCATGCCTTGAAACTGCCGGGAGCCAAGAATAATGCTTCAGGAGCTGGGATTTTGTTTTCTTTACACAGGAAAATTAGATCATAGTTCACCTGGCTGACTTTTTTTCTTTTTTTTTTCTGAGGCAGGAAGGTTGCTTTGTTGTTAAATATGCACAAAAACCCTCCTACTCTTTCCCCTTTCCTAGATCAAAAGTATGAAACTATTCAGAATGTGGACATAGTATGCTGCAAATGTATTCTAAACAGAACATCCCAACACTTTACTGGAAGGAATTAAACTTTGTTTTTTACTCGAATCTTTCCATATAGTATCTCACATATTACTAATGCTGACACCTGAGCTTCTAACCATAATATACATTGGAAAAATACAGAACATGATTTATAGAGTTAGCACATCCTTGAAGGACATTATGGAGTCCACTAGAGCACTCTAACAGGTAATGATTTAGGATGATCACACAAGGGTTAAACAGCATGACTAAACTGCCACGAGTTGTCTAAAATACAGAACTTTCACCTGCAGATTAAAAGAAAATCAATTTTCTTCTTATGAGGTATCTATTTTCAAATCTAAGTATTTCTTAATGCAGATCATCTAATGTAACACCAAGTGATTACGGGTGACCTTGGGAAGATAAAGCTCTGCACCCCATTTTGAGACTTTAGAGAATCACAGAATCATTTGGGTTGGAAAAGACTTTTGAGTCCAACCATTAACCCAGCAATGTGTCCAGCTCATTTCAAGAACGACAGGGAAGTGCTTGAAAGAGTCCAGCGTAGAGCCACAAAGATGGTGAAGGGAGTGGAACATCTCCCTGATGAGCAAAGGCTGAAGGAGCTGGGTCTCTTTAGCTTGGAGAAGAGGAGGCTGAGGGGTGACCTCATTCATGTTTATAAATATGTCAAAGGGGAGTGTCAGGAGGAAGGAGCCAGGTTCTTCTCAGGGATGTCCAATGACAGGACAAGGGGCAATGGGTGGAAGTTGGAACATAGGAGGTTCCATAAAAATATCGGGAAAAACTTTTTCACTGTGAGGGTACTGGAGCCCTGGCACAGCCTGCCCAGGGAGGTTGTGGAGTCTCCTTCTCTGGAGACATTCAAAACCTGCCTGGACATGTTTCTGTGTGACCTACTGTAGGTGATCCTGCTCTGGCAGGGGGGTTGGACTGATGATCTTTTGAGGTCCCTTCCAACCCCTGACATTCTGTGATTCTGTGATTCTGAGATTCTGTGTTCTGTGAATGCCAGGTCCAACTGAGCACGTCCAACTGAGCCATGTCCCTGAGCACGTTACGTATACATCTTTTGAAAACCTGCAGAGGTGCCAACTCCACCACTTGCCTGGGCAGCCAGTTCCAGTGTTCGATAACCCTTTCAGTGAAGAAACTTTTCCTAATATCAGCCTCCTAATATACAACCTCCTTTCACGCAGCTGTAAAGTGGTAAGTTGAGCAGTTTCTCACTTGACATACAATGAATTTCAGTCCACAGAGATCATAAGCATAAGAAAATATCAGTTCATACCCCACAGTCCTTGGCACTTACTGTCCAAGTAAATAATTTGTTATATTTGTTTCTTCAAAAAAACCCTAGTCTTTATTCTCCAAGGCAGGATGAACTGCTTCATCTTACCTTCTAGCAGGTGGCAAAAGCTTGTGGTTTCCACAGCTGAGCCAACCCAGAGAACTGGATCTGGATACAGAGAGTCTGCAGCCAGTTGCTACTTGTTGGAAAAGAATTACACCCAAAGCATCTCCAGTAATCACTAGGTTACACAAGGGCTCCTTCTCTTCAAAATCGTAGAAGAGTATGTCTACTGGTCCAATACTCAATTAAGGGTTTTTGACATCAGCAGTGACAGGCAGTTGCTATAAATTTAAGCAGTCAGACTGTTCTATCAAACAGAGGAGAAAACAGCCCCTTCCTCTTTGTTCTACAGAGCAATGTCATAAAATTGAACGTTATTAGACAACCCAAAGTTACAGCACACCTCATCTCTTTTCAAGAAAATGCATAATAACAATGCCAGAGGAGGTCAGACTGTATTTCACCACCCAGGGCATCTTCAGGCCGTACCCTACAATGCACCTCAGGTGTGGAATTATTCAATTTTCACAACAGATTCTGCATGTTTGTTCAGCTCGTGGGATATGATGTGGTAACTCCTGCAGATCAGTAGGCAGTAGAGCAGCAATCCCACCACAAACTGGGATTAAGGAAAGATAAATACTAGTCCTCTGTATTTACTATTTTTAGCAGGCATAATCATAGCTTAGCACCACATTTGTTGATACTCTGAACCATTCCTGCTTAAGTTATAAATAAGCACAATTATTAGAAAAAATATAACTTATTTGTAAAGCCCTCTAGCCTCGGCTCTGCAACTAAAAGCAAAGATTTGCATCTATTGGAGACTATCTATGACTTTTAAAAATCATATTAAATAAGGAAAAGAAATTTTCAAGGAAACAGTGAAATTAATACTGCTCTTTTGCAAAATAGGAGCTTTAAATGAAAGATTGGAGTTTTTTTTAAATATCTCTTCTTTATAAATAATTTAAGCTTAACTTCTTAATTGAGGGCTGCTTGTTGCAGATTCTGACACGTGGGGAAAACAATTTAATGCGCTTAAGAACAATAATCACATTTTAGTTTAAGCTTCAGGTATGACTTTTTCTTATTTTTCCTTCTCCCAATTCTAAACCCGAGAGACATTTTGGGCCAACATTTTATACCTGTAATTCTACTTTCCATGGAACAAAAGAAACCCTCTTGCACACCTGACATTTATAGCAAGCAATACTGACCAAACACCATGAAATTATACCAAAAATGTTAAAATCATAAGATCTCTAAGTGCAGAAATGCATTCAGACTCCTTGAATTCAGTTTTAATGTGGTCAGACTGTTTAGTGGTTACACAGATGTCAGTCCATGATATTCAGGATATTCTCAGTACTAAGGCAAATGATGCCATTCCACTAGAAACCATTGGCAGCAAATTTCCCTGTATCCAAACTCAATAAATGATGATGTTTTAGAGAAAATTATCACAGAATCATAGAATAGCCTGGGTTGGAAGGGATCTTTAAAAGTCGTCTAGACCAAATTATAATAAAACTAACTACAATTGGACTCGAACTTTTACAACAAGCTGTTTCAATTTTACAGCAGTATCACTGCAGCTATTCCAAGCTGAGAATCTCAGCTATAATTATTACTTCCATCTAAGTTACGTCCTAAAATGCCTTTTTCGTACTAAGCAGTACTTTGAAAAAAAATAAGAATGTGCAATTTGTTCAGCAATAAATGCATTCACCTTTCCTTTAGCAGAACAACAAAAAAAAAAATTAGAATTTACCCTTCTTAAGAACAGAAGATATTAGTATTTTCAAATATTTAGTCTATCAACTCTTGATTTTTTTTCTCTCAATTATTTTTCTTTCTTTCTTTCTTTCTTTCTTTCTTTCTTTCTTTCTTTCTTTCTTTCTTTCTTTCTTTCTTTCTTTCTTTCTTTCTTTCTTTCTTTCTTTCTTTCTTTCTTTCTTCTTTCTTTCTTTCTTTCTTCTTTCTTTCTTTCTTTCTTTCTTTCTTCTTTCTTTCTTCCTTCCTTCCTTTCTTCCCTTCTTCCTTTCTTCCTTTCTTCCTTTCTTCCTTTCTTCCTTTCTTCCTTTCTTCCTTTCTCTTCCTTTCTTTCTTCCTTACTTTCAACCTTTCTTTCTTCCTTTCTTTCTTCCTTTCTTTCTCCAGTACCACTATGACATGCAAACCAGCAGAGATTTACATTATACCACAGCTTCCTGTCCCTTGGTGCAAAGTCCCAGAAGAAACCACCGTTCAGCATTATTGTTACGCAGTTTCCAATGCTGCAAGCAGAAAAAACCCACATTCTCTATTGACTGAGAGATCATCTCATATAAACAGGTTTCTTTCTCCCATTGCTGTGGAGAGTAACATGTTTAAATCACGTATCCTTACATTGCTCACACAGGAGAATAATCATTGCCTTACATTAGTTTCACCACAACACTAAATAAATACTCTTCCTTTCCATATGACAGCAACTTGGAATCAGGCTTCACTGTTTGTCACAGGGAAAATAAGACATATATTTCTCTATTCTCTATACAAACTGGGCACAGAGTGGGTTGAGAGTAGCCCTGAAGAGAAGGATTTGGGGGTGTTGATAGACGAGAAGCTCAACATGAGCCAGCAGGGTGCTCCTGCAGCCCAGAAGGCCAACCCTGTCCTGGGATGCATCAAGAGGAGTGTGGCCAGCAGGTCAGGAGAGGTGATTCTCCCCCTTTACTCTGCTCTTGTGAGACCCCACCTCGAATACTGCGTCCAGTTCTGGTGTCCCCACCATAAGAGGGACATAGATCTGTTGGAGCATGTTCAGAGGAGGCCACAAAGATGATCCAGGGGCGGGAGCACCTCTGCTACAAGGACAGGCTGCGAGAGCTGGGATTGTTCAGCCTGGAGAACACTCCAGGGGGACCTAACAGCTGCCTTCCAATGCCTGAAGGGAAGCTACAGGAAGGCTGGGGAGGGACTTTTTACAAGAGCGTCCACTGATAGGACAAGGGGAAATGGGTTTAAGTTGAAGGAGAATAGATTTAGATTAGGTCTTGGGAAGAAATTCTTCAGTACGAGGGTGGCAAGACTTTGGAATGAATTGCCCAGAGAGGTTGTGGCTGCCTCCTTCCTGGAGGTGTTCAAGGCCAGGTTGGACAGAGCCTTGAGTAGCCTGATCTAGTTGAGAGGCGTCCCTGCCCGTGACAGGAAGGTTGGATTAGATGACCTCTAAGGTCCCTTCCAGCCTGGGCCATTCTACAATTCTATGATTCTATGAAATTAAATCCCGCAAAGGACATAAGCAAGATACCGCTCTGAAAATTTCGGCAGAGGAAAAAAAGGATTCGGGTTCAATCAAAAATACAAAATTGCAACATTTTCCATTAGAAAGCTCTGCAATTATTCAGAGCCCTGAAAAGATGTGCCACTACGTTCGTGCATGGAAATACTATGCTAGTGGTGGAAGACTTCGTAAGGTAACAGATTTGACCTGAAATAATTGACATCAGTCTTGGTTCTTCTTTTTTTCATGTCATCTCCTTAAATGCACACATCAACCAAGTGCAAGCCTCCCCGTTTGCACGGCGACTACAACCAGATACATGTAAATGCCTACTGGTTTAAATGGTTTGGGCTGGCAGACACGGGTGTCTGGGCTGAAATTAAATTATACGGCCTGCAGAATTTTAACCAACAGGTAAGGGTCATCTTGCAACACGTACCCAAATTATCAATGGAAAAAGAAGCAAAAAAAAAAGAAAAAAAAAGAAAAATATTTAGGTTTAATGCTTTTTCAACCACAGTATATGTGTGGAGTGTACACTATAGCACTAGAGAAAGGCTCAGACTGTTCTGTAATCTTTAATCTCAGAGAAAAATCATCTGTCAGTGGCTACAAGGTGCAATCGGTATCTGTAATAAAATAGGAAGTTCTACGGATTTTTTCTCTTTTGTCAAGAAATCATTCTCCAGTTAACTTCAAAACAGCTTCAAAATCCTAAATCTAGAGCACCTTTCTACCAAGAATCCTCTTATCCAAGATAACGATAAAAATAGGGGGAAATTTACAAAAACAGTAGTCTCAGTCCAAAGTAGACCCATTTTCATGTAAAAAAAAAAAATAGATGAAAGGAAGTCCAAATTTTTCTATATTTATGTGGTGATGAGACACACACATGAATATATATATATACATATATATATATATATATATTTTATAGATAAATAAATAAATATATATGTGTTGGTTTGCTGTTTTTTTTCTTTTTTATTTATATGAATTATAATTTCCAGAGCTTCAAAAAAAATAAAAGGGAAACTGTACAAATGATAGGATGAACATCACAGGTTTTCTCTTGGGAACGTGGAAGAAAGAAAAAAGGATGGAGCTCTCACTCAGAGAGAGAAAAGAAAGCAACACGAAGGAGCATCAACGTAAAATCTGAACAACAGATATTTGTGTCTGAAAACCAGCACTGATTTCCTAACTCTTATTTAATGTTCATTCTGTAATTAACATTCATCTCCCAGGGACATAAGTCTGCAAAGGCTGTTTCACATTACTTTTGCACGAAGAGAAAGAATCACTTCCAAGCCATGAAAAGGCTGGGAGAAAAAAATAAACATGCCTTCTGAACATAATTTCCTCTTTATTGCTACTGCAAAGTTATGAAACAAAATCTATTATTTAATTACATTGGATCAAGCAACAGGAAGAGCAGGGAGTGTTTCAGTCACAACATCCCTGTGAGGATAAATGACTACGCTTCCTCTCGCTAAAAGACAGTTTCAATGGACTGAAACTTTGTAAACGGTTAAAATCAAATGACTGGGAGGTAGGAAGATGTTCTCACTAACATAAAAAAAAAGCCATAACAGGTACTCTGAGATTTTTAACAGAAATATCAGGAACAGTAAGGGAAAAAACATAGCAATGTTTCTGCCAGAACGTCAACAGTTTGAAAATTGTTGCATTTTTGCAGATTCTCTCTAGAATCTAAAGAAAGTTTAAAACCTGTACAATAGCCTGTGGGCCTGCTTTGCTTTATGCTACGCATTGGAGATGTTTAGACAGTCTATTTGAGATAATCTATTACAAAAACTTCAAATTTATCTGCTATTACTACCAAAATTTTATTAGCCATAAGGGATATCCCTCAGCTGTGCTTCACTAATGTTTACGAGATCCCTCAAATTGAATGCAACTGTTGGAAATGTTAAAGCGTTTTATTTCTTAAATATGTTCTTGTCATTAAAAGAAATGGGAGGGCTTTAAACTATAATGAAAAGATAGGCTCAATACTGAAATGTTGGAAGAGATAACTTGGCAACTGATAGAGAGTCCACAACTGGGATACCAATGTGCAAATGCTGTGATCTTTTATATAATTTAAATTAATTTTCACTTGTGTGGAGATGACCTGAAATAACCTTTCACAGAAAGGTTTTCTCAAAACTAGAATGCACTAAAATATGAGGGCTTTCACAGATAATTGGAAGAACAATGGAAAATATCCTTGAAGTCGTTCAGGAAAGCTCCTCCTAAGCCTAAGGGTAGTATGGAAGAAAGCATTTCTTTGAAAAAGCTGTCCTGGAGGCAACGGAGACTGATTTCTTGGGTCCATCTGGACTGACCTCTCAAGACTGCAGGGGATGAGTATGAGCCATGAAGATTTTTGGGGAAAGAGGCAGAGAGGTTTTGAGAAGGATAAAGAAAACACGATAGAAAAAGCTGCTTTGCAGAAATTTTCGACATCAAAGATTTTCATGGTTTCCTCCAAGTATTTGGTCAGCTTCTGAACTTCTAACACAGTCTATGAAAGTGGTCATAAAATAAAAGCTGTCAGTCATGTAGCACCTCACAGAACTCCACGATCTTTGCATTTATTTAAGAAGCCTCACATAACCATAGAATAGCTTTGGTTGGAAAAGACCTTTTAAGATCAGTGAGCCCAACCATCAACCCAGTCAGCTGGAAAACCACGCCCCTGAGCACAAAATTGTCTTTTAAATACCTCCAGGGGTGGTGGCTCAACTCCCTCCCTGGGCAGCCTGTTCCAGTGGCTGACAACCCTTTCCATGAAAAATGTTAGGAGACTGCTCGCTCCTAACGAGTAGAAGTCGTTGTCTCTAGAGAACCTAGACTTCACCTGTTGAATGTAGGAAATTAAGAAAATATGCCATGAATTCACGTTTAGTAGTTCTTATTCTTCTCTTGAATCTTAAGTTATTGGCTCCTGTCAGACCTCAACTGGCTACGGTGGCATTTGGTTGGACTTGGCAACTTTTTAAAATGTTTTACCTACCAGTGATTCACAATTAAACCTTGCACATTCTCAGAATTATTATGAACCAGAAAAGGCTTTGGCAGACAGTCAGTCCAGAGTCACTCCAATAAATTATCGACTGAGCAAGAAATTTGAAAAAATAGAAGGAACAAGATTCATGTCAAGGGACAGAAGTACTCGGTCTTTTGCAAAGATCTCTGGAAATGGGCAACAGGTTCAAGCTGTGGACCTGTATATATCCACTGGGAGAAGATAAATGGTTGCCCCTGCCCTGAGGAGAACTCTGCTTTGGGAATCCAGCTGTACAATCTTAAAATTAAATGCAGCTCCACTGGAACTGCTCATGCATTGAGTTACTAGGACCGAGCACAATGCCAGGATATTCATCACTGATGCCAGAGGAGTCAGAAGAAGATAATGTCAATGATGCCAGGGGGGAGGAGGAAAACAAGTGTTCCCAGCCTTTATCTTTGTCACAATGGAACGTATCAGAACTACAGGTTCAATTTCAAGAGATGTGAAACACCACCAAAATCTTTGAGAGGAGGGGCCCAGGGCAAAAAAAAGCAAAGATGAAGAGAAAAATCTTGATTTTCTCCAGGAAAACCCTGCTGTAGATCGGCATCTAAGCACAGTGATTCTGACTCTGGTAAAAGCTGAGTCTTAGCAAAATCACCAGGATTCAGGTTGATGTTAGCTCAGACTTCTTCCAGAAGAGACCTTGACATTTTTCCAGGCGCAGGCAGTCTAAAGGGTCTGTAAAAGGGTACATATTTATCTAATTATTAAAGGTATTCTGTGCAGTATTTACGAAAATAGGGGGAAGATTAACCAAGGCGAAAGTGCAATTGCTGAAGTGCAAATGATGAATTTCTAACAAAAAAAAAACCCCTACCCCAGCAAGACAACAAAAAAGCATCAAAACACAAATGGAAAAGTACCTTCATTTCTCAGAAACCATGGAATACTTCCATTTTTATCAGGCATTTATAAGAAAGTGAGCTCAAGTGTCAGTCACACCCTGATAACTTTTTAACAAAAAAAGAGCGTGAAAACAGGAATGAGTAAAATCAATACAGGTATGATGAAGACAGAAAGAAATTTCTGTTCTCAGAATAACAGAGTGGATGACGCTTTTCTAAAAGAGGAGGAAAGAGTGATCCAAAGTGAAATGCAGAGTTGATGGAGAAATGTGGCAAGGTTGGGCAAAACTTAAGAAGGAACACTGATTATTGAAGGGATTTAACCAAGAAAGCAGGGAATAAGGTTACTAAGAACAATAAATAAAACATTCACCATTAAGGCAGATCACTCCCTTTCTGGGTTGCTTTTAAGGTTGATTTCTTTACTTTGGAAAAGCTTGTTTACCTACGTGAATTTTACATTTTGATTCCTACGACAGTGATATCTGTTCTACATCCATTTTACAAATAGACAAAACAAGGCACAGAACAAGTCACCGCATATGGGCAAGGAAAGGACCAGAAGAAAAAAAAATCCTCTTCGCCACTAACCAATTAACGACGCATTCACTGCTAACTAGTCTCTGATGCAATAGGAAACATCTGCAAAATAATGCAGAAATATATAAAAAAACCCAAACCAAAAAAACAAAAAACCAAAAACCCCACAAAAATACCCAAACAAAACTCAAACAGCCAAACCTCTTCTTAAAAGATTTTTGTATCTAAACTTGTATGCACTCCTAAGCAAAAACTATAAATATTTCCCAGTGCCTAAAGCTGTGAAATGCAGAAGTGATTTAGCGGACACGAAACCATAAAAATTGTGCCCGATATATTTCTCTTCTAATTTAGGGTAAGTGGGCCAGCCTTGTATCGTATATAATCATAATTCTCAGTGACATCTAAACCAAAAAGCAACTAAACATTTCAACTAAAAACTTGGAACCCTCCATAAAGCTTTACAAATAGTATCAGTCATTTTAATATAAAGCTAGGAGTAGCATAAACAACGTCAAGACAGTCACAAGTTTGGAGTTCAGAACCTGGACCTAGAATATTATAAAAGCAAATCCTAGTATTCATAAGAAATCACTTTTCAATCAGTGGCTTTTTGAGAAGGAATAAGATCTGCAGCACGCAGTAAAGCTGTGTCATTACAGGTCAGGAATACAGGAATAAAGAATTGCCAAAAGTAAAGCTTAATTAGCTTTGCAAGTCAGATTAAGAAGCAAAGCAAAGGAGGCTTCAGACGTAAAATAGTATGAAAAAAAGATAATCTTTGCAGGATGAAAGAGAGATGAGAAACCTATACATGGTTCCAAACCAGGAGAATAATTTGCACTGAACAATGAGAAGAACTGAGATTTTGAGCATGGGAGCAAAGGTACAACACCGCATGGAAGAGGGATAGGGAAACAAATTATTTCTAATGTATTGAATGGAAGTAAAAATCAAAGGTTTGAATACACTCCAGTCATCAACACCGGATATCTCAGATGTGAATGAACTACAAACATAGCTGAATGTCTGCTGGCATTAATATTCAAATAAATCAGCTTAGTTTTGGGAAGCTAAAGGGATCAAATAATTACAGGCTGCTGCCTACAAATACTTGAAGAGCAATTAGGAGGATGACGGATCCAAATTCTTCTTGGTGGTGTCAGATAATTTCGGGCGACTGCCAGAAATTGCAGTTTGGAAGGATCGAGTAGGATGTTAGGAAAACCTTTCTCACTGGAGGACAGAGGAGCCCTGCAGCAGTTAAGCAGGAGAGGCTCTGAAAAATGCCTCCGTGGAGCTTCCAAAGCCTGAGCTGAACAAAGCCATGGCTGCCCATCTGCTCTAGTACTGGTGACAGTCCTCCTTTGGGTGGGTTGGACTAGATGTCTCCAGGGGTTTAACTTCCCCTCTGTATTTCGTATATTCTTACGGAGTTTTTGAGCAAAGGAAATTGTTGACGTTGGTTTGTACACGTACCAGCAGAACAGTTGCCCTCCCTTCCCTTGGGAATTAGGTCCCCTTATCTACTGCTACGCCAAAATTAGAATTCTTCTCAAAACCAGCATGGCAAAAAAGTGCAGAAAGTCAGTCCTGAGGACTCTGCAAATACAGAAAACACAGGGAGAGGTGAGACAAACCTCACCACCTCTTTGAGTTCCTGCTACAACCACCAACTCCTAAGTTCAGCTGTAGCCACCTCCCCGATACCCATCAGTCACAAGGAGAAGCTTGCAAGACCACTGCTAACAAGGAGTAAAAGAAAGAAGGTCTGCTCTTTCACACCAGCACACCCACCATACTGAGCAAGACATAGGACAAGATGAGATTTGCTGACTCCTTTGGTAGGAAGGAAGAAATATGTACAAATAACAGGTTCATTCGCAGCCAGTCATCCGGGCTGATGAATGGCAGTCGTGTGTAAGACGAGTTGAGCGAGGTTACTGGAGTTTCTTCTGATACAACTTGAATGAAAATCAGCTTCTATGATGGTGTAAGCATTCCCAGAGTAGATTCCTTAATTATTTGCAGCCTTGGTTCATTCAGATAAATAGGCTGTACTAATATGTGTTTGAGCTTCTTTTAGAAAAAAAATAGTGATTCGTTACAGATGTGAATATCTCTGCCCTGTGTACGTAGCCACATTCTGCAACTAATAACAAAATGCAGAGGGGTTGAGCTCATACCTCACAGTTAACTTTATAATTTCATCTCGTTAAGGTTTGCCTTCTTAAAGCCCTATAAGCTAAATCCGAAAGACCTAACACAAGTTTGTAGAGAATAGCTCCAAAAATTGAGGCCTTCTAACAGATTCATGGAAACGGTGATTTTTAGTCCAGAGTTATTATTGTTAATAAACTTAAGGCTGTTGGGATTTTTAGATTCTCTTTAGGTATATTTCCCTTTATACTTTACAGCTATAATACACTGTAATACATCAGCTAATGAATCAAAGAGGACATTTGTCTCATGAGAAGACAGCACCACAGAGAGTGCTTCTGCTTTTTACTGCCACTTGCAGTGAAACTGGGGGCAAGGACGATGGAACCAAGACCGAGGTCCCCCATGCCAGGATAAATTCTACGTTGTGAATAAACAGACACCACCACAAAATGCATGTACCATACTGCCCTTTCCTAGTAGTCTCAGAATCCTTTACAAGGAAACTCAGTAACATTATCCTAATTTGTCTAATTTAATACCTGAGACACAGAAATAAAATTTCAACTACAGCCACTTTACATTTTACAATTCTGGCTCATCATTTCAGTACCTGACTCCAGCCTGAGCATGACCCACCAGAGACACTTTTAATTTTTATCCACTACTTGTCTTCAGAGACAAATCGTGTTTCAGATATCTACCTCCAACCACCTTCAGTCTAATCAGTGTGACTGCAATCTGTGCAAATAATTCCTTAAAGCACTCTGTGACGTCCACCTGTATTGTCCTACCGATAAGTTTAGTGACATCCAATGTATGGTCAGTTGACGAGCCCTAAATGTGTTGTTAAATGACATTTAATGATAGAAATCAGATAAAAAAAAGGTAATTCAATATGCTGATTTTCCATAACTATCTCACAATGCATGGAAACACGTGCTTCAGTGCGTCCCCTGTCTTCAACCTTCAGTCAGTCGTGGAAGTTCAGTCGTGGAAGTTCAGCCTTGCACAGTCAATGTGAACAAAGAGAGAATCACCAACAGAATTCATGTCTCTGGGTAACGCATCACCCGTCATGAAAGTGGTTTAAGATGTACATCAGACTGCTTAGTGAATCTGCATTTATTCTCTTTAAGATTATATTCAACAAAATCAAAGCAAAGTTAAGTGATGGATGTCATTCAGCTCAAAATACAAAGTATTGTATTGCAGCAATAATGGGAAACTCTTCTGACGTATTACATCCAGATATAGGATGACATAGTCTCCATTTTGAAAACCTGGCTTAATTTCAGTGGATTTTTATCCTTCAAAATCAATGTAACTTTGCTAATAGATTCCTATAACGAAAAGGTTTTTTAATTAAGTAGGAATAATGGTGTATTCCATCAACGACAGACTAAAACACTGGATCTGACTGTATTAATAACAGCATCTTAGATACAAAGTGACAGATTTCTCATCTAAATATGAATAAACAGCTTCTAGTAGTAGAGCCCCTGCGTTATCCATTCAGTGCACACAGTGGCACTTCTGGCTTCAGTAAAGTTACGCACACATGAGTCCTTGAAATTAAATGTATTCATTCTCAAAACTTCCTTTTGCTCCTACTTCCAGTGTGTAAATGCCAAGTATTAAAGTAAATCTTTAAATACTACTTTCACTTAGTTAGGTCAGAAAGAGTTTCCTGCGATCCAGTAATGCACTTGGACTCACACCTAACCGAGAGAAAGTGAATCCAGAGGTCTCGGCAGAGCTAAAAACCGAGATGATTTCTTGCTCTGGTCTTCTACTTCATATTTATTTTCTGCAGCATTATTTCATGCAGGTGTCAGTTCCCAAAGCTAGATTGTGTCATAGTGCAAGTTCACGTTTTATAATAGTGGTGTAGCCAGCGGTGAGTTGGAACAGCTGTTTGATAACTGTATGTCACAATTCCACCTTTCTAACTGCTTTTTTCTGTCCTCTTTTCTTCCTACCTATGTTTTCACCTCCCACCTCAGTAGCTGTGTCAATACGGAGTCAGATGAAGGATGACGGGACAGAGTGCACCCTCAGCAAGTTCGCTGATGATATGAAACTGGGAGGGGTGGTTGACACCCAGGCAGGCTGTGCTGCCACCCAACGAGATCCGGCCAGGCTGGAGAGCTGGGCAAAGGGAACCTCATGGAGTTTAATAAGGACAAGTGCGGAGTCCTGCATCTGGGGAGGAATAACACCAGGCACCAGCACAGATTAGGGGACGTCCTGCTGGAAAGCAGCCCCGTGGAGAAAGACCTTCGAGTCCCAGTGGACAGTGAGTTGTCCCTGGGACAGCAACGGGCCCTTGTGGCCAGGAGGGCCAGTGGGATCCTGGGGGACATTAAGAAAAGTGTGTCCAGCAGGGCTGGGGAGGTTCTCCTCCCACTCTGCTCCGCCCTGGTGAGACCACACCTGGAATACTGGGTCCAGTTCTGCGCTCCCCAGTTCAAGAGAGACAGGGACCTACTGGAGAGAGTCCAAAGGAGAGCTCCAAGGATGATCAAGGGTCTTGAACATCTCTCCTGTGAAGAGAGACTGAGAGAACTGGGGCTGTTCAGCCTTGAAAGGAGATGGCTGAGAGGGGACCCTATTAACATATAGAAATATGTGAGGGGTTGGTGTCAAGGGTAAGTGGACAATCTCTTCTCAGTGGTGCCCAGTAATAGAACAAGGAATTAGTTAGAACATAGGAAGTTCCACCTCAACCTGAGGAGAAACTTCTTCCCTGTGAGGGTGCCGGAGCCCTGGCCCAGGCTGCCCAGAGAGGGTGTGGAGTCTCCTGCTCTGGAGACTTTCAAACCCCGCCTGGACGCGTTCCTGTGCGGCTGCCCTGGGGGATCCTGCTCTGGCAGGTGGTTGGACTGGATGATCTCTGGAGGTTCCTTCCAACCCCCAACATTCTATAATTCTGTGACTCTAAACCAAGTCACACGCTGCCCTCTCACCACTGGGACGGCCATTCGAACCTGATCTGAAGTACTAAATGAAATCAGTACCTGATCTTTAGCTGCCATCAACTTCACAAAACCTCCCATAGTTTGCTGCCAGCTGATGACAGTGGCATCCCGTGCTCCGAGTCAGACGAGCACAGAGCTAATTATCACTCGAGCCAATGCCAGGTTTAAGGTTCTGGGCAAGGAAGGGTGAGAAGGGTGAGAAATGGGACCACGCTGGCATCCCACCTCTTGCTCCTCAAGTTTCTAGCACTGTTTCTACAAAACAGAGATACTAATTTTCAAAAGGTCATCTGTGCTTTACAGGATTTTAAAAAATTTTCTGTAATTTCTTCCAAACATCTCTTCCAGTAACATCGATGCTGGCTAGCAAAACATGACCTCTATTCAAAATCATTCCATGCTCCTGCTTTTTAGAGAAAGTAATAAAAATATCCCACACATCTATGCGTCACTCGATTCATACAACAGCTTAATGTCCTTTCCCATTTATATATTTTTTAAAAATACCTTTCAAAACGTACTACTAAGTTTTTAAAGGCCAATTTTATTATAAAACCCTTTCTCACTTGTTCTTGTTTTTCTGCAATTGTACTTTCTTTTGCCATATTTTATGTTCAATTTCAGTGATGAAAAGCATTTTGGTTTGAGTATCTGAGAAAAATGCACTTGGTCATTTTCAAGTTAGCCAGGACGAAAATAAATTTCTTAGTTCAAAAGGCTTATGGGGTCTTTATGTACTCAAAATAATATGTCTTTTGGAGAAAGTAAATCTTCAGTGAGGAATGATCACAAAAAAAACTAATAAATGCTCAGTTAATTTAGAAATAAGCCAACTAAGTAATTAATCTCATTTAGAAAAAAAAGTTTTTCTGAAATTTCACTTCTTTTCTACTGTTTTTCTAGGCTAGAAAACAGATGCAGAGTAAATGCTAAATACCACTGAGGTGGAAGTGTCAAGTATGATTTTGATTGCAGCATTAATATTCTCCTTGAACTGCAAAAATGGTCAAATCCACTCCAGAAATACAAAGAGGAACGACTGTTATCATATCAAATATGCAAGCAGATCATGGTTTAGGCACTACGGACATAAAGACTAACTGTGTAAAATATTATGCTGAAAAAGCGGAAAGATTTTACGTATGGCCCAGAATGAAGATACAGAGAAAACAAGCAGGCAGAAGATCCCCGGTCCCATTATAGCATTAATCAGTTCTCAGAGGGCAAGGGAGAAAAGGTGAGCTTGGTTTTGTCCTTCCAGAATTTCAGTGGATAGAAAAGGGAAACGTTCCAAAAGGTAGCCCCGGGTAAACACAGACGAGTGGAGAGTGGAGAGAGAAATATTCAAAACACCAGTGTTAAGATGATACAGAATCCTTGGAAGCAGACGAGGCTGGAAAGCCCACTGATGAAAAGGAATTGAGTAAGAACAGAAACTTGTGGGATGCCCGAAGAAAGTAAGAAAAATTCTGTTGAAAGATACGTTGAATTACATAGCAAAGGGAGAGAAAGATTAGAAGAATATGGTGTTTCTCCTTAGGCTGAAACAAAAAAAAAAACACAAACCACCTCCACTTTAAAAGAAGACTTAGACATGATGTAAACCCTGTGAGAAGAACCACTTCATAGTTAGGAGACCGGAGATCAAGAGAGTCTCAAAAATTGCTCTTCACTCCAAATGCAACAGGAGCGATATTTTTCATTTCTAATACTTACTAGTTGTCACAGACTCAGTGCACAACATGAGTTCTCCTTTCTCTTTAACAGTTCATGGGTAAGAGTCAGACCATACACTAGAATCTGTATTTCTGATGGAAACCCAGTCCCCTTCTTACAACGTTACACTTGCCAGAGAGTTATACAGAATACAAACTTCTATATTACCTTTATCTTCTGTCTGAGCTAGCACAGAGGCAAACTGTTTTGCACCTGCAGCTTTTATAAGGCAGGAGTGGGATTTTAAAGGAACTGCTGAAGTGACTGAGCACTTTATGCGTGAGAGCCAGCATGTGCTCTACATACTTACATTCGCTTAACAAATCATTATCAGCCAAATTAAAGTGAAGTGTGAAATATGGCACTCTGAAAAATGACATATATAGTACTTTTGCCCACTGGTGGAAAGAATAAGGCAGGGAAATAGGAAAAGCTCTCGCAGCACTCATTGGATTTTGAGCTCTCGGAGAAGTAGCTGTTATTTCTTAGTAAAGTAATGCCTAATCTTTTCATCATATAGAGAGTGGGTTCAAGCACCTCTATCTCTTAATCCATTCAGGAGGACTAGACATTTTCCTAAAGCACTACCAGTTCTCAACAATTCTCAATCCAAAACTAACTGCAAAGGGATGTCTCTCTCCAGTGCATGTGAATAAAAAAGGCACTTAAAGCAAAATGACGGGCTTTGATGTATTCAGAAAGAATGGGCAAACTACTCACACATGTAAGAATAGGTACCATAGCAGTATCTGTCTACAGTTGGGCTCTAGATATTCTGGAAAATTGCAAAAAGACAAGAGCTTTGCCATGAGAGTGCACAACTGCCAAACTTGACTAGATTAGCCACTAAGCGTAGAGTATAATGAAGAGTGAAAACAAAGCCAGCAAAGCCAAAAGAAGAAAAAGTTGAATTTGCTATCAATTTTCTAAATGTCAAAATCCAACTATGAAGCATGGACAATCTTTCTCACTTTCTCTTTGAAGGACTCCTCTTCGTACCAATATTTCCTTATTCTGTTTTCTCAGGAAACAATTTTTTTTTCCTTTTTTTTTTTTTAAGTATATCGTAGATGAACAGCCAAACTCAGTCGGGATAAGGATATGGTCCCTGTCATTCCACTTGGCCAACAGATTTTTAATTCTTCATGGCTCACACAGGAAAAAAAAAAAATAACAAAAGAGAATCCGGCTTTCATGGATCTTAGCTAAGAGAGAGAAAACTGGTGTTAAATTCCATTGCTTGAACTGAGCAGAAACTTGAGTATCAATCTACTGGGGACACCAGGCAACTATGTACACCACTGAACCCTGGTGTAGAGGCAGCTCTCCTCTGTATTTTAAAGAAAACATCAAGATATTTCAGTATGCAAACAGAGGCCACGTCTCTTTTCAAATCTTATAATAATTTTTGTTCTGGAAACCTTACCATAAGCTTTAGGCCTGATGATCACTAAGTTCCAGTGGAAACATAGATGAATTAATGTCTCTTAGGTCATTGACAGTAAAGAAATCATTTGCCTGCAGTCTTTTTAGTCAAAAACACCTGTTCAGAATAATGCAGATACTACAGATAATGCAGTATTTTGTCTAATGAGGTTCATAGCCAGGCCTAGAAGAAATGAAAAACTAAGTTTTTGTTGCTAATGCGATGCCACATACATGCAATGAATAAACGTTCAGTCACATCCGATGTTTTTTTCCACATCGTCTTTTCCCACTTGGAGTTATCAAACACACATTCTGCAAACCTGGGACTCAAAAATAAATGACACACGTCCTGAACCCCTCCATTTACCAACATGGGCTGGAAAGTTCTCAAAAGCTTCCCTGGGTTCTTAGAAAGTACCGTCACCTTTAAAATTATTACCTCAAGGTCTTTACCACCTTCAGTCGCAGAGATGTGAACGATGAATCATTGAAATGATGGCCCAGAAAGGATTATCTGTCGTCTGTTAAAATTACAGGCTACTGGGGTGAGGATGTCTGCAGTTAACCATAGGCCTGATGTGCTTTCTGTAATTTTGATTCCTTTAAAACATGTAAGATAAAATGCAGCAGAAATAGCTCACTACTTTACTGGCATCAATTAAGGTAAAAAAAATGAAACTGGTCACCAGAAAAAAACTTAGTCATTCCTTTTTTTTAAGAATTATAAACATCTCTATCTTGCTGAATAAAATGTTGCCCTCACAAAAAGGGTTTTGCAATACCTGTGGAAAATGAGCCAGAAGATGGGGTTGATTTGCTTTATGCAAAAACTGTGTTTGCACATGCCAGCGGATAATTGTTTGGCGTTCAGAAGCAAAATCTACAAAGTTTCCATCCGCAGCAGCCAAAGGGCTGGAAGCTGGACAGGATCTCCCCCTGCAAGCTCGCCCCAGCAGCTGTAGGTAGCGCTGGGCATATGAAATGAAAAGGGAATGAGTTTTTTACTGATGTTCTCAGTGCCTCCCCTTCTGTCCCCCTGAGCAGCCACCTGAGCGGCACGTGGTGGGAGAGACCTATCAGGCGTCTCCTCTATACGGTGCTTAATGCCAGCACTAAAATACATTTTGGAAATGGTTTTAAAGACACTGGAATACTCCTCTCTGCAGACAGAGAAATGCAGCTCAGAGGCGCCGGGCAATTTGCGTGCACTTACATAATCACTAATTAACGAAGCCAAGTGTAAAACTCAGGGAATTACTTCCATCTCCATACGTAGGAGACACGGCACCGCCTCACCAGCCGAGAAACGAAAATCAGAACGTCTTTTCTCGGGATTTGTCATCCTATCCTGAGGGATTATCAGAACAGGCTATGGAAGACCAAGGACAGAATTGTTCAATGTCTCAGCTAATTAATGGAAGGAAAAAAGATGGTCAGTTGACAAGGGAAAAGAACCAGCTATTGTTTGGATTTTGAAAGATGCACTTCAATAGGCAGGCAAGTTGTCTCCACCCTCCCAAGAGTTTTGGTGGCTCTTTGACAAGAATTCAGCTGTTACAAAGATATATATCGTACGAGGACAAATAAAGAAATAAACCCCTACCTTAAGAATTTTAAGTCTGGGAATTTTATCTTTTCATGCAACATTTTAAGACAAAACCCAACGTCTTTCACTGGCTGACACTCAGTCAAGCACCTTGAGAGATCAGAGTGTCCAAGAAACCACAAATAATGAACAGGGAAAATGGGAAGGAGGGAAAATATAATGGGAAAGTTCGTAACAGAGGGGAAAAAAAAAAGGTACAGAAAACTAAGCATGGCATACATGTAATATCTTTACCCTGTTGTGGCCTGTACATATTTTGTTTTTAATTAAAAGCATTATTCATTTTAATTAGCAGTCATGATTCATAAGCGATGCTTTCTTTGAAAAACACATTGAGCAATGATTCTAGATTGTTCAGTACAGTTTATCTGTGACATAGCTGGGACACAGTTCAGGAACTAAACATAAAAATACTGTTTGAATAAAAAAATAAGACAGCCCCTCCACAGGTCAAGCATTTTGTGAAAATCAGGTACCTAAAGAAGACTTTAGTATTTTAACGTTATTTTCAGGGTGACAATGAGCACAGTCATTTTTGAATCACCATGGATATATTAATTCAGCTTTAAGAGGTTTGTAACCATGGCATCTTTTTTTTTTTTTTTTTTTTTTTAAAAAAAAGCATCCATTGACCCATGCTGTTAAATTCGGGGTTATAATCCAAAATCAATTGTGCCTCAGCCAGCTTTCTATCAGGCGAGTCTTTTGTTTGGCAAAGGCTCAACTCAAAATGAAGGGAATTCATTGGGGTGATAATTTGCTGTAGGAGCACCTATAGGGTTGTTAAAATAAAGGTGCTGTGCCATACGCAGGTGTTCCAACATTCTTAAACAGTTCGTCCAGTATCCCCAATGCTCTTGCAATTACAAAGTAAGCCAACTCAGCAACAGTGATTCCTCATCTAGCATTCAGCTTGGAGCCCTGGCTGGCAAATGCCACCGAGTCCCGCCTTCAAGCACATCCCTTCTGTTCAAATGGCGATGACGATGGACTGTAAGGAGTTGCGTTAAGGTCTCGGTCAAATAAATTCCTCTGGCTTTCAAGCTGTCAAGTAAGCTTTGCAGCTTTGCTCTTCACACAGCACAGTTTGTGATAAAGGCGCAGGAGCCCCAGGCTGCTGGTTTTGGCCATAAAACCACCCACTGAAGTAATCAACCGGTTCAGCGTGTGATGGGGGAATATCATTTACACAGCAGAGACGCACAGTAGGCGAATTGATGTAGCTCAAACCTGCTGAAAATTCCTTTTGCTCACCTACCCCAAAATCTTTCCTTCCAAACCTTCACAGGACAGAAATCTGGGACAATTTCAGCCCTAAGATGCAAAAGCTATCCGAGCACAATTTTGCCAATTGTGTTTTTGGAAATAATTACCCGCTTATACTCCTGTTAGAGCTTCAGCAATCTTCCAAAATTAGAAGACCATGTAAGCCAAGCTGCCGGAGGGATGTGTAACGTTTATACGTGTATACAAAGATATACACATTTACGTTTGTGCACGTATGCATACTTATATATTTTCCACTAACAGCTTTTCATCCTTACGAGATCAGTCAACTCCAAACATCTCACACAATAACACAGGCGACAACATCAAGCTCTTTGTGAGCAAAAGAAATCATCACAAGACGTTTTGTCTTAAGATACGGCTAAAAAAAGAACATTATTTGTTCTCAGTCATTTAATGAGCTGTATTATCAGTGCTGAAAAATACATTCCCAAGCAGGATAGCAAGATAAACTCTGTAAATCTCACTAGCAGGGCACAACACATCTTCTTATTTTTCAGATGATAAACCACTTCATTGTCTTTTCAGCACACAGATAAGATACCAGATGCTTCTCAGTACAGATAAGGCTGCTAATTGATGAAACGAAACTGTTCATGTTATGTTGTTCTAAAAAACCATTTTTGTGCTGATCCAGTCTCTCTGAATAAAAATAACTGTATATACATACCACAGTGTTTGCTCCACTAGCAGTTTTTATGAACTCTGGTAAAAACATAATAAACTCAAGTATTCAAACTGGATGAAACTGCTTTGGGTAGGAGTCTGGATGTAAGAGATGAGAACTGCCCTTGGCCATTCAGCCTGCGTGGTATTTATGAGCAACACTTCATTTTCACAATCTTAGAACACTACAATAAACAATAATGATAATAATTTTCAAAACACTCGCTGAATTTTAAAATATTTTTCCCAGAGGATAATGTTTGCCTCTCTCTGTTTTGACCCGTGCATCTGAGTCAGAACGTGGCACGTAACTTTGGAAAGTTAAGAAGTTTCTGCTTATGATCCTGAACAGTAAGTCTAGAGCATCAGCCTCTTAGATCTTTAAATAATATTTACTATTGTAATCCACACAGTTTTATAAGCTCTTTTAGAAAGTAGTTTAGAATACGAAGAAAGTGTATAACCTTTTTCAGCTCAGCCGTGAAATTACAGTTGCATTCTCACTCTTAACTACATAAATAACACTTTTCTCTGTCAGTTCTGGGATGCACAAATCCCTCCTCTCCATAAAATTTACCAAACCAATAAATGCTGACCTAGAATCGGCAATTCTGGTATTTATTAGGGACTCTTAACTGAATTCATAAATCAACATAATACCTAAGTGGGCAGCACTACAATCATTTTATATATTCTATATAACTATTTCACATAATATATTTAACGGTTAGAAACATTACACATTTAGCTGGCAAGTCTCTCCTTTAGCATTTAATAAATGCCACACTTTTACATAAGAAATTGTATTTCAATCTAATGTTTATATTTTGACTGCACCTAAAATGTGCTTATTGTAGCATACTGCGTCAATAAATGAACAATTATTTCTCAGTGGCATGTAAAATACCTGGTGATGTCAGCAGCATTAAATTCTAGCGCCAAGCAGGGAAACAATTAAATGTAGTTTAACTGTAAAATTAATATTATACTAATTTTAATAAAAAGGGAAAGATTTCCCTTATTATTTTTAGTTCAGACATGCAGTCATGTGCAAGGTAATTCAATACCCACTGTATAAAATATGAACTATGAAAATGTTTTACAGATGTTTTTAATCAGCTTCCTTTGTTTAACATTAGACGCTAACCTCCAGAAGATACATACAAGCTGCACATCCTACAGGTAATGCTCTCCAGATGGGATGTTTTCCCCGAACATCACGCTTAATAACATGAGGAATAAGGAATAACATAAGGAATATGCTGTGAAGAAAGAGCACCTTGGCAAAAAGTTCTCATGTCGTTTCGCATTCAGTGGCACGACACATCTTCTCCAGCTTGCCTCCAGCACGGCTCGTGGAAAACTCCCAAAACATACAGCATAAAACCGTCCTCCATTCAGACAGCTTTATGCTGACTCCTCGGCTCTAGCAAATAACTAAGTACAGCAGTGATACCATCTTAATTATGAAGTCCTTCCTTCAGTTAAACTGTACGACTTCCCAGCCGTTAGATGGCTGGGTTATTCCTGCAGTCCTATCCCCACACTGAACTTTCCCAGCCTACACCAGTTTCGTGAGGAAGAGCCCATTGCAACGCGTGGAGCAAGTACGCCTTTCTTGGCAAGAAGAAATCAGCTTTCCTTGCCTGGATGCTGGTAGGCAGGGAGGAACACCAAGCTTCTTAGATTCATTATTTGGTCATCTGTAAATAGTAACAGTGGTGCAGAGAAGAGAGAACCAGCTATGGCATCGCAATTAAGTGGTAAAAATGTTCCTTGTGTATTACATCAGTAACTTGTGTGTTACACTCAGTATCTCATTCAAGTATCCATAGAATCACAGAATTGTTCAGGTTGGAAAAGACCTTTAAGATCATCGAGTCCAGCCATCAAGCTAGCAATGCCAGGCCCACCACTAACCCATGTCCCTCAGCACCACATCTACACGGCTTCTGAGTACCTTCAGCGATGGTGACTCAACCACTGGGGAGCCTGTTCCAACGCTTGACATTATTATCTGCTTAGAAAGGGAGAAGGCCCCACATGCCCAGACAACTCCAGGGACTCTTGCAGAAGTGCACCCTGTAGTCCCGTGCTCTGATGACTTGAGCAAAGGAAGGAAACAAACCCTTCCTTCAACCGCTCCAGAGAGACAACTCAGACAAAGACCATAACCTGACCAGTGTAAGCCCATATCCATAAACTGTTCCTCAAGTGGAACACAGAGGGAATTTAAAGACCTGTATTTTCTCCAGGGATGTTCAGTGACATCCCTGAGCTTACTGAAAACTGTGTGCCACAGTGACATCATTGTAGTAGGACTGAAATACCCAGGGTCTGGCCTGTCCCTAACAACTCTCTCCTGGGAAGGATTTAATCCTCTAGACATCCTCAACAGACACTGGGAGCAATGAGTTCTGCACAAAATTCAGAAGTCGGGGTCACCTCAATTAAAAAATACATACGGAGGTGAAGACACTCCCTAAAGCGCGTCCCTTTTGCGTTGTCACCTGAAGACTGGAGCTATCACCGAAGGGATGAGCTCCAAACCCAACTCTCTCAGCCTCCAGGGCAGTGCTTGAGCCAGGAGCCATAAGGCCAGAATGTGGAAGGGAGATCTGGGCTCCAGTCCTGAGACTACACGAGCACATCAGGATTTGATATTGCCTGGATCTAGAGGAGAGGAAGAGTGAGAATGCCGCCAGACGCTAGTGCTGAGGGGGTTTGGTTAGGAACGGGTAGATGGAGGTTAACACTAGCATGGCTTGTGCGTGCCATTTTATGGCTGGTTACTTGAAAATAGAGGAACAAGGCTGTAATTAAAGCAATAATTACAGACAAAACAGCGAAACCTACAGGTTTAACTTCATGGTTATGACTCATCATCACTCATCGTCTCTTGCTAAAATACTTGAGTTCCTATGTTCAAGTGAATAATAGCATGAAAAATACACACTTTTATGGAATAAATACCTTAGATATTTTAGGATGAGAGGAGATTTCCATCTCAGTGTTGTTGTTTACTCTCACCTTACTATTGGGAAGTCACAATTCAACACATACTTCCCACCTGCAGCACTGCGTTTGGCTCCGGGGCCTCCAACAAAAGGATATAGACCTGTTGGAGCAAGTGCAGAAAAGGGCCACGAAGGCGATCAAGACGTTGGAGCACCTCTCCTATAAGAACAGGCTGAGAGAGTTGGGGTTGTTCAGCCTGGAAAAGAGAAGGCTCCCCATCACCTTGTAACATCCCTTCACTACTTAAAGGGGGCTACAGGAAAGAAGGGGAGGGACTCTTTATCAGTGAGTGAAGGGATAGGACAAGGAGTAAGAGTTTCAAACTGAAAGAGGGTAGATTTTGATTAGATATTAGGAAAAAATTCATTACTGTGAGGGTGGTGAAACACCAGCACAGGTTCCCCAGAGAAGCTGTGGGTGCCCCCTCCCTGGTATATCTGAATTTAGGTATCAGAATCCAGACCAGAATCCTACATTTCTATCCTCATTATGGAATCATGCCTACCTTCTCCTGGCAATCAGGACATAAAGTACCTCATTCCAAATACATTTCCAGCAGCCCATCCACCAAACAGGCTGTAACCAAGAGTCCAGGCTTGCAATGGAAAACTCCAAAAAGGAACCTGAGGTCACAGGAAAAGCCTCTGGCACAAATATCTTTGCAAAGAATAACCATGAATGAAGAAACTATGTTTTCCATTAGGCAACTAGATCTTCCCAGAAAGGGTCCTGACATTGCTGTAAGAGTAGATGTGTTCAGGGTTTGTGTAAAAAGCTATGGATATCTACAGTAAATATGCTATAGATCTAGTTTTTCTTTTTGAAGTCTACAGTCAGCAAAACAGAGAGGAAGAGATCTGCAATCCAATGCTCTTGAACTGATTCAAGCCTACCTTACGGGCTTCACATCCCTTTGCAGAGCCTGGCTGCGACTTCCAGCACACCTAACTACTAAATACTAATAAGCACTAATTAAAATGTTTCCTGCATCTGAGAACGGCAGCAGCTCTTGCATAAGAACATGGTCATGTCTCCCATACTTATGTATTACATACATTAATAAACACTCAGATTTGCAATAGGTTGTGACAGGTTAAGATTAACATCCTCCTACTGTAATTGCTTCGAAGTAGGGAATTGCTTAGAAGTAGGGAACTGGCAAGACACAGGCTATTTTTCAACCAGACGGGCATGCTTCTACTGACAGTGACAGAAACATTTCCACAAAATAGCCTCCCGCTGTCTCCAACACTAATGGAACGCACGGCATACCGCGGCGGAACGGTGCTCCGTTTCCCTCAGAATATGAAATGTGAACTCCATGTCAACCAGCCTCCGGAACTGCACCGTGTCTATAACTTTTGTGTAACATGTGAGTCTATGCGAGATTAATTGCTGAAGAGCCTAAGTGCTCATAAACTCCTTTCCCTCCCCCCCCAATAAAAAACAACCTATAATTATGCAGTAAATACGGATTTGATATGGAAATCCAACTAGACACACCTCTTACCGATCTCTCGTGTGTAGAGGGTAGCAAGGTCTGCAGGAGCTGTAGTTACCAGATTAGAGCAGAATAAATCAATAATTCTATGAACACAGAATATCCCATCCCTGCTCCCCAATGCAGGTGTGTATACGTTTTGTTGACCGCAAATATACATATTGTACATACAAAACGCATAATGGTGAGATGTAAACGTTTCATTACTGTGATTTTGAGCAGCTGTTTCAATCACATATAGTCCTGCAAGACAGAGTCTTAAGCAGTTTAGACAGTTCAGTTATATTAGACCATAGCTATACCAAAACATCACAACGAGTTTAGCAAGATTTTGGAAGAAGCCAGTATTTGCTTTCTGGAACTAAACAAAGCGTCTTTGCCTCATAAGGATGTACAGACGAAAATACACTTTACAATACCAACTTCATTCTAACAGAGATTGATATGGTTTTTTTAGTGGAAGTCACCGAACCACAACAGAATAGAGCAGAGAACTGTGACAGACTTCAAACACCTACTATTGATGCAACAAGTCCACTGATATTTATTTTTTTAGAAAAAAGAACATTCATTGTTCCACTTAGATTTAAATTTCTCAGATTGCATTTTCTCTGTAACGACCTTTTCATAAACTGCCCTAATATGAAAATATGGAGAACAAATGAAGTGGGAAGAAAGCTCTCCATAAACAAGGGAACATTCTTCTTTACCCATAAGCAGTGTCAAAGGATTGTGTATGCTAAAAAAAAAAAATCCATCACTAGATCAGACTACTGATTGACATATCTAAGGCTCAATCATCTAATCTGTTCAGACGACACTTTGCTGCATTTGGAACTGTATTATAAAAATGTAACAGATTTAAACCTGCAAAAGGTTTAAAATAACTTTTTGTAAATAATGAAGTTCACCACTAATACGAATTAATTACCATTGAAAATTAATAAGCACAAAGCAGTCAGGCTTTTATGAGACCCTGCAGCTATAGCTGAAGCACAAGATTTATAAAAATCAAGCTGAATTTTCGAACTACAAATAATGGCTATTAAGTATTATTTTGGATTAAATGCACATGTACAATATATGAAAAACTCAGTCATGAGCACTGTTCAGCACCTTGAAATGAAGTACTTTTGCCATTGGAAAAATCATATTCCTTGAAATACACAATAATGTATAATGAACAATACTTCACAGGTCTACGGTTAAGATCATAGAGAGAAATAATGACATCGAAAGGTGTGTTCAACAGGCTGAAATTACGGCATTCACTCAGCATACAGGGCACTCAGTTTCAGGTTTATGCTCTTCCAGCAAGCAGAGACTTGAAGATGGGTCTTTCCTCTCCAACACTGTTCTCCCACCCACTGGACTACCAGCTAGATAAGATTCCTCTTCACCTTAGTAGATTGCTACTTTTTTTTTTTTTAAAGAAAAAACAACCCACGCTTCTAGTTAGTTCTGATGAAAAAGTAAAGCAAATGGCAAAACCTCTAGATTTTTCAGGAAATGGAATTCTTGTTTTCCAGCCAGAGACAGTAATTACAGAGACCTCAGAGCAGGACGTGAACCCTGCAACGCTTGAGCAAGAGTCTGAATTTTAGGCTTGCAGTGTTCGACGGAATTCAAAATCGGGCATCATCTGAATCAACTCTAACAGTAATATAATAGAAACGCAACCAGCCCCTCTTGTAACTGCTGCCATACAGAGAGATTTGAAGGAGTTTCAAATGTATGGATAAATACTGGAGAAGGACCAAAACGAACACAAAGGAAACTCAAGTCCTAAAAGCTGTATCGAAGCAATCTGAAAGGCTTGCTTTAAACCTGTTAGAGGAAGGAAATTCACAGTTAAGATGGAAAAACCTGGCTGAAACTCCAGCCTTCAAATACATACGCTGCTTTGCAGAAACAACAAAAAAAGGGCAGGCAAACTGTACAAATCAAGACCAGAGTGTCAGCCTGGATTTCCAGTTTTAACTATGATTTGTGACATATTAGAGCACACTTTATTTCGTTATGTTTCCCTAAAGTTGTAGCTTTCAGATGGACAAGCCAAGAACAGTCAAACAAGCTGAGGGTTTATTGCAGAAGCAAAATCACCAACTTGAGGTAGGGAATAGATCTCTTGCTACAGGTCTAATCAAAAATGCAAATAAATAAATAAATGCGAAAAGAGAAAAAGGAAGCAACACTTCCAGAAGTCACAAGGCCTGATTTAACAGTATTACCTTTCCCAGTATAAATTTCTTTGTAGTAGCAGTAGTACTTCCCACAGAAAAATCAATCATGATATTTTGTGCAAGTATTTCACAGCAATTGCTGGTGGCTTACATCAAACTTTGATCAGGCATAGTTCTTCCAAAAATGGGACTTGATTCAATCAATAATTGTATATATGTATATACAAACATACACGCACAAACATAAACATAAACATAAACATAAACATAAACATAAACATAAACATATATATATATATATATATATATATATATGTTTAAGAGCTTTCCTGAACAAAGGCCAAGATCAGGATCAGAGATATGGCTCAGATGACCTCTCGAGGCTCCCTCCAGCATAGCTATTCTACGAAGTTCAAGTTTGAGATTCCAGAGCAATCAGGGTAAAAATGTGTCATTACCCAAAAGGAAATGCTCCATTTCCAGCTGGCGTGCCACAAACCCGGCGTGCGGGGAGGCCGAGGACCAGCCTGGGTAGGGTGGACACAGAATCAGCAGACTCCATCCTTGTACAGGTGTCAAAACCATTACTGAATTTTAGGCAAGTCATCGAGCTCGCTTTTCACACGTGAAGAGGAACGACAGCGAAATTCAGGGCTAGTGAGAGGATTAATTATTATTGCGCGGTGCTTTGAAGGCAACAGGTGCTGAGTTAAAACCCTGAGTATTAGTGGGAAGGCTAATAAAAATTGTTAGTTACAAGAATCCAAGGCGAAGGAGGAGGGGGGGGAACCACAGAAATCCAAGACATCTGTGGAGGAGAATCGGTGTAATAAAACGAAAACAAACCAAACCCGTGTTATTTGGCAATCCCACACGCAAACCACTTGAACTCTACGCTTCTGGAGCTTACGTCATCATTGAGCCACCACCTTCCCGCTTTGAGAAAGCTGCAGTTGAGAGAACTATTGTTTTAAAGGATACTATAAAGCTGTAAGGGAGATGGTAGTCAAGGAAAAAAAAAAAATCTATCAGATTAAGTCAACTCACTCAACACAACTCCGTTAAGTGTTGTCTTTCCCCCGGAACAAATACAACTGGTCCAGCATTTATAAGAGGGAATGTAGAAAATCACGATTAGTCTTCAAGATTTCAAGAACCTCTGGTATGTTTGGAGAATATAAACATACTGTATATTAAAGAAAGAATGATACACATTTTAAAAATATCATGTATAGCCCTCCATAAATCCCGCAAACCCTCTCATTAGCAGTTACGGCGTGATTAATGTTTATACCGGGCCATTTTAATTAGTTGAACAATTGCGAGTTCTACCTTAAAAAGCAGCTTTGTGAAACTGCAGTAGTTGCAGAATATTTTACTCCTGGGCTTGATAAAACACTAAACCAGAAACTGCTTTAAAATAACTGCCTGCCACAGCACTTTTAGCCAACTTTTGCACCTGGTGCCGAGAGAAAAAGCCAAGTGAACTTTCCCTCACTTGTTGCATGTCAGCTCCAATGCGACGTCTTTCCTCCGTTGTGTTTGGGTTTCTAACTGGAAGAGACAAGTAAGCTAAACTAGCAGCCAATCAATCCCTAAATTCTAAGAATGCAATAAAATTTGATACCAATAAATCTTTACTTTTAACAGCCAGAAGAGATTAACAACGCTATTTGAAATTTTATCCTCTTCTGTTCTTGCCATAGGACGATTACCTGACAATCCTGGTGAACCAAACAGCAAAATTAAAAGAGACACAATTAAGCTTGTATATACATAGGAACAGGATACGCATTTATGCATATCCCTAGTAGGTCCTCCATTATTTATTAGCCTTGATGTATTTTTCTTCCTCTTACAATAAAAGTTATTACACCTTTGGATTGTCAAATAAAAATCCAATTGGCTGAGACATAGACCATCAATATAAAATGGCTTTGCACAGCTTTCCTCTCCGCTACAACTAGTTGACTTTTTTCAGCTCTGCTATTCATTCGTTTCACAGCATGAGGGAAATTCAATTTTTCTTCCTTGTACTCTAATTTCTCATTAGTAAAGTGACCCAATTTTCTTCCCTAATTTGGAATGCTGACGGCACAACGCTAGACAAAAATGGTAAACAATGTAAAAACATATGCAAGAATTACAGATTATTAAAAACCGTAGTTACTGAGTATTTTGAGAACGGTTGTTAGGAACAATATCCTGTGAGTATACTGAAGTTGATAGACTAGTATCAGGTTGTGTATCACTATACAACTGTTCATTATTAATCCACAAATTTATGCACATACGTTTGCATGTACGTGATGGCACGAAGACGGATGCATTTAGAATTCCATGTGTGTGGTGATGTCCACAGAAGAAGCCCTTGTCACAAGACTTCCCATTTTACCACGTCCTTCAAGGTGACAACAATGGTCACGTTCCACCCGTTTTAGCATTTGCCACCTACTTTCTCTGAGATTCAATTTGGGAGCTGACTCTCACTCCATTTGTTACTTCTTGATGGTTTCCCTGTCATCAGTACTTAACGTCCTGTAAAACTACTTTCCAAACTCATTCTCCAGAGCAGACCTTCTGCAAGCTCCAATGCACCAGCCACAGCTTCTCCTTCAAACCCCTCTGTCTCTTATTTCAATTATTCCCATTCTCTTGCTTTTGAATACTTTGAGAGAGAGACGTTGGATACTCTTCCAAACTACTTCCAAACTACTTTCGTCTTTCTTTATTTCACTTCGTTAAACAACTCCTTGCTGAAGCTCAGGCTTCCTATTCGTTGCTCGCCATCTACGTTCCTCTTTTAGCTCAGTAATTTTTCTGCTACAAGAGAGAATATAACCATTCCCATAAAGTTGCACCTAGTTTTTATTCCTGAACACCTTCTCTTGTCATAAATCTTTGGCCTTTTTTCCCAGCTCTGACCCACCTCAGGAGATGCATCATATCCTGTCTATTTATTTTTTCAAATTTTCTTTGCCCCATGGTGCTCGGAGAGTTTGCTCACGGTGTACACATGTCCTCAGTCTATATGCTCTTAGAGAAAGCACATTTCGACCCAGCCTGTCTCTCCAAATCTTTTCCTACTTCTTTCTCTCTCTTCATCTAAAAATGCACAGAACATGCAATTTTCAGCTAATGTACAGACTTCCCCTCTTCTAACTCTGTCTTGGATCAGCTCCAACTTCACTTTTCATAAATCCCCTCCCTTAAAACTGTTCATATATGGGACGCTATGTGCCTCTTCCTCACCAGAAATATGGGCCTCAGGTATGTCTCTATCTGAATTTTCTGCTGCTTTTGACACTGTTATCATCTCCTTTTGCCACCAGAGAAGTACCAATTATCCTCTTATTTTATTTTTTTTTTAAATTGTTTCAGGGATTTGGTCATGTAGGAGTTATCTCTCAGTTGGAAGTTATCCAACCAATCATAGATGTCTATGTCTGAACTGGTCACCCAAGCCAGCATTTACAGTCACTAGACAGAAATCACCCTTCTGGGGCCAAATCTACTGAAAATAAATCACCCTGAAAATAAATGCCTAAAAAGTCAGATTAATTCTATCCCACAAATAACATTTCACTCTATCGTCTCTGATTACTTCTCCAATAAGCACACTCTCTCTGGGTCACAGGAATACAAACTATTGATAGGCAATAATATAGGATAGTGTCTAATACATCCTGTGCACACAGAGAGTTACAATGCCTTTACCCAAGATGCAAGAAAATGGACAGTCCAAGCTGGTACATTACACATTTGCCATTTACAGGAAAAGGGTATGAGAACAGGGCTGTCCAGTTAATCACAGACACAACTACAGCATGAAGTCCTCTGTAATTAATAGAATCATAGAATGGCCCAGGCTGGAAGGGAACTTAGAGATCATCTAATCCAACCTCCCTGTCATGGGCAGGGACGTCTCTCTACTAGATCAGGCTACTCAAGGCTCTGTCCAACCTGGCCTTGAACACCTCCAGGGAGGGGGCAGCCACAGCTTCTCTGAGCAATCTATTCCAGAGTCTTGCCTCTCTCGTACTGAAGAACTTCTTCCTAAGACCCAATCTAAATCTGTTCTCCTTCAACTTAAACCCATTTCCCCTTGTCCAGTCAGTGGACGCTCTTGTAAAAAGTCCCTCCCCAGCCTTCCTGTAGGTTCCCTTCAGGTATTGGAAGGCAGCTCTTAGGTCTCCCCAAAGTTTTCTCTTTTCAAGACTGAACAATTCCAGCTCACACAGCCTGTCCTCGTAGCAGAGGTGCTCCAGCCCCTGGATCATCTTTGTGGCCTCCTCTGAACTCCTTCCAACAGATCTGTGTTCCCCTTGCGGTTGGGACACAGAACTGGACGCAGTATTCAAGGTGGGGTCTCCCAAGAGCAGAGTAAAGGGGGAGAATCACCTCTCCTGACCTGCTGGCCACACTCCTCTTGATGCATCCCAGGACAGGGTTGGTCTTCTGGGCTGCAGGAGTGCCCTGCCGGCTCATGTTGAGTTTCTCACCTATCAACACCCCCAAGTCCTTCTCTTCAGGGCTACTCTCGAACCACTCTGTGCCCAGTTTGTATTTGTGCCTGGGACTGGCCCAACCCAATAGCTGTGTTGAAGATAACTCAGCTGAACCAGACTGACTGCAACACGTACTTTGTTGAGAGCATCATCTCTTTACCAATTGGGACAGAGTTCATGGCCTGTTTTCTCAAATTTACTTCCTTTGTGCCCACCTCTGAGCAAGCCGCTAATTCCATGATCTCATACAAAGGTCTTGGAGCAGCCAAACTGCTTTTTTAAACACCAATTACCTTAAGAGTGAACGAATTTACAGATCACGCTGGAGATGGGTCTGAGAGGAAAAAGACATCTCTGGAGGGAAAGCTTTAGCTTAAAGCAGTGGAATTAAACTTTGACATGTGGCTAACACAGTTTACCTAAGTTTATAGGAAGAGAATGTTTTCATGGTCACATTTGGACTTGGTCAAAAACTGGCTAAGAATCAAGGGCTTCCTCAAGAGGAGACCATCACCTTGGAGGGGATTCAGAGAATGGTCACTGCTGCCTGGCTTTCTGAGAAGGTAAGGTAGTAGGTGCAGAGGAAACTTTAAATCACATCTGATTCGGTGCAGAAAGGCAACGTTTAAAGCCATGAGAAGAAAAAGGTAAGAATGATGAAATCGAGGATCAGTTTAACACATGTTTTCTCTACCTGAATGTTTTTCACTTTTCTGCGGACCTCATCACTAAAACACAAAAATTTGCTGATACTTTTGGGTACAGCCACACAAAATTCTTAATATCTAATCTTAAATGCTGAAAGATCTTCGGTTAACATACAGCGAAGTCACAGGTGTAAGATCTAGAGAGTAAATTTTACTCTGTCAGCTGCCATCTCTGTCAGGAACAGGTTACGGTCCATACTCGGGTTACTCCATTCATTCGCAAGTCTGAGATAAAAGACTGTGCTAGTTTTTGTGTATAAGTTATTTTCTGCCCACTCAAGGACTGTGCTCCCATCAACACTCCTATCAGGTAGAACTTGTGGCTTGAAGATAAAAGAACACAGAAATAAAAAGCGTTGACATTTCCCACAATTAAATAAATACTGATCTAAGGGTTTCTGCTGTTATCACTGTTTTCGTTGGCCAGTGACACTTAGAGACACAAAAGAGCTGTATTTGCCAAAACTAAAGCACTTAAATTTTAAGAAAACAAGATTTGCGGTGCTTCAGGAAGGAAAACAGCTTTTGCCAAGTTTTCCAGTAGTAGTGTACGATTTCCATTTCCAAAGTAAAATTTCTTTTAATGATAGCAACACCTTTGCCTTCAGTTACTGTTTTCTTTTGCAGAACAGAAATGGAAGATGTTGACAAAGGTGGAGAACCTCGGTTTCGATAGTTACCTATTAATAACAAAGTGCAGTATTAGGAACCCAAGACCTCTGAACACTAGGTGTCAGTGTAAGAAATGGAAAAATATCAAAAACCTGTTGTTTCCAATCAGGTGGATTAGTAAAGAAACCAGAACCAGCTGTGACCACATTTCCTTGTAACTGTGTAACACTGTTAACAAGCCAATCTTCCTCCAAAAAGTTATTCAGGTCCGCCTGAAATCAGATAAGGTGATTTAAAAACGACAATGAATTTGCTCTGTTAAACTCTGAGACGACCTTTAAGGTTTATGAGGTACACTTAAAGTCCATGCAGAATTTTACATTATTCTTTTTTTCGCCACAGATATCCAAAAATTGGTTTCTATATTTCACAGTTATAAACATTTTCAGTAAAATCATTGACAAAATGATTTTATCGTATTACGCAATAAAAAAATCTAATGATTACTCTTCACTTTTTCATTTGTTCTTTTCTAAAGAGCTAATAACCTAGAATATATACGGCTCCAGCAAAATAATAAATGACATTAATATAAATAAACTAACATGCCCTCAACACAGTGCATCTGTACATTGAATGTCTCGTCTCATCCAAGTTTCCAATAGCTATTAATCTATGCTATACTCCTAACAGTGTATGATAAAATTAAATAGATGATGTATTTGTATTTTCAGAAACGCAAGCAGGGATCAGCTAATCAGTTGATTCATAAAAGCTCCAGAAGCCAAGGTAATTGAGTAAATTTATATTTAAGAATGCCACAGATTCCAAAGCCCCCATCTGTGAAATTTCATACATAATTCCTCTTACTCAACAGCCATAACAGGAATCTGACATGTTAAGGGTGAAAAAACCAGACACATATATATACATTTAAGTACAAAACACATAAATCTATGTCACTATTACTGAAGGCCCAAAGACTGATACAGAGAATCAGGAAACAGTGAGATTATAGCTGCCTACACTACCGTCACTCTATTTTATACACACTTACAGAACAATCTTTAACCACTGCTCGCATGGCTTTTTCCATTCAATTTAGTCAATGGTTCGGACTTTTGTTTTCTTCACTATTGAACACGCTGCTACAATTATGTGGGCATAATTATTCATTTCCTTCTATTCAATTTTGGGGGGGGCTCAATAACGGAATCATAGTCCTTCCCCTTTTTTAGATCAGAGAAGTCCATCATCACTGGACACCGGGCAGCTTCTCTGCAGGACCAGGCTACAAACCAGCCGCTCTGTCTCACAACATGTGTTGACTCTGCAGAAAGATCCCTGGGAAAGAAAACTTCTGACCAAGTCCTTCTTGTCTTAAGAAAAAGCACAGAGAGAGCCCATAATCCCTGACTGGGGCTCCTGAATTGTTTCCTGAAGGAATTTTTGTGCTTCAGAAGAAACATCTGAATACAGTGAACATGGACAGCAGGATGACCATGAGCCAGCAGTGTGCCCTCATGGCCAAGAAGGCCAATGGCATCCTGGGGTGTGTTAGAAGGGGAGTAGCAAGCAGGTCAAGAGAGGTCCTCCTGCCCCTCTGCTCTGCCCTGGTGAGGCCGCATCTGGAATATTGTGTCCAGTTCTGGGCCCCTCAGTTCAAGAGAGACAGGGAACTGCTGGAGAGAATCCAGCACAGAGCAACTAAGATGTTGAAGGGAGTGGAACATCTCCCTGATGAGGAAAGGCTGAAGGAGCTGGGTCTCTCTAGCTTGGAGGAGGTTGAGGAGTGACCTCATCAATGTTTGTAAATATGTCAAGGGGAAGTGTCAGGAGGATGGAGCCAGGCTCTTTTCAGCGGCGTCCATTGACAGGACAAGGGGCAAGGGGTACAAGCTGGAACACAGGAGGTTCCACAAAAACATTAGAAAAACTTTTTCACTGTGAGGGTGACGGAGCCCTGGCAGAGGCTGGAGTCTTCTTCTCTGGAGACATTCAAAACCCGCCTGGACACGTTCCTGTGTGACCTACTGTAGGTGATCCTGCTCTGGCAGGGGGGCTGGACTAGATGATCTTTTGAGGTCCCTTCCAACCCCTAAAATTCTGTGATTCTGTGAAGTAGAAGCTGACGTTAAAGTAGAAAACTCAAGATAGCACTTTTCACATCAGCTAGCAATGAAGAATAGGCAAGACTTCATCAAAAGCCAGGCTACATCATTTCCAACTTAAAGTTTCCATAAAAAATCTCCTTAGAAGACATTTTTTTATATTCTAATATATTAAAGATGAAATGCTGTCTATTTGCTCAAGTAATCTGAAGGTTGCTAATCAAGAAACAGTAGAAAAGAAATGAAAAAAAATTAACATGAAATTGAGCAAACAGTGTCTTGTGTCTGACGTGGGCCGTTCGAAACCAGAGTTGTGCTCACCTCCGAATGACAAACACATTATCAGTGAGCTGCTTTGGGACAGGTGGAATAGCATCTCTATAGGACAGTAAATGTGTTGAGTGTCTTCAAGTCTTTTCACTGCATAGAAAAAAATAAATATACACACTCAGAATGGCAAAACCTACAGTATTCTGTAAATGGAACAAAGTTTTCTGACAACCAGACCTTCCTTTTAGAATCACACAGAAAACTTTCCGAAAAATTGAACAACGCAAATCGTCCAAAACCAATTCTGAGAACGGCGACCGCAAAAATCGTCAGAGATGCTATTTCTGTGATGTAAATGCACAGGGAACAATTAACAACCACTTGCCAAAGTCCCTTCTCTTCCATCACACACGGGAAATGCTAACGAATGCACGCTGTTGGTACGCGGAGTATTTTTTACATCACAGCCTTATTTTCCAGCTTGTTTTTTTCCAGGGCAGGTGTGCCCTGTGTTTGCTGCAAATATGCACGTTGTTTAATTTACTCTCCAGTAGGAACAGAATGAATACTTGCAGGATTTTTCCCAGATGGTTTTTGTGAACTCCTTTATCCCACTCATGTAAACACACAGCGTGTTCCGGCTTGCCGAGCTGTACATACATACACCCTGTGACTTTGTACAAAGTCTGAATGTTTAGTTAGCCAGAAGATTGTTTCCATCCTGTGATTCATTAGGTCCCTATGGTACCCTCGACTTCCTTTATTTTGCACAATCACAAATTATATTAGTTTGTCTTATTTTGATAACCCTTCTAATTAATGCCCTGCACAGGAAACTTTATTACTGGTCTAAAACAGACTCACAAAACAAAGACTTTTCCCATTACTAGAGTGGCATAAGTGACAGCTGTGTATAACTTTGGGATCAAGAGTGAGAAGTGCTTCAAGTGGCTTGTTTTTACCAGTGGGCAATTTCTGTTAATGAATCAGCTAGTTTCAATTCTTTCTTTTTTTTAAAAGGAATGTCAGAAATTCTACCGTTACATATGGAAAGGTTACAAGTCTAACAATTCAAAAATGCAGTCAAACCTGTAACAGTATAGATGTTACATACAATAAAACGACCAACCCAGTTCTTGAATGAGTAATGAGTGTGATTTGTTGTGGTTTTTTTTAAAAAGATGTAGGAGTAGGCTGTAAAGAACCAAGAAAGCTCTATCCTTGCCTCACTTTTACTACTCCCCTCTCCCATTGCCGATGTCTTTATCTTTCGCCGCACAAGCGAAGGTGAGTTTTTCCTCCTGCTGCTCCGTTCTTTTCAAACTGCAATCAAGTGGTTAACAGCTGCAGGAATAAAGCTGGGAAGCAAAGAAAGCACATCTCATTCATCCAAAAAATGTACAGCGCTTCGCACACATAAAACTCATGCTCATCATCATGAAGCATTTTGAATCCGTAAACTTAACTCTTATGCTTGTCTCTATATTGTCACCACTCCTATTCCTAGATGTGGAAAGTGACTGTACAAACTTTATTTAAATCTTTACTATAAAAATCAGTTTACTCCGCAGCATGGATTTACTACGGACTTATTCAGGACTTGACATATTGCTGCATCTCTGCATCTCACTCAAAATGTTCTACCTGCGAATTACTGCCAAAATTTAAAATAATCCTCGTATTCTACTACAGATTATTCACCTGCTGACCTGCACTCTGTGCTTCAGTTGAGATACAAGGACTGATTTTGACTTAACTATATTATCTGTGTAAGAGACAATTTTCTACAGCAACAAACCAGAAAAAAATAAATTATCTACACATATATGCAAAGCATTCATATATGCATGTATCTAACACAAGACTGAAACCACGCTCCTATAAAGAAAGCAAGAGTGGAATGGTAATAAGTGTCAGGTAGCAGCACAAGTTGCATGAAATGAAATTCCTTCACAGGAAGATAAAAGTGATTGAAGAAAAAACCCAAGAGATATCATGTACAACATGATTTTGGGCAACTGAAGTTCCTTAAAGATGACACTGCTGCACTTTGAGAAAGCCAGCAGAGTGGGTTTCACTTAAATCACTTGACATCAATTGAAGAGATCAGAGCCCATCTCCTAGCAGACACACGTTAGCTGACAGGGAGGAAACCACAGCTCTATTACATGAACGCTGGCATTCGTGTCACAGTTTACCATGACTTATCACACTTTACAAAGAATTTCAGTGGGTAAAACATTTCAAAGATGTAGTCCAAGGCTGTTGCGATGTGCTGTGAGGGGTCGTCAAGAGGAAGGGGACAATCTCTTCTCAGTGGTGCTCAGTAATAGAACAAGAAATAATGGGTTTAAGTTAGAACATAGGAAGTTCCACCTCAACAGGAGGAGAAACTTCTTTACCGTGAGGGTGCCGGAGCCCTGGTACAGGCTGCCCAGAGAGGGTGTGGAGTCTCCTGCTCTGAAGACTTTCAAACCCCGCCCGGACACGTTCCTCTGTGGCTGCCCTGGGGGATCCTGCTCTGGCAGGAGGTTGGACTAGATGGTCTCTGGAGGTCCCTTCCAACCCCTGACATTCTACGATTCTATGATTCTATGAGCAGCCAGTCTTGCACAGACGAGGCTAATTCCAGTACACACAGACTTCTGGATTCTGCTGTTTACAGGCACCTCTGAGTTTTTGGTGTGCGTATGCGTAATTCTTCATATAGCCTTGATCGATCCTGTCCTACTGCTAAAATACCGTTCACTCTGCAAACCCAAATCTATTCTCTTCCCAGAAGCCATTTGATATCTCAGAAGCAAAACCTAAAGGACTGAAGTTCAGACCCAGAGCTAAACTGAATAATCAAATTCTGTGGCAGCAGATGATGAACTGCTACTGCTACTGCTACCATATTCAGCACGCCTAGAGACTAAACAGCTGGCAGTTCTCTCTCTCTTGCCCAGGACAAGGAAAGTAACTCCTTAACAGTTTTTCTGGTTTAATTAGCACATGGTGATCTTACTGTCTATTAGCCGTCGAACATGACATCTGAAGCATGAACATGGAGCTACGGCCCCATCATGAGCAGACAGTGATCTTCAGTTTTTAATATCAGGCAAATAATACCCCATTTTTTTATGATCCATCCTAGCACGACAGAGGTTCTGGACAGAGATGCTCAAGGTGCAGACAGACATTTTCTCATTCTTAAGTAATAGACGAAACAATCACCAGATGCTTTTACACCTGTGTATGTGTAAGACTTCAGCTATTTTGATGTCAAATGTCTCAGTGGTAGTTTAATAACCAAGAAAAAATCCTATTCCATTTCTCTTAGTTATAGCCTCTTTTTCCATGACAAAATGCTGAATAAAATTGATTTTGTCCTAAAGCAAGATCTTTGACGTCTCTTTCAAAGGGTCTGAATAGATATTAATAGATTATTATAGAAGATGATGCTTCAAAATCTTCTTACTGCACATACAAATGATGAAAGAAGGAAGAGAGGCCTTATTGCACTTCAGAAGTTATGCAATTTAAAGGGCTTGTGCCCTTCTGATTATTTTTGCATTCCTTGTTGAATTTTTTCTGTAGGCACAATTTTCCTGTTGACAGACATCTACTACTTGTGCTTAACCATAAAGAACAATATAGCCATAATCAGAATTTCTAGTCATAGCACACACAAATAAAAACAGTTTTAGGCGTAATACAAGGGCATCTATAAATACCTGTAGATCAGTTACTAAACAAATACTACGTGAATTTGATTTCAAGTTAAAACTTGAATTCGTTGTGTTCTTCAAATAAATTAAGCATGAACAAACAATGTCCAGAACTGCGCCATTCCAGGGTGGGATTTTTTTTGGTTTTATATTGTTTGGCATGCAAATAAAACATTTACGTTATTATAATACAATAGTATATGTACAATATATGCAAAGAAAATAATCAAACTCACGCTAGCATTTGGATGAAATCTATCTCATGACTTTTATGCCTATCTCATAGATATTCAAACCTCAGCAAGCTGCCAAAGGATCCATTTATTAGTCAGCTGAGGAAATAAATTCCTCAAGACATTCATCTCATCTAACTCAGAAACCAATTTTAGGAAGACGTGAATCATCCTCTGGAGTTTCCCATTTCCTTCTACACAGTAGTATATACTTTTAGTAGTATCTAACTTAATGTAAAGCAGCGTACATATTGTTCAAAACACACCCAAATAATCAATCCTAAAATGTGATGCAGACTTTTATAAAGTCTGCTTTTCAAGAATCTGACTTGTTGGTGCAGTGACCTGCTGTAGCAGCTGGACCCTATGAAGTATACAGTGGTTTGAAGCAGTGACCGTATAAATCTGTCGAAACCAGACCCTGATTTAATAGAGTTCAGATCAACTTTGAAAATAGGAAGCTGGAACTATAAACTTGCGAGATATCAAAAGCCAACCAATCAAAGGTAATCACACTGGCAACTTACTTTTTAATCCAGAAGCTCAAACCTGGACTTAATCAGCAAATATAAGCTCTTCTTACAGTGTTTACTGTGAAAAATGTATGCAACGTGCCAGCTTTATTGCAGGCATAAAAGTAATTTCTAGAGTTTAGCCTTATACATGCATTATGGATGGCAAAACAGACATGAATTTTGAGAAGAAATCATTAAATTACATGACGAGAACTACGTAGCCCATTAACATGAGTAATATGACAAAATAGAGGTAGTAAGCAATAAATCTACATCTGCAGTCAGCTTCAATTATAAAACCAGCTTCTTTACGTAGTACTTGATATATACCCACACAAACACCTACCTCTAAAACGCAATTTTCATATAACTACATCGTAACAGCCCAGTAAGGTTGTGCAGTTATTAAGGATGACAAACGTGTAAAAATCCCCATCAGAAGTCCGGAGCATTTCAAAAAGCTCCTGATTTAAGAGTTCCGGCATGTGAATGTCAGAGGTCAAAGCAATGAGCTATTAAAGAGACTTTCACTTCCTCAGAAATAAAGTGCTGTCTTGGGCTGGGAGGGGAAAGGTTAGAAAAGCTGTTTATCTGCCGCTCCGTTCCCATTCTTCCTTCTGTCAGGAAATCCTACGTGCTCCTACACCCCACGCAGGGTTAACCGGGGGTCACGGCCATCCCCCAAGTGCCCAGCTTTGATTTAAGCGTAAAGACCACATGGCTGCAGGTTGCATTTCCTCAAAAGGCACGGGTTTTTTTTGTTATGTAAAGCTCAGCTTAGCTAAGCCTTGGCAGGAGGTAAAAGCGCAGGCTCTTATTGCTGAAGGAAGAGCAGAGCTGCCATCGGTTTGCACGAATTACGGGGGGTCATTAACAAAAAGAAAACGTTATTCTATAGTAGATAGAGCTACAATTACAAATCTATGCCCGGAGCAGCACGTTTAACCAATGAGAAACCTGCAGAGCCGGGAGAGAGGTTGTCCCCTCCCCAGGAGCCACGTTTGGGACAAATCAAGACAAATGTAAGAAGCAAAGAAGCCACAGCACACAGATCCCAGGAGACTGCAGAGACAGGGATACATCCCCCAGCCACAGGGGGATGAGCAAGAAAGAAACCACCCAGAGCTTGAAGGGAACCCAAAGATTTTTCTGCAATCCAGGAAGCCACCAAACGGTTGCTGGACTAAGTGTAAAGCTGAAAGAAAGAACCTGTCTGCAGGCAAAGAGTGGGAGGTTTATTCATATTATATCTTTATAGAGAACATATATATATATAGTAAAAATATTGTATGTATAAATATATATAATACACACATATATTTATAATAAGTGGTTTGCCCTACTCTGAATTTTCTCAGTTAACGTAGTAACAGATCCAGCCTGAAATGTAAAACCCTTCTGATTGCTGGAAGAGCTCATCACAGAGAAGAGATGTAGGAACTTGCAGCTCAAAGCTCTAGATGATGCAGGGACTCATCCTACGTAAATATTAGTTATATATTGTGCCAGGGGAAGTTTAGATGGGATATTAGGAAAAAATTCTTTACTGAAAGAGTGGTGAGGCATTGGAACAGGCTGCCCAGGGAAGCAGGGAAGTCGCCACGCCTGGAAGCGTTAAAAAACGTGCAATGTGGCACTTTGGGACATGGTTTAGGGGTCCTGGTGGTGTTGGGTTTGCGGTTGGACCTGATGATCTTAAAGGTCTTTTCCAACCTTAACGGCTCTGTAATTCTATTTATATACAGGAGTTCCTTATAATATACCCATACAAATCAGTTATTTTTGAAGAATCACTATAATAAGAAAAAAACATTTGTTAAGCTTCCCAAGCTACAGATGACATGTAAGAGTGTACCCTTCTACAGAAAATGGCAGATGGCAGGTTCATATCATGGTATAAAACCCCACAGTTGATTTCTTCAGAGGCGTTGCTGAACCGGAATTAAAAACCACAGAGAAGTTTAAATCTAGAACTGCTCTGAGAAACGAGATTCAAAACAGCCTCATTCATACAGGACTTTCATTGGATTTCAGCAGGAAAAAAATATTCAGTCTTTCCATACTATTTTTTGTCAGAAATCAAAACACAAAGTAGTAAGAATATTAGAACATAAATACTAAGCAACCGATGCACTAACACCAGAACGTTAAAAAAAGCGCAACAAGATCTTGCGATGACTAGCCAGTTTTTTCTTATTAACAACTTAAATTTTTTAACCAGAAAAAGACATCGGCTTTATTCCCGAGGTTAGGTGGGGCTGCAGGTATCACACAAATATACTCTATAACCATAGGCAAAGGTGAAGCGTAAGAATAGCTTCTGTAGATTACTGAGGCCAGAACCCACCCTCAGTTTCTGTGTCTTGTTTCTGAAAACAGCAATCTGTTATTAGTCATTTGATCATGAAACCATCCTGTTGTTTCAAGGAGTTTTCGAGTGAAGGCTACGTTAGCAGTCGTGCTCTTACCAAATTGATCAGCTGAGTGTGGACAATGTCTTCTACCAGTATCGCGGTTTCATGGAGTGGCCTGCGAGCATCTCCTAAGGAAAACCTGAAAGAAAGAGGTTTATCGCAAGGTTATGAACATGAGTTAAAAAGAAACAGAGTAGGCACTGTCCAGAAAAATAAAAAGAAAATACAGATAACACCAACAAGCTTAACACACCTTTATGTTCCGAAATGCATCACTCCCTGTGGTTTCAAGGAATATAAACCAAAGTAATCTGATTAAAGGAACAAAAGAGCTGAAAAGTTGTATACTACAGCACACAGTGAGAAGAATTTAAAATTGACAAAACAGGAAAACACGGTTTGCAGGAACATCTGAAAAAAGAGTAGGCAAAGCTGTAGCATGTGCACTACTAGGAGTAACTCTGCATTTGCAGCCCTCTTCGCTTACAAAATTCCAAGTAACTATCTTAGAAGGTAAAATGTTAACATGCATTTTAACCTAAATCCAAATGCTAGTGTCAAAATATGAAAGGAACCATTATGAATTAAAGGTAAACATTTGTATAAAAATAATATATAAGAGATTCTTAAAGTCAACCCTGCAAGATTAAATGAGAGGAGGCCAGAAAGAGACGATCGTCTTCATGCAACACTGCAAACAAAAGGCAAAGCCACTCCAAAAGGTGTCACTAACTGTGAAATCATCATGACGGGCTTTTGCAAGGTTTTATCTTCTCTAAGAAACACCAGACGTTGTTCTCTACCCCTGTGCCTCAACTGCTGGTCACTCAGGTAACGCGAGCTCAGATTGCTCCTTTGGTGTGGCACGAACAGTGGCCATCATCAGCCCTGCTGAAAGAGACTGTAGGTGCTACGGAAAATCTGCCTTCGAGACCTTCAGACCCCCTGCAGAGCTCCACATGCGACGTCCCCAAAGCCCTATGAAACGATTCTTCTGAAATCTGGGCTGCAGCTCCAGGTCCAAGGTGAGATTACAGGGGCAAGCAATTTGAAATAGCTGAGAGATGCAAGTGGGGCTGGCAGATTTACCAACTTGTTGGTAGCTGCACTCTGAAAAAGAGGATGGTGAAGACCCTGTGAAGGGCTTTTAGTGTCCAAAATGCTTGGTTGCAACCAAACTCCGCTCCTAATCATTCCAGCTCAGTGAGTCCAGAGAGCTTAAGCCCTCCCTTAAGCCCTGTCTTCATGTGTGATCTGTCTAGATGAAGTCTAGAGAAAAGGTCTCATTCTGTGTGGTTTCTCATCATCGAATATAGCACAAAACCATACTGTTTGCTTTAGTTGACTACCGTCTGTTTTTTGGTTCTAAATGTGCATTTTCAGTTCAGTCCCACGTAGGAGAAATGGGGAATTTCAGGATTCTAGCAGTGGCTCCTTGTTATACATACCTGTCAAAACCCTTCACAAATTTCACTGTGCTACAGCCAACTTTGAAACAATTTCTATCCGTATCAACTACCTACTCAAGAAGGATGCTACAAATAAGTTTTGCCTATTCAGTCAGCCATTTGTGTAAGTGATAGAGGATACAAGAACATCAAAATCCTTCACCTTCTCTTATGTCAGTTCTTCTACTTACATAAAAAAGATGGGCACTTCTTTTTCCATATTATTTTCCATATTATCCTTTTTCCATATCAACATGAGCAAGAACTGACTCAAGTATTCTCATAGTCATAAATTATTGTCCTGATACTTATGCGTGAAGGATCAGAGAAGCATGACTGTGATGGGATAAACAAGTGCTAAGAGAGCTCTGGCAAAATGGGATACTCATCTTGCTACATCGATTGCTTCATAAAACTCTCCCTCCGCGACAGCAAAACCCCCTGCTTTCCCAGAACTGCAGCCAACAAAAATCACCCAGAGTCATGGATAAATTTGCTCAACTGATTTCCTGCATCACCTACACAGAGGGGAAGGCTGGTGGAGAGCTGTGGTCCACAGTTCCTTGGACACCTGCACATCACAAGTTTCATGAAAGCTGAATCACTCAATCAGAACCAAGTAGCTCAGGTCTGGTATCTGGTACTCGTAAAACACGCACAATATAACCAAAATAAAATTATCCAGCAATGGAAGTCTCACGAAAGCTAAGGCACCAGGACAGATTAGGGGAAATCCTGCTGGAAAGCAGCTCCATGGAGAAAGACCTTGGAGTCCCAGTGGGCAGGGAGTTGTCCCTGGGACAGCAACGGGCCCTTGTGGCCAGGAGGGCCAGTGGGATCCTGGGGGACATTAAGAAAAGTGTTTCCAGCAGGGCTAGGGAGGTTCTCCTGCCCCTCTGCTCTGCCCTGGTGAGACCACACCTGGAATATTGGATCCAGTTTTGGGTTCCTCAGTTCAAGAGAGACAGGGACCTACTGGAGAGAGTCCAAGGGAGAGCTACGAGGGTGATCAAGGGACTTGAACATCTCTGCTGTGAAGAGAGACTGAGAGAACCGGGTTGTTCAGCCTTGAAAGGAGACAGCTGAGAGGGGACCTTACTAACATATAGAAATATCTGAGGGGTGGGTGTCAAGGGGAAGGAGACAAACTCTTCTCAGCAGTGCCCAGCAACAGAATAAGAAAAAAAAAAAAGTTAGAACATAGGAAGTTCCACAAAAACATGAAGAAAAATTTCTTTACTGTGAGGGTGCCGGAGCCCTGGCCCAGGCTGCCCAGAGAGGGTGTGGAGTCTCCTGCTCTGGAGACTTTCAAACCCCGCCTGGACACGTTCCTGTGTGGCTGCCCTGGGTGACCCTGCTCTGGCAGGGGGTTGGACTGGGTGATCTCTGGAGGTCCCTTCCAACTCCGAACATTCCATGATTCTATGATTCTCTGAATTCATGATATCAAAGTTATTAAACATTCCAAAGGTTTACTGTTGCTCTGGTTTTAGTCCCTCTTTATCTGACTTTTGGCTAAATTATTTTTTAAATTCAAAGCTGTTGATTGGTCACAAATTGTTCTCAAAATGTTCACAATGGGGCTCAACTCTGGCTCACTGAAAACATCTTCCCATTACACATATATCAAAACCAAAAAAGCCAAACACACTATTCCAGTCTTACATCATCACAGTGAAAGGTAGCTTCCTACATTTTCAAATATTTCCTCCCGGCATTTCTAAAAAAATGTGTTCTCTCCTCCTAAACCTGAGATGTCAAAACAAGAAAATTTGGACATAAAATATATTCATTGTAAACTAAATACCACAGGCCAAAAATAACATTAGTTTCTTACAAAAATAGTGACATTTTATTCATTAGCAAGATTCAAATCTTCATAGGTGGCCGAATACATTATTTCCTTACAAAAGCATTCTTCTATCCTGCAATAAAAAACCCCAACACTTTATCTGTACACAACTAAAGTGTTATACAACAGGGATTTTCTTTCTTTTTATCCTATAATGAAATTATCTCCAGTATTCTTCACACAGCATTTCAAATTTGAGTGATATTAAATTTCGGCTTGATACATGTAAGAGCACAACACGAACTACTCGGGCAACATTGGAGCACAACCCACTGCACTACACTAGTCAAACCACGAGGAAATTACATATCAGCATCTTAAAGAGATGTTTCATAATGTGTTGTACAACATCTTTGAAATGAGCAGAACTTGAATAATTGTCTCTCTATTATGCAGAAGAGCACATGCACAGGAATTATAACGAATGGCACATACTTCCTAGAACTATAAGCACAGTACAGCTAACAATCCAGGCACCACTGAATATTTTATAAACTGCAAATTCCTGGATATTATATAGGAAATATATAACACTACATAAGCATAGGGGAAGCTACTACAGACCAGTCAGCCTCACCTCAGTGCCAGGTAAAATCATGGAACAGATCCTCCTGGCAACAGTACTAAGGCACATGAAAAATAACGAGGTGATCGGTGACAGCCAACATCACTTCACTGAGGGCAAGTCGTGCCTGACTGATTTGGTGGCCTTCCATGAGAGAGTTACAGCTCTGGTTGATACGGGAAGAACAACTGATGTCATCTATCTGGACTTGTGCAAGACGTTTGACACTGTCCCACATGACATCTTTGTCTCTACGATGGAGAGACATGGACTTGATGGATGGACCACTTGGTGGATAGAGAACTGGATGGATGGTTGCACTCAAAGAGTTGTGGCCAATGGCTCCATGTCCACGTGGAGACCAGTAATAAGGGGAGTTTCTCAGGGGTCTGTTCCGGGTCCAGTGCTGTTCAACATCTTTCTCAGCAACATGGATGATGGCATCGAGTGCACCCTGAGCAAGTTTTCCAACGACACCAAGCTGTGTGGTGCCGTGGACTCACTTGAGGGAAGAGATGCCATCCAGAGGGACCTTGACAGGCTTGAGAAATGGGCCAGTGCAAACTGCATGAGCTTCAACAAGTCAAAGGGCAAGGTCCTTCACCTGGGTTGGGCCAATTCCAGGCACAAATACAAACTGGGCACAGAGTGGGGTGAGAGTAGCCCTGAAGAGAAGGATTTGGGGGTGTTGACAGATGAGAAGCTCAACATGAGCCGGCAGGGTGCTCCTGCAGCCCAGAAGGTCAACCCTGTCCTGGGATGCACCAAGACAAGTGTGGCCAGGAGGTCAAGAGAGGTGATTCTCCCCCTTTACTCTGCTCTTGGGAGACTCCACCTCGAACACTGTGTCCAGTTCTGGTGTCCCCACCACAAGAGGGATATGGATCTGTTGGGACAAGATGAATCAGGGGCTGAAGCATCTCTGCTATGAGGACAGGCTGAGGGAACTGGGATTGTTCAGCCTGGAGAAAAGAAGACTCCAGGAAGACCTTATAACTGCCTTCCAATGCCTGAAGGGAACCTACAGGAAGGCTGAGGAGGGACTTTTTAGAAGAGTGCCCACTGATAGGACAAGGGGAAATGGATTTAAACTGAAGGAGAATAGGTTTAGATTGGATTTTAGGAAGAAATTCTTCAGTACGAGGGTGGCAAGACTCTGGAAGAGATTGGCCAGAGAAGCTGTGGCTGCCCACTCCCTGGAGATGTTCAAAGCCAGGTTGTATTAGGCTTTGAGTAACCTGGGCTAGTTAAGCCCATGGCAGGGAGGTTGGATTAGATGATCTCTAAGGTCCTTTCCAACCTAAGACAACCTACGATTCTGTGAAATACATATAAACCCAGAAATACTTATTATCATAGTACATTGAAAAGTAAAACAATATTAAAAACATCACAGATTCAAAACCAGTGCTCATATAGGATTAAACTTAAGTTTCGGGTTTTCTTTAAAGTAGGGTGCATATGTAAATTAATGGGAAATTTACTTCTTTTTTTTTCTGTTACATAGAAACCAAACAGACTTCAGTTATCATAATCATAATATGTTGTTCATTCTTACTTACTGGCCTTTTAATATGTAATTTTTCTTTCTTTCTAAGACTAAAAATGCAAAATAAAACAACTATGCAAGACAGTAGCAAACACCCGGTTGCCCGCATTATCATCGTGAACATAAACTTCTGCTCACAGTTTTACCAAGCATACCACACAGACATAAGAAACTTTTTTTGATTTTCTTTTCTGAATTCAATAAAGTGAAAGAAGAAAACTCTGGGTTTGAGCCAGGATGCTGCCTCTCCGCTGAGATGCCCTCCCTGTCTGCATCGAGAGGTCCCTCTCTCAGGAGCAACCATCGGTTCCCTAAAGCACGACAAGCAGAAGAGAGGCCACCAAGAGGCAGCACATTGATCTGAGAGGCGACAGGCATCAAATCTTTTTGCTCCACTCCGATGCAAGAGGGTATGTCAGAGCAGATGTTGAAACATGGAGATGCAAAAACGGACCCACACTCCTTGATCCCATAGAAAATAAAGCTCCAGATGCACCTACTTTCCTCCTCTCTGCCTCCCTCCCACTCTACCTTCAAAAAGTTATGTTTTTCTCAGTTTGCCGTCACTGTTTTCCTATGTAACTTCTGCCAGCTTCTTTACCACACACAGAAAGGTAGATACTGCCACAGTGGTTTCGGCAAAAACTACAAACCGCCACGTCCACCCACAGCTGCTTCCTTTTTCTTTGCAATGGAGACGGGATTTTTTTAGACACACACATAAAAAAAAATAAAGCTATGATACTTATTAATTGTATTTGTATAGCATTTGATGTGTTTCTCGATTCTAGCATGCTTATAGGGTAGTATTTTTAAAGATACCAAACACAACCTCTTTTTGACCCCTTTCTATTACCAGGGGTAATAATTACAAATGCACAAGCAGTTAAAGTAATAAACTTGCATTTTTGTCCTCACTTTTGCCATTGGACTTCTCCACAGTAGAATAAACACTAAACTAAGAGTCAGGGGGCTCAGATTTTTGCCAAGTTGCAGAATACGAGGTAGGTTAAGAACCAAAAGAAAACCCTGAAAATAAAAGGAAATCAAAATTTGGTGCCCTTGTTTCCGGGAACTGAAGCTGAACTTGATGCTTTAATATAACTTGCAAATTTCATTTCACATGTGCTTTGCTTTTAACGGTTCATTAGAGTCTTTTAAAGAACCTTCCATTCACTAGAAGTATAAATAAGTCTTCCTATGAAACACATAAAAATTCTGTTGAAAATAAACCTGTTTCCCCACAGGTAAGTACTGAAGAGGAAATATATCAAGATATAACATTAGCAGTGCATTGAAAGAGGAAAATGATATGGAAGAATGTCCTGACAATAGATGCATCTACCCATTAGACATGTCATACAGTAACAAAACCTTCTTAGAAGATCCAATTTCAAAGGTTTGTCTTGTTTTAAGGGAACATTTTTACAAGAGAGTGAGATCAACTTACCCAGATTTTCACAGGAGGATTAGAATAGTAGCATGGAGAAAGAAAAGACTGCTGCAGCTCTTTTATTGTTTACTTTCAGCTTCTATTTCTAACGTATTTAAGTTCCTGTAATGATGTTTCCAGGCTCATCAAAGTGGTAAATGTCCAAGCCACTAAGTGTCTACACCAAGTATCATGGCATACTATGTGTAAACACACACATACTTGGCACATGTTAAGGCAGAAGAGTTACTCATGGTGCAGGGACTTAGACTTGCAAGAACCTCAAAATTGGCAGCAGAAATAGATAAAGCACTTTCTTTGCTCCATTTCTTGGAGTTCTAAAAGCTGTCCTGGCCAGAAAGGAACTATAACCAGGGTGGCTGGGAAAGCACAAAGCTAAAATAAATAGTTTTCCTTACTGGGGCTTCATATTGAGTTCATGTCTTAACAAAGCTGCCCCAACTCACGTGGAATTTCCCACCTTGAATAAATCTAATGATTCTAGCCTTGAAAAAGTCTAAAAGCAGTGAGGTCGACTGGTAGGAAATACCATCTTTTTTTCTTCTTCTCTCCTTTTCTGTTTCTACATGAAGCATTTGCAGCAGCAGAGATGGGCCCTCCAGACTTGAGGGGTTTATAAGATGTCGCACAGGGCAAGCAGGTACTTCTTCTGTCCTCAGCACAGAGGTATTTATTTACTCCTGCCTGCAACTGGACTGGGAAAGTGGATCACCAGGGTCCACACACCTGCAGCACCAGCAACATGAGCGGGTCCACACTGTGTATGTGGGCGTGTAGCGCGTGAGTAGGGTAAGACGTTTGGGATCCACATTTCAAAGCAGCCAAAAATCTGGGTTGGACACCGGAGAGACCCAAGGGTCTGAGGGTTGGCTACTGGAAGGACCAGGAGGTCAAGACCAGAAGGACTGAGGCTCTCCAGTATTGGATGACTGAGCTGGAAGCTAATGGATTTGGCAATTCTTAACTTCAGAAGTGTTGAAGTGTCAAGCTCAGATTAGGTGTGTCTGTGAAGGAGACAGACACAGACACATGGAGAAACACACAAAAATATACCGAGAAGATTCAAAGGACACCAGGGGAGCTTGGAAGGTGTTCAGCCAACATGCAGTGGGAACCTAGAGACTAGAATTAACTCACACGTAGACCATTACTTGCTGACATCTGCACCTGGGTGTCTGTGCCTGCAAGCTGATTCCCACCCTGCATTTTCATCCGACCAAACGAGCAGAATGTGATCGAGACATAAGCACTCACCACATACAGAACCAGCTAATTCACTGCTACAAATCTAAAACCAGGCAAGGATCCCATAAAATCACAGAGGACAAATCAACTACGAGATATACTTGGATTGGGTAATATCTGGGCTCACATCGGTGGTGTAAGAATACACAGAAAATTTCTGTCAGCTGTTTGGCAGGAACGCGATTGGAATATGCACCATATTAATTCTTAGAGACGTTTCCATACTACAAGCAAGTGTCTTCCTAAATACTTGAATTACTAGAGACTTGACAGCCAGGAGATAACAAGAACAGCACAAGAACACCCAGAAAACTTCCAGCAGTTCAAATACCAGATGGACAAGCACTGCAAGCCACTAAAAATTAATAAACTTTGAGAAATCAGTAATACAACAGTTTGCACAGTCCGTATGCTTTACAAGCATGCAAGGTCTACGCTAGCACTGACAAAAACAGCTTCTCCCTAATTACAGGGATGGTGTAAATTTACAAGGAGGTTGCACTAAGCCCCTTACAGAAAAGCACACATCAATTTAAGTGCCAAATTACATAAAGACAAAACACACGGATTTTTTTACACCCTCACAGTAAGAGCAGCTGCAAAAGTAGACTGTGGATATTTTGAGGGTTTAATTTAGTCTGGGACATCAATCTTCCTCGTGCTAACTTAAGAGCTGCACAGACAAATAATGAGGTCTCCTATTCTCAGCTGCTACTGTAAAACCGAAGAAGAAATGAGCAGAGAAATCCTCTTCTCTAACACAAACACCCAAGAGCCAGCTATGAATCGTGCTGCCTTTTAAAATCTGAATTAGTCTTATGTCCACAATTAACGGATAACTGGGTACACAGTAACTGGATAACAGCCATTATTTTGCATACGAAGCTGAGTTAATCAGTGTCAACCTCAAGCTCTCTTCCAGTATTGCTTCTTCCATCACCTCTTTTCTGTCCACCTATTCCATCCCATCAACCCCAGGCAGTATTCCTGGAGCTCTGCAATGTCTCAAAGTCTTACTGATACCCTCTCTAACTTCTGAAGGGAGACCATACACTTTCCTTTCTTAGAACTGTACTCTGCCAGATAATTAGTCATATTTTCTTGTCTAATAACTGAGGAATGTATCTCACTACCCTGACGATATGAACAACAGTAACTCCCTGCTCTCCTATGAAGTCAAGCTATAAAAAATTACTCTAATTAGTATTTATTCAGCAAGTGGAGATGTCCTACTCACTCATTTAAATACCATAATATTAGCTGTAAGAATCTGACTGCTAAATTATTGAATCTTTACTAGAAAGAAATGAGCTTAAGGAAAATGCTTTTTCCAAAAATGTGTAGGGCAGCAACAACAAGCAGCACAGGAAGAAACAGAAATGTCAGCTATAAAATGTGGGGGTTTTTTTAGTATAAAGTTAAACCAAGATGATGTTTGCGGATATTGGAAAAGCATAAGCAACAATAAGAGAAATATTACATAATACTATTTAATTATTCAGAAGTACATAGTGACTTGTATAGGGATAAAATTTAGGAAAGGAATATTTAGAGCAATGTAGAAGGAAAGCTGCTAAAAACAACAGCTAAAACCCTCTGTAACCATCTCAGAAGGAACGGAAGTTTCACTGCAGTACACACTGAAATCTAAGGAAGATCCTGAGATGTTAAGCAAGTACACAAAAAGAAAACTTGATTATATGACTTAAAATACTTAAAAATGAGATATGGTCTCATTCTAAAATCTATGTCACCTGCAACTAACAGATGGATTTTGGAACTCTGTGTGTGAAATTTGAAATAAGCGTCACTGATTCTTATAACTATTAAAATTCTAAAACAAGGAAACGACTTTATAATTAATTATTTTGAGCTTTTTGAAAATGCATTAATGCTTACTGAATGGTCTTCACTACAGAGACTCTTCAATCACTACGGTGAAAAGCTACATGCAAAGTCATCAGTCCAGTTCATTGCTCCGCTGAGGCAGGATCTAAACAAGGCTGAGCCTTTGTAAGAGCAACTTTGTTTACCTGAAAATGGAAGCAGCTTGTTTACCCCATGAGTTTTCAAACGGCAAGGTCTGCCAGGCAGCAGGATGAACAATGTCTAACATCTCGCCAAATGAAAAGTCCAATTCTTCCCACATAAAGACAAACTCTGTCCTCAGTGACGCTGCCATAAATCAAGAATAACACAAAATCCTCAGGGAATGAATTTCAGCGATGCTGAAGTCTCCCAGCTCCATGGGAGGTCACTCTGTCTTGACTCAATAAAGTGTTTTGTTTAAGCATAAACCTTCTGAATCATGTTCTTAAGATGATCTTGAATGTTTTAATGACTTGGGGAAACCAGAAAATATCCTGAATTTTCCCTTTAGAAAGGGCAACTTTTGTTAATGTTTCTTTAAATACACCATAACATATGCAGTAAGAAATCTGTATTCAGTTTTTGCCTTAATAAATTCATATTCATACCTGGAAAATTACTGCCTTGCAGCACAGAAGGGAGAAAAAAGGGAAAAAAAAATACCACTATACCACTGCTCCACGAATTGCAGAACAGATGAGGTTGGCAGGGACACGCGGAGATAGATATGTACTCCAAATGCCCTGCCTAAAGGAGTTTCCTCAGGCCTGAGTCCAGCTGGGTTTTGGATATCTCCAAGGATGGACATTCCACAACCTCTCTGCACAGCCTTTTCCTACACATTTGACCACTCTCACAGCTTCTTCCCTAAGTTTTAGGAGAATTTCCTCTATTTCAATCTGCGCTCTCTGCCTCTTGACCTGACAATGTCCACCACTGACAAAAAGCCTGGCTCAGTCTTCTTTACTCCCTCCCATCAGGTATTTGCAGACCCTGAGCCTTCTCTTCTCCAGGCTGAACTGTCCCAGCCCTCTCAGTCTCTCCTCATGAGAGATGCTCCAGTCCCTTCATCTTCTTAGTGGCCCCTCACTGGCTTGCTCCAGTGTGTCCACGTCTCTCTTGTACTGGGGAGTCCAGCAGTGGACCCAAGCCCTCCAGATGCATCTGATAAACGCTGAGCAGAGGGGAAGGATCACCTTCCTCATCTGCTGAGAAAAGCCTATCTAATGCAGCCCAGGATGCTATCACAAGAGCTCATTACTGGCACGTGTCCAATTTAGTGTCCACCAGGACCTCCCGTGGCCTTCTCTGCACACCTACCATCCAGTTGGTCAGCCTTCACCCTATTCTGGCAGCTGTGGTTATTCCTTCCCAGGGCCACGACTTGGTATTTCCCTTTGTGGAACTTTATGACGTTCTTGTTGGCTCATTTCTCCAGCCTATTGAGGTCCTTTAGAATGGCAGCATATCCATCTGGTCTATCAATCACTCCTCCCAGTCTTGTATCGTCCACAAACTCGCTGTGGGTTCTGGTGGACAGCAGGATGGCCATGAGCCAGCAATGTGCCCTCATGGCCAAGAAGGTCAATGGCATCCTGGGGTGTATTAGAAGAGGTGTAGCATGTAGGTCGAGAGAGGTCCTCCTGCCCCTCTACTCTGCCCTGGTGAGGTCACATCTGGAATCTTGTGTCCAGTTCTGGGCCCCTCAGCTCAAGAGAGACAGGGAACTGCTGGAGAGAGCCCAGCGCAGCCACAGAGATGATGAAGGGAGTGGAACATCTCCCTGATGAGGAAAGGCTGAAGGAGTTGGGTCTCTTTAGCTTGGAGAAGAGGAGGCTGAGGGGTGACCTCATAAATGTTTATAAATATGTCAAGGGGTAGTGTCAGGAGGATGGTGCCAGGTTCTTTTCAGCAACATCCAATGACAGGACACGGGGCAATGGATACAAGCTGGAACCTTCTTAGCCTTAAGAGAGTCAGAAATGGTTTCTAGGATGATCTGCCCAAGGGACCAAAGCGAAGATGACTGGTCTGTTATACCCTGGGTCTTCCCTCTTGTCCTTTTTGGAGACAGAAATGCTCTTTGGTCTCTTCCACTCCTCAGCAAGGAACTACCTCCAGCTGCTATGATTTCTTCATGAGCAATATCATACATAAAATCAAAGCAGGATATTGTATATTATGTTACTGGAAGAAGAAATATGTAAATTAAAGTCTGATTTCAAGCAGAAGATGCTGTAAGATTATCTGTACTTAAACTTTCATGGCTACAGTTAAGGCGTGAAAACTGCATTCATGTTTATAAAAACAACTTAGAAAATGCATTTGAGTTAACTGCTTTTAAAACATTTTTCCTCACCCACGGTCATGAATTTTATGAACCGTCAAGACGCAAAACGCTGTCAATTTTGATGCAGGATGCTATACAGGTCTACTTCTAACAAACTATTTGTAGATATATATCTTTCAGGGTGAATATGTCTAAATTCCATCGAAACCTAATTTTCCAAGTTTTGCTGAAAGCTCTGCAGAACAGTCTTTCTACATATGGTCTCACTGAACTAACTTGGTTACTCTTTGCAAACCGTTCTAAGTACGGTGCCCGTTGGCTGAGAATGAACGTGTTTTTGTAAAATAAATCCGAGCATTTATGCTAGAACACGGGCAGCTACGTTACACAGGTGCTTTTAAAAGTCTTGCTTATTATCACACCCTGGTTTGTTGGGGGATTTCATCTCTTATACTACAGTAAACGCTTTCTACCTGCTGAAAATCAGATTTATCCCAACAGAAAGCTGCGGCAAGAACCTTTTCAGTACCAGTGGATACTAATCAGAATACACCAAACTCTAACAGTGTCTTAAACACAAATCAATTCTACAAATCCTTATGACCGGTAAAGGGAAAAATATAATTTATTCCAGTTGTATAACATAATATGTTCCATTTGCTCATTCACAAAGGGTTTCAGTTTTTCAGGAAATAAATGAGACAACTGTCTTTCTAGGCTACGAAGACTGGACTACGATCAGTCATTTCCGCTCTAGGAAAAAGTTCATCTCAACAATATACCCAAACATAAATGGGATTTAACGAAGCCAAGAGAGACAATTTTCAGTCTGCTCTCATGAGGACGGGGCGAAAAAGTGACGAGGAGAGGAGAGCAGGAAGTCAAAACATCATTTCACTGTATATATACACATCAGAAGTGTTAACCAAATGTGGAAATCCCTAGCTATTTTACATCTAGATTAAAACCACAAGACAATTCAAACTAATCCACAAGACAGAAAACATAAACGCGGGTGAATGCTATATGTTAATTTCTAGGGAAATAATATTTTCTTTTTGTGTTCTCCGAAACATCAAGACCATTTCTCATTGGTTTAAAAATTCACATCGCAACTTTACGAATGAGATCTTTGGGTACTACGAGATGATAACTATAGCCAATTCTCAACTATCACCTTCCTTATCCGATGTTAACACACCTCGTAACATCGACTTTTTTAATTTTACTACCCTTGATGACGTCAACACCCGAAAAGGGGAAGCAACTTGTCCACAGTTGGTTCGTGGCAGAAAAAGGAACAGTTATTCCCCTCAGCCTCCCGTTGCTCTACTGACAATTCAGGCTTTGCAAATCAGATTTATTTTAATAGTAAATTAGCAAATTAAATCTAATTTTGATAGTAAAACGGAACTATAGGAAAAGTCCGCCTATGCATGTAGAGACCCTGTGTTCTCGTTATTCATCTTTGCAGTACTTGTGTCAGACAGATGTTACAGTATTTGCTATAAAAATGAGGACAAATATAAAGAGGTGTCAAAAAACACGACCTATTTCCAAAATATGGAAATATTTGAGATCAAAAGAGCATTACAAACACCAGCATTTCTCAAAAACACTGTAAACCCTAACTATGAAATTACAGTAATTACAGTATTTCTAGATATATATTGATTTTTTGCAGCTATTATATATATTAACAAATATATATGTGATATATTTAAATATATAATATATATATTTAATATATATGTTAACATATTTAACATATATTAACATATTTAACATATATATATATATGTTTATATATATATATATTAACAAAACTGCTGTAAAATACTCAACTTTTGGATCATCAGTGGTCCACAGGTCAAAGCCTGGAAATCCGTGGTCTAAATTACAGTTAACAGTTTAGGGGCACAGCAGTTCATGCCTTCTACAACTAACGAAGCACCACAACCTCCCAATTTTCAAAAATTAAGTCCACTCAGAACTGTTACAGTAGCTACTCCATGTTATCATTGAACCTGTGAGTGAAAATTAGAAATAGAAATTATTTCTCCACTAGGCACAGAGAAAACATATCCACTAAGAAGAAGAGATGAACAACAATGAAAATGTAGAATAATTACTCCGAATAACTGTTTTTAACGTAGGTTTAACATCAGGATACTCCAGCACACCAGGACTCTTTATTTTTTTCCGAAAGCAAAATTCTGCCGTAAGACACATCCATTCCACTGACAAAAAACAACGCTCTGAAAATGTATTTTATTTCAAAAATCAAAGTGTGCAACCTTCTCCCTAGAGTAAGAAACTGGAAGTTCTGTGATAAGATCTTTTCTGGAAAGCCAGTGCAATTTCATATCAACGGCGCGTTCTTTCTCCTGCTTTCAAATGGATTACTTAAATGTTTTAAAATGTTATAACCCGCAATAATCTCTTCCAGGCACCAACGAAAAGGAAGAAAAAAATTACAGAAGTCAAGATGTCGCCTGGAAGCACTTTATGGCAAACATTATAAAGATAACACAGAGCAGAGAAGCTCTGGTTCAATCCATTATAAATACCCCATTCTTCTTAAAATCACAAAAAAAATGTATTTATAGTAAAGAACTCTTATAGGCTTTTTCCTCAGAAGACTCCATTTAAGTACAATTTGGCAGAATTTTTGGAACAAGAAGAGAAGACTTTTATAAAATATTGACGTTTTACAGTCACTCTAGTCTTGATCTACTTGCTACAAAAACAAAAGCAAGTCCTTTGGAAGACGACCACATCCATGGCTACTAATTACACTCGAGTTTTTCATTTTGTCCAAAATGTGGTCTCTAGCATTTATACTGAGCACAAACACTGGATCAGCATTTAGGCAATTAATGCCTCGTGAAAAACACAAGTTATTCTTCTCATTTTATGACTGACACAGTATATGGTTTAATGAAACACGGGGGATTTAAAGAAAACAAAGAAACAAAACAAAAGAAGGAAAACCCAAGAGTGAAACCACTGGCAAAAGATACTTTGTACACACAATCTATAGATTAAACATCTTTTTTCCCATATGTCCAAATGACAGATAGTTGCCCTCTCGTCTTTTACCCCAGGTCCTTCCCAAGATTTAGGGATGGGAGTGTACATGTACACAGAAGCAATAGGCTCTTGTGCACTGAAATTATTAAATAATCACTTAGAGTGTAGAGATGGTCAAAAGGAAATAAAAACCTTCTTAGATTTCTCAAAGTATTTTTTTTTCCAGTGAAAAGTGGCTCAGTAGAAAGTAGGAGACAGAGGATGCGAGTGTTTGGACTTCAGAGAGGTTTTCTCATGAGCAAATTAGGGTTGAGGCACGAGCACTTAAAAATCTTCACTCAAAAATTTAATTATTTAATGCAAATATTTGAATATTTAATTATTTAATGTAAATTATTTCATTTGCAAAGGAAAGACAAAATTGCAAGTACTGCATACTCACTGTCTAATAATAATATAGCAAGAACACTAAAAAGAAGGATCCAATGTTACAGTGAAACATGTACAACCTATGAGTCAAGAATAAAAGTCAAAAAAGGAGGACAAGTATCACTCTCATAGGGCTCAACAGAACATCACGTGAAAGAAATGTGTAGTTCTCTATTTTACTTCACTGATGCGAGGTCAAAAGAGCTCATGTGAAGGACAACTTGATATCCATTCAAATTTGCCTATTTAAAAAAAAAAAAAAAGAAAAATTCTATTTTCTGAACTGAATAAAAAACCAGACAAACGTGAGCTGTGCTCGTTCAGGCGAAATGTGCATGGCTTGCTATTTACTGACGAGCATTTAGATTTGAATAACTGACAATATGAAGAAAATTTGCGATAAAATTATAGTTGGACTGAATTAATCCCTCAATATGAAACCTCCATTTGCAAATTTCAGGCTGCTCCAGTTGGGGCAAGACCAGTAATCAAACATAAGCATTTAAAAAGGGATTTATTTTTTTTTATACACAGTCCACCCAGCATTATGCCCAGTACACGAATTAACATAAGATGGTTATCATGGATACCGTTACTTTGCTTTCCTATCTGTATCTGCAGAACATAACGTGAAACGACAGCAGGTAAAATCCTAATTCCTTGATTTATCAAAACAGATAAGCCAGACAAAATAAAAAAGGATGCCAGAGTGTCCAAAAGTCATTCCAATAACACTTCCGATTCCCTGTGGCACATTTCTAAGAATGCGGAAGGGAAAAACCTTAAAGAAATAAAGTATATGAGCAGATTTTGAAAAGAACCACAGTTCCAAAATCAGAATTCATCTCTACAGACTGAAGTCAGGAATTGCCATGCTTGAGGGACCACTATTTAGCATCCCGTCTTTCCTTTTCTCTTCCTCCTCCGGAGCTGAGGAAGCCACGGTTGGACTGCGGGAAAGACCAAATTCTACAAGGAAAGCTGTGGTTTCACTGACTCACACGCTGCGGAGGGAAAAGCAAATGGAATTTTTGGTATCAGAACGATCGGTTACGGGAGAGTAACTCCCATCTCCCTCGGTGCTGCAGTTCCTGAACACTTCTCATTTCCTGCCTTTCAGGTTTGAAGCCAGAGATGAGAGAAAGATCAAGAGCCGTGCTCCGGGGTACCCCAGTGCCACGGAGGGGACAGCCACAAACCACCCAGGTACTCTCTTAGGTTTTCTTAAAAAAAAACTTCTTTGAAAACTGTTTCTATATCCAGGCACAGTCGTCACTTCTTAGAGCTCCAGCTTGGCATCGCTGAGCCCACAAGCAACGGCGCTCGCGGCCGAGATTTGTGTGGTCAACGGTTAAGCTCTGCTTCCTCCCAAATGTGTGGCATCGCACCGAGTTTATGTAAAACCCAAGTCTCGCGGGCACACTATGTAAGTTTATTGTTCGTCGTTTGCTGGGGAAGTCTTCTGAGGTCAAGGTAAAAAGCAGGAGGGGATATTCGAGGCGAACGTTCCAAAGCACGCTCTGTGGTCGCACGGTCCCAGCGGCCCCTGGAGCGCTTTGCTGGTGGTCCGTAGAGATCTGGCCCGTGGAAGGTGCTGGCTTTCCTTGTTTCCAGCTGCTATATTGTATTAAACGTATTTTTAGCTTCACTTAATGTTTTCCTACTCTTCCTTTTCCATGTAAGCAATTAGTGTGGTTACCAGGGATGGCAGGAGAAGTGATGTTGAGCAGCCAAGGGGAGAAGAGGTGGTCCCGACCACCGGGTACGGGAGAAGATGCACAAGACAATCTCCTCATTAAGAGGCGATGGGGGGAACCCACCCAAGAGCCACCTTCTTTACATTTCCCCTTCTTCATTCAACAAAATGAACAACTCATTATTTTTTTCTTTACTCAGAAAATTCTGCTGGCCCATTCTTTATTACTACTACAAAGGGACAAGCAAGTTGCATTTTTTTGGCCTTTTGCAGTGAAGTAAGAGCAGGAAGAAAACCAAACAGGAGGACACATTCGCTCTCCTGGTGGAGCTTACAAAAAAAGACACAGACTAGTTATAAATGAGATTTAAAAATATACGGAATTGCCAGCCTTAATTTTTGCAGGTTCATGCATTTCTTTAAAATTTTAGCTTTGTAATGCAACTGGAGTTTACAAAGTTCAGGAGTAGGTAATACTTCCAAAAACATTTGGCCACGACTCGGCAGGATTATGCTACTTCAACATTTATTTTTGAAACAACTGAAAAGTTTCTAGGATTCAAAAACATTTGCCAGTTATCTTCCACTGCCTTAATTCTTATTTACCTACTTTCAGCTTGCCTTTGACTAATCGAAAGAGGCTCATGAGATTAACTGGAGACAATTAGCAATACACGAAAAAATATTCAATGGGGAACATTTGCTGAAGAAAGAAAAGGATCTTTTTATACCATTGGATTTTCATTCTTATTTAATTATCCACGAAACTACACTGTCTTCAATTCGCTTGTGAAGGTAGAGCTGAGAAAAGTCAGTCCCTAACCAGGGAAGAATATTTTACATTACCTTTAAGGAAAAATATACTAAATATTAAAGAAGTTACAAATTAAAGCATGAATTCTGCAACCTGGTTTAACAACGATGCTCATATATGAGTGACTCTTATTTAGGAAACCAGTCCCTGGAGGTGGGAATTTTATGGATTCAGGGGAGTCCTTGCCCCCCTCCGAAATGCAGCAGAGTTCAGGCTCCTGATGGGTCCCTCCTCCTCCAGATAAGAGAAGGGTATTTTTTACAATCCTTGAGAGCTTTTGCCTGATGCCTAGAAAACACCAAATCCCTTATTGGCTTTAGACATCTGCAAGATTTCAGTAGGGCAGTCTCGCTGAATTACTTTCCAAAGCATTGCAACTGAGGGCGTTCCTAAAACTCGGCTTATGAAGGATTTAAGGACACTAAATTTGCTCATCAACAGCTGACAGAGTAAAACACAAAATTGCTCAAAGCTGGAGGGAAAAATCACTTCCATGTATGAGGGTTTTCCTCCCTTTTCTTTCCCAGAAGCTTGATCATCATCTAATGGTTCCTCCATGACACTGACAGGGAGCAGCAGGTAATGCGTAAAATTTAAGCAACAAAAATAATATTAATAAGGTGGAATGTTGGTTGGGTTTTTTTAATGAAATAAAGATGACCCCACTGATTTGTATATCCTAACTGGTAAGAAGTTCCTCTGGCATTTGTCTGGGTAGTTACAGAAAAGTGGTGAGTATAAATATGTTTTCAGAACTACATAAGCATTCTCTCTTCTTTTTTTTTTCTCCCCTTTCCTTTCCCATAATGGCATTATCTACAAAGGCAGGTATGGTACTAACACTAGTCTTGAAATCCCAGTCCATCGAGACAGAAGGAAATACAAACTGCAGGAAAGGTGTTTTCAGTGACATACTGTGCAATCCTGAGCTTGCTCGGTGTGTTCAGGAAATTCTCATGAGTTTTCTTAATGAAAAAAAAAAAATCACTAAAAAAAGGTTTGCTGTAAATATCTCGTGAGCCATGACAAAGTACCTTATAAAACCTAACTATTCATAAACAGTCTAGCCTCTGGAATTAAAACACTGACACTTTCTATTAAAAGGTGCTTAGTCACAGTCCACTAAATATTTACAACGAATCATTTATTCTCTAATTTCATTGACTTTACTGTCGTTAGCAAAAGTCAAGAAAACTTCCTGCATGTGGGTGAATGGCTTGTGTATGCAAACCGCAGCTCGCAAAGCCAGTTTTATGGAGGCAGAAAGATTTTCACGTTATACAAGCAGGTCCTCCTCTTCTGTAGAAAACTATTTGCTTAAATTTCTATTGGATGCAAATATTCAAATTCATCGGCATCAGAGGAGGCAAGAGTAAAATTACATCACACCTTACGGATAAAAGAGAAATTAAAAAGATGCGGTTTCCCAAGTTCTCCTGCTCCCCATTTCTATCAGGAAATTTTGCAGACAAATCACAGCATCCTTTCCCCGTCTTTCTCACTAAACTCAGTCAAAGAAATAGAGGCTCAAGCGAGGGGAGGATGAATGAAACACGCACGACGCAGAATTCCAGAACCCACGCTATGGGAAAGGAGTGTCAGGGTTTGAGCCCTTGGTACTGACAGGCATTTCACCACATGAAAACACGAGTTTTTCTGGTGTTGTTTGGGTGCGGAGGGAGTGAGGAGTTTGGGATTTCTCTTTTAAGAGCCTGACTGAGACGCTGTCCAAGCAAAGGAAGCTCAAACAGCTTTGTAGGGAAATGAGGTGCTTATAGAAATCTGGAAGCCTCTGCCAAAAAATGCAGACTTTGACACTATCAGAAAACAGCCAACCACCCACACTCAGCACTGAGAGTAACACAATTCTTCTACGGGCTCGTCAAATTCTATAAAATTCTGTGGGTTTATGACACACAAGTATCTTCTTAGTGAGGTTTGCATCGAAACCCCCTTAATACTTCTATCCGAACGCAGTCTCCACGTGGAAGAGTGTTTTCTCATAAATCTCAAACCTTTTCGTGCCTTGATAACGTTAATTTGTGTGGTGACCAACAAGGTTATTGCTACCCTCTTGTTGACATCATTTCTGCCTGTTTTTTCCTGTCCTGACTCTTGGTTACCACTACTGTTGATTTAAATTCCCCAATGCACTTGAAGACAAAAATAGGTTTCGGGTACCCGTCAAGACGACCGCAATTCCTCAGACAGAGAACGTGGATCACGGGTTGCCTGGCCTCAGACTCTTAACAGGAACTCTCTCTGTCCACAGCTCCTTTTACCAAGACCAACGGCAAAATTACTAAAGAATTACTAGTGAAGATCTCGCAGGATAACTGCAGATCAATCACTAATCACTAACAATGTATTGAAACAGAAAAATACCTAAAAATCAGCAGCGTTTTCTAAATTTTTCGGTGTTAGTTTTGTCCTAGAGGAACCAATTCAGAGGAAGGGTGCAATGTTTATTAGGTTTTGTTTATTACTTTTTTAGTAGATGAAATAAGGTTCACATTTACCCTTTCTGAGGACTCTGAGAATAACTACTATATTAAATGTAACCATATTTATTAGAATAAAATCCTCAATTCAAAAAATCCCCACAAACGACAGCCAAAGAAATGCTTAAGGACGAGCATTCTTCAATCTGTGACCAATAATCCCAGGAGCGAGGAACACAAGAGACTCTATTTCCAAATGAACTTTAACTGTGCCCCAGCTTGTCTCATTAAATACCCACGAGATCTTAGCTGCATAAGCCCAACTGGAAACCTTTTGGTGACCACGGCACATGCAGACTTTCCACAGGAATCCTGGAAACAAAATGTCTCAGTAGAACGAAGGCAAATCAGTCTTCTACACCCTTTCTTCCAAAACAAAAAAAAAACCCACTCCACAGGTTTGTGGGCTTCAGACTTACTCTTCGCCTTTTTGAGGTAACGCTGATGAGACGAGAATACCAGAAAGTTTTCCTGAAAACCAGCCTCACTTCTAGCTGGTAAAGGGAAAAGTTTCACAGGCTAACGGAAGGGGATCAACTCATCGTCACAGGCGTCATTTTTTGGAACTCTGCTTTTTAAAAAATTATTCAGATTTGGCCACAAAGATGAAGAAACCAACACTGCTTCCTTCGGTTGACCTACTCCATTGACTAACTTCCTGTTAAAAAGATGCCTTGGTTTTAGTACTGATCTACCTTGCTTCATTTTCCAAGCAGCATCTATCGCACACGTGGGATTCAACGCTCTGAAAATCGAGATTCAGTCAACACAGCCACTGGAATCCGGAGAGCAAGTCAGTTGACCGAATGTAGGGTCAATGTTATGGTGATATAATTAGATCTCTAGGCTGCACAGATGGATTTCTGACTTACAGTATGAGAATTGCACAGTGACTTGGATCACTTTTTCTGAGATTACGGACCTTAACTTCCCATGTTAACAGTGACCAACCATCTTCTGATGTTTTATGTCACAAAGGACACAGGGAGAGAACAGAAGAAACTATGCATGACTCAGAATCATTCCTGCCACTATTGTCTCAGCACTCCTCTATAGCTAAAAGCCAGAAAGGAATATTCATATCCAAAACGAGACAGTTCACACAAGTCCACCCACCCAAAGATCAAGACCTGCCATTGTCCTTATCGCTATCTCTGATCCAGAATAAATCTCACTTAATTAGTCTGACAGTTATATTTTGAGCTACTCCACTTGACAAATCCAAAAGAAGGACAAAACTGGTAGCATGTTAAAACATTAAATACTTCAATGATGTTTTCACGTAACATGGTGCTACAGGTGTTTAAGGATTTGCACTTTGACAGCTGTTTTAAACAATATGAATGACAAACATCACGTAGCACACGATTAATACCTAAGAAGGAATTCCAAAGATGTCACTAACACTGATCTTTTCATGTATTCGAATGAAAAATAATACAATTAATATATCACAGATGTCTGTAACTGGTGAAACCTTGCTGATGTCTTCTCGGTCTCTTACATGTTTTAGATTTCAAATTGACTCTGCATGTTACTTTTATTTACCAAAGTATCATCACAAACTTTATCGACAGCTTTATGGAAATAATTTTTTCACCACTTCTTTGAAAGCTGTAAGCAGGGCAAGTTATGTATCTAGTCTTTACCGTACTTACACTTGATTTTAATTCTGAATTTCTTTGTATAATAAAATAAACAGAGGAAGTTTGCTTGGGGAAACACTACATAGGAAACGTGGTGAAATGAATTCAGATGCCTTTTCACAAACCAAAAAGTTGTAAGAGTATTGCTGCTGAGAATGATTAATGTGCAAGCACAGTTAATATGCAGTCACATCCCTGTATTTCAATTAACAGGACAGCAACACAGCTAAGGATTGTAAACCCAAAGAAAAGATTGGCATAGATTACCATGCTGAAGGTGGGGAGCCTATGAAATTTCAGAGCAATTTTAGACACAATCAAATAATGTTTTGAATGACCAGTTAAATCCTGCACAAATAAGGTCAGGGGAAAAAAAAAAAATCGTTGCCGATTATGCGGGGTTTTAGCTGGCAAAGTAATACTTCTAACAAATTCTTCCTATACTTCCCATTTCTTCCAAACACAGTTGTCTTATATTTTTAAGTTCCCTTTGCTAAATTGCATCCGCTAAACACTGGCAGTACCCCTTAAGCACGCCCCTTAGCATACAACTGATCTGAGTGCTCGCCACCTACGATGGGTGACTTTCTACAACTAGAAAAATACACCATGTTTGAAAACACGTCAACTCGTGCTTTCCAGAGTACGACCACCACTACAACTTCAGTCTGAGCATATGCAAGTCCAGAGATACTGAAAAATGTATTAACTTGCTGTGCTCACACCTAGATCTCGGATGTTCATATATAGCTTGGAGAAACTGGAAGAGTGGCTTTAATCTAGATTTGTTCACATTATATTAAAATGAACAAAATGCAGAATCACAGAAATCATCATTAGACAGATTGTGAAAAATGCATTTGACTGAACTGAATATGAGGGAGGAGAAAAAAAAAATCTCAATTAATGAACTCTTCTAATTATTGTTGTGGTTTCTTGTGCTTATCAGGAGTGGAGCAGACACGAACTCCAAATATCACAAAGACCTTTACAGCTAGCAAAACTAAATCAGGTTAGATGAGGATATACGGAGACCGTTTAGTTCTTTTCTTCGCTTGGGTCTCATCCAGCTTGTACACTCCAAAGGTCTTTAATCTCTTAAATACTGTTTCATTAGCACCTCTGCAGCGATTCAGGGTGTTTAGAATATCTGGGAGGCTTTCATGTGCTGGAGTTGAAAAGCTTCGTATGAAAAACCAACAAGCCCTAGCAAAGTAAGCGTTGGCACAAAATACTGTATCATTTAAAGTTTATAATATATGAGCACTTTTTTTACCATGCCTGGAACTGCAAGAAGTTGCAAAGGAACTATCCTAACTCACTGACCAAAGCCAAAGGCATAGATCCTCAACACAGGGTGTAAATGTCTATAATCACTTCACCAGAGGAAACACACCAACAACCCACAGGCCTGAGTTCTGCTGGAGCACGAGGGAGGAATGGGCACTATCAAAAAGCTTCACAGCAAAGAAGATTCAGGGGAGATGCTAAAGTTCCTGTGAAACGTCTCCGCAGTGAAGAACGCACCGAGCAAGTCCATTTGTGTGTGCTTGGTCCTACCCCAGCAGGGGAAGCTCCCCCTGTGCCTTTCAGCTTTCTGAGTATTCTTCAGATCGTTCACTTCCCTTTACAACGTCACATTTGCAAAGGGAGCCCCACCTGGAGCCGCATCTGTTCATTTGCAGAATTCTCGTCGCTAAACTAAATGAGTTTTAACAGGATTTTCAGGTAACGGTGTCACTAAGCTTAAGACAATGGAGTTGTTGTCACCCTCACAGGAAATGCAGCAGAAAATTTGTAGTTTGGGAAAGGAAGTGGGAAACGTCACCGGAAACCTTTTATGTCCCAGCCAGAGCTTCAGGCTGCAATCCTGTCACCAAAATACCCCCTTGAAACGCTGAGGCTCAGGCATCGTCCTCACAAGGCAACCAAATTGCAGTCCTCACATTGCCTCCAGTGATGAAACCTCAAATATCATCTTTCAGGGAAAGTAAAAAACCATAGTTTTCTGCTGGGTTTTTTTTTTTTCCTTTTTTCGCCTCTTCCTTTCACATTTCAACCCTCTTCTATTCCTTTTCACCCGAAATTCAGAAATTGAATTGTATTCATCGTCACCCAGTCCACAGAAACCAATTAATGGCATAAGGCTTAAAAAAAAAAAAAAGTGAAAAAGGCAGTGCAAATGCTCAAAAATTTCTATGATAGTTAAGGGGTTTACACCCAGGGATAGGATGAAGAGCAGCCTTTTCTTTATGCCACCTTTAACCTCTTTCACTTCAAAACACTTAAGAGTAACCACTCGGACACAGAATAACCAGAACAAAACTGCCAACAAATACCAAACTGATGAAATGCTGACTAGATCGCTACTAAAAAAATGTGCTGTATATTGTCCTATAATCTGGGAAATTTTCACTAAAAATTTCACTAAAATTTTCGGCAAAGTTGTTTTACGACGTTTAATAAGCATATTCTATTTGTACCTTTATAGTTACTACTGACTAAATACTTGAGACTGTTGAGAGACAACCACCTCATGTGAAAGAAAATAAAAAACACGTGAAACCATTAATAAGAAGTTCACGTTCTTAAGACAAAAGTTTATAAAAGGCCTTTTGAAACGCTTCAAACCCAAGACTTTATCCTTTTTCTTACAACCTGGTCTAATAAAGTCACACGTGGCCGTGAATACCACTGACACGGAGCCCGAAAATGTTGCCACATCACAAGAGGACAAACGACAGAGGTCACACATCCGAAACGCGTGTGAGAGCTCAGCGTGAGGATGGGCAGCTCCAAACGGCCGCCCGGTTTGCATACCCTGCCCGCTTCCCCCGCTCCCGGCCGTGGTCAGCCCAAAGAAACCCACATCCTAACCCCAGGCTGGCAGGCACCTGGGCCAGCTCCTCGCCCAGGATGACAAAGTGCTTTAAATTCACCAACGTCAGGTGGGCATCCTCAAAATTTGGATAGTGTTTTTAAATAACAAAGTTACTACATCCTTCCTGACCTTTCCTGCAACGAAGAGAATGCAAAAAAAAAAAATCAGCGGCTCTTCCCCTAATCCTTACTGTCACATTTGAAAAAAGAAAACCACAGAATGGGTTGGGTTGGAAGGGACCTTGAAGATCATCTAGTTCCAACACCCCTGCCATGGGCAGGGATATCTCCCAGTAGACCAGGTTGCTCAACCATAGAATCATAGAAACATCAAGGTTGGAAAGGACCTTAAGATCATCAAGTCCAGCCTACCAGTCCAAGCTGGTGAGGGACTTTTTAGGATGTCAGGTAGTGACAGGACTAGAGGGAACAGATTAAAACTAGAGATGGATCGGTTCAGATTGGACGTTAGGAGGAAGTTCTTCCCCATGAGGGTGGTGAGACCCTGGCACAGGTTGCCCAGAGAGGGGGTGGAAGCCCCATCCCTGGAATTTTTTAAGGCCAGGCTGGATGGGGCTCTGGGCAGCCTAATCTAGTGGGGGATGTCCCTGCCCATGGCAGGGGGGTTGGAACTAGGTGATCTTTAAGGTCGTTTCGAACCCTGACAGTTCTATGATTCTATGATTCTACAGCCCTACACCACCCTAACACTAAACCACCTCCTGAAGTGCCACATCCAGCAGTTTTTTAAACACGTCCAGGGATGGTGACTCCACCACCTCCCTTGGCAACCCATTCCAGTGCTTCACCACCCTTTTGGTGAAGTTTTTCCTAATATCCAATCTAAACTTCCCCTGGCACAACCTGAACCTGCTCCCTCTTGTCCTATCACTATTCACTAGGAAGAAGAGGCCAACACCCATCTCACTACAGCTGCCTTTCAGCTAGCTGTAGAGAGCAATAAGGTCTCCCCTCAGCCTCCTCTTCTCCTGCCTGAACAGCCCCAGCTCCCTCAGCCTCTCTTCATAAGACTTACCCTCTAGTCCCCTTATCATGCTGGTTGCTCTTCTCTGTACCTTCTCCAGCACCTCGATGTCCTTCCTGTACTGTGAAGCCCAGAAGTGTCACAGGACTCAAGGTGCAGCCTCACCAGTGCCAAGTACAGGGACACAATCACATCCCTGCTCCTGCTGGCCACACTGATCCTAACACAGGCCAGGATGCCGTTGGCCTTCTGGGCCACCTGGGCACACTGCTGGCTCATGCTCAGCCGGTTGTCCATCCATCAACACCCCCAGGTCCCTCTCTGCCTGGCAGCTCTCCAGCCTCTCCTCCCCAAGCCTGTAGCGCTGCTGGGGGTTGTTGGGGCCAAGGTGCAGGACCTGGCATTTCGCCTTACTGAAACTCATACTACTGACCTTGGCCCAGAGATCCAGCCTGTCCAAATCTCTCCGAAGAGCCTCTCTACCTTCCAGCAGATCAACGCTTCCCCCCAGTTTTGTGTCATTTGCAAACGTACCAAGGGTGCACTCCATCCCCTCATCCAGGTCATCACTGATAAAGATGTTAAACAGGAGTGGTCCCAGCACTGAGCCCTGGGGGACTCAAGGTGGGTAAAGCATGAGTTCCACCTACTCCTCTTCAGCATAGAATTAGTGAAGACAAACAACTGCTTCATGATGTGGCTTCTCAGTACGCTACGTGTCCATAACACTCAACAGCGCTCATCTTGATTCTCTTCATGCAACCCCTCTCATGCAGCTGGGGGTCCAGATGGCTTTGAGCACACACGTTCATTAAGACCAAGAGGATATTTAGAAGAAAAACTGAAATCTCCTTCCATCCTTTCATCCACCAGCAAAATATACAATTAGGAGCTTCACCAAAGGATTACAAGTTATTCTTCACACCTAGCTTGAAAAATGACACATTACCTTTTCTTCTGGAAGGCTGGAACTGTCTGCTACTGAAGTGGCTGATTTTTAACTGTTAACTTCTCAACTGACTGACTTGCTGCTGACAAGATACAAAAAATTTAAAACCACTGCTATAAACATGCAACATTATATTTTCCTTCAGTCAATACTACATAGGCAAATCTGTATTAAGAAAACTGCTTTTAATTGGCTTGATTGAGTAGCTTCTGCAAACAAAGCACGTTATCAGTTCTTTCTTCAAAGGTTATAAATAGAAGTTGCCAAAAATAGCTTTTCATGGTGCCAAGTTCTGTCAGTCCTGACACATTTTACTGAAAAATATATAGTATTTTGCTAACTTTCCTGAAAAAACAAAACATAGCAAAGCATTATGCTTTGTTATGCAGTCAAAGAATCCCATTCAAAACCATTCAGGAAATCAAAGAAAGGCTGAACTTTATCTTACTTCAGATCCTTTGGGTCAGCGAACAAATAATAATTTTAAAATAACAATCAAATGCATTGATTTGTTTCATGTTATCAAGTAACTTTCTTACATGGCCTACACAGGTCCCTCATTTTTATATTTCTTTTCAGAGAAGCTATAGAAACTTTTAAGAATAAGATTTCTGCTTGGCAGAAATACACACTCTATATGATATTTCTTGATTTCTATCCAGCCTAATTGAAAAAAAAAAAAAGTCTAGGGCATTTAATTTCTAAAATGAAGGTTCTCGAGCCTAGTAATTTGAACTTGAAGAACTCACTAGGAATTGCAGATATTTTCTAATATAATAAATTTGAAAAAATGCACCTTCAAACCCCCTCTATTTGATGCTAAAAATGTTTCAGCTACATCTAAATAAAGACGAAGATTTGCGGGGTTTCGTTAGTTGTTTTCTTGGTGGGTTTTTTTTGGTTTTGTTTTGGTTGGGGTTTTTGTTTTGTTTTGTTGTTGCTGTTGTTTGCTTTGTGCAGTTCTGTCAGGGGGAAAAGGAATGAAATTGATTAAAGGTGTTGTTTTTGATAATGATGATGTTTATTATTATTGTTGTTGTTATTGTTATTAAATTAATTCAGTTTTCCAAACTGGACTCCAGAGCTGTCTCACGAGAGTGGAGTAGAGGGAGAGAATCACCTCCCTCAACCTCCTTTATTTTATGTTTACCAGCATTTCTTAAGTGTCTATTAATCCTTGTTTACATGCTTCGGTTGCAGTGAACCACTTCATATGGATCTTTATATTCTAACTAGCAAAAGAAAAATCACTTTATATTCTAATTAGCAAAAGGAAAAACATTAGTCCAAACTCATAAATCTCTCTGCAGTCACACATATTTCATATCTGGAGAAGGTTGTCAGAAATAAAACAGCTTTTTTTTGTTGTTGTTCTTCATTTTTTTAGTCATCTTCTGCTTGTGGCTTCCCCCAAGTAAGTTCTACTCTTGTTACTGTTTAGATCTTTCCCTGTTATGCATCCATAACCATTCAGAAGGGTTCAGGATTATATGAAGGAACTGATTAAAGGAGGTGATGTTCAAAAAAATGCTGATGGATAATTTAATCTGGATAAATTGCAGGAACTGGGATTGTTCAGTCTTGAAAAGAGAAGGCTTCGGGGGGACCTAATAGCTGCCGTCCAATCATAGAATCATAGAATCATAGAATGTTAGGGATTGGAAGGGACCTCGAAAGATCATCAAGTCCAATCCCCCTGCCAGAGCAGGAATGCCTAGATAATGCCACACAGGAACGTGTCCAGGCAGGTCTTGAATGTCTCCAGAGAAGGAGACTCCACAGCCTCTCTGGGCAGCCTGTTCCAGGGCTCCGTCACCCTCACTGAGAAGAAGTTTCTTCTCGAGTTTAAGCGGAACCTCTTATGTTCCAGTTTCAGCCCATTACCCCTTGTCCTATCAGTGGTTGTCACCGAGAAGAGCCTGGCTCCATCCTTGTGACACTCCCCCTTGATATATTTGTAAACATTAATGAGGTCAATACCTGAGGGGATCCTACAGGAAGGCTGGGGAGGGACTTTTTACAGGAGTGTCCACTGATAGGACAAGGGGAAATGGGTTTGAGTTGAAGGAGAATAGATTTAGATTAGATCTTAGGAAGAAATTCTTCAGTATGAGAATGGTAAGACTTTGGAATGAATTGCCCAAGACGCTGTGGCTGCGCCCTCCCTGGAGGTGTTCAAGGCCAGGTTGGACAGAGCCTTGAGTAGCCTGATCTAGTTGAGAGGCGTCCCTGCCCATGACAGGGAGGTTGGATTAGATGATCTCTAAGGTCCCTTCCAACCTAGGCCATTCTATGATTCTATGATCATAAATTCATTCAACTATTACTTCAATGAAACCGTAAAGATCAGTAACACAAACATTGCTCAGACCTCCCAAATACAACCTGCATCTCAGTCACATCCTGGATCTAGAGGGTGCAGCATCGCCATCCAACTGTGACATTTAACACCCTTGCTTCTTTTCAATATAACCTTCTGCCATCTTCTTCACTTGTCTTTTTTGGAGAAATTGCAGAGGAATAAACCGCAGGGAAGCTTCCAGCCCGTTAACACTCCACATTAATTCCCTTGGCCCTCCCAGGAAGAACATCCTCACCAGATGGGTGTGGCAGCCAACGCATTGAGAATTAACACGTTAATCTACTTTCTTATAAAATTTTTGCACAAATAAATCCAAAAAGGTGTCAAATCTGCCCTCAGGTCACAAACACAACTCTCTGGGAAGGGCTAGAATCCATGCGTTTTACATTGGCAAGTTTAGAAACTCCCCAAATTCACACTTATTCATAACTGAAAACCGTGTCTGCAACTGAGGAACAAAATGAACCTTAAGAACAGGCTTTTTTTCCTAAACAACGGTCGTGAGGAGTCTGAGCTGGATTAATCACACACCCGTCATGTAAAAAAAATATATATAAGCATTTCTTGATAGTCTTATCACAACATTCACAAAGTTCTTCCACCTTATGCTTAAGAACGCAAAATGATGAAAAACAATTATGTAAAGAAAAATCCCAAATTCCTAGCTAAGGCTTTCTAGCTCCTGCCCAACCTGAACTCCACTTGGACGGGGCTGCTGCTGCCTTCCCACGAGATTCCCGGTGTGCTGCTTTGGAAATCTAAATAATCCCTCAGAAAAGTGATAAAAACCAGCATAGAGTGAACCGCACAGTCCTGGGCAACCAAACCCCAGGTCTCAAATAGAGACATAGGTTTTGAAGCAAGAACACCAAATCCAAACACTTTATCCCCTTCTTTTTTTGTGCTAAACGTGGATTTAAGCATGAAACCAGAGGCAAACGTGACAGCGCAGATGCAGCTTTTATACATAGGTCACTTCATATCCTCTGATTCTTCTGTTATCATTTCTCGCCTCTAAACATCTTATATCCATCAGAGAAAACAAAAATCTCCTTCAGTTAGTACTCTTCAGAACAGATCTGATCAGAACTGACCGGTTATTAATTTTTGTCTCAAAATCCCTGACCAGGAATGACCCGGTCAGCATAAACTCAATTCTTAGCATACTTACGATTTAATCCACATTTTATGTTTGTAGCATAGACCCAATCTTCTAAGTCATGGAAAAAAAAGTTAAAAATAAAGACGACAGCAAACACACATATCCAAGTATGTACTTCCAATTGACCCTAACATCAGATTCCTATAAACAAAAGTTTGATGTAAAGCATTTCTATGAAAATGGATGAGAACAACATTGGTGGTTTCTGCAGAGCCTAGCAGAACTGGAAACTAAAAATATTATTTTAGGTGGTGGAAACAAAACTTTTTGCATATGTAAGTGACTTATGGTGGGTTTTCCTGTTGCCTGTAATTTAGCTTCAGTAATGAACAGCTTTTTGGGTCTCTCTGTGTTGTGTTTTCTTTTCCCTAGGGACGGGGGGGATTTTCGCATTTCTTAGAAGTCAACTGAGAGGAACAGCATTTAAAAAAGATAAAAACAACTACTGCTAAAATAATTAATATGATTTCAACACAGAGTGTATGGAAAAGCTGTTGTGGAAAACCAAGGGCAGACGTGTCTTAATTATAAATCCCAATCTTTCATTTAAATGTTTAGTTTCCACAAACTTTCAAAGTACACTGTCTGGAATTTCAAAAATTAATTCAACTAAAACAGCTTCTGATTGCTTCCTTCGGTTTCTAAATGAGGCTACAATTCATATTTTTATGCCTTATGTTTGGCAATACAGAGGAAATCTATTTCTTAAGAAAATAATCACAATTCTTGGCAACTACTGCGTTTTTCTAGAAAGGTTATGTACTCAAAATTATTTCTCCCTCTCCTTTTTTTTTTTTTTTTCCCCTAAAAAGAGGAAATAGTAATGATAGAATCATAGAATGGTTTAGGTTTGAAGGGACCCGAAAGATCATCTTGTTTGAACTCCATTTCAATCACCTTTTGTGAATTAGGAAATCGCTTATTAAAGGTGAGCAATCATGACCTTCAGTGAAGTACAGGCAAAGTGCTATGAAAGCAAATGAAATTACTTTTTCCAGATCACTTAATAACAAGGAAAACAAATTAAATTGCAAGCAACATCCATTTTCCAAACCGTTTTTCCTTCACCAAGCATACGCCATGCCTAAGACCAACACTACTTTTAATGGTTATTTTTACACTCCTATTCTCAGCAAAAGTTCCAGCACAGAGCACGAGAGTTTTGCTTCCAGCAAAGAAGAGAGACAAGGTCTGCAAAAAGATCGCAGGTGGAGACACCACTTCCAAGGGAAGCATCAAGAAATTTGGATCCACAACAAACAGAAGCTTGTGACTGAATCAGAGTTTGGGACGGAACATTTATCAAGAAATTGGCTCATAAGACTTCCTCAGTAGCTCAGATGAGAGTTAGCATTAAGACTGCACGCATTTTACTACTTACTTATTAGAAGCACAGCAGCAGTGACGAGGGGGAATTTATCCTTCTAGATACAGCTGCATCTTATAAGCTCCTTCACAGAATCGTCGGAGTTGGAAGGGACCTCTAGAGATCATCCAGTCCAACCCTCCGCTAAAGCAGGATCCCCTGGAGCAGCCACACAGGAACGCATCCAGGCGGGTTCTGAAAGTCTCCAGAGCAGGAGACTCCACGACCTCCCTGGGCAGCCTGGGCCAGGGCTCCGGTACCCTCTTCCTCATAATCAGATGGAACTCCCTGTGTTCCAGCTTGTGCCCGTGGCCCCTTGTCCTGTCACTGGGCACTGCTGAAGAGTCCGACCCCAACCTCCCTGCACCCACCCTTTGGACGATTACAGACACTGAGAAGGTCTCCTCTCAGCCTTCTCTGCTCCAGGCTGAACAGTCCCAGCCCTCTCAACCTTTCCTTGTAAGGGAGATGCTCCATTCCCCCAGTCATCTTTGCTGCCCTCCACTGGACTCTCTCCAGTGCTTCCCTGTAACTCTTGGACTGGGGAGCCCAGAACTGGGCACAATATTCCAGATGTGGCCTCACCAGGGCAGAGCAGAGGGGAAGGACGACCTCCCTTGGCCTGCTGGCCACACTCTTCTTAACGCAGCCCAGGGTACCATTGGCCACCTTGGCCACAAGGGCACGTTGCTGGCTCGTGGTGAACTTATTGTCTACCGGGCCTCCAAGATCCTTCTCCTGCTTTCTAGAACATCTGCCCCTAACCTACACTGGTGCATGGGGTTGTTCCTCCCAAGGTGCAGGACCCTACTCTTGCCCTTGTTGAACCTCATGAGGTTCCCCTCTGCCCAACTCTCCAGCCTGCCCAGGTCAGCCTGGAGGGCAGCACAGCCCTCTGGTGTGTCGGTCGCTCCTCCCAATTTTGCATCAGTAGCAGATTTGCAGAGGACACACTCTGTCTCCTCATCTGGGTCACTGACAAAAATCCTAAATAAGATCAGACCCAGGAGTGACCCCCGGGGAACGTGGCTGGTTCCAGACCTCCAACTCGACTCTGCTCCGCTGCAAAGCTGTTACTAGTGCTCAATGAGGACATAAGTATCACAGGTTCAACAAGTCAAAGCGAGAGGTTCTGTACTACTTGCAAACTTCGAGCACCCTCGGTGGAAAAGTTTAAATACAAAGAGCAATAAAAAGGTTGTCTGAAAGTCAGAATTCAATTTCCTTTCCTGAGGAAGATTCTATTTTACAGCAGCCATTAAGGTCCTATAAAACAATCAATAATCGACGTACCTTTTTGTAAACAGAGGAAATAAAAATAAATCACAGCGGTTAGCAATGATGTTCAGGAAGTATATCTAAGGTCTGATTTACTACAAAGATGACATTTTGGTGTACTTCAAAAATACTTTGTCTCTCCCAGCTTCAAGAGTTGATATACTTTTTCAAAAATTGACATTTCCAGTAATTACCTCATTTTGAGATCCATCATCCCTCTCCATTTTTATCTCACAGTTGAGATGTGCTCAGATGTATTTAAAATCTTTGTTTCAAGGGACATTTTCTTGTCTGAGTCCAAGCAAACTGTGCACAGAGACCTGTGTCAAACTCCAAGGCAAACGTACACTCAGGGAGATGTGCTGCTTATTCTCTCAATGACAACAGTGGTTGCTGCATATCCCCAGCACTAAGGACCCATTTGAGAATTCCAAGTGGCAATGCTTTTGTTATTTAATTTTACCTGAGAAGCAAAATCCTTATAAAGCTTCAGCTGTTAACTGCCTACAGATGAGATCTCCCTTTTCTTCCTCTTCGTTGGTTTATTTCAAAGTGACAGTTAGGAAAGGTGCTGATTTCACTGCAGAGTATTTCCCTGGATTACTTCAGAAGCCATTGCAAGACTTCTGAAGATTCAAGGTTTGAAGGGTGCCTTCCTAAAATCTCACAGCTACTAGGAAGTATTAGTTAAATAATTTCCAGTAGAGGTATAATCAGAAAAAAATCAAAAGATACAACATTGCCTGAGAATACTTATTGTGATTGAACAGCCCATACTCATCAAAATACAGAATTTCCCAGTTTGTCCACAAGAGTCCTTATTGATTTTGACTGCCACAGGGAAGGCAGCAAATGACTTGGCTATCGGTCTTACATACCGGCTATTTCAGGTCCATTTCCGTACCCTCAGCGAATCATTGCCCTAAAAGTAAAGCTCATGGGGAGGGATGAAAGTAGCACAAATTGCAAGAGTGGCAGGGTAGGAAGCAAAGCTCTGGTCTTAGGGGAGGGTCATAAAGAAAGTGCTGGTGAGCTGTTACAGGCGCACAACCGCAGCCAGAGTAGTGGCGCGATGCTGAGCTCTACAAACTGCTGCCTGCCCCAGAGAGCCCGTGAGACCGAGAAGTAAATGTAGATTTGGAGACGTTTTTCATAGGGTAACACCTGATGTTTACAAGTTTCTATTGTAGATGCGTGTCCGTACAGCTTGCCGCAGCTACGAAGAATGAAAAACATCAGAGCATCAAAACCTTCGGAGTAGCAAAGGGAGAAATGAAGGACAGAAATCTCTTGCTCGTCTGCCTGATCCCAGATGAAGGTCAGAACAGTTCTTCAAGGAGATTCTTTATCCTCAGCCCATCATCTGCATCGCTCATCATGCATCAACACCCAGAGAATGGCAAGTAGTTCTGAAAAAGAGCTTAAGCACTCAAAAGGTTCTCGCTTGTAACCAGCTGTCTTAGTTTATGTAACGAATCGCTTCTCCCTACAAATCTCGCTTCACTTAAATCAATCTCTATAAGTACTCAATGATCATTTAAGTCACCTAATTTATTTCAATCAAAGGTTTGGAAATACGCCATGATTGTGACTAATTATTAAGGCTATTAGGGGATGGCAGGAAAATACCAAATTCAGTGTAAAATCACAAACAATTCTTAAGACTCCTTTTACATCACTGTTATGTGACCATTCTACTTTTATATTTTTTTTCCTCCATTCCCTACAATGTTCTGGTTAAAACTATTATTGCAACAAAGGAGAGGAAAGGCCTGTCAGCTTTGGTGCCCAGCTCTTGCAGATGCAGTATCTGTTGCCAGAGAGGAGATCTCAAAGGAGACCCTGAGCAAGACAGTTTTCAAAGACCCATCATAGCTTTCTACTCCACAGCTGATACCTTTGCGAAACCAGTATTTTAGGATACAGAAGAATTAACTTGAGGTCTCTGAAAAATAAATTAGTGATAATATAACAAAACATCCTAAAGATAAGGGAAAAAAAGAGATGAGCATGATGTTTATTTACATCACAGAGACCAATCTCAGAGGAAAAGCAACAAAGTGATGGAGCCCGGTTTTTACATAACGTCTAAGTTTTTCCTCGTGCTACTATTTCTCTGGCATTTCAAACAGCGAACTCCACGACACACTGGCTGCATAAGGATCTCTCTACCCATCCATCCCTGTCACACGTCTCCTCATCTTTTGCCTGCCAGGCAAAAAAAAAAACCCTGTAACACATCTAAGCCACCGGCAAGCAGCTGCCGCTCAGCTTCTGCTGGCCCAAACAAACTGCTCCCTCCCAGACACCAAGAGATTTACTCAAGGAAACAAATTACAGCAATGCCAAAAGGAGCGGGTGTCTGTTCTCTCGACACCTGAGCCCCCACTCCAACCTATGGCATCTCGTCTCCTGTGTAGCAGTTTCCATTGCTGGACTTCGAGGAGGTTTTTTACATGAAGTTTGGCTGGAGCCCAGCTACTTGCTTTGAAAATAAGCTTTTATCTTCTCCTTCTGTATAGTCTTGTCCTTTGCCCACGACCCCATTACCTGAGTGCATGAGTTGTCAGCTCTTCGAACTCTGAAGCCTGAGCACCATGGGCAGCTGGGTGCAGGATCAGGACCCTGCACAAGTTTAGTGGTCATGGAAGTGTTGAGCAGACAGTTGGACAGATGATCCTAGAGGTCTCTTCCAACCTTAGTGATTCTATGATTCAAGTGCACAATTTCTGCTCTTGTGCTCCACTACCCAACACTACACTGTGCTCTGGGGTTTCAAAGAACCATAAAATGGGTTGGGTTGGAAGGGACCTTAAAGATAATCTAGTTCCAACCCCCCTGCCACAGGCAGGGACATCATCCTCTAGACCAGGCTGCTCAAAGTCTCATCTAGCCTGGTCTGGAACACTCCAGGGATGAGGCATCCAAAGTTTCTCTGGGCAACCTGTTTCACCAAAGAGAAGTTTGGAGGGAGGAAGAGCTGGGCAAAGAGGTCAGTTCACTTGTTTTTCAGAATTGAGGAAGACATGATTGTATCTCCTCTAATCACAAACCACAGAATCATAAAATCATAGAATGATTCAGGTTGGAAGGGACCTTGAAGATCATCTAGTTCCAACCCCCTCCTAGCCCAGGTTGCTCCAAGCCCCGTCCAACCTGGCCTTGGACACTTCCAGTGATGGGGCATCCACAACTTCTCTGGGCACCTCTTCCAGTACTAATGATCATATTAAGTTTGATCATATGATATTTAATGATCATTTTAAACCTGTTCCAGTGCAAGATCATATTAAAATGTGGTTCAAAATGTTAAAACAAGGCTCTGATATAATGCTAGAAACACTGCTGTATTTGAGGTTATCCCTCATTTTTGCTGTTATCACATCAAGTACTACTCTAAGCAAAGAAGAACTGCTCTCTATCGGAAATGATCCCAAAACTCCAAGTATCTGGTAAAACATGCAAGTAACTAAAAAGATAGAAATGGAAAAGTGATGTCTGCAGTTGCTATTTCTTTGGGAAAAAAAGTAAGGGCGAGGTGTTTTTTTTTTTCTCCTTTTTTTTTTTTTGTTCCAAACCCTCAGGCATCAGACCACACAAAGACATTTTAACTGGTCAAAGCTCAGAAATTTAAAGAGGAAGTCCTCTGGACCAAAGAAAACAGCACTTCTTTCCAGAAGAAACTATGGCGGGTCTAACTGAGGTCCTTAAAGCTGATACCCTCTCTAAGGTACAAGACTAAATGGAGATTCTTACATACCTTTCTGAATTGAGATAACAAGTTTAATGACTTAGTGAGTATGGACAAACATAATGTCTTTAAAAAACCCTATATGCTATGGTTAACTGACCTACAGACTAGTATTCATTAGATTGTCCCAAGGATAAACACATTTCTGAACTCTGTCTGACAAAAACCATACTCAAAAATCACAGAACCAACACACAAACCAGGTTCACTTTCAGATCACCATGATTTGAGATCACCAAGACTTGCTAAATCCAGCTTGAACATTTCCTAAGACAAAAGCTATTAACTAGATGTCTCACGATAGAGACCAGGATTTGGGATAAGCTTCATTTCCGTATTTGAAGCCATCACTGGGATAATCAATTTTCAATCACTGAAACAACTCTTATCTTTACCAAGAGAGTAGCACTGGTCCACCCCGTGTTTAAGCTCCAAGAAGATCTGGAGGAAAGCAGCTCAGCTGAACTACAGGACAATAATCTCTCAGCAGCAAGGACAGGCAGTTACAAATTGCAATGCCGACTCCTAGTAGAGGGTCACTGCCAAGATCACGCATCCGACAAACCGCAACAGTGGGATAAAATCCATTTCTCATAGGCATCACCTTGAATGATAACTCACATTCACACACTAATCTAAAATATAGGATCTCAGTAAGATACAAATTCTCAGTGTCAGAAATATAAATACCAGCCATGGAACTAATTGGCAATTACACTGAGGAGCAGAGAATATATTATGTAAACAGTACTTGAGTTTCTAATAAGTTATGGTAAGACTTTCTCTTGAAGCAGTGATTTCACAGTATATAAGATCAGCTAAACTTGTGAAACAGAGTGTAACAGAACAACGTCACACCAACAGAAAAGTTACTTTGATTACATTTATCTTCTAAGTATATTAATTTTTTTAAACTTTCGCTAAACTGAGGCATATATCAATTTACTGAAAAAAATCCAGTTAGAACGATTTTTTTTTTAAAAAAAATATCAATTATCACTCATTCTTTTGACACTGGAAGAGCACTGCCATCTCTAAATCACATGCTTTTAACTCAAGATCCAACTTCAGGTGTCGGTCCACAGAACTTAAGAATGTCTGGATTTTGGCATTTGACTCTGCACACAAACTACTGTAATTTAAACAGCAGCCGAAACACATCTGTTCTGAAATGAATCTCTGCAGAACTTGTTTTTGGTATTTTTCTATGTGACCATCCGAAAGGTCGTAAAAAAACTGCATTAACACAACTTCCTGAAAATGCAGCAAAAATATTTTGTCAAAAATAGCTCTAAAGCTGCTACACAAAATACCTGCTTAATATTAAATATGGTTTCCATTTTTATGGAAAACCTTCCCATTGTTTACATAATTACTGTCAAGAGAGTTTTCTGGTGTCTTTTAATTGATTTCCATCCAGGATTAATTTACATATTTTTTTTTTAATTGAAAGCATTCCTTACACCTTATTTCTAATGTATTGTTACAAGTTATTAACATCTCAACAACATACACACGCGTATTTGCACACAGGTACGTGCACAGATGCACTAATCTAGAATTTTTTTAATCTTGTGGTTTTTTAAATTTGTGATCCCGAAATACTGAAAGCTTTTTTATTTTTACTATTTTGGCAACAACGATAAGGACTTAAACTGGAGTTAGGGACTTGATTGACAAGGCAAATTCAACACAACACTGCCAAGTCTATGTCCGCAATATTGGTTTTTGGCTGAGTTCTTTGATAGGCAGAAGATGTATAGAACTAGAAGCACTGCTCAAAGTAGGCTGTACAGAAAGAAATTAAATTTTATCAGGGTTCAGTAGTGATAGAGGTAAGGAGACCCTGCTAGCAGCGTGAGATCACCTAATTCTACTCACAGCGTAACACAATAATGCCCCTTTCTAGTTAAAACACTTTTGAACAGACACAATTCTTTCTTCCAAACAAGTACTCACTGAATTTTTTTTTTAAAGTAGCTTTATTAAAGTCCTCTAACTCATATGAGAAAGTGCTGTATCTTCCTCTACTTCTCAAAAACAAACCAAAAAAAAAAAATTGCAACAGATCCTTTCATCCTGTACTGACATCAAACATATTAAACACCCCGTGTATGTCTTGGAACTGAGAGAAAGTGCCATTCACTGTCAGAATTAAAAACTAATAGTAAATTGGCCTCAACTTTTAATAACTACAAGGGGTCATATTTTTATTTTTTTAAACCATAGTATTTTGTTATAATACAGTAATTCATAAACTGAGAAAGAACTGTCGGTGGTATACTTCATTTCTCTATTTGGTGAGTATAATGACTCACAATCATTTCAACACCATCGCTACTCACTACTTGTATAATTAGATTTGAATACGCTCTAAAAAACTACTACGTATAGAGTTTACAGGTGGGTGCTGAAATACAACAAAAAGATCATGTCTGCAGATCCATTATTTACGTAAAAAAAATACACAGATGGACACCCGAAATCAAAGCTGGGAGGCTCATCCAAAAGCCAACAACTCCATCCAACTTGGGGCTAAGGGAAGAACGTAAATAACCCACGAGGTTGGAGGAGCTCCACAGTCCCATGGGTAAGAAGAGAACTCAATAGCATCACCGAGGTGGGAAGTGAAATCACATTTCTTCTCCACATGGGAAAAAGATTTCGCAAGATTTGGAACGGTTATGGAGTTACGACCCAAGTTCTAAAAGAGTTGGCGGTTTAAAACTGGTTAGAGACCAGAATTCATTGGATTTTTAATTTGTATTAAGGAATTATCGTTAACATCCAAGATAAGCCTAGATCAAAAGCCCTGGATCAAAAACTCGCTGCAACTAAAATCAAATGTAGCAACCAAATAAATCCTCGAACCAGGGCACATATTACGATTTACTGGCAAATTCATGAGCCTCCACAAAGGAGCTGCTGCATTAGAACCCTTTCTAGGCTTATAATTTAATTAATTACTTGGGTCAAGTAAAAGAAAGAATTATTTTTTTTTGGTGAACAAAAGAAAATTGGAATCTTTGGTTGCTTCCAGAGCAATATATCCAAAATGTAGCACGGTATTATTTGCGGCAGGATTACATTCAACAATTAAATGGCAAAGAAATTAAACATACTTATTTTAATCAAATTATTTATAGTATTAATTGCTGCGATATCTGGAGAAATAATTTCCTATATGGCCCAACTGGTAGGGAACAAATAAAATGGGCATGTCAAAACAAGGCAGAACGTAACATTGGATTTCTGGCCTCCTACAACCTTTTATTACCTCTATAAGTAAGATCATCTTTAATTACCTATCTTGAACGACGTTCCTAAGGAAGAGTTCAGCTAGAGAGAACTGCATATACAGAACCTGATGTGCAAACTGTTTGAAGTAATTCGAACACCCGTAGGGAAGGCGTGAAAATATCGGGGTGAGGGTATTTCTCCGAGAAGCAATTTTTGATTCCCCCCAACAATAGAGCCAGAGGTGTGAGGGTGGCACAATTCGGATTTCCAGAGTCCCCTCCGCAGCGTTCCTGTGCGGAGAGACACAGTTACGAGTCTGTCTTCAGAAGGGCTCCTGCCATTCTAAAAATACTGTCCCGCAGCTGTTTAAAATTTATTTTTTTAGACCATAGCACCACTGTTTGGTTGTTTCCAATTTCTGAAACCACAAATAGTAAAAGTGTACTCAGTCTACTGCAAACATAAATAGCAAATGCACGCTTCAGCACTTTTAAAAGGATATGGAAATTGGCAACAAAAATGCAGTTCATGTCGAAAATTTACGAGGGCCCTGCCATATTTCTTCAGAAATACAATCAGGTAAAAATTAGGAAGATCTCTACCAGCTGGGTGGCATTTTTGTGTTTTCTTTACTTATATTTTTTTTTTTTTAAACTGAAAGACTTTCATTATGCAACTTCTGGCACTTGATAAAATAGAGCATGGTACCTTTGCTAAAACCACAGTTTCTTTGGTTATGTTTAGCATTACACAAACATCTTTCACCTTAGATATCCTCTTGCATTAGTGTGTTTAATTTCAAATACTCTAAGGCACATTCCCTTTTTTGCCAAAATTATTTTCACGGCGATCGGTAGATGAGATGTACAAATTATTCTTTCCCTCCCTCAATTTCGCAGGTCGTTTAAAAATAATTCAACCCTTCACAATTATACTTTCCTATATTTGGAGCTTTATGTACATATTTCTATTAAAAGCTGAACTAGTCCAATAATATATTTTTTTCATGGATTTATTTCAAGAAACTGAGCACACAATGGAAAAGTATCTTCTAGGTACAGGTAACAGCAGACGTGTTAACAAATGCGATTACGTTCTTTTGACGAACATCAAAAGTCTGAAAACCTGAAGGAAATGTCAATATTTTTTCATCTGAAGTACATTTCTTGAAAAAAAATCTGGATCCCAAGGAAGCTGATGGGAGTTTAAAGTCAACGGGGCTGAGATTCCAGCCTTAGCGTGTGCGAATCCAAGTGAGCTCACTAAGAAAAATATCTATTCAGAGCGCTATTTGTGAACGAGTTTATCCTGACATAAATACGACTAAAAGTAGAAACAGGTGAAATCCCTTTTAGTTTCTATAGCAATAGACTGTCTCTCTATATGGTACATGACCAGAAACCCCAGCCTTTGAGATTTAACAGTCCTAACAACAAACAAACAAATGCATAAATAAAACACAGTAATTAATCCATGAGTTCATAGAATCAGAGTGTTAGAGGTTGGAAGGGACCTCAAAGATCATCTAGTCCAACCCCCACATCAACAAAATCTTTTGAAGTATATATGTACATTCTGAAGTGTATATATTTCATCAAGCACGCAAAAAAAAAAACTTATTTTTTTTTTCTGATCACTTGAAGCTAAAAAGATAAGCTGAAAATACACTAAACTGATAACAATTAGGGAGGAATTTCTTTTGGTACAGAGGTTACTTACTACAAGCTCGACTAACCACGCAATTTGGAGGTGGCATGAGCGTTATCTTTACATTCTTTCAAACAATTCCATAGATTTCTGAATTTCTGCTGGAGTAGACATTTTGTGTATTCACAGAAACCAACTTTCTAGTAACCTCGAGTGAACTGAAGGCAAATATACACAATTTTGCCGTGCACATTATGAAAAAACAAACAAACAACTGGCGATAAGACAATCAGATGCAGGTTCTGAAATAAAAATGTGTCCAATGGGCAACACCACACTGGACAAAAGCCACGTGTGCTAAGAGACATTTTTGCTGTCAACTCGCTAGTTTGTTTTATTTTTTTCTGATGTAGTAAATCTGAAATGCTACATGTTTCTGACAGCCACCAGGAGATTGTGATAAAAACAGTCCCAGCATAATTTGTTCTGTGTCCTTCCCCCCTTAAAAAAAAAATTAAATAAAAAAAGGAAATGGTTAAAGTGCTCTTCTACTGAATTTCCCACCGGTACTTGACCCAAATAAAAATTCCCAAGCTGGGAGTTGAAGCCTCAAGAGGAGACTGAACACCCTGCACATTATTTGATGGAGGCTAAGATTTGTTTTAAGAAAGAACCGTGGCACTCCTGTGCTTTCAGATCAGTTTATGATCTATCCCAGGAAAAAAAAATCAAAACACCTCAATTTGAAATGAAATCACAAATTGGCGCTTACCTCTGTTATTTAGCTAACTTGAAAAACTTTCACGCAGAGAGAGCCTAGCGTTTTTTATTTTATGGTTTTTAATGTCGATAGATCAAGCCTAGCATATTTTTTTTAAGTTAGCATTACTATTTTAAATAAAAATTATGTCCTGGATAAATAAAGCTTATGAAAAAATACAAAATCCTCAATTAACTAAGAATAAACCGATGTTCACATCCCACTGCATTAGTGAAAAATCACCTGTAGGACTGAGAATTGTTTTGGTTGAGGGAGCAGCAGGGACAGCTGGTAACTGCTTTGCTTCAGAAACTCGGTGTTACGCAGGTATTTTTTCACTGGATATTAAGCTTTGTGATGGAAACCCTTTCCCGACTGCTCATTAGAAGCAAAATATTGGTTTAAAATTTAAAACTGTTTGCGAAGTATAATTTTAACTAGGAAAATTCCTGCAGTAAATACAGAACTGAAATACTGTGATGTGGCCAACTGCACCTGCCACCCAAAAGGCTTTCGCAACACTATGCACAGACTTGAAAGGAAAAATTATTGGAGAGACACAAATAATGGCAAGAGTACTAATAACCGTTTGATTAAATTTATTGAAAGGAATCACTTCATTCCCGTTTAAAAAAATACTCCATGCAGTTTACTAATATCTACACATTCAGAATTTCAGTACCTACTTTCGCAGTTACCTTAAGAATAATATTGAAATACATGATTTTCTTGAAGGTCGTCTTCGGGGCTAAGGCACAAAAAAAAAAAATATTTAACATAAAATCAATGCTATTTGCCCATCTGTTAATACGGACTTAAAGGATAAACTACATTTTTAAACCACAACCTAATGTGCTATGAAAAAAAATAAATTTGTGAGACAGAAAAAAACACAGTCTAAGCCTACTGAGCCCAGAGAAAGAAAAACTTGATGTTTCTAACCATAATGTACTTCACTCCTCTACGAGAAAATGTTTTATTTTACAAGCTATGGTTAAATAAATTATATACTCGATATGCATGGTCCAAAAATTATACGCTGCGTGTAAAGCAATATTGAGAGAACTGTCGCAAGTGTCAAATCTTTATCTTAACTACAAAAATATCCTTTAGAAGAAATAACACAGCACAAGAGTTAAGAAGTAGAATGCCACATGGAAAAAAAAATTATTTCGACTCTGCCTTATTTCTTACTGGGAAGCAGAGTGGAAGAGATGGTACAGAACCAGTAAAGCAGGCGAATGAGTGTAGATACTGGGACAAGAAGACACACGACAGCCCAGGCAGAGGGGAGTCAGAGTAAATAGAAAAGCCATTGGCTTTTCCAGTCCATGTTCTATGGGGCTTTCTCAACAGATACGTACATGTTCTCAACTTAAGTCCTTTTTCTTTACAGGAGGAAAAATATTTAATCAAATTACTTCCTACAAATCATCCCCAAACACATTAAAAAAAACCAATCAAACCAACCAACCCAAAATCAAAAACTCAGCAACGAACAAACAGGAGAAATTTTCATTCTTGTAGGAATAGTCAGACATTTGCCTTCCAGAAATCTGCCTCCTTAAAGCAAACAGGCAGCAACAGAAATTGGTCCTTTCTCTGGATACAGTAAGTAACTGTCAGCAATATTTACAATTTAAGAAAATACGTTATAGTTTTCTTTGACTACTTTTCAAAGCTTCCCGAGCATATTCTTGAGATGCAGCAGGACAGGACTGCAACTGAATCTGAAAAAGCTGAATAAATGAAATTCATACGTTGCCTTGACGAGCTCTTTGGTGCTGAACGTCGCTGTAACTGCTACATAATGAATTATTCCCTTAACCTGACGCACGTGAACGTGCGCGCCCAACGTTAGTCGAGTTCTAACCTCCGAAAGGAAAGGGAATAGGATCACCGCTCCCAACAGCGGGCAGTAGGCACATACTTCCTAATCTTAACAAGATCCTGTCCTGAAAGATAAAATCTCTTCTTCACTAGAAAACTGGAAGAATTTGGGCTCCAGTCCTTCAAAGACATACCTACGTCTGTAACGGCAAATAATGAGAAGACCGTTAGAATATACTGGTTCAGGTCTTCAGGAGAAAACCCTGCTAACACGTGTGAGTTTCTTTAGCTTGAGCCATCCAAGCACACCCAGGCACCTTAAAAAGAAACTACTCGTGCCACGTCAAACCTTATGGGACAGCGCGTAACACTTGGGCTATGCCAAACCCTACAGGATAAACCCTCTGGAGCAGGGTCTGTCTCCCCCATAACCATGACTGGGCTCTTGGAGTGCGACCACAACACAAATAAAAAAAAATCACCCAGAAAAACTGCATTAAATGGCATTTAGAGCTGCAAAAGGCTGCATTCATGAATTGGGAAACGCCAGTCTTCCCCCAGACTGCTTGTCCTAAGACGATGCGTATTTTTCCCGATGCATATTCCCCCTCCCCAGGCCACCAAGGGTGCCCAGGTGCCGCATCCTTACCTTCCCCATCCCTGCATTCTCGGTTTCATTCCCCTCTCCCAGCTAAGTGTTGTCTCCTTGCCCCACCGATCCACGTCCCACCCCCTCCAGGTGCTCTCCAGCTTTCACAAATCATTGCTTATGGCAAATAAACTACAAGAATACACAGCTAAGCCAAAATCCTGAGTTCTCTCCCCACATCACAAAGAGAACTATGTCCTGCTGCGGTTCATTCTGCTCCGGCAATACAGGGTCTTTGCTTAAGCGCGGTCCCATTCTACATCGAGCAGACACCTGCCCTCCCTTTCTTTTAATGTCCTCTCATGTTTATCCATGTCACCATTTTAACCTCCCTCCCCTGTCCCGAAGCACCAAGAGAAGGTGTCAACTGTAGGTTCCAGAAAAAGTATCTGCGCTGAGCGCTGAGCTCCGCGGGGATGGAACCCTGAGACCATTTCAGTGCCCAACTCAAACTCTTCCTCTGAACACGTGCAAACAGCCTCTTCCCAGGACATCTTTCCATACAGGAGATTTTCAGTTCAAATGGTTCAAGTGTGGCAAAGCTACTCGAAACAGAACCAACAGAACAGAACTGTGGGGTTTTTTCTATCTCACAAATTCATTTTTTTTCATAGCACATTAGGTTGTGGTTTAAAAATGTAGTTTATCCTTTAAGTCCATATTAACAGATGGGCAAATAGCATTGATTTTATGTTAAATATATTTTTTTTGGTGCCTTAGCCCCGAAGACGACCTTCAAGAAAATCATGTATTTCAATATTATTCTTAAGGTAACTGCAAAAGTAGGTACCGAAATTCTGAACATGTAGATATTAGTAAACTGCACGGAGTATTTTTTTAAAAAAGGAATTAAGTGATTCCTTTCAATAAATTTAATCAGTTATTAGTACTTTTGCCATTGTTTGTGTCTCTCCAATAGTTTTTCCTTTCACGCAGGTCAAGGAACCTCAAATCAGGCAACGGTGCTGGTCCGAGCCACAGAACCACCGTGGCTGGGCTACTCCTGTGATCACATTTATGCATTTCTATTCTGAGAATTACTGCTCTTTTACATCATTTAACAACATATTTCCTAAGCAAGGCTGAATCACATATTTCCAAGTTCAGTACGACCATGCTGAACTATTCAACGTGGATAACAAGAAATAGTTCACAGGATGAAACACAACTAATGCTTGGGTAGTTTTCTTTTTTTTTAAATCATCTGCATCCTTCTACCATGCAGAGAAGCCTCCTGAAAGGAGTGCCACAGAGACACAGAATAAATGCAATACAGAAATACTCTCAAATAAGTATTTTATTAAAATGTTGGTAAAGTCAGTAAACTGTGGGGTTTTTTTACTTCCTTGAGGGTGGTAGAAATTACAGAGTATAATAAATGCCCAATACAATCTGAAGGTATGGATCAGTTCCAGTTAAGTACCAGTCAGCATTTAAAAAAAAAAAAAAAAAAAAAAAAGGAAAAAAAGAGAGAAGAGTGATAAAGGTAAGTAATAATTTAACTATTCCACTTCTGACTGTTTTCAAGAAAAATCTTGAAAGATAAATACCTAGATAAGGTATTTTACAATTTTATATATTTTTTCATTACAACTTTAATGTTAAATAAAATCTACTTTGCCTAAATACTATGAATAACGTCCTCTACACCGAAATCTGTACTCCTAACTAATCCCCTCACACATTTACTCATTACTTATTTCTTGTTAATTATGCTGAAATTCTTTTGTTAATGAAGTATGTAACATACTTCCCATTTCCCTCTCCCTTTTTCAAAATTCCATACATAAAATCCTTTCACCTATTAGGTGCATAAGGCATATATAAATCAGAAATTCTGCAGACCTGAGCTCTTGGACTTGTCTTTTCAAAGATCAGTTAGGAAATATGTTGCTCTAAGACCAAAGTCTTATTTATATGAGTTTGTGGCTTAACTGACAAGTATTTTTCTGTGACAAGTAAGGGCAGACAGTTTGTATCTTAAATACCATAATCCAGTTTTCAAGCCGTGTAGACGTCTGGAAGGGAACCAGTCAGTAAAGTAAATCACATTATATCCCACCGACACTCCAAACAGAATCCGCGAGATTCATTACTTCTACCAAAGACAAAAGAAAAAAATACAGGAGAGGTTTAGGAGAGTCAAAAATATTTGCAGCTCCTAAGATTGCTTAATCGAAGTAAAGAGATTTCTATTTTTAAAAAAATATAAGGAGCAGGGTTAGTTCTTGGTTTAAATGCAAAGGTGGAACGTAAGCAATAGCTCGCTTCATTTTTATGCAAGGCCAAGGGGTTAACTGCTCCTGTTTTACAAGCTGCCAGGAGTTTGACCTCTTTAATTTGCTGGGAGACATCAAAACAGCATCTCGAAAATTGTATTTCTTAGCTAGTAAGAATATTTTCTCTCCACATTTCTTTCACATGAGTTTATGCAGCATTTATCCACAAGAGCTTTTCCAATTCTTCGATAGTGGTCTCTCACACACGACAGGCTACATTGATCTAGAAGCCAAGATGTACAGATAATTGCAGTCAAAGCTGCAATTTAAGCTTTTTAATTCAAAAGTAACATCTGAGAAGGAACATTTCTGCATGAATTAGGATCCGAAGCTAAATAGTACTTTCTCTTCTTTCAGTAACCTCTTCAGCTGACATCTCCAACCGGACATTCACAAACTTTACCTTAAGTGGTTCCATGTAAATGAAGACAAATTCAGATTATTATTTTTTCTGCTTTGTAAGTGGAATTATGAATATATTATACCTCAATCATTAGTTTATTCGTAATGTGTTTTTTAATCAAACCAGCCTAAAGTTCATGAATAGAGAATATTGCTTATTCTACCCAAGGGTGCAGCCAGTCCCTTCGCTCCGTTCCAAATGACAAACTGAGCAACTGCCATTTTTAATTATAACATTCGACTGAGTTTCCGCATGTAGTTCACATCATATTTCACAGAACAAGAAATTGGAAACGAAGCCCTAAATAGAATTAATTCTTTGTCTTAATTGTACTCCTCAGTTCTTGCCTAGCTGACCACTGTACAGGACGTTACTCACGTTGTCAAGCTTTACAAAAATTACCGATAGCTCGATAATTTTAGAAATAGGTAATTTTTCACTGAGCTCTATCTTTTCCCTGAAAATGTCCACACTGCTATCGTTTCAGTTTGGTCGTACTCCTCCATGGGCATCGACGGGAGAAAAAAAAAATAAATCCTTTGTTTTCACTGAGACTGGGAAGTGAGAAGCTGCGAGGATCTTCCGAGCCAGTAACTCCGTCGACAGCACCGCCCGCGTCGCGCCACTTCCAGCACTTAGATTGAAATTTATTTCCGTAACGGACAAAAAAGCATTCCGTTTGTGCGAAAACGGGAGAAACCGCTTTAGAAACCCGGTAGCTACGACTGTGAAAATATTTTTAAGTTGACGCATAAGAGAGCGTGTTTTTATTCCGCAGGCTTGTATTATGGGAAGCTTAAATACAGATTATCTCATTCAGTAACTCCCCGCTTCATAGTAGCAGCAATTCATTCTAATTGCTTGGGTAGTACACTCAGGAAAAAGAGTATTTTTCCTTTTCTCTGCATAATGTTTCATGTTGGGTTAAATGCAGGAAGTTACACCACTATTGGAATGCGATTGTCTGCAACGGCGGAGTTACTTCTTATTCAGAGGTTTGTGTTTAGCTAAATATTCAAATGTTAGCCCGTCAGCATTACCTCTCCAGAAATCTTTAACTTCGAACCAGTTAAACCAAAAAAAAAGGAATCTATCCACTACAATCAAGATAATTTTCAACCATGCATAATCGTTTTTTCACAGTATTTTTATCCCCCTGTATGGAGCGGATTAGGGGAAATGTAATTCACACATGCTGTTTCTTATTCAGAGGAAAACACAGAAGAAGGATGTGGAGAATTTCGAGCCAAATCTTCATTCAGATCCAAGATCCACGGACGCCAGTGTAATTGAGAGACGTTCACAACCAGATAGCTGCAGACTTCATTTTTGTTTAAAATAATACCCCTTTCTACCCGCGTTCCAACGAAAACATTAATGTTATTTAACTTGTAGCTGCCTCGAGCTGAACTTACAGCAGATCACAGTTTCTTGCTTTAGTTTCGTTCGGAAAAGGACGTTGCTCGAAACCGCCTGCTTATACTCACATGCAGATTATGTAAACGCGCTGCTCCTTTTCAGCCTACTACAAAATTATGTGTAATGAACAAACCCCTCCTTTCGGAATCTGCCCTGCCTGGCAGCCCACAATGGAAAATGAACTATTCCTCCCGTACCTCGGTACACACACTTCGCTACGCAAGTTCTTCGAGTTCATCGTGCCTAGATTAAAAACGTGACACCGAGCCTCTCAGCGATGTGAAATGGGTCATTAACTGCCAAGGAAGCACTTTTGTTGCCTTCAGCTTTCAAAGAAGTTGCGATTTACTTCCACCGTACCGACGTTCTGCGTTAGGTCAAAAATGATTCTTTCGAAAGCCACATTTAAAATTGTACGACAACAGGGATACAGAAATACCCCGAGGCACGCAGCTGCGCAGTGTTCATTCCTCACCTAGATGAGGCAATTACTGCAACTTTTAAAACATTATCAACTTCGTACTGTTTACACTGCTAGCCAGGAAAGAAGAAAACCTGATTAAAGCACCAAAAAACTTGTTTTCCAAGGTGATCTTACTTTAAAATTAACTCTAGAATAACAGAGAGCTGCTTCCTCAGCGATTCCACACAGCCTCACGTGCTGCTTCACCGAAGGACACTGCCTCACCCATCTGCAGTTGGCCCAAGTCACCTAAGTCTGCCTTCTGATTTGAAAAAAGAATTATACGTATAATTGCTCAGTACCCACACAACTTTGACAGACTTTCATTACTCAGTTGCGACTGCGAAGTGTCCACAGAGACAATCCCATTTTAAAATTATTTCATCGGTTTATCCTTTTTCCGGTTTTCCACACGTAGAATCTTCACAATATTTTATTTCCTAAATTTATTTAGGTTTTCAGTTAACCACGCCGCTTTCTGTAGGATTTCTAAGCAATGCAACACACTTGAAACTGATGTTGAGGTGCCAAAAGAAAGGGGTATCCTTAACGCAGTGGCTTCAGCAGGGTTTCGTTTGGGATAACAGAAGGGATCACACTTCTCAAAATCCGTGACGAAACCAGCCTAACACCCAGACACGGTGCTCTCACATATTCAGCTTCAGATACCTAACGAAAACTGTGTTTAGGACAAATATACTCATTTTAGAAATAGCTGTGGATGCAAGGCATCCACACAACATTTAATACCTGGAAGTTGGCGAGACTAAGGTTAAGGTGGCTTCTATTGCCATGAGCAGAAAGGTGAGTCTATGCCTCTGTCTCAGGACAACACGTTTAGAAAATACAAAATAGGCTCCTTAAGTATGATTTTTCAAAAAAAATATTTTCCTGCTACAGTAAAAGTTATATAAATTTCTTTCCAGCACTTTAGCGTTATGGCTAAGGGAGCAGTAGCTGTTAATGCACAAGGATCTTGGCAAATGTTCCGGCACACGTTTGAATTCAATTTATTCAAAAAAAAAAAAAAAATCACTTGCAGAGATAAGTTAAATGAAGCCAAATCAGGGAAAAAAAAAAATACATTGCTAAAAAACTGAATTTCCAATAACTGATTCCAAAGCAGAAGTGTTTTTTCAATAATTTTAAGCTTCAACCACTTCGTTAAAATTTTCTAAATTATCATATTTTCAGAATACATAAATTCACAGTTGAATGATATCTTCGATAGCAAAGCTCATTCTTAATATCACTTTACTATTCTTATAATAATCACTACATAACTTTTTTTCTCCTCTGTGAGCTACAAGGATAAAATCAAATTTATTATATTTTTTAATTTGGGTTAATATGTAATCTATTTCTAATCCATCTTTGAAATGTGTATTTATTATGAGGCCAAAAAAAGAAATGTTTTTGTTATGAAGTCTCATTTAACTGCGTTTAGAATAAAAATACCTGAACCTCAGAAGTAGCATTTCTGGGCAAAACATTGCTATTTAAACAAATAGCAAAGAAAAATAATACTTAAAAGTGAAGAATAAAACAGTACTTGAAAAGATCAGTTTCCTCTTTTGCCCCTCTTACGAGAGTTAAGCTGTAAAAATACCTATAGACATAATAAAAGAGTTAAAAATGTATTTAAAGTTATTTTCCACTCTGATCAGCGATTTTAAAAGTGAAAATAAATGTCATTATCACATGACAGGCCAGTATGAGACACGTAGCTTTAATATCGATTTGAAATAGCCATTTTCAAGGAACAGTTGAAATAACAGGGGCCAAACGTTCAATGTTTGAAGTACGGACGGCTAGAAATGGCAAAAAAAAGTGTCAATGGAAATTCAGTCACCACACAGACTCTTCATTTTCCAACATCAATATTCTGAAGAGAAGGTCTCAACTTCAAGAGCCACGTTCAAAAATTACGTTCACAGCACAGAAACCCATGCATTTAAAATTTCTGTATTTGTTAAATCTGTTTTACTTTCTCTGCAGCGCATTGCCCGGGCAGGAAAATAAAATTGGTAACCTCTCAGTACTTTTAATTTATGATGCCACAATTCAAATCGTAGCAAGTAAGATTTCATAGAGTCAGCACTGAAGTTAAAATCTGCGGACACCAAACGAAACATGTATTTAAAGAGAAAAGGAAAAAAAAAGAGATACCACGCACAAGGTAAACTTTAAAATTAAATGAAAAAATACATGCTGTTATAAATCAGACTACAAGTATTAATTACAGTATGTTTGACTAGGAGACACGCTACCCAGTGATTTTTGAATTGTACCATCAGAAGAAACTTGAGTTAACAATAACAGAGTAACTTTTACAAGGAGCTATTTACTCCATAGAGAAACTACAAAAAACTCTTTTATGCTTTGCAGTAGTCCCTTGTATTTCAGTGTCACACTCGCGCATTAGATTTATTCTGTCTTTTTGTCTAATAATTTTCTGTCTCTGATGATTCCGCACCAGTAAGATAATACCGTTCCCAGTTCACACCACCATAGGTGTGTAGTACATTTAATTGGGAAAGGGTACAAGCTGCTTCCAAACAACCTCCCTAGTAAACAGAAGTATCTTCACTTCAAACCACAGCTCTCTGAACGGGTATCACAACTCCAGCTTGACATTATTTCTCCAGTGAATGTGCAACAAAGGGTCAGGTTCTCAACTAATGGATTAAAGCCAGAGATGGGTCAGTTCAGACTGGACATGGGGAAGAAGTTCTTCCCCATGAGGGTGGTGAGACCCTGGCACAGGTTGCCCAGAGAGGGGGTAGAAGCCCCATCCCTGGAAGTTTTTAAGGCCAGGCTGGATGGGGCTCTGAGCAGCCTGAGCTAGTGGGGGATGTCCCTGCCCATGGCACGGGGGTTGGAACTAGGTGATCTTTGAGGTCCCTTCCAACCCTGACAATTCTATGATTCGCTATCTCTGACTCCTGTGTCACAACGGCACCTTGGTCCAGCCCAACAGGATCCAGGCCCAGGACAACTATCAAGACCTCCTGGGGCTTTGATATCCCTTCTGGGGATGCAAGTCCCACCTAGCCGGCTGCTGTGCAGGCTACAACTCCCAGACTCCATGGGCACACTCTGAAAAAATGGGTATTGCTGACAATATAGTCTGCACGACATTTAATACAGAGGCGGAAATCAAGTGTCTGCCTTCCCAAACCCATTTGGAGGTAGGAGACAGATGGGAGACAGATGCCCACCTCTCCAGAATAGGCATTTTCGAGCATATGCCGAGGAAGTTGACCTAAGTATGCTGTAAACTGTCATACTACATACAATTATAGAATAGTTTAGGTTGGAAGGGACTGCTGTCCATCATTCAGTTTAAATTCCCACAAGGGGTGGTAAACCATGTAAGCTACAAAAAACACTAGGTAGTCTTCAAAAGCTTACAGGACTTAACCACCATCTGAGCCTCAGGTGGATTTCAGCGTTCAAATCTCAACTCAGGCTGACTAAATTTTGCCTAATACTGAGGTTAAGTTTTCATTAATGCAACCCGTAAGTTCGCATATATTGAAATTTCCATTTTTCTGCCTCAAACATTCTTTATGACTGCCACTAATGGAAATCTACTTACTTGCAAAGTCCACTGTCTTGCCACTGCAAACAAACATCAGCTGTAATGCCAGCTGCTATTCGAAATGCTCTACTTTCATTTCCAACAGAGCATAGTAACAATTTGTATATTCCAAAACCCATCTGTCTTTACCCCTGCTAGCAAAACATATGCAATTCATTTTCCACCTGAACTCCTTAAACGTCTCTTCTGGCTTGTTCTCCGACTCAAAAGAGCTGATGAAACCATTGTACGTTGCGATCGCTTCCAAGGCATCATTGGTATTTCGACCTTTCAGCAAAAGGTTTTCCAGGGGTTTACCCTCACCTTCAATTTTTCTTTACTTAACTCTCACACTATAACTATGCTCCTGCAAAAACTCATTTCCTCCTGCTCAACACCTTCTTTCTGTCTGACTCTTTCTGCAGTATTAAACTTCTGATTGTTTCCCTCCCCCAGGCCACGTTGGACTCACCATTTCCATGAAGACTCCTACACAATACCCTTAGGTCCAACCAACTGCTCATGAAAATACACTCGACGTATTTTTATTTTGGAAGGTCATGATCCAGTAAGAAATCACTGCCCATGGAGTGTTACAGCTACTTTCTCTTTGTTAGGTAACTGGATTTTTTGCCTATTAAGTCAGCTTGGACAGTAATTTTTCCAAAACAAGGTTATGGTTTTTCTGAAAACGCCATAGACTATTAAGGTAAAATACAAAAAAAACCAGCTTAAATTACTAGGTCTTTGCAGCTAGTCACACTAGGGAATGTGAGAACCCAACTTCAATGGACATCATTACACTGACAAACAGTGAATGGGAAGAGAACAGCAAAAATCACCCAACACTTCGCAACTCTCGATGATACTATTGCTCACAGGGAACAATACAAATAAACTCAACTATCCTTTGGGATGCATACTTTCATCACGCTGAAAATTCAAATATCAGGTTTATTATCTGGTTTGGGCAATTTTTACTAGTAACTCTTTTAAAGGACTATACTACTAACAGTAAGAAACAATACAAAAGCTGTGAGACAGGATGCGTCACAAAAATGGTCACGGGATATAGAGACTTTTTACTTTTTCCCTTCACAAATTTTATACCGCAGCTCAAAACTAACAGGAAAGGATGATCCTCACCTTACCAAAGAGGTATTGTAATATATATAAAAAAAAACATTTCAGCATTAGTTAAACCAAAAGCCCGACGTTCTATCCCATAAAGAACACCCTACCATAAATTTGAAAGTCTTTGCAAAAGCCAGCGTGCCTGTCCTCCTTCCCAAAGCAGGTAAATCAGACACCAAACAAGACCACCCGTGTCCATCCTAGCAGATAACAGAACGTGCGGCCAAGCTCATGACTTTTCCGCTTACTTTCCAGGTTAGAGATACACAAGCAGAAGAAGAAACATTCAAAGTACCAAATCTGATCCACCGCAACACTAAAGAAGAGTGTAATACTGTTTATGAACCCTCCTAATCACTTGAAAAGTACGGCCGATGAAAAAAAGACGCAGCAGAAAGACGAATGCAAAACATATTGCCATACACGCTACTACACACAGTTTAATTTAAATTTTTTGCTGTACCATAATAAATTTGAGCAAGCCAAGAGCACACTGTCAAAAAACTTCATAAGCTTGAAAATTATAAACCTTTATAAACCAGAAAAAATGTCAATATAATGAGAGCAATTAACTGCAGGAAGAGATTTTAAACGCTGAAGCTATGCATAAGCGAGCAGCATGGCTCACAGTGGTGGTATCTAACCATTCAATGACCACCCAAGTACAAAGTTTAGAAGCAAATAACTTATTTCCTACAACATTCCCAAAGCTTTCTGACCAGATACAGGCTGCATGGTGAAAAAAAAAAAAAAAGGAAAACAGTCTACAACAATTTAAACAAACATAAGTTTTTAAATGTGTTTTATTAAAAAATCCTAATTGACAACATCCCAAGAGCCTGAAATATAAGTAGAAAAAGCCAGCCAAGAAAAAGTGACAGTAACATGAGGAGACACAAACCACTTCTCACTTTTTGACAGAATCTTCACTGAAAGGATTAAAATGTTATAAAGAAATGTAATTATGAGTGAAATTCAAATCTATAGTTATTATATGCATCCTAACTGTGTGCCTGGCAGATCAGCCTCAAAATACATCAATACATGGAAGTACTGTATGTAGAATACAAAGATTGAAAATAACGTTAGAAAATGGCATCTCTTCGTATGATAGTAACAATCTGAGGACTTAAAGGGATCATAGAATACCTTGGGTTGGGAGGGATCTCTTGAGTCTTCTAGTCCAAACTCCCTGTAACAAGCCGGAACATTCTGCACCCGATCAGGTTGCTCAGAGCCCTGTCCAACCTGGCTGTGAATGTTTCCAGGGAGGGGGCATCCACAGCTGCCCTGGGCAACCTGATACCAGCATCTCAACATCCTCGTCATAAAAAACGTCTTCCTCGCATCCAATCTAAACCTATCCTCTTTTAGTCTAAAACCATTGCCTCTCGTCCTAGAGCAACGGGCTCTATTAAATACTCTGTTGTCATCTTTCTTATAAGTTTCTTTTAAGGATTGAAAGGCGACTGACTATACGGTCTCCCTAGAGCTTTCTCCTCTCCAGGTTGAACAGTCCCAACTCTTTCAGTCTGTCACAGAATCACAGAATGTCAGGGATTGGAAGGGACCTCGAAAGATGATCAAGTCCAATCCCCCTGCCAGAGCAGGAACGCCTCGATAATGCTACATAGGAATGTGTCCAGGTAGGTCTTGAATGTCTCCAGAGAAGGAGACTCCACAACCTCTCTGGGCAGCCTGTTCCAGGGCTCCGTCACCCTCACTGAGAAGTTTCTTCTCGAGTTTAAGCGGAACCTCTTCACAGAGGAGGTGCTCCAACCTCTGATCATCTTCATGGCCTCGTCTGGACTCGCTCCATCAGGTCCACGTCCTGGACCGTATGCTGGGGACCCCAGAGCACGACATCGAACTGCAGGTGGGGTCTCCTCTGATCAGAACAGAGGGGTAGAATCACCTCCCTCGACCTGCTGGCTGCGCAGCTTTGGATGCAGCCCAGGATGTGGTGGCTTTGTGGGCTGAGGAGCCACAGCTGTAAACGCAAGCAAGCAGAGAGGCAAACCGTGAGCAGACAGCCCAAAAGGCCCATGACGTATCAATAACATACCCATAACAACAGATGAGTACTGGAAATAACTGGAAAAAAAGCTGACTTGTGGAGTAATCACGTCTCGTTATCCGCCTAATTACTATGAACAGGGGCCCCTAGGCATTACAGCTATGGCAATGAAAGAAATTTCAATTAAAGACCTATGTATATAAATATCCACATCACTCACCGTGACTTTTTGCTGCTTTCTAGCACTTCAAATTACATTCTTTCTTTTTCTCTGCAAATCTTAAAACATTTCTTTGTTTCACAAAACACTTCTGTTCCTCCACCTAAATTTCCTTGATTATATAGAAAGAAGGTTCTTGGAGAACCACAATTTCGATGACTGTTCTAATCACACTTATCTTCCCTCAAGTGTGTGGGATGCCAAGATCTTAATAGCCAAGGCTGTATATCTCTATTTCTCCGGTGTTGTTAATATCTACTGTTCACCCCAAACACAAACATTTATATTAGAGTAGCAAAAAAGTAAAATTGAAGGGTAGCATGAAGATACCGTAGATAATTTTTATCTTATATAGGTCCTTCTACTTTAGAATTGGTACATGGAAATGCCTTGTATTACCTGCAGTGCACATTAAAATACACCAGTAACCCAGTTCTGCTACTATAAACTACAGATTTTCTTGACTGGCCAAGTCCCTCACAAAGTATCTAAAGATACCACTTTTCTGTCAGCATTGTCTCTATGCTCATAAATGTTAAAAGAATTAAGGTACAATGAAAGAACCTTCTATCTTTCTTAACAGAAAAATGTCCTCAAGAAAGATACTAGAAACGCAGCTGTTTAAGATTTCCAAATCCTGAAACACGGGACGAGTACTTGGCTTTCAGCCATGACTGACTGTATTGAAAAGAGTTAGCACTTTGTCTCTAATATTTTACAGAAATGAACTTTCCGTAATTAATTTCTAACTTGTAACTTCCTCAAGTCTCCTGATGCTGACTTATTTCACCGGCGACAAAAAGCAGCACACCAAACCCATTAAGTAACGACTTCCACTCAAAGCAGGTATTTACACTCATCTACACTTTGTGGTAAGCTTGCTGAAAATAAAAACTATTATTTCAGATCACTGAAATGAAGTGTTTGCCTAATTAAATATTTAATCAAAACAATCTCCCGTCTTCCTGAGCTGGCCATAGAGCTTTTAGCTCCCATATAACGCTCTCTCCTCCAAACCACTTCTGTCATGGAGAGCTACGTATTCAAAACCAAATATTCGCACATAATTCATCAGCAAGATTAATTTCACGTCTTAAGAGGTGGCCCTTTTAGGAAAGAAAATCTTTTACTCTGGGATATCTTCTCAGTCTTAAAGTTCACCACTAACACGGCTTGGACTAGATGATCTTTAAGGTCCCTTCCAACCTCTAACATTCTGTGACTTGATCAAAGAGAGAGCTCCATCAGCAATAGACCAACACAGTCAACTGTTGGCCATCATAAGGCAAAAAACTAACACTCCGTGGTGTACTAGTATTCGTTGAAAATAAATTCCAGCCTTGAAACACGTAACAGCATCATAAAAATAAAAGTAGCGCTCTTTATTATCTCAAACTACCAAAAGGAGCAGGAAGCTTGAAAGTGCTTACAGGGTGGTTTCCAAATATCCTGATGGAGGCTATTTACAGGTTAGTTAAGTCTTTATTGGATCCCAAATTTCAAGGAATAGGAACGTGTAAATAACTGAAATTTAGCAATGGTTTTCCAGATTATGATCCAAGAATGGAAATTCTGAATAAGCCTTCAAATACCAACCTGCTGATATGTATAAAATACAATGGTCTGTAACAGCCAGTGCAAAAAGAATGGAAAAACATAATCAAGCTGTGCTAAGTAAAGCCTCCCGAGTTAGCAAAACAGATTTTACGTAGCCTTCGAAGGGAAGCATTGCAAGAAAGGATCTTTTATTCAGAGTTTTTCAAATAAACTACGCCTGGCTAGAAAACAAATTCAATCAAGCTTAAAATAAAGCTTTGCCATAAACTTGTAGCAACTCCTATGCAGAGTAATTGCATAATAGAAACATTTCTAGAGAGTGTCTGATAAGAAATGATCACAACCATGAATTTTCATTCCAGTATTAAGAAGGCTAACCATTTATGGCACCACCACACCCCCAGAGGGTCTTATCATGTATTGACAGACTGAAGGCACCCAGTTTACATAAATGTCAATTCTGCATCTTCACCTGTGCTTTCTGCCTGATATAGAGCATTCTAGGCAGTGACGTGGTAAAGATTTAGAAACAATTATGTCTTTCCTGTCTTTCCCCATCAGAAAGAATTAGGGTTACAGATTCTAGTCAGCGGAGAATTTGGGACAGGCTTTGCCAAACCAGGCTGGTTTTGCAAAGCAAGGAGTGTGCCCACTTTAGAAGAATTTGCTCTAGCCAAACTTGGAGACTTAGAATACATTGACAAGAAGAAGAAGAAGAAAAAAAACAACACCAAAGAAACAACTAAGTGTTACCAGAACTGGAACAGGAACTTAGAAAATCAGTATATCCATTGTGGGGCATGAAAAGAGGGAAATGGCCAGCGGCAGCTCTATCTGCGCTCGCAGATGTACCAGAATTAAAGGTAGTTTTCTGAAGTTGGAATGTGGGAGGGATGACAAACGCGTCCACAGTCAGGTATAAGAAGGGCGGCATTGTTTCTTACAAAAAAAATAAAAATCATACTCCCATCATTATTCTCAGTATGTGTTTCTTGCAAGAGTTCAGTTTGAAGAACTAGAATAAACCCTCACTGCTTGCACGCGACGAGATTACAAGAACAAGTGCATTTCACTGTCTGCAACAACACTTATAATTCTAAGGTGCCAGATTTGCCAGCACTACAGCAAAACAAGATTCCGGTATCTGACCGTTTGAAGATAATTGACAAAATCCTTCAAGAGAGGAAAGCCCCATATCAAGCTCATCAAGAGTGCAACCGATACCATAAATGACTTCAGTAAAGGCCTGATGTCCGGGCAAGTCAGTGAAGTGAGAAGGGATTGATTAGTGCTGCGGCTTTCCAGGGCAGCGTCCTCACAAACCAGCAGCAGTAACTGGTGCCAGTTCATTCTTCGCTGACCAAGGAGATAACTGAAGGTTCCAGGGGGAATCTTTATTGTAATGTTTCCTACTTTCCAATGCTCCCTTTTGCCGTTCTTTTAACACAGCTCATAAAATGCCATTTGTCATACTTCTCTCAAAATAAAAACAATAAACACAGGTGTTAAGGCGAACATTACTGCATGCATGGGTCAAGAGCAATTTTGGAATCTTTAGAGTCAAGAAATTATCACCCATCATGTGATTTCGCATAGTAGCACGTAAAAATGAAAATTCATTTATTACCCCTGAAGGTTTTCCATGTGGATGCTTGAAGGATCTACTGCTGTTTAAAACAAAGCAAAGAAATACTGACTCAGACCTAATCTTATTTCCAAATTCATTAGCAGAGACGTCTCAGAGGTGTTCTGCTCTGATCCACAGAATTGCCAAGTGCATGTTTAGTGTCCGTCTCTTGCCTATAGACCCAACGCTTATTTCTCACAGTCCAGTTTTTACCTTTAGCCATAATTCTACTTTACTTCTTTCTTCCCCATTGCTCACTTGCCATAAGACTATCTCATTTTGGGCTCCTCCCTCTCCTCTCATCCATCTTCTTAGCATTTACCCACATCATGTACCGCAGAGGCCAGTCTGTCCAAACACACACCTCATCCGGCACCGTGTCCCATGTCAAGATCCCCCTGCCTTTGGCTCAGGCTCAGCCCCAGAGCACTCAGAAGGCTCAGAAGAATCACGAAGAGAGAACACGCAGGGATTTACTACGCTCGCCCACGTTTCTCTCACCACATATTTGACCCAGCAAGACTCCTGTCCGGGAATGAAGACTAAAACTCGAAAAAGAATCACAGGATGGTTAAGGTTGGAAGGGACCTTGAAGATCATCCAGTTCCAAGCCCATGCTGTGGGCAGGGACACCCCTCTCCCACTAGCCCAGGTTGCTCCAAGCCCCATCCAACCTGGCCAAGCTTATAATGGTACAAAGCTTAGAAACCCATTGCTGACAACAATATAGAGGTCTGGAGCTTATGCAATTGGCAGTACGTTCCTCTTCCGTTGTGCCATTTGTGTACCCATTACAACTAAAAGACAATCTGTCTCAAACTCTGTTTTCTTGGAGGCTGTTCTGGCTTCCACACTAAATACTCTGTCGATGTCCCTGCTCACTGCAGGGGGATTGGACCAAATGACCTCCGAGGTCCCTTCCAAGCCAACACACTCCATGGTTCTATGAAGAGAAAATCCTATTATTTTACTCAAAAACTAGTGTCATTCAACAGCAGGTAGGTGATAAACGAAGGAAATTACTTTCCAGAATCTTTAACATCATTATTAGATCTTACATGACAAGACGAAGTTCATAAGAGGTCCTATTTCACTTCCTTTAAAATTCAAAAAAAAAAAACCCAAAAGGACAAAATTACCTCATTTCACACACTAAGAGCAGAAACTTCGGCTGAGAAAAATCAAACTTTTATTCAAAATCTTCTGCTCGGTGCATGTACTAAACTTTTCATGTGGTCAAATAGCAAACTGCTTGATTCCACCATCTTCTAAATGAAAAGAAATGGAAATTCTGTACCACACACCTTAACTTACTCAAAACTCGGTGAAATTCCATAGAACCAACCAGCGATAAGACGGCATCTTGAGTTACATTTGAGGGAGCAGACGTGCACCGAACAACTTTACAAGGCAACGGTCAAAGGTTTTACTTTGTGGTTACAGCTTGTACTTTTTTGTATGTACGTGGGGCTTAGGGACAAGGTTACAAAAGGTAAATTTCCTTATGCTAATGGCATTTTTTAAATAAACACTGAGCTTTAAAGCATTACAGATATTTTTAGGGAATTCACACAATAAGAAAGTAAGCAGAACATATTCTAAGTGTGAAGTATTAAGCTTTTACTCTTTGCTTACTGGCAGCATCTTCCAGTTTTTAAAAATATGAGTGTTAAGCACCGATGCGACTTGCATAATTAAAAATACCTTCAAGACGATCTACAGACCGAGCGTAATAGTCACACTCTATGTAATTCACACGGTCTAAAATGACTAAGTAGCTCTCAGAGCACCTTCATTCATAGCTGTCAGAGCATATTAGCACAGATTTAGCACACTAAATGTGAGGTTTGTGGCCATTTCATTTTACAAAAGTAGTAAAGTCATGTCTACTTTAACAAGGGTAAGAAGTTTTGTGCTTACTCTGCTCAAATCCAGCTGGACATGAGTCAGTCTTAGTTCAGACAACACTCACGTGCATTAACACCACTATGAGCGAGTACTAGAATATTATGCCTCAAAGAAAAGTGACAGAAGTTGATAAGTATCATACAGTTAATCAGTCAGTGACACAGGACAAAAAAAAATAATTAAAAAATCAATTTTTTTTGGTTCCGCTCTGAAGATATAGTTGCTTTCTTTATCACACACCAAACAGACCAACCATTGTTTCTAGATTATCTTACAGAAACGACAGATACAACTCACTAACTTTTTCCAACCACTTCTCCTACCCAAAGATCAGGAAATTTTTACAACCATTAAAAGTCACGCTACATGAGCGGGAAGAAAACTCTTTCAGAAGTAAAGGACTTGCTGCGAGCTACTACTAAAAGTTTAGAAAGGTTCAAACAGCAGCTGGATAAACTCACGGAAGAAACATTCACTGAGAGCTACTAAAAACAAAGACACCTCTAGCTCAGGAAGTCTGAACGACACATAGCTAGAGGTTAGGAAAGCATCCTGGGGAAGTCTCTTTGCCCTTTTCTCATACTCTTTCCTTAAAATCCACTGTTGGCCAGCACTGGAAATGATATAATACGTTAAATGACCCTTTGGTCTGATCCCAGTACAAAGGTGAATGGTCTCAGTCTGGAGGCCTTGGAAATAAAGCTTTAAATTTCTAATTCTACCTTTTAAAGTAGGATTAAAAGCTATTATTAAGCGATATTTTTTCTCACAAGGTATTCTTGAAGCTACTTGGTAGGTTATCAATTCTTGTGTAGACGATAACCACAATCTTATCCTCTTTATTGGTATTTCTAAATAGGATTAATTCAGGGTTTAATTTAGTTTAGTGGACTCAAACTCATGTATCCCTATATTCTGTCTTTTTATTTGGTGTTTCCCTCGTACTTATAACATTTTTTCAAAAAAATTATAGAAGAAGAGAAGCAGAGTTTTAAACCTGAGTTATGTACATTTTCGAAGTTTGTGGAAAACGTACTGTCACTAATACAGGTAAAATCTGGAGTTCAGATTTAGATTTCATCATTTTCTAAAAAATATTTGGGTATCCCAGTTTACACTGGTCCACGACCTTAATAAACTAAGATAAGGAAATTGTAACCCTGGTTAAGGTTCTGCCCTCGGATGTCCTAAAACATTGCACGCTTAGAATTATTGCATTATGTAGTATGACCAAATAACGTATTTAAATCAGAGCATAGAAACAGAGATTCCTCTTCCTCAAAGGAAATTTTCATTTTATATTTACTATTTAGCTAAATGCTTTACTGAGTATTTGAATAAAGAAACCTAACATGCTACACAGAGAACTGTGAAATGTGCTTTGGGAGTAGACAAAAACTAATCAAACCTCATACGCCAGCATCAAAACCTCAATTTATTAAAATGCTTTCAAACTCTCTACTTGCAACACTATGGGATCTTCCATTAATTAATCATATAAAGGTCCCTAAACACCAGTGTCAAAGTCCATTATAGCTTTATTTGAGAGATCAATTGGATAGCAGCACCAGATTCGAATCGGTTTCAACCTATTGCGTCACGCAGTATGAATCAACTGAGATACGAGCGTCTTACGGATTTGAGTCAACGGAATTGCTCAATTCTTATGTGTGATGTCACCCAAGTCTTTAGACCCAAGAACAAGGCCTTTGAGGATCACAGGGGCATCTGCCACCTCCAAACGCCCAAGGCAGGGAGGTTGGATTAGATGATCTCTAAGGTCCCTTCCAACCTAAGACATTCCATGATTCTATGAAAATTCCCAATCCAGGTCGCAACAGCACCGCTCCCTGCAAACGCCCAGAAAGTTTTACCCTGTGAGGGTGGTGAGGCGCTGGCACGGGTTGCCCAGAGAAGTTGTGGAAGCCTCATCCCTGGAATTGTTTAAGCTCAGGTTGGACGGGGCTTTGAACAACCTGGTCTAGTGGGAGGTGTCCCTGCCCATGGCAGGGAGGTTGGAACTAGATGATCTTTAAGGTCCCTTCCAATCCACTCCACGATTCCACGTTGATGCCAACCCTGAGAGATCAAGAGAGAGATCAAGGTAGACTGAATGAGCGTCACACTGAGATTATGACACTTGGCAGGTCTGAAAATTGTTACAAAATAAATAAAGTGGATGAACACCAACACCAAGAGCTCACAGTATCTGCAGTACAGTGTTGGAAAAAAAACAGCTTGAACAGACTTCATACTAACCACAAGAATCCTTCCAGATATGAGGAAAAAAAATATTAATAAAGGATAGGCTAGCATCCCACTGTATCAGTTTTGGTTTTAAAAGTGAGAAAATGAAAAATAACACCCAATTTACATTTTACATAGCTTAAATTATTTTTTCTTGCTCTCCACACCTGTGGAGCACATTATGTCATCTGCAGCAGGAACCCGAGTCCATGTGATTGACCTCATTTAGCCTTCGACTTGTGCTTACATGAACCCGCAGAAGAGCAGTCTCTCCTCTCACATGGCATCAACAGGCCTACAATCTTAAAATTACTTTTAAAATAAGAAAAAAGAAAAAAAAAAAAACCTGAGCCATGAGCAAGTGGCTGTTATTTCTGAGAGCACTGTTTGCTCCAAACGTTAAATTGAATTAGCTCCTAGCAAAAATAACGAACGATATATATAAATCTGATGAGAAAACACCACTAAGGGCAAAGAAAAACATTTTAAGCTTCAACACGTACTTGTGATCTGCCACTCCAGAATACTTTCTTTCAAAGTACCATTTTTGGAGACAAATCACAAACCAAAGCTTTGGAGCTCACGTATCAGTTAAATATTCATGTGTAACTGAGATTTTCACGTTACTTTAAAAACATAAAACAGTATAACACCACAAAAATGAAGATTAAAAAGATGGTTACTTGTCACTACATTTATTTTCACAAGAACATCACTTTCTGTCTATTAGCTGCTGTCCTCCCTTCCTGTTTTTACCGGCAAATCATTTTTTTCCATCTCAAGTTTTCCCTCATCAAATCCTCTTCAGGAGCAGAGGGAATTCCCTTACCAAGGAGAAATTCTGTAACAATAAGAGGAATAAACACGAAATTCTTTACAGAAATCCATAAATAAAAGCCCTTCTGTTGCTCTCGGTAGGGCTACAGCTATAGGATTCTTTAGAATAAAGAAATGCTTCACTACAGTTCTTACCTTTGAGTGATTACGTAACAATTTTCAGGTCCGGCTTTATATATAGTGCCACGTTTTCTGACAGTTTTTTGGCATCCAAGTATTCTCCCCACCACCCTCAATCTCTAAGGAAGCTTGCATGGACAATCCTAACCATCATAACCTCTTCTCATATGCATTGCTAGTTTCAGCACTCAATTCTGCAATGAAGCAGGAAAAAAACCAACATCTTTTTAACACCTTGCAGCAACACGGCCAAGATGCTGGCCGCTGCTCCAGTACGCCAGCACAGCTATCGGTGTGATCAAGGTACCTACAGCAACAGGACCCACTGGTCTTTACCACTTACCCTGAAGAAATGAAATACAGGCAAGAAAGCTGAAAATCGAATAAACAGTGGAACCAAGATGCAAGATAAGCATATATATGCCACTTAGTTTTGCTCTGAAGATTTCTCTCCATTATATGCAGTCCAAGAGGCAGTTTATCAGCATCCCAAGATTTTGGGCTTGCATTGATACAACTTCATTTGTTTTCTTTCTCCCTTGTGGAGAAAGTGGAGTGGAACATCTCCCTGATGAGGAAAGACTGAAGGAGCTGGGTCTCTTTAGCTTGGAGAAGAGGAGGCTGAGGGGTGACCTCATTAATGTTTATAAATATGTCAAGGAGGAGTGTCAGGAGGACGGAGCCAGGCTCTTCTCAGTGATGTCCAATGACAGGACAAGGGGCAATGGGTTCAAGCTAGAACATAGGAGGTTCCATAAAAATATTAGAAAAAACTTTTTCACAGTGAGGGTGACAGAGCGCTGGCACAGGCTGCCCAGGGAGGTTGTGGAGTCTCCTTCTCTGGAGACATTCAAAACCCGCCTGGACGCGTTCCTGTGCGCTCTGCTGTAGGTGATCCTGCTCTGGCAGGGGGGTTGGACTGGATGATCTTTTGAGGTCCCTTCCAACCTCTAACATTCTGTGATTCTGTGATTAGAACACCTCCTCCTCTTCTTTAACACAGATATTTAATAGTCTCTAATTCAATCAGAAAGGTATTTTAACCTCGCTTTTACCACTAATGCTCCCACACTGGGAATGTTAGTTCTACTAGGATGATTAAGGGAGTGGAGCATCTCCCTTATGAGAAAAGACTGAAGGAGCTGGGGCTCTTTAGTTTGGAGAAGAGGAGGCTGAGGGGTGATCTCATTAATGTTTACAAATATATCAAGGGTGAGTGTCAGGAGGATGGAGCCAGACTCTTCTCGGTGACAACCACTGATAGGACAAGGGGTAATGGGCTGAAACTGGAACATAAGAGGTTCCGCTTAAACTCGAGAAGAAACTTCTTCTCAGTGAGGGTGACGGAGCCCTGGAACAGGCTGCCCAGAGAGGTTGTGGAGTCTCCTTCTCTGGAGACATTCAAGACCTGCCTGGACACGTTCCTGTGTGGCATAGTCTAGGCATTCCTGCTCTGGCAGGGGGATTGGACTTGATGATCTTTCGAGGTCTCTTCCAATCCCTAACATTCTATGACTCTATGATTCTATGATTCTCTGGTGCCCGCCTTCAGCTGTGACTATCACCCGCTCAGCCAGTAAGCCCGGTACTAACCGTGATCTAAACGTACGATACATATAGAAATAAACATTTTCTTCCAAAAGATCACTTAACCCATCACAGTAATTACCTAGTTTTATACGTCGCTAAAGCAGTCCTTAAAAATGAAAACACATCAATGAAAACGGATACATGACATAACACATCTTAAGAGCCAACAGCTTTCCTAACGACTACAAATCCCCCTTCCAGCTACTGTTAACTTCCTCTATTCTCTGAGTTTCCGAGTGCAAAGGAAACCTTAAAATTTAAAGCTTTCCAGGCATGTGTTCACGACAGATGGTTACGCAGAGTCACAGCTGGCCAGGAGGGGAACATGAAACAGGAACAACATAGTTTTAAGCTCCCGATATCAAGTTCTGTCGGAGGGATGAGTAAAAAAGATGGGTCAATTCTTACACAGAAGAAGTATGAAACAACTTAAGGCAGTAAGTGTTAATGTTTATATAATCGCCAATTCCATTCCTGAGTAGTTTCTTCAAGAGAACCCATGGCCAATGTAACGTACACTGCCCTCTATTTACATTTATTTATATGAATTATTAGTTCTAGAAGAGGCAGGAAAGGTCTGCTTCCAAATTAACAATAAAATTCTATAGCACTCCCTTTATATCTTCTTTCCAGCAACCGGGACAAAACCCAGGAGTTTTCACCTCACAGAATTTATTGTCAATTAAATTTCATCATACCTGCACAACCATAGAAAACAAAACTGCCAGTCAGGAGCATTACCTACAAGCATTTCAGCAATTTTCTATTTTATTTTTTATTTTAAGTGTTCAACATCCAGGTACTAGACAGTGCCTGACCACAAACCAGCCAAGTGTTGCAATTATTCATACTATTGGTAATAATCGTGTCTGCATAGTCGCAGCATAAACCTGTAATTACGCAGGCAGGATATCCCCCAGGCTTGGGAGACAGCATTAGTTTTACAATATGAATTTAACAAGCCAAAACTTACCCGTGATTGAAAAACAGAAGAAAAAAATAAGCTTAAACCTTTATATGTAAGCAAACATAAAAATACATTGGGGACAAAAAAATGAATGGGAGGGCAATGCTCATGATCTTTTTTCAAGGACACGAGGCTACAGAGGCAGCCCATGGGATGCAGCCCTGGAGAGGAGAGGGATCCAGGACTGCTGGCTGAGAGCTCACAGATCACCTCCTCCAAGCTCAGGAACGGTCCGTCACGAGCACAAAAATCAAGCAAAGGAGACAGGAGGCCTGTTTGCATGGATAAGGAGCTCTTAAAAAAAACAAGGCAGCACAGAAGAGGTGGAAGCAGCGACAGGTGACAAGAGCAGCAGAGAGACACTGTCAGGCAGTGGGGTTAGGAAAGCCAAAGCCATCTGCTGACACAATGGCCATGGACCGAAATGCAGGGCATTTCACTTAAACACGAGAAATAAAAAAAGACCTTTTTCCTCTGAGGATGGTAAACCACTGGAACAGGTTGCTAAGAGGTGTTTATGTAGTTTCTATCCTTGGAGATATTAAAAACGACAACTGGACACAATTCCGAGTAGTTTGCTCTAGCTGATCCTGCTTTGAGAAGGCTGGTTGGGCTAAATGACCACCAAAGGCTCCTTTCAACTTCAACTTTGCTGTGATCTCACTTAGACACGCTATAAAAATCATGGTTTAGGGTTTTTTTTTTCCCAAAACGATTCATTGCAATAGACATATCCTATATATTGGTCTATAGCAATTAATTTTCTCAAAGTTCTCACGAATCAAGCAAGTAGTAATGAGGGTGATTAAATACCTCAATTTGTATCAGCAAGGTCAAAAGTTGAATATACCTTTACCTGTTAAGCCCTCTAGAGCATGGAAATTTTCTAGGAAAAAATACCACTGCAGAAGAATAGAGTCCATTCAGACTCCTAACAGGCATAGGAAATTACATTTAAGAAAGTTTAAGAAAGCAGATCAGACAAAAACCCATAAATTCCTGCACCAACAGACATGGATGTTTACGTACACACACATCGCTGGAACACAGCTTCTCAATTTGGGGATATTTTCAAAAGGGAAAGGAAGGCTTCGTTCATCTAGTAATGAAAGAAGCTTCAAGAACAAGGAACAACAGAACAAGGGCTAAAACAGATAAGAAAATAGGGGGACAGGTGAGGGTGACTAACAGTTAAGAGTTAAGGAGCACTGATGCACATTCTCGACATGATTTAAAAAGTTATGAAATATTGCTAAATACCTGATTATCCTGAAGCCTGCAGCATGGGAAGACAGGGCAGAACTGAGGCAAAGCCAGAGGCAGCAGCGCTCGTAAACTCTAGCTGGCCAGACAGGACAACCAATTTCGGATTTCTGCATGTACAAGGGGAGTGTAAGAACTTGATGAAATCTGGATGAGAAGTGAGGTGGGTTGAAAGTGGCCTGAGGGTTGGGCTCAGAAGGTGGCGACCAGCAGAACCAAGTCCAGTTGGAGACCAATAACTAGTGGTTACCCCAGGGATCACCCCAGGGTCTGGCTGTCCAACATCTCCCTTAATTATCACCTAGGGCTGACAATGAAGGCGAGATCCTGTTACTCTGGCCCTTGGGGTACCAAACAACGAAGCTTCTGAGCGGGCAAGTAGGCAGATGCCAGGCATCACGTTGCCTGTCCTCTTCCACCCTCAGCAAGTTTGCTGATGGCACCAAACTCTGTGGAGAGGTTGACAGGCTGAAAGGGAAGGACACCACCCAGAGGGACCTTGGCAGACTGGAGAGGTGCGCCCAGGCCAACCTCATGAAATTCACCAAGGCCAAGTGTAAGGTTCCGCACCTGGGTTGAGGCAATCCCAAGCACAAATATAGGCTGGGCAGACAGCAGACTGGAAGAAGCTCTGAGGAGAAGGACTTGATAGTGTTAGTTGACGAGAGGCTCAGCATGAGCCAGCAGCGTGCACAGGAGTGTGACCAGCAGGTCCAGGGAGGTGACTCTCCTCCTCTACTCTGCTCTGGTGAGGCCTCACCTGGAGCGCTGCGGCCAGTTCTGGAGCCCACAGGACAAGAAGGACATGGATCTGCTGGAGTGGGTCCAGAGGAGGGACATGAATACGATTAGAGGGCTGGAGCACCTCTGCTGTGAGGACAGGCTGAGGGAGCTGGGGTTTTTCAGCCTGGAGAAGAGAAGGCTCCAAGGTGACCTAGTAGCAGCCTTCCAAGACGTAAAAGGGGCTACAGGAAAGCTGGAGAAGGGCTTTTCACAAGGGCCTGTAGTGATAAGACAAGGGGCAGTGGCCTAAAACTGCAAGTGGGTAGATTTAGATTGGATGCAAGGAAAAAATTCTTCACCATGAGAGGGATGAAGCACTGGCACAGGTTGCCCAAGGAGGGTGTGGATGCTCCATCCCTGGAAGCCTTCAGACCAGGTTGGATGGGGCTTGGAGCAACCTGGGCTAGCGGGAGAGAGGTGTCCTTGCCCACAGCAGGGGGTTGGACCTAGATGATCTTCAAGGTCCCTTCCAACCTTAACCATTCTATGATTCTGCAATTAACCAGTGGTAGCAAGAGAAAATAAAACCTGAAGTTACGTCTGGAAGTGTATGTCATGCCTAAGCATTCTCTGACTGATAGTGACTTTCACGCACTCTGTTCAGCTCAAACACTTTTGTCTTTGACTGGCACAGGACCACTGCTCCGATGCAGTTCGACAAAATCCATGTTTCATGAGCACTTTAATTGGGTGGATTCGTGATGCATATGAACATCACAACATGTGTTCATGGTGGTGGAATAGAACCGAATCTAAGCAGCCCACTTCAAAAAGATGGACATAAAAACATCATCAGTTGACAGTGAAAAATTGCCTAATCAGTTCAAACACGAATTCGTTCTCTTCATCAGCAAGACTTGCAATAAAACACTTGTTCCCAAGAAAGGCCTCTTAAGCCAAGTATTTGTATATACCTGCAGTAAAAGTCATTCAATAAGAAATATACCTTTCACATATTTAAAAGGTGCTCTGATTTTCCTGATTTTTTTCTAACGCTTTAATTCCATTGATTAGTATTAATACTTATCAACTACCTATGACAAGAAGGGAAAAGACGGGAAGAGACGGGAAGAGACGGGAAGAGACGGGAAGAGACGGGAAGAGACGGGAAGAGACGGGAAGAGACGGGAAGAGACGGGAAGAGACGGGAAAGAAAATAGTTGGTGTGAGTTCACCTTAGATCCAGAAAATTTAAAATAACTTTACATATTCCTCTTTCAATGGCAGCATCCTCAAAAGTCACAAAGTATAGATGAACATAAAACTGTGGGAATGGATCATTACCACTCTATATGACATAATACTTATGTCTGATGGTACATAAAAGTTGTCCTTTTATCTTCATTAAGTAATAATTAAGAAACATTTGAGTTGCTAAAATACAGAGTTAGTAAATTCACCACAGTAACAAAGTTTGTTACACGTCCTCCGATTCCTTAAAGTTCAGCAGGATCCTTTAAGAACCTTGGCATGGTTTCCTTGTGTTACATGCAGAAAAATACTTTCATATTTCAGAAAAAAAACATACACAATTAAAAAATCCATCCCACCTCATCCAAGCTGAAACAACAGCAACAATCAGGATTGTGCATTTACAGAAATATCCCACAATTCTGTGGAGAATTTCATCAAGTTATTCAGGGCTACGAGCTACGGCTACGAGGTGTGATATCATTTCAAGAGGTGGACAGAGAAAATTAACCCACGTGTGATAAGGAGTCGTTTAGCACCTGCACGTTGGGATTAACTTTTGTGGCCTTTTTCTTTTTAAACATGAAAGTGGTACTTGGTATCAGCTTTTTTTTAGTATAAAAGCTATTCAATTATTTTACGTTTCTCCAGAAAATGGTTACATTGAAAGTTAGTTTGTTGTTTCATCAAAAATTCTTCCAGCAAACAGCATTTAAAAGATCCTGAAACTAAGAACTTTTTAAAAAAAACCACAATAAATCATATAATTCAATGGGAAATAGAATGAAGTAAAGGAAGTAAGCTGCCTTTATATATTTGGTTCCTGATACTTACCCATTCTGCCCAGTTTTGAAGTTTCTTAGAGCTCAGTTATCCAGTTTATTACAAAAAGGATGGCGAGTAAATCAACACACTGAAATACGCGTAAGCTGTGCATGATGACATGGAGACTCACACCCCAGCTGAGAGCTCCTTTAAAGCACAGCTCCTGCTCATGTCTTACCACAAGACGTAGGGTTTGATCAGTGGTGTAACAGCACCACAGCCAGTTAACATCTACTACAAGGATACAAACAAGACATTGAGAAATCCTGCGTAGAGTTGCTCTGAATTCACAGGGAGGTAGGATGTTGTACTTCACTATAGATTTGCAGATAAATTCACGCGGAGGATTTGGAAGAGCATTCAAAGCGCGCTTCAGAAATCAAAAGTCTTTCTGAAACTTTCCTAAGTGTGTTTCGGTACCACACATGTTGCGTTTGTGCTCAACACCTTTTATAAAACCAGATCAAAAACATTTCTAAAGGAAACCAACTTCTATAAAACAGGTTTTACAAGAACTTCATTCTTGCAAAATTACACGTGTAACGTAAAAAAAAAAAAACAAACCCTGCAAAAGAAAAAATTGCCCTTAACAGACTCATTTTTGTTGAATTTTAAACCACTACATCGATGCACAAATAGTTTGTGTCCACAGCCTGATGGGTCTTCTATGCACCATAAAGCGAACACAAAAATTGCTGGAGAAGAAACATCATTTGCATTAAGATCTTATTGAGTTTAACTTTTTAAAGCACTGAGGTTTTGAGATGTGACAGATGTCACTGCTAAGCTACCAAATTCTACCCGACTACCACTTCCCAGTACTGAAATAGTGTCACAAGAACCTTCCTTTGTTATCACTTAAGTCAATGTGGAAATATTGGGGGGAAAAAAAATCTTAAAAACACAAGAAACTATTAAATGACAACCACAACGTACAGAAAAAAACCCACAACTCTTTAAGGCTCCAAATGTAAGCTTCACGATGCTACGCTGAACATAATGCAATGATTTATACTAAATACGAACACATTTCAAAGTATTTCCATAATGAGTGAGATTCAGGAAAGACTGAAGCAATTCACAGCTTCAGGTAGAAGATCTTTTCCTTGTCTTCCCACTCTGTGAGATACCTGAGTGACTGTGAACACAGAAACACTCCAAGTAAATCACATCAACAAACCTCACCAGTTGGAGCTTTTCCTCCACTTCTAAGAAAAGCTATTTTTCCTGAAGTATCTATATTCATATTTTAACTTCTTTTATGGAATGACTACAGAATGCTTCACGTAGCTGATCTGCAGACATGCTGCTGCTCCAGCTATGGTACAATGGCTTTTTATGGAACTAGGCACTGCCCAACTCCATAAAAACGTAGCAAGAGTGGTTTAGTAGACATAAAGCCCTTCTTATTAAGATGGAAATAGCCAAACACAGTAGGCGTCTTGCAAAACTGTGTCCTAAACTCCAGAATGTGAAAATTTCTCTCTGGGGAATTTTCAAGATTTAGTCATAAGGACAAAGAAATACTTTTCGATTAAAAAAAAAAAAAAATCCCCTTATAATTAACGCAATGAAAAAATACCTCAGAGCAGATTTGAGAACACCAAGGACTTTAAATAACACTGCAAATAAGGTGCTGATCCACACCTTTTAAATACTTGTGAATATGAACTTTAACCATTAAAAACATGAAGAAAACAAACCCAAGATTTCAAAGCGGATTTTCAGAGGGCCTTAGGGTCAATATTGAGTTTTTATGGGGCCACCAAGCTCTGCCTTTGCATGTATGTGTGTGGCATGGTAATAGAGAGGAATTTGTGGAACTAAATAGATTTAAGATATCTTTAAATACTTATTTATGATCTCCAACTTCTAAGAAGTGGGGACTGTTGATACAGACGGGAGAAAAATGCTGGCTTCTGAGATGAAGTGGGATGGGCTACGATCAAAAGCTTTTCAGGATAAATATAAATATTTAATATTGGCTTCCTTAAATTAGCAGTGACTACCACCAAGAACTTTCTGCAAGTCTTAGGGCAATAGTCAATCCAAAAAAGTTTCACCTATGAATTCAGAAAACCAAAAGGAAAAATATTAACATCAACTAGCAGTAGCATATGGGGACAAAATGCAAAGATACGCTTGCTTTGAAGGGAAAAGCGTCCTCCTTTTTCTGAGTCTGGCAGTCTTGAAACATCAAAGGTTAAAAATTATTTCTTGGTATGTATATAACTGTCAGAAACAAATCTCAGCAGTTTATACTGTTCTTTATATCAATGCTAATTATTTTCTTGCCAAACGCTGCATTCAAAATCCACTGCACGGGTCAATACGTGTACTTGTTCTAAAACTACTAGTTTGTCCGGTGCTATTCAGCCAAGGCTACAGACACCGTGCGTACAAACTTCATTTTTACTATGGAAGTAGCTGAGTTAATGTTTTAGCAACGTCCTAACAGTAACGAAATACTTCGTGCCTGCGAATGACTGGTTTATAAAAACTAAACAAAACACAAAAACAAGGAAAGCTAGTGATGGACAGGGAATTAGATGCTTTCTGCTTTATCCTCCTGAGACCTAAGAATTTCTTCTCTCCAGGTTTTCCTCCTTCCCTCAGGAATGTATCTTTCCATTGTGGTATGTTACAAAGTTAGCGTCAACCACTTACATCCAAGGACCTGGCTCTCGCTTCACCTGCACTTCACACAATGTTGCCGAAACAGCACAAATTGGGTATAAACACAATCATGTAGCCTTTCCACTGTTTCCTTCAGGGTTAAATGATTTAGATTGGAAAACTGCAAAAACATTCCAAAGAAGAATACATTCATCAGGCACATGGAAGTATGAATGTGTCCAAATCAGAAGAGATAAAACGGTACTACGTGTGAAGAAGTAATAGAAGGATGAGTATCAATTCCTCCTGGTCTGCCTCTTACTTCTAAAACATCACAGGTTTTCATTTCAGAAAGTACTAACAACATTATTTTTTTCTTCTTTTCTTCCATTCCTGTACGCAACCCTCATTCAGTCTATCATTTCCTTATAGCATCCAAAAACTTATTCAAGCTTCATTCAGATTTGAGTTTTATTCGACTCAAGTGCTAACAGATATTTTGAGTATTAGATCCTACCACCAAAAGACACCATCATTATTTTTCTCTACTTATGGGCCACTTCCTCACCAAACACAAGGTCATTCACTGGCAAATGGGCTAAGGGACAGGTGGGCAGCTTCGAATAAGAAAAGCAAATTTCTATTCATACCCTAATTTCATAATTCATAATTAATTTTTACACTACCACAGCAGCAAAGCGTCCCCACCACAAACCAGTCCCGGTGTCTGCTGAAGCTGAGGATGCTACAGCAGTAACAAGCAGTCAGAATCTGCAAAGTCAGTCACATACGTTAAGAAGTGACACGACTCCCCAAGATGCGTTTCAGAAGGAAAACTCAAAGAAGAACTCGTATCAGACGAACTGCAGGGCTGTATTATCAGTGCAATATCTGGGGACGAAATTGCATTCTGCTAGTGTTAATTACCCAGACTGTTCTTAACGGAGTTGAACATCAACTTCATGGCAGAGTTGATCTCAAAAAATTTTTAGAGTTTGTTGTCAGTGAAGTTGTAACTCCAGGACTACTCTCAACTGATTTCACTTCGAAAACAGGTCTGTTTACAGGTTCATAGTATTTAACCAACACAGCTATCCCCAGAATGGTGTGTTCCAGAGATCAGGCTGCTCATCCCTGGATCAGACGAAGACAATTCTTTCTCTCCTTCCCCAAACCCCTCTGATAACCTGTGATTACCTATTTCACTGTTGTTTCCAAAAGTTTAGTGCTCTCCATATTGGTCTACAACTTGCTCCTTTGAGTCTGATTAGACTCAAGACTGGCACCGATCTACACCTTTAACACCTGCAGTCTAGTTTTCTAAGAAAACCGATAACAAACATGTTCATATTATAATATGGTCTATCTGCAAGCCTCTCCTTAATGACCTGTGAATCACAAACTCATTAACATCTTATTAAAGAAGTAAATACCCAAACACCGTTAAGTCCTCCTATGGTTTAGCTTAAAGCAAAAAAATAAAAAAAATCAGCAACAGAAAAAATCTAATAACAGAACTCCCAAAGCTACAGGAAAGGTGAGCATTACTCTTTATTCCTTTATTCAAACGTTTTGGTTCACCAGACCAACCTCTGGTAGATAAACATTAGCTATCTGCATTTACATTAATATTGATCATCCTACATTCTCAGCAGAACAAAAGAAGTTACTCAAGAGGTTCACTTTACCCCAAGACAGGCTATTTGAATGATCTCAGAGAGGGTTGCTCCTCTCTTTGCCGTAGATCAGAGAGCAAAACACAGACGTGTGGATTTGAGTTCACTTACCTAAATCCACCTCTTCCACCTTATCTTACTTTTAGACAGTAACATGATGCTGTTTTGTTCTTCGTAGATCCAAATAACTGCATTCTGGTCCATAATCACAAATCCAAGGTGCTAGAGTAAAGCGAAGCCAGTGGTGCTAATACACACTTATAAAGCCAAGAATTATCCAGACTAGAAAATTTTTATTTGTGGCACTACGGAGGAATTTCAAAATAAGGGAAAAAAAAACCAAACAGTACTAAAAAAACATTGGTGATGACGCCTGAAGATTATGTTACCCAGGAAGCATCCAAAAAGAACGTACTTTCCGGTAGCAGAGAGAAGAAAGCTGTGATTAGAGTCTTACTTTACCCTCCAAGAGTTTTTTCTCTCTGGCAATACTTTCTTACAGCAAGAGGCCACCGCAAAAGATCTTCCCTAAAAGCTTGATTTACACCTTGGTTTTGTTCCGACAGTCCAATAACGCTACAGCCACTGCACGCCTTGACACAAGAACGTGAGCACATGGAACTGGATGGGTCATTCTAAATTTCACTTCCGTGCTAACACAACGTCTACCTCTAAGGCACAACTTCTCATCATGTTAACAAGAAAATATTGCCAGGAGCTAGAAACAAGGGTAATCACCTCTAGATAATTTGTAATGTCTCATTCAGTTCAAACACTGCATCAGAATGCATCCACTCGCCTGTACAAAATACAAATGGAATAATCTGAATTAATTCTATGCTGTACACTATGTGAAGCTTACTTTCTGGTAAGAAAGTAAGAAATGCACCAAGAAATGCATTTACTCACATGAACCAAAAAAACCAAACAAACAAAAAAAAAAAAACACAAACCAAAAAAAACAGACTTGTTGACTTCCTCCAGCAATCAAAAAATCCAAAACCGTTTTCTTTTCCTGAAAAAGGCAGGTGACCAGGCTAACCTATAGCATTAGTGAATGCAGATGTGATCAAAACTTTAAGTTCTATGGCAATTTAGTCTCATTCTCTGTTCTGTTGCATTCCATGGCTGGGCACTGGTTTAAAGTATGTGATGATCCCTATAAAAGAAACATTACTTAGATTTAACTACATAAAAGGGATCCAGAGAATGTAAACAAAGTTCCCTTTATTGTAACCACAGTTTGATTCCATTAAGCCCAGAAGCAACATACATGGGCACACATCAGAATAATTCGTTGTGTCTTTGGAATTCCTGCACCACTTTGACCCCAAGGACCTCTCATGCAGTTCTGCTTCTGAGGTAACTTCACCCAGTTAAGTGTTGGGTTTTTTAGCTATCTCTGCTCACATCAGAGTTTGGAGGAAAGCTGCAATTGAGATCTCCTCATCGCATTTTTTTTGCCGAAGAATGAAGCAGCTCTGGCTGTTCTTGGAGTTCCCTTCTCCATCTCTCCTTTTTCACCTTCTCCTTTTCCCTTCACATTTTATTCACCTCTCTTCCATTCAGCCTTCCTTTTCATTCTTCAATCCTTCCCTCAACTTTTGTCCTATATCCTCTCTCTCGCCCTGCTTCACCTACACAAGTCTATGCACTCGTTTCCACCCTTGCCAAGGGCTGCAAGTTGAGAAACTGGAAAATCTGAAGAAGATGGGGTGAGTTGATCCCAGCCAGCAGTGAAGCACCCACCCAACTGCTCACTCCCTCACCTTGCCCCCTGCCCCCTCAATGGGATGCCATCCCAGGACCAGTCGGTCCAAGAGAAGAAAGTGGATTACCTACAAAGTAAGAGTCCATTCAAATAAAACACAATTTGAAACAGATCTCAAAGTAAAGCTACGTACTTCATGGAAAAGTACAAGCCACAGATGATCCTGCTCTGACAGAGGGGCTGGACTAAATGATCTTTTTGAGGTCCCTTCCAACCCTTAACATGCTGTGACTCTGTGTGATACCTGTGAAACAGACAACGCTTTAGATGGTAACACCAAAAAGAAGATAATATATTCCATTTAATAGGAGTGACCACTAAAATAATAAATCAAAAATGTTTAATGAGATCACCAGATGTAAGAGTGGAATATTATTTCAGCTCTCTAAGCCTCATTTGTGATACAGGTGTTAAAACTCTGTGCCCAATCCCAGGATGCAGCTGTAAAAGAGAGGAGAAACAAGTTACTGCCAAGCTATTGACTGTAGTAAAAGACAGAGAGAATCCAACTTGTCTAACTTAACAAAAAAATCCCAAAAACATCAAGAGGTAATTCTATATCCTAACAAAAGCGTATTTCCTGGAGGAAGATGAAAGAGTGAAGCGAGTGGAACATCTCCCTGATGAGGAAGGGCTGAAGGAGCTGGGTCTCTTCAGCTTGGAGAAGAGGAGGCTGAGGGGTGACCTCATTCATGTTTATAAATATGTCAAGGGGGAGTGTCAGGAGGACGGAGCCAGGCTCTTCTCAGTGATGTCCAATGACAGGACAAGGGGCAATGGGTACAAGCTGGAACAGAAGAGGTTCCGCAAAAATATTAGAAAAAACTTTTTCCCTGTGAGGGTGCCAGAGCCCTGGCACAGGCTGCCCAGGGAGGTTGTGGAGTCTCCTTCTCTGGGGACATTCAAACCCCACCTGGACATGTTCCTGTGTGACCTACTGCAGGTGATCCTGCTCTGGCAGGCGGGCTGGACTGGATGATCTTTGAGGTCCCTTCCAACCCCTGACACTCTGTGATGCTGTGAAGACAGCCAAACTCTTGGAATCAACATCAGACACACTCAAATTTACCACAGAACGATTTGGGTTGGAAAGGGACTCAAAGATCATCTAGTCTCAACCCCCCTGCCATGGCAGGGACATCCCCCACTAGACCAGGCTGCTCAAGGCTCGATCCAACCCAGCCTTAAACACTTCCAGGGACGGAGCATCCCCAGCCTCCCTGGGCAACCTGTTCCAGTGCCTCACCACCCCCAGGGTAAAGAACTTCTTCCTTCTATCTAGGCTAAACCTACACTCTTCCAGCTTCCACCTATTGTCCCTTGTCCTGTCCCTACAGGCCCTTGTCCCTCCCCAGCCTTCTTGCAGACCCCTCCAGGTACTGAATTTAATAGAAATTTAATTGAATTAACCAATTGATAAGTAGTTAATGAAACAGAACACCAAGAGACAGGGTAGATTCATTAGCTTTTCGTGTTTTAAATCCAATCTGGATTACATTTTGGACGTAAAATTCTAGGTGAACATTCACTAACATTTTTCGGTAGAAGTACTTTTGAACGGGGATAACTGATATACTAGGTTAGGCCAGACAAGCTAAAATACCCTTTTGGCCTCTAAAAGCACAAAGTGAAGACATATCCAATGGCTGAGTTAAAACATGAGGAAGCCTGAGAGATCCATTAGAAGAAATTCCGAATGAATGCAATACCGAAGTACGTGGAAGTGAAATACGGTTATTGCTTGGGGAAATGGAGTTGTACAGAGGAAATAAGTAGTAGGAAATATATACTGGGTCACCCAGAACATGCAAAGGAAGCACCTCATAAATAAAACAACTGAAGGAAAAGGTGGTGGTAAGCTCTGCTTTCCATGAAGAAATAAAAAAGATGCAGGCCGACAAGGGAGAGAGGCAGGACGTGGCACAAAAGTGACAAAAACTGCCGACACATGAAGGCACTGACTGCAGCCACTGTGCTGGAAACACAAAGTATTTGCAAAAACTGGAAACAGACTGCTGAGAAATTATAAAAAAAAATTAGTACCCAGCTTCATAGTATCTTTATGGTTACATTATACATTTGATGATTTTTGGCATCTTTGATAATCTCAAGGAATAGCAATTTATGATTTTTTTTTTTTTAAAGAACAAAATTAAAGGCTGTTTTCATACCAACCTAAGGAAGCAACTGTTTTCTTAGTTTCAGTGTCAGGCAAAACAACAAGCTAGTTTAGTCAGAAAACACGTTGGTGATAAACAAAAAAAGGTTTCAAAATTTCCCACTAAATTTAGCGGAAACTTGATCAGAAACTAAATCGAGCAAGAATTAAATCTAACAAATTGAATTTATCTACTTTAAGAATAAACTCTGATGGTCGTTTTTACACAGTTTCTCATTTGTGCAGCTCTTAGCATCTTGAAATATTTCTCGTTTTTCAAATATTAGCGTCCATATTTTAAAACCTGAATGGATTTGGATTCATTTGTACAGGTGTTGAGCATTTGCAATTTGCCATGAAAACAATGTGAAGTGTCAGAACTCGAGACCTACCAAAGTCTTATGGCATTTCTGCAGATGTCCAAGGCTGGATTTATCTGTTGAACTGCAGGCACTCGCAACTCAAAACTACAGCTTCCATTTATAATTCTCTTATTACGTATTAATCTTTTATTGCTTTGATACTGTAATTGCAGCTATTACTTCAGCATCTCTCCTACATTACGCTGGCCTTGGATAATCACTGGTTTGTATGTCAGTGGACCAAACTGCTCGCATTCACTCCAATATTTCTTTCACATGTTAATACTTTTTAAACTAAATCACTCCCCCTAAACTGACATGACGGATTTAACAGTTACTTCCTGATTAGAGAGGAGAGGAAGATGAATAACTCCGACTTTTTAGATATGTATGAGAAATTCTTCAAAGGATACCTCTCGAACCCCAAAATCCCAACAGTTAAATAACTACAAACCAGATAGTCCTTTAGACAGAAGTTTTATCATATAATTACGATGCTGATCATTTAGAACTATCCAGAATGTCTCCAGCATTTTCGAACAGCTAAGCAAAGTTATTTTTAAAATCAAACATATGTGCTTTTTTTTTCTGTTTATGTCTTCGGAAAGAACATTCTGTATAATGAAAAACATGACCAAATTTTTCACAGTACATCACTATAAAACCCTATAATTGACTTTTTGGGTTGGTTTACTCTATATCTATTTTTGTCCATGTAGAAAACAGCAATGATGTGGTGAAAAGACCAAAATGGAGGTCCCATTGCAGGATAAGGCTCCATCCTGATTAGCGAAGAAGTATCATGTTTTCCCTGGGAAACATGCCCATTTTGTAAAAGGGAATTCAGTCCACATGAACCTCCTCTTCAGAAACAAAAAAGAAAAAAAAAAAAGATCAGTCCTTTTAAGCAGCAGAGACTCTAGTGATTGCTCTCAGCTTTAGCTGAGAATGACTCAATGGATCCTGCCCGTTAAAAAGGCAACTCTGCTGATTAAATTTATTACACGTTGCCCCAATATGAAGTTCCTGCTTCTCAACAATATTCTTTAAAGCTCAGGTTTGCTCGTATTATTTTTTGAGTTCAACCTGAAATGGCAAAATGTTTAACATCAACTAGGAAGAATTAAACTTTTTAAAAATAGCAAGAGTACAAGCAGGGTGGGGAGAATAGAGTCATCCTCTCAACTGCTACCGAGAGGACTGTGCACATAACTGAATGAAAAGCACCTTGAAATAAAAAGGCAGAAAAAAACAAATACCTGCACTCATATAATTTCTCATTTGAAGTATTACCCACCCACCAAAATGAGTTTAGATCATGCATTTTATTTGACAGACTATTCTCATTCCTCTTTGGATAGTTTTTAAGCTCTGTTATGACGGATTATTTCCACGCCCCAGTCAGAGAGTACACGGAAACGGTGCAGACATTTCCAAAGGAGTTCACGTGCCCAAGGAAAAAAAAAAAAAAAAAAAAAAAACCAACTCTACTACTTTCAGAGTTAATTAAAATAAATCACAAACTTTGACTTAAAAGTCTGAAGAAAATACTGTTATCTTGCAAATTGTTTAACAGCAAGATTTGCCATAATTGCTCTGAGGTAAATCTTAGTGAAATTGAAGATGACATCTAAATCACAAGCTTGGGAAACGGGGAACATACCATCCGCAGACCAAAAGAGAGGGCTGGCTTAAGAAGAAAGGTAAGTTACTTCCTTCAGCTCCGAGACAAAGTTAAACTGCAGCTGCAGTGTCCAATATTGTCACTAATATGAAATTCTCACGTGATTTCCAAGAAACTAAGGTCTGATCCTGAAATCAGAAGTTCCAATAAACCAGTTTGAAGTGACAGAAGTCAGGTGGAGTTTCTTTGTTAGGGTGAGAGCTTCTTTGATGGGTTTCTCTTCAAAATCTAACATCTACAGGAGATTGTCCTACCCTGGCCAAGCCTCACTGAACTGTTCCCACAAGCAGAGATGCTGATTTACGAAAACAAATGCAGGATCTGTTCCAAAGATGAAACACGATGAATGTCATAAGACCTTAGGATTGATGGACTGTTTTCACTTTGTTTCTTTAATTAGTGAAGGTTAAAGAAAGATGACAAAGCTTGCCATAAGAAAATTAAAAATTCTGAGCTATACTTACTTGAGAAGGTTTAACATTACAAATTTTATATGTGAACGTTAAGAGAAGTGCAGTCAATTTAAACTGGAATTTAATAAAGTGGTGGTACACCAGGAAAAACCAAATCAGCACAAGGGAAGCCTTAGGAAAGATTGTACATGAGACCCTAAAATTTGCACTCGTCTGCCCTACAAGTGCAACAACCACCAACATTAAGTACAGCTGCTATTTGAAAAGAGAAGGCAAACTCTTCAATCTCTCAGTCGCCCTCCCCAGCCCTGTCTGTAGAATGAAGGAACAAGGCTCATGCAATTGCACTGACCAGTCACCTCCTACCCCCATCCCTCTTAATTCTGTGCAATTTTACTGAACTAAGCCAATGGAATAAGGTGTGACAGTGATGCAGGAATTTTGCTGAAGTGAACTGTTGTGTAAAGAAAAGAGCCCCAACTCAGCTGTGATCCCGTTCCCTTGGCAAATCAAGGCAGTGAAGAACTGGAGCGGGAGCTTTAGGACAAGAGAAAAGCAGGACTCGTATTAAGTTCATTGAGTAATTTATCCAATGGTTTTATAATGGACAACAATCATCTGTTAGCATTCAAACATGTCCTGGATCCTTAAGAGCTAGTATTCAAACACGTTTTGAAATACAAACCTCATGATCTGAGGTTTAAAATGTTATTTATTTCAGTATTAAGGATTACAATGAAACCTTGGAAAGGTGATTATTTCCTGTACCTACTCCAAAGTTTCTTTCATCTTTCTCTAAAACATGTGGTGATGGCCACAATGCAATACAATACCTCAGGTTAAAGTCAAATTAAATAATTTCCAAATTCCTACTATATATAATTTAGGAAACACACTTGTATTTCAGAAACTTACACTACTGAGGGATTTTTCAGCCTGGAGAAGTGAAGACTCCAGAGGGACCTTGTAACTGCCTTCCAATACCTGAAGGGAACCTACAGGAAGGCTGGGGAGGACTTTTTACAAGAGTGTCCAGCGATAGGACAGGGGAAATGGGTTTAAATTGAAGGAGAATAGGTTTAGATTGGATCTCACGAAGGAATTCTTCAGTCCAAGGGTGGCAAGACTCTGGAACAGATTGCCCAGAGAGGTTGTGACTGCCCCCTCCCTGGAGATGGTCAAGGCCAGGTTGGATGAGGCCTTGAGCAACCTGGGCTGGTTAAGGGCATCCCTGCCCATGGCACGGGAGTTGGATTAAATGATCTCTAAGGTCCCTTCCAACCGAAGCCATTCTACAATTCTAACTGGTGGTCAGGTCTTTTTCTTCCCTCCCTATGAGCAGGCAGTTGCACAGCTGTCCTCTGTCACAATTCTTATACCTTCCTCTCATTAAGCAACCAATTCTGGCTGCTGCTACAGACAAAATACTGAAATACATGAACAAGAGGCTCAATATCAGTTTGTTATAACAAGCCATAAATTCCTCCTGATTAAATGCTTTGTTTACAAAACTATTATCTTTCTACATCTGGAAAAAAACAACAAAAAAACCCACCATATTTATATTTGCATGGTACTTAACTGAAACTACTGATGATGCCACACATCCCCTGTTACGCTACTTGTCTCGCTCAATCCCTTTTGCAGCCTATTCCAGAGGTTGGCAAGAACATCTGGCCATAGTGTTTCAAGTTTTACATAACGTCAAAATATTCACACAGCTACACCAATTAAGCAAATAGAAAAATAAAATAGAAAAAAAAAAAAAAACGTAGTGCGTTTTGGCGAAGCCAAAATGACTTGGCTATTTAAGAGAAGGTTGTAAAAATCTATTTGACAATTGCTGATCAAAACTTTCAGTGTCAATGGGCAACCTTTAAAAGTTTTTTGGGGATGGGGTGTGTTCACTGGCAGGAGGGAGAAGAAGAAAAATTAAGTTAAGCACGTCTTACCACAAATCACTTCATTTTCCATCTAAGAAACAGAGATAACACAAGCAGCTCAATTACCTTGTTATCACACTGACGCAGGCACAAGCTTTTAAATAATCACAAAATCAACAGTCAGGCCACAAAACTGCTGCCTCACAAAACTCTTTAATGGATTCGAAAGAGGAAGGGGAAGTTAGAAATTTTTCCCTACTACCTCTGGAAATAATCAGGATTCGGGGAAAACAGGGCTGAGTTTTACGCAACCATCAAAGAACCACGTACAGTATGTGTGGTCCTGCCCTAATCTAAAAACACGGTACCGACGCCTTTGAATAGATTTCTGAATACGCTTCGGGTGTCATTAGATACATTCACACCAATCAATCTTTCAGTAGGAAGTTTGGATTTACCAGTGTCCCATGTTGAAATGCTTGAAAAAGAAAACATGAAGTGTATGAATATAATCATCATAAATCTGTGACGATATAAGGAAAAATAAGTCCAGATGGCAGCGCGATAACGTTTGGTGTTTCTAATCTATAAAAAGATGTATAAAGTTCACCCTCAGGCATATATAAAGGCACGGGTGAAACCTAAGATGATAAATGCTGGATTCAAAATTGAAATTAAAAAAACAAAGAGACAACAAACTCACCTGTTTAATAACCGATACATAAATTATGGTTTCAGTATATTTTGCCTGTCTATCGTGTTAAGATTTATTACAAACTACCATCTACAATGTTAAATTTTGGAACTTTACTGGAGCTTTTTTATTATTAAGTGCACCTTAGGGCTCATTTTTGTTCATACCTAAGGACGAAATAGAACCAAATTTACACCCAAAGAGTTTCATCAACGCATATTTTTAGGAAATCAAGTGAGACAATAGTAAATGCACAAGCGAATTTCTCCCAGAAGTCAGTCATTTTAGAAAAATTAACAGAATTGTAGTAGCTTTAATACCGTGAATATTCGCATCGCTTTCAACGGGGATACATCCTTCAAGAAAGGACTGAAAGATTAAGGTGCAGATTATTAAAACTATCGTTTTCCCGACTTCAAATGGTAATCTCTATCCCATCAAAGCCTCAATTCTATGATACATACAGCTATTATGGGTAGTCATATGGCTTTCAGTAGGCCAATTCTTCCAGAAAGACCCGGCAAAATCATTAAGGGAAGAAGCCAGAGAGTTGTAGTCAATGGGGCAGAGTCTAGCTGGAGGCCTGTATCCAGTGGGGTCCCTCAGGGGTCAGTGCTGGGGTTGGTGCTTTTCAATATATTCATCAATGACCTGGACAAGGGATTAGAGAACACTGTCAGCAAGTTTGCTGATGACACAAAACTGGGAGGAGTGGTTGACACCCCAGCAGGCTGTGCTGCCATTCAGAGAGACCTGGACAGGCTGGAGGGCTGGGTGGGGAGAAATCTGATGAAGTTCAACAAGGGCAAGTGTAGAGTTTTGCACTTGGGAAAGAACAACCCCAGTATAGGTTGGGGACTGCCCTGCTGGAGAGCAGCGCAGGGGAAAGGGACCTGGGGGTGCTGGTGGGCAGCAGGATGACCATGAGCCAGCACTGTGCCCTTGTGGCCAAGCAGGCCAATGGCATCCTGGGGTGTGTTAGAAGGGGAGTAGCAAGTAGGTCAAGAGAGGTCCTTCTCCCTCTCTACTCTGTCCTGGTGAGGCCACATCTGGAATATTGTGTCCAGTTCTGGGCCCCTCAGGTCAAGAAGGACAGGGAACTGCTGGAGAGAGTCCAGCGCAGAGCCAAAAGATGATGAAGGGAGTGGAACATCTCCCTGATGAGGAAAGGCTGAAGGAGCTGGGTCTCTTTAGCTTGGAGAAGAGGAGGCTGAGGGGTGACCTCATCAATGTTTATAAATATGTCAAGGGGGAGTGTGAGGAGGATGGAGCCAGGCTCTTCTCAGTAATGTCCATTGACAGGAGAAGGCACAATGGGTACAAGCTGGAACAGAGGAGGTTCCATAAAAATATGAGGAAAAACTTTTTCAGTGTGAGGGTGACAGAGCCCTGGCCCAGGCTGCCCAGGGAGGTTGTGGAGTCTCCTTCTCTGGAGACATTCAAAACCCACCTGGACACGTTCCTGTGGGACCTACTGTAGGTGATCCTGCTCTGGCGGGGTGGTTGGACTGGATGATCTTTTGAGGTCCTTTCCAACCTCTAATGTTCTGCGATTCTGTGATTAAGGAGTTCAACAACTGCAGCACAAAATATCATCATTCAAAACAGGCCGAAAAGTGTTAACAAAATAAGACATTTAAACAGGGTTTAGTTAAATAATCTAAAAACAGCTCATACTGACTACACTGATTAAACCAAACTGGAAAATACCTTATTGTTTTTTAAAAAATCACAGTGATTAATGTCTGAATGATCAATAATTTACAAGTCAAATTAATATGACTGAGGTTGCACGCTTCTGAAAACACTTGTGCAGAAGTACAACCTACCTTTATAAGCATAAACCTACCTTTATAAGCATATATATTTCTATATTTATAAGCATTTACAAACCCACCTTTACAAGCATAAGCAATTGAAGTTCTTAGGTTTCTGCAAGCTGATTTTACACCGGTTATTCTTTGAAGACTTGGTGACTTTTTTCCACCCGTAGTAACACCCCATTACACCGTCTGTAGCACTACAATCGAGATACTATTATCAGTTTTGTGTATACACAAAACCTTCAGAACTGAGATCTGCACAGAGATCAAGTTCTCTCTTTAAAGGCCAGTACTGAATTCTTAGGAAAAGCCCCTACTTGGAGAGAAAAAACAGCAGACCTAACGTTTAGCCTACGGTTATGACTAGACAACTGTGTTTTATAGCTATAGATAAGCTTCCCCTCCATGATCTACCCTTATTCCTTTTTAAGCTACGGTAATTTTTGGCTTCCATAGTACCTCGTGGCAATGAATTTAGGAATTCAACAACTTAATTACACACTGTTAAAAAGCTACTTCCTTGTGTTTATTTTAAGCCTGCCATCTGATAATTTAATTAGGTGCCCCTCGTTTTTGTTATGAAAAAGGGAAATAATTGTTCCCATTCACTTTCTCCGCATTGCTCATAATTCTAGATTTCTATCACGTTCCTCTCCTAGTCGTCTTTTCCAGGCCTCAGCACCTGCCAACTTACATTCTCCTTGTGCAGAATTCAGTCAATTCTTTTCTAATCCTAAAATATTGGGTTTTTAATAGGGTTAGCACAGAAACAGCACTACCAGTAACACTGCTTGCCTCATATACTCTCAATTCCTTTAAAATCTAATCAATTTTTGGCAATTACTAAGCCTCAACTACTTAATAAATTTTCGAGAGCTATCCATCTCGGATCTCTTTTCTATGAAATTAAACAGCACAGAGTTAACACACAAGTCTTGAGGTTTATCAGCAATAGATTTCACCTGTGCCATCACCCCATCCATTTGGTGAAATCACTGGCCGGCTCTACAGAATCAGCACTTGAGTTCTGCCCTCTAACTTTGCCATAGCAAACTTTCTTACTTCTCCAAGGTCCTTGGTAGATCTCCGAGTAACTTTGCCCTACTGTGAAAATAAACTATTCTTGTTCTTAATATCTCATCCATTATTTTGCCGGTATCTCATAACAGGTTACCTTCTTTATACCCCACAACATTCTGCAAAGCTGAGACATTAAAGCTACAAAGGAGCTACCAAGCGATTTACTAAAAAGATTAGAACTGCTGGGCTTCCACCAAATTCCACACCAATGCTGCAATTACTTCTTAGGAATAGGACAGAACCTGAAAACATGAAGCTCTGCAGTTCAACAGAAATTATAATTATCTTGAAACAATGCGCAATATTGATATTCAATTCATAATCGCTAATTTTAGATACTCATTCTTCCAAGAAACCTCACTTTTAATCAATAGCCACAGTCATTAAATAAATCCTTCTTATGTGCTCTATGTGGAAGAAGCAATAATAAACTATATTGAAGCTGTCTAAATAAATTAAGTAGCCATACTTGAAAACAACAAACAGTCCTGCTCTTCACATTTTTTTATTCAAAGCACACAAAAAGGAGCTACCTAAAAGGAATACAGGATACCGAAGAGAGGTTAATCAACTCTCACATGACCACTGAATTTTGTGTTAAGCCACAAATGATCTAAATTGAAGTTACACAAACAGAAAACTAATGCCACTGGCAAACAGCCCCATTCTGTAACGTCCTATTTGAGAAGCACTGGTTAAAGAAAAAGAGACGCTGAGCTTTGACAAAGCACGATATGGGAGATGACATCAACTTCTTTGGGCAAATGAGCTCAGCGTGCCAGCTAGCTGACAAATTAGCTTCTGAAAACCACTAACAGTAGCTTACAAAGTCACAGCTGTTATCCTGTTTTGAACAACAAAATGTTGATCTCAGTTGAAATGTCTAGTTTTACAGAAGATTTCTAAGTGCCCTGATTTTTTTTTGGATTTTTTTTTTAACCAAATAATAAGTTATACTGAGAAAAGCACAAGAGATGGGCAGTGACTGTGCTCTGATGACTCCATGGTGACATTTAATAGACAGAACTAAGTGTAACACTTGCTTATGTTCTGCATGGTACTTAAATTTAAAAAAAAATCCCTAGAGTTACATGTTCAGTAGCAACTCAAACCTGCAAATATGAACGTACCATAGTCACTAGCAATTTCTTTAGCTACCTCAAGTAGTACCTAGGATATTAACTTTGAAAGTGGGAAGAAATAAATCATAAAACCTACCACCAGAAAACCTGTAGGAGATTCCATTAAGAGAGTTAAATCAATTGCAAGATACTAATACTCTACTAAACAAATATTCTGCAATGCTGAGCAATCGGGGCGGGGGGAGGGGGGGGGATCAATCATATTATTACTTAACACTTCAACTACTTCAGTTGTGAAAATCTTCATTTTCCACCATAAAATATCACAGGTTTCTGTTTCTCAGACTAAGGGACTAAAAACTCTGTTAAACACAACACAAACTCAGTCTTAACACTGGTACTACTGTGACCTTCACCATTGGTAGATGATTTATATCAAATTTTATAAATTTAATTTATTAATGTTTAATGAAAGTAAATAATTATATAAAAGAAAACCACTATTCCTGTTTTAGGAATAACAAACTGAAGGACACAACAACTTACTCAGCTTCCTCATGGTTCCAGTAGAAACCCGTGTTTCAGGCCCACAGCTAAACTCACCTCTCAAGCTCCAGACTACAGCCCTTTGCCACGACAGCATCCTCTCCACTTTTTAACACATCTTTTACCTCCGTAATTACTTCTGATTTACGGCAAATGAAAGAAAGAACCGAGTCAAGACAGATGCACGCCAAGTTCCAGTGACTAGCCCGAAGCCCACAAAAAAACCCCACTGGTCAAATATTGGACTGAAATGTCTAAAAACCTACATTTAGACATCTAGGAGAGATCTTGATGTAATAATGCTAAATAAAGTCTGTTTCTATCAAAACATTTGCATATTTTTCCATCTTTAACTGAAGCAGAGGTAGTACACTAAGGAACCAAATAAGACTGTGGGCACGTCAAGGGTTGAACGTGACCATGTATTTTCAACAGCGAGTCTAGTGCTCGTTTTGGAACAGGTACTACCAGTTCACAAATTCAGACCCAGAATCAGTATCTCTCTCTCAGGGACTTGTAAAACAGAAATCACCTTTTTTGACCTCTTAAACAAGCATGAAGGAGAAGCCGCTAGAAACTTATATCTGAAAGCATAAACCACATCAAGTTCCATTAACAAATAAAATGAAAAAAAGGGTATATACACATATATATATAGGCATGTATAGGTATATACAGGTATATATATTAATGATTGTTCCACAGTCTCACAAAAGAGTGGCTTTGATGTTCACAGAATTTTTTATCCCCAACACCTTACAGCCTCTCCCCACCCCAATTTCACACATCAGTAACCTGAAAATAAAATAAATTTAAAAAAATCAACATCAGAGTCCCTAAGATGTATTTTAAATACTCTACTTCTCACTTAACCCACCACTTCTGAGTTTGATAATCAAACATGTCAAACTAAGACTGTGGTAAAATGAATCCATGAGTCTTGACAGTAAATCAGCGTCCTAAGTTTTGAAGCATATTTGTTTCTTTGATCTGCATACGGTTCAGTTCAAACATAGCTCCCGTGCATGAAATACGTCAAATGATCATCGAGAGATCAGTATTGGCACGAAACCTGCCAAAACAATGAAATTCATATTTTTATTTTTCCTATAAGCACAATAAAAACCGTTGAGACTGAAACATCAGCTCAGTGCCCATCAGGTTACCTCGCCTTGCCCTGTTTTACACTGAGGCAGACCACAGGGAACACTGTCATCTCCTTCCTACGAGATAAATTAGGGGTAGACCTGCTGGAAAGCAGCCCTGAGGAGAGTCCCGGTAGACAATAAGCTAACCATGAGCCAGCAACGTGCCCTTGTGGCCAATAAGGCCAATGGTAGTCTGGGTTGCATTGAGTGTGGCCAGTAGGCCAAGGGAGGTCGTCCTCCCCCTCTGCTCTGCCTGGGTGAGGCCACATCTGGAATATTGTGTCCAGTTCTGGGCTCCCCAGTCCAAGAGTGACAGGGAAGTACTGGAGAGAGTCCAGTGGAAGGCAGCAAAGATGACTGGGGGAATGGAGCATCTCCCTTACAAGGAAAGGTTGAGAGGGCTGGGACTGTTCAGCCTGGAGCAGAGAAGGCTGAGAGGAGACCTTCTCAGTGTCTGTAATCGTCCAAAGGGTGGGTGCAGGGAGGTTGGGGTCAGACTCTTCAGCAGTGCCCAGTGACAGGACAAGGGACAATGGGCACAAGCTGCAACACAGGGAGTTCCACCTGATTATGAGGAAGAACTTCTCTACGGTGACGGTGCCGGATCCCTGGCCCAGGCTGCCCAGGGAGGTCGTGGAGTCTCCTGCTCTGGAGACTTTCAGAACCCGCCTGTACACGTTCCTGTGTGACCTATTGTAGGTGATCCTGCTTTAGCGGAGGGTTGGACTGGATGATCTCTAGAGGTCCCTTCCAACTCCAATGATTCTGTGACAACTCCAAGTTATTTGACCACCTACACAGCCAGCGTGTCAGGAGTTTAGGCCACAGGAAAGTTCCGGTATTCAGCTGAAGGTGACTTACAGACTCAATCTGTTACTTCGAGTATTATGATGAAACCATTTGGTCTCCATGAAGTTATTCACAGGCATCTAGAAAAAGTTGCATATGTTCTTGATCATAAAAGTGGACATGCTGAGTTCCAAACTGTTAATTTTATGTTTGGAAAACACATACAATGAAACTGATCTACACACAAGGGCTGACAAATGTAATGTTAGATCAGAACAACACTCCATCTAACCATGCCCCCTTTTAGGAAGTGATCAGTAATTATCCATTCCTTGTTTAAACCATGGGATTTGATTTGTAGACATTCATACAGCCATCACTGAAAAAAAAATAAGCTGTTTAAACTTAAAAATGTATAGATAAAACTCAGCATTGTCACCAAGTTGTGTACTGTAGAAGTTCGGGGTTTGTCTCTTTTTTTTTTTCCTTCCTCTGTACCTCCATCAAATTATGTATCTGATGTAAAGAATAACCCTCCCAAGAATATTGTGGAAAAAATAATAATAATAAAAAAAGATGCTAAATACTCTCATAGTGTGATGTGTCACAAAAGAGCACAGGAGAGTTAGTAACTCTTCTTCCCAGCAGAGTCTGAACACTGTGCAGGAAAGATGGCAGGCAGCCATCCAGTGAGCAACGAGTGACAAAAAGAAAGTCACGGAATAACTGACTCTGAAGTGAGCAGTGTTTGTTCCATGCAAAGAATGAGTCAGGAGTTCTAGGGACATGAAGAAAAAAAAAAAAATGCAATCAATTAACACTACTACAACGGACCACATACAACGGGGAAGGATCGCTGGAAAGCTCAGTTGTAACATTTCTTTGCTAGTTTTATCAGGTTATTACTCCAGTGTACAGTTCAGCTAAACTTACTTTTTTAGCAAAGGAACACAGACTTAAGAAGGAAAAAAAAAATCCTTTCAGTTGGTACTAGTTCTGTTTGCATGCTCTTCAGATTTCACCTCTAAATTAATAGGTAATCCTGTAGAAAATCTTTACTATTTTAGCTCCGTATATATCACACGTCCAATCTAGGAATAGTTGTTAATGAGAGTTGAAAATAAAAGGACTCAAAGAATTAGCATGCTGTAAAATTCCTGAATTCCAAAAATGTGTCTGGGCACAATAGTGTCATGCAATGAATGTCTGATTCTTTCAGTTTATTTCAGTTATTCAAAAGGAAAAATAAGCTTCAATTACTGTAGGTCCAACATGCAGATAAACCAGATATTTTCTACCCACATCAGAAAATGAGAGGACTGAATTGCATTTAGTTATGAATTGGATTTGTTCTTCGATTAAAAGAGAAGAAAAATAAATCATACTGAAGCTAAATGACAAACCAAATGCTATTCCATTGTAATTTTGTCCAAAAGACAACTAAATTTGTTATTTCTTCAACTCTTTGATCATTATGTTTAGCTTGTAAAGATGCCACTTACTACTGCAAATGCTCCATTTCTGAACAGACTGGTATCATTTTTCCTGAAACTGAAATATAAACATTCTGCTGCAGAGCTGCTTCAAAGCCACACTGGGCAAAACTAGACTTAAAAGGAGAGAAAACATTAACATTTTCACAAAAAATAAAAATAAGAAACTCAAACAAATTTTACAGAATGAGCAGGATAAAGATGGCAAAATAAAATTGCATATTCTACATATTCTGCCTTATTCCCAAATCCCAGCAGTTATCTAATTTCTTTTCAAGATAAGGCATGGATGAGGAGCAAGTTGAGAGTGTATGGGTTAGAATTAAGGGGCAGCCTGGCAGGAGAGATACTGTCGTGGGTGTCTATTACAGGCCACCAGATCAGGGTGAGGAAGTTGATGAGGCCTTCTACAGGCAGCTGAGAGCGGTCTCACAATCACAGGCCCTGGTTGTCGTGGGGGATTTTAACTTCCCTGATGTTTGCTGGAAGGACAACTCAGCCAGCCAGCCACAGTCCAGGAGGTTCCTCCAGTGCATCGATGACAATTTTCTGATGCAAATGGTGGAGGAGCCGACTAGGAGAGGAGCACTGCTGGACCTCATCCTTGCTAACAAGGAGGATCTGGTTGAAGCAGTAAAGGTTGAGGGCTGCCTTGGCTGCAGTGACCATGAAATGGTGGAGTTCAGGATCTCATGTAGCAGAAACAAAATAGCAAGCAGAATTGCAACCCTGGACTTTGCCAAGGCAAACTCTGGATTTTTCAAGCAATTACTAGAGAAAATCCCATGGGCAAGGCTGTTTGAAGGTAAAGGGGCCCAAGACAGTTGGTTAGCGTTCAGGGACTGCTCCTACCGTGCTCAAGATCAGAGCATCCCGACACGTAGGAAGTCAAGGAAGGGAGCCAGGAGACCTGCGTGGCTAAACAGGGATCTGCTGGGTAAGCTCAAGGGCAAGAGGAGAATTTACAGATCTTGGAAGGCAGGGCTGGCCACTTGGGAAGAATATAAGGCTGTTGTCCGAGGGTGTAGGGAGGCAACTAGGAAAGCAAAGGCCTCCCTAGAATTGAACCTGGCAAGAGGGGTCAAGGACAACAGGAAGAGCTTTTTCAAATACGTGGCAGATAAAACTAACACCAGAGGCAATGTAGGCCCACTGATGAATGAGGTGGATGCCTTGGTGACAGAAGATACAGAGAAGGCAGAGTTACTGAATGCCTTCTTTGCCTCTGTCTACTCTGCCGGAGGCTGTCCTGAGGAGCCCCGTTCCCCTGAGGCCCCAGAGGAAGTCAGGGCAGTGGAGGAGTTTGCTTTAGTCGCTGAGGACTGGGTTAGGGACCAATTAAGCAATCTGGAAATCCATAAATCCATGGGTCCAGATGGGATGTATCCATGGGTGCTGAGGGAGCTGGCTGATGTCATTGCTAGACCACTCTCCATCATCTTTGCCAAGTCTTGGGAGACGGGAGAGGTGCCTGAGGACTGGAGGGAAGCAAATGTCACTCCAGTCTTCAAAAAGGCCAAAAGGAGGACCCGGGAAACTATAGACCGGTCAGCCTCACCTCCATCCCTGGGAAAGTGATGGAACGACTTACCCTTGGTGCCATCTCAAGGCATATCAGGGATAAGAGGGTCATTAGAGACAGTCAACATGGCTTCACCAACGGGAAGTCGTGCTTGACTAACATCATAGCCTTTTATGAGGATATAACAAGGTGGATAGATGATGGCCGAGAGGTGGATGTGGTCTACCTTGACTTCAGTAAAGCATTTGACACAGTCTCCCACAGCATCCTTGCTGCTAAACTGAGGAAGTGTGGTCTAGACTCTTGGGTAGTGAGGTGGACTGTGAACTGGCTGAGGGGAAGAAGCCAAAGAGTTGTGGTCAATGGGGCGGAGTCTGGTTGGAGACCTGTATCCAGTGGAGTGCCTCAAGGGTCGGTACTGGGACCAGTATTATTCAATATATTCATCGATGACTTGGATGAGGGACTAGAGAGTACTATCAGCAAGTTTGCTGATGACACCAAGCTGGGAGGAGTGGCTGACACACCAGAAGGCTGTGCTGCCATCCAGCGAGACCTGGACAGGCTGGAGAGTTGGGCGGGGAAAAAATTAATGAAATATAACAAGGGTAAGTGTAGGGTCTTGCATCTGGGTAGGAACAACCCCAGGTTCCAGTATAAGTTGGGGAATGACTTATTAGAGAGTAGTGTAGGGGAAAGGGACCTGGGAGTCTTGGTGGACAGCAGGATGACCATGAGCCAGCACTGTGCCCTTGTGGCCAGGAAGGCCAATGGCATCCTGGGGTGTATTAGAAGGGGGGTGGTTAGTAGGTCGAGAGGGGTTCTCCTTCCCCTCTACTCTGCCCTGGTGAGACCCCATCTGGAATACTGTGTCCAGTTCTGGGCTCCTCAGTTCAAGAAAGACAGGGAACTGCTGGAGAGAGTCCAGCACAGGGCAACTAGGATGATGAAGGGAGTGGAGCATCTCCCTTATGAGGAAAGGCTGAGGGAGCTGGGGCTCTTTAGTTTGGAGAAGAGGAGACTGAGGGGTGACCTCATTAATGTTTACAAATATATCAAGGGGGAGTGTCACGAGGATGGAGCCAGGCTCTTCTCGGTGACAACCACTGATAGGACAAGGGGTAATGGGCTGAAACTGGAACATAAGAGGTTCCACTTAAACTCGAGAAGAAACTTCTTCTCAGTGAGGGTGACGAAACACTGGAACAGGCTGCCCAGAGAGGCTGTGGAGTCTCCTTCTCTGGAGACATTCAAGACCTGCCTGGACGCGTTCCTATGTAGCATTATCGAGGCGTTCCTGCTCTGGCAGGGGGATTGGACTTGATGATCTTTCGAGGTCCCTTCCAATCCCTAACATTCTATGATTCTATGATAAGTCTCTCTAGATGAAGTATATCTTGAGACCTGAAATACAGGTATTTCTGAGGCTACCGACCCTGAAGGCCACTCTATGAAAATGAGCTCTGGCTCAGGATCAGCCCCACTCCCTTTAGCGTCGGGAATTTTTTGGCAAAGCAGCAGCAAACGGCCCAGACCGCTGCTTGATCTTACAAAAAAGTCTGGTAGTATTAAATCTGTTCGTCCTGGTGGGTTCCCCAAATACATGAAGAAGCCCAACTACAAGGACCTGCTGCAGCACCACGATTATGGAGAATGAAATCCAAAGGAGACGAATGGTACGAAGATGTAGCCCTTCAAACAGACCTCACCTAATGGATTTTGATACAATACCTGCCGTAGGAATTAATCTATAACATAGGTCCCACACCTCTACAACACAGCTTCCTTTAAAACATCAAGCTTATCAAAAACAAAGAAATTTTATTATTCCACAAAATTATTAGCTAATCAAGGTGCTACTTGATATGCACATACATGAATGCACACAAGCATTAAGAAAAGTGTGTCCAGCAGGGCTAGGGAGGTTCTGCTCCCCCTCTGCTCTGCCCTGGGGAGACCACACCTGGAATACTGGGTCCAGTGTTGGGCTCCCCAGTTCAAGCGAGACAGGGACCTACTGGAGAGAGTCCAAGGGAGAGCTACGAGGGTGATCAAGGGACTTGAACATCTCTCCTGTGAAGAGAGACTGAGAGAACTGGGGCTGTTCAGCCTTGAAAGGAGACGGCTGAGAGGGGACCTTATTAACATATAGAAATATCTGAGGAGTGAGGGTCAAGGGGAAGGTGTCAGTCTCTTCACAGTGGCGCCCAGTGACAGGACAATAATGGGTTTAAGTTAGAACATGGGAAGTTCCACCTCAACATGAGCAGAAACTCCTTCCCTGTGAGGGTGCCGGAGCCCTGGTCCAGGCTGCCCAGAGAGGGTGTGGAGTCTCCTTCTCGGAGACTTCCAAGCCCCGCCTGGACGCGTTCCTGTGTGGCTGCCCTGGGGGATCCTGCTCTGGAAGGGGGTTGGACTGGATGGTCTCTGGAGGTCCCTTCCAACTCCCGACATTCTATGATTCTGTGAAACAGACATTTGATTCCTGAGCTAATTTTCAGAGTGATAACCTTGAGCCCACAGTCTTCTCTCAGGCCCGGAAAAACTAAACCGCACCACTCCAGAAGCAGAGCGCTCTCAGGAAAGCAATTTAGAAAACAGTCGAGAACATTGCTTATTTTTCAGCCTGGGTTATTTTGTGACTATGCTGCCAAATTTTCCAACAACACTGGTTTTTAGTGCTCCTGTCCCAACACCCTCCCATTCTAAGGAATTTGGCCATACAGTTCCAAAAGCAATTTAGGTACAAAGTGCCCCTCCATGGTCATGGCTTGTCCTCACACACGTTGCAGTCAGTAGGCAATACCCAACAGCCTCTGGGCTGTCCACCATCACCTTCTCACCCCAAAATGCAGAATTTCATCCTTTGACCCCTCACAGTACATACAGCCAAGCAGCAGATCCAGAACCTGCCTTTGCTCTTGAAATGGAAACATAACAGTTCACTGTGATTATGGGTTGGGGGGCTTCAAGTTCAAAGCACCCCGTTTCCCCATCTCCACGGAGTTGATCAGTTTGGGGTTTGGGGCTAAGAAGTGCACACACTGGTCTATCTTCATAAAACTTATTAGTTACCTTTCTAAACAGAACAGAAATACATGGTCAAAGTAATAACATATCAAAGTATTAAAAAATCAAGTAGTGCACATGCTGTCTTATCCTCACAGAAATTTTCCTCAAGGCTTGCATTGCTTATCTGAGAAGTTATAGGTCTGGATTCTGACACCCAAACCACGAAGTCTCTCTAAAAGAACACCTTTGCTTTCTCCCTTTTGGGGTTAAAAGGTCAGAGGAGGTACAAGTGGAAGGAACGGTAGTAATTAATTTTTGTATTTTTTTTAAATTATCACTATTCAGTTATTAAGCAGTGTGTTACACAGAGCTTCAGAGGAAAGACAAAAAAAAATCTTTACAAGAACTGACACCTGCCTAACTGAACATCGGTGAATGGTCAGATCCCCACCCGCTTTCTCCTCCAGATGTGAAAAATCAACCAACTCTCCAGCACAGAACACGAATTTAATACAAACATCTCCCCTACTCTTCCCAACCTCACTTCAGTTTGATCCTGAAGCGCTCTGCAGAGCTGGGCCACTCCACTCCAAATGGGCTCAAGGCCACACTGAGCTCAGCTGGGCTGCTCCCAGTACCTGAACTGGCCACTGCAGAACAAACTGGTTTAACGTCAACCGGGAGACTGGGTATGTACGCTGTCACCATGGAAAGAGGGGCATGGTTTGGTTCTTCATCTTGTTTCTGCATCTTCATTTCTCCTCACCTTTGGCATTCCTTCTCTACAAAATGGGAACCATGCTGCTAAAGAATGAACTCATTAAAATACAAGATTTTCTTTATAAATGTCCTCCTTCCAATTTTATTCCTTCCATTCCTCTCTCATCCTTTTTTCAACTTTCTCATGAACGATCTTCAGATCTCTTCTCCAACAAAAAACCACAATGCATTTTTAATTACAAGGGAAAGCTTAGACTGTTGACAAGTCATGGAAAAGAAGCAGAATCAGGTACTACAGACTTCTTAAAAAAAGAAAAAAGGACTTGGAGAGATAAATGGGAGAAAGGATGAAACTACCTCATTTTATTTAAAATAAAATACTATTTAGAGGACTGAGGATCTCAAACTTATGTAAGCATCATAAACAGCGCAGAAATATTTCATCTTGCATTCGTTGCATGAGGAAATGTTACGGGGTTGGGGTGTGGCACTTTTTTCCAAAAACCATAGAGAAGCAGCTGGGATGACCAAGCACGATGCTCAAGTTCAAGGAGATAAAAGGACCAGTCAATTACACACAAATAATTAACGTTCTCCATACTAGAGTACGCGGAGAAAGTTAATAATGAAATTAAAACTAATTACTCTCCCTTCTCCACGAAGTTCTTCAAATCACTCATTTTTATTACAGTTCATTTTACGGGGTTTCTCCCCCTTGTCTCTTTTTCGTACTTTTTTTAACTGGCTAGCTGCATATAGTTAATTGTATACTCCTCAGGGCAGGGACTATTTCCTTAATTGTCTGTAAAGTCTGCTGCTATAAACAACTGTACTATGCGATGTTAAGTAATAAAAATGAGTAATGCTTTGTTGAGAAACAGCCAGGCATTAATTATGCAAGATAATCTGGAAAATACCAAAAGAGGGAAAAAAAAAAAAAAAAAAGCGTTGTTACGAATCTTTACCTTTAAAGCATCACTACCCAACGAATGGTTTATGATATTCCATTTCAGAATTGTATTTAATTTCTCCTGGGGTATTTAAAAAACATCTGTTCTGAAAGTTACCAAATGGGTATTGTTTACTCAGGAATTGAGCAGGGTGCAACCCCTTTCTAAACTGTCACTTAAACACAGAATATTTTAAACACACAACTGGAGCCAACTGTTGAAGCAGGCACTTAGAACGCAAAGAATATTCTACACATTAAAATACACACGAAAAACACTGTCCGGGAGTCATAACATAAATCAAATACAGATTCTAAATTCAGGATTTAATAACTACGCAATTTAAGAAAAATAAAAAAATAACATTTCATTTTTATTACTTACTGAACTAATTTCATGTCTTAAATCTACATTGCTGCAGACTTACACAAGCACAGAAGCTACTGAAACTGCCATAATTTTAAAACCAGAAGCAAATTTTTATTGCTGAACTACGCCCTTGAAAACGGGGTTCAATACGAAAACACTGACACCGAATCTGAGGAGCGTGAATACCCTGCTTGAATATTTTCGAAAAATCTGTTCTCTAATCTTGACTGAGGTTTGAAAGTAGCCAGTCTGTATTTTTCCAGTGTAAATGTTGCGCAAAAGCTTTACAAACACAGATCTAAATCTGCAAGTGCCATTACTAAAATAAATGAAAAATCTATAAGCAGCAGTGGAACTGGCATGCAAATAAAAGAACTGTCAAGACATATATTGCCTAAAAATAAGCTTACAATAACTATTTTAAAGCCTGTGTGTGGTCTTACCCATATATTTTGGCAAGATGCACTTTCTCCAACCACAGCTAGATCCATCCAAAAGCAGTGGCACTGGAGAGTCTCTGTCTCACCTGTCAAACTTGAAGAACGTTGCTCAGCAGACCACCGTGAGTCCGTGGACGGGATCCACAGCGCCGCAGCAGCTGTTCTTGATAAGTGCTCGCTAACTACAGAGGCCAACGCTTCAGAAACGTTCCGTAAGAGGATCACCCTTAACACGCGTGCCTTTAAGTCCAAACAGAAACAAAATTACACCTAGAACAAGACTCGCAGGACACCGGAGCAGCATCGGTGACTTCACGCGTATCTCTCACCGACGGTTGGAAATAATCACGGGAGATTCAAGTCTATTAAATTTGGGTTAGAATGTCACCAAACTGATTTGCCTTTCTCAAATTATTACACTCTTCAAACTGCAGGCAAGCAGATAAAAGAATGAGAACCTTTAAATCTTTATATAATCTAGGAAGATGAACTTTCCTCTTCTCGGTTCCTTTCCCACATAGGACATGGAAAATATTTTCACACCAACCTACAAATAGCCTAAGTGGGAAGGAGAGGTAAAAGGCTGCTTGTGAGCAGTAAAGGTGAGATTCAGTGAAAATGGGATGAAGCAAGAAAAGCTGCCAGTTTTAGAACCACGTCAGGAGGATATTTTGACGACCAGAAAAACCTAAGGAGAGAGCTTATCTGAATTCTTTCTATACAAAATAACTTCAAACAGTTCTTAGAAAGTTTATAATCATTAATTTCCAGAGTGATGCGAATATTTTTCTAAAAATAGGTCACTCACTGCTTTTAACTGCTGAGCTCTGCTCTGGTTTACCCACTGGTAGCACTAGAAGCAAGGGAGGCTCTAGAGAGATTACTTTCACTTTTCCCGAGATATATTTAGTGTACTAACTAGCATAGTTAGGATATTATTTTTCTTTGGTTTTGTCAGTAGCATGTTTGAAATAAATTTTATTAAGTGGTAGTGTATGTAACATTGCATTGTGGGTAGCAGTTTCCTGCCTTAACCTAGCCACATCCTCAGCTGTTATATGAGACAAGTTTCCCATATTTTCTGCAAGTTGACTTGAAAAAAAGAAAACAAGAAAAAAGGAAAAAAAAAAAAAAACAGGAGAAAATAGCTAGAAGGTTAGGATGATCTTAAACCCCAGAAATTGACTCTTTAGAATGTGTGCACCTAACCAAAGGGGGTTTTTTCTCCCTTGCTGTGCAGTGCACAAGGTATCGGAGGAACACAAGAGAAGGAACACTGGTCAGGAAAAAAGTCTGAGCAGCAAGAAGAGACCCACTTGACCATTAAGGTGTAGCCTCTTATTCAAAGACTGATCACGGGTTAGATTATTTCACTTCTATTCTATGAAGAAGTGAGAGAGCTGGTAACTCAAGATGAACCGAACCAATTTATTACCGCTCGCTATTTTCTGAGGTACTCACTGGTTAATAAAAGATGACAGTCCTTTTCATTTAAATGACAGCTCAGCTTGAGGTTTGATCTGATCTTCGGCAGCCCGATTCCACCGTCCAGAAAACAGACACTTGTTTATGCTAGAAACGAACTGCATTTTTCCCCGCTTTTCCCAAGCACTGCCCACGTCGAACCGTTTCTCATTTAGAAAAATGTTACTACGGCAGAGAACAGAAAGTCATCATAGAAAGGCAGCGGTAAAATTCAGGTGCTCAGTGCTACTCCCTGCAGACAGCAGTAAGCAGCTTTAAAATGAAGGACTGCTAAAAGAACCGTGGCTGTTGCAATTTTATTTTTTTTTTAATTAAGAGGCGTTTTTAGGTTTAGCTTTAGCAGATGAGTATATATGCGATACCAGCATACTTGAAGCTGTCGCAGGGATCTTGAAAATTGGAAGTCTACACACATTTATAGCAATAAATGTTGTACAAGAGGTGCAAATATTTTAAATCAAACGGTACCTTAAATATATTAGATAAGAACCATTAGAAAACGCAGCACAATCTCTTGAAAATTTGTGACTACTAAGTTAGGAAAAGAAAAGCCAAGGAGAGATATTTCCCTCCCTTTAAAAAAAAAAAAAAGAAAGAAAAAAAAAGTGTTGCTCTAGTGGAAACAGATACATTAGTAAGACCTACAGTCAATACCTGCACCTGAGGAAATTGGGCTTTCTGTATTCTAAAAAACCAGCATCTTGTTAGAGTACATGTTGTGAAGCCTGTAAGCAAGTGCAAATCATCCTGCTTGAAGCAGAACATTTACATCTCTCCAGTCGTAGCACAGAAACACACGTTTGAGTACGAAGAGGCTTTCAGCAGGGTCTCACACGGGTTACACGCTGTGTGAACGTGGAGTGACACGAGGCAAAATGTTTGGAAATCAAGCACGGCTTAAAAGTTGCCAAACACATTTCAGAAGAAGAGAAAGACGTAATTATCTTTTAGCGTTGCATTACAATCGACTTCAAATGAGATTTCGCTCGTCGTCAAAAGATCAAGCTCATAGTTTACCAGAGAAATCCCTTCGTATAATACTTCCTTTGTAAGTGTAATTGTGACTTAAAGCATCCCCTACGGAACACAGACGTTAACTTCAATTTTTTTTGCAGATCTCCCGTTTAAACAAGAGACTGTCAAGCACAAGTCTGCAATCAAGACGTTGGTTTATACGGGGGATTTTCAGCATTTCTGCATCTCCTCCTTTAGGAGCGGGAACTGCACCGAAAGAAGCTGCCGGGTTCACAGGTACCAGCTCTGTATAAAGTTTTGCTTTACAATGTCTCTATACTACAAAATTAACCTTTTTTTTTTTTTCCCCAGTGACTGGTTCTGCAAACTACATCTAGATTACTCTGTTAAACTATTTGTTTCTCTGCTTCTAACAGATTTTGCCTTACTAGATGAAGACTTCAGCGTAGTGGTCTTGATCTGGACAGTACAGGTGAAAAAGGTATGTACAGTAAAAAAAAATAAATCTAAAATCTTATAAAATTATTCGATCTAAACACAGTAACAAAGTTAGAGAATAACTTTGCATACACAGTGAAAGCATTAAAAGGTCATTCCGATGAAAGCGTGAGCACAGTGTTTCAATGCAATAAATTTTAAAAAAATTAGAATAAATTCTGGAGTGTAAAAAAAACCAAAAATCAAACAACTCTATTCATATGACTGAAAACAAGTATTTAAGACGAAGACAGGAGTTACCTACTATTTATAAAAGCACTGAATCTACCTACCATCAAACCGAAATCGAGAAATATCTCCAGTGCATAAACGGCGGCGAAGAAACATCGGGCTTACAATTAAAAGTCCCACAGTAACGGAGGCAGCAACCTCCGACAGCTTTTGCTGCACCCAAAGCTGATTAAAACTGTACTGCACACAAACATATTTTGTTTACCAGCATTTATCCAGCATTAGGGAATTTAAAAAGCACCCTCATTTATTTTTATACGAGATGGGTGATTTGCAGAATATTCCTTTCTCATTTTAAGGCAGAATTCTGTAAATTTGGCGTTATCTGAGAACTTTTAAAGTGTTGAATTAAAAACAATGTCATTTACCTGAAAATAAACACTATTAAACAAGTTTTTACGAACAGTACTTTACGTTGCTTTGATAGACACACAGTCAGCATCACAGCACAATCGGTGACTGTTCGAAATCTGCTTTCCCATTTTCTCTCCATCCCCCAAAAGAGAGACCCTGCTCTCCACCCACACCTCCAGTTATTCATCTTGCTTCATTCCTGGCCAATTTCTTACTGGGAAAGCTGAGGACAAAGAGCAAAATAAAAAAAGGAGGGATGGCAGCTTTCAAGAAATGTATTTTATTTTACAAATAAATACTGAACAATATCTAGAAAATGTTTTACACAGTTGTTCTGCTCACAAAAAAAAAGTAGATAACCAAAAAAAAGAAAAGAAAAATCAGTCAGCTATAACTAAAAAATACATCTGTGATACAATTGGGCTAATAAGAAAAATTCTAGACATAATGTCCAAAGAGGCAAAAAAATAAGATACTTTCTCAAAGATGTTTCCAATTTTGTTCTGAATCTGAGTGAGCAAATCAAGACTACTAATACACACTGTCTGTGCACATTATTCCTTACTACACACAGCATTTTGCAATTTATTTCAAAGCCTCTATTATAAACAAAAAAATACTGCTTTTGTTAACCCACTCCATACTGGTACAGCGAAGGCTTGGATTACACAAAGTTCCAATATGTTAAATACATAAAAAGTAGCGCACGCACACGCACACAGATGACATTAAGTATTTAAATCTTCCACATGCATCAAATCTACGTTACATTTGAAAACGAAGTGTCAACATTAACCGGTGAATCAAGTTATTTATAGTCTCCCCAAAAGTCTAAGACTCTTCTATTGCCCTTAAAAGCTGCAACTACAATAACCGATCAATGCAAGCACCATCAGAACCTCCCAGTTCTCGTCGTTCATTCTGTTACGCAACTAAACCCCAGCGACACCCCTACCCGAAAGCATCTCTTCGCCCGCCCGGCACAACCACTTACGATACCCAAATGCCTTTTTTTTTTTTTTTTGCCCCAAATATGAAAGCAACATAATTGCCCTTAATTTGCATTACATAAACCTGCCAAGCAGTTTTGAAGGCGTGTAAAGCAAGGCAGGCATGATTTAAGATTTGCAAAGGAATCCCCAGACTAACACGTCTGTGACAGCCAATTACGGTAAAAAACACGAGCCCAACGAGCAGCCTCCTACTAGACCTTCGGAAAGGTAAAGTTTCTTACAATGAGTTACAGATTCACAAGTATAAGGAGACAAGGAGAAAAAGTAAAACAGAAGGAATCCAGCCACCCAGCAAATGTGAAGCAGACCCAAGATCGTGATACAATCCAAAGATGTAAATTATTGTAAATCATCACTGTTGTTCAGAATTTCACACAGCCACTTGTGCCAATTTTGCTCACTTTTCCACAGACACAATAATGAAGTAGGGAGGGAGAAGGAAAAAAAAATTAAAAGGGGGGGGGGGGAAGAAAAGGAGAGGGGGAAGAAGAGTGGGGGGAACCTGAACTGAGAGTACAAATAAAGTTCTGCTGTCCATATGCTTTAACTGTACAGAAGTTTGGGCTCTTACAGTATTTTGTACTCTCTCCAAATCCTCATGAGTCACAAAAATTAAAAAGCTATATCCTTCTGGATGCCAGGAAGGGCCTTACCACGGGCCTTTTGTCAAAATATATATAAAAAAAAAAAAAGGGGGGGGGGGGAAGAAGAAGAAGAGAAAAAAAAAAAAAGGAAAAAAAAAAGAAAAGAGAAAAAAAAAAGGAGAGAGAGAAAGAAAAAGCCACAGTGTAGGCAGTCCTACTTGGAGTCCTCTGATGTCACAGCCACATGACTCGCTCGCTCCAGTAACAGTGCTTGCAAAAAAAAAAAAGGAGTTTTAAAGCTTTTGCTTTTTTGGATTGTGTGAATGCTTCATTCGCCTCACAAACAACCACAGAACCACAAGTGCGGTGCAAACTTTCTCCAGGAGGACAGCAAGGAAGCCTCTGGTTTTTAAATGGTTAATCTCCGCAGGTCACTACCAGCCACTGCGACCAACAGAGTCAGTAAGTGCTCTCTAACCACAGTCTATGCAGTAATAGTAGGTCCTTCAAATATTTGCTCATTCTCTTTTTTTTTTGTTTTGTTTCCTTGCTTTTCACATGTTCCCAGTGCTACACGATTTTTTGACAGGGAAAAAAACCCAACTATAGAGTCTATGCAATCCGGGAACACTGTGAAACTAAAACAAGGTTTGGCTATGGTTTGTGTTTTCAGTTTGAGGATCCAAGAAGTACTTGCACCAGGAGGTGAAAGCTCTGCGTGAACCGAGAGGGACTATGGCATCAAACAGCCTGTTCAGCTCAGTGACACCATGTCAGCAAAACTTCTTTTGGGGTAAGTACTGCGAGATTCGAGCTTCTGTTTTCCCTTGCCGGGTTTTCTGACTTTTAACAATGTTGGTTAGAGTCATCTAAGCCAAAACTTGCTGAATAGGATGCTGGGGTGTTAAAATAGCAAACCTGCTGTGTGGGAACGGGGGGGGGAGGTCACTGTAAACAGCTTCTGCAGATTTAGGGACAAATTTGTCAGCTTACAAATGGATCGGTGCCTCAGTGCTCAGTGTTTGACAGCAGGTGTGCTCCGCTGTCACCTGGGTCAAGAGATTTGGAGGAGTGTGATGGGATCGAGCATAATGTTTAATATGACCTTAGGGGAAAAGATCAAGTATTCCGTGAGTTAATTAACAACAGCACAGGGTAACTTCTTAAGAACTCCGGTGTAAAGCATTTTTAGATGTATTCACCGTGGCTGGTTAATGAAAGATACTGTAAGACTTGAAATTACATGATGTAAGACTGAATATTCTATAAACGTGGTGAAAACGAGTAGCGTGAATCAGCCTATCCTACCCCTAAGTGCCCCGTCTTTGTTCCAGACACCTTATTTTTAAGAAAATATGTATCAGTAGAAGTTATGGGTGTAAATCTGCAGTTCTCTAGTTTCTTCTTGCCCTCATTTCACAGCAAAGCATGTCTGATAATATATTCATTTGTAAAAGCAAATTACTATGAACAAGGCAAAAACATCCATGCATTAAAATATTAAGCTACGAAATAAAAAAAAAATACACGATTTAACATGCTGATGAATTTAAGCTTTAATTGAAAGCGGTATTTTAGAAACTCTGCAGAAGAGCACTGCCAAATATTTACTTGAATATTCTGAACCATAAACACAGATTCTTTTAAGACATCATATAGGTATACTGAGGTATCTATTTCTATGCACTGCACAAAAATCATAAACAGCCTATAGAATTGCACCTCTACCATTGCTTTACTTTCAGAAGCTTTTTCCTCTCAGTCTTGAAATCAGTACAGAGCACCTCACAAAATATTAAATAAAACTAAAGATGACTTTAAAGTGATTTATCTGCAAGTAAAATCAAGTCATATTTTAAAGTGTGTTGGAAAATGCTGTATTCTAGCCATCTTCAACGCGCTGTAAGAAGTACATGAAAAATTTTTTTTTCAAAGCATCTTTGAGCGAGACAGATCAGGAAACCTCGCTGCAAATTCTAAAAGATAAAGCAGAAGAACTCTGAAAACTTACAAGATTTTCTTAACGGTGTCCATCATGTTGCAACTACGTTGGGATTGTAGCTAAACTTATTCCTTTTCCTCCCTTGCCCCCCCTTGTAAGAAAGACAATGCTAGAACCATTTTTGGTGTGTGCATCCCAATTAAGCTCGTATTGTAACGAACTGATGCCCAGAGTTCCCTTCACCCCTCCTACTTCACACACTTTGACTGGTTTCGAGGTCCCTTCCAATCCCCAACATTGTGTGATTCCCAGTGGAGCACATGAATAAGCTGTAAGACTGTGTGTAGGGGAAAAAAAAAAAAAGAATGGATTCTTCTAGGAGAGAGAGAGCAGTTTAACTTCTAATGTATAGATGCTGGAAGAGGCAAGAGAACCTGTGGCTGCTCATGTAGCTGTAACACACCGAACGCTGAGCTGGAACGCTCCCGCAAAGCCGGCGAGCAGCTTTTCTACCGAAACTGCTGCCTTAATGAAGCCCAGCAGAAGCGTAGCCAGACCACATTATCCCAGTGTTTACAACAGGAAATACAGTTTACATGTATAGGGACTTTCTTTTGCTTTTACTTCCAAAAGAGATTAGAAGAAATTTAGTTGGCTAAAATTATCAAAACACGGAGCGCTGACTGCTTAATTCATCTACTTCTGATCGTTCCTAAAGCGAGGGAGAAGTCCTGTAACGTGAGTAATACTTTTCCCCAGGCTTGACTACACGGGGTTGGGCACCCAAATTTCACTTTGGACCCAAACGATGGGCGCAAGGAACTGCAAAATCTCATCAACTCTGTCAATATGTCAGCAACGCATCTTAAGCTAAATGCAAAAACTTAAAAGGAAGAGAAAAAAACCACATGCCTTGATAAAAAGGAGACAGAGTAAATTTTAAAAAGAACAAAAGCCAAAGGACCCAAGTTACTCCCGAATTGGCTGTTTCCTAGCACTGGTGCAGCCGTACATCAGAACACATGAGCTGTTCTTCCTTTCTGTGCTATCTGCGTTTTCTTCTGCTCCCATCTCCACCTCATTCCTTTCAGGACACTTGAAATTCATTATGTTTCTCTTCAAGAATTAACTGATGAAGCGTAATGACAAGTAGTAAGAGGGAAGGAAAGCAGCGCTGTGACGCTTAACTCGCATGGTTGCTAATCTTTGCCATTAACCACATTTTTCTAAGCTATTACTTCACTTTTTTCAATGTGTTTACTTCATGTGAGGGGGAAGAGTAGTGAAGAGAAAGGATCCTTTCCTAATTAATGCAAACATATGTAATCCTCTTCAATTTAGTAGATTAGAATTAACTAGATACTATAGAATTTTACCTTAAGCTACTTATACACTGGTTTAGACTGCATTATGCCTGTGCAAACCTTCTTGAACTTTTCAATATAAATGCACTCATTCCAGCCAGCAAAGGACATGATATTCACATTCATATCATTTGAAGAAAAAAAAAGAAACGCTCAGAATAAACAGGGCAAAAAAGAAACAGCATATTGATTAGAAAATTTGTTAAAAGTTTACAGAAAGCATTTCAGAGAATGAAATACTTTTGAAATGCCAGCCGAAACAGTTAAAATGTGGGGAAAAAAAAAGTTTTAAAATATGTCCGGTACATCTTCATAGGAGGATTTCACTGAAGAAAGTAAATCAGATCAAAATTTAGCTGCTAATTTAATCAGTTATTTCCCATGTAACTTGTGGAAGCTGATCCCAATAGACCGATGTGGCAAATCTAAATTAAAGTCTTCAAGTTAACAAAAAAATTACTGTTTATATTAAAATACTCCTCAGTATCTCACTTATCCCTCAAAAACCCAAACCTTTTGTCTATTTCAATTCTCAACTGTTAGTATTTGGTAAGGAATCTCAGGGGGGTTTTATTTTAATTAAGATATTGATAAGAGAAAAATGAATGCTTTTAGATTATTTAGGTATATAAAGCAGAAAATTTCCACATGTTCCAGCACTGTTAAACAGATATTCTTGTGAACGCTAAGCAAAATCTCGGGGACCACTGGCCTTTCATAAAACAGAACTCAAAGTACTAGGAGACATTAACACTAGGAGAAATTAATACTGAGCACTATGCAAGAATGACTGTTCTCTTGTGTCTTAAGAAAGCTGCAAGCTCCTCACTCGGGCTTTCGGTGTCTGAAATCCCTAAACCATGCAGAATCGCTCCACACCACTTCCAGGATCCTTAGGCAGCAAAACGCACCGATCTGTTTAATTATCCGTCTCAAACGAGCTATTAATAGCCAATATTGCTTCCATCAAGCGCGCCGACGTACAATCAGCTAGAGATCGAAAGCGTTCCAGTTTGTTAGAACACTGAAATATCTGATGGTTAAATAAACTGAGGAGAGAAAAAAAAAAAAACACACAACTCTAACTCATTAGGGGCACTAAGATTTTATCAAGCACACAGGATTAATCTCTATTGAATAGAACCATTCACAAATCAAAACTTACTCCCCTTCAATACTTTCATGCAGTGCTAATCAATTACAACCTTTTCTAGTTATTCGAAATCCATGTGCTTTTAATTTTATTCACTGGTGGTCTAAAATATAATATTCAGGCCAAGCTAAGTCATTCTGTATTGCAACTTTGCTTTTTTTCAATAAATATTCATCTAGAGGTTTTCTTAGAGAGAACTGCTCATATGAAGACTGTGGTAATATTTTTATACTGTACCTCCTTGTTGAAGCAAAAGGTTAGGGGTTACCTAAATACCTCAACTGTATATACAAAAAAAGGAAAAGGTAAGTATTCACATGAAAAATCCAAAGGGACTATATTATTTATTTTTGCATTTCCTATGATTAATGATGCACCAGTGCATACTTGAAAACTGAAGTCAAAATAGGGTAACACCTCAAATTCCTTTACAAACTGCACAAATGTCAAACTTCCACGCTGTATTAACTACTCTCTGAGAAATATTTAAAGGCTCTGCCACCCCACATTAAGAGCATAACAATAATACTGAAATTCCTCTCAAGCGGTGTGATTTCTCGGTCACGGTCAGACTAACGTTCATCTTCAAATTGCACCTTATACCTTTATTTCCTCCCCCCCTCCCCGACTGCTTTTCCGAGCGCAGTTGCACTTTTTATGAATAACAAGAAGCTCAGAGCAGTCTTAAGTAAACAATGAATGTCTAAGACTGTACCCATTTAAGTATAAAGGGAAAATAAACCAGGAAATAATTCCTGCAGGAGATGCTAACTGTGCAGAGCAGACAGCTCAGAAGAGCAAACAGAAGCTAGAAAATAACTGGCTTTAAGGACGTGTCACACACCTTGGGGCACACACCCATCAGTGGGCAGAGCTAATACCAATCAGGGAGAAACACTTTCTAAAACTCAGAGTTAACGCAAGAAGCGGAAAACACGAGCAAAAGCTGGCATTCCTTTACGCACAAATCCAGCACACGGCGCTGGAAATTAAAGAGGAGAAGGGAAGGGAGGAATTCCCCGGGGCTCGCCAAGCTGCAAAGGTGCTGAGCGCCCGCATCTCTCCCGCGGGGCTTCCCCGGGAGCCAAGGGTAGCCGTCGGTGCTGGGCACCTCTGGAAAATCAGAGTAAAACACACACTTGGGCTACGTACCTAATAAAAATCAACATCGTGTCTTGTAGGCGATGGTTCTGAAAACTCATTAAATACACTCCATTAATAAGAATTACAATAAATTGCCATGTTTAATACGCCCCAGAGTATATAATATTTATCTTGAGGCCGCCTTAATTAAAATAGTGAGTTTAAGATGGCAAAACCTGAAGCATTTTAAGGTTTTACCTGAGAGATCCGGTGTTTCATATGACCAAGCAATTGCAGCATGAACTGCAACTCTTGTCTAAATGGAACAAATACAACATCTACTCTGATAAGTGTAGTCAGAAACAAATTAGTAAACTGCACTATTTCAAAGAGATTCTCCTTGTAAATTCTGCCAGCCTGATGCATTAACCACAGATTTTCATCCGGAGACAGCAGACACCCACAAAACGCAGAAAACATCCACCTCCTCCGCCACAAAACCTCCACAAGAAACTACTGTTATCGACGAAATCAATTTTTGCTCACTTGCATACACAAAAGCTTTAATTTCCATTGTCTACATTTACCACAAACTGCCTTTCAAAGTCTTACGGGGAACAGACTGAGGAGGTCGATCTGCTCTCAGGTGTTTTTGTTTTTAAGTTAATAAAGCTTAAATCTAAGAGCACGTTTCCTTACATAAACATGCTCCCTTCTCCAAATAAATACAAGACCTGCCACTTAACGTAGTGAAAAGCACACCCTAAGAGGGTATCTTAAAGATGAGCACAAAGACAAAATAAACTTTGGTTACTATATCATAAAACAGTTTAACACTTCCAATAAAAAAATCCATTATTCATGCATCTGTTTCCTGTATATATTTTTTTATTCTGCTTGTTACCATAGTGTGTACTGTTCTAGCCTTCCTCCTGTAGCTCCAAGTTTCCTATTTCATGTATGAACTTGCCCCTGGAGGGAAAAAAAAAACGTAGGTTTTCTCCTGACTCACTTTAACTGCTGAAGTAATTTCAATCAGAGCAATTAAATTATTCTGCGCAACCTACTCCTTATTAAACATTTTTGTTTATAAAAAAGAATTTTGGCACAGCAGAAGATCAAAGGGGGGAAAAAAAAAGTTACATTTTCCTTTACATTCGCATGGTGCTTACAAAATTATCTTCCTAATCGTATTTACTGTATTCTTACCAGTTTTCTTTAAGAATATTTTTTTCACTTCTGAGAAAAACACCTTTATTTTTGCAGCAAAGGCTAAAACCAGTTTCTTCTGCTGTCTGTCTCTTTTTAAAATGCCACGTTCATTAAAGTCAGCCAGTTCTGGAATTAAGAATAGTTTTAAGTTTTAATGTTATAGCTAAAAACCCCATGGCAAAAATATTTTGGCAGGAATTCACTGAAGTATGGTCACTGTATTTCTGATAGACACTAGCCTACTTCACATATTATATTTCAGCAGAATTGCTAACATTTCACAGTGACTTAAAATTTATTATCATTCACTTTCTTGAATAAGGCGAGTTAAAAGCTGACGACCTTACATACATTTATTTTCCCCAGCATTTATTTGAGCCGAAAGTGTGCCAAACCATTGTTTACTTATCCCTCATGGTCAGATATCTCACATCTAAATCCACTCTGTGGTTTACTAAAACAGACTGACAGAGCCACTGCCAGTTACATAATATTTTATTGTTCAGACGAGAAGGACCCAGCCTCGATCCCAATGAAAATTCACTGTAACTCTAATAAGATGTGTTTGTGCCTCCAGGTACACACACAGACACCAACGAGTGTAGCTCTGCTGAACGCTGATCTGGTACTAAAAAAAATAAAATCAGAGCAGGGTGACATTACAAGTCATTATTAACTGTGGAATTTAATTTCTTCCTCAAATGCATTTAATAGAAATAAGCACAGAAGCAAAAAGGAAAGTTTGTTTTTCTTTGGAGGGGGGTGTTAAGGAAAAATTATACAGACACAAGGTACTCTATCCAAGTATGTTCACTTCCACACAGTGTTAATCCCCCAAAATATCAGTAATTCATTTAAATACGTATCAGGAAAGACAGAGTTAAAAAAGCATGATATTTTAACGTATCCACGTGTGGCATCAGAACAGGGTATTCTTTCTTGTAAGAAATGTTAATGAGCTGTGTATGTGCAAACAGGCACATGTATACAGTTCAAACCTCCGATTCCTACTAACCCATACTTCCAAAATTTTGAAATTCTTCACACACAAACAAAACACCCAAACTCAAAGACAAAACAACCAGAAGAACCCCAACCAGTAAGAGTATAAATTTAGAAAAAGTCTCTATTCACAATTTTTTATTCTAACACTGAAGTTCTAAAAGAGAATGTGCCAGGCGTACAAATACCCGGAGAACATTTACAGCTCTTCCCCCTGTCCCTGCTCACTCTGCAAATACTCAGCACAGGAACTTGCAGCAAGGGTCTTGTCTCAGTATCTGTCAAGAAGAATGTCTATCGATGCAGTTACATAGCGTTCTACACGAATTATAAGCATTAGTGCTAGTCGTGAAATAACAGATGGCAGAAGTGCTCGGTTTAGAATACTTGGCGGAATTTCTGAGGAAAGAGATGTTTGGGAACAAGTCTCTTGGTATCTTCACTTCTCCCTCCCCTGAAGAGGGGAACAGCTTTTGTGGGCATTACACTGGCCGGTCTTAACTCACCTCAGTTTTCAAAACGAAACGATACGTTTTAGCCAAAGCAGTCTTATTTGTAGGTCGGCTGCTGTTTTTGACACAGTGCACTGTATTTCTTCGGAAAGTGATCCAAAGAAAAAAAAAAGATATTTATCTTGAAATAATTTGGATGTGAAAAGCAGAGCTGTTCTGCCAAGAACCGATACTACTTCACAATATTATTTTTATATTAATACTACAATACATCAAGAACTTAACTATAAATATCAACCTTCATGTAGAATCGGCAAGAATAATTTTACACAGATTAAACAGTTGGGATTCGACAGAACTTCAAAGGCATTTTAAGGCATGACCAACTAAAAGGAAAAAAAAAAAAACAATTCTGAGGACCATCAGAATTTGCTGTTTTAGTTTATCATATCTTAAAAAGCCTTTTAGGTGAGCCATAAAGCTCAACTGCTATAGCACCTCCTATGCCCGTGCTGCATTTTCTATAGGAATTCCCCAAGTCACTGCTTTCATTCAAATGCACCATCTATTCAACTGAGAATCCTCCACCTTTAAATAGGAAACTTTCAGGCAGGAGAAGACACACACACACAAAAAAAGAAAAAAAGAGTGTCACATTTGCTCTTTAAGAGACACATATGGTCTAGCTTAGTAATTCCTTATTACCAAGCACTCGAGTGATTAATGCTACCAGCTATTGTGGAACACTCAAGCACAGGAGCAGCTTTGTAACGGAGTTCTGGAAGCCTGCGCTGTATTTACTTCCTAACCCAGTCTGCAAAACTGGTTTCCTCCCTGAATAAAGACCACCAGTATAAATTGGCATTCCCAGAGTTCATCTGCGTTTTTCTAATCAGCGGTATCAAAGCCGAACTCCGCCGCGGTTGGTTATTTGTGCAATAACCAAGCCATAACAATGAATGGTTTCTTTAAAACTGACAGGACCAGAAAGCAGCGACTATTTACTCGGGCGGCGTTACCTTAGCGTACACCAGTAAAAATGTTCTCTTTTCCCAACAGGATTTTCTGCATAAAGGGCATTCACTTTGCTTCCTTCCCACCCCTCCTAATCCAACTCTGTACGTTCAAACCTCAGAGTTGTGTTCTGCTTGCTATTCAGTGTATTTTTATTTCCCCCTTTCTGATTAAAAGGCATAAACAGGAGACACTAAAACAAATTCAGAGGGCACGCTCTTTATACCGACATTTTATTAAAGAAATCGACATTCTGAGAAAGTCCAGGCATTTGTGGATAATAAAATAACACCACGTAGGTAGGAAAAAAATAAAATAAAAATCATTCACCATCAACTGGGAAGAAATACCTCTTCCACAGCACAAATTATTTTCCTACTGCAGCAAGAACAGTTTCGTTCTAATGCAGCACTGTGTATTGCATATGCAAACACTGGAACAACTTTTAATTTTACAGTATTTCAGGAAGAGGACCTAGAATGGCACTCTGTTATTCTGTATGCCAATTAACTCAGTCATGACCTCGTAATAATTTGAGGTTCTAAGCTCATTAAAGCAATATTTTAATATTACCTTTAAAAGCAAAAGCAGAATCTTAAATTACAGCAGAGCCACCTGAACATGTATTAATACATCTTAAAATAAATTAAGACATGTCCAGATAGAAAGATACATTATTAGGTACAAAACAAAGGCTTGAAAGAGCATAATTTTATTACTTGAAGTTTGAATATTAATTTACTAACTAATTTCAAGGCACATGTGTAGTGCACATGTGTAAAATCTCCTTGATGGAGCCAGCTTACATACACACACACACGCTGGAATGTTCCAATTCTGATCAAAGATGTGTGTAGCCGGATGTGCGGTTAATTCACTGATCAAATTTTCACAACTGAAAACCATCTTGAAACACCCAGTCCCGGTTACCAGCAGCGCGTGCTTTTTTTACTTCCTCATCAGAATTACTCCTCTGTCGTTTCACATTTTGGGATGCAACTTAAACATAATACAATCTCTTTCTCACAATTATTAAAAAAAAAAAAAAGAAAGAAAGAAAGAAACTGAGGGGAGGATAAAAAGGCTCTGGTTTTCAGTTCCAGCATTCTTAAAGGGCACAGTAAGAGTAAGTGAAATAAATGTAAAATACCCACACAGTCTGAACTCGGATCTCAGGGACATGTTCTCAGAGTAAGCTTGCGCTCCATAAAACCTCCATAAAAACATCAGGAGCGTAGAGACATGGCACATGCACACGATATAAGCACAAATCTGCCCTGTAACAATAATATACAGTAGCTCCTCAATGTGCTTGCAAGATTTTTTTTAATGCACTAAATCTAGAGAAAGCCCCCCTGTCAGACTTCAACGCTGGCTACCGAATCAACCAGATGCACTGAATAAACACTCCTTAATGGCTACTAAATTTTATCAGCATTGCATAAAGTTGGAAGAATCTGAACTAAGAACTGTCTGAAGTCTTCTACCATCACATTTAATAATCTTACTTGCTCACTGAACCGGCTAGATATAGTACATACAACATTCTGTAATGGCTATTCCACTCGATCAGATATGCATAAAAGAAGAATAATCTACACAAACTAATAAAGATACTGAGATGGGCAACAACTTTACTAGCTCAACACTGATTTAAAAGACTTCTCTTTTTTTCTTCTTTACATACCTGGTTGCTATCAATTACTGATGTGTCTTCACCCCTTCTTGTTGCAAAACTTCCTTAAAAACTTACAGCACACACAGCACAACATTTGGGACCCAAATACATAAAAATACCCTTTTTTTCCAGTAGCCCAGAAAATCTGAAGGTTTTTTTTAGGCTGACGATATCTTCGCATAGAAACACAGAACGTCTGCAGACAGTAAGAAGCCTTTAGTAAGCCTTTTTGCTGCACCATAATAATCCGATCCAGAAATTCAAGGGTACCTTAAACAACGGGCTACCTGTTCTAGCCATGCTTAGGAATGTGGCCAAATCATTTTTATTGATTTAACCTTTATAGGAATGCTACATATCCTCAGAGCAAAACATTTCTAATGCATTTATAATATGATATACCTCTGAGAAGTTCTGAAGAAAAAAAAAAAAAAAGCCTTGTGACAGATTGGCTAGACCCCTCCACTATTATGTTTTTTTCTGATTTAGTGATCAATATGCATTCGTGTGTTAGAATATTTTCCGAGTTTGTAGGTGTCTGTGTTCATAGGATGAAGTCAGAAACTGTAACACTTACAGAGGACAAGACTAATATCTGACCTGTCTTTGTTCAAGGAATAAGAACTGGTGAACTGATAGCCAAGTCTCTAAATACTCCTTTCATTCTAGAGTTACACATCAATCATGTTACCTGCAAACATATCAAGTTAAAACTTACAGAACTTACAGTCCTTTTTGAATAAACTGAGCAGCATGCTGGTTATGTTCTGAGGGCTTACAGAAGGTGGTTTGTATATCTCACCAGAATTCTTAAAGAAGTATTTCTCAAATTCCCCCTGCATCAGAAATCCATTTCAAATTAGCATTTCTTGATGTCAGCTTCATATTCCATTATTTTGAAACTCAGGTTTGGGGAAAAATAAAACACAAACACCTGTATTTGAGTATTTGGAATCCTACAAACCACACTTCAGTGTTACCAGGAATCACTTGTTTTTCAGAAAGTAAACGCTTCTGACTTGCTCATTAGAGTAAACTTCTTAACAGTGTAAAGCAGAAGCACACACAGCGACTGAAGACTCAGTCAAACAAAGCAAATATAGTCACGTTACAAACTGCATTAGCTCTATCTCTTACAAAGAAAACGAGGAGGTGGAATGGAAGTTTTTTTTTAAAAACAAACATTAACAGAGAAAACCTGGTAATGAAAATTATTCTTAATTCTAATAGCTACAAGCAGGACATTCTACTGTGTTATTCCTCACAGCAGGAGGAAGCACAGCCAGGCACGGTGTAGGCAGGCAACACACCGTAACACACATCACCTATTCGAGTAGGATTTTTATTTACACTTTTTTCTGCAGAAAACACTGATACTGAGGTTTCTCTCATCTACAAAGAAATACGTAGTGATCATATAAAGCAAGAAAAGTATTAAACCAGTTAGTTAGTGAGCTAAGTGCCAACCTACCCACGCAAGGTAGACTGGTCGGTACGTCAAAGCAGTGAATTGTAAGAACGAGTGTACGGCATCGCAAAAAACATGGATCTGCAAATTCTCACAGATCTTTTTTTTTTCCTTTTGTCAGTAAGAGCTGGGCTTGTCTTTCAAAAAATACATCACGAATTCTATTTCTTTCACTTTTTCTAAGTAATATTCCCAAGACGAATCCATGCCCAAACACACAACGCCCACACCTAACACATCCCTTGACGTGAGCCTTACATTTTGCTAAACCAGATGCAAATAAGATCTTAATGTGACAAGCAGCAGTGATTTTTCTAAGGACAGCCTAGTTCTACCTTCCCTCCCGTGGACATCAAGGATCTGACCAGATGAGTGCTTGCATTTATGCAAACCCAGCTTGCTCTGTACTACAGCGGACTGAGAGCATCGGTTGCTACACGCAGACTGGGGACAATATCCAGGAGTAACTAACTAGTAACTCCACACAAGATCCTAGAAAGATCACTGAAGCATATCAGATCATACCTGCTTGATTTCAAGTTTAGTACTTGTAGAATGACAGCTAATGGAGCAAGAGCAAAACAAAACAACCTATGGATTTTAGGAAAAAAAAAAATATCCTTTGGATGATACACATTTGAAATTCCTTGTAAGAACCCTGGAGAATAGACCTTATGAGGAGCGACTGAGGGAGCTGGGACTGTTCAGTTTGAGGAAGAGGAGGCTGAGGGGGGACCTCATCATGCTCTACAGTTACTTGAAAGGACATTGTAGAGGGGTTGGTGCTGGTCTCTTCTCACAGGTCATTAGGGACAGAACCAGGGGGAATGGGTTCAAGTTGCAACAGGGCAAGTTTAGACTGGACATCAGGAAGAAATTCTTCACGGAAAGAGTGGTCAGACACTGGAACAGACTGCCTAGGGAGGTGGTTGAGTCGCCATCCCTGGATGTGTTTAAGTGTTGCTTAGATGTGGTGTTGGGTGATATGGTTTAGGGGTGAACTTGTAGTGTAGGGTTAATGGTTGGACTCGATGATGCCAAGGGTCTTTTCCAACCTGAACTGTTCTATGATTCTATGAAGAGCCTGGTGCGGAGCGCTTGCTCTCTCTTCCACTGTTACGTGTCTTCCACTGTTACGTGACAGAACAGAACTTCTGCTGCCACTTGCTGTTACAGTGCACCTTAAGGGCAGGCCCAGGCAATACGAAAAAGCAGTAGGATGTGTTAGAAATGCAAATTTTTACAGACAGTGATGATGGAAAAAGGCCTCATTTAAATGCAGTTACACTAATAAAACTACTTAGAGTAGCACACTTTTTTTCTATATAACATAATACGCACATTTGTACAAGAGGATTTATTAGTATAGTTATCCTGACAAGCAATAACATCTTTTGATGCTACAGAAAAGCTGCTCTGTGCTGGCATGCGAGAAAGGTCAGATGGTGGAAAACTACTTCAAGCTCTTAACCTGTAAACTCTTTCCTTTCCCGACTACTAACAAATATCCCAGCAGGGGAGATCCACGGCCCTTCCAAGAACTCACGTAGGGAACCTTCTGCTCTGTTCCGATGGAACAGAACACGTGCACGTTCACCTTCAGGAGCGCTGGCTTCCGCAGCAGCTCGCTGAGCAAGTCTGTCTACACGCTTTCGCCACAGAAAAATTGCCTCCAGATTTCCAGCTCAGGAAAGTTTTATATATATACACACACAAACTTATAGATCCATACACGCGTCTGTAAAAAGTAACATGCTTGACTACTCAAGTCTGCATGCTATTAGAGGCGCAACTGGGATATTTCAGGAGCTCTAAAACTTAATTTCAGAGTTGTGAGTAAGGGGACAGCAATCCCTGCGAACGTATTTCGCAAGGTTGGATTACAGGGACTCAAGCAGGAAAAGGCAAAGCCATCTCATGGGTCTGTGACCAGGATTACACGTGAAAGACATGAGAACCAAAAAATACTCAGCCCTGGTGCCACAGGCAGAGGCTTGGGGCGACGGGAGCATTGAGGGTCAGGCAATGCGTTATTTGAGTAAGGCAGCTTGTTTTCATGGCAGTTTTGGTCATTATTTCACATCTCCCCAGCGGATTAACTTTTTGGTGTAACAATTCACCCCACATTTTCTAATGGTGAAAGTAGTGGGAGAACGCCATTGCACAGCCAAATATTTTGACTCTGGCAAACTTCTCTTTTAGCCCTTCATGACTCACCTCTTATACTTCTCACCTCAATCTCAGGTCTTGAAAAGTAAGGAGCATAGGTCTGGCTCCATTCTCAAATGCCAGTTCTTGGCCACCGGTCTTACCTTCCAAAAGTATTTCTAAGCACCTTTACACTTGTCTACTACCAAGCTACCTCCACTACTTTCTGACTGAACAGGGCAGAGCTCCTGCAAGGAGCCAACTCCAAAGTGATTACAGTCATAAATCATATTTTTCTACTTTTAAAATCAGCAAAAAGAACATGACCACTTAACTGCAGAGTTTTCAGCCGTTTTACTTTCACGTGGCCACGGCGATCTGGTGTGTCTTTTAGAGGTCCTGGTCTCATGTGGAAGTGAGAGCCATCTGGAAATTCTAGACATCTTAAAAACACAACTGCACCTTTCGTTTTGAAGACTGTATTTTTGGTTTACATTTGTTCAGCACCTACCACAATCAAAATACTAATCCATAGGTATGACTCTTATATGACAACATAAATCAATAAATAACAATAGCACAACAGCATCATCAGTGTTTGGTTTAGCCAAGGTTAACCCATTTTGATGTATATTTGAGAAGTCTGTTCTAAAAAAAAAATAAAAATAAAAAATAAAAAAGCATACTGATGACTCACATCGTCAGGACTCAGTAATTTTGGTTCTTGCTGGAAAAATGCTTAGCAAATATTGTCAGCAAAATGCTTCCATTTTCTTTGCGTAAGCATATTTTAAACCTGAAAATAGCAATGCTAACAATTGCGCTTTAACCAAATATAGCTGTTCCCTACTTTGGGAAGGATACCAAAGGTATTTTCAACTAGAAAACTGGTTTTGGCTGCAACTAAAAATTCAAAAAAAAAAAAAAAATTCAAAGCATTTAAAAACCTCTCTGACTGACTTGGCTGTGTCAACAGCATCACACTGATTAAAATGATTGTTTGGGTTTGTTTTTTTTAAAAAAAAAAGTTGCATATTGTACTCCCTCAGTCCGTTTGCTAAAAGCACAGTTTACACTGTACACAAAGTGTTGTCGTGCATCTGGTCATCAATACCCTTCACCAAAACCACTGCCACACCTGAGACTCTGAAGAAACTGAAATAGCTTAATTTAATAGTTTAACAGTCAAGCCACAAACACTTGCAGAGTGGCGAGGTGAAAACACAACCAAAATTGATTTATTATGGATTAATTTCAGAGAAAACCTGACTTTATTATTAAATATTAAGGCACAGAATCAAAACAACTTAGCTTCAGGAAAAATCTTGATGCTGCCTACATATTATCCACAAGAACCTGTAAAGAGAAGACAGTTAAGTGCTGCACTATCAAGTGCCGCAAACTGCAGTTGATAATAATGTTTCCCTATAAAAATATATTATATTTTAAGAGTCCCACAGGGATATGCTATGCTCAGATTCGTTTAGGTAAATATATCCAGCCCAGATCACAGAACAAGAACCATATTTAATACAATTTACTGTGATATCAAGCTGGAGGACACTCAAACACTTGAAGAGAATATGATAGTCTTGATCAATTAGAGAAAGCCTAAAAGCAACGGATTTAAATTACAGGTGCAAAAATGCAGACTTAAGAGAATCGGTTCTTGAAAGAAAGATGAATAACTTGCTCAAGAGTCAAAACTTAGAAAATCTGTAAATTAAAAAGGGTCACAAGTCCCTGTTCAGCTCATCCTCACAGATGCTATCAGGCCTGTCACACGCAGCAATAGGGGATATGGCTTCTGCACGTCTCACTGATGAAGAAAGCTCAACAAGAAGACTTTGGGGTTTTTCTACCTTTTGGACCTTTTAAGAAAGGAGGGAGAAAAAAATCCCCAAACGCCAGTGGAAAATAAGATCATAGGATCATATAATGTGTTGGGCTGGAAGGGACCTTCAAGGCCATCTGGTCCAGCCCCCCTGCAGTGAGCAGGGTCAGATTTAACTAGATCAGGTTGCTCAGAGCCCCAGCAAGCCTGACCTTGAATGTCTCCAGGGATGGAGCCTCCACCACCTCTTGGGGCAACCTCTGCCAGGGTTTCACCACTCTCATTGTAAAGAATTTATTCCTAACATCTAACCTAAATCTACCCTGCTCTAGTTTAAAACCATTGCCCCTCCAACTGTCACTACAGGCCCTTGTGAACAGCCCCTCCTCAGCTTTCCTGCAGCCCCTTCAGGTACTGGCAGCTGCTCGAAGGTCTCCCCAGAGCCTTCTCTTCTCCAGGCTGAACAACCCCAACTCCCTCAGCCTGTCCTCATAGCAGAGTTGCTCCAGCCTTCTGATCATCTTTGTGGTCCACTTCTGGACCCACTCCAACAGGTCCGTGTCCTTTTTGTGCTGAGGGCTCTAGAGCTGGATGTAGGACTCCAGATGGGATCTGACCAGAGCAGAGCAGAGGGGCAGAATCCCCTCCCTCGCCCTGCCGGCCACGCTGCTTTGGATGCAGCCCAGGATGCGAGCGACCACCTGGACTGCGAGTGCACACTGGTGGCTCGTGTCCAGTTTTTCATGCACCGGTACCTCAAGTCCTTTTCCGCGGGGCTGCTCTCTAGCACATCATCCCCCAGTCTGGATTAATAATGAGGATTTCCCTGACCCAGGTGCAGGACCTTGCACTTGGCCTTCTTGAACTTGAGGAGTTTGGCACAGACTCTCTGGAGGACATCCTGCCCCTCTGGTATGTTGTTAGTAACAGTTTTAGAAGCCACAATCAATATGAAAAGGTTAAAGGAACTGGGTTAGTCACTATAAAATAAAAGGTGATCAACTCCTCCTCGGTCTTGCAATAAAAGACAAAAAGAAATGAGAAGCCAAAGAGGCGTAAGACGACATTTGGAACAATTCAGTACCCCACGGCTAGGCTGCAACTACGTGCCATGTGTGCCACAACAGGACTTGCTAGCTTGGATTTTCTGGGCCTTTTAGGTTCGTAAACCTATCTATGCACCTTCCAAAGCCTGTTTGCATCTTGAAATATTTAATTATCTTTTAAACAATTTGGAAGTTAATGAAATACATGCTCCACATCCCACCTATTTTTACATTAGATCAAGCCACTAATACGTTGTACTCTCTCTACAATCTTCCACAAAACAAAAAGAAGTAAGTTATCATAGCTATCACTTCCCTAGAGAAACAGGGGGGTAACAGAAAAGGAAATATGTTCTGTGGAAATTGCCCAACCACCTCCTTCACTTCGAGCTGGCAGATGAGACAGACGAGTTGCAGATGAGACAGTTGGCTGAGTCAGGAAGGTTTTGGTAATGCCAAATCCTTCCTCACTGACCCAGACTGGAATAAGTGAAGTCTTTTAGTTCTCTCCCAGCCCTATTCCTCCTGTATTCAGTGACTAAGAAGTAAGGGTCCTTGAGAAAGTTAAGGGCTTTGGTACAAAATCAACATTCCACAAGAAGAGGGAGGGTGGAAACCTTGCAGTGACTCAGCTACCCTGAGGGATGTGCTGGGGGCACACATTTGTTCCACAGTTGGTTATGTCATCCCTGAAAAGGGAATGAACAACTTTCTGTCCAGTATGGGAAAAGCACATATACACGGAGGTATGACAGAACACATAGGGCGGTACAAGCTCGCATCCCAGTTGAGCTACGTGGAATCCGTTTGCACACCCAAAGCTCAGCAACTGTTCGTATGAGAGTATCGCACGTCTTCGTCTCTCTAGGTTTCAGTGAAAAGTTATATTTATAAATAAATATGCCTTACTCAACAAACACTTCAGTACTTGCGCAGCTATCTCTTACCTCCTTCCCAGCAAAGGCAATGCTAATATCCTGCTCAAACCCCAAAACCATCCAAATAACCTGCTCAAGTCTGTTCTCAACATGCAACGTACATGTGATACGTTGCCAGTTCCTATTACTGGATTCGATAAGTGATGCACAACTCATCTTTAATTTACAATTACAAAAAAAAAAAAAAAAGACAAATAAGAGCAGGAATCACTTGCACATTTCTTTTTTCCTGTTGAGAGCAATATTTAAATTTCTGCAAGATAACTTCAGTGAAGTTTTAAAGCACCTCAGTGTTGGGGATGGGGAAAAAACAAAAATAAAAGGCACACATCCCTAACTGTAAGAATATACTAAACAGTGCATTCTATTGTTGGTAGGTTGTTTGGAATTTTGTTTCTTTGTTTTTTACATTACACATTACTAAAAGTAAAACCCAAACTCAACAAAAAGTTACTGTAGCAGGACAAAGCCCACCAAGTAACTGAACTGTCAGTATAACTAAGCAGTCACATCACATTTATAGGTGCTTTTTACTTTTAGTCAAGTGGCAGAAATAGCCAGAGGACTCACCTAATGAACCTCACTGGAGAGTGGTGCTGTTCTGGTTCAGACAAATTTTAAAACCTTTGGAACTGTCAAAAAGCCTGTTTCATCTTTAGTAAAGGACCATCACTTGGAAATTTGAACAAAGTAGCACAGGTTTCTGAAAACTGATAGATTTGCAAATAAATTCCTTTCTAGCCTTGGTAGACTTGAATTTAGTCCACCTTTACTTGGGCTTAAAATTAAGTGGATCACTTTAAGGCAGAGGTCCTGACCAAGACTTTGAAGATGTGACTCCAGTTCTTAATTCAAGACTGATCACACCAAGACCCAGGGTTAAGGACATGCGAAGGCAATCACACAGATCCCTCTACCAATAGTCTCAAAAGACCAGAATTGAGACGCTGACAAGGTGAAAGCCTGCAAAAACTCAGCATGATCTCTTTAAGAAAAAATAATCGGCCTCTCCATTTGGCAAAAAAATGACAACGCTTAAATGTGTTGCATGCATTATACACACGTATACTGAAAAAAGTTCGGTAATTTAAATCGTAACTACTGCACTATGCACAAAAAATCAACTGCAGAGTTTTAAAGCACGTTGCCACTTATGACTTCAGTCCCAAAAACACTTCTTATTTTTGGATTTTTTTGAAGTTTAAAGCTCCCTGCAATATTTTATCTCCAGCTTTGGCTGTAATAGGTGGACTGCTCTTTCAATTTCTCAGCTGCATGTTCTTATGATCAGCACTAAAATACTCCCAATATCTTTCTTTTCATCTACTACAACAAAGAAATTAGTATTTCACTAATCACACAAAAAAAAAAACCACAAAACAAAAAACACAATGATCTTAAAGGTCTTTTCCAATCTGGGCAATTCTGTGATTCTGTGCAATTCTATGGAAACTCCACAAGAATATTAACTCTCTTGTAGTATTAAAGTAGCAGCAGCTGTTCCTGTTTTTATCACCCCACATTTAAAGCAACAAAAGACTACAAAGCTAGCAATGACAGCTCTCATCAGCTGGAGAAGATGTTAACTTTTCAGTTTAGTGCATGGGAATTGTTAGAGATACCAGCTACTTGTCTTTAATAGTAGATGCTTAGACAAGAAACATGTGGCCTGCATGGAAAGCCACATGGCAAGCTTCTATGTAGCTAATAATGATACCTCCAAAAAAGAAAAGTCTAATTTCTAGTTTATTTGTATTGAGTAAGACAGCTCTCTTGTGTGTGAATGGAGGAGTGTTGTCAACAGAAACATCAAACATCTTTACAAACACATTTCACTGTATCACCTGCATCAATCAGGCTAGAGAAAGTTTCATTAAAATGAACAAGACAGAATTCTCTCTTAAAACTAAATGGTGTTCAGGAGTTTCTGCCCCGGGCCTTAATTTTCAATTGATAAAACAGCATTAGGCATTAGCTCTGTCGAAAGGATCATAACGATAAATCAATTAATACGTTTTCCTCAAATCCTACGCTGCTACACAGAGAAGTCTTTTTAAGAAAGAAATTAAAAACCCCATGCACGGTTCCTCGATCCACATTTAAATGAGCAATTTTCAAAATTTTGGTCTATTTTTCAGGATTAAGCTAAACATTACAAAAACCTACCAAAACAGCTGGTGGTTTGAGCTTTTGATTTTTATCTGTCTTAAGAATTCAAAGATAAATATTGCTGTCCGAACCCTGGCTCCAGAATGATACTCGACTTTGATTATGCAAACACTGCAGCGCTCTTTCAAAAATAATTCTAGAATTCATTAGCAAGAACCCCTAGGGTTTCATCTCTCCTTCTATAAATTGATCACTTATCTGTTGGGTTATCTGAACCACAGCAGGTCCCAGCAGATACCGAGTTGTCGCTCTAAAGCCAGTTTTGGGCGCGTAACAAGAGCAGCATGTGAAGGGTCCTACCTGGGCAGGCAGAGAGGAAGATCCTGCCAGAGCAAACTCCCAGGCAGAGGTTGTTTTAACACGCTGCTTTCCAAAAGCCAGTCTCATGCTTGAAGGAAGAAAACTGGCATTTAATAGAGGAACAGGGAACGCAGAAGTTTGCCAAGTAGCTACGGAGCCCTTCTCCTGCAAGTCACCAGATAACGCATCTCGCCCTGTCTAATAGAAGCTGGTTCAGTTTAGCAGATGTTTAGTATTCACTGCGCAGGGCTACTGACTTCCAGTTGCAACTCAGGAGGCATAAACAGACCTAGAAGTGCCTGGTCCAGGATCAACAGCATTTCTGTAACTCTCCTAACAGACCCCGTTCAGACACAACCAGCATTTATACCTCTATTTTTCAAGTTAATTTGCACACAGCTGAATGTAATTATGGGATTCACGGTTACATAGAACTTAATTTCCACAATTGATCTGCCCAGGACCAAAAGCAAAAGTGGAATTACTGGGACAACAGCAGAGGCTTAGAAAGTTAAACAGATCACATTATATATTGCGACACAAAAACAAAGCAAAAAAGACTGCTATGACCATCTTCACAGAGTTTATATTGTCTCCTAACAGGTAATATAGAGAGAACTGGTTTCTCTCACATCAAAGCTCGTAATACAAAGTCATGCTGAATTCCGTGGTTCTCACAGTCACACAATCTTTACAATTTTTTAAAGCCTTAGTCAATATTCACCTCCTTATATCAGCACAGTACAAACAACAGGTGTTTCTTCTTCTCAAAACTCTCAACACACAAAAGTGCATACATTAACAAAAAAAAAACAACCAGAAAAAAAGCAAAAAAAAAAGTCTCACTAATTTTTCATACTACTGGGTACACTTCAGTAAAGTCCTCATGACTGAGAGTATAAATCAAGACAAAGTTACTCGGCAGCCTTTGCTACTAGTGACCAAGTGGCCCAACCAAATCACTGACATCATTGTAGAACAGAGGTCTGGCCTTAGTGAGTCTTTCAGCTCAGAGTCCCACGTTCAACTTCAAAGTTACTAAGAAAGCAACAAAACACCAACTTCTTTCAGCAGCTTTTTTTGAGCGGTGGAAGGATGTTAAGAAAATCCCTTCTCACAGCTCAACCTCTTCCTGCACGCTAACTTTTTTATTCCCGTGTTGCTTCCTAGACAGAATCACCAAATGGTTTGGGTTGGAAAGGACCTTTAAAGGTCACCCAGCGCAACCCCCCTGCAGGGAGCAGGGACATCTTTAACTAGATCAGGTTGCTCAGAGCCCCATCCAGCCTGGCCTTGGATGTCTCCACGGATGGGGCCACCACCACCTCCCCGGGCAACCTGTGCCAGGGCTTCACCATCCTCACTGTACACTAACATCTAATCTAAATCTACCTCGCTCTAGGTTAAAACCATTGGTTTTCGTCCTGTTGCCACCCAGGACAGCCAGAAAAATAGATTATTCCAACAGATTAACATTACCTGGAAGTCAGCAAAATGTTATAGTTGCATACAAGCCTCTACATACACATGAATAGAAAGAATTAATTTTAAATAAAACACAAATGTTTTTTTCCTAGAAAGACTGAGGAACTGAAGGGTATTTTTTCATTTTTCCCGATACTTTACAAAGTCTCCAATACCTCACCACGTTGAGGTTTGCTCAAACTTCTCGCTTTGAAAAATTCCTTCATGGCAACCTTCAGCACTGTAACAGCCACATAAACTCCAGTTTTAACAGTAACACAAAATGTGTTATGATAACCAAGAAGCAGGTCTGTAAAACAGTAATTATCCATTGTTTTGTACAAGCTCTCCAAAAATTAGAAACAGATAATAGTGGGTTTGCGTTGGGAGGGGGGGCAGGTAACACTAAATCATATTTTTTCAGGGAAATATGCAGAATTACTCCAATGTCTCCGTTTTAAAACCTGAGATTTGCAGTAGCTTTGCGGTCAAGCAGAAAAAGTAGTCATAGGTATGGAGTCACATATTAAACCACATTGAAACATACCTTCCATAAGGACTATATATTTTCTCCTCTTAACTTGGCTAGTGAAAGGGGCTTTCCAGAAAATAAAAATATTATTTAGTAATTTTAGATATTGCTTAATATTAAGGTCTAGTCTACATTCGAAAGTTTTTCCAGAGGAATTGCACTAGCTCAGCTATATTGGAAAAAGCAGTTTATTACCGTAGTCTATAGCAGTTAAACAAAGTAGACTCCAAAATGAAAACACATTTTTCTCATATAGTTGTGGAGCAGCCTGATCTAAGGTTAGAAGCAGGTAGGTTGGACTGAATGACCTCTCCAGAAGTCCCTTCCAACCTAAATTTTTCTGCGATTCCATTCTATGGTGCTTGTTATTTAACTGGTGCCAAACTGTTGCGAATGAGTTTGTACACCCATTTAAGTGAAAACCCATATAACAGGAGCATGAAAAAAGCACGAGCCTACCCCTGATTTCCTACGAATAACTCGGAATATAAAAGCTACGCAACAACTAAAAACTGCAAGCTTGGTTTAGAGGGAAGCTACCTTACATAATTAACAGAGAGCTTCTCTAACATGAAAACAGTAACTTTTTTAATAACAAAAAAATAGTTTGCCATGAAAATCATTATTTGTCTTCTCCTACACTTACGTCATCCAGTTACATTTATTAGTAATTTGTGGAATCAGATTTATTCCTGTAAGCCTTTTCTGCTTTTTTTTTCTTTTAGTAAGTGTGTAGCCATCAGATGTTGACGCTATCTTGCCGTGTTTGTACTAGATACACTGAAGGCTTTACACAGAAACAAGGAGTCAAATATAGCCCGATTCATAATGAAGTATTACGATAGTTTCAAAATGGATAGTCAGGACCAAAATAGACTCCCTTCGAGCCAGTTTATCCAAATGACTCTGAATCATAGTTAAAGGAAAACAACAGGACACCAGCTAGCAACGTAATGTTGGTACAAAACTAAATGAGTACTTAACACATTGCCCTCTCCACGACACCATCCGCTCAGGGGCTACAGTATCACATTGTCCTTTTCGGGGGCTGCATCAGGGTCCTTGGTTTTTTCAGCCAGAAAAAGGCCCCCTCACAAGCAAGCCAGCGCTTCTTCAGAAACACCCATTCAGTCTAGAAACGGAGGATGATTCAAAACCACAGCTACTCCGTTCTCTAAAGGTTGTACAAATCATGTTGGGGGAAAGGGGAGAAAAACAATCTGAGCTAAAAATAAGTAACAAAGGCACATTATCGCTCAGAGAAGGGCACGTTAGGTCAGAAGATGCTTCTTTTTAAGCACCATAAAGCACTTGCAGCTTTCTGATCAAAAACTGAAGCAGAAGTCACCAAATCAGGAGAGAAAGTAAGTTGTTTGCTCAGCATCTTCTGGGCAGGAAAAAAAAAGGTAACAAAAAAAACCCCAAACAACAAAAAAATCTTTAAGCACAAACTCTATGTTCTGGGTAGTGCTGTTTTCTCAAAACTAAGGAACTCCACACTACTAACATATTAAGAAACTGTCACTATCCTTTTGTAGAACACACTAACACAGGCTATTAGCCTACTCTCCTTGTGCTTTTTTCTCCACCCACCTCCCAGGCAGCCACTAGTCTTACGGACATTTCTGCCACCCAGCCCTATCACAACTGCTAAAGCATTATTTACTACTTCTACAGCCAAGCTAAAAGCAAGTGTTCAGTTATTTCACAGTCACAGGAGATGTGGAGGGGAGGGTGGGTTCCCTTCTAATCACTGCAATGCCTTAATGCAGCCTTACAGAAGGTTCTACAGAAACACAGAAAAAGATCAAGTGCTGGATTTATAATCAATTTAACAATGAAAAGAGACAGTGAGATTTACTATATAGTATAACATATATACTTGTTATACATATATACTTGTTATACATATATATAAAAAACTCAAATGGAACGGTAAGAGTAATTTAATCAAAATTAACAGCACGATGAAGCCATTTATACACTCAGGTATATTAACAAAATAAGTCGTCTTATTTATAAAGTGCTAGAAACTATGTGAGAGAAGAAGTTATTCCATCTATCGTTATTTAGCTGGTTTATTGTAAGTCCCAGAGCCAGTGTGGGATTTGAGGATAAACTAATCACCTTACAGACCAATTTAGGGAGAACGTCATAATCTAAATTACTATGTTGAACTCACAATGAGAGAGAAAAACACATAAACACATTTCTCTAACCACTAAGGGCTATCTTGTACCTTCGAAGAGACGGCCACCTACGAGGGGAGGCAGACTTCACCAGTAGCCCTGCAAAACCTGGGAAGGATTATACAGCCTTTGTGCCTTAGAAAAAGAAAACAAGATAAGTCTTGCTTGTGAAACCCAAGGAGCCGATAGAGTGAGCCACAAACAGCACCCGGATGAAAAAGCCACTGTGAGTTAGGCACCCAGGACACAACAGCATGTGCAGTTTGTTTCTGCTCGTCCCTTCAGTCACTTCAGTACATTCTAACTGTAAATTTCTCTGATGCAACTGGAAATAATTCCATGGAGTGGAATGATTTCAGAAGAATGAAAAAGCCAGTAGTAATCAGAGTGTCCACCTCCCTACCGTTCTGTAAGGCTGAGTAACATTCTGTAACAGCGCACACTGACAAGTACAATCTGTACTGTCAAGCTAAACGTGACTAAAATAAACGGAGATGGCAAGTTTGCAAGCAGCTGCAGTTTAAAGGCTTCAGCAGTTAAGAACTGACACATCTGCCAGTTATGGTCATAGTGGCAGTTAAACTGGATTTTCAGGTTCAGTCTGCTACAACTAATGTATTGCAATTTATTACGCTGGGGAAAAAAAGGTAGAAAATGCTAAACTTGATTAACATATTAGTTTATGGTTTAACCAGTATTTGCTTACAGTATATGTGTGTCTGCAGGAGGACAGATCATTCCCAAAGTTCAAGATCTTTTACTTATGCATTAGATGGTAACATAAAGCAACTTGTAAAACCTGAAACCAAAAAGTTCTAGCAATCTCAGCTCAGTATCCAGGAACCATTACCTTAAAAATATTTAAATTCAAAAGAAAATCTCAAACACAGTATCTACTCGAGAAGCTGTATGCAACTCAGAACAAACAAAGCAGAACCATACCCATCGTAACCTTCATTAGAGGAACTCTTATACTTGGCAATTTCACATACTAACTGCAAAACATACATTAACTTTGAATGGGCAAAACAAAAAAGTAGTACTAATAGAGCAGAAATACAAGATACACACAACCCAGACTAATGCTTAAACTTCAGTTAAGTTTGTTTAAAAACTATTATCCAGATTAATCTCCCCAGTCTTTCCTCATAAAAAACATGCTTCATTCTTGCATCCTTTTTTTTGCAAGCCTCCTGAGTAGGAATGTAATTTTGAAATTAGTTAGAGGAATGTTCCTTCCTAAGTCTGTAAAGAGACTCAGCATTTTACTTGTTCTATGTACAAGACTGCCCAGGTACTATTCCCTGTGTTAACTAAGATCCTCCATCACCTTTTGTCCCCTCCCTAAGTAGGGACAGGATACTCAACGACCTAAAAAACACCAAACAAAGAGAGAAAAGAGCATGAGGTAAAACAAGTGCATATCAGACATGACGTCTGACACTAATAAGGCCAAAATTCAATGTGTCAATCAAGTGGACTCCGCTACTAAAAGGTAAAAAGAAGCTGCAGTATTACAAAAGGGAGGTCTAAAATAACTACAGTTTAAAATGTGGTACAGAAAGGTGGTAGCCTTAACGAATGACTTTTCAAATAGCTTTTCTAAAGTTCACTCCATTTTCAGCCCTCCCATCTTTTACTAACAGTTGCGTGAACCCTGTCAGGCCTCCTCAGCAAAATCCTGTTGTGCTAGGCACTGTACACAGAAGACACTCTGCCCTTAAAACCTTAAAAATATCACACCACAGCAGCAGCAAAGAGACCCACAGTAACTTATCTCTCTCTAATTAACGTCCTTCCTGCACTCTGTCATAACTATAAAAGAAAACTGGGAGCAGAAGCTTTCCTATCTCATTCCACTCTTGTCTGATGCATTTAATGAGGCAGATGAAAAAAGCAATGCACTATCTATAAACAAGTACCTGCCCTTCCGTTTTCTCTTTGGTAAAGGAGGAAAAATAGGTCTTCTATGCATGTTTGCAGAGAAGGATTCCGGCTCAGAAGCCTAAACTGGTTATTTTTGAACAATGCAATCTCAGCACAATTCTGGGTTCAAATATGGTAAGCAAGTATGGAACAGAAGAGCGAAATTCTTTACAATCCCAAAAATACAGTCTGGTTAACCAAAGCGCTCCCTCAGCCAGGTCATCACTGCTGTTTTCTTCACTATCACTCCAGATGAACTATCCAAAGTCAGATGATTTCACCGATTAACTTCAAAGCAAAGGGTAAGCATAGGACCACATGAAACCATAAGGTAACAGTCATACGAGGGTTATGCCAGTACTACCATACCTCATCACACAGCAAGATAAAATACATTATTACTGATATTCAACTCGAGCAAACACTCATTGTTGCATGCTAGATAAACTCTGGACCATTAATTAAAAAAAAATCATCTAGACTCTCTATTCAGCAGACTTCCTAGTCCCTATAATCATTTACTTGTTTCAAGTAGAATCAGGGTCTCTGCATTCCAAGGACCTTAAGACATACGAAAGCCGATGATCTAAAAACTCTCTTCTTTCCAGGGAGAAACTGAACCTGGCCTGAGAGTGTAAAGTCCTGCATCTGGGGAGGAATAACACCAGGCACCAGCACAGATTAGGGGACGTTCTGCTGGAAAGTAGCCCCATGGAGAAAGACCTTGGAGTCCCAGTGGGCAGCGAGTTGTCCCTGGGACAGCAACGGGCCCTTGTGGCCAAGAGGGCCAGCAGGATCCTGGGGGGCATTAAGAAAAGTGTGTCCAGCAGGGCTGGGGAGGTTCTCCTCCCCCTCTGCTCCGCCCTGGGGAGACCACACCTGGAATACTGGGTCCAGTTTGGGGCTCCCCAGTTCAAGAGAGACAGGGACCTACTGGAGAGAGTCCAAGGGAGAGCTACGAGAGTGATCAAGGGACGTGAACATCTCTCCTGTGAAGAGAGACTGAGAGAACTGGGGCTGTTCAGCCTTGAAAGGAGACGGCTGAGAGGGGACCTTATTAACATATAGAAATATCTGAGGGGTGGGTGTCAAGAGGAAGGGGACAATCTCTTCTCAGTGGTGCCCAGTAATAGGACAAGAAATAATGGGTTTAAGTTAGAACATAGGAAGTTCCACATCAACATGAAGAGAAACTTCTTCCCTGTGAGGGTGCCGGAGCCCCGGCACAGGCTGCCCAGAGAGGGTGTGGAGTCTCCTTCTCTGGAGACTTTCAAGCCCCGCCTGGACGCGTTCCTGTGTGGCTGCCCTGGGGGATCCTGCTCTGGCAGGGGGTTGGACTGGATGGTCTGTGGAGGTCCCTTCTAACCCCTGACATTCTATGAGACAGCGATGATCTTGGAGGTTTTTTCCAACCTTAATGATTCTATGAGGGGAAACCTCACAAGGAACCTGGCGTGAGAGGAAGGGCAGCTCTTGTACTTACACCAGTATCTGCCGTCACAAGGGCAAGCCAAGCTTATACACTTTACTATGACAGCAAAAATAAACCATAAAAATACAAAATAATGAAGGCAATTGTTTAAGAACTGCGAACTGTACTTACCAGCAATAAAGCCCATTTTCAAAGAGATGTAAAAATCCCTGTTTGTGTTTTGAAAACTAGGATAACAAGTTTAGACGTTTATCAGAAACTAAGTAGCAGGCTAACAGCTAAAAAGAATGACAGATTTTGGACAAGAGCTGGAAGTCAGTCAGAGAATGTACTTTTTTAAAGCTATTAAATCATACAATAAAACACTTCAGGTAAAATACTCAATGGTAAATTATGTCTTAGAAACAGCACAAAATGTATATTGGGTATTTTTTTTAGTTAGCATGTAATTTGAACGACAAAGTATTTAGATTATAATTCTTCGGATATTTAAAACTGGGTTAACACACAAACACAAGCCAAACTGGCAAAGCATTGCTGGATGAATCACAATTTCTTTAACGTAACATACGGTGTGCATTTCTTTAGCAGTGAGCAACAATTTCCCTGAACTTTCTAACTGACAAGAAAATGACATTTTAGCATATACAAGCACTTATTATCAGACAGAATTTGCATTTCTATATCTGAAAAGAAGTTTAACATCCAATACTAGAAGAAATCGGTGAGATCTTCCAGGACATTCAATGCTGAACAAATTGTAACCCAACACAGATCACCAGGGATTATCCAAACACATCAGTGGGGGAAAAGTTAGTTCAGAGATCATACTTTCGATAACTACATTTTGTATTTAAATGTTTACAATATTATTCCTTAGAACATCATCTCAGAATGGATGAGACATCCTAAATAAGTAGAACTCTTGTTTGGTTGACAAGGTTGCAATAGACAACGAGGAGTTGATTTTATAAGACCACATTCCATGTAGGAAAGAAAAAAAAATACCATACAATGTCACTGAATCTTTACGAAAAGTATGCTCAACGTAGATACTTCCTGAGTGACCAGAGGTCTAGAACCACTCTAGTAGCCAGTTTGAATTGGCATATATTCCTGAAAATATTATAGTGGGAATGATCATGAAAGTTGGCTCGCTCCACCACACAGCAAAGCCCCAGTGCCTAAGAAATTATGACCAAAAGAGTACTCCAGTGGCAAGACTGCACGTTATTCTCCACAACATTCCATTTTATATTCCCAGAAATACTTTGAGGCACAAGTAAAAAAGGAAATAAAATGAACAGAAGACACCTATCATTGTAATAAGCTCAACAGGGAAGCCTTCCATTTGTTTTAGTTTCTTACACTGCATACAGACAGACACAGAAATTTTTCTATTCCTTTCATGTGGGCAATTTGTGCAGCGCAATCAGCAGCATTAGAAAGATCAAAAATTCCAGGTTAATCTTAGTAAGATGAAATGAAACTAGTAATACAGAGACCAAGTTGAACTCCATTTCACCGCACTTTTTTTTTCTGAGTACAATGAAATACACGCCACACGCCAGCAGAACTTGCAGTCACTATTTATGCCTTACAGAAGTTTGTAAAGTTGATCTTATGTTAGTTTTTTTGCAGTTAAATAATCTGTTTTAACTGGTGGTGACATGGGAAAAAAAAAAAGAAGGGGGAACAGGAAGATGGAAAAACATTTTACTGAAAAAACAGAGGATGAGAGTTTTGTATCCTCTCTTGCTTCTGAACAACGACCTGTAATTGTGATCCTTTGAGATGAAAATCAACAAAGAATAGAAATATGATTTTGAGTTTTCCTTAGAACACTGCAGCTTTTCCACTAATAGCAACGCCATTGATCCACAAAGTCAGTTAGGAACTTGTTTTGACTTTTTTCCAACTATTGCAGTAGGCATTTATAAAATTAACACAAGCAAATACACGTGCTTTTTTTCCACACTCTGAAACAAAGAATTCAGTCAAATTCGCATTTCAGCATAAACTATTAAAGCATTTTCATCACCAGAATTACCTTAGAGAGCTCAAAGCATCTGGAAGGCACTTGAAAAGGAATCCAAGCTACTCTTAACTCAAATGAGTTGCCTATTCACACCCTTCTACACAGAAATGTTTAAAGTGTTGCTGGTTAGCTATGGCACTCAGCAGCCTTATAAACGTGTCTCCAAAAATACACACATATACATGTCAGAAACCATGTCTAAATCATGACTTCTTCATCTGTTGTACTCATCATTAAACCTAGACAAGCCCTTCTCTGAGGGGTTTTTTCCCCAGACATCTGAAAATACTCAGTATTTCAGATTCTTCCTTACTTTCCCAAACTGAACACTCCAAGTTGGCATCCTTATTACTAATCTTCTTGCTCTACATTCAGGTATTCTTCTGCTCAATATTAATTGCTTGTTAATTGCTTATTCTATCACTTTTTGCTGGAGAAAAAGCCACTGACGAAACAGAACAGGTTACGGATCACAGGCAGCCTTTAGCTTGCTCAAATACATTAACTCAACAGAACAAACCCACCACTGCGTCGGGAAAACGGAGGCCTCAGTTTAGTTTTTTCCGTACTTGATTCTTGTGATGAACAATGGCCAGATGCACATAAATGCCAGTCCATAAAAATGGAAAAGAAAAAATATGAATACAGAGAAGCATTCAGATACTTTAGTAACACAGATCATGTCAATGTCCCAAGAGTCAGGCAGGCATGTCCAAGGAAACTCAAGCGAAATAAAGGTGTCAGAACTAGCCCCAATTCTTGCCGAGTCTCTCCCATAAACCGCTACACATTAAAAAAAAAAATATAAATAAGACATTTATAAATAAAAATGGAATATGAAGATTTTATTGCACAACACTGGAGTATCTTAGAGATGGGTGTAAGCTAGAAGCTGGAGAAAGCTGAAATGAGAACTGTGCTTGAAATAAATGAACCAATTTTCACTGTCTGAAGAGGAGCAATGAATTAGTAGCAACACTATATTTGACATTATACCAAAGGATACTATTATTTTAATACTAACTTCAGCAAATATAATGAATAACCAGAAAGCCCTACATAAACCCAGAAAACCACACCGTCTTCTCCACCACCTCCATCATTTAATTTATCTTTGGAACCTTGTCACGTCAAATTTTCATCTTCGGTACGAAGCCCACCTTAAGAGCTAGTCAAGAAAGTAGGTTTATTTTATATTATATATATTCATATCAGATACAAAGGGGAGGAAAAAAGCAGCTTTTAACACACTTAATTCAGATTGTTACCAGACACAATCTGGGTATTGTGGCTAAATATATTTTAGCATTTTGATTCACTTTGAAGTAATACATCATCAATCTAAAGATACATGTTGCTACAAGCCCGAAAGAGAAATATGGCCACCCGTTAAACTGAAAAAGATATTTCTACAAGACTTTGATATCAGAAAAGCATCCAGTTTAAGCAGGTATTGAAGGGATTTTGTCCTACAATTGCATCCTCACAGCTACATCCCTGCACATCAAATGAATTCCAGTGACTTCGGGAGGACTTTACATGGCCCATTCCTGCATCCTACAGGCTTCAGCCCATGGGAAAAACAAAAATAAACCCATTTCTCACATATTTGCATTTTTCTCTGAATTAAAGCTAACAACATTTTTTAACCAGGCTGCATCAGTGTGGTAAAATAGCCTACCATTTCCAGCAATGCTGGAGGCACAAAAAAAAATGCAGTAGACAAAAAACATACTCCTCGATACGGAAGCTTAACTCACTGCGACTTTATAGAACTTAATTCCAAGATTTATCATCCATTTGGAGCCCAATCCAACATATGTTTAGCTGTCATAAAATTACTGAAACATGAAAAGCTAAACACTGGATCACCTGCAGGATCAAGCTGTAGGGTGTAAGAAACTGAAGTGTTTGATTCATATTAGTTTGAAATACACATTTGTCTCACAGGATTTTTTAAAAGTATGCTGGTAATAAGCTGAACTTGCTTCTGGCCTCTGTATATGAGTTTTCAAGGAGAAAAAAATTATCACACTGTATCAACAAAAACTTGTCAACTCGCTTCAGAACACACTAATTAGTATTTTTGTAAATAGTTAAAATAGCTCAGAAAAATCAAGATATTTTACTCAGGGTAAAAAAAAATAATCCCTCTTCATCTGCAAATTTCAATACACGTGTTTAGAATATTACGGTTTCCAGAAATTCACTCTGTAAGTAGCATTTACAGGACAAAACAGATGATCTCAACCAAGCTGAGAATTAGTGGCTACTGTGAAATCATCGTGGTTGTGAATCACAGAATCACAGAATGTTAGGGATTGGAAGGGACCTCTAAAGATCATCAAGTCCAATCCCCCTGCCAGAGCAGGAACGCCTCGATAATGCTACACAGGAACGTGTCCAGGCAGGTCTTGAATGTCTCCAGAGAAGGAGACTCCACAGCCTCTCTGGGCAGCCTGTTCCAGTGTTCTGTCACCCTCACTGAGAAGAAGTTTCTTCTCGAGTTTAAGCGGAACCTCTTATGTTCCAGTTTCAGCCCATTACCCCTTGTCCTATCAGTGGTTGTCACCGAGAAGAGCCTGGCTCCATCCTCGTGACACTCACCCTTTAGATATTTGTAAACATTAATGGGGTCACCCCTCAGTCTCCTCTTCTCCAAACTAAAGAGCCCCAGCTCCTTCAGTCTTTTCTCATAAGGGAGATGTTCCACTCCCTTAATCATCCCAGTTGCCCTGTGCTGGACTCTCTCCAGCAGTTCCCTGTCCTTCTTGAACTGAGGGGCCCAGAACTGGACACAGTATTCCAGATGGGGTCTCACCAGGGCAGAGTAGAGGGGAAGGAGAACCTCTCTTGACCTACTAACCACCCCCCTTCTAATACACCCCAGGATGTGAATCTACTGGGCAGAACTGTAATCCAAGTGCAGGTGACCTCAGGTTAGCACTTAGTTTGGAAACCGGCTGTTAGAGCAACCAAATGAAGCTACGTAAAACAAACCTCAGCAAAATGCACTAGGTAGGCTGCAAACCTTTTCTTAATTATTAACACCTACTGCTGTAAGTTCTCTGGTAACGTAAAAAATTATCCAAATGCAAATAAAGGGTGCGTGAGTCAAAGCAAAATCCGCATAGTATTATGCTCTTTAAAAAGGTTATCAGATAAATATCAAGTAATTCCAAGGTCTTAACAATTAAAAGCCAAACAGGTCCATGTTAAAGGTAGTGCACTGTAAATTGACCTGTGTGTTTGGGTGATCTGTTACAGTCTGACAGATTTGTTTAGCTCTGTGTTCCCCTTCAGGTAATCAGCGTATTAAGTATGATCACACCAGTTACACTTAATACTATTTACACAGGTATTAGACATTATACAGAGCAGGTGGGTTTGGTTTTTTTTTCTGACAAACACAAAGATTTCTTCAGATCCAAGTAAATATTTTAAATATTCTTAATGGAAAAAACAAAAACATTTTATTAGTAATACATATATATATATACACATACACTACGAAAAAAAAATTACACATATTCTGCAGTATTTGATGATCTCATTTCAAGGCCCCTATGCATTTCTTGCCTTCTCAAATAAATCAGGGAAATGTTTGCAAGCTTGTCATAAAAACACAATTCTACAAAAGGATTCAGCTCCTTCACTTGTGGTTCAAAGCCAGGTGTAGCAGACGTAACAGCTGCAGCGTATGAATAATCTCTCTTTACCTTAAATGGGATTACGACAAGCTTAACAACACACGTAAATTGAAGCATTCCAGAGAATCAAACCCGGTCGCAACACTTAAGTGCTGAAAATCATAAGCTGCTCCAGGTTAGCACCTTCCGACGACGAGGCACTGTTATCCACAGGCTTCCAGACCTCACTGCTGGGTTATAACAGGATTTGATATTTTCCTTCAAAAAGACCGTTTTCTCTGCACTCCTTCTGCCTTTTAAGTGCCTAAAAATCCAAGAGCCCGTTTGTTAACATCACAAACTACAAATACCATTCTGGATTAGCAGCCAGTGTCCCCACATGACTTGTTTCTCCCAAGTTCATCTTCTTGCCACACTCAATTTTTGGCTGAGAAAGGCAGGACAAGCTGAAGTCACTCTTCACAGTACCCCCTATGGATGGAAATCCACAGGAAACAGGTGATCCCCACTCAACTGGACAACAACAAACTACGCAGAGATAGTCTCTATCTTCTCTTTAAGAAAGTTGTTATCGCTTTTTTTTTTTTGCTCCAGCCTTTACTATTTCCCAGGATCTTAAGATGTCAGTATGGATTTCTTACAAAATTGCCTAAATGGGAGAATCTGTAACTTCCTAAATTATGTAGTTTATAACAAAATGTCAGTTTCTGACAGAGCTTGGAAAGTTCTTTTAAAGTGGTAACTTCATTAGGCAGCTCTGGCCAAAAGAAACAGCTATCATTTTTCTCTGCATGGTTCATCCCTGGCACTTGACCATTTCAAAAGTTTCCTTTTTTCCAGCAAACAAAAATATAACTTTCAATGTGCTCAATACATTCAAGGAGTTCCTTCAGTTCCTGTGAGCTTAATGAAACTGTTACTCTAAAGCCCAGAAGATCTATCTGCATAAGCTTTCAGAGTGTAACTGCACCATTTCTGAAGCAAAAGGAAAATGTCTATTCCTTCCATTTATATGGCCAACAATAACTTCTACATTCTGACAGAATCGTGTGTATCCTGGCAGGGAGGGTAGTTTCAAACTACTTTATCAGGAAGTTCACAACTCAATAAAATGCAGGCTCCCCAGATACTGATCCAATTTGATACACGGGCTTCTTTGACTCCAAACTTCACGGCGGCTCTTGTGCTTTTGAAACACATTTACAGTAATTTTCCCCACCAAGAACAACACTTAGATTTTCCAGTGTAAGTGACTATAATAGATGTGAACAATAACTGAACAGGATTCTCCTGGAGGAGAAAACTAATATTTTTCTATCTGAAAAGAACTCAGTACAGCAAACCATTGGGTTTGTAACAAAGTACTCATCTACTTTAGAAGATTCAACGCACAGGAAACAGTTTGTTATCTCATTTATACTACACTGAAAAATACTCCAGTGGAACGTATCCCATACCCCACTTAACCACTTAGTTGCCTCTTAACGACATTTAATTGAGAACAAACAGCATCTCCTCCTTTTGGACTGGGAACTCTCTGTAGAATACAACAGAGCCAAGAAATTCCTTGCGTATCTACTGCCCATAGAGCAAATCAGAAACTGGTACGTGACGGTGAGTCTATAACATGGGACAAAACCAGCAAGACAGCGTTATTCTCTCCACCATTTAATCGGAGCAAAATCCTGTAGCCCCAGAAAGGAGCAGCAAGGAGCCAGAGGGGACTGTTAGAACAGGCTGAGTCGGGGAGAGCAGAGCAAGTTTCCCATTTTTATCACATAACATTGTCATCTTCACAGCTGACCAAGACAAAACTAAAGAAAAAAAGGCAGCTCAAACTGAAGTGATCTAGAACACCTTTTCACTGCTAAACAAACTCCTCCACAACTAGAAAAGACGTAAAACCAAAGAGTTGATCTAGCAGAATACAGCAGTGCTAAAATGGTGAACTTTTCCAATATGTTAAAAAGCAGGTTTTAGGCAGGTAAATAATTATCATCTGTGGAAGGCTGAAATACTGTAATTTTTTTATGGTTATGGGAGGCAACTGGCAGGAAAAAAATATTTACATATATTTATAGACATATAAATAACAATAAAGCTTTAACATTCTTTCTACCCTGATCTTCAGCTGTAACACAACAAAAAGGGTAAGGAGGAGGGTGGAACATTTCAAACAAGACTAAAAAATTTAAACTCACACAAAGTAATATATTAAAAGCCACATGTGAACAAATTAACAGATATCCAGTAATTAATCACAGAATCATAGAATGTCAGGGGTTGGAAGGGACCTCCACAGACCATCCAGTCCAACCCCCTGCCAGAGCAGGATCCCCCAGGGCAGCCACACAGGAACGTGTCCAGGTGAGGTTTGAAAGTCTCCAGAGCAGAAGACTCCACACCCTCTCTGGGCAGCCTGGGCCAGGGGTCCGGCAGCGTCACAGGGAAGAAGTTTCTCCTCACGTTGAGGTGGAACTTCCTATGTTCTAACTTAAACCCATTATTCCTTGTTCTATTGCTGGGCGCCACTGTGAAGAGACTGACACCTTCCCCTTGACACCCACCCCTCAGATATTTCTATACATTAATAAGGTCCCCTCTCAGCCATCTCCTGTCAAGGCTAAACAGCCTAATGACCTAAAGTAAAATGATCAAAAGGATAGCATCATGGTAACAGTCAGGACACAACTGTAATTTTAATTAAAAATTTTTTACTCTGTTGTTAAAACATATTATGTATCTATGGGTGAGAAGGTCAATGCTGTAACTATTTCGACTCACATATAGTGATTGATTTTACTATTTAAAAAGAAAAGTAGCGTCACAGTAAAAAATTTTCAAACACTGAACATTTTCAACGATCTTGCCAAAGTAAAGATCAGTAGCCCAAAATTCCTGGTTAAGTCCATTCTTCTTTACCTCATCCTATCTTAAACAACATCCTGGACAGTCTTCCAGAGCCAAGACTTCAGTGAAGCAAGCCAACAATTACCACTATCTTTTGAAACCAGGGCTTTATGTCTCAGTACTCTGGAACCAGCTTTCTCCCTTTCATTTTCAGCTCTTGACAAATGAACACAGGGAAAAATCCTCTAAGACGCTTTCGCAAGATTTCATAAAGCAAAGCTCCCTTTTATGTGCAGCTGACCTCAGCAACTGGCAAATGTGCATCCTCTCCCCCTGCTCCGTAACTAATGGTCACAATCACATATGTTTAAATAAATGCACAATTTAGACAGGAGCCACTACAGCCCAGCTCTCTATCTGCAGCCTTAGAGGTCAGACTTCTAGCTCGAGGTTGAAACAGTCTTTAAAGGGTTTGATAAATCAGGAGCAGGAATCCACATGGAAACAAGCTTATTATTTTCCCCCTACCCCCATCCTGACAGTACAGTGTCTTGGATACACATAGAGAGGGGAAAATATTGCTGTTGTAGCAGCAGGTCAAGCGTTTTTGATGAATGTGTTGCTTTTCTACACAATGAAGATTTGCAGTCAGCCCAGCATAGTAGGTTTCCAGTCAAGATAAAGACTTCTACAGAAGGAATCCTTCTGATTACGCAAGTATCTTTAAGCCTGACAAACTCCACCTGCTTAAATAACATCCAGAGTTTTAGAAGTTGTAAACTACAAAAACATACTGTAACAGCTTGGAATGGGATTTCTAAGAATTCACTGTTAATTTACAGCAGCAAATAACTTATTTTTAACAACTTTACTTCCTATCTGCCAAAATCCAGTTATTTACAAGTGTTGCATATCTTAATTTCATCAGCAATATTGTGATCTCATCAGCCTACTTCTGTTTTAGCACTGAAAAGTGTTAATACAAAGTATTGTTAATACAAAATATTTATTTAAGTAACTGTATACAACAGGAAGCTTAGCTTTCTTTGATGAAGGACTGAGAAACACAGATACCTAAAGGCTTCTAAAATAACATTAAAATACATTTCTTTACTCAGTAGAATTTTCTCTCCTTTTAATACAGCACGCATTTTTTTATTTAACCAAGTCACCTCTGAATGTTTTACAAATCGGAATGAAAACACTAACAGTTCCATCACTAATTCCTCCTCTTCCTTCCCCCATCACCCTTATACACACATTCTAAGAGAACTGCTAAAAAGATGCACACAGAGTGCAGATATTACAAGGTATTTTGACTGATTACTTACATCATACTTTGCAATTCAGGCGTAAAGCTTGTCGATTTTCTTCCACTGCTGGAAGAGGCAGTTGTTGACATCGGGCTAGCCACCGTGCTGCTCATCTGCGTAAAGAAAGGAACAACAGCACTTATAATACTTCTATTTTAAAGAGAGCACACTTATGTTTAACACCACATTTTCAAAAGAGAAGAAAAGCTATTTAGGGTAGAGATGACTGTAAAGGCTCTGCATGCAAAAGGAAGTTTATCTGAGACACTGGAGAAAAAAAGGAAGTCGATGTTTACTTTAACCGAAGTATTGGAAATATGCACCATTTTTGAAAATACCATTTAGAGGTACCCTAGAAGCACCACCAGAAAAGCGTTGAGACAGAACCATGAGTACTCTGGAAAACACAGAATTCACAGGCAACAGGACCTTGCAACGCAACCATCCTCTCATATTCCTGCAGCATAGGAAAGCACATCCACACCATCTCCACCGAGACTAAATGGGGTCAAACAGAATATCAGACAAACGGATAAAACTTGATGAGCACTGAGATCCCTTTCCAAAACATCAGTTTTACATACACATATTGCAGAAATCTTTGAAACTGAGATGCGTTAGAAAGAGGAGGACGTGAACATCCTATAACTGAAGGTATTACCTTTATACAAAATACTTTTACAGCTTTGCTATACAAATTTATCATGAAGGAACTCCAGACCAAACCCAGTACAATTCTCCTCTCCTCTTCAATAACAGGCAAGTCAAATGCCTTTAACCAATTTCATTTAATGGACTAAAAGACTGGCAAATCAAAATTTATGTAACTATGGAAAACTCTGTATAAGTGTTAAAAAATTCTTGAAGGGAAAAATAAAACAGAAATGCACAGAGTACGTAAGTCTCCCGACAAACAGAATATATTCCCACTACATTTCTTGTTCTTCTAGTTTGCTGCACACTAGTAACAGCTGAGCTGTATTGCTCATTTCTTGAGCTATTAGTAGTAGCAGTAGTAATGACAATGAAAACCGTATGTGAATACAGTTTGCTTTGCTCTAAGACCTCTCAAGAGATCCTACCTTTCTTTGCTTTTAAATTTTGATGTTTAGATAGATTTCTAAAAAACAACCTGAAAGTACACGACCAGATTTATATTAAGTGCCATTAAAAGCATTGTAAACAATCACAAAATTACGCTTTGGTTTCAGAAAGCTTGTAATACTTTAAATACAAAGCATAAGATATTTTCAAAAGGTAACAAGAAAAAGAGTGCTTTGAAAGGCAAATGACAAAACAGCATAAGGATGAGAAATAAAAATAAGAAGTTTAAGCAATTAGATCTGTTTACTTTTTTTATTAATGCTTTCAAGTAGATTTTCAGACTGCTGCTCATCTTCAAGCAGATTCTAATTTAGGTCCCATCCTGCAAGCACTTATGCACATGTGTAACTTTAATCACATGTTTACTCCCACTAAGGTCTGATTTTAATCACGAGTAGTTACACACCAGGCTTAAGTGTTGGCAGGATCCTGCCATAATCAGCAGTTACTGAAGAGTCATATAATCTAAACAGTCAAGTTAGTGAGTTTAAAACATAAAAATAAAAAAAGGAAAAAAAGCATCTATAAGATGAAGGAAAGTGACAGAAGAATTCTAGGAGAGCTCTGGGTACACATGGAAGGCGGTGAAGGGAAAGCTGCAACAGCACACACGTATCAGGGACAGCCTAAAGATCTGAAAATTTATACATATTTTACTGTTCATTATTTGCTTGGGACTGATTACAAATCACTCATTATATATTTATATCCAGTACCACAGTAGCAATATTCCTAAATATAAATTAATACACTGCAAATCCTGTGTTTTACCCAGACTCTAGAGAAAGTAGTTAGGGGAACACTCAGTTAATACTCTCTACAACAGCTGGACAAAAAGATCCTGACACATATTAATTATATGTGTCTTAAAGTTTAAAAACTGAATAACAAAGTCTGAAGGGTTTTTTTTAAGTTTCTTTTAAACTAACTATACCATTTAAAGCATATGGCTGTTTTCTTTGAACATCCAGAGCAGACAGTTTGCTGCAGAAGTTCTGCTCTTCTAACTTAGGAAGCATTCTCCCAAAATTACAAAAAAAAAACCCCGGGGGATGACAGTTGCCTCCTCACAGCACAGCATTTGTGATTCAAGCACGTCCTATTTTAGAGTAAGTACTTTTTACAGTTTCTGTCCTCTTAGTGGACAAGAACAGCTCGATTAGAACAACTTGAAGGGCTGTACATACATACGAGTAACAGTAGGTCTGAGAGCTGAAAGCTCATCAGCTACTGCTTCGCTAAAAACTTGGTTTTCCTATTGCAACCAAGCGATTTAACTTTCAAATCAAGCAGGTGTACAGCATTTTCTTGACATAAAAAACCAACAGCTTGTCAGGCTTCGTCAGACCCTTTACAATAATTACTTCCACAGCCCACGTTTTGTTTGATGGTTTAGATAATTAACTTCTTTACACATCAAAGTCTCATCGCCCGTATGTTCTATTTCCTTTCTTCCGGACATTAAAAAAAAAGAAAAAAAAAATCATTCAAAAGCAGAAGCACTCTCAAATCAATTTTCTTCAATAAGTACAGCTAACATGGAACTGAAAAGCCTACTGTAATCTTCAATGGGTCAATATACTGTATTTGGTTTAGCTCCAAACTGAAATGCAGCTGTTTGCCATATTCTCCAAAATGAATTCAGATGTTCAGATTAGGTCACAGATTATTTCAACATGCTGTATTTTAATCATGAACTCTCCTGAGGAGAAGATAACTTCTGATTAACACTGTTTGGGCTAGCAATTACGAGCTCTTATCCAAACAGGTCCAGCTTTTACGAATTCTTTTTCACATAAGTAAAATACTGCAATCAAATGTATAATAAATATATATTTAAAAGTAGGTATAATCATTAATACAAATATTTGAATGCATCTACTGTAATCTCAACGTCTTGGATTAAATTAGAGCCACAACGGAAAACAGTGTTTGTTCTACGTGAATCCGTAGAACGAAAGAATTCTCAGTTTAGGGAAACAAATTCTGCATCATTTCTTATTCAGTTTAGGCTCTTCTTTCTCACAGAAGTAAGATACCTGGGCAGACTTTCATTTCACAGCCATCCTTCAGATCCACATCCACTCTGAAATTACAAAGCAATCCTGACACTGATGTTTGTACAATCATTAAGCCGTCTCTAGAACCCATCGATTTATTCAAGATCCAGTTGAGAGACGTGCAAGAATTTAAATTCTACTGCCCCTATAACTTCAGCTGAATATACACGCAATACAATTAGCCCATAGCTGTACAGCACTAGATCTCCAAGTTATTTCGTATCATCCGAGACACACATAAGCAGGCTTAAAACATTATATATATATACACACACAGTCAACAACTCTGATTTTTGAAGTACTACTCAAATACTTTCACCAGCCACCATTGCCAAAACAGCACATGAAAATCTAAGAGAAAGGGGCATCCAAACAGTCACTACAGAACAGTCCTCCAGTACACCCAATCCATTTGTTCAATAGTTGATCTAAACTCAACCAGGAAAAGCAAACATTAATATTAATAGATTTCACTAAAAAAAAAAAGAAACCTAAGACTAAACTAAGTCAGTTTAAAACCAAAGTGGATTCTCACAGATTTTATCTATATCTCTGTTATAGGCTAAAGAATGTGTAAATATATAAATATATAAATAGCAGCATCCCTGCATAAATTTTTACACCAAGTAACACGTTACAGTAGAATCTACTGTTTAGATGACTTAATTCAAATGTACATCTAGTGTGGTTACTGCATCAGTCCTCTTTTCTTGCCCTTCATCGATACATTTTGCATGTCACCTGAAACCATGCAAAAACGTAAAGACTGACATATTTTCATTTATATAAACCCAAACAAAACAGGAAGGAAATAAAAGCCAAGATGACTACGAATTAACACAAAATTAAAATTACTCCTGTTGTTTTCACACCGTACTTCGGAGTAGATTAACTGGCCTGTTACTGCTGAGTATTTCAGGGCACGCACGGCCTCACCAGCAGACAAGGGAGTAGAAGACAGGATAGAACTGGAGACGCAAGAACTTAATACAAGAGAGGGATTTTTGTTAGCGCACTTTTAAAAAACAAAAACACAACTGTAAACCCTGCTGAACACATGCAAGACTTGCTTTCCTTTAAGTGCATGCTCAAAACTACTAAATTTTTTTTTTTAAAAAGTGGGAAAAAAAACAATAAGCAACTACTGGGGTACCTATATTGTTTTGCTGATGACCCACTCTCCCAGTAGCATAGAACAAACTAAAGCATCTAAGTATTAAGTTCTTCCAAGCTGTTCAAGCAGGCTGGAACTAGAAACATTCTAAAGGTTCTCAGACAACTGCAATGCAGAGACAACCTAGATTTTAAAATAAGGAAGTGATTTTGCAAGGACATGTAGTGACAGAACAAGGGGTAACGGCTTTAAACTGAAAGAGGGTGCGTTTAGATCAGATGTCACGCAGACATTCTTCACTGTGAGTGTGGTGAGACCCTGGCACAAGCTGCCCAGGGAAGCTGTGGAAACCTCCTCCCTGGAAGTGTTCACGGTCAGGCTGGACAGGGCTTTGAGTAATCTGGTCTAGTGGGAGGTGTCCCTGCCCAGGGCAAGGGGTTTGGAATTAAATGATCTTTGAGGTTCCTTCCAACCCAAACTAGTCTACGATTGTATGATTTAAAGTGTATAATCAAATCCCTTTATCATTCTCTAACCTTTCAGGTCAAAAAACAAATTGATATTGCTTTGCCTATAGGCAATGAGATGAGTAACTTCCATATTCCCTACACACAGCCTCTTAAAAGCCAAGCAGATAAAGTAAAGGCACAAACTTTGAAGGAACAGCCAGAGCAATCCAGGATTAGAAGCAATCTGTGGGCAGGCAGTGACACATCTGCATCAGGTCTGCACACAATAACACTGTTCAAAGCTAGGGATGCCATCTCAGCTTGCTTTCATTTTTTTAATTAATTAACAAAGTACCACAAAGCGGAACGCATGCACTGCTCACACGAAGTGTAACACATCTGCTATTGCTGCTTCCATTTACTACCTGATAGACTAGATGCTTACGATAGCTTTAAAATAAAGTGTACACCAGAAAGAAATATTCATCTTCCAGCTGTCAGTGCACAGCCCAGCTTTCACCACCCAGCCAAATAAGCATCTCATGTTTAACTACGACACTTTTTCTCAGGAATAAAACATGCTTGGAAAGGCCACACAAATAAAAGGAATAAACTGAACATCATTTCTCCTTTCCATTTGTAAGGAAATTCAGTCATTCCCATGAAGAACTTACAGAAGAAACATGCACATCTGGTAACAAAAGTTTTTAAATACATCTAGGCATAGGTTTTCAACCAAGAATAAAACACATCCTAGCGATGTTATCTTTACAACCATCCCATTCGACATCCCTGGAGATAAAATAATCCTTAACATTCATTCCTCAATCTCATAAGAAAATATCTCTGTGCATTAATTTTACCAAAGACGTTAAATGAACTCAGTGAGCAGGCACAACTCTCCCTTGCTGATTTTGCAGGGCAAGAAAAGTCACTACCCAGCTACAGACCAAAGCATAACCTTCTGACTCTCTCCTGCATTACAACCGCAGTACGTTACTTGAAATGACTCTGCACATCCTCATATTTTAAGTTATTATTGTCCATCCATGGGTTGGACATGACAGTTATTTAAGCCTCTTCTGCAACAGACCACAGAACAGTCCAGACTACTGACAGAATATTAATACACAGATGTGACTATTTTATTTGAGACTAAGAAACACACAGGATGGGAGAGGTATGACTCCACATCTGGAGATGTTTACAAACACTTCTCTCGTAGAGTTTCTAACTCTAGTCTAATCCGAGCTTGATCCTTCCCCAGAAGTGACTTTTATTTTTTTTGTAACCAAGAAAGCAGGGAAAAAGAACCTAATGTATATGCCCACCTCCCTCTGAACTGAACATGCAGCATTTTTTGCAGAACTCCCTGCCACCTTTGGCAGTTACGATTAGCCAAATACAGAGTTAAACTTTCCCCAGTTCTTATCGTTGAACTCTTCCCCTCCTTCCTGAAATCGCTGCCATCTGAAGTCTAAATTCTCTAGAGCAGAAAATATCTACCTCCATTGCTGTTGACTTGCACAACACCTAACGCCAGGGAAACTCCAGGAAAAACAGCCATGAAAATTAGCTGGGAGGAGGTAGGTCAGTAAGTCAGGAAAACTCAGGACACCAATCTCCTCGAAAGTCACAAACAATGTCCAGTAGGTTTCTGCTAAAATGTGTTCCTGTTTACTTGAAAACAAACATTTTTCTCTGCTACTTAAGCACATAATTTTTAAAAGCACTTTATTGGAGAGCTGTATTGACAATTCTTATGATTTACCTGTGAGACAGCAGCAAGTTAGGACAATACCCAGGTGCTTCAAATCATCTCTTTCCTACAAGCTCTCGGCCTCTTTTTACCACGCCAGTTACTTCTTCTATGACAGTTTAAAGGAGCCATGTGTGTAGACCAGAAACTTTGCAGCTGACTCTGTGAACGTCTGATTGTAATCAAACGTAATACTTCAAACATATGCAAAATACCAGCGTAGAGAAAAGCCAAGCATTATTTATCAATAGAAATTTATTCTGCCTTAGCTTGCAAATGAACACTTACTAAGATTACTCCAAATTAATAACGATTATATGTAGCACCATGAATGCCAAGTCTCTGAAACACAGATTACAGATCTAATCAATATCATTTTCAGTACCTTTGACATGCATTTTTCTGATCAGCTCCAGATAAACTCGTAACCAAGTCGCTACTGTCTGGTTCCACAAGAACATAGGCCTAACTAGTTTCCTTTTCTTTACATACTTTGTACACCTACACATTTGGATATTTCACAACTGCAGCGAGAGCATCAGCTCAATTAGTTTCTGTGGCATAATTACACCGCTTGTGTTTGGCCTCGTGCCTTGAAACACCCTGGCAATAATGACCTCGAAAGACACTGTCTTGCTGGTGTCACTGCTTCAAGGCATCACATCAGAACGGCAATAACGATGTGAACAACATTCACTGTTGCTCTAGACTATTATACGTAAGTAATTCTTAAAACACTTGTAGCTCACTAAATTACAGCTTGCTTATGCTAACGTTACTAATTGAAGAAGCAAATTTCAGACAGCTCCATTCTGTGTTACTCAGAATTGAGCCCATGAGAGTAATTCAGTTGGTTATAACACTTCGAGGCTCAGCAAATAAACTAAGGGCTACTGAAGCTTCTTAAACCATAAGCACTGTATCCAAATCCAGATATTTGAAAATCATGAGTGAAATGCCAGTAAAGCACAGAAGGATTTCTTATTTACTTCTCGGAGGCATGTCTTCATGTTTTTCCTCCCACCTTCGTAGCGTATGCCAGTTAGACCTCCAGCTTTTCTTCAGAACCATCATCTAAATGAAAACTAACAATTTTCACACTTTGCAAGACTGAGAGGAGACTTTCAGAAAACCTTAAATAGTACTGTTTGACCTTAAAATGCCACTTTTAACATCAGCATTCCCATCTACACAGCAACAATACAGAGGATAAAGAAGAAACAATGAAAATAAAACCCCATTTATGTATTAGTAACATGCAAATGTGAGCCTGAGCCTATGCAAAATCCACCCAAGTTAACAGAAAGACCGACACTGCCTTGGATCTGGCCAACAATGAAGAAAGATACGCAAATAAGGGAAAAAGGGAGGGTGCTCTGCAACCTGCCCAGTAAATTAATGCTGCAGAGGGTGCAGTGCCTTAAGCCAAAGGGAAAGAGAGAGGCCTGAACCAAGACAGAGAATGATGTGGGAGTTAAGAGATTAAAGACTTCAAAAGAAAATTTAAGCGTATCACCAACACCACTGCAAACCTTTAAACATATTCACTCTTAGGAAATCAAATGTCTCATAAGAAAACATTAATAGTAATGCCGTACAGCGAAACTGGTTGTCCGCAACATCGGGTTCTTAGCTCCCCGTCACACACGCAGTCATAAATATTTTGCATATAGATAGTGCTCTGCAGTCATAGACAGCAAAGCACTCACTTGTACAATTACCAGGATCTTATAAGCAGCTGATCTGCACACAGGACCTATAAAAATACAGTTAGTAAGCGGCAAAACCACTTAAAGGCTACACAGAGAAAGCATCCTTCTGGACTAGGTGTTATTCCCAGTCTTTCAGAATTCACTAGTAATTTCTGTGAGGAATATCATAGGATTCCTATTAAGAAACAACCACGCCTCTTAGCGCAAAGTAAAAGCCCCAAAAAGCACAAACTAGTGACATTTCACAGCGTCAGGGCGACAAGAAATTAACGGCACCCGACCGCAGGCCAAAGCCCGGCCTCTGCCACGCGATTTCAAGCCTACAATTAAAAAAAAAAATCCAACCTCTCGACGCTCCTTCAAGATTAGTTGCACCGCAACAAAACAAACAGGGCAGGGTCCGAAAGGGTGTGAAAAAAATTGAAAACACGGGGAAAGCCGCTCAGGGTGACCTCCCAGCAAGGCTCGACCCCAGGCCTGGAGCTTCCACCTGAGGCCACGCAGGCCAAGAGGCCGCGGAACCGGCGGCCGGGCATGGGGCAGCATCGCCCCCCGGGCCGAGGGCAAGGTCGCGTCTCAACACCTCGGCTGCGATGCTAGAGTGGGCGGTTTTGCACAGAGAAGCCCCTCGGCCACAGAACCCCGCGGCAGTCGCGCTTCGCACCTGGCTGGCGCCGCTTTCGAGAGGCGGAACTGCCGAGGCAGGAGGAGCCAGCACAAGGCCCCGCGCCCAGAGCCCCCCCCCCAGCGCCCGCCCGGTCACAGCCCCCTCCCGCCGAGCAGCGCTTAGGAGGGATCGCTGATGGGAAAACCCGCAAAGGTTAATACTTCGGAAGGCCCCAAACACAAAAACTAAGCAGCTCGCCAAGCCAGCTAACAGCAACCCATCGTCTAACTGCGTGCCCCCCCCCCCGCCCCCGGCCGCCGCTGGTGACTCACTCAAAGGCTCAACCCCGGCACGGATGGATGGAGGAGGAGGAGGCTGAGATGTGCAGGGGGAGAAGGAAGGAAGGAAGGAGAGTAGGAGAAGCCTGGCTTGGTGGTGCCCGGTTTCCCCACCACCCACCCCCGTGTGCGGCTATGCCAAAGGGGAAAAGCGAGTGGAAGGAAACTGAACCTCGTCCCTTCCCCTCCAAGCGCTGCCTGGGCCGAGGCAAGAAATGAGGGGCACGGCACACAGCGGCCGCCGGCTCCCGCTCGTCCCCCACCCGCCGCCACCGCCACAACAGCCGCAGCTCCGGCGCTGAGGCGCGCACGCCTCCGGGGCGGGGGGGAGGCAAAATGGCGCCGCCCGCGGGGAGGAGGGGCCGGTTCCGCCACACAGCGGCCCCGCCACCGCCTCCATCTGCTGTGTGGCAGCCGCGGCCTCCCAGGGAGAGAGGGGGAGGCGGGGCGGGGGCCGGGCCGGCCGCCGCTTCCTCCCGGCCGTAACCGCCGCTGCCGTCGGGCTGCCGGGCGGAGCGCTCACCGTGGCAGGTGCTGCCCGGTGGTGGAGGGGAGGGCTGCGGGCATCATCCTTCCCCTTTGGCGGTGGTGGGAAATGGCGATAAGAGGCTTTAGGGCGGCTCCCGAGCGCTGAAAAGCGGGAAGGGAGCGAGGAGAGGCAGCTGGATCCCCCGCGGGGCTGCGCCCAGACGGGAGTCAGGCCTGGCTGCAGGGACGGGCCCGCCCCCGCCCTCTCCGCAGCGGCGGTGCCGGGCAGGTGTTTGCAAGCAAGGCGGGTGTCTTCCCCCTGTTCGGAAACAGGTCGGTGTCTTGCTGGGCGAAATGAGTGGCCGCGTACGTTTTTGCCTATGGAAGTAGCCGGTGGGTCCTTTCGCAGCTGTAGCGCTGGCAGCCGCACGCCCGGGTTCGGGGCTGCGCCAGGGGAGGTTCAGGCTGGACGTTACGAAGCGTTTCTTTACCGAGAGGGAGCTCAGACTCTGGATCAGCATTGCCAGGGAAGTGGTCGATGCCCCAAGCCTGACAGTGTTCTAAAAGGCATTTAGATAATACCGGTAATAGAATCATAGAATCGTAGAATGTCAGGGGCTGGAAGGGACCTCCAGAGACCATCTAGCCCAACCCCCTGCCAGAGCAGGATCCCCCAGGGCAGCCGCACAGAAACCCATCCAGGCGGGTTTGAAAGTCTCCAGAGCAGGAGACTCCACACCCTCTCTGGGCAGCCTGGGCCAGGGCTCCGTCACCCTCACAGGGAAGAAGTTTCTCCTCATGTTGATGTGGAACTTCCTACATTCTAACTTAAACCCATTATTTCTTGTCCTATTACTGGGCACCACTGAGAAGAGATTTTCTCCTCTTGACACCCACCCCTCAGATATTTCTATATGTTAATAAGGCTCCTCTCAGCCGTCTCCTTTCAAGGCTGAACAACCCGGTTCTCTCAGTCTCTCTTCACAGGAGAGATGTTCAAGTCCCTTGATCACCCTTGTCGCTCTCCCTTGGACTCTCTCCAGTAGGTCCCTGTCTCTCTTGAATTGGGGAGCCTCAAACTGGACCCAGTATTCCAGGTGTGGTCTCCCCAGGGCAGAGCAGAGGGGGAGGAGAACCTCCCCAGCCCTGCTGGACACACTTCCCTTAATGCACCCCAGGATCCCATTGGCCTCTTGGCCACAAGGGCCCATTGCTGTCCCAGGGACAACTCACTGTCCACTGGGACTCCAAGGTCTTTTTCCACGGGGCTGCTTTCCAGCAGGACGACCCTAATCTGTGCTGGTGCCTGGTGTTATTCCTCCCGAGATGCAGGACTCTACACTTTTCCTTATTAAACTTCATGAGGTTCCCCTTTGCCCAGCTCTCCAGCCTGTCTGGATCTCGTTGGATGGCAGCACAGCAGCACATCCTTTAACTTGGTGAACCCTGGCCAAGTCAGTTGGACTGGATATTTGTCGCAGGTCCCTTCCAACTGAAATAGTCTGTTCTACACTGGTGTGGTTCAATGTATCAAGGGTGGTTAAATATTTTCCATCTACAAGCAGGGCCTGTGTTTTTGGTCCTATTCCTGACAATGGTGACTTTCCTCTTTCCACGTCCTGTCAGTTCAACAGGGTGAATGGGAAGGGCATAAGCATTTGACTTACCTGTCTTCTTTTAACCTTTTCTCCTTCAACCTTTTCTTTCTTCAGTACCTCCTGATTGTCAGTTTTTGTGAGTTCAGTCATTCCACTCCTCTGAGGCTGACTGATTTATGCCGTGGTATAAACTAGAATTAATAAATGTAACCAACTGAGGTAAATGGAGTAATATAGTGCTTTCTTCACCACCAAAATCCTTGCTTTTATTGAAGGTTTGCAGGGTGTATGACTTCCAAAGTTACGGTTTGTCTTTTGCTTTGCCCTTCTCAGTCCATCTTTAATTCAAATTTCGGAATTACTGGGATGATAAGGTTGAGCTTGTCCAGTGTGATGACATAAGTTCCAGGAGCTTGGATAGAGGCAATGTGACTTGGTGAGGTGCCTGAAAAAGCACTGACAGAACATTTTCTGACAAATTTTGTTGCTGTGCAAAACCCTTTTGCCCGCAGTGAGAGCTTACTTGTTCAGAAGTGGTTGAAGTTACTGCCTGATGATAAGCTGGGCTGATGAAAGAACATCCCCCCTGTTGCCGCTTCTGTAGGTGATAACTCCCAACAGAATAATTGAGGAAGACAGATACCTGCAGACTATGAAATCTTAAACAAATTACTAAAAGACAGGAGGAAAGGAGAGTAAGAAACACAATGTGCCTCCTAGGGCTGTGCCTTTGTATAGCTGGTAAAAGTGCAATGGCTGCTCCCTCCTCGAGTCTCAAGTCTTACTGTACTTCTCAGAGAGGAAAAAAAAAAATCAAGTTTTTGTTATGCATTACACAGAACCAAAAAAGGGCACACACAAAATTATTTTCCCTTTTCAGGTCACCTTTCAGATCGTAAGGTCATTATAAACTGTCTCAGCACTTTTTACAGACTGGAGTCTGCTCAAACCATAACGCTTACAAAGTTTCACTTTGAATAGGCCTGATTTTCTCTGTCATTTGTTTTCACTTTTTATTTCTCTGCAGAACATAAAAAGTCAGAAAAAGATTTTATTTTCCCCTACATAGCATATAATTTACATCAGTCATCCCAGGAGGTCAGTACCACTGGGGTGTCATTTAAATACAATGAATATAAAGTAATGAAGCTCTTGCTGGAGTGGATGGCCACAATTCTCAGAGAAAGAGAGAGAGAGAGTTTCCAAAGCATGTGGAGAAAACACAACGGGAGACCGAGTGAATTCATCACACCACAAAAATGTCTCCATCCTGTCGACAAAGTCATTAAAGGAAAATGAACCATTGTTACTCTAGATGCTTGCATTCCTTTGGCATAATAACCTCAGTATAGAAGCACTGGTGCAAAGAGAATTTGCACACACAAGAGAAAAAGAGAAAAATCGACTTTAAAATAAAAAAACAAAATTAAAGTGTCCGGATTATGTAATGAAAGAAATCCTCCATGCTCCAAAGAGACGGAGCCTCTGCAGAAGCCACAACTAATAAGGAACCATATGCAGTGGTACAGGGCGGTTTCTTTTCCTTCTGCCAGTAAGTCAAAGAAAATGCCAGCATGAAAATTTTTTCAGATAACCCACAAGTTATGTTCTCCTTTAATTACATGAATGTTTCTACCCTTTGCTGATCCATATACATCCTGGGTTTTAAGATCCCTTGTTGAGATTTCCCCAGTAGCCTTCTCCTTTTCATAGTCATTTACTTCCAATAATTTTTGCAATCTCCATTAAAGCAACCTGTGAGGAATGCAGGGCTGAGAAACGTTCAATTTTATGTAATTCTTTGGCAAAGGGTGTCCAAATAAAGTGTCACATGCGTACGGTAAATCACAGCATATACCAGTTTTAGAAAATTAATCGGACTTCTGTGGATCTCCCTCAAGGAAATACCACTTTAAAGCAAACCACCATGCAACCCCTGGTAAAAAAAAATGGTAGAGCCAAGAAGCTGCAGCAGAAATCCCACCTTTTATTATAAATTATTCCATTGTATGGCAAAGTCCCATTTGCTATACTAATTAAAACAGAAACTACTAATTAAATTATCGCCTTAATTGTCCAAACGATATAGGAATGTAATGCATAGAAATACACAGCTTACATACGGGTTTTCTACATCGATTTAAGCAAGTCCTGAAAGGGAAATCTGTCCGTTATTTCTCACAACTGCACTGGAACAGGGATCCTACTGAAAAATGAGCAGAGTGGTACCAAGGAAATACATGCCAGCAAACACCAAATCGTACCTGTTAGTTACAACAAATACGCTCGCAGACAACAGCAAACACGCTATTTATCCGTCATTTACAGCCATGGAAGTGTAGGGAAGTGAATTGGCTTGCTGGCAAATGTCCCAATTAATTGGGCGTGCTATTTATTAGGGTGCTGATTAAAGTGTGCTCTGCAATGTAACAGCCGAGTATGAAGTTGCCAGCTCATTCACTCCTGGCTCATGTGGATGAAAGCAGGAGAGCAGACTAGCACAATATGAAAATAATTATGCATTCTGTGCCAGAATCGATTTAAGGCAATTCCAATGCCTGGGAATTAAAGACCTGGAGAAACAGAATTAGGTGCCACCATGATCTTGAGGATAGAAGTTTGTGTTGTGTAATCCCATTGTGACCAAGGGCTTCAGTCTGTAATAGTCCTTTTGCATGTGTATTAATGCTCTTCTCAGAAGCCAACGCCATAGGCACACCCTTAAGTAGTGCACGAATGAAACAGAAAATTCAATAAAAGCAGAGTTTTATTCCTGACTGATCTGAATAATTCACTTGAATAAAAAGTACTTAGAAGGGTCCTTTTCCCAGCCACCAGCTCCTTTGGCCTCTTCAATCACCTGCCCTGAGACTACAGCTTAAATAATACTAGTTTGGTGTACGCTATTCAAAACCGTGGCTTCCACAAATGAGGTTGGGAGTTTCCACACACAATCAAGGAAACTTATGCTAATAATTGTATATATTATCTGAAGTAACGTTTGAGGTTTGATCTCAACCACGATAACCACCAGAGCAAACCAAAATCATGGTTTGCACCAGCAAAGAATTTCTTGGTCCTGGATCATTCTTAACTTACCTTGTTAGCGCTGGTGCAAGACTTAGCTAGAAGGCCCAGCTGCCCATGATTAGTAATGAACTTGCAACAGGTTTGCACATGCTTTTGTTCCTATCTGCTTCCCTACAACGGTCACAGCATTTTGGCAGTGTTTTCATTGCACCTCTATAGCCAGACATGTTGAGAGATGACCTCTGTGATTAGAGAACCCCAGTCAAAAGGCTCAAAGAACAGAAATTAAGTCCTGGTGCAGAGCCTTTCTTACAAAGCTGGCTGTGCCCAAAAACACATGCAGCTGTGAAAGGAGCACCCTGACAGTATGCTAGATATTCTGGTCACCTAAACATGAGAGCAGGAAAGAGCAGGCAAAGCTCCAATTCTCCCAAGCAAGAAAAAGAGCCAACACTAGTAGCCAGAGACTCCTCCAGTTAGGGAGAAGGTAGCAGCTTTAGCCAAACATTGTCCATGTGGATCTCGAGGAACTCACTGAAGCAAAACAACATCAGGAAAGATTCGGCACCCATGTCATCACAGCTGCCCATTGCTCTTGCTCTCCTGCCTGCCACCGTTGAACTGAAACCAGAATGCACAACCAAAGTAGCTTAAACCTGGCTGAACCGAAAGCGTAGTGGTTACTCAAATAACTCTATATGTTCTGGCAACTACGATGTCATGAGTAGGTTTCAATTTCAGGTGCGGTCACCTAAAATTAGGGGTCCGCATTGGAGGCTGTGTTTACGTTCCAATCGTAGTCATCGGAAACCCAGTCAATGCAGTCATTGCAGGCAAGAGACTAGTTCAATTCATCTGGAAGTAAGACGCCTCAGTTTGCTGATCAGACTCTCTAGGAGCCACGGAGTGCACTTTCTAGATCTGAGTTTAGTTATCTATGTCAGGTACTCTTGCACTATGTTGTCCGGTCTCCATCTGCCCTGCCAGAGAGTAACGGGCCTCACGTAGGTCCTGACTTGTATGTGCCAGCCCTCTGGTGTTTTCTTAGGCAGCCCAAGGCCCCTGTAATGGCACCAGAGACTTAATTTTAGGCAAGTGAGCCTTAGATCACTATTGAGTGTAATTGGAGCTTAAACAGCTAGCTTAAATGTAAACATTTATATCGTAGACAACCAAATGTAGGTGTCTGAACCTGGAACTCGGCTCTCCTCTAGCTGTCATTTGTCCAAGGAAAATAACATGTATATATAGTTATTGTTTACTTATAGTAGATATACAAATTGGAGTATAATGTTGCTCGAAGAAAATTTGCAGGTTTCCGAATCCTTTATATCATTATCAAAAATGCTTCTGGGGTCATTTTGCCATGGAGAGCAGGTGGGATCCACAGGTTAACCAGTTCTACATGATATGTTTAGGTTATTACAGACTGTTGTCACAAGCCTTTGAAAGATAAGTTAGAATTAGCCAGAGCACTGAGATTTCTTCTGCAGAGGAAACATAAGCAGAGGACAGTAGTTCTTTCTGGTTTGCATATTAATATAATGAAAGTTTCCAGAATCGGTCCGTTCAAAACAGCAATTTCTTGAAATATAGGAATAGTGCCAGGAATTTGCATCAGATTACTCCTGCACTGCAGAATAAATAACATCAGCCACGGGTTGCTAAGGATTTAATTGCCTCTGTGTTGTGAAACAAATTTCATGCTATCTGATGGTACAGAGCAGGTCGAATGCTGAGTTTATGGTTCCCCAAAACTTTTTATCCCTTAAGGTGGGTACGCAGTGGTGCCAAGCTGCGTACGTTAGATATGAGATACAAATGTATCAGAGAAGCTTTTTTTTTTTTTTCCCCCCCCCCTCTGAATAAATGTTTAAATATTTAGGGCCAAATTCCATTGCTAAACATATGAACACAGCTCTCTTTGAGTTCATTGGAGTTGTGTGTGTGTATCTAAGAGCTGAACTTGGCCCTTACGTTTTAGATTTTAGCACTAAGCTTCCAATGTAAAATAATGTGTGATCTGTAACACACAGGAAAGCAGTAAGGCTGAGTTTTAAATGGAGGGTACAATTACATGCTTCTGTCCTTTTTTTTTTCTTTTTTTTTGGGGGGGATAAGAAGCACAGTCTTCAGTAGAGCTCCTGAGAATATTCTTACCTCTTCTCTAGACAGTCTTCCTTTTGTGTAAGGTGCTTCTCTGGCAGCAGCTTTGGTCATTTCTGTAGCTGGGAAACAGCATAGGATACTCTTTTATTTCTTTGCTATTTCTCTCAAATCTCTAGTCTGCCAGTTTAATTGTAGCATCATGATGGAAAATACAGAAGCACTTTAAAATACACTTGGACTAATAAATTAGATACTTTTTTTTTTAATTATGAAAAGGTTAAGATGCTGATTTTCAAATCTAGATAATGTGTTCAGATCAACCAAAGGACATACCTGGTCACCCTTTCCAGTGAACCAATACTACAACTGGGATCAGCTAAAGCATTTTTACTGGGAATTACTACAGAGTGCCAACACAGAATTCTCCAGCTTCTTTCCTTATTCTTGCTATCTCTTTTATTTCTCTCTTACAAATTACTCGTATAGTACCTAGGTTCCTGAATGATCATTTTATTGTTAAGGCTCATGTTCACCCGACAGCAAGGGCCAGGAAAGACAAAGAATGACTGCACGGTATTTGTGCAATATTATGTGAATGGCATAGGACACACAATCTGATAGGAACCTGTACCAATGCCAAAAAAAAAATTAAAATGCTCCCCCCAGAAATCCACCCGAGCATAAATGCAGTAATTGACCACTCTGAAATTTCTCTGGGGTTTCAAAATTCCTCGAAAATTACTTTCTCCCATCTAATATAGCTCTGGATTTTATCACTATCAAAAAAATACTCTGTCTGTTATCAACTCTGTGAGCGTACTGAACAGTTCATATATTTTAGTGGATTTTGTGAAAGTCAGATTCTTGTTGGGAATTTAAGTTTTTGAGGGATGGAAGGCTTTTGGAAGATTTCTTATGGAGTTCACTGTCTCCTTTAGATTCTGTTTCTGTGGTAATATGCTAATGCTAGTGGCATCCAGTACACTTGAGAAAGATCTTGCACAGTTTTTAAGTTTTACAGATGCAATTATAACTGAGAGTGAGCTGCTGGCTTCCTTTAGTTTTTTTTTAAATCCTATGCAGATAGATAGACAGACAGGTTAAATATTGATCCGTCTAAAAATGTTGTTCAATTTGTGGCCAAAATAGTATTTTATGGCATTCATTGCAAAGGTTGACTAGAAGTTGGTCTGTACGAAATAGTTCGAAAATAACTTCTACTTCAGTTTCCCTCCTCACAGAATAAGAATTTCTCTGTTACAATCCATTTCTTTCATGGTGCTTCCATGGATCTGGTCAATTTTTAACAAATATTTAAGAAGTAGAGGTATCAGGTCCAATCCAGCTTGGCAAAATAGTTTCTGAGGCTTTTCACAGAAGAGCACAGAGTGTATGAAGGGGCTGCAAAATTCAGCATTACGTATTATGTCATCAGCTTCATGTGAGGAGCGTATTGATCACTTGCTTATAACATGGGTATTTTCTCCCACTAACCCTTCCATCAGAGTCAACTTTTCTTTAAATTGGGCTGCGTTATCTTAAAAATCATCCAGTTCTGACGACTGGCTCGTGGCCTTGAATCCCGTATTTATTTATTTATATCCCGTAAAAGTCCTGTTCGTCACCTGACATCCTGCAAGCACAGAAAGTCACAGTCTGTGCTGACGTTGCAGACTTTGCACTATCCCAGGTTTACCCAATGGGGCCTTTTATAGCATCGATATTTCAGTAGATAGGCACCTACCTCAGACAAACGACGTGTTTTTGACGACTGTTGTCAAACTGCCCGCCCACTCTCCCCACGTCTTGAAGTAGTGTTGAAAACAACTGCTCTTCCAGTGCGGACAAAGTCAGTCGAGTTCAGCGCCTCTTGCAGCAAATCCTTGGGTACACTCCGAGGCAAATCCGAGGCAGGCAAGTTGTCCCGTGAGCCCTCCACGGGCATGATTTGCTACAGTAAGCAATGAACTTACCTGACCTTGTCTGCACCAGCGAGGCGACCATTTCTACGACTTTTTGAGTGGATCCGAGGGTGGAAAACTGGTTTTGACACCCCTCGTCAAAGACAGATCATTTTTTCTAGAGAAGGCAAAGCCCCAGTGACGTTACGCAGCCTGTGTGCTGAAGTGCGGTGGGGTGAGTTAAGGACATGGGATCATCATCACTCAGAAAGGCACTTACTTGTTTTAAATTCAGAATACTTTCATAGGTGCAATAGTATTTACTACAGGTTGTATTGGTGATTTCACACATGATAGTCCAAAAGAAAATAAGCGCTCGTATTGCGTGCGTCTATTAAATTCGATCGACTTTATAACAGCCCAGTTCTCTGACACCAGGGTAAATCAAGAGGGGCACCACTGAAAGTCACCGAGTTACTTGAATATGAAAAACACTAATATTTCTGAAAACATGATATGCAGACACTTAATAAAGTTCCTTCTCCTCACTTGATTTTCATGACTGCCTTAAACAGTTAACGTCTCTACTGGATCCAGAGCATAAAATGGGGAGAGAAAGGGGAGCAGGGAAGGAGCGTAAGGACAGGAGTGCAGGGCAGGCAGCCAGGAGAAGAAAAGTGTCTGTCCCATTCTCATTTATTCTGAGATACAGAGCAAACAGCTTTCAGACTTACTAAATGTTTTGAACATACTGAGAGCTCTCTGTTTATTTCAAATGTGTAAAATGCCATAACTTGCCAGTAAATGTAGCTAGGCATGCAAGTGTGTGCATGAAGATAACATATTCGTTACAAGAATTATAATTGTCCTATCATTATCTTTTCTTTCTTTCCTGAATCGGAGTGAATGTGCCATAACGTAGCAAGAATCTTGTGATAAGTAATGTCAGAAATGGCTTTTTTTTCTTTTTTTTGGAGCTGCCAGCTGTCTATTTTAGACATAATGTCACCTTTTACTTTAGACTTCCACATAAAAGCAACGTGAACAGTAACGTCTCTAAGCAAGCATGAATGATTGGCTTGCAGATTCTTTACCAAAAAGGGAGTTTATTTACTCCACACAGGTCATAAATTTCCTTAGAAAAACTATCAGTGGTAATCTACATGTGGTGTTTAGTAAACAGAGCTTGCCTCTCATTCCCTCAGTCCATATTCTTCAATTGTCCAAAACAGTGCAAGATGGTTTTCTCATGCCTAAAAATACAAATTATTCTAACTCTTCAAAATGGAGCGGACCTGAAGGGCTGAAAAACTTCACATATTCTTCAGCAAGATGAGCATATAGGCATGGAAACGTGAAAGGATAAGAGTAAGGCGAAGTAGCAAGTTACCTAAAGGCTTGCCTCTGCTTCTCTCATGTGAAGCAGCACCTTATTCCATGAAGGCTCCCATTGAAATCGGTGGAACTGCAGACAGAATAAGGCTTTTCCTTCTTTCTTACCAAGGGGGGGGAAAAAAAGAAAAAGGGTGGGATCTGCCTTTTCATGTAGCTTTATCTGCTCAAAAATCACGCTAACCTCAGGGTGCCAAGCACAGTATGTTTGAAAGCCTTCCAAGGGTGGGAAGAGCTGCACTATCTTCTTCACTACAAAGGGAGGCTTGGTAGTAATAAGAGCTGCTATGGTCTTCCAAGAAAGGTTTTGCATCTGCTTTGCCCCCTCTGAGGACCTCTTACTTGTTCCTCCTGCATACTTCCAGGCTGTGTCTTTCTTTTCAGGCTAAATATAGGAAAACATTTGAGTGAGTGTCTTCACAATGAGTTTGGCCATGGAAGGAAAGAAAGATTTCTCCCTTGCTTTTTCATATGTATGCATTTAATAAATAATCTAAATATTGATAAGATCAACTAGAATAACAGGTTTTGGTATTGCATCACATAAGCTACTAATATCATAATATTCCTAATATCCTGAGGTTGAAGAATCTTGTTCACATTGGAATAGCTAGTGTTAATGGCGAAGATTTTAATTAGTCGCATTCCTTCTAAGGCCTGACCAGCATTTAAAACAAATAGTTTAAAACTTATCATACTTATCATAACTGAATTATGAAGTGCATTATGAAAAAAAAAATGTCCAGAATTTGTACGTGACTATTTTTTCTTTTGTATCACTTCAAAACAGACTGTAGAGAATTTTGACTTCTGGACTGAGACTATTAAGCCAGATTTCAGCCTGTGAGGAATTTTTATGGCTGAATTATAGACTGCTAAAAGACACAGTTTAAAACTGAACTGCTGACAGTCATTCTGATCATATTTTATAAGCTACTATTAACTAGGATGAGACTGTAAAGAAGGAATAGATCTCATATCTATCTGCTGACTCTAGGGTTTCTTATCCTTTCCTCTAAAACAGTGCAGCCTACTGTCAGGGAGAATATTGGTCAGAAGACTGGACTGGCTACAGATTCAATCCAGTCTAGCAAGCCCAGTGCTGCTATGGAGGCTTTGCAAAATCCAGCTGCCAAATACTCAGTCCGTACTGAGCAAGAAAAACCTCAACAATTTTCAGCAACCTCAAACTTGGCCAAGTTCGGGTGGATCCTTTTGGTCAAGGGCAACAAAAGGAACTTACCTGACTTCTTCCTCCTTATTCCTCTCCTACTTAGAGAAACTTCCCATCCCAGCTCTGAAACAGAAACTGGGATGATTCTAAGAAATGTTAAACCGTTGTGAAGCAATGTGTTTTCTCTTAATGCAGATCTTAGTAGCAGTAGAACTATTTCTGCTGGAAGTTTCCAGAAAATTCAGCTCGAGGCAGACTCAGGATTGCAAAGCTCATCCTGAACTGTTAAAAACTGGCAATGTCATGTGAGTGAAAACAAGGTCTTGTACTGGAAAGTCGTAGACAAGCTTAACTGCAGATACTGCCGGCAGCTTCACCTATAATACATTTCTGCCAGATCTTTGTCTTTTATTACTAGAGGGAATCACTCCTGTGATCTCTAATGTTTTGTCACCTGCTCTTATGGCTTGGTTTTGGATTGATGCTGTTGTCTCCTGTGACTTGGCTGCCAGTGCCACAAGAGTGGACGCAGGGATTGCTCCTGGTGTTACGCCCCGCACGCCCAACGCGGTGCACACACACGTTACACTAAACTGTGACCAGGACGCTCAACGTCTTCAGGATTACATTCTGTCATGCCATAAATAGGACGTTCTTGATCCTCTGGGCTGGCCTGACTATGCTTAGTCCATCATTTGAGTCAATTTTCACGGAACAAGAGGGCAAAAGTAGACTAATTTTTAGAGTTCCTCAAAGAGTTGGTTTGCTATGTGCATTACATTTACTCTCCATTTGCCATTACCATATGCTTTCTTACTCAGTTTCGCTCCTGTAGACTGCACCACCTCTTTCAATGTTTTATGTTTTCACCATCTTTAGAACAAGTTATCACTATTTTGTGTTTTTCTATTGCCTCGAGATTCATGTTATTAACACGGAATCTGCCAGGGTTCTTTTTTTTTTTTCCACCATTCATGCTATTAAGAACAGATTTACAACAGGAATTGTCACTATTGCAACACTGAGAGAGTAAATGCAAGGATCTCACTGTGCTTGTGGTTGGGAGTGTTAAAAACAACCTGTCCCACCAGAGGCTGACTTACATCTTGTAGTATCTTCTGTGTGAGCTTTATGGAGCTTGTATCTGGCCAGAGTGCACTTCATTAATCTCTTAAAAGCCAGCATGCAAAAGTTAAGGACTCTGCAAGGTTCCAAATGTATAAACCCTTTTTAATTACAAACAGTTATACCACCCACTTTCCCCACCGTTAGTCAAGGGAACCAGTTTTCATTGAGGTCAACACAAAAATAACCGTGAAGTTTCTGGCTCATGCTGGTTTTATATACACCAGGAAAAAAAAAATAAAGAAAAAACTAAGCTCTGATTTTTTAGCCTTTATATCTATAAAATAATGTGCTGATTTTATCAGAATTCACCCAAGGGAAAAATCCACGACTTTTTCCTCATACACAGAAGGTAGGAGGAGGGTTAAAAGACAGGCTCTACATTTTTCTGATCATACTACGCATTCAGATTTTTTACTGCCAGAAAGCACAGGCCGTGCCTTCTCTTTCAAACGCTGTCATAAGATGACAAGTAGGTCCGTGTTTCTTTCCGTCGCAGTGATGACATGGTCATTTGCTGCTATAAACCTCACTGAAACACATGCCATTCCAATGGGGCATAAAAGGTTGTAGACAGGGAGGGAAATGGGAGAACCCTACGGTAGAACCGAGACTTAGGCTTGCAGTCCGTGCTTATTAGAGAAGAGGAAAATGAATCATTCAGAAAGAAAAAAAATCAGAAGCAGTAATTACTTACTTTGCTGTTTGTGTAACGTCCGTTCTGCCGCGTGCCGCGGAAAAGACGATAATTTTTCAGTAGTGACACGGCAGGTTTCTTACCGGCTTTTAGAATTTTTCTCCTCATATTACTGTGTGCTTTACGCATGCAGAGCCCTGCTAACCTTTGGACTTCTGAGAATTTAACGTGTATTTGCCTATCTCTGAAGGTATAAGGTTAATAGCTAGTACCCCGTTTCATACTGAAGGGAAAGCTTGCTGAAAGGCTTGTCCAATGTCATGGAGCAAGTCAGCATCAAATGCAAAAGTCTCAGCTCTCAATCTTCACTTCCTACTGAAAATACTGTAGGAAAAAGTAATATTCTCAAGATTGAATTTTTTATGCAATCCCTTTCTAGCCTGTCTCTCAAACCTTTATGCGTATATTTGTGTTGGGGACGATAAATGCTAAAAAGCAGCGCATGGTGCTGAAATATTAAATGCTTTCGATTAATTTCAGGACACAAAGAATCTTCTTTTATCTGGGCCATAAATCACTTGGGCAGGGGCACAGTAGTTAAACAAACCATAGTAGTCCATAGTCTGACTGTGAATGCTGTAGTCACAGAACTCATTACCACATGCCTACTTAACAGACCAAATAACGTGCAAATCTAGAGTTACTATTTGTCATACTTAAGGAAAAGCAAAGAATAGCTGGGCAAACAGTCAATTTACAACCAAAGCGAAAGTAAAGTCCTGCCAAGAGACACTGGAGCTTATCTTGCTCCTACTGAGATGAATGGAAATTTGGGGAAAATCTTCTCCAGCATTAAGCTCGCCTCAGATCGCGCATTTTGGCTCGGTTCACGTATTCACAACTTTGGGAAGGTAGATGTTGGAAAGAGAATATTGGCAAGTCCTTAACTATAGTAATAATTGCTGACACTGCTGGAGTCGCTCTGACTAAAAATACCCAACGCAATAACAAACCCAGCGAACCCATTCATTTATTCCCGTTTCACAAAGGCCATTTACATATATAGAGAAGCTCAAAATAAATTCTGCATTCGCCGTAGTTACGGCACATTCCAGCCCAACAAACTGGCATCGAAACTATTTATTTAGGGAACATCATCCAGGTTAGAATCTTGCAAATCTGACAGTTATTTTTCATCTTGAGCGTACGCTGCTTTACAACAGGAGCGTGCTGGGCCCATGTTTTATAAAAGTAACAGTAAACAAACTTGGTGCTCTTTAAAACATTACTTTTTTTGTCCAAAAGAAATATAATTATGGCTGCATTCATAGCAGAGTTAAAAGTGAAGAAGCTAAAAGACAATTCAAATTGCAGCCAACGTGGCCGTACTAGCGATAATCATGTTTTATAAAGTGGATCCGAAGGTGTTTGTTAAGACATAATTTGCCATGCAAGCACATTTTTTCACTAACCTCCTACAATTCTCTAACATCTTAAAATATGACCCGTTTTGCAACCAGTGCTAAAATTCCGAGAAGTTCTGAAATAAAACCCGAGGAAAGCCGAGCAGCAGGGTTGCTCTCCATTTCAGCCAAATCCAAGCCAACGTTCCAGATTATATATATCATAACATAAATTGCTTTTTTTTTTTTTCTGAAAAATCCCATCCAGCTTTTATGCAGGTCCATAAACATTACTGGTACTTTTATTAATTTGTCCATAACCATTTAAATAAAATTCTAGTGCTCTGAGCTGTGATCTCTTCCAGGCTGTAGCAAGTTCCTGTTAAATGTGTAAATGTTCAGCAGAAAGATATTTTTGCACAGAGACTGAAAATCAGCTGTGCCAGATACCTGAAACTTTGTTAGGGCTTTCAGTGGAAAATTTTATTTCGACATTATAAATAACCATGGACTATTTTAAGTGACCTTACCCTGGTAGCTACCAATAACTTACTTTAGTTTATCCTAATTAACTTTTTTATTTTATTTTACTAGGAAGAGAGGAGACTGTAAAACTTTTAGTATGACTAATTAAGAGGGGAAATATATCTCCTTGTTTGAAATACAATAAATCGTGATTGTCAGGCTTATATAGTATTTGGATATAAGACAACCTTTTGCCTTCTTTCTAGCACCCTTGGAATGGCTCTAATGGAATGTATTTCTCCTCCAGCTAAAGAGAGGGAGGGAATCCTAAAGAACTTGTGGTCATAATCATTTTACCGAAAGTTTTTAACAAAATCGTGTTACCAAAAGTTTTTAACAAAATCATTTTACCAAAACGATTATGAAAATAAAACATTTTCCATATTGCAACTATAGGAAAATAGAACTTCTGAATACACTTAGAGGTAAATACACGTTATAGGTGAGGAGCACTCGTCCTTTGGAAATGCCTGTGGCCACTTTGGGGGAAAAGCAGATCCCTGAGGTTGTCGGAGAAGCGGGGAGAGCTCAGGAGGACTTTGCGGTGTTACCCAGTTTCAAGACGGGATAGAAAACTTCCAGAGCCCTTCCGACACTGGAAGGAAAAGGGAAAAAAAAAAAGGAAAAAAGGGGGGGAAAAATAAAAAAAAAATAAATAAAAAGAGGACATAGATCCCTGGCAGTGGGTCAGGGGCTGTTATTCCCGGGTTTACCCGTGGGAAAGCGAGAGGAGCGGGGGAGCAGCGGCGGCGGCCGGTGCCCGGTGCGGGCGGGCGCGGAGCAGGAGCGGAGGCGGCAGCCGCGGAGCGAGAGCTCTCCCCTGTGACCGAACATCAGATCTTTGCTGCTTCTTCTTCTTCAAAAATCAAGAACGGAAGGAGCAGCGCTGCAGCCCGGCTGCTGCCTTTTGCACCCACCTTCCCCCCCACACACTCCCCGTACAGAGCCGGCAGTTTCGCTCTCACGGAGGGAGGGGGGCAAAAATTTGGGAGGGGGGGAAGGCAGGAAAGCGCCCGGGGCGGGGGGGCAGAACTGCCAGCCCGGCCGGCCGGGGCCGCGGAGGCTCCGCGGGGCGCGGAAACAGCCCCGGCGATGTCGCCTCACCCCCCAAAAAAACACATTTCCCCCCCCCCTGCACGTCCGGGTTTTTCGCGGAGGGGCAGGCAGGACAAACCTGGCTTTTCTGCTGGGTCAGGGTGTCGGGGCTTATGGTTTGCAAAGGCTGCGCACAAAAGGACACATCATCCCCCCTCCTTGCCCAGCACCGACAGACAGACGGACAGACAGACAGACACACACACACACACACACACCGCCCCGAGTCACACACAGGCGGCGAGCAAGGAGCACACACGCAGCGCCGACTTTTTACAAGAAGGTGGAAGTAGCAAGTCGAAGTAAAGCCTTAGAAATTAGAGGGAGGGTTGTGATAGGTTGTTATCTGCGCTGGGAGGCGTTTACACTTTTTTACTATTGGGTATGTAAATTGTTTTTAATAAGATCTGCCCTTTTTTTTTCTTTTTTTTTTTTTTTTAAGGGAGAAAACAAACCAGACTCCCTTTACCTTAATAGTCTGAAGGGGGTTTTATAGCTTTCATTCATTCAAGGAAATGGTTTAGGCGTTAGACTACCGGAGACTTAGCAAAAAAAAAACCACCCCAAACAACCCTTTGGGCACCAGATTATTCTTACTATTATTTTTTTTTGGAAGCAAGATTTTTCATGGTTTTTTTTTTTTTTTTTAACCAAACAAGCCCCAAAGTGTTAATGGAAAAAAACCGGAGAGAAGTGGAGATCGGAGACTGTCTCCTGCTCCCCCCCTTCCCTGTCCCCGCTCCCCTCCCCGTGGGTGAGAGCGACTTAAAGCAAAGTTTCTCCTCCTGTGGGGGACGCACATTGTTTTATTTATTTTGAAGGCTGCACAAGTCTGAGGACTGAAGCACCACGTGCTGCTGACTCTCATCAGCATAATGATCGCCTCAGCCAGAGAGTCCTGTATATATAAACCACAAAAACCTAATCATTAGAAATCCCAGCCTCCAAAAACCACATTCAGGACAAAAAAAAAACCCCGACTGTGGCGTGTTGGTTTTTTTTTTTCGGCTTCTTCATCTCCCCCGACCTCAACTTCTTGGGACCCGAAAGAAGTTTGTTGGTTTTGGTTGCTCTTTTTTTTTTTAAACCCGATTTTTCAGAAAGAAAAAATAACTTTGACAAACCGACGTTTTAATGATTTTTTTTTTTTTTTTTTTTTTTTGCTGCTGCTGTTGTTCATGAAGGGAGGAAAAAAAAAAAGATTTTGTTAGCGTATTCAACTAAACGGACTTGGATCCAGCAGCGACTTAATTAAAAGGACCGGACTGCACCGAGGCTGCCTTTTCCCAGAATTTCCTTGGTCGTATTTTAGAAATCAGCCTACGGAGGGGGCATTTTGGGGTAGTGGTTGGTTGTTTTTTTTTTCCAACTATGCTCCCCGCTTTTTTTTTTCTCTCCCTGGGAATCCGAAAGTTCGACTTTTCTTAAGTCCTGATCTTCCCAAAGGAACCGGCTAAAGACTCTCTTAATTATCAGTCCTGTGACTTTCCTTCTAACCCCAGCAACCCCAGTAACTTTCTTTCCACGCCGAAATCGCTTCGGGAGCGCCTTTTTTTTCTTCTTCTTTTTTTTTTTCTCTTTTTTTTTTTTTTTTTTTTTTTTTCTGAGGGGAGCCACTTTTCCCAAGCCCCTTCCCGAGCTCCCGCTTCCTGAAGCCAAAGGCAATAAGCGGAGGAGCCCAGCGGCTCCTCGCCTCTGTCCCAGCGAGGCTTTTTGTTAGCTCCTTGTTTTGGTTTTTTTTTGTTTGTCCGGAGGAGGAAGATTTCTTCGGAGGAAATCGGGACATTCCCCTGAACACCCCCTCTCCGGGTTCGAGAGCTCCGCTCCGCCAACAGCAGCCCAGGAAGCCGAACCAGCAGCGAGTTTTACTTCTCCCAAGACAACCTCCTGAAAATCCGAAAAGAAACAGGACGGGGAGGGAGGGGGAAGAAAAAGGAAAGAAATTCAAGCACTTGAGGGAAGAAGCGGTGGCTAGAAGGAGGGAAAAGAGCAGAGAGACTGTGCAAGAAGGAAGGAAGGAAGGAGGAGGAGGAGAAGCAGCAGCAGCGTTTTGCAGCTGGGCAGAAGCCGGGACCAGGCACTTCCCAGCCGGGCTTTGCTGAGAGGGGCAGCCCCGGACCCCACAGCCAGACTCTGTCTTCTCGCTGCTGCAGGCGCCTCCAGACCGGCATCGCCCCCCCGCCCAGTCCCTCTTTCTTTTTATTTTCAAAACCCCATACAAAACAAAACAAAAACAGACTGAGAGATTTTTTTTTGTGCGTTTAATCCGCTCCTGTTTTTTTTTTCTGATTTTCTTTTTTTGCCCCTTATCCTCACCCTTCCACTTTTTCATTCGCCCCTTTTTTCGCTCTCTCTCTCCAATATATATATTTTTTTTTACAACCCCCACCCCCCACTACACGCCTCCTCGAGCGATCCCCCTACCGCTCCCCCCCCACCCCCCCCGCCCCCCAATTCGCTAACTTGTGGCTGTTGTGATGCGTATTCCCGTAGATCCCAGCACCAGCCGGAGGTTCAGCCCCCCCTCCAGCAGCCTCCAACCCGGCAAGATGAGCGAAGTCAGCCCGGTCGTAGTAGCCCAACAGCAGCAACAGCAGCAGCAGCAACAGCAGCAGCAGCAAGAAGCGGCGGCCGCCGTGCCCAGGCTGCGCCCCCACGATAACCGCACCATGGTGGAGATCATCGCCGACCACCCCGCCGAGCTGGTCCGCACCGACAGCCCCAACTTCCTCTGCTCCGTGCTGCCCTCGCACTGGCGCTGCAACAAGACCCTCCCGGTGGCGTTCAAGGTGAGACACCCCCTCCCGCCGCCGCCGCCGCCGCCGCCGCTGCCCGGCGATGCCTCCCCCCGCGCCGCGCTTCCTCCCGCAGAGACGCCTCTGACCCCCCCACGCTCCCCCCATTCCAGCCCGCAGGGGCTTCTCTACCCCCCCCCCACCCCTCACCGGCCTGCAGTGCCTCCTGTGCCCCCCCTGGCCCGCAGGGGCCTGTGTGCCCCCCCCCCACCCTCCTGTGCCCTGCCTCCCCGCCCAGTCCTGCCATGTCTCCTGTGCCCCCCCCGGCCCAGTCCTGCCGTGTCTCCTGTGCCCCCCCCAGCCCAGTCCTGCCATGTCTCCTGTGCCCCCCCCAGCCCAGTCCTGCCATGTCTCCTGTGCCCCCCCCTCCTCCGACCCTGTGTCCCCCTGCCCCCAATCCTGCAATGTCTCCTGTACCTCACCCCTCGCCCCAAGTCTTGCAGCAGCTTCTGTCCCCGTCTTGCTGTGCCTCCTGGGCTGCCCCCGTCCTGCTGTGTCTCCGTTCGTGTCGTGTCCCCCCTTCTCCGAGTCCTGGAGTAGCTTCTCTGCCCTGTGTCCAGCAGCGGTGCCTCCTGTGCCCCCTCTCCGTCCTGCGAAGCGGTCTCGCCCCTCACCGCTCTCCAGTGCCCCCTGTGCACCCCCCCGCAGTGCCTCCCCTACCTCCCCCCCCCTCCTGCCGTGCTTCCCGTGCCCCCCGTAACGCCTGCTCTGTCCCCCGGCCTTGCAGTGCCTGCTCTGCCCCCCCTCACCTTTGCAGAGGCTCCGGTGCCCCCCCCTCCATTTGCTACGCGCCCCTCGCTCTCTCCCGCGCCCCCCCCGGAGCCGTCCCGTTATCTCCATCCCCGCGGGGCAGAGCGGGCGCGACCCCCCGGTGCCCCCTCAGCACCCCGGGTCCCCCTCAGCAGCACCCCTGGGGACACCCCCTTATCCCCAAAGACCCCCCCCTCGCAGCCTTTCCTTTTTTTAATTTAATTTTATTTTATTTTTTACAACACACTGCTTCCCCTCCCTGAGGACTAGGGGGGGCTGACCCGTCGGCCGGAGCTCAGTGTTGGGGGGTGCAAAGTGGGTGTCGTTGTCCCCCCCTCCTCTCCGGGAAGACCAGTACACACGGGGGGGGTCGGTGTCTTCCCCCCGGGGGTGGGACTGGGGGATTTGAGGTGCCTTTGAAGCATGCCGGGGGGGGGGACAGGAGTCCGAGGGTCAAGCTGAGGGCGCTGCGGTGGGAAAGGGGGGGCCGAGGCCTTGCCCCCCTGCCCCAGAGGCAGCCCGGGCTGAGGTGGGGATGGGAAGGGGGGGTCGGGGCCCCTTCACTTCTCCTGGTGGACAAGCAAGGAAGTGTCTGGCCAGAAGACGCTCTCCTTGGCAGGGCTCACGCTTCTAAATAATAAATACCACCTCGATCTGCACTGGGGATATTGCTTTGAATTTTACATCCCCACGAGAAGGAAAAGAATTTTTAAAACACTGTAATAATAGCGATAATAACTGCGTGCTTTAAAGCAAGCCCCTTTCCTCGCCTAGCGATGTTTGAAAGCGTTCCCCTCGGAGATGTGTCTCCTGTGGCCTTTGGCAGGGGATGGATGGAGGGTCCCGGAGCACTTGCCCGAGCGGGGCGGGGGGTGGGAGCCAGGCTGGGGTGACCCTGCGAGGGGCTAGTCGCTCTCGCACCCGCTACGCGAAAAATAACGTGCCTGCAAGTCAGTCAGAAGGTGGAAGAGTTCACAAACGGTCTCACCCGGCGCGTTTCCAGAACGTCGCCTGGTTTCTCGCGTTTCCTGGCCGCTCGCCGTGTTATCACGGACGTTTTATCTGGGAGAAATTAGCAGAAGCCGTTTAAAATGAGCTGGCTTTAACGTGGCTGGGGATGAAGATGAAGTTTTGCTTTTGGAGATAGTACAGGGGTGCCGATGAAAGTTGACTGAAGCGCTTTTGGTGGCTTGGAGAGCCAGAAGTTGCAGGAGGAACCCTTTGCACGGGGCCTGCTCGTGCAGGTCGCCGTGGTCGGACTAAGTGGAAACGGCAAAAAAAATGGGGTGTCTTCTGCTTTCGTGCCTCGGTGTAGCACTCAAAGGATCTCTAGGTGTGGGTCACGGTGATTCTGATTCACAGGGGCTGCGGGGTGAGGAGGAGGAGCTTTCAGAGAATCGCGATTATAATTTAATTGAGCGTTAGATTAAGTTGGTGTTACGGTTACCCTTTATAGAAGCGACACGAGAGCTCCTGCATTATCGTGCTCGCGTTGCAGTTTTCGTTTGAAATGTTTGAGCCTTCTCCTACCTCACAGCGATTCAAAGGATGCGGTCGGAGCTCGTTAGAATAAGGGAAAGATCTAAACTAAGTATTAAAGTATTTAGAATATTATTACAATGAGAATGCTGACATGTGATAAAAGGAGAGAAAAAGGTTTCGAGCGTTGCCAAATCTTTCTGCGTTCACTTCTGTCTTATTTGTGCGTGTCATATATTTGGGTCCCGTATTTTGTTGCTGACGGGGAGGTGTAGATATGACCAATTTACCGATGCATCAGGAGTACGAAATGTGCCTCCATCCCCTCTGCTGTGGTTGCATCTGTGTTTTAACGCGCAGCGTGTGCTGCGTACTTTTAAAAATAAAATATGTTGTAAAAGGTACAAACACCAGTATTTACTGGTAAATTAATTTGACACAGAGGTGAAATCATTCTGACTGTTTTAAAAAATTGATTCCATTTTTCAAATGTAAGTTGCGTGCAGCTGCCCAGTACTTTTAGACTAAAGAAGCTGCACGTATCATACAGTGAAACACTTGACTGTGGTAAAACAGCTTGGGGATTATCTCTGAAAAGGAAAAAAAAGGAGACAGATTTGGGCTATGGAAACCTCAGCTGAACAGTAACTTGAAAGTGAAATAGCTCACAGACAACACACTTTTTGAAGTTTTATTGGCAATAAATAATATGTTGATGATAATGTTTTGAGTGGTGCGTTAAGTGTGTCATAATTCTCTCGCAGAGATCTCTAGTTTAAAAGTACTCTGGATATAGCACTGTTTTAATTTTAAAAAAAAGAAACAGATATAAATCATATGCAGAGAGGAAGTGTATTATAAACAGTGCTGGATCTGATTATAATTTTTTGAAATATGGTTGGCTTCGTATTAGATGTGAATTTTAAGTATTAGTATTTACACACACTGGGGAGGGAGTCCCTGCTGGGTGTACTAACTAAGAAGATTGTTAATGCAAACTGGTCTTGTGGGGAAGAGTGTTAGGCATATACCTATCAGTACAGCTCTAGCTATCTGTTAATATTCCAGCAGAAAATACAAAGATATTGCGCACCCGGGTCTGAATCATACTCGCTTCTTAATCGTAGCAGCCAGCGGTGCTTTTTTTTTGAGTAGAGTCCTCAGAGCTTGGCCCTGTTGATGTGTCTGCCTGGGAGTTTTTACTGATAGTCATAAAGACCCAAATGGTCACGCTGGATGTTACAAGTGGTTTCTGTACGACGCTGAGAGTAGCAAAGAGTCTTAGTAGACCGAAAGGCAGCGGGGAAAAGGGACCTGGAGTCGAAAACCTCTCCCCAGTAGCACCACAGTAGTTAAGGGTCTGTCAGCGTTTCCACTCCAAACCCCAATTTTCAGAGTTTATAACTCAGCTGTTTTAAATAGCTTCAAGCTGAAACCTGCTGTATAAATTGTCGGCCCAGATGTATATTTTGAAACAAAAAGCAGTGCAAATCAGTTATTCTGTTTTAAGTTACAGAACATTAAAATATTTTTAATAGTATCAGATGCTCTTTTGGCAATCTCTGGAGAAGGCGTTCTCGGTACGGAAGATTTTACATTCAGAGGCTGTTTCAATTCAGTGTTTCGCCAGAAAAGTTGTTGAAGTGGTAGATACCAGTGTTTCAGAGGAACTGTTTCGCATGTACACTAGCTTTTTTTTTTTAAACAAGCGTTTTACTCTGCAGAAAGTCTTAGTACCTGCTGTTGTGTAGCACTTTTGCTTTGTGCTTCTGCCTTCCTTCTTTAGGGTACATAGTTTGGCCAGTTCAAATCCCACTGGACCGAAACTGGGCAAACAGGTTGCCTAACAGATGAGAATTGTGTTATGCAAAAAAATACATGTCTATTTTCAACTTGTAAGAATTGGTTTGGTTTTATTTTGTGGCTTCATCTTGACTTCATGTACCTTTTTGAGCTTTAGTTAAAAAAAAAAAAAAGGAAACATAAAATCTACCTTTAATCAGCAAAATGTGCAGATAGTTTAATATGGAAAATAAAGATTTTGAAATAGTAGAGATATTTATGTTTGAAGAATAGGTAATAGGTGCGTAGCAGGTATTTTTAATCCTGTTTTTTTTCCTTTTTTACACAATCCTTATTCATTTCACAGTGCATTTACAATCCTCTTTCTAAGAATATGTAAATAATTTTGAATTGATGCATGGCATGAAATTACCGAATCAAGCTTTATGCCAACAGTCTTTCAGTATGTAAAGATACCTTTTAAAATTCCCAAAATGATGTGTATTTCTCCGGGTTGCAGACTTGGTTTTGCAAAACTCTTTTTTCTAACCAGTGCTATCATGTATGTGTGCGGCATTTCATGGTCAGAAAAAGTATGGAATTAGGGGAGGGACAAGCATTTTGTTTCTGTCGCATGGCAGGGGAGCTTCCCGTATAGTAGGGCTTGCTTTTATTAGGCAAAATTTTTATCTTCACCTCTGCCTCCAGTTTGTCTTTCCCTTCGATCTCCTCCTAACGAGACGAACAGCGATGCCGCGCCGCACGGCGTCGAAAAGCCGTCGCGTGTCAGGAACGAAGCGGTTCTTGATGAAGTGCGATGAGCCCAGCGAGTCCGGCCGCGGCACGTGCCGCTTCGGCCTGACGGCTCCGGCTGACAAATTGGCAAATGGGTAGGGAGGCGAGCTCCAAAAAGCGACTGGGGACAGGAGGGCGCCTCTGAAGAGGTCTCATTGCCTCCCGCCCAGGCGTTGCAGACTGTCCCCGTGTTCGGGAAAGCGGGGTGAGATGGAGCCAGGATGCTACTGCCAGCTCCGAGCTCTGGTTACCCACCAAGAAAGAGGTGAGCTGAGGCTGCAGTCCCTTCACTCCCTCTCCCGAGGCCCCTGGCACTTCCTCCTGTGTTCTCAGCTTCTTTGCATTTCTGGAGTTAAGGTGATTTCTTCGTTGCTGTATTCTGAGATAGAAAAAGCATCGGCTGCAACTCCCCTGAATGCTGATGTGTGTGACAAGACTGTCCAGAGATGCCGTGGTCTGTTGCAGACCGGGGAAGGGGTGTTTTAAAAGTAGCCTCAAGCACTGAGCTTTAGAGTTCAAGCCAATATCCATTTATTGAGAGTTCGAGTCAGCTCTATAATCTGTTCAGCAGATTGTTATTTGTCATTTGATTATTATTTATTATTCCTTACACCCCGCTCTGAAGCCGTCAGACCTGGTTGCTGGCAGACCCAGGGCAGTGAGGTTGTGGGTCCTCAGATCTTATCCCCAGTGGTGGTTCCTGTGTTTTTGTGTTCAGGGACGTCCATATCACTTTAAAGTAAAATCTTTGCTTGATAGATCTCAGGGTAGTGTTTGATAAAACTCAGTTTTCAGTTTTGGGTGGTATTATCCGGTGTTTTATGGAAAAACAGAAAAACACCAGGACGTGTACTTTTTGACAGAGCTTTTCAGCTTCGCTTTCTTCTTTCTCTTCAGTGTTGCTTTTAAATAAGATGAGCTGTAATTTTCAGTAATATAGTCTATTTTAAATATTCGTTTTTATTTTTTTAGTGAAACAGTGTACAGTGCCCCGGGCCACATAATGCTCTCCCTATATATTCAGAACTCCTCATTCTTCCCACTTAATTAATATTAAAGTGCAACCTGCAATTATTAGGTTCAGACAGGATCATTTATGGCGAAGACATTTCAAGTCAGGCTTGTGACAAAATGTAATGTTTATTTCAGGAGACGGAATAAATTACTCTGAATAATACGAAAAGTCATTTCTGAGCACGTAAACTGGTAGAAGCTGCAAGGGGCAGGTTTTGTATCTTAAGATTATTTTTGTTTCAAGTTTGGGCTCAACTACGCAGTATTTGTGAATCTCTTTTCCGTATAAATTTATTTCCAGCGTCACTGTTAGCCGACTGGTCGAAGATTATTTTCTTAGTACTTTTGTGGACTTTTTTTGCGCCATGTGAAGAAGCACGTATGTTTTCTTCCCAATAACTTAGCATTCCTGTTTGGTTTTGCTTTAAAAAGTCATGGTGTGGTAACACTGAGAATATCCCTGGTGTTTTCAAATTAGAAGACTGTACCTGTCTGCTCTGTGACATGTATCTAATCAAATGCTGGAGCACTACCCGACCACCAAAGCATAAAAGTGAGACTATCAGGTAGCCCAGACGTAAGGAGAAATACTTTGATATCTTCTGTTCACCCATCCTGGAGTTTGAGGGAGGTATCAGCGCTAACCGCATGCGACTCTTGCGAGCGCTATGAAAATTTACATGCCTGCAAGGAAATACACCCTTTGTTTTATATTACATCTGAAGAGCTTGAATTCCAACCACAGAGTGCTCCGTCAGCACAGCGTGTTGGGTGGGGAGCTCCGTCTGCTGATGCCCCCGGTGCCACTCTCGGGATGGGTAGATGTGAGGTTTCTCTCTAGCTTCAAGTCTGAGGAGCTCTGGGGTCCGAGTGATGGGTGCAACCAGCAGAGAAGTAGAACGGAATCTGGGTGATAAGGCTGCTAATAGTTGTTTCTAACTTTCCATTTCAAATAACGTTCCAGCTTATGATTTATGGATACGAGCCACGCTTTATGTTTTCTCCCTGCTCACTGGTTGCTAAGAACAAAGTTGGCCTTCAGGAAGCATTAAACCATACACGCTGCTGCATAAGGATGTTGAACGTTTCTGAAGAAATGCAACAAAGAAGAAACTCCCTATTAGGTTGTGAGGAAGGGAGACAATACAAGATGTTTCTTTGTTTGATGTGGCATTTTGTTCTGTGTTCAGCTCCTACATGACTTCGCCACAGCGGGCTGGAGGAGCTGCCGCAGAGCTTCAGAATGAGCGTGGCAGCCTGCAAAGTTGGGCTGGAGACACGTTTTCCAAGCGGTGCACTCACGAGTTGTGGTTGTCTTCCCCTTTTCACAGGTGGTGGCCTTAGGAGAAGTGCCTGATGGGACGGTGGTCACCGTCATGGCTGGAAACGACGAGAACTACTCTGCAGAGCTGCGAAACGCTTCAGCCGTGATGAAGAACCAGGTGGCCAGATTTAATGACCTACGATTTGTGGGCAGAAGTGGAAGAGGTAGGCCGCTGCAATTTGCGTGTCCGTAACGAAGCAAGAACAACGTCTAGGTGTCGACTTTGCTTTGCAACGAAGTATGGATTAATCTGTAAATGCCTTGTTGTCAGCCTTCCGTTTGGGGGGCTGCTCGCGCGTTTTATTTGCAAACTGCAGCATTTGTGCAAGCCAGGTTAGAAGTCTCTCTTGAGTTTTTGTGACTCCTCACACCTCTGTACGTTTTTACGAGACGCAGGCTTTGAAAAATGATTCAGAGAATCCCCACTTCTCTATTTTAATGACACAGCAAAGGTAGAAGGAAATGGGGATATTTGTAATCTGGATTATGTGGAGTCGGAGAGTGTATCTGAGCCCATGGCAGTGAGAGATTGAGAATTCCCTTTAGCAGTAGATCTGCTTCTGAAGTTGTAGAAGACCTATAATTAAGGGGATTTTGCGTATCACATGCACTATAGGTTATGTTCTTTAAGGGCTTACATCTTAAAAGACTTACACCTACTGGTGGAAAACTTTCTAGTGACTTCCCTGCCCTTTACAATCAAACTGCATATGACCTGCAAAAATAAGCTGTACTTGTCTTTTTAGTAAACTGGTTGACTCTTTATAAATTACTGGTAAGCTTGGGCTTGAACTGTATTTAACCTTTACTTTAAATGACAGGGTAACTTTCAATTGTTGTTTTTTTGAAGATGCAGAGTGCTGTCATTGTTTTCCAGCTGTTTAGGAGCTTCCTGTAATCTGGACACTGCGCTGTACCCATAGAAAACCTTTGTAATCATTGCAAGTTCACAAAAATTCCTCTTTAAGAGTCTCGTAGCTGCTTTCAGATTTTAGGTAATGATTGGAAAGATAGCCTGAAGGAAGCTGGCACTTCAGTTTTTGCAGCAGGAGTCTTCAGGGAGGTTTGGTGTATCAGTCACTTCAACCTAGATATTTTTTCCTTTGTGTACTTGAAGTAATTATTAATTTTTTTTTAACTAGCCTTGCGTGGGTCAAAACAAAGTAACAGAAGCTGAACAGTTGTGCTGGGAAGTTAGCAATAAAGTTAATTTTACAGTAATATTCTTTAGAAAGCAGTTGGCATTCATCCTAAGGAAGGAAAGAGTATTTGTCCAAAAAAAAGTTAAACATACGGCAGAGGCCTAGATAGTCTCAATCAGTCGACACACTTTTACAAGCGCTTTGTGAAAGTGAGTCCATAAGCCTGGCTTTCAGTGGCTGTTTTTTATTCTAGTGACCCGGCCAACAGTTCTCTCTATTTAAAAAGTATCAACAATAAAGAGTAACCTGAAAGACAGAACAACTATTGCAACAGTAATGCGATACAAATACCTGTTCGTTGCCCTTTTGGACAAGGTGTTACCTCTCTCTTCCATTTGTCTTTGTTTTCTTTAAAGAAGAAGTTCTGCTTTGTTATTCTGCTGATGGATTAGGTTTGAAAGTTCTCTGGCTCCGTCACTACTGCTGCCTTAGAGGAAAAGTTCAGTAGCGTATCAGTCTTTCAGCAGCGCTGAAAAACTGAAATGTGATGTACTACGGCTGATCTGCAAATTTCATTTGAAACCTATGATATATACTCTTTATTAAACCGTAGGAAATGGAACAGAGGGCCTAAAGCCTCAGTAGATACGGCTACAGAGACACGCAAACACAAACCTCCTAAAATTTGGTTCCAGTCATCTAATTTATATTTGTATCTAGCAGACTTGGAGTGGACTTTTTTCTGATCAATCTGGGTAGAATCTATGGAAAAGCGATAGTGTACTTTTCAAACCCTCAACATATTTATTTAAGAGACTTCAAAGAAAAACAAAGGGTGTGCACTGTTTTACTATATTGGCTTTCTGAGTTTTGGCCAGTTTCCCAAATAGCAATTTTTATATTTAAAAAAAAAAAAAAAAAGAAAAAAAAAAGAGAAGAAAAAAGACAGACTTAACTGCTTGCAGACTTTTCACGCATGGAAGATGAAGAAAGCTTCTTTTGATGAAGTGTAATTATGTCCAAACAGAGCTGACCCCCTCCCCCTATATTTCTTATGATCTTAACGGAAGAAAGTAGGGCTTTCCCTTTGAAGCAGCCGGGACTCGGTGGAGGATCTGAAATGCTGCATTCTGCTGCCAGAGGCAGGATGGAGAAATTGGTCCAGACTTGTCTTCCAGACTCAGAACAGAGAGGGGGGAGAGAGAGAGACGGCGAGGAGGCAAAAGAATTATCATTCACGATAGATTCTTACAACTCTGCTTAAAATAACAGGAAAAGAAAGCAGTAGTTGCAAACAGAAGTGAGAGAGCTCCCTGCATAGACAAATGTCGGTAGATACGGGTCTTGAAGTAGAACAGGAAAAATAAAGTAATACAGAAATCATTTTTCGTGGCGAGAAACCAATCCACACCTGTTCCTGACTTTAGATTTACATCTTTCTAAACAGCTCGCTCTTTGATCTCTGTATCTCTAAATTTGATTGTGAAGTCTGAATCATCAACTTACCACTTCACCTCCTCTCCCACGTTTTGTCTTGCTTCCCATGGCTCAATGGAGAAACTTGATTTTTATGCATATTCATGTTGCTTGCCTGACAGAAGCTTCACGTTTTTGTTTGTATGATTTCTCTTAAACACTTTTTCTAGATTCATAAGAATAACTAACCGGGACGCTTTATGCGAGTGCAGAAGCTGTTTGGATGTGGTTTTGAGGCAGTAGCTCACTTTTACAAGCCCGATCCACCGCACGGAGAAGAAAGAATTCCTGCCTTCAATAAGCAAAGGATTGTAACCTTAATTTTGTTGTGTCCTGATACTTTAATCACATTAGCATCTAACTGAAAAAATACGCCCCACACGCAGGCTGCCGAGTCACCTTTCAGGCTCGTTCCTGGGGTTTGCCCTGTGCTTCGGTGTGTGGCCACCTCGTCCTCCTCCGTGTCAGCTCAGCTCACATGTGTGAATAACAAAGCAGGCACAGTTTAGACACACTGGAGCAATAGTGCCAGATGACTGCTTAGCTGGGGAATTTAATAAAAGAGAACTACAATTAGTCTTCAGCCTCTAAAAGTGGATAGTGGAAATGACTAAGGGCCATAAAGAAAGGTGATAAAAAGTGCATTAAAGGATTTGGTAGCTGAGGAGAGGAGGGATGTGAAATATCTGTGGAAGGCATAAGCATCGCTGAAACGGGGGACCTTAGAAATTTATTTCGGTCTTAATCCTGTAATATGTAAATCATGTCTTGAAAGCTCTGGAACCTGAGTGTGCTGGCAGGGCCACGCAGCGCCCCGGGATGAAGTGATGTATTGTTTACTGAGTGCAAGGGGCTTCGTCACTGTTACTTCGTTAATGAATCAATTTGGTAGGATACCAGTGAGGGAACAAAAACAGTTTCCCTTTCAAATTAGGTGCTTACCTGTTCGGCTTAGGCTGGCTGAGAGAGGTGGTAACTTAAAAGTGCTCACAAGTGAGGTTGAAATCCCTTAATATTAAGGGATGCATTTTTTCTTTTGGCAACTGTATCCTACTGGGATATATTTATTATAGAAAAACTTGCAGTGTTTTTCTAGAGAATGTTTTTACAAGGTCTTACGAGTAGTATATTTTGCTGGGTTAATTTCTAGTCGTGATAAGAGTTTTTTACTGATTTGAGGTATAAATAGAATGATGGCACTGGAGGGGTAAATTCTCCATGCAAAGGTGTGTGAGAATTCCCTTTAGTATCTTTTTTAATAGTGTTGTACTGATTTTATGTGGGTAAATGTGATCTGAATGTCATCATCATGCAATAGTCAGAACAGTCAGAACTTAAGAGTCAGGACTTTTTGTTGGGGTAAGCTGGTGCTGAAGGAGGCCTTCAACCTGCCCTTGGCCAGTTCCATAGATCCAAGCAATAGGCTGAATTCCTGCTTGGAGAGGGATGAAAGGCACAGACCCTTTTCAGCCCCCAACCAGCAGGTGTGGGGGCACCATGTGCTTTGCTTGGGCTGCTGCTCCGTGTCTGAAGGCTGCCGACGCGCTGGCAGCACACGCGGTTTTCCCTCTGGTGTATCAGAGGAAAACCTCTGGGCACGGTGAGTAGGCAGAACTGGACAAAGACTGGCCGTCCTACATACGTCCTCCCGCGATAATCACTATTAAAACATTCATTTCCCAATGAAACTGGGGAAAGCCACCTTCAGCCGTGCAGAATTCAGCCTCCTGAGATTTTTGCACCTTTGCTGGGGTCCTCACCTCCCATCTAACCTGCGTCTCTTGGAGAGGTGGGCACAGCTGAAGCACAGCTACACCTGGAAAATCATTTTGCTGTAAATGACAGCTAGATTTCCTTGAAAAAAAAAAAAAAAGAAAAATCCACGTCGCATTCTAGTTTGTGAAAAATACAGCCGAGGCAGTTTGAAGTTGCACTCCTGATAATAAATGATGCGTGTCTCAGGCAGGTTTGGGGGATATACAACTTGGACCAGAAAGAAAGAGCAATTACTAGATTTGACAGCCAAAGCTCTGTTCTGTATTATGCCTTGTATATAAGCTGTTCTATATTAGGCTCCAAAAAACTGCGTTAAGTTTGCGCTGTTACATAGCGCTTAAGATTTGTGTCTTGATTGAATGCCTTCAGAGTTCAGCAAGAGGAAAAGCCCCAGCAACAAAAATGCACGTATGCACACAGGGAGGGGGGAGGGAAAAAAAAAAAAAAAAAAGAGTTTTAAGTGTCTGGTAAAGTAACAGCTTAAATGAGCATGAACGCCGAAGATTGCTGACTGTTTTATTGAGTCACTGTTGTACGCCCACCTTTTCCTGTCTTGAAACAGTTTTCAGTTTTGACTATCTGACGTGAGTAACCGTTGCATATCTAACAGATTACAACTGTCAGTGAGTCTCCCGAACGGGGGCCAGCGCCTTGTGAGAGTGTGCGCTCAGATGCAGGCAGCTCCCTTTATTTATTTCTTTTTAACGTTTTCGTTCAGCTAAAGGCTGCAGCAGGTCGTCTTGTGCAATCTTTGAGTGAATTCGAGCTCTGAAAAATAGTAATTAAAAAAAAAAAGGAAAAAAAAAAAGCAGACTTACGATAGCAACGTACGTGCACACGGCAGTTTCTCACCCTCACTGGAAAGTCAGGAGCTTTCTTAGCGTTTCATAGATGGAATATATGCGGGGGAAAAATGTGTGTTCCAGTAATAATGATATCATCGTACTACCCTTGGCATCTGAAGGACAGGAGACACTGATTCCCTGTTCAAATGAGTCCCAGGAGGGGAATATATCCTTTCCTCATCTTATTGTACTCAAGTCAAACAAATGAAATGATAAAACTGTGTGAAGTAAATAACATGTGGCCACATTCTGCTCTCTGTCACACAGCTGCAAAACTGGAGTAAATTTTTAAATTATCTGACTCGCTTTGGGTTTACACCACTTTCAATACAGCAAAGAATTTGGCTTGTCCTCAGCAGTGAATCACTTTTGTTCTGTCATTGTATGATGACCCATTATTAAATAAGAAACATTTAGATTGTCAACACATGGACATATTCTTGACATAGAGTAAAACTGAAGGGGAGGAAAACTCCTATGGTCAGTTATGTTTTTAATTTTCACGATTGTGGTAACGACAGGGAATAATTTTAAACGTCTCTGATTCTTTACTGAACATGGATGTGACTGTTTTCATGTTGTAATCACTCATTCCTTTTTGTTTTTTTTTCCCTTTGTAGGGAAGAGCTTTACTTTGACAATAACTGTCCTGACAAATCCCCCCCAAGTCGCTACATACCACAGAGCTATAAAGGTTACGGTGGATGGGCCAAGGGAGCCAAGAAGTGAGTATTACGTTCTTATTTTTGCACTTACGTCTGCTTAATTTGGTTTAACGGAGAGCCATAAATGAAATATATATCTTTGTCAAACATTGGTTCTTGCTCAGCAAAATATGGCATGCTGAATTTGGAGTCTATTGGACCACACACACACTTGCATTAAACACACGCTTAAGTGCTTGGCTGAATTTGGGCAATCACGAACCCGATTCTCATTCACATCAAGGTCTTGATACATTATCTGCCGGTGTAAATGAGAATTAAACCCACTGTATTTATATATAATCTGACTTAGGCATAATAGATACAATCCTACTACGTGCTGAATTCCCTAAACTTCTATCTGAAGACATTTAGAATAAAATAGGAGACTGATCTTTCAGGATCAGTCCTAGCGCAGAGAGAACATCCGCAATATAGTGCCTTTTTGTTTGCCGTTAAATTCTTTTGCCATCAGATAATTAATGCACCTGGTTAATCTCATCATACCTGAAATTGATTTTCAGCTATGGACTCATCATAGACCCCTGGGGGCCAAAGAACGATAAAAAAGCAGTTTATCAGCAGCATGGTCTTTGTTTCTTATTTGTGCAGAGAAAGTCTGTGCTATTTAAACACAGTCCAGGAGATTTTCACTGAGCTCTTTATCTTATAGGAGCGCACCTTCCTAACTTATTAAGAATTTATTTGCAATGATCACTGGCTATATTTTTATGCCAATCGTGTTTTACCATGTTTTATGGGTAGCACTTATTTTTAGATACAGTCACATCTGGTTAATCCATCGTGATTTATGTGGCTGTCTCTCTGTCTGGCACATTTAGCTGGTAACCAGTCTCACATCATATGGGTATCCCTGATGAGCCAGTTCTGGAACTTCTTCTGAGTCTAACTAGAACTACTCTTTCTAAATTGATTGGACTAATCAGGTATAGCTGTATTTAAAATACATCTAGAGATTAAGAATTATTTGATGAATAACCACATTAAAAAAATCCCTATAATGGAAGCATCTCAAGTAATTACTCTACCTTTGATCTGCACATAAAAATGAGACCTTTAACGAGCTTTCAGGGAGTTTTGTTAAAATACCACAAAGACAAAAGAGGTAGAAAGATGTAAACAGAATTTGTGCAACAAGTGTTTCTCGTGCTAATACGTGCTGCAGTGTCACCTCCTGTTACACTGAGAGACGGGAACTGAAGTGCCTTCTCTAAGAACTAGCCAGGCTTTAGAGTTTCATCTTGAGTAGCAGATGAGAAAAAGCAAGTGGTGGTGGATAAATTTCCTTGCCTAGATACTTGTGTTGCTGCCTGCTCACAGCTGAGGTGTCTGTCTGCCACAGCGAAGGGATTTTTGTTCTGTCTTCTCTCCAAAGCTGAATCAGTTCCCATTTTTAATTCTCACCTGCAGCTGGTGCTCCCCGTAGCTTACTTGGAGACACTGGACATACTGCATTCATGGAGTAAAAACCAGGGAATAAATTATGTATCATCCAGCCATTCCCATTTGTTGGCTGCTTCCGTGTTTGTGCTGAGGTACCTGCAAAAGAGGAAATCTCCGAGCAGAGGACGCAACTTCTGTGAAAGAGCAGAGTGGTTTGAAAATGATGTGGAGAATAGCGTGGACTGGCCTGTGTGGCACAGAAAGGGAACCTGTTTGCGTTGGGTTAACAGTTTTAGTGATCAGTGGATTGAAGGCGAGGCTGTGTTCATATATTAGTAAGATTTCCAAGGTCTGATGGAGTTCAGACCTGAAAGGCATCTGTACGTGATACCTGTCTGCTATTCTCATTGAATAGCTGAGTGTAGGAATCCTCAGTAATATAGTTCTTATAGCCTAGATGGAGTTATTGTGTCTTTCTTAATTTATTTCTTTTCACAAAGAAAACCAAATTTGAGCTTCAATGTCCATTTGAATTTTAATATTTTGGCTAAATAATATAGTTCTGCTCTGGGGTTCGTTTTGTTCTGCAATTTCTGTTACTGCAGTCTGATACTTGCGAGGCTATGACACCTTCAGAATGACTGGTTATTAAACTTGAATTTTCAGAGACAAAGTAGCTCCAGCGAGCTGTGGAAGGTTCATTTCTGAGCTCCTCTGCACTCGTGCATTTATTGCTCTTTGGCAGTAATCATTCAAGAAGCGTATCTGGCATTAACGTTGCGTAAGGAAAACTAGGTGGTTGGGGGTAATGAGGAATTCAAATCAGCGAGCGGCGCTGATAGCAAATCTGTTTTTCTTAACAAATGATGTATCGGCAAATAGTGCCCCTCTCTGCCAGGACATATATTTCACTTCGACATCTCAGGCACGTTATCCTAGTTTTGCTCTCTCTGGCAGCTCAACCAGAGCTGTCACATCACAAACAACTTTTTTCTTAATATACACATCTGGCGTTGGCAGTTGGACCAACTTCATAAGAGCACATGATCATCATTCATTACAAGATTAAAAAGTACCCCATGGCATCATTGATGTTTTTTAACTTTGATCTTTTGCAGTTGTGATTCATCTCAGTTATAAAACTTCCCTTTAAAGGAACGCAACCGATGACTTATTAGAACCTTCATTCTAAGTAGCGTAAACATAAAATTATGCACATCTTTACAAAATGTCATTTACTTTGTTGCCAGCTTATCATTTTAAGACATGACATCATGCTTCAGATCGTGAATTTGTAAGGCTTGTTTATAGGCAAGGCACTCTGACCTTCTCTTGGCAAGTTGACTCGAGCGAGCGAGCGCTGCCTGCTTTCCAGCAGCAGCAGGAGCAGCAAGACCGTGACAGATATCGCAATCATTTAGAGCCTGACTTCAAGAGTGCTGAGCAGCCGTGGTGTGCGGTGACTCCAGTCTGTGTTTTGGATGCTCGGCACTTCAGAAAGTCAGGTTTCTTAAATGTAACTGCCGTGTAGTCTTATTAAACGTAACGCTTGTAACAGCTCGCTGCCTTGCCTCTCTGTTATTATTTGAAAACATTTTAGTAGAGACAGTGATGTCAGGTTGCTCTGTTAGGAAAACTCACAGATTTCTGTATGAGAAAAGGCCTTCTGATGATTTTTCTTTGGAAAAGATTTATTTATTTTTAATTATCTGTTTCAGTCTGCCTAGATTACCATCCAGGGACATCTACTGTGTTGCACAGCCTTTGTGCTGGCTTGAGACAGTTCACTGCACTGTGAGTGATGGAATCTGGAGACAGGGTTGTATAAGATCATTGGGAATCATTAGGAAATCCTGCAGATATTTTTCTCTCCTCATATCCAGGATAAAGCCTCTGCCATATGCACATCTGAGCCAGCAGAGCTGCCTTCCAGCTGGGAGGGCTGAAAGAAGTTCTCCGGAGAAATAAGTTGTCGTGAGGTCATAACTGACCAACAGATAGGAAGAGATCACTGTAAAGGAATTAAAAGAAGAAAAAAACAGAGCAAAACCCCCCAAACCTTTACCTAAGCCTCCCTTTAATGCTTTTGCCTTACCTAATAAAAATAAAGAAATAATGACATGCCTTTCAACAGCAGTACCTTTCGAACAGGAGACATGTCCTCCTTTATGGCTGCTATTTGGTAGAAACCCAGTCAGAAGGGAAATCATGAGGAACGAGGGAGGAGAAGTCTGTATATTTTTATATTTAGCCTGCCTTTCCAAAAGACTTCAGTTTATCTCTGGTTAAAGGTAGTCTGCAAAGTCACTGACCACAATTTTCTTTATCAGTGTGAATGGAAAAGTAGTTCTGTGCCGTGAACCGAAATATTTCGGTAGGAGAAAACTGCTCTGTTTCATTCAGCTCCCGAATATTTCTCTGCTGCCACAGCTTGCAAGGTGCACACGTGATGAAAGGTATGAGCAAACATCGGGGTTTTTTTTTGTCGGTGCACGCTGCAGAAGCCAGCGAAAGCCAGTGAGAGGTTCTGCTCAGCCTTTGTATTAACTGTTTGGCCCACCCGGCGTATAAAGTGCAGATAAGTGATTGAGATTTTTGAGATTCCTAGACTTCAAACCGTAGCAGTTTTTAGGAAGTTCTCCCTCTTTTCTTTCAAAGGCAGAGGGTGGAGGGCTAAGTCTGGGGCTAGTGGAATGTGCTTTGGAGTAGAACAACTTTAAATCTTTCACAATTTTTTTTCTTTTTTTTTTTTTTTCTCCTTTCCCCCCCTCTTTTTTTTTTTCTTTTTTTTTTTTTCTTTTTTTCTTTTTGTTGACTGCCTGTCAGGAGCTGGGCTGGTGGCCAAGCAGGAAATGACACATCGAGAGGCATTTGTGTTGTGCAACATTTTGTGGAACTGATGCAAGGATACATTGTCTGTTTACGCATTCCTCTGCTAACAGCCTGCATGGCAGTAATTTTATTCAGGGACACATGGCATGCTACAGCAAGGAGCTCCAGCCTTAGCGTCTCTTTATGCAGAATTATCACAGCAGTTAAAACACGCTGCGTGTCCCCCGTTTAGAGTATTCTCTGGCTTGCTTTCAAAAACCACTCTGCCAGCCCCCCTTCCTTCCCAAGAATATATTGATTTGACTGTGGTGTTTGTTTTTTTTTTTTTTTTTTGCACTGGGGCAACGCAGAGAGAGAGAGTTTGCAGAACAAGAGGAAATCTTACAGGCAGATCCTACTTCGAACATCTACCTTAGACTGTAAATGTTGTGTCACAGTTTCTTTCAAGCGATGTGTCGCAGACGCCGAACACGGAAGTTTGCATCTGCCTGCGTTTTGGCACGGCGAGGAGGTTTTTAGTTCAAGTCAATGCTAAATACCCTGAGATGTGATGAACGAGTCCCGGGTTTTCATCCAAACCGAAATTAGAAAATCTGTGACTCGCACTGGTGTCTTTCAGAGTGACGAGTCTCTACTGAGATCGGCTGGGCTGTTCCGGATTTCTCCCAGCGTAAGTGGGAGCGGAGGAAGGCAGAGTGGGCGGACTGGTGGTTTGCGAGTCGCTCTGAATGACTTTGTAAATCTTAACGTTTGCGTTATAATGCCCCTTTGTAAGAAATGAGGCAAAATGTGATTAAACAGCCAAAGAAATGTTTAGCGTGGCTGTGCTGTGGCGTTTAGTGGGTTTTTTTCCATGACTATCGTTAGTGTCTTTGAGCATGGCCACAGTCTGCTCACAGGCTGGGACCTGACCTCCTGTGTGCAGGTCCCCAGTAAGGAGTGTTTCCGATTTCAGTGGGCCAACACCGGGTCCTTTTTGCAGTGTAAAAAGCAAGACGTCATAGTTTCACTCACTGTCATTTGCTGCTGGTTTATTTTTTGCAAATGTGTAATTTCACAAAACCACACTAGTTGGGGACTGGAGCTCCTGAGCGTTCCCAGAGGCTCTAGGAAACTGGTGGGGTGAGTCAAGTGTTCTTGTCAAAGGTGTCAGACATTATATGTGCCAGTGGTTACATTTACGTTTGGGTGTGTGTAAGAGCAGGGCTTCTTACGGTTACCCCAACCACAACGTGTGCCTCTGGAACAAGGTGACCAGGAGGCTCTCAGAGGCGGGAGCTACATCCCAAGGAACAGTCAGTATTTGTTTTTTCCGCTGTTGCTAGAGAGGGGCTGATGCATAAAACTCATCTTCTGAGGAGCACTAGGAGAGTAAAACCAATCTATTTTCCGGTGGTTGTAACTTTTATCTGCTGGCATAGTGTGCGTAGAGTGAGATGAAAATGAAACCTACTTAGTTCACTCATGGCTTAAATTCATAGAATCATAGAGTCATGGAGTCATAGAATCATAGAACAGTTTCGGCTGGAAGAGACCTTCAAGATCATGGAGTCCACCCTTTGTCCCAGCTCTGTCAGCACCACTAAACTATGTCCCTCAGCACAACATCCACCCATCTCTTGAACACCTCCAGGGATGCTGACTCAACCCCCTCCCCAGGCAGCCTGTTCCAATGGCTGACAACTCTTTCAGTAAAGAAATTCTTCCTAATGTCCACCCTGAACCTCCCCTGGCACAACTTAAGGCCATTTCCCCTTGTCCTGTCACTTGCCGCTAGGGAGGAAGGACCAACGCCTGCCTCACTACAACCTCCTTTCAGGTAGTTGTAGAGATCGAGAAGGCCATATGCTGCAGTTCTGAAATCTTAGTTATCTACATGACACCGACTGGCTCTCTCCGTAGGAGGAGACAGGGAGGTGATAGAGTGACCATGTATTCATCATTAGGGTGAGAGGGAAAAAACCTTGAGAAGAGTGTATAAAACAAATGGGCAAGTCTGAGTACAGAACTATTCCTTATGATCTCCTCATCAACAGTAATGTGTTTTGGTTTGCATTTGTCAGCAGAACGTACTGTTTCCATCCCATTGTAGAGGGAACACTCCTGCCAAACAGTCTTCTGCTGGTACGTGGGGCATGTAAGATGAGCATCACAGCGCTTTTTTGATATTGCTGCTGTTGCTGTTCGTATTCAAAATGTCTCTCCAAGCCACAAGTAAAATCATGGCCTCTCTGCAGAGTTGCGCTGCACAGTCATACAATAAGAGGCTGAATAGCTTATGGTCTCCATGAAAAATACAGATGGAAGAAGGGGCTATAACTAAACAAATGAAGTCAGTGGTGGAGGTGAGTTCAGTCTGTATCTCCGTACGATACAGTGACTAGGAAAGAAAAAGTGAAAGCCATTTCTGTAAGTCCGTGTGGGTACTATGCGGGAAGATGGTATATTAAAAAAAAAAAGCATTGGCGTAGCTTTTCTCAGATCGTTTTGTTCATACTTTCCTCTCAAGAGAATTCTTGTACATCTTCACTTTTGAAATGCGTTTGGCTTGTTGCTACTAATATCAGCATTTTTCTCTTACGCTTCAGTGTAGCACCGCTTATACATCTCCCTCCTCTTTCCAAAGTAGGTTGGGAAGTAGGAAACAGAGCAAATGGGTTTTGGAGACGCCGCATCAAAAATTACTTAGGTAGTTCTTCCTTGCTGGCAATCCCAAATTTCTTTATAAGGTTTTTAGAAAATTTATTTTTATCCTCCATATAAACTTCATTCTCCACTGAAACATGGTCGACCCAGACGTGAAACACAGATGCTGATTTAACCAGACAAGGAATGCAGAAGAGGAAATGAGGAAGAATATCATACTTAATTGAAACTTCAGGGGAAGAAACTTGGTAATGATCTCATGCCGCAATGTTTTTGGGATGCCGGAAACTTTATTCTTATGAAGAACTGAGTTCCTTAATGCATGTGTCTGCTCAGATCCCCTCTGACATATCTCATCTGCAGCAGACCAGCTTAGTCAGCACCGTGGTGGCACACTGTTGACTGAGGGTGGCTTGCAGCTCTCCAAAAATTAGGCATGTAGGGTAGGTTTCCTATGAAGTGAATGAAGAGACACAGGCACTGACAGAGGGTTGTTCATCCCATCTGTCTTAATGCCCATCTTAGAGTGCCCTGAACTGCCCTTTAGAGCTCTCCAACCCTTTCCATTGGTTATAACTGCAAGCTGGGTGACTCGCCTAGACTGGGCACCCTGGTTTTGAGATAGCTGGAATCGGGTTAGATTATGAGTTGTTGTAGTCCTCACGTGTGCCTAATGACTGCTGTGAAATTCAGACAACCCGAGTTCGCTTTCGGGTGGGTAGCTGAGGCAGCGCAGTCGCAGATAACGTGGAGCTGAGCCTGGGTTATCCAACTGTTTGCCCGGCTTCTTGGGTGGATGGTTTTGTCTTTGGCTGAATGTGAGCAGTCCATGCTGCATTTCTGGCAGTGTAAGGAGTTGTTTAAAGCTGACTTTGAAGTGTCTATGCAGCTGCCATAATGAGTGCAACACACACATACCTTAAAAATGATGCTATCTATTAAGGCATCATTATCACCTCCTGCAGGGTTTCAGTAGTCAGGTACTGCTCAGGTCCTACTCAGCTCAGCTTGTGTGAACTGCTGAGATTAAAACTCAGATTTTTTAGCTGTGAGCGTAGTATTCAATAAGATTCTCACACTAACTAAAATACTGCAGTTGTATAAAAAGTATAAAGGCGATAATACGCTTTACAGATGTTGTCCAAAGGTGAAGAATACTGGAGAACACATTTAAAGATTTTTGTAACTGGGAAATACTCCACATTCCCAATGTTCTTGCTTCACATTAGAACATATTAATTGTTCCTTCCTTATCCAGACTTAAGGTGCTGCCCATTCTCTTTTAGTTCTGAGATGTAATCTTTCCCGCAGCGTGGGAAGGCGAACCCTTTTGCCTGATTATTGTTGGCATAAATGTTTGTTGCTTCCATCGCTCTTCAAACTCCCGTACCTGCGTTTTGTGAACTTTACTCCCACTTCATAATGCCCTGCTGCTTTAGTAGCCCTGCTAATTTGAATTCAGGATGCCAAACAGATATTAATCAGGGTGCTCACAAGTGTAGAATCTGCTTCCTGCCCGTCTGTAATCCATGTGAGTAACGCCAATTAGTTGTCTGCTTCCTGAAGTCTTCACGCACTTTCTCATTCTGGCATTCCCGCGGCAGTAGACACAGTCTTAAAGGTCACGTGCAGTCAGAGACGCTTGACAGTGTTTTGTTTCATTGCTCTGAGAGCTCAACGGGATAATCATCGCCTCCACGAGCACCACAGAAGTGAGCTGTGCCAGAAATGGACGGGTCCAGCTCTTGCATTTGTAGTTTAATTTGCTAGAAATAGGGATGTAGCTTGTTATATCCCAAAGTGCCAATTCCTATGCCGTGAGACAGGTGGGCAACTGCATACGGCAGTTTCACACTGGTGCAGCATCTTCTTGGAAAGGAGTAGGAGCTTGCAGGCACTGGTGTAGCACCAGGTATGTGTTTGTTCACATAAAATCCTTGACTAGATTTGCAAAACAAACCCGGTTTTAACTGATTGTATTAAAAGGGGTCTGAAAGGCAGAGATCACCCATCAAAAAGGAATGGTACGCAAAAGTATTGGTTGTATTTTGAAAATTTACACCCGTGTTGCTCAGTAGTATAGAAACTGGAAAAGAATAGAGACCTGGAAATACAACACGCAGTTGCTGTGTGGTACAAACCACTGGTGAGGTGTATGGAAGATAATGTACATGGAACACCTTTTTTTTTTGCCCATGTATTATGTAATCAAGGACCTAGATTCAGATTATTAAACAACAATCTACTACAGTTAATTCAATTTATCTGTTGGATTTATCAAGCTCTGTAGGCATGTGAAGTGCAATAGAGTTGGTTCCAGGTTTCTAGGATACCAGTTAAATTAAGAATAATTTAATTTTTCATTCCTTGTGTCTTTTGTCACCATAAACTCCAGATTTGTGGAACGTACTTTCTGCTTTCGCATGGGACACTTTTTGGCTTTGATGATCTGGGCTATGAGTCTACTCTCACTTTGGGTCTTTTTTGATGTCTTTGAATGATTGTAAAATCAGTGCTATAATAAAATTGCCACCTCTATAGGCAAAAGTGTTGACTACAGAAGAGGGCTCGGCGATAGAGCTGTGAATGTAAATCATTCACTGTTCAAATTCGTCAGCTAAGCAGTCAGAATGAAAATCCTTTTTTTTTAAAGGGGCATATGAGTAAAATTTTTCAGAGGCGCACGGTAGATAAGACTCCTTAACTGTAGTTTCCCAAAAGGTAGATATGGTGGCTCTGTGAGCCCTCTCTGGCCCGTTGTGGTCACGTATGTGTTAGAAGCTGATTTATCCCACCCTAACTGTCTACAAGTGTCAATGTGCGGGTCTCGGGAGGTGCGGGGAGGTGAACACTGATTGCAGAGGGAACGTGGAGCAGCGAGGGCCGCCGGGCTGGCGCTCAATGCCCTACAGATACCTGCGTCGCCTTTAGGCAAGCTGCTTGGCTCGCTGGCAGTTGCGGCAGCACGCGGCTTTGAAATGCTTCCTTATGCTCCTCCTTTATGTCCTTTCAACTTTTAAAAAGGAATCTTTAGTGCCTGCTTTTTCAAAAGCCACATCGAAGGGCCACTTTCTGAAGTTTGTCACAGTTTAGGATGTTAGTGAATCCCCCACTGTTAGACATAAAGAACCAGTGTGTGATCTTTTTGGTTTTCTTCTTCTGTGCCTGCTTGGTTGAAACTCTCAGGAACTTGGTGCAGAAATGCCCATCTTGGTTTAAGATGTCCTTCCCCTCGCTAACGTGCTTGTCACTGTTCCTCTCCCAAAGGCTGTGGCCGCTGCAGCTCAGCAGTAGTCTGGGTTTTATACGTGATCCTCATCAACTTCACGGCAAAGCCAGACAGTTTAATTGAACTTTACGTTTTGCTTTGGAAGGGTGAGCCCAGGGTATGCTTATTAGTGCCAGGAAGAGATCTCACACAGCAGTATTCATTGCCCACGGTACGACGCACAGTCAGAAGCATCCCTGAGAACTGGGAGAGCAGAAGGATACTCAGATACTCAGATACTCAGATACTTAGATACTCTTTAGGTAGGGCTTGTATTTTGCATGTGTACAGACTAACCGATGTGTGTTATTAGTTTCAGTCTTCTTGATCTTTGCTGTTTCTGAAAGATGACACCAAAAGAGAAAGCTGATAGCAGCTGGCTCGCAGAGATAGTCTTTGTTATAGCCAGGTAGGAGAGACTAGTAAGGACTTGGTGCTCGCACAATCCAGATAACAGTGACTGTTCTTCAGATCCATCTCAGGGATGAAGGAAGCTCTCAGGGAAGCGTGTTTACCTCTGTGTGGGATGCAGAGTAAACACCTCACTAACTATACATGCCATGCAACATTAAGAATTGAAATGAGAACTCTCTCTCTCTGGTGACTTGGTGTAGAAGGGAATAAACAGTAGATTTAAGGTATGTAGCAAGGGGATACTTACACATCAGATAAATAACAACTTGTTGACATAAAAGAAATGGGTCTTTTTTGATTAAAGGGCAGATACCTCTAGCTCTAACTCTTACTTTATGTATACACCACAGACAAAAATTACAGTAGGAAGAGTCTGTGTCTGAGCACTCAGAACTGGGACATGCCAAGATCATGGTTATCAGTGCAGCTTTAATTCATGCCTGTTGTGTGTGTGTTTGACAAAAAGGTGTGTTGCTCTGAGAGCACGTGGGGGTTCATCAGTAGGACAGCGATATCCTGGGGGGTGGAGCACTCCCACTTACTCTTATTTTTAAGAGATGCTACTCTCAGTTTGAGTTAGTGGTGAATGGTCAGTGCTTCCGCAGAATGAATCTGATGGTCTCATACCAGGCACTGGGAAAAATGTTAACACACAGTGAATGTGTGTGAATGATCTGTGAACACTTACTTTTTTTTTTTTTTAAAAAAAAAGCAGCAACTTAACTCTTGTCACATCAAAAAATCATGTGACAGGAGCGTAAAATCTGTGGCCCAGCAATCAGCTACCTTTGCCAAGCTGTAATCAAAGCTTTTCACTGATAACATCTAAGGAATTTTCATTCTATGAAATTTTAATCTTCAAAGCTTTGTAATTTCACCAAATCTGGACAGATTACCATGGAGATTCTGGAAAAAAAAAAAAAAAAAAAAAAGAAGAACCAACCTGCTGAGCCAAGTTTCAAATCTCCACTCCAAAAGACAGCAACAAAAATACTTCACAAAAAGTTTGCCAGAAATGTTTTTTGAGGTGCTATATTTTCCCTCAACTAACTCGTTTCTAGGAATGTCTGAGCCATTTTGAGTGAAATTGAAGAAACGTGCTCCTTGCTTATAGAATGCAAACAAAGTTCAGCAAAGTTGCCAGCAACTGAAAATTGGCTCTTAAAATGGGAAACACTGGGCAACGCTCATGACAGGCAGCCCTACCAGCCCCACCTCTCACATATTTAATCTGCTGTGGTATTAATTTGCGCTGTAAAATAATCCATTCGTTTCGGTGGAAATCCTGCGCAGAAAATTAACTCGGCGGTTGGCAGGGTCTCCCTCCTGGGCTGCAGCAGCGACTTCCACGGCTTGGGTCTTTGACTGGGGGCTGACTGGTGGTGGGGTGAGATGCCACCTCCAGCAGCACAGGAGAGCGCGATGTGACTCTGACCTGTGTGCCGGGCACGTGTCAGAGAAGGCGAGAGCCTTTGTAAAAGATGAGACGGGGACCACGGCGGCCTGCGGGGCCTCCGGAGGTGTTGCGGGTTAGAAGGCAGTGTGCCTCCAGGCACCGGCATTTGGCAGGACTCTCCTTCCCCGCCCTGAGAGGGGTAATTTGGTGCGCGTACACTTCAACTGAATTGGCACAGGTCTCACAGGCTGTAACACACGCGGGGTGTGAGCCGAGAGAGGTTTGGGCTGTGGAACGGGGACTGCTGGAGCACCTCTCCTGTGCAGACAGACTGAGAGAGGTGGGGTTGTTCAGTCTGCAGAAAAGAAGGCTCTGAGGAGACCTTACTGTGGCCTTCCAGTATCTCAAGGGGACTACAAGAAAGCTGGGGAGGGGCTTGTTAGGATGTCGGGTGGTGACAGGACTAGAGGGAATGGATTAAAGCCAGAGATGGGTCGGTTCAGATTGGACGTTAGGAAGAAGTTCTTCCCCATGAGGGTGGTGAGACCCTGGCACAGGTTGCCCAGAGAGGGGGTGGAAGCCCCATCCCTGGAAGTTTTTAAGGCCAGGCTGGATGGGGCTCTGGGCAGCCTGATCTAGTGGGGGATGTCCCTGCCCACGGCAGGAGGGTTGGAACTAGATGATCTTTAAGGTCCCTTCCAACCCTGACAATTCTATGATTCTATGACTCTTGTAATGTACCCTGGGGTGCAGAGCCAGGCATCCCTGCTGCAAGACCTCTGCACCTCCTGCACCACAGGATTAGCTTGGCGTTCGCATTGAAAAAACCACCCCAAACTCTGCCCTGAACAGCTCCCAGTGTGGTTACGCACAGCTGTCTGAGTCCCCTTTAGCTGAGGTTTCAAGGCAGCCACAGCCTGTGTCCAGGCACCACCATCCAAACCTCAGGGTGGGCAAAATCCAGATCTAGTCTCATTGCCGAGGTCCACCTTGAATCAGTGAATGTGGAGAGAGACACTTTGGGCTCCCGAGAGCCTCCAGGGAAGGTTGTGGAGCTATGTAAGATCTGGGGCAGGTGACCAGTCCTCCTGTAGCAATAAGCTGGGTGATTGGCGCATCCAGAGGCACGGTCTGTGGTGGTTCGGATACTCTGATGTCAGCCAGTGAAAAAACACTTGTTACCTTTTCCTTGTGAATCAGAGCTGCTGCTGATGTTGGGCCCATTTAAAACCAGCAACTAGAGTTGTTTTAATGAGTTTGTAGATTGGAGGAGCTGATCAGAAGCAGGCAGTGTTGCGCATTATACTTGAGATCTGCTCCTGCAGAGAAATCTTTCTGTGCTAAACACAAGCTGCCTCAAGAATTGGCACTGCCAGAAACCTGCTCCTCGCCGAGTTCTGCGCCGTTCACTGGAATGAGGCTTAGGGATGTGCGGTCTGCTCTGCGATTTTTCATTTTATTTTAAGTTAAACCAAACTTTTTTGGAGACAGATTTGAGGGCAAAAGGCACCTTCACACGGAGTTGCATTCCCTTCACGGCTACGACTTTATTTAAGCTTTTCCCCAGGTCTTTTACGATCACGGTGTTCCCATCCTTGGGAGCCAAGCAGCTTGAGAGCTGAGAGAGAAGTGTTGTCAGGAGGGTGATTAAAACAGGGATTGATGCAACTGGGAGCCAGGGTTCAGTCACCTCTCTGGGCCTCCGCGTTACTGTTATGTCAGACACAGTAGCTTTACCATGCGCGGCAAGTTTATGCGTTTTTTATTGTCTCGTGCTGCCAGAAAATGTTGACCCCGGAGTAGCTGCACTGTGTAAGCACTCAGCGGTGGAGGGCAGCGCGCTCTGCGAACCGTTTACGCTCCCTCTTTAATTTGTCACGTATGGGTCATATCTTTTTACATTTACATTTTTAAATTAGTTCAGTGTGCCCTGAGCTTCTGTTCCAGAATCCGCACTGAAAACTTCCCGGCTTTACGAGTTATTAAAAAAATTCCAAACCCCCTCATTTAATTTGTGTTCAGTATGCAGAACAACTTGAAGTTAGAAGAAGGCTTCACTTTTTTTACAAGGACACAAGTTTAGGGAGAGATTTTTAGGGTTCGTATGCAACATAAAGCAGTTGTGTCTACTTGGTCATCTCTTCAAAGAGGATACCGTCAAATGGAATTCGGCCCAAAATTTAAAAGCAAAAAAAAAAAATTGGCATAAAAACCAATCTGGTCAAAATAACATGGTTCCTCCAACATAAATTCCATTAAAAGTAAAGCCAGACTCAGCAAATGCTTGAGTTCTCCCATATGGACTGAAGAATAGTTTTACATTGGAGCACGATGCAGTTTTTGGAGTGCATTTGAGACTGCTCCTGTTTTGGAAGCCTGTTCCTGTCTTGTTTGAATGACAATTTAAACTGTGTATAGCAAAAAGCAACGTTAGCATATCTGGAACATCAGCATAAAAGCTGTCTGTTGGAAGAAATGTGTATTTTTAAAGAGAACGAAACACTCCTATGTCATTATTTTTTCTTTAATTCTCATGTTGGGAAGTTTTGAAGACCAAATCTCTGTGGCCACATGAGCAAGGCAGGGACGTAGGAGGACGGTTCAGTGACTGATGCATTTGAACATGAGTTTTCCAGGTCTGCCATCTGCCTCTGACACCAATGGAAATTGCGTACCCCTTTCTCTCAGCCTCAGTTCCCTGTGTGTGAAGTATGAGTAGTGGCACTACCCTACCCAAGGAATGACATGAATATGGGAAGACGGTGAAGATCAGGGAGTTTGTCTTCCTGAGTTGTGTTTTTAAGGCATATTGCCATCCAAGGTATATCACAAAACTTCCATTTCCCTTGAGAAATGGAAACAGCTTTATCTATACCTACGCATATATATAATTTCATATTTGTCCATGCTCAGGATGGGAAGAAATGGGCTTTTCTCATATCCTGCTGCTCCATATCTCTGTATCAGAACTAGGTAGTTACTTCAGATCCCAACTCCTTTAACTCCTTGAAGGCGCTGAAGGAGGTAAAGGTGACTCGTAGGAGTGAGCCTCGTTAATCAGTCCTTACTCTGAGCTGAATACCTGGTGCTGCTCTCTGAGAATGGCAAGTGCCAGGCTCCTTCTAGTGCCTGCTTAGGAGCTGTACTCTGGAACAAGCAGGAGAGATGAAAACCAGTCTGAAAAGATGAAACTCCTGGATGGATAGCTGGTCTTTTCACCTTTAATTTGAACTACTGACTGTTCAACGACTGCAGTCAGGTGCACGTGCTTTTATCAACGACACGGTTTCTGACTTTGGGAAGGGAATTGGCCACTTCTGTGCAGCCGAGCGGAGGCAGCTTCGCAGCCGGTGCGGTTGCCTCCGTGCGCGTGTGTGTCTGGAGGGGTGGGGAAGGCAGCCATCCTTAACCAAACATTTGCAACCTGCTGTTTTAGCTGGAATAGGAAAACCAGCTTGACAAGAATGAACGGCTTCGCCAAGCGACATTCAGGGGAGGTTGGTGGGATTTTAAACAAATCTCCTTAAGCAAGCATGAAAACAAGCTATTTAGCGCTCATTAATGTCTCAGGTTAAACTCCTGAATAATTTGTCATGGTTAGGCTCTTTTGGTTTCATTGGTGTTTTTCTAGTGACTAACGAGATGACAGCTACACATGATCCTTGGTATGCCACTGTTCACAATAGGGTTTAAAGTTGTGTATTTGTTATTGATGTCATTAAAGTGATGGATTTGAGCTTGGTTTCTGAGGCAGCCGACTGGGTGGTTAGGACTAATTTCTAGCAATGGTTTTGGAGGTTGAAACCAAAGTGTGTATAAAAGGAAATGTTTCTTCTTTTAAGCAAATAATTTGAACCCAGATGAATGAAATTTAAGCAAGTGGGCATCAACTCCGAGTTAATTTTGACATAGTTGTCTGGAAATCATCACCAATTAAAATATTTTTATGAGCTCGAATGTAGTATTGTCTTTCGGTGCTTATGTAAGAGAGGAACAAACTGCTTGTTTAACCCCAGCCTTGAGACTACTGGCCAGGACAGATGACTGAAGTCGCAGCCATCTGGAGCTGTGGGGAGGGCATGGGCCTTGGCAAACCTTGCTTTGTGGGGGCAAGGCAGTTTCCCTATCGGAACTGTAAGAATGCATAAACTCGAACAGATCGCTTGCAGGATGTGCAGCTCCCTTGAAAAATGAATCTCGCCAAATACATTTGCCATTTTTAGACAAAATTTGCTAATAGAAGAAAAGACAGACGTAGCTGTTTGTATCCATCTCTGTAGTAAGGGAACACTTCTCTAGCGTGGGGACTCCTGCAAGAGTCCTGCAGAAGTCAGCGTGAGTCTTGGATGTGCGCAGAGGACAGGAGCAGCTCTGGATGCCAGGACTCCTAGTTCAGAGTTAAAATGAATCCCTTGAGTTGTTACAATCAGGTTCTTTCATGTGCTCCTCCAACCCGAATAGCTAGCGAGATGATAGTTCCTTAATTTGTACACACCCCTTTCACACCTGCACATAAAGAAAACCTTTGATGCCAAGTGCTTGATGGAACAACGGCAAGATGGGTATGTGCAGAATTAAAAGGATACACACCACGCTCAAATATTTGTATAGCTTGTTAGACTCTGCACATCTCATATAATAATGAATGCCCTGCCTGGCAGGGAGGAGCACTCTCTGCATTGTGAATTTGGCCTTTTCATGAGAGCACCATTGTTTTTATGTGTTTTTTACATTGCAAAGAGAATTGAAATGTTGAAGACTTGAGTATAAATGTCTGTTGCTGTCTTTCCAGCCACAGTCTCACTTACTCAATGAGACAGACTTTTAACATTTAAATTTTTCTTATTGCTGTTTATTGAGTTTTTTTGCGTTTTCTTTTATTATGCTACTTGCCTGCATGTGCATGTATATACGTAATAGTGCTGGCTGCTCATGAAATAGCCTGCCTTCATTTTTTGTGTTCCATTCCATAATTATCCTCGTTTGATTCTTGTGCAGTAGCCTACTTCTGTTATTCGGGTTCCCAGCACAGTAGACAGATGTTCAAATATTTCAACACAAACAAAACTGTTTATATTTAACTTACAGAATCATTATAGCTTTGGTATGTATGCATGGAATTTGCCCTACTGTGAAGTGTTAACACTAGACCTGCGCACCACTTCAGTCTGAAGGAAGGTAGACCTGAAATTGCACTTAATTTCAGCCTCCAGTTGAGTCCATACCGAGAAAATTTCAGGGCTTAGAGCATGATCAAGTTACAGGGGACATCTGTGTTTCCACATGTCAGCTGAGCCACAGCAGCTGCCCAGTAGGTGTTCTTGGCCCCCCATAAATGTAAGTTGATTTGATTTAGCTTAGCCCTTAATAAAAGAGGCTTAAGATAAGTAGAGTCGCTGCACACTTGCCACAGGCGGAGCGCACACGCGCAGGTGGTTACCGTCCAGGTCCAGGACATGGTAACCCATTTCATCCCAGGAATTGGCTGTGTATCTGTATGGTCCTGTACTGGAAATAGTCAAGCCAATTTTTCGATGAGCATTTGCATTCTCATTTAAGAATCAGTTGATGAATCCCTTAACATGGCTGGGTTTGCTGGCTTGCATAAAAACAGTTTGCCAGTTCTCTCTCAGCCCCACAAGCAACATTGCTCACAGGAGAACAGTGTTTTGAGAGGGTAATTAAAAACACAATTATTTTATTTCTTGGAGAGAGAGAGACTTAGAGAGATTTTGACAGGTGTTTTAGGCCCTAAGTTTTACCAGTCTTGACTTCTCAGATATTCTGTGTATGGAAAAGTAGCTTGCATTTGTTTACCTTGAACTCTGTCATTCCCACAGCCTGTATGATTTAGTATACAACCAAGAGCTGATTTAATAAATTTGCTTTTGAAGTGCCCTGTGGCTTCCTTTGCTTGCGGAGTAGGGCAAAGTTGCAACACTTCTCTGGGACACAGGCAACAAGCACAATCGTAAGCTCCGTGCGAGAAATTGCGACTGTGCAGTGAGCGTGGGCAGAGTATCAGCCCGGCTCCCTAAGTCCCAGCCTGGCATTGCTTTTGACTTTTGGTGTGAACGATAACTCATTTAGTGGTTTCAACTCAGAGTAAGTTATCTAAACTTGTGCCTCTGGATTTACAATAATATATCCTTAATCTGCTCTTCCTTAACATGTTATAACCCTCCTTAGAGAAGGGATTTGAGCAAGTGGTGAGTTTGGGTTTTTCATATTCTGCAGCCCCTTGGCCCAGGCAGGTTTCCAAGTTCCTTAACCCAAAAACCTCTGGATCATTCCTCTACTCTGTGTCTGCAGTGGTCTAGCAAGTGGTCTCTGTCCCTGTGCCAACCTTTTGGTGTCCCTAACAACATTTGATTCCTATTATATGGAAATACAGGCAGTCCATAGATGTTCATGAACATGCATAACCGTGGGGAAGCTCCCATCTTTTTCTTGGGGATTAAGATAAGATCTTTGCAAGAGACAAAAAAAAGAAGAAGGTAGGTTAGCTCCTTCCTGGGCTCAGGTGGACTTTGCATTCAGAATTTCTCATGGCCACCATGTCCAGTGGCGAAAGGGGACAGCAGAACCTACTGCCAATACAGGAGGAAAAACAGAAGGTGTCACAGGGAAGCCATTGGCTCTAAGTGACTTTAGCCTCCCTGCAGGAAATTTGTGAGCCCCGTAGACTGATGTGATAATCCGTGCCAGGGCAGGGCACATCGCTTTGCCTTACATGTCCTTTAGCAGGAGGAATCCCAGGGGCTGGGAGACCTGAGGGCTTCTCTTCCACCCATGGCTGTGCTGTGTGGGCAACACACCATTCCCCAGTGCTCCTTGAGTCGGAGTCACTCAAAATGAGTTGGCTGAGCAGAGTCCTACTCCTTTACTAAATTTGCAGATGACACCAAGCTGGGGGGGAGTGTCGATCTGCCGGAGGGCAGGAAGGCACTGCAGAGGGACCTGGACAGCCTGGATCCATGGGCCGAGGCCAATGGGATGAAGTTCAACAAGACCAAGTGCAGGGTCCTACACTTTGGCCACAATAACCCCCTGGGAGAGGAGTGGCTGGAGAGTGTCCCAGCAGAGAGGGACCTGGGAGTGCTGGGTGACAACTGGTTGAACATGAGCCAGCAGGGTGCCCAGGTGGCCCGGAAGGCCAATGGCAACCTGGCTTGTATCAGGAACAGTGTGGCCAGCAGGAGCAGGGATGTGATTCTGCCCCTGTGCTCAGCCCTGAGGAGGCCTCCCCTCGAGCCCTGTGTGCAGGTCTGGGCCCCTCACTGCAAGAGAGACCTTGAGGGGCTGGAGCGGGTCCAGAGGAGAGCAACGAGGCTGGGGAAGGGACTGGAGGGAAAGTCCTGTGAGGAGAGGCTGAGGGAGCTGGGGGCGTTCAGCCTGGAGAAGACGAGACTCAGGGGGGCCCTTATCACTCTTTGGAACTCCCTGAAGGGAGGGTGCAGTCAGGTGGGGGTTGGGCTCTTCTCCCGGGACAACCAGTGACAGGACAAGAGGGCCCGGCCTGAAACTGCATCAGAGGAGGTTTAGGTTGGATCTCAGGAGGCAATTCCTCACGGAGAGGGTGCTCAGGCACTGGGATGCTCTGCCCAGGGAAGGGGGGAGTCACCGTCCCTGGAGGTGTTTAAGGAGAGGCTGGATGTGGCACTTAGTGCCGTGGTCTGGCTGATGTGGTGGTGTTGGGTCAGAGGCTGAACTTGATGATCTCAGAGGTCTTTTCCAGCCTCAGCAATTCTGTGATTCTGTGAAATGGATGGTCGCTGCGTTCGGAGATGAGTGATGGACAGCGGAGAGACGCCAGGCGCGATAACCTCGTCAGCTGGCACAGCTGCAGCCTGAACACAGCCCCGATTGTGTCGGGCTCGGTTCCCCCCCCGTGCTGATGGCACATCCAAGCTTCGTGGTGTGGGGTTGCAAAATGGACAGTGACCAGGTTTCAGTTAAACGTCTTCACCGAGGTTGGCCTCTGCTTCGGGAACGAAAAGTGAGCTCCAAAAAAGGCAGTTCCCATTTAGCTGAGTGCCTAAGCAAGAGTTGTTTTTAAAAATGTTATTTAAAAATTTATAGCGTTTGTTAAGCAAAAAAAAAAAAAATTAAAAGAAATGTTAGCTTGAGTGAGCTCAGTAACAGTGTCAGAAAACCCTCAAAACAGAAGCTTCTCCTGGAAATGTTGACAATGTACTAGCCATAAACCTGCTGCTGCAAGACCGAGTTGGTCATTTCTCCCCTATGGGGGGAAAAATAATTGAGATCTATTAAAGGGGAGAACGCCTCCAGGCTGTTTTAATCTGAAATTCTGCAGCCTGACGTTAATAAGAAAAACTTTTTTTTTTTGGCAATTTTTGGCCAATTCATTTCCATGTTACCGACAGTAATAAAATGTCAATTTGCTCCTGAAAAGTTTGGCTCAATGCATTTTTAAATGTAAGGTACCAGAGCAGTCACTGCGAAATCCCGTTTCATTTTGGCTCACAGTATTGCAATGACCTATTTTGTTGTCTTTTGTAATTACTAACTCACTCTTCTGTCACTTCTCCATGCTGCCCATATAAATATCCCTGAAATGGAGCCTCTCATATTTGCTAACCTCGTCTTTCGTTAGTGACGAACACATGGGAGTAATTTGGGAAGCCAGGTGTGTTCTGTGTGTTACTGTCCAGTACATCCCTCCTGTTTATTGAAGTACTGCTGTAGAAAAGCTTAGGTAGAAAAGAAAACCTGTGGAAATGACAAATTCTTTCATGTTGCTGCTGTGTTATTTGTAACTCTACTGGCACAAGTAGCCCACGCTTCTGGTGCTCCACACCTTGGCCAGGCTGTAGCCACAGAGTAAGGCTGCCTGGTATAGTCAAGAAATAACTAACTTCCCCAGCATCTCTGAAAGGTTGCGGTTCACAGAGAAGCAGAACAGATGAGTAGTAAAACTGTAATTTTTGAGATAATAGACTTAAATGTCTAATGCTGTTACATGAAAGCTTAGTGAGTGGGAAGAGAGAAAAGCACCCAAATATACATGTACAGTGAGTAGTAAGAGAAAAAGGGAAAAAATAATATTAAAGGGACACATCAAAAAGGAAATCCTTGCTGGTGTCTTCTGCAGTGAAGACAGGCTGAGAGAGTTGGGGTTGTTCAGCCTGGAGAAGGCTCCAGGGAGACCTTATAGTGCCCTGCCAGGATCTGAAGGGGCTACAGGAAAGCTGGGGAGGGACTGCTAATAAAGGCGTGTAGTGACAGGACGAGGGATAATTATTTTAAACTAGAGCGGGGTAGATTTAGATTAGATGTTAGAAAAACGTTCTTTACGCTGAGGGTGGTGAAACCCTGGCACAGGTTGCCCAGAGAGGTGGTGGAGGCCCCAGCCCTGGAGGCATTCAAGGTCAGGCTTGATGGGGCTCTGAGCAACCTGATCTAGTTAAATCTGTCCCTGCTCTCTGCAGAGTGGTTGAACTAGATGACCTTTAAAGGTCCCTTCCAACCCAACGCATTCTATGATTCTATGATTTGTTTTCTGGAGGAAGCCTCCAGAAAATAAAAAAAGGGAGAACAAAATAATGGATTAGGTTTGTAAAGAAATATGTGAATACCATTTATTGGAGCTGCTGGGTGATAAATGGTTTCTCTCGTAGTTGCTCCATTAAAAGCCAGACAGCCAGCATGCTTTGAATTATTGTATAAATAAGATTGATGTTATTAATAACATTTATGTTATGAATATTTTCAGTAATTTCTGAGGCACGGGAGAAGGCATAACCTAGAATGCCCCAGTAAAGTTTAAGAAGCCTGTCGTTTTGAGATTAGTTGATAAGATGTCCCATAAAACATCAGTACCAGCAATGTCTTGTAGGCCTCAGCACAGGGCGGGTAGACTCCTTTCCCTCCTTGAGAGGATTTCCAGAAGTATTACCCATTAATTTTGGAGTCATATGTTTAACACAATTTCTCCCCACAGACAAGTCTGCCATGGACAAGTGAGTCCAAGCCTACTTACAGCAGCCAGGTAAACAGGCACCCAGTGTGTTCTGGTACAAGGAAGAAAACTCTAGAGGTTCTATTTTAAAGAACTAAAATGAGTGGAAATCCCCATCAAGATAAGGAACCAACAGTGTGTGCCATTCCTGAAAAGACTGAGGGAACACGCATTTCCCAAAGTTTTGCCTTCAGGGCGCGGCGTCAAACTGAGGTTGTTATCATTTGTGGTCAGAGATCTGGTTGTACAGTCACCAGCACACTGGCATTGGCCCGGGAATGCCAACCATTATAACCATACACGTAGCAGTTTTTGCTGCTGCTTGCCATGATTAGCACATTTTTATACGACAGCTGAGCTCCTGACTTCTGTGCGGAGTCCCCAGGTTACCTGATGTTATTCATGGGTGAGGACAGCAACTCTCGCTGGTCATTTCCACATGGCTGGTGCTTGTTTTTATTGCTGAACTAAGATGGAATTCCTTTAGATAGTCATGGACCTGACTATTGAGCAGGTCTCTGTGCAGGTTTGGTCTCACTTGTCCTTGTCAGACTGAGGCGAAAGTGTGTTAAATGTGACTCATGATACTCCAAGATTAGTGGTTCGGACTTTTGGAGAGCCAAAACCTTCTCAAGGAAGAAAGTGACAATTTGGCTCAATGATTTCAAAGCAGGGTTGCATCTTGATAATCTAGGTTGCTTCTTCGAACTTTCAGTTCATCTGTCAGAATGTTAAATCAATTTACAGAGTGAATCAGTGTTTGTGTTCAGTTTTCCTGTCTTTTTTCTTTTTTTTTTGATCCTGATTTAAAACCTCAAAACCACTATGGGTAATTTCCCCAAGATCCAGTGTAGACATTTGTGACATGTAGCATGAAGAGTAGGTACAGCTGGCCAAAGCCCGGCATTTTTTATCCTTTTGAGCATTTTCCTCCTGTTTTGGCAAATAACACGAGAAAAGCTGCCTCCCCTCTCCCCACAAAACCAAAGGCTAACTGGAATAGCTATATCAGCCCAAATCTTTCTTCTCTTGAAGTGGGAGTTTTGCCATAAACTCAGAGGAGAACTAGATCTGGCCATTTCTGCTGGGTTTAACCTCTGTCTCCGGTTGCCACACCTCAGTTGACAAGCAATTCTTCTGCTATGGAGCTGAGAGACCTTATCAAGCACGCAAAACTCACAAATATTGTTTAACCACAACGATCACCACAGGAAACGTTGGCCCGAAATTTAGGTTTTATTTTGAAAACAGAAGTTTTGGGGTGGGGAGAGAGAGAGCATTGTTAAACCCAGCATAAATGTGTTTGTAGCTTTTTTTAGAGCGTCACGAAAAGACAATGCCGTCGCTAACATCTTCAGTATTTCTTCGCTGTGTTGAAAGGCTCAGTCAGAGCATTTTGCTCGGGCATGGGACCGAGAAAATACTGTTGACTTAACAAACCAACCTTATTTGGCTGTGTTAGTAAGGGCAGCTTTGATAATGGTCAATACGCTTTTACAGTATTATCAGAGGTGCAGTTGCTTTGTAGTAGGACGTATCGATGCCGCAGCTAGGAGGGGGATCTTTGGTGCTGCATTCCCCAGACTTGAAACGGGAAAAATTCCCTGGAGCTTAGGAGACAGTGGGCTAAAATGTGGGAGGGAAAGCAGAGAGGAGCCCTGGCACGGGCTCCCCAGGGAGGTTGTGGAGTCTCCTTCTCTGGAGACATTCAAAACTCATCTGGACACGTTCCTGTGTGACCTACTGTAGGTGATCCTGCTCTCGCAGGGCCGCTGGACTAGATGATCTTTTGAGGTCCCTTCCAACCCCTGACATTCTGTGATTCTGTCATGCTGTGAGGAGACTGCCTGGCGTACAGCACCATCGAGAGCTGAGCACAAAACCTTCGCCCCATTGCAGAGCATCCTGCACCCGTCCCACCTGCAGAAACCTGAGGCAGAGGCAGAGCCAAAGAATCGAGAACTGGATTTTACTATTTACATTATCGTAATTTATCTGTAGCACAATGTTGAAATCGCTACTAGGAAAAAAAAAAAAAAGATTAGAAACATGCTTCCTGCTCGGTTTCCTCACCGCTCAGGCCACACACGCGCAGAGCGTGCCATTAACCGTCGCAGAGTTCCCGTCCCCGGCGGCAGAAGGTGCTCGTTCAGTAGCCTCAAGCTGTGCCAAGATTTGCAAACCATCAAGAAAACAACCCCGTGCACCGTTCGGTTGTGCCCTGTGGTCTGCTGCTGCTATATACCCCGTTTCTGATCTGATCTCGTAGTCCCAGTCACTTTTTCCTTAAGGTTACCTTTTTGATCTGAAGAAATCAACGTTTTACACTGTGAAAAATCCCCCAGTCCTGTGGCAAACCTTCTTCCCTGTCCCTTACCCCTTTGCCACTGGGAATTATGTCTTTCTAGCACCACAGGCAGATGGGCTCACTAAAAGAATGTGTATGCTTGCTTTTGATTTAATTGGATTTGCTAGCTTGAAATGTAGTATGTTTGCTAATTCCGTAAACTAGCTACTGTAACTCAAATCAGACATAGTTACCAAAGAAAAAGCCAGATTGCATTTTTTGTCCAAAAACGATATTTCCATGCTTTAGGGGTGGTCTCCCTTCTCCCTTTAAAATACCCTTTAATCACTGTGTGTCTTGGTTAGCGTCTTTGTTTTTACAGGATTCCTGTAGTTTACGTTCAAAGTTGGATAGGTGATGCTTTAAGACACATTTTATTATTTCAAGTGAAAATGGTTTCATTTTGCCTGGATTTTTACCCATTGTTGACTGAAAGGCTGGAAGTTTTCTGCTGTGATCTATCCAGTTGAGGAGAAAGATCGGAAGCCGAGGGTGGCTCCGAAAAAAGTTCTCGGCAAAGTCTCCGCGTCGTGCTCGTGGCATAACCCAACACTGAAATTTAAGGCTGTATTTCAGTTTCCTTGTACTCAATGTGTGGCATCCATTCGTACTAAAGCCCTGTGCTATTTGAGGGCCACATGTGGGAGGTAAAATAACTGCGTAGGAAACCTCAGCAAGGGGAGAAGTTTCCCTTTGTAGAGATACGGTTGACGCTTCGCTGCTCTGGATTCTGGAGGCTTCAGTCACAGTTTTGCTGTCTGCCAACCGAAGAGAATTAATGCGGCAGGCAGAGGCAAGCTTTATGCGATGCGACAGGTGCTAATCTTTCAGGAAATTCATCCTACATCCCACCCATTAAGGGAATTTTATGTAGAAATGGTTTAATGTCTCTTTAAAGGTGTCAGCAAGCATGTGAGGACCACACAGCTTGGGTTCCACTGAAAGTAATGGAGTGAAATTGTCTGCATAATTATTTTAGTTGGATTGAGAGTCTGCAGTCCTCTCTTGCTTCAGGAAATAAACCTCTGTTAAAACCATATGGCAGTATTCTCAGAAGAGACGTGATTGCAGGGCCACTTCTCTTTCACGTCTCCAGGCAGAGTTAGAGAAAGTTGTTATGTTTGTGCATAATTAATCCTCCTTTTTCCTCGTGAGCAGGCACAAAAATGTCATTTTTAGCATGTGTGAGGCTGCTGGTGCGTTTGTTTGCATACACACGTAAGCTTGCTTTTCAGTGTACTGAAGCAGCAATAAACGGCGCTGCCTCTGAACAAAATCAGAGACGTGGAAGGAATGTACCATCACGTGTGTATACTGAGACTGCCTAGCAGAGAAACTCCATCAGGATGTGTTATGCTTAAATTTAGGATGAGCGACGTACTTTTATGAACTCCAGCTTGCGGAAAAGATATTATTACCTTACTTTAAATGAAGCTGCTTAACTCACACGCAAAACAAAATGCAGAGGGCAGGTTAGAATTGCAGTGAGTCTCACCCTTCTACCCTGGCGTGTTATCTCCTGCCACTTCTACAGGTGATGGTGGGGATACCCTGGTCTGATGGGGTGGGGGATGTGACACTTTTTGGCAGCGCAGCAGCACAGACAATCCTTGTGCTCAGGATACTCCCAGCAGCCCCCAGGAGCTGAGTACCCAGCCCTGCCTGGCAGGGGTTGGGAGCTGCTCCTCACATGAGGTGGCCTTTGACCAGTTTTTCGTGTCACTGTTTTTGTGAAAGCCGAGAAGGAAACATCCAAACACTAAAGGCAAAGGTGCGAAAACCACAGAGGTACAGTTATTTCAGCCGTCAAGTGAGCAAGCCTTGGCGTTCTCTATCAATTCAGCAGCCAGGATTCTCTTAGGTCAGTTTTATACCAGTGTACCCCCTTTTCTTTAGTGAAGATTTATGCCGTAATCGCCAAGAAAGCAAGAAACATCATCAAAACGCTCGGGAACGGTAGTATCAGCCATTCTCGAACGCTATCAAGAAGCTTGATCAAAGAAAAGCAAAACCGGAAAAAACACGTTTTGCTCTCAAATCTGAGCGATGTGCAGGAAGTAAATTATTGCCACACTTGGTGCGAGAGTGAGTGTCAGGGGTAGATATTTTGTTCAGATGCTGCAGTGAAATGTCAGTATCGTGGAGAAGGGAGTGTATCTTTCCTTGTATACAAGATACATGATTTTAAACTAATGTCTTGTTGGAAATGCTGCCAGATGCAGGAGGGGGGGTAGACTTGATAGCAGATCGCACTTGGCCATCTAAATCCATCAAGGAGTAGAAACTGGGTTTAGTCCTAGTCTAATGATGGCCCTTTGGTGAAGGAGACTTGTTAGAACCCAGTCTTTTGTCAAGTGCTCAGCTGTCTGTAGAGTTTTACTGAAAGAATCGCTTTCTTTTTTTAAGCTTTGACTTCTTCACAGTTCATGTTGAAGCTGGAAAAAGTTTTCCATCCCTCTTTTTTGCTGTTGCCTTTTCGCTTCGTTTAAATTGGATAAGACAGATGAGTTTTACTTGTAAAACAACCGAAAGCAGCACACCGCTAGAAGATATCCAGTTTCTTCAGCATGACCAGCGTTACTTGTTTTACTTTTCTTGGAAAAAAAGAGGAAGAGCAGTTTGTGGTCTATTTTCCATCATTCTTTGATAGAATTAAATCAAGGTTGTGCTTAAAGAAGGAAATCCTCATATGTATGTGTTGTCCTCTAATAAATGGTGCCAGTGGCTTGGGTGTGCCTTCTCTGTGGAAAAAAAAAAAGCAAGTGGTAGAGCTAAAAGGCAGACTGCACAACCTGTATCTAGAACTCCATAACCAAGGGATCAAGTTTTGACCTTGCAGAAACATAACTGTAACCGTTACAGGGGAAGGAGCTATATTATTCCTTAAAATGAGTCGTATGGCGTTAAAAACAAAGCAAATAAAATCGAATTTGTGTGAGCTGTAAAGACTTCAGGGCCAGGCTGTCTCCCACTGAAGATGGTGGCAAAGCCTCTATTCCTGGCTCTGGCAGATGGCTTGGGCCCCATGCAATCCCATTTTTCCAACTGTAGGTTCATGCTTTTTTATCCTGTGAATTAAATGGGGATTTGCCACCCGCAAAATAAAATCCAAAGAAAGAAACTTGCTTTAAATAGAACAAGCTATTGAGACTATATTAATAGCACAGCGATGATGACTATTTCCAGAATTTAATACTTTAGTGTTATTTCTGCCTGGTTTAAGAGAACAGAATAAAATATCCTTGCATTGCAGAGATGTTTTCCACTGGTGAGTGGCAGTGGATATCCGAACATAATGATTCACCATAATAATAATAAAATAGTTAAGAGATTATTTGAAGTGCGTGCCATGATGATCCAATGTGTTATAACATCTTCCCCAGCTCAAAGCATATATATATATATATATATATAAGTATGTATATATGTATGTAGGGCTGTATGTATGTACTTGTATACATCTTTGAAAGCTATCAACTTCACAACTGCCTGTTTGAATGACTTGTGATTTTTATAACTTAACAGCTTCTGTTTCTTTGATTTTCATTTTTTCCGGCAGATTGTGCCCGCAATGTAATGCCCGAGCGGATTTCTGTTTAGCAGTGAAATAATGGAGTAGTTCCAGAAGGGTCGAAGTAAAGCCTGTGAGCTATAATATTTTTTAAAAACTGAACTTGAGTGAGCATTGTGCAGCTCAGGGGATTGGTGATGAGCCAGAGGTTTCTCTGTCTCATGTGCTACGTCCTGTCCAGTGACCAAAAATTAATACCCTCTAAGCTCCCCTGGTCTGTGCATAAGGGAGACTCATGGATTCAGAAATAAAACTCAGGTCCTGTTTGGAACGATCTTCTCTGCCTTGAGGAGAAACCCGGCGTCTACTAAATTCAATACGGCTGGAAGCAGTGGAAGAGGTATTGAGGGCTCCATGGGATGAGCTCCTGAGGAGCTCTCTGCGGAAGCAGCCGGCGCAGTCGTAGGGCACGCGTTGCTTGCTGTAGCCCCCAGCCTTTCCCAGCCTTTCCCCGGGCGTTCGCTGGCGCGGTTCACCGCGCCGTGACTGGCATCGCCCGCTGCTTGTGTTGGCCACCCTCCAGCTCCGTCTCGCAGGCGCATCCCCCTCCGCCGCCTGCATTCCTGGGGATTTGTTACCTTCTAGTAGCCAAACACACAGGCAACCGGGGCAGGGGGTGAGATTTATTCTCCGGGATTCTGTTTTCCTATTGTTTTTAAGTTCACGGGAGGCTCCCCGTTACTAAACAAACTTTACAACTGTCAGCAAAGGGGTCAGCCCCCTGCCAGAGCCCTTCAAAAAAAATAATTACATTCCTCGCAGCCAAATGCAATTGTGTCACTCGCCTCCCTCCCTTCTGTTCCCCCTGGGGTTTTCAGTATGAGGCATCGCCCCTGAGCATGTTAAACACCTGGCTTAGGCACTGAATTAACAACCTGCAAAGCCCATAAGGACAGGCTTCACATTGACCAACAACTTGAATCTCAGTGGTTTGCTGAGTTTTGGGCATGATGTTGTTAAACAGCTGGTCTGGGGTAGAGGCAGTCAGGTTTAGGGCCCAGAGGGTTTAATGTGAGATAAATGTATGTAGGAATGGAGTTTCTGTTGCAAGGATCGGATTTGTGTTTGCGTAGCTCACAGCAGAATGTTCCTTTGCTTTTCCACCAAAGGAAAAATAAAAAAAAAGAAATCCAGTGGAGGGAGTTATGAATGAAGCACTTCCAGGAGCAAACAATGCAAATAATGAAGCTGTCTTGTTGGAAAATCCCAGAATTTTATAGTCCCTCACTGTCTTGAGAAGTTTCCTACACTCTCACAGAAGATGTAGGTTCTCCAAAACATTTGCTTCCAGGCTTAATGTGTCTGTTTTTTCCCCCGAGAAGTTTGTCGTTTTGATGTTCCTTGTTCTTCATACTGACATGGAGAAGAGCATGTAGGTTTTAGCACAAGGGGATGGCCAGAGCTGCTCTGTGTGAAACCACGTCTCTCTGAGCAACCAGCAGATGCACACAAAGAAAGCAACAACCAAAACCAGTTGCAGACTAGTAAAATGTTAATGGTCTTCATGGAGTCATGAAGTGCTTTGGGTTGGAAGGGACCTTAAAGATCATCTTGTTCCAACCTCTCTGCCACGGGCAGGGATGCCTTCCATTAGACCAAGTTGCTCAAAGCCCCGTCCAGCCTGGCTTTGGACACTGCCAGGAATGAGGCATCCACAACTTCTCTGGGCAACCTGTTCCAGTGCCTCACCACCCTCACAGTAAAGAATTTCTTCCCAGTATCTAATCTAAATCTACCCTTTTTCAGTTTAAAGCCATTAACCATTGTCCTATCACTGCATGCCTTTGTAAAAAGGTCCTCTCCAGCTTTCTTGTAGGCCCCCTTTAGGTACTAGAAAGCTGCTATAAGGTCTCCCTGGTCTTCTTGACCATCATCTGGGAACACTCTTGAGCACTGGCCATGAAGTCCTAGTTTTACTGCATCGGACATCCCCCCAAATCTAGTGGAAACTCAGTCATGCTTGCTAAATTAATAGTGAATTCAATCTTGTAATGTCCACTGTGAGGCAAAGAAATCGCAGTTATTGTGAAGGTAAAGCCGTAGGAAACTCTGACCCAGAGGGGTTAACACCAACACTTCCAAACTCCAGTTCCTTGTGGTCTGGAACACCTAAAGCAGACCCGGCCTGCGTTTCACTGGGCAGTTCATGGCAGCTGAGATGTTGAGCTCTTTGCAGCATCAGGCCCACACTTAGCAGGAGCTGCCTTGATGTACTCATGTTAAAAATATTGTGTACGTGACTTCGCTAAGCCCAGACAATCGCTCAGGCCTAGAACAGTAGGGCTAAAGGAAACCTCAGGCGACCTAGTCCATTTTTCCTCAGAGGAAGTATTATATATACTTAGATCATCACTGACATCTGTCCAAATTCTTAAATCCTCCAGTGCTGTGCCTTCCACTTACTTACCAAGTCTGGTTTTTGTGTTTTTTTTTTCTTTTATACTTAAAAAGGAGTTTGCTAAGACCTTACATTAATCTCTTAAATCTCCTCTACCTCAGATGAAGCCAGCTTTTTCTTGTTCTGTTCTCAGCTGACACAGAGATCAATTGATTACCATTTTCTTTAGAAAACATTTCACTCTTATCATGTCCTTTCCTGCTCGTCTCTTTTCTAGACTAAACAAATGTATTTCCTTCAACTTTTCCATGTAGGTCGTGCTTTCTAAATCTCTTATCACTCCTGTTGCTCTTCTCTGGATTCTCTCTCATTTGTCTGTATCTTAGAGGCTGGTGTCTCAAACTGGATAAAGCAGTCCAGCTGATGTCTCACCACTTCTGAGCAGAGAGTAATAGTTACCTTCTATGTAGCTTAACCATTAATCTTTCCCAGAACTGCATTTAATTCTTTTTTTTATTTTATTTTTAAAAAGACAGAATCCCATTATTGACTCACATTCAACTTGCAACTCTCTGGTACCCCAAGATCTTCCTTCATAGTGCTCCTGGATAATAATTTTGTCAGTGTGGTGCATCTAGTATTTGTTTTCTTGCTCCAAAGTGTAGTACAATGCACTTAACTTGTACTGCATGCCATGTTACTAATGGCATGTCAAATATAGTTTCACCAGTTCTCTAAGATCATTTTGAATTCCGACCCCTTTCTCCAAAGTCTGGAGGACTCCTCCCTACCAGTCGTCATCTCTACTTTGTGTTGCATCATCGAAGTTATTAAGGAAAAGAAAATATTAATTGGCCAAAGACGCATAAAATAGCTTTCATTTTGCTATCACAAGTGATAGTGATATTCAAACACCCAACTCCCATCCATTCATCCTCTGTGGCTGTGTTTTAGCCTTCAAATGACTTTCTTTCCCTCAAAGACCTGAAAGCAGGGATTAATCCATTCCAGCTTCCACCTGAGACAGAAATGCCCATGCTGGTGTTGGCAGGTGGAGAATGGAGCGTAGCAAGGGGATAAAAAATGGAACTCGCTTCCGGGATTGTTGGCAGGATCTTCAGGCCAACCTTTCTTCTCTTCAGCCCAGCAGCATCATTTATGTGCCACTTAAGGCTGCCCACCTGCAAAACTTGCGCATCGTGTAGGTGCACAGATTACACAGAAAGTCAAATACCTTCTGCAATCTGAAAGTTGCCCCGATAAACACACTCACTGCCAGCAGCACCAGACTTTTTTATGCATCTGAGTGTATAAATAAGAGCAAAGAACAGCGTTAAGCTTAATTTTTACTGGAGGAATGATGGATTCTTTATACCTTTCAAGGGGAAGAAAAGGAGGCATCCATCAAACTGTCATTACAAATTTGATGCTGCAAACCTAAGCGCATGGAGCTGCCAGGAATCTGTAAACCTTTTAAAGGATACGCCTGTTTTTGACATTCAAAATAAAAAAAAAATCTTTATAGATTTTTGTGGAAAACACTGATGGGCCAGTAGCTAAATGGCATTTCTCAACAGTCAGACAGACTCCACACAAACTGAATAGATGTCCAGTTTTAGAAGGACAGGTTAATTACTTTCTGTGCTATGTCCAGGAACAAATAATACTTGGCCTGTTGTACTTACTGAGTAGAAAAAGACATTTGAGGGTGGTTGCTTTTTAATTTTTTTTCTAAAGGCTCCTGCATCCTGGCTTCTACCTCCATATAACCCAAGTGTAGGTGCCCTTTATATAACAATAACTTGATACTACTCAAAATACTTGGCACTGCAGGCAGGGGAGTGGAATGCAATGAGAACACTTTAGCAGGTCTGAGGGTGAGTAAACTCCAGTCGTTTTGGAAGGAGAGGGGAGGGTTTCCAGTGTGTGTCTCTCCCTTACTTGGCATTCGCAGACAAGAAGAGAACAAGGATTAACATAGTAGACTCCGCTTATTACACTTGGGTGGATAAAGCAATTATCTGTCTATCACGGCTGTAGTAAATTGTGCAGCAGCATTAACATGGGTGGATACTGGATGAATGCTACTCTGCCACAGAGGGTGCTGATACACAAGATAATCCTTCAAGTCGAACTTGTAAAGACTTTTCTTTTGGAGTTTATATCATGTTACCCCCGCCAGTGTAGGCTGAAATGGCATCCTTCTTATTTTTAACCACGTTTGCAGGTTTCTTTGACCATCTGAACTTTATTAGTAAGGTTATTTTAGAAATATCCCGCTTGTAATCAAGTTTAAACAATCTGCTTAAAACCTGCTGCATGGATATAAACACAGTAGTCTGCTCATGCAGCAAAACAATCTGTTGAAAGATAGAGTGCAAACACGCACACATCCATCTATTATTGCTAAAATGTTGTTTCTTTCATGCCTCAATTCCCATTGTAACCGCAGTGTTCAGCCTGCTCCTGGTTTTAGGAGTGGAAAACAAAACCAAAAATGAAAATGCACCTTATGGCCGGAGAGCAGAGCAGCACAGCATCCGAGAGCTCTTAGACTAGATTTGAAGTAAGCACCTTAAATCTGGTTTAATGGCTGTGTTTACATCGCCTCCCACCCCTCCCCTTTTCATTCTTTTAAAGTAATCAGGTTTCGCAAGCGTTAAGAAAACCATCCCCTCCTGCCAGCTGGAGGGAGGCCAGTTCAAGGAGATTTTTTTTCTCTCCCCCCCTCGCTTTGCTATGATCTTTACTGCCGGTAGCTGCAGCAAGCACCACAAGTTGGCGGGCTCTTTATAGGATAGCTGCCTTTGGAGGGGCAAAAAGCCTTATTCCTCAAAGATATTGCTGGGTTAGGGTGAGGATGATAAAGTCAGAATGAAGAGCTCTTGGGCTTTTTGCAGGACAGCCCTTTCTCTCCCTCTTTCCCCCCTTCTGCTAAAAAAAGGGGGAGGAGAAGAGGGAGAGCGTAACAGATACCAGCATGCAAAGGGAATTAAGGCAGGGACCGAGACTTGCGTGACAGTCTCTGTTTATATGAGTTGTCTTTAATGTCTCTGAGCTGCGATGCCAGCAATGTTTCGCTGGTTTCCTGGCACACGTGCCTACAGATTCCTTCATTTTTGTGAAGGTGAAGGCAGTGTCGTGACATGAGGGGGTCCCACCCGCTCCCGACCCGGCTGGTTTGTGCTGATGGTCTCTACGGGGTGTTGCTCAGCTTTGTAGCACAAGCTTCAAGATACAGGTCAGAATTCAAAAGCTCTTCAAAAAGAAAAGAAAAAGAAAAAAAAAAAAACAACCCCAAACATTACACCAAGGGGGACATTGGTCATTTACTGGCAAGTTAAGGTTGTGCCGCAGCAGGGGGGCAGAGCAGAAGGCAGCGTGGATCCTGCAACACTGAGATGAGTTGCAGGGTGGCAGGGAACTGGTGCAAAAAGCGATCCCACTCAAGCCCCTTCCTGCTTGGCTTGTCCTTTTTCTCAAAGCCCCATTTTGGTTTTATTCGTTAAATCTGTTTTTGCTCCTTTAACAGCCCTGTGCAGACTTCCTGGTCGTCTCAGCCCCTGCCACATGCCCAGCACTGGTCCCTTGTCTGGTCCCGGAGCAGCCTGCTCTGCTCTGTGTAGAGAAGTTTTGGGAGCGAGAGGCTCTTTTGCAGCTGCTGCAGTTTGCTGAAAAACCTCCATCTCTGTGTCTGTCTTTTAGCTGGATGCGTGTTTTTCATCCCCCAGCTGATTTTTAAAAAGCATTGATAGCATTTCATATCCTTAAATGGCTGAGTTAGAGTCATCCCCATGGGCATGAAGGGACACGGGTTGTACAGTTACACACCCAAGGGATCATTTCCCTTCACCCTTCCAGCCCCTTTTTCCATTCAACCTGCTGGAAGCTCTCCCTCCATCCCGTGCTGGGTGAGCTGCCCGCGAGAGGAGCCGAGTCAACATCTGCTTTTGCTCCCAGTAAGTCAGTGGGGAGATGACTTACACCAGAGCGGCTCCGCGGGCTTGACCTCTACACTGAGGTTCCAACCTGCCCCTGCTTCTGCTCACCCTGGGCTGGAGCAACAGCTCTGGGAGGACAGTAGCATAACTGGTTCCCCTGGGGGCTGGATCTCGCCCTTCTGGAGCCGTACCAGTAGTCTGCAGACCTTCGGGAGAGCAGGGGTCAGGGAGGAGGAGCTCAGTGGGGTTTTGGCAGCGGACCCCTTTAGATCCGTTCTGTAGGAACTGAGCCCATCCCCAGCGGGCGCTCCTCTATCTTTCTTAATTTCCATTTCTCCGCAGTAGTTTCAGGTACACGGCTTACCTGCTTTGGGTAAAAGCTATATCTTTTTTAAGAACAAAAAGAGACAGGATCTTGTTTTCTGCCGTGTCTGAGTGACTGCTGTTGACACTAATATGGCTCTGTGTACAGTCAGGAGAATAAGCTCTCCAGCCTAATGCAAACTGGTGCCCTCAGCTATTTAAAAAAGAAACTTTTTTTTCCCCCTTCATTGAGTGAGTTAACTGCAGTTACTGCACCTATGTAGCTCCTTGTTTTATGAACTATAAGAACCTTTCCTATGCACAGCCTATGGCCTAATTATGTAATTATGTCTCTTGGGTGGATTATATTTTTCTTCTCATAATTGTGTCTTTACCCAAGAGACTGGAAGGGTTCCAAGCTTTCCCCTTTCCAGGGTAAAAAAAATGTTTGCCTCTTTTGTGTTTTGGGTCTTTCTTCATGAACTTTGGATTGAGTGCGTATGGTAGAACTGGGTGGGGGGAAAACCAGCTCGGGGATGACAGTTTGTCGCAAGACAAGGGACACAAGAGGGACCCTTGTGACTTGCTTCAGAGATTTTTTTTTTTCTCTCCAAAGAGCTGACGTGTGTCTTCTGGGCTTTTGCTGATTTATGGCTCTCTTATTTTTACCTCCAGCGCATAGACTGATGCTGCTTTGGAGTGACATCTTGTTACAATGATGTATTGTCTGAAATTTGTAACAAAACAATGAATATTTTTGCTTCATGCTGAATGTTTAGCGTTATTCCGTCTCTGCACAGCAGCTGTTAAGAAGCCTTAGGCTCAGGTCTCAACTCCTGGAGACCCTGCTTATACTCTGGCGTAAACATGGTTCCTTTTAACTTTGGCTTTACAAGCCAGTAGCTGAATTCACAGTCAAGCCCATATCAGTAACTTCCAGTTACACTTGATCCATAGGACCAAATGGGATGAAATGCAGGAAGACCTCTGAGGAGAATTCAAGGAGGAATTGTGATGAAATTAAGAGGACATGTAACCTGTCTTTTTTTTTGTGATGTGAAATTGGCTGCTACAATGCATACACAGAAATGTGTCGTTAGTGTGCTACTGTTAAAGAGACATAACCACGAGTGCTTGTCTCAAAGGTGTGTAATGTTAGTAGGAAAACACAGGCTCACTTCACCCTTAGAGAACAGTGGGAATAACCAAAACTTGGATTCTTGGTCTCTATTGTCCTGTTCTTGAAGTCAGGGGAAGCTTGGGGTTTATGTGCTATAAATTCATAGCTTGCAAACTAGGTGATTCTTCTTCTTTCTGCCACTCCTTAGCCTGAAGGACAGTCCCTTTTCTTCATTTTCAGTCTCGGCACTGAACACAGAGCTGTGGAAAGCCTTAGGTTACTGGCCCTGGAGTTCAAAGAAATTTTATTTTGTTCACCCTTTCCAACTGTAGTCACTCCATGGAGTGAGTCTCCAAACTTCAGCAGCTGATGCTGAGGGGGCTCATGGCATGGAGCAGACAGAAACCATGGTGGTGTTTCATGCTGGGTCATCACGCTCCGTTCTGCTTGGGGTGTCCCGGCAAATGTCTCCCCAGCAGGTGAGAGCTCAGGTTCTTACTTTCATGACCTTTCTGCCTTCCCTTGACACTTTAAGGGAGATACCTGACTCCCACGATACTTCTTGTTGTTGAGGCAAAAACGAAAAAGAACTGGGCGATGACTGAGAATATCTAACCCACTTGAGAGCGATAAAAGCATCTGTTGAAAATCTGGTAACCAGATCTCCTTGGTACCAGAAAAAAACACACACACACACACAAAAAAACCAAAACTGGTGGGTGGTGTACACGGTACAAAGAAAGGGAGTCCCTGAGTGTCAGCATCTGGCGAGGCCACGTGTAGCATAATCTGATTAGTTTTCGGTTCCACACCCACAAGCCGAAAGATAAAAACGCACACCCCTCCTCCCCGAGGAGGTAAAAATCTTTTAAGCATCAACACCACATTTACATTCTGCAAGTCAGCCTCTTCCTTTGGCCCGACGTACGTCTTGGCTTCTCCAGCGGAGCGGTGGAGGTTCAGTGATGAGAGACGAGCTCACGTCCCTTTCCAGTTACCACATCCAGCAGGCTCAAGATTGCCTTGCTTTGATCTGGGAGATGTTCCTTCGTTTAGTTTAAGCTGAAGTGATCAAGCTGGAGATGAAGCCTCCTCACATCTTCTGCCACGCCTGGGATGTGATAGTTGAACACTGGCTCCTATGGGCCACTTGAACATGTTCTGAGGCCGTCCTGAGCTGGCGACCTGAGGCAGCGGTGCCGGTACTGAATGCAATTTGTACTGACTTCATTGCACTCTGTCAGTACTGTTTTGTGGTTTGCTTCATGTGAAAAGGCCAAAATTGCTACTGGGGTGGATTAATGGCAATGCTTTCCTCTCCAGAAACTAACACACAGGTTGGTGTTTGGCTTGAAATTGCTGAATAGTGGTGAGGGACCCGAGCATTTCTCATCATTTTAGAGCAAATAGCGGATTTCTAATATCTAACGTGTTTTGTGCTATGACAACAGACAAATCAGAACAGCCTGTATAGCTTTTGTCTATTAACTCTCCATTTTTCTCATCTCTTTCTTGTCTCCTTGCCTGTCACCTCATCCAGTGGTCCCATCGTTACTCAATAACTCATGGCAGAGCCTCGGTCTTTCTGAGTGCACTTTACATCCAAGACTGCCTGTGTCTGTAACCATTTTGTCCCCTTCCAAGCCCAATTCACTCCACAAAATCATCTTTGTAGCAGAGCAAGTGGCACTAAATGCAGTGTTGGAAGCACTGGGATAGCTGCAACAGTATTTTATTATATTCTTTATGTAGCTTTTATATTGCTTTTTAATATACTCACTGCTGCAGCAGATCACAGATTCTCCCTGAGCTATCCACACTTGCTACCCTAATCTTTTTTCCTGAAATAAAATTATGCCTCATGACTGAGACCAAGGAATACAGCTTTTCTTAGCACACTCCCCTGGGATCAGGAATTGCTCTGTCAACGGACACATATATCAATGAGAGATGAAAAGCAGCTTGTGGAATGAGTTTTAAACACGTATCACATATTTCATTGCTGCTGCTTATGTGCTACTCAGAAGGCCTTTTTAGAGTGTTTTCAGCCTATACCTCACAGCTCCTCTGTACTTAATAGGATTTTTTTAATTCTCTTTCTGCACACGAATCAGGGCAAGAGATTTATTTGATTTGCCTACACTTCTTTGCGAGCAACTCCTGAATATGAAGTGTTTGTTGGGTTTGCTCCGTACTTTCAGTCTGAGCCCATCTTAGCCTTTATCAAAGCACAGTAATTTCATCTCGCTGGGACATCTCACTGGGGGAGCCTGGCTCCTTCTGTGGATCTCTTTGTCACAACATGACTCCGTGTTACAACCCTAAATTTTAAATGTCCAGAAGGAGAAGGCAAGTCTGCCTTCAGCCCCTTGCTGGTTTCTGGGGACTTGCAGTTCCATTGATGCCTGGGGTCTTCCAGATGTGCGTATAGCTCTTTTTTCCCTACTTTTTTTTTTTGGGGGGGGTGGGGGGAGGTGGCAACACCCAAACCCACGCATCTCTAGATCACTTCAATTCAACCAGATGTGGGAATCATTCTCTTCTTTCCCCCCCCCCCTCTTTTTTCCCCTCTTTTTTCTTTTTTTTTTCCCCTTCCCTACACTCAAGTGCACTGCTACCCTCCTGAATTTTGTCTTCTGTGATAGACATAGTTCATTATGATAGTAATAATAATAATGTGTAATTAAATATAAAGTTTTTTCTAGCGAAGCGTTGCGTGGGCAAACAGAGAGTGATGAAAACAAAGCTGGGGGTTATTGGGCACAGGTTGGTGCGGGAGTGGTGAAGTGTATAACAAGCTTTCATTGAGTTACCTGAAAACATTTAAAATAGCTTGTGCACCAGTTAGCGATTCTTTAGCATGAACATAGCACAGGAAAAAATCCAATGTAAAATTCACTTCCAGGGTGGATTTGTTCCCAGATAAAGTCAGCCCTGGTGTGTGAGGCCAGAGACAGGCTAACCACGTTTGCCTTATTTTCATCCCCCTTGAATTTGCCAAAATGTGGTAGGAATGAGTAAAGGAGAAAAGGGGAGGGGAAGGAGATGCCTTTAAAAAAACAGTTGAAAAATACAGCCGGCAAAGGGAAAAGCAAATACGTAAAAATTGCGGAGGAGAAGATGGAGAAGGAGAAACCCCAAGAGAATACTGACTCTGTGTGTGTGTGAAAGTTATTTCTTCAGATTTAGCAGCACCCAGCTTGTACAAGTTGTAATTTAAATAGATTGAAAAGATAATGCTAAAGACTACCAGGTTAGATGTTATCTTGTTAATTAAGTTGCCGTCACGGAGAAGTTAACAAGCCCACCAAAAATCATTCCTGGTTTAAAGCGATTGATACTCCAGTGGAGGCGAGTAGCCACCCATGTCAGCTCTAACGTCGAGCAGCACCTTCTCCTTAAGGAGAAAGCTCACTCCGACCCCATGCTTTTAGACTGAGTCATCCTGGGGGAGAAAAAAATCATACTTCAAAGTGCAAAATAATGGGTCACCTAATTAGTTTTTTTAAGTTGCTAGAGAAGTTTCTCCAAAAGTAAATTCCATCCAGTTTCTTCTTGTCTCCCAGCCTCAGTCCTTCGCTTGTTTATCCAGAAGCATGGTTTCTCAAGAGTCTAGTTTGGATTTAGCTGTCTACTACTGACACCTCTTCACCTCTCTGTCGTGTAGGCATCATGGTACCAGTTAGGTGATGTGAACCCGTGTGCTTTAAAGGCATTTTTTTAGGAGTGGTAGCCTGAGAGTTCGATCTGAAGATTCAGTGGCCTCATTTATGCTTTCAGAATAGATTAACGAGTGCCAAAATCGGTTCTCTAGCCCTAAAACCAATGGGACAATCTGAACCGTGTCTGGAAAGCTGAACTCTCGTAGCCTCCAAACAGATGGCTCTGTTCGCCTTGCTGAGGGGCAGCACAGATTATCTCAGGTGCCTGGGAATCGTCTGGAAGGGTTCAGGCCCAAACTCTACCAGGGACCCTTCTTATTGTTAAAAGCATAAAAATATCCCCCCCTGTTACTGCTTGTGCCTGTGCACCGGCACTTCTTATGGGGATGGGGGCAGGTGTGGTTCTGGGTTGCAGTTGGGGGATCTGGGCCCCTGTTTCAGCTCTGCCAAAGGCTTTTTGTGTGACCTTGGTTAGGAACTTGGGGTAAGATTCATTCCATTTAATGTTGACTAATGGCGAGGGTGTGTAATTAAACTAGTCATGTGTGCTCCCTCTCTGATCAGAGAAGGAAGAGAAAGCAAATTCAAAAGGTGAATCATCCTGTTTTAAGACCGGTGTCAGAGACAAATGAGATGAGTTGCCCTCTGGAAGTAGCTATTTCTTTCCATTAACTGTAGAGGAAGTCTACACTAGAAGAGTTTAGACTAGATGCTTGATTTATGAATGGCTAAAGTTAGGTAAAATTAGTCCTGAGCTTAATCTTTATGCATGCCTGTTTCTCCATATGTTGAATGGTAGAAGTAACACCTTCTGTGCCTACTGTTCGAAGGCACCATTGGGAGAGGAGCATCCTACACCAACTTTGGAAGGAAATTAAACCTAGGAGCAAAAATACAACAATTAGGGAAGCCTTTACTCTTGAGACATCTCAATGACATTATGAACAGTACAACTTGGGGCATCCTGTTGCTTTTTCCATTTTTCCCCTTTACATTTTGACAACCAAGAGCCCCATAAATGAGTGTTCCCAATGCAGTACGAGGGCAGTTGGCCTGGATTTGCAGAGAGAAGTAGGAGCACTGAGGAAAGCTGACCATGCAAGGGAGTGTAGGAACCAGCCTTGGCCAACAGCACTGAAGGTTTTTCTTACAAACCTACTCTTCTCAAATGACAGCGACTATTTGCATTTTGGAAAATCTCCCAGAGGAATGAAAGCTGATGACTAACTGTGACAGAGTTAAAGAAGGCAAAAAAAAAAATCCTTGCATTTTCTTAGCAAAAAAATTCACAACATGTATAAATCAGGCATAAAATATTTGTCCCACTTGATAACTTGTACTTACATATGAGACTTGCTTTTGGAAGAGAAAGTTTGCCTCTTTAACTACCTAGAGTAGTTAACTACCTAGGGTAGTTAAAGCAGGGGAAAAAAAAAAAAAGGCAAAAAAGAACTTGTGTGGGTGTCCTCGTAGGTGCTTATTTTCATCCAAATTGCAATGTTCCACATCCGCACGGGCACAGTTGTGCTCAGTAAGGATTTCACCAGCACAACCATCCAAAACACAAATTCCCACACCGATGTCGCTGTGTTATTTGGGGTAGCCGAGATACCTCTAAGTCTGTTAAATCTAATAACAGGTCCTTAGAGTCCATTTTGGGGTTTTTTTTCTGGGTGTGTTAAATTACTAAATCTTGTTATTAACGCTTTTATTTTATGATTTGCTGTTTCCAGGGCACAGACAGAAGCTTGATGACTCTAAACCTAGTTTGTTCTCTGAACGCCTCAGTGATTTAGGGCGCATTCCTCATCCCAGTATGAGAGTAGGGGTCCCGACCCAGAGCCCACGGCCCTCTCTGAACTCTGCACCAAGTCCTTTTAATCCACAAGGACAGAGTCAGATTACAGGTAAGAGACAGAACCATAGGTTTGGCTTGCACAGGCAACGGTAGTAATTGCTTATGGATATTTGTGTCTCAACTGCAGTAAAAGAGGCTGTTACAGAGTGAGTGATGTGTTCCAAGCCAAGCTAGGTGGGAAGTGGATTTTTCTATAGCATTTGAAGATGAAAATGTCTTTCTATATTCATTTTTTTAATACATTTTTGCCATAAATCCAAAATAATCCAAAATAGACAATGTGGGAAAATTGAGTAGGAATCTGGTGAAATTCTAGCTGCCACGTTGCTCCTGGGTGTGCAGTAGTACGTATTAGCGTATAATAGAATGAATGTTTTAATTCAGCCTTTTTCTTTTGCACTCGTGTTGAGGGAAGCAGCCAGCATTTAATGGTCTTTCTGTCGGAATAAGAATACAATCTTCTCACGTGGCGGTTTCCTTCCAGCACCAGCGCTGACCACTGTTACGATAAACGAACTGGGTTATGGAGAAATCTCCAAAGGTTGCTCGTGCGGGTTGTATGCAACATTTATGATTGCACGCTGAGAGACAGATTTCCTTGTGCTGAGAGGACTCATAAAGTACCATGTGTCACAGATTAGAAGACTGGAGTAAGATGTTTAACTGCAGCTGTGCCAGACGTTTGCAACAAAGCTGTGAAGCCCACAAAATAAACCCGTTTTGTCATTTCTCTAAGTTCAGAGCTGGTTGAATTTTTCACGAGTTTCAAAACAACCTCCGCCTAATTTTGGCCATCTCTACACTCCAAATCTGTGCTGACATATTTATGTCTATCCAGGGTGTGAAGAAGCCTTGTCCCTGACCAGTTCATTGACTAGAACTGTTGGAGAGCTTCACCTAGATGCAAGTCTGTCAGCGAAACTCTTGGCTCCATTTGCTAGACTGATTTAAAACTCAGTTTTGCTGCTACAGTTGCATCTACATCAGGAGTCCTTTGGCAATCTTATGCACCAGAATTCCTTTACTGATGAAGGACTCCTAGTATAGACGTAGTCTTTGAGTCAACCTAGGAAGATTTCTGGTTTCATGTTTCAAGTGGTTTTGACATGATACCAGCTGAAACTTAGCGGTTTTAACAAAGTGTTGTGGCTTTCTTCTTCTTTCTTGTTCATCTTTTTTTTTTTTAAGTTCAACTGGTTTATTAATTTGCAGTAAGAAAGAGAAGTCAGTTAATTTGAACCCAAAGCACTCAGGTAATTGAAATGAAAAAAATTGTTCCCATGAGCTGTGGCAAAGTTCTCCCAGATCCAGAAGTCTGGCTTTAACTCGTGTGAAATGTTTATAATGTATTAAATATGTCGATAGTACCCATTACACAGTACCTGCTGCCCACCAGCTTCCCAGAGCAGGTTTTTTGGCCAGGTTTAGTGTTTTGTTCCTTGGACATGTGAAGTCAGGGCTCCTGTGTGTATAATTTTCTGAGTAAGAGCTGCCGGACTAAAGCCGTATTTTTTTCTGATCTACTGTCTTCTGTCGGGTGGTGTTTGGGGACATAGTTCCTGAGGAAACAGGGGGAAAATCCAGGGCTATAGTCAGCTTTTTTCCCTTCTTCCTTGTGCCTCCATAGTTTACCTATTGTGCAACATTATATCTAGGAACGAAGGAGGGTGAAATTCTTCCTGACCCCATCTGGTGATCAGCTTATGCCCTGAAGCAGGAGAACTGAGATCCCCTTGTAATTTTCTTCCAAGCTAAGTGTAACCTCATATGCTGCTCTCACTCATATAAATGCCTCCTGTAGAAAATGTTCTCCTGGGTTTGATTAATAGAGTACTTCTCTGCCTTGTTATGAATCAGCAGCAGCATTTACAGATCCGGGAGGTGAAAACTTCAGACGAGCTTTAAATAAGCCTGACTGGAAACAAAGCTGTGTGGCATTCGCTGTCTTCTCTGCAAATTTAAGAGTCAGCAGTTCCAAGTACCAGCTGAGACTTCGTCGAAAGAGGAAAGATGAGGTGCTGGTAGGGCAGAGGGTAGTGAGCTGAGCAGAGGAGGGCAGGCTGACATTCCCATCTATTGTGGATTATTGTGCTTTACGTTGAAATCCCAAATTGCTCTGACCTTCCCCGAAACAGTGAAGACTCTGCTGCTTATTAAAGTGGTCTGATACAGTATTTGCCTTATTATTCTCCACCCTTGTCTCGTCCTCAATTTAGAAAAGTCTAACCCAGCCCTCAAAGGCTACTCGTTAACTTTCTGGTAGCCCTCGCGTTTAATGAGGCGATTAGTGTGAGCACGTTACAGCGGTGTGAGCATTGTGAATTGCCTTGGCTTCCCCACAAGACGTTTTGGGGCTCTGCAGGACGTTGATTGTAATCTGCAAAGCTCCACCCGCTTTGACGTTCCACCAAAGTGCTGGGATGCTTTTTACGGATGGTCCCTCTGAGGTCTTATGGGATGAACGGATGCTCGTTGCCACCCAGTTCGTTCCAACGAGACAAAGGTGATGCTGCGGATGAGGCACCTCTTTGATCCTCTGTTAGGTGACCAGGGGAAATTGCTCAATGTCTGCCTGTTTGGTGTGGTAGTAGGGAGTGTGAGCTGTTTGGGCCATCCACCTCCACCAGTTTCCTTGTTGTGGTGAGATATTCAGTGGAATAGGTGGTCACTGGGCTGGTGTGGCTCGAGTATGTATTACAAGGAGAATAGTGCCTTGTCTGAAAACCAAGGAATTACCTGTATTGGAATTTGCCAAGCATTCCTTTAGAAATAACCTTTGTTTCTTAATCTTTTTACCTAGTAATTTAGGGAAAATAATTAATTCCTAATAAGTTTAACAGTAAGTACTGGTTTCCTATGACAAAATCCATATTACTGCTAGTAAGCACATAAATTGTTTTTGTTTCGTTCCACATGAGGTCTTGCATAGCTATTGCATGATTAAACAGAAATAATATTTAAAGCCTGGCTGCCCCCTTACCTGAGTCTGAAAGGACTCAGCACTTAAGGGTTCGACGTTATATTTCTTTTCTCTGTCTAGGTTGTGTTTATTTTCCTAGAGTATCAGAGTGCAGGTTTTACAAATCACTGCAAAGTCCTAAACCTACCACAGGACCGGGCTGTGGCTGTACAAGGCACAGAGTTGCCCTTATTCAACATGGCATTTTAACTAGGATTCTGCAAAAGCAACAGCGAAGGGTCATTAAAAAACAAATCGTCCAATAAGCAGATGCCTTTGCTGAGGCAACGCAGATTCAGTTTGAACCCTGCTTGCTGCCCGTAAATCAGGAATCCTGTCTGTTCACATTTGGATACTGGTATATTTGCTTTTTTTTTTTTTCCCCTACCAGCACTCGCACAACTCGCTCACGTATCCGATTACATTCCCATTCAGACGCTGAGCTGCTGCATCAGTGTTTGAGTACGAAATGAGGAAAACTGTTGTTTTTCTAAAACAAAACCAGCAAGGATTAGTTTCTATCGGCCAGGAAAAACCACGGGCGTAATGGCAGGAATGTGGTCGGCGCAGGGACCCCGGTGGCCGGGCTGTGGGGACTGTGAAGTGGGAGTTAAGTGAGGTTTCATGCTCCATCACCGCTGTGGCACCGTCTGATCTATAGGCAACCTGTGACTTTCATCACCGAAATAACAGCACTCAAAAGCAGGTCCTGTGAAATCTTTTTTTTTCTTTCTTTCTTTTTCTTTCCCTCTTCTCCCCCCGTCACCCTCTGCCCATGCACTTCTGCAACGTTAGTCTTCAGTTTCTTATCATTTTTAGGGTTGTAGGAAGCAGATTTAAAGGCTTCAGAGCTGGCTTACCTGGAAGTTAATGAGGGGACCTACCTCAGGCAGGGACTGGTTTCAGGGACAGCATAAACTGGGTCTGCTGGCAAAACTACAGGTGGAAAGCATCTTTGACTCTCAGATGGAGGATGAGGATGGTACCAGCTGAGCTTGCTGGCATCGGGCTGGACGCTGCCCTTTTGCAAAGCCGGGGAGAAGGCAGAAAGCCACGCTCATCGCGGTGTTGGATATGAACTGTGAAGGATCTGCCTCAAAGACCAGTGTCTCTTCTCCAATCCCATCAGCTGCAGGACAGGTTTGAAACAGAAACTCTGCAGCTGTTATTAGACCAACGCTATGCGAGTGCCCTGCCAGGGGTTGGCTGCGTTTTACCTGGGACCAGCGGCGCTCTGAAGCGCACACCAGTTTGGAGCTGGTGCACGGCAATCCGAGAGCGCATCAGGCAAAGCACGTGGTTGCGTGGAACAGATAATTTAGAAATAACCCGAATAATAGGCTGATAGGGTGAATTGTACCTTCATCTCACTGTAGCGTGGAGTAAGTGCTACGAGACTCGGCAGATGAGGTGGTGGAATTGGGATTTCTGCTGCCATGAACACAAGGGTGGCTGCAGTCGCTGTATTTTATGCAAATTGATTCCATCCTTCAGGCGACTGGCGAGTTGCCATTGTGAACCTCCATTTGGTGAAGCTTGTGTCCCTCGTATTAAAGTATTCTTTTAACTTTATTTCCATCCCCCCTCCGCCCCCGTTACAGTTTTGTTACCCTACTGGCATGACTTGTTCAGTTTATTTTTTTTTCTTTTAGAAATGTGACCCTTGAGGGAGTGGGAGGAGAAATGGTTTTAGAGGTTCTTCAGGCCAAAATGTGGTCTCAATTACGCTTCTGTACATTGGGGTGTAACTCCATTGGGTTTGACTTCATTGATTGAACTGGGCAATCCAGATCGAGCCCTGGGCTTTTAAAAAAGCCTAAGAAGTAGTCAAAGAAGACAAGGAGGTTTCATTTTTGTTGTCGTTGTTTTGCTTGAGGGGGGGTGGTGTTACAACAATAGTTGGGTTACTCATGCAGAAAGTCATCTTGGCTTCGTTAAGATCAGAAGTGAGGATATTTGCTCTAAGTGTTTACCAAAGATAGCTCCAGACAGCTTGTTTTTTCGTATTGGCAGTAGCACTAATACAATCAGCAGCAGACACTGCTAGAGCTGATGGCTGGATTTTGAGGAAAGTGGTTTTGCAAAGTGCATGTGTGTGACGTTGGGGTGTTACAGACAATATATAGGGGAGCTGCAAGCCCGTGATCGTGTTTTGATCATGTAACTTAGCTTGGGAAATGGGAAATCGATTTTTTTTTTACCTATAGTAAATCTGTGTGCTTAATAATCTAATGTCAAAGCAGTGGAAAAACTCATTCTTCAAGGCTATTTGTGGGTTTTTTCTTCTCTCCATTGACACTTCAGAACATTTCCCTTGAAGGAAGAGAAGTCACGTTGCTGGAGAGCCAGTGTCATCAGTGGGAGACCTGATCACTGGGGGTTTTTATTCTTTTTTTTCTTTTTTTGACTTTACACAGTGCGTCCAATTTTAGACTGATTTTTCAAGCTACTTATTATCTTTTAAGCATCCATGTCCGTTGTCCATTGAGGCAGTGAATCACAGACCACCTGAGTCAAGAGCCACGCATATCTCCCGCTGATTATAAATATGGCAGTAAAACCTAGACGCAAAATAATTCGCAATACTCAGTATTTCCTGCTTCGGTGAGGTTTGCCTGGAAGTGCAAACAGGATGGAGCTGTTTGTACGTTAGTTTAGACCTCACCCTGCTGACTTGTTTCAGCCTAACCGTGCCCTGGCTTTCTTAGCGTACGCACGATGTGCCCGGTTGTGAACGAATACGCTGAAAGCCGCGCTTTTCTTCACACCCACACAGGCATAACAGAACTGTTTACAAAAGGAGGACTGCTCTTAGCAATTACTCCAAAATTATCAAGTGCAAATGCCAACTAAAAGTGGCCCTCTGCCTCCCTTGCTGTAGTTGAATGCTCTGCTAGTCCTCCCCCATGGTTGCCGTACAGGCAAATGAGGGGCTTTCTCCCGAGCTGTTTGCACTGTTTCTGTATTAGCATCTTCCCTTGTTTTGGAGGGGAGGAATACACATTTATTCTGCCTCAGAGGTCTAGAGTCTCTCATCTGTTCCCAGCTTTTTGTGATTGGCAAGATGTGCTGTGCCTGCAGAGCACATGGTGCTTCGGGTAACGGCGCAAAGCCCCTGCCCCTCTGGGACCCAGCAGACACATGGGAACCCACCAGCCAGAGCGAACGGGGGAGCTCATCTTTGTTGTAGGAGGGCAAATAAAGCCTCACAAATCCACTCATAGCTTCTTCACCACTGGTAGGTAATCACTCCACCCCTTCCATGGTGATCCAGGAGGAGGAGTTGATCCTCCTGAGGATGTTGTTGCATTTCCCTCAGAAGCATCTGTGTGTATCTGCCATGGAAGTGCTGTTTTGGCAGCTGGTACCTCCCCGTGGTGCCCCCAGCACCCTCCTTCCCCCCAGGAGGTTTGGCTTGGTGGCATGTAGGACCAGAGTAGATGGGCTGGTTGTGTCTCAACGTCCAGTCACTGCTCCAGCAGCTTTACAAGAAACACCTTCTGGTGGGACCAATGGGTGCCACGTGAGACCCAGGTGCATGTGTGCCTTCAGGGACTAGACAGGGCAGCTTTGGACATTTTACTTAGGGGATGGGGCAATATGACCAAGCAGCGATGTTTACCCTGTGGGTAGCAGGTCACCTTTGACTTGGGAAGGCAAGGACTCTTCTCACGTCCATGCAAACCTTGTCCACTATCAGTCAGCACAGGTTGGTTTTAGGGCATTTACTCCAGGATCTGGTGAAACTTGTATCTTCATTTTGCAATTTCCTAACGGGCTAAAGGTAGCTCTTGAAGCCAGTCAGCCCCAGGGCAAAATTCCTCACCCTGCCTTGACCATGACCTCAGCCATGCCTTGACGTGGAGGAATTGCAGTAACGCTCCAGCCTGGGGTATTGTGACCTTCTCCTCAGTCACTGAGCTCTGATGCATCACCCGATGTTCGATTTGGTTGAGGATTTTCCTCTTTATTGTTTCCTGTTCATATAAGGACATGTTCTCATTTTCCTGGAGCTAAGTTGCTTGTGCTCTAGTTCCAGAGGGGCTGAAGTTTGCACCTGAATATCTGGGTTGAAAGCTTCTAGCCAAGATAAGCACCCGCTTTTGTGAGTGAAGTATTCAGAGAGTGCCTGCAGCTTAAAGAAATGACCAACTAAATATGCAATAGATCATTACTGTCCTTAAATTTAGGTAGAAATTGCATCAGAGGGTTGGTGAATTACCCAAGTCCAATAGGAGATCTGCTTTCAGGGCCAGAAGCAGTTAAGTCACAGCACGGTGTCTTCACTAGTAGTCCATCCTCTTTTTTTTTTCCTCTTTCTCTAAAATACTTTGCAGTTCAAAATCCCACAGTAGTTGACTCATGGAGAGCTGAAATCTTCTATATCTCTCTCTGAAAACTAAATGTGCTATTGCAGATCTGAGGTTGGAATGAGCTACAGAAGTTGTGTATAAGTTTAAGCTAGATGTCATAAAGAATATGATACATTTTTGTGTGAAGTGATGGTCCATCTAGCCCCATATTCTGCTTCTGACAGTGCAGCATGAAATACTGTTTTGAAAGACCACATGAGCCTTTGAAAGACCACTATATGCCATCCGTCCTTGTTGTGTCCACACAAGCAATCACAGTTGTTGGATTAAGGATGTTGGGTGTAAAACCAAGTTTAGGGATGCTCAAGATCTTCTCATGCCGTGAGCATTGCACTACCAGAAGTGGCACGAAATTCCAGAAGGCAGCTCTTTTCCTAAAGTTTTCAACATCCTGCAAAAACATCCTTTGCCATATTTTTTTTTCTTTTTTTTTTTCCTCCCTTTACCTGCCAGCATTGGAGCTGACCTAAACCCAGAACTTTAAGGGACTCTGTTTTGGATTCGGAAGCAGAGATTGAAAAGCTCTTGAGTTTGAAGGAGCTCGGATTTGAGATTGCGCTCCTGACACATCATTAATTTTAAGATTGTTTTCCCAGCAAGTCTGGGCTTTCCGTTCCCAGTTGAAGATCATTTCCCATTGACTGCATGGTGAATTTTAGGAGTGGAATGAGGCAGAGAAATATGTCGATATCAGATATAACAACAGACAGTCAGTCAAATTTGAACCTGTGCCAATCTATACAACCCTAACCTTGAAATTGTTAAAGTTCATTACATTTAATGATCAAGTGTCCTTCGGATTGCTGAGGAGTTTACATTAACCATTTGTATTACTCAGCTCTAATATAAATGGCAAACTCCAGGAAAATCCTCTTAAAATTAAATTGCAAAGTTGGGAGGTTTTTATATATCTATATAGTTATTTTGCTTCAAGGAAGTATCTGCTTTCCAGACATCTCTTCAAACAAAGCACGTCGGAACACAAAAAATAAACAAGGAATAGCTGAAACGACAAGGTTTTGCTATGTGTAAGAGCAGGGAAAGGAGTTAAAAAAAAGAAGAAAAAAAGGTTGAATTTCCTGAAAAAGTGCCTTTGTTTATGCCGTGTGGCTATCACATTGCTGTCTGCTCAGTAGGGCCTTAGCGCAGTGCTCTGATGTAGCCGGTTCTCCAAATCGTGTGGACCTGGTGTGCTTCAGTGAGAATATTGGGGAGGGTTGGGAGGGATGTGCTACGATTTCTGTGAGTTCAGAGGTAGTTTTCTGTTTATTGTGCAGTGCCCCAAAGGAACTTTGGGATTGAAAGTGCTTTGGTTTTCTCCATGTACAGAAAGAAAAATAAGAGTCTATGTGGCATTCAGAGTGGTATCTTTTTCACCAGATATTAACCGACGCCAAATGGTTTATAAATCCAAACACCAGTGAGTAGAACTAGATTTCCCTCTCGCACTTAGTGCAGTCCACCAGTGCTTCAGCAAAATATAAGCTATGTTTATCCTTAAAATCATTTCCTCTGTAGCAAGTACATCAAGAGGCATCATTAGCTTCCAATAGTTATCCCAAACCATTTGGTTTCATATTGTCATAATTGAGGTGACTGTAGGTAGTTGGGCAGCATCCAAATGTGACATTTCTGGATGGATGCTGGTAAGATTAATGACATTTTCCTTCTTGGACAGTATTTTCAGCACTGCAAACACTACTGGGTAGTGTTTGAACTGGATAACAGCTTGACAGACGTGCCAAGTGCTGACTCTAGAGCCTCCCCACCCCTGAAGTTCACTTCCTAAGCTCGGACTGGGTCTCATACTTGCCGTCTGCTTATCTGTGCAAGTCCTTGAAGACTGGCAAATCTTGATATAGCACAGCGTTAGACCTGGACGAGAGACACCAGGAATTTGCAGCACAGCTGCTAGATCTTTTAAAACTCTGCTCACTGCTCCGTTCATTTCCCAAAAAGCTGTGATGGGGAGGGAAAAACAGAGAGCGAGGCTTGAAGGGGTTGAGTCCTAGAGGAGCGGGTTGTGTTTCATTACAGTCTCCTTCATTATAGCACTGTTGTGTGTATATTCAGTAATTCCACCTCTTTCAATTAGGTTGTTGCTGCCTTAAAATTTCCCATCCTTTTTAAAAAAAAAAATCTTTTTTTTTTTTTTGCTCTAGACCCCAGGCAGGCGCAGTCATCCCCACCGTGGTCCTATGACCAGTCTTACCCATCCTACTTGAGCCAGATGACTTCACCGTCCATTCACTCCACAACTCCCCTGTCCTCCACTCGAGGCACGGGACTTCCAGCCATCACCGATGTGCCCAGACGCCTCTCAGGTAAAGACCGTGTTTTGCCTAAAACGATGATGCAGACAGGAGCAGGACTGGCAGAGGCTGCTTCCGTGGCCTCAGACAAACCTTAACCAGAAGAACAAAGCTCGGCTGGTGATGACAGGGTTACTGCACGGGTGGTGGGGGTCAAAGTCCCTTTTATTTTCAAAGTGGAAGGGTGCCGTGTTGCTCTGAGCATGTATGATTTGAATGTCTCTAGGTCCATTTCAGATCAGACTATTTTTAAATTGTGAACCTGATTCTGTGAACAAATTCCCTCTTTGGGTTTTTTTTTCCCCACCTCAAGAGGATGTTTACTTGCATGTTTTAAAGTAATTGTTTTTTGGTGCTTTGCTTTTGTGGGGTGTGTGATGTCAGGCATCCTGACAGATAGATGCTTTTATTTCTTTAATAGTTAAGGCTAAGGTTAATTCTCCTGCATTTCAATCCAGTAGCTCAAGAAAGCATGTTTCCTTCGTTAATGTGTACTTAAGATGCCTATCAGAAAGTAGCTGAGTCACTTTAGGGTAAGGATTGGACAAATTGTGCTTTGGAATGATGCAAGGAGAGAGGAAATACGTTTAGGAACATAGACGAGACAGCAGTAAGGAACTGAGACTTTTTTTTTAAATCAAACAAATGTACATTTACATACCATGCAGTTCATCTCCAATGGTCTCAGTGATAAAACCATCTGTACGAAGTAATCTGATTGCCCCAAAGCCAGATAGAGCCTGTCATGGCACACAGTCACCTTGTATATCTTGCCAAAAATGAGGAACCTTAGGGGAGGGAGGCTCAGTACTAAAACTCCAACCTTGCAAGTGTGGAAATATTAGCAGCGTATGCCAAAAAAGCATGTGTAATGTAGAGAAAGCCTTTATGATTCATTAATGAAAACCAAAGAATCAGTCTTATTACACCTATTTTTTGCATGTTTGCAAGATATTATTATAATCTTGGATGCTGCTGCCATACACCTGTTTGACTCGCAGCCAGGTGAATTTCTTGCTGTTGTGTTTTCCCTTTCCACCGAGCTCGTAGCGCTGGAAATGTTGATCACTCCACTGAGCTGCATCACTGACAAGCTGAACTTCAGCCAGCAAGCGTGTAGGACTTGATTAGCGTAGACTCCTTGATTTCTTTCATCTTGGAGGAGGGAAGCTTTGTTTCTCAAACAAACAGCTGCAGAAACCTCTGCGGTCCTAGCGCGCTCTGCCTTCCCAGAGATGACAAATATCTCCATGTGGGCTGAGGGTTGGAGGGCGGTGGAGCAGGTTCCTGCGGGCTCTCCGTGCAGCGCGCTGGCTTGGTTCAAAGCACCCCACCGGCTTGATGCTGAGGAAATGCTTTGTTTGGCCCGAAACAGGTTCCCTTTGAGTCAGAGCCTCCTGATGCTCTGTGTTGGGTTATTTTTGCAATTGTGCCCCCAGCAATACCTCCAGGATTGGCTCGGCTGGGACCTCGGCAGCTGTACCACCGCATACTTGCCCTGGAGCCCTTACTTGTCTGTGTGTATTCAGACGTGAGCGCCTGGCATGTGGGCACAGGCAGAATGACTAAAAAACCTGGCTGTGTACGTTATGTGGCCGCAGACTGAACTTTTCTGCTGTGCTCTGCAGTCGGTTGCCTTCGCGCTTCTCACCCTTCATCTTTTGGGGGCTCGACCGACTCCTTTGCAAGGCTCTTACCTTTTCCCAGAGAATCTTGCTTCCAGTTAGACTCAAGATTGAAAAAGGGGACTTTGATCTCCCACGAGTGCCAGAGGTTGTCTGTGCTGTTTGCTGACGCTCAGAAATTCAGAGCGGCGTCCCTGGGTGGAGGATGCTCAGGCTGCAGGGAGGCACGTTGCAGCCCCAGCTGCAAACCCTGCGGTTCCTCTTAAGGGCTTCTGGCTGGCAATGCCACAGGGAGGGATGGCAGGATCTGACCCCTTTTGTGAGTAAAGTAGAGAGAGAAAAGCAAGTTTAAAGCTGCCCGTTACAGCAACTGGTTTATCCCTCGCACACGGAGGAACACAAATCTCCACTCAGATAGTTGATATATCTTTCAGAGGAGAGCAGAGCTTTGATGGAGGGGAAAAAAATGACTGCTAAGAAACACTAAATACGCTAGAAAGCTTCAGGCTCCTCCAGTGCATGAGGTAGAAATTAGTTTTACAAGGCCTTGAATACAACGAAACTTTACTCTCTGATACAGTGGCAGAAATCTGATTATCAAGGTTGTTAAAAGTATACAAGGTAATTTTAACGAATGCCATATTTACTGCCTGTTGCTTAACATCATGCAGGAGGAAAAATTGGTTAAACTTGCCCCTTAGGCTTTGGATGTCACACCTCCGGGCACAGGGCTTCCTACCTGCCACAATTTCACATCACCCAGACTTTCCACAGGCCTCCATGGCTCTGCCTGGACAGCTACTGGAGTTGTGCTCACCTAAATGTTGAGAATATACCATCTAATAAAGCCATGTGTCCTTCAGAAGAGTGGTTGCTGGTGGTAGTGTCAGTGGCAGCCCTCAACAGCTATTTTTGATGGTACTCCTGTGTCCAGAAACACACCCATCCCATGGCCAAAATGGTGTGTTCCTCCCCAGTGAGTACTTCTGTTGGTGATGAGAGCGCCCGTGTTTCAATCCTGGGTTAAGCTGACCAGCAGAAGAGATTTGAGGCGGTAGGACAGGAGGTGATGGAGGACTGCCATAGTGGTTCATAGAATCATAGAATGTTCAGGCTTGAAAGGGATCTCTAGAGATCATCCAGTCCAACCCCCCTGCTAGAGCAGGGTCCCCCAGAGCAGCCACACAGGAACGCGTCCAGGTGAGGTTTGAAAGTCTCCAGAGAAGGAGACTCCACACCCTCTCTGGGCAGCCTGTGCCAGGGCTCCAGCACCCTCACAGGGAAGAAGTTTCTCCTCATGTTGAGGTGGAACTTCCTATGTTCTAACCTAAACCCATTATTCCTTGTTCTATTGCTGGGCACCACTGAGAAGAGATTGTCTCCTTCCCCTTGACACCCACCCCTCAGATATTTCTGTACGTTAATAAGGTCCCCTCTCAGCCGTCTCCTTTCAAGACTGAACAGCCCCAGTTCTCTCAGTCTCTCTTCACAGGAGAGATGTTCAAGACCCTTGATCATCCTCGTAGCTCTCCCTTGGACTCTCTCCAGTAGGTCCCTCTCTTTCTTGAACTGAGGAGCCCAAAACTCCCCAGTTTGTACCGTTCTCTGTCCTATGGGAGAGGGGAAAAGGGCAGTAGGCTGCAACCCCGAGGAGTTACTCCAGCACGCTGGTGTAATGCAGCTGAACTGGTTGTGTCAGTGTCTAGACTGATTTCTTTGCACAACTGAAAGGTTTGCATGCATGCTGCGGGCACGTGCAAATGAGGGCCCACGGCTTTCAAGCTTCAAGTACTTGTCTTTTATTCTCCCAGTGGGGATCAGTGCTGTATTTGCAGTGTCGTAAAACTAGTTAATGATGTCACACAGTATTCAATGGCAAGAACTGAAAAGCAAAACGAGAATAAAAGAGGTTACCTGGCATCACTCATGCAACTTTTGAACCAATGATCTCCCTAGTACATAAGTCTCGTTCATATCAAGAATAAATAAAAAATAAGCTCACGAGGAGATGCAACTGACTTAGCTTATTGCACCAACTGAGTCATAAAAAGAGCAGGATTCCCCTTATTTTATTAAAATACCTGTCTGGTGAGACTTCCTCAGAAGACGGTGAAAGTTGGTGGCCTAGCACATTAATATTCTTAATTAAATAATATTGTAGTGGAAACCATGGGAATATATGAACATGGTCATTTTGAAGAGAGTTTCCCCCGAGGGTGTAGTCTTATTGCATGATTCATACTGAATGCACTCACTTTTCGTGTCCTGTGCATAACCAAAGTGCATGTGGGATGGGGAGCATGAGTGTCTATTATGTAATTATTGTATATGATTCATATAAATACACATCGCAGCCGTTTTACATAAAGCTTTGGGGCTGATCCAGCAAGTCCTCCACGCATGCAAGGTTCAGAGCAGGGAGTGCAGGTCGGGTTGTTCCTGCAGTCGCAAGAGGGCTGCCCCGCAGCAGGGGAAGGAGGAATGGCTGTAGATGTCCCCGGGGTAGACATCCGCGTCAGAGACAGTCGTCCTCAGCTCCCTTTTGAGTCAGTGGGGACAAACTGGCACTTGCAGGACCTGACCAGTCTGCAGATGAGGTGTACTGGTCCTTCTTGGCAGTGCCTTGGAAGAGGCTGTTTGTTTCCACGGGCTCTAAAGCAAGCCTCGGTGAGTAGTTCAGGTACAGGCATGTCTGATCTGATAGTCTGCCTTTGGTGAGGTGATTTAAGAGAAAATTTAGCTGTCCCATAAACAGACCCATATCACAGCCTTCTTACGGTTCAGTCCTGGTTTAACCCTGCCGTGGTCTGCCTCGCCCTGACCTCTACCTGCTGTGTAATTGCCAGCTTTCAGCTTGAATTTAATTTTGTTGAGAATGCTGAGAAGGGAGGTGGGGAGACTTCTTCTTCCCTTGCACTTTTCCTGGACCTTCTCACTCTCCTGCTTGAACGTATTAGTCTCTTTGGTTTTTGCTTCACCTTTGAGAGAGGCTTGTGGGGTCAATGTCTTGAGCTGCTGGAGGTTCTGCCCTGCAAGTGTAACAGGAGCACGTTCAGTGCTGGTTGAGGACAAGCCTGTCCTATGCACCTGTACTTGACAAATGCCCGTATGACAAAGGAGAAAATAAAAACTGAATCTAAGTAGCAGGAAAAATCACCAAACCTACGTTTTCCAGCCCCAGACTCACACTCTTTGCAGGTAGTTATCAGCTGGCGATGCTGGCCTCTTGCCACCATGGCCAGACTCTCCCATCGCACACACTGGAGTCCCTGCAGTGCGCAGGGTGGATTTTGCTGTCTTTACATTTACTGTGTTGTTGAACAGGGACATGCTGAGATAGATGAAGGACGTGCTGAGCTCTACCTCTAAACAAAAGAAGATTGCAGACCCTTCCTTCGAACTAAAATGGCCAGAAAGTAGTAGCTTTACCAATAAATTACACAGTGGTAGGGCCTGGGCTGTTAAATACCGGTGCTGTTAAATTGTCAGCAAGGTTGGTTTTGAGCAGGTTTAGTTGCAAACAGGTCCCAGCCATGGTTTGGAAATGAGCAGAGTCCTGAACTTGTTCCCATGGGCAGCTCAAAGGCAGCCACCCTGTTGTGGAAGCTAAAAGGGTTTAATATTACAGCTGTGGTGAGACCGTCCTGGCTCCGTTTAGAGCCAGACCCTGGCTGTTTGCTAGTTTGAGTGCGGCCAAACTTCCCCATTAATTCGTCTCGCTCTGTAGATATCACCACATCATTTTGGACCATCCGGGACCTTCCTTAGTTACTGAATTTAAGAGCCATTCCTGTTCTCCCATCTCACTGAGGGCTGGCAAGTATAAATGCAACCCTGCAAATGCCAGCCATGCCCTAATCTGTGACAATACTGTTGCTTTGCACAATTTAGTTTTCATTCTTAAAATCTTAAAACAATCTTAAAACAAGAAGCCGCGTGTAATGGAAGCAGCTTCAGCTAAACCTTCGGATTTCGTGTTTGTATGTTAATGAGTAAGTGGCTCACAGCGATGGGCTGGTTTTTCTTGAGGTCCTGTACTGATTGTCATCTTGGATTTCTAACCCTGAATGTGAATTACCTTGGAGTTTGACTTAATGTCACGTACGCTCATGATCTTTGTAAGAAGACATTTCACTAACTTCATTAAATGTTGTGGGGAATAAGCGCGTTTCAGGATGGCACCCTCAAGAAGAGAAGGCATTAGTGCTGTCTCCAAAATGCAATTCTTCTTCTCTTTCCATGTGCTGGGAAGCAAAAAAATGGTTAATACCATGGCTTTTGCCAGCAGCAGCCTTGGTGTTAGCAGCTCTGAAATGAATGAGCGGTTCACGCTTCAGCAATATTGTCTCAGGCTCTTGGAAAACCCAAGAAGCCAGCTCTGTTTCTGGTGCGCTCGCTACGCTCTGATGTTTTTCTTGGTGACTATAACAATTTCACTCTGTCTTCTTTTTTTTTTTCCTTTTTTTTTTCTTTTTTTTTTTTTTTAATGGAAGCTGAAAGACTCAAGGTTGTCTCTGTCTCCATTTCTCCTCACTGATTTTCAAAGCTTTCCTCCGCGAGGTGACACTGAGTTAAGGCAAAGTAGAGAACTTGGGAGATGTCAGGTCTTCAGAAACAACCCACTCATTTTACTCACCTCCCTAAACTTGTAACTTGTCCTTTTTTTTTTTTTTCCTTCATTATTTTTCAGTGGTTCTATTTACTTTGTTCACCGCAAGTTTTCCATTTTTAGTCTCCTGCCCACTTGGTGCCACTTGGGAATCTCAGCACCTTGGCACTCATCTGTGGGGTTTCAGTAGCAGCCTCTCTGCTGGGTAGAATCTCTCATTGGAGTAATTGTCCAGAAGATGCGTTGCCTGATGCCTACCTCAAGGATGAAGGCCAAATTTTTCTAGCGTGGGTGGCCTCAGGTTAGGCACCTATACCTATATTTAGGTGGTAAAACAAGTGGGCTGATTTTCAGACGTTTGAATATTATAATGTGTGTCTTTAAGCCCTTTTCATTTACTTAAAACGGCTGTCGGGAGAGGAAATAAACAGGAAAAATGAAGGCAGAGGAAAAGAGTTTTATTCCTGAAATATGGGATTTAAAAAAGTACCAGAAAGAAACAAGTGGAATGTTTTTAAATGGAATAAATTTGTTGCTGATACAGGCAGGAAATAGCACACTCAAATATATGTGGATGTATAGATATATTTTTATCTGGGCTTTTTTTTGCAATGTGTTTTATATTTAGGACATATATCAAGATTTGCATCTGTTTCCAGAACTTGCTGCTAACAGTTAGTAATGATGCCAAAACATACTTTAGTTGCAGCTTGAGACCAAATGATATTCAGGCCTTTTTTTTTTTTTTTATTACTAATTTAGGGTCTGATATTAATTAAGGAAATTTTCCATAAGTGCCAGGCCTTTTCTGAAGAACTCATTAAAATTATATTAACTTAAACCGGAATCACAGTCTGAGCATGTTTTGTAATGATTATTCTCACTGACTCTGCTGGGTTTTGTAAACAGAATGCTAATTGTTAATGGGGCAACTGGGCGCTCAATTCCAGACTTTCAAAGGGCCAGATCCTGAGCCGTTATCTCAATGTGTGCTCCCAATAAAGTCGGTGAGCTCCTTACAGGAAGGCTGTGGGGCCGAGCAATTTGTTTCATCCTTGTATAAAGGCACAGGATGATTTCTCCATTGCCTTGGTGGAATCAGCGATTCTCCTGGTAGCTGTACTGAGGCACATAAAAAGTAGTCAAGTTGCTGGTGACAGCCAGCATGACTTCACCAGGGGCAAGTCGTGCCTGACTGATTTGGTGACCTTCTACGGCACAGTTACAGCTCTGTTGACACGGGAAAAGCAACGGATGTCATCTACCTGGACTTGTGCAAGGCGTTTGGCACTGTCCCACATGACATCCTTGTCTCTACAATGGAGAGACATGGGCTTGATGGATGGACCACTTGGTGGATAAAGAACTGTCTGGATGGTCTCACTCAAAGAGTTGTGGTCAATGGCTCGATGTCCACATGGAGACCAGTGAAAAGTGGAGTTCCTCAGGGGTCTGTTCTGTGTCCAGTGCTGTTCAACATCTTTCTCAGCAACATGGATGATGGCATCGAGTGCACCCTGAGCAAGTTTTCCAACGACACCAAGCTGTGTGGTGCCGTGGACTCACTTGAGGGAAGAGATGCCATCCAGAGGGACCTTGACAGGCTTGAGAAATGGGCCAGTGCAAACTGCATGAGCTTCAACAAGTCTAAGTGCAAGGTCCTTCACCTGGGTCAGGCCAATCCTAGGCACAAATACAAACTGGGCACAGAGTGGGTTGAGAGTAGCCCTGAAGAGAAGGACTTGGGGGTGTTGATAGGTGAGAAGCTCACCATGAGCCGGCAGGGCGCTCATGCAGCCCAGAAGGCCAACCCTGTCTTGGGATGCACCATGAGGAAAAACTTTTTTACTGTGAGGGTGACCGAGCACTGGAACAGGCTACCCAGGGAGGTTGTGGAATCTCCTTCTCTTGAGACATTCAAAACCCGCCTGGACGCGTTCCTGTGTGCTCTACTGTAGGTGATCCTGCTCTGGCAGGGGGGTTGGGCTAGATGATCTTTAAGGTTCCTTCCAACCTTTAACATTCTGTGATTCTGTGATTCTGTGAAGAGGAGTGTGGCCAGCAGGGCAGGAGAGGTGATTCTACCCCTTTACTCTGCTCTTGTGAGACCCCACCTCGAATACTGCGTCCAGTTCTGGTGTCCCCACCATAAGAGGGACATGGATCTGTTGGAGCGTGTTCAGAGGAGGCCACAAAGATGATCCAGGGGCTGGAGCAGCTCTGCTACAAGGGCAGGCTGCGGGAGCTGGGATTGTTCAGTCTTGAGGAGAGAAGACTTCGGGGGGACCTAATAGCTGCCTTCCAATACCTGAAGGGATCCTACAGGAAGGCTGGGGAGGGACTTTTTACAAGAGCGTCCACTGATAGGACAAGGGGAAATGGGTTTTAAGCTGAAGGAGAATAGATTTAGATTAGATCTTAGGAAGAAATTCTTCGGTACGAGGGTGGCAAGACTGTGGAATAAATTGCCCAGAGGTGGTGTGGCTGCCCCCTCCCTGGAGGTGTTCAAGGCCAGGTTGGACAGGGCCTTGAGTAGCCTGATCTAGTTGAGAGGCGTCCCTGCCCGTGACAGGGAGGTTGGATTAGATGATCTCTAAGGTCCCTTCCAGCCTAGGCCATTCTATGATTCTATGATTTTCTACCGCTGGTGGAGCCAGCAGTGGTGGCTGATGCAGGACCACATGTGTCCTGGTGCGGAGAGGGAATCCAGCTCCACCGATGAAGCTCTCTGGTATATACAGGGTGTCAAGATCACTTATTTTGCCCTTAAGTCTTTGTTGTATTGAGTTTGGTTCGATTAATTGCGCAAGCTGAATTTACGAAATGGTCCCATAGAATGTGGCAGAGTTTGGTCCTCCTCAGACTGTGACTCTGTTTGGTACAAGATAGGTAGAAAAGTATCTTATACCCTCCAGTTGTATAGTTTAAAAGGCCAAATTCTGCACATATTAACACTAAAAAATACAATTCAAGAGGCAAAATCTGCTGCTAGTAGAAATAGCTGGAGCTGCCCTGACTTTCAGTGAAATCCTCCCATTTCTGACCATGCAGAATTTGGTCTAGAATGGAGTGTTAGAGCCTAGCGGAGCTTCACAAGACCTTTTTGAAGTGGTTTAGTAATGGTTGTCCAAATGGATGTCCAAATCTCCTCTCCTCTTGATGGATGTTTTGCCAGAAAAGGTTCTGGTGTCATTCCAGCTTGGCTGTCAGATTTAAAAGACCATTGATATTGGTGATAATGGTGACAGTTGAACTGATTGAGGGAAGGTAAGAGCCATGCAAGGAGTTCAGGCTTTCTGTAGTTGTACAAAAGAAAACAACAACAGGGACTGAAGGAGAGGAAGATGAACGAGATAAAATGAAGGTGCGCACCTTCACGGGGCTCATAAAGGATGTTGTTCAGAGAGAAGGAACTATTTCATATGCATAAAGAGAGGGTATTCAGGGATGCTAATCTGGGAATTTCTTAATATTTGCTTTCAGACTGACTCATGAAAGAATTAGGGACAGGATCAAAGCAGGAGATGCCTTCCTGAGCTTGGGAGAGGCTCCCCGTGTCCACAAGAGCCACGTGCGGCCAGGGCAGGGGGAACCTGATCCTGCACCCACACGGTGCTCGATGGCTTTTCTGTATCCAGGGAGTTTTTGTGGAGAGCGAGGACTTTTAGCAACGGTTGAGCTTTGTCTGTAAAGCTCATGGAGGAATAATTTGATGTAAGGAGGTTTCCACATACATGTAGATTCATAGATTATTAATACAGTGATGCTCATGTGATCTTTAGCTGTGAGCCCAGCTGTAAGATTTCCCCAAACTAGCTCTCATTTGAACTTGAGGGTAACCTTTGAGGAAAAAACAAAACAAAAAACAAACAACAACCAAGAAAATTCAGTTGGTCTTCATTTAAAAATTTCCAGGGAAGCAAAATCCACCACAGCCTTTGGTTACAGACGCTAATTAAGCTCGCTTTGGAAATGTGGGTCTTATTACTAATCTGAATTTGTCTAACTTTAGTTTCCACTCATTTGAACTCGCTGTAACTTTGTCTGCCAGATTGCAGCACCAGTTTTGATTTCTGAGGTTCACGGGGGTTCCTGCGGCGGTGACAGATCCAACGAGGAGGTGGGTAGGAGGGGAGGTTGCTGTGGTGGGTCCCAGGGAGACGGCAGAAGCCGCAGGGCACTGGGCATTGCAGAACGTGGAACCAGTTTGACTTGCAAGGAGGCTGTGAGGGGGACAGGGCACAAATATTTTGGTCATTTCAGTTTGCTGTGGATTTTATCAAATAGTGGAAGTTCCCTAATTGGCCACACTCCTACATTATCTGCTGAAAAGGAGTTGCTTTCGGTTGAATTACTAGCAGGACTACTTTTCCAGCCCACCTGCAAAAAAGCACTGAGAAAGTGTTTTTCACTGACTTTGCAGGCTTTTGCAATTCCTTTTGGATTTTTTTCTGCTTTTGTATTTGCCCAATTGTAAAGTCTCTCCCATTTTTTTTTCTAGCAAAATGAGTTTAATTCCTCACCCACTACTCTAGATGGAGATACAGGAATAGGACAACAGGATATGTATTCTCCCCTAGTTTTCATATATGGCTTAACTTTTCATTTTAAGAAACTCAGCTCTAGTCACAGAGGCTTTTTTCCTCCAGGTTTGGTTAGCATTTGCTCTGTCAAAAGAAAAGCAAAGCCTGCAACACAGAGCTCAGGATGTGTAGCAGACACCCAGCCAGAGCAGCCTCTTTGCTCTCCACGTTCATAATTATTTCCCAGGCAAATTTGCAAATAAAGGGTCAAAACTGTGTTAAACCCTGGGATTACTTGGACCAGGCAGTTCTCTCATTGCATGGAGAAATTTAGTTGTGGCAAAAGAGGTATCATACACTCGATGCAGGGTGTTTTGGGGTGCTTGAAAGGTGCTTGTGGAGGCGAGGAGTCAGTGTGCCGTATCTTTGGCTTTCTCTGGGTCATGTCATCTCCAAGCTTCCCGGTCATTTTTCCTAAAGGCCTGTCTAATGACCCATTTGACCTTTTATCCAATGGTAGCCATAAATGTTTGCCATAGTATGTTATTTCGTAATACAGAAATGCTGAGTGTAGGCAGCTGAAGAAAGCCTCCATGGGCTTTTGTGAGAAAGAGGAGCAACCGTGCTGAGAGAAGGGGAGCACCAGCAGAGAAAAACAGCCTGGGGGATTTAAGCCAAGGATCAATTCTAAAAGTGAAATGGAGGGATAGGGCATCTCATGTCACTCTGTCTGAATCAGCATGATGTTTCTCTGGCGGTGGGAAGTGGAAGGTGGTGTGTGCTTGGATTAGGAGTGGTACCCACAAAGCCTCTTTCATTTAGCTGTGATGAAAAGTCCCTGCATAAGCTCTAGTGATGCCACATGTGTGGTTTCCACTCGTTATTTTTAATGGTTAACTAAGCTATCACTGTCTGATCCATAGGCATCAGTGCTTTTTTATGCCCTTTTCTACTAAACAAGCACTGTCTAGAATGGACAGAATATTATGAAGCTGGCGACGAAAAGTGTGTCCACCTCGGTTTAGTTCATATAATTAGTCTGCACAATGAATTTGCTTGGAAAACAGGATCGCAACACAGGTACAGAACCAAATGTATAAGGCACGTCATGTTTAGGTGATAGACGTCTGTAAAAGCACAGCTTGCCATGTTTAATTCTGTGCTGAAATGATGTTCTGTGTTGTGTTGAAAGCTGAGCACGGGAAGCAGGAGGGCAGTCCCTTCGCCAAGCCCCTTGACAAGGCTTCGCCTGAGGTTTTGACTTCAGCTGGAGCACCCAGGTTTGGCTACTGCAGGCGATGCGGTTCAGTGATCAAAGCAATGCCTCTATTTGTGAACAGCTAATGGGCCTTTGCTGGAATCACCGCTGACCACGCGATAGGCAGCGACCGCTAATGTTGCTTGTGTTGCGGTTAGGTCTGGAAGTCCAATCCCATTGTGCTACAGACCGTGCAATTAAAGAAGAGGAGGAAAAATAAAAGAGAGGTCATCCCTGTCCTCTACGAGTTTACGCTCTTAAATGCAGTGCAACTGGTTGCAACAGAACACGGGAGGGAATTGAGGAAGCAAGTAGAGCCAGCAAGGTGCTAGCAGTGGCTGCAGCCTCGCTGGAGCTGAGCGGTAGTGGGCATGGGGCAGAAGCTGGGATGATGTGTGAAGGAGGGTACTGAGGCAGTTCTGTGGTTTTTCACCTCCTGGGCCCACCACGAAAGCAAGCACAAAGCTGCTCGTTATAGCTGGTAATAAGAGGCAAACAGTGTTAGTCAGCATCATCATTGAAAAAGCTGAGTGGAGCCTATCAGCTCCACCAGGTTAGACCAAGGGCCCACCCAGGACCTTCTCAGCACAGCCAAAAGTGGTCACGCAGTTCCCCTGGCATGCAAAACCAGACTATACATATTCCCAAGATGTAGGAATTCCCAAAGCTGGAGATTTCTATCTGGAGCGTTGTATTTAAGAGCTGTTGATAGAACTCTGTGAATCTACTTACCATTAGTAGGTGGAAATAACCCCAGAGGAGCCTCTAAATCAGTTCTTCTATTTCCTGTAGGTCTGTAGTGTCGTAGTCATATAGGGCTGACAAGGACATCATGGGATCATATGATCTGTGCCCCTCTGTACAGAAATAGGTTCGAACATCTGCAGGTCATTCCTGTTAACTGTAGCCAACCAGTTATGTGTATTGGTGCCATTGAAAACAAAAATAAAACCGTATCCCAAAGAAGGAAAAATCCCAGCCAAAAAATCTCATTAAGATTGAAACACATCATTCCAGTGCAGCTAAAAGATTTTTAGAAAATAAACTCAAAAACAAAGGAAGTCAAAGCTAACATTATAAAAGGATATATGAATAAGTTCTTGAGAAGTGGTGAGGGCTTTATGAATACATTCCAAATATCTCTGGGCCACTGGATGAGACTGCTTGCCATAAAGTGGGAGTCATTGCTGCAGCGTGGCCAATAGACCTAGAGATGTGTAGGATTTGTCAGCCTGGAGAAAGGGAAGGCATAGAATAGAAACCTCTCCGAGGAGCAGCGTAAACTAATTCGACAGCCTCCAGGGTGCGGATTGCAAAGGCTGCCATCTGGACTAGGGGCCGAGGACTGAAAAAGAGACCTTCTGCAAAGGTGGCTGGTTTACCAAATAGGAAGGGAAGCAAGTGCCTCAAAAACACCAGGAGGGCTGCTGACCCAAAGTCTCTGCGATCTAAGCCGGAGATGAAATGGCTCATTGGAAGAAGCGTCTCACAGAAGGTCCTCAGAGGAAGTCCCCGGGAGCTGCGATGTGGATGCTGGCATGGCCGGAGGAGCCACAGAGGAATCCTGGCAGTGGGAAAAAGGCACCTCTCTTCCCCCTTTCTTCCCTCTTCCTCTCTCAAATATCTCCCTCTAAAGGGATTTTTTGTTTGTTTTTGTTTTCATTTTGATTCCTGCTGAAAGCCAACCCATGTTGTTGTTTTTTTTCTGGGTGAAAAGGAGCGCAGGGGAGGATCTAAGGTACCACCGGAGCCTAATTAGGAGCCGTCGTATTAGATTCCAAAATTAGATAGGAAGCTGGGTTTAAGGGTAGTCCAAACCCAACCAGTTCCTCGTTTGGCCTGGCCCACGTAGGTGGGCCGGGCTGGTTTGGAGCTGTTTTGAGGACAGGCTGCTTGCCCATGGAGGAAACCGTTCCAGCCGCAGTGGAGCTGGAGCGCGGCGCCTGGTCCTGAGCTGGGCCAGCTTCTGCTCTCACCGGTCTGCTCCGCAGATGCTCTGGAGGGGCGTTCAGTTTAAAGGGATTCTGGCTGTTGCTTTCTGAAGCAGATGAAGACAACTGAAGCGATCATCCAGGCTGGCTTTGTACGCCTCTTTTTAATTCCAGATACCAGGATTGCGTATGAAAGTTTATTTTAAGCCAAGTTCTCTTTGCACTGTCTGACTTCCACCTTTTCTGTGTCTCAGCTTCTTGAAGAGTTTATAAAAAATGTCTGATGCTTTTTGTCTTTAATCTTAGTAACTTTGCAACATCTTCCAGCAAAGGATTTCGTAGTGTTTTCCAAACTGTGCTACTGACCTTTGTCACTTGGCTAATACAAAGTATTAAAATAGCCATATTATAGCAAGCAAAATGTAGCCAGGAAAATGAAATTAAATGCCCAAAGTCACAAAACAAAGCAGTAGCAAGAGGCAGAAAGCAGTGCATCACATTTCCCCTTTTATCAGCTTTAATGGGTAAGTGGGGCTTTCCAGACTTCTAAATAACATATGCTTTTTTTTTTGCCAATATATAATTATCCTGTGCAATATCTCTGTGATATATCTATTTTTTACCAGCCTGGTTAGAAGTTTTTGAAGCTCTCTTTTGAAATAAAGCAAATTCAGAGACTAGTCAGGTTATCCTGACTTAATTGCAGGCTTAGCTAGACTTTGGTAGGAGAGTGCATTTCTACAGCATGTGGCAAGCACAAGGCAGTGAGTCTTAACTCAATCCTCTGTTACAGAATTGTAGCGTCTCACATTTACCATGAGCTGTGGCCATTCAAGTGACTGTTGCTGTGGTTTATCTGAGAGGTGGTAACTTTGATTTTAAGTTTAGGCCGTCAATAGTGATTAGAGCTGCTAACAGGATAGCCTGAATCGCCCTACAGCCAACAGCCTAAAGCGTGTTTGTGATACGAGCTATTACAGACCGAAGTCTGTTTAAATTTCTCATCACCAGTTTCCTGGGAGGATAAAAAGCGTATTCAGACTTTACACTATAGAGAAGAAGCGTTTATTTAGAGGTGTTCAAAGTCGGGCTGGTTTAAGCTTCAGCTCAGCTGATGAATGGAGATGCTGTGTGGACAAGCTTATAATGGACTGAAACTTAGCTTACAGTAGTTTGTCTTAACTTAGTAAGAAACTCAGGTTTGGTCTGCAGTGAATGAAAGAAAATACATGGAGGGCTTTACACAGCTTTTACTAAATAACACTGAATGTCATGTGTTGTAAAGTGGTGTGACAGTGAACATAAAAGGGATACAGTGCCTCTAGCCCTGCTGTGCAACCGCATTGAGCTATTTGTGTCCTGCCGAACCTGATGGCACTTCGGCCTCTGCTCAGCTACTGAGTGCCTAAATGTGTGGATTGAAACCTCTGTACGTCTTCGCACCGGTCGGTATTTTTAATTCAGAAATAAGAGCGGCAGCTCTAGCTAAAACAGCCTGGAGGCTGCTTGCAAAGATCTCCTCCGACTCTCCCCAAAGCTTGTGGTGACTCGGGGCAGCCACAGCTTTGCTCCCGCGATGCCGAGGGTCGCGACGTCTCCGAGCAGCTCTCGCTCTGCCCCGTGAGACAGGTCCGGCTCTGCGTTCACCCACGCATCTCCCCGCAGCCTGAGCCTCCCGAAATTCCTTTGATCAGTGCTTCTTGAGTCATGCTGACGTGTTTGACAATTTTATCACGGCCTGACGTTACTGCTATTCGTGTTACTGGGGGGGGAAATGTGTTCTCACTATAAGGGAAAAAATTCTGGCCGTCGCTGGGTGAGTTATTTTCCACTGTTTTCACTCCAATGGCGTTATTTCGCTTGCTGCTAAAATCCTTAACCTAAGATGGAAATGCCTCCCCCGTATCTCCCCTCTCATTTCTCCAGAAGCTCACTAAGTGCCCTCATCCCCTTCGGAGCTGCTGCAGCCCCAGTCCCAACCCAATCAGCCGCTTTCGTCCCGCAGGCAGGACGAGGCGTGTCTGTTCAACCCTCTGGGACACGGGACTTCATGCCAGGGAGGGGAAAAAAATCAACTCAACATCATGTCCCTGTATGCAGACAAGGGCTGAGGCTGAAAATGTGCACTGAAAGGAGATTTTGAAGGGGAAAAGTGTGTTTGTAATTGCTTACATGAGGACGTTTCGTGTTTTATGGATGTCTGGGGGCTGAGGAGGTGCCTTTTCTTCCTCCATGTACAATATTGTTCAAGAGAAAAACAATTTGGACTATCTGCGCTTGTGAATGTAAGTTTTTTTGGCCAGAAGCGTAACAGTTTGTAGGGTTTGATTTTTCTCTGGGAAAAAAAAAAAAAAAAAGCAAAAAAAAAAGCATTTTGAGAACAAGGCCCAAGTAACCAAAATATGTTTGTTTTTGTTTAAATCACTCAGTAGAGAAATCGTCTCTTGTCTATTGTTAAGAGAGAGGTTTAAATCAAAGGCAAATTCTACATATTCTAAAATATACAGACAACTCTTTGAAAGCAAAGCCAAGCAAAACTTTCAAAGAGACCTTCTCCTTGATGCAGAAGTTTTCAGTTAGTTTACTGTGCTGAGGCTCAAGTGGAAAGAAACAGCTTGAGAAACAAATCGCAAATCCCCGTTTTTTTGGAGGCGGAAGTCAGGGAGAGCATCGTATTAATAGCACCCGAGACCTTTCCACGGAGCTTCTCATCCAAGGCTTTTCCAGCAGCAGCAAGGAGAAGCCTTTGCCGTTCGGGGGGAATTTTGTGCTCGGATTTGGCTGTGGAAGGTTTAAGCGAGCTGCAGAGCGAGGGAGTGGAGGGCCTGATCCTCTCGTGTTGGGTGGTCCCTCCTACCGCAAATAACCCTATTGAAAGCAGAGGGACTATTTGTGGAGTCGTTTGTTTGTCAGGAAAAGTTGGGTTTGTAGGATACGGCCCCAATTAGCAGCCAAATTCCTGGTTATTTTCTCGTGATAAAAACGCAGCTCGCTGTCACAGAGATGCACGTAGCATCTCTTCGGTTCCCGTTTGAACTCCTGCCACTTGCTCCGCGTTCTTCCCGCTTCCTCGGCTGCGCAGAAATTATTCCGGCCCCACGCTAGCTCGGATGAGCTGGCTGCTTCCCTCCTGCCCAGCACTGGCGAGGCCTCTGTCCCTTTGCCGTGACGTTTGGGACAGGCAGGGCTGGGGCTGTGCACTCCCCGGCTCCTGCTCGCTGGTGCCCATGGGTGAGGGCACCTTGGGTCTCTCTTGACCTCCACCTCCAGGCAATTGAAGCACCTTGGGCAGATGCTGTCCACCCGCCTCCCCGCCTGACATCGCTGCCTAACATCATCCCCTCCATAAATCCTGCTTTTGATATGACCCAGGTAGAGTCAATCCCATCCGGAGGATGTCCCTCCTGAGTCCACCCTCTCTCGGGAGATTTGCTTCGACGAACGGTTTTATCACCAAGCTGCAAGTTTTGGAAACGCTTATAACTGCTTGCACGCGTTACCGCACGGCGGGTGCCCTGCCCAACCCTGCCAGAGCTCAGGGTGCTGGTGGGTGCAGGGAGGGCTTTCCGGGACCCGCAGGAGCACTGATAACAGGGCCAGTATTTGGGGGAGGGTAGAGTACTCTCCTTAGTTGTATTCTTTTTGTGCCTTCCTGTTTTGGTAGCCAGAAGTTATTAGTGGGTTTTAATTTTTTTAAAATTTTTTTTTAAATTTATTTTTCCCCCCCTTGAAACTGTAATAAGGGCTGAAGGGGTAGATTTCTCCTTTTCCTCTCTTTCCCCCCTCTATTTCTTTTTTTTTTGGGGGGGGGGCCTAATCTGAGGCACGCTGCCACATCTGAAGCCACTTGGCTTATTATGGATTTCATGGAAACTGATTCCCTGAAAGTGTTTCCATATGTGTGTTCCCAATATATCCCATCCTTTTCTAAATGGGAGTACAAACTCGCACACGAGCTGGAAATGGCTTCAGGATGTGACAGAGAAGTCATATGACTGGAGTGGCACTGTGTGTGGCCTTCTCTCAAAGACACGGTGTCCTGTGTTGCTGGCTCCCATCCTACACTAGATCCAGTTTCAAAGAATATCTTCCTTCCCGGCTTCTTAAAAACTCTTAATCAAGAACCAGCAAGGAATCCTCTGTCCTCAGGAGGGACGCGTATTTAGTTGAAAGAGATTCGGAAGGAAAATTTGGACGGGGAGGAAAAAAGAGGGGTTTAAAGGGTGAAATTACAGAGCAGTGCCAAGGGCTTCCCCTCCCCACCCCTGCAAAACATAGTTTCTTTGTGTCTGCTCGAGGATCAGATGGTATTTCTGAGTTGCTAGCATGCAGTGGAAAAGTACAATTCATGACAACATTGGAAACAAATATTTATACTGGATAGTTAAGGCACATTTTTCTGAAAAAAAAAAAAGTAATAAAGTAGACTGCTAGCCCCGATGTACATTATATTCCCATTCACTGGGTTTATACGGGATTCTTATACCGACGCTCACCGTCACCGTGCACGCGTTGCAGCTTTCGGCCGGGTGGTTTCACCCCTCACTGTGTACAAAGCCGCTGAGGTTGTTATCCAAGGAAAGCCTCAAGTGTTCCTTCTGATGCGTTTCGGCTGGGGCCGACGAAAAGCGGCAGCGGCTGAAGTTCAGGCAGGAAAAAAATTGGGGAAAACTGAAGGGAGAGCGATAGGCGCCTGCCTGCCTGTGTGTGTTCGTGCCACGCAGATTCGCGGAGCTGCTGGACTTGTTTCCAGGAAACGTTATTTACTTTTTGTTTCCAACATAGCGCGTAAATGGCCTGAGATTTTAAACAAGGGATACACTACCAGTTCCTTCCCACCTGACTCACTCGTGACAGCTCCGGGCCCAAGTCACAGAGACGGGATAGCAAAGATGGAGAAGTTCAGAGACTCCCTGTCACACCAGGCCAGCGGGCATCCATGGGTGCCAGGTGACAACCCCAAGCCAAGGACGTGTTTCTGTAATGTGACCATTTGTCCCCCTCCTGTGGTTCTCGTTAGGAAGGTTTACGAGTCCTGTATAAGCAAAGCTTCACGAGAGGCAGCATCTATAAATGAGGCAGTGATGACCGATGCTTTCACAGCTTCACTTCTGTTCCCAGCACTCCGTCTAGGAGGGGTTTTGTTGTTGATTTTTTCCACAGATAGGAGGAATTTCTACCTATTCATGTTGCTAAATTGAAGGTAAGCTACCTCCTGAGGTGCAGACAGAAACACCCTGGTTTTAGAAACATACCATCACCCAGCAAGTCTTCGGTGCCTAAAGAAAATCATCTTCCAGCAGAAAAATCCTGTTGAGGGACCCGGGCAGGTGATGTTGGAGCCCACACCAGAGAAGTGCAAAGAGACCCCGATTTTGCCGTTAAGCAATGTAGCAGCTCTGCTGGAGAAACGCTCTCCTTTATTTGCGCGAGTGGTGCTTTAACGGTCGACGCTAATTATGTTATTTATGGGGTGTTTCTCCCAGCAAAGGGCTTAGGTGCTGAGCCATAAATTCGGTGAAAACACCTATCTGCAAATTAATCCGTCGTATTTAGGTGCCAAAATCCTGTTACCTAAAAACCAGAAGGCACAAGCGTGCAGTTTGCCGTGTGAGCTGAGGTGCCAAGGGACGGCAACGAGATGCACTCGAATTAGGTTTCCGCTCGAATTAGGTTCTCGTGTGTTGCGCGTTGAGGCTCTGAAGGGGTTAAGACCTTCCTTCCTCCCTTCCCGACTTTTGTGAGGCTGCTGTGCTTAATAATGTCGGAGTTTAAATGGTCCCAACTAGGCCTTGAAGTTAACACCTTGTTGAGGTGAAGGAAAGGAGGGGGGAGCAGTTCACACCTTTTCTGCTGCTGTTGTTCCCTGCTTGGGGAAACCTGAGGGGGGGGAAAATTAGCTAAAATGCTTTTTCTTTTTTTTCCTCATTATTATTTTTTTTCCTGAATTAAAGGGGGAGAATAGGCATTTGAAAACATACCATTTCCTATGATAAACGGTTGCAAGTATCTAGGCAATGCACGACGTGCGTTATTTCTGCGAGGGCTGCACAACCCTCACCCTGGCAGCACAGAGACACCTGCTCAGGGATGGGTTGGTAGGAGGAATGTCCCTGAGCTCCTGCACAAAGCTGAGCACCAGCACAGGTTTGCGGGATCAAGGACCTTACAGCTACCAGCAAGGAACAGATACACGAGGAGGTGGTTCAGGATCCTTGGGAATTGCAATCCCAGGCTCCATCCTGTGGTAGCATCCAGAGGGAAGCTGGCAGAGCACCTCTGGGGAGTCAGAGGCCTCCCTGGAAGAAAGATCATGTCACTAAACGTTTATTATCACAGGCAGGTGGCAAGAATTTAGCAAAATGAAGGGCAAAATAACACTCTCCCCGAGATGGAGGAGGGTACTTGGGGGAAAATGGAGATTCAGCTAGCAAATACTCACTCCCTCCCATCCAAACACGTTGCAAAGAATCCTTAAGATTGCAAAACTAAGTGCTCAGAAATTGGGAAATCTCAGTACTTACATTGCCCGTGCAACTCAAAATCAGCCTCATTCTGCTTATGCATTATATTACAGATTTTAATTACAGCATCACATGATACTTTTCCCACGGGATTCCTGTCTCATTCAGTGCACAGGGTGGACAGTGCTAACTTAATGAGCAGCTCTTCAGTATTTTGTTTTCTTCTTGTTCCCTGCATTTCCTCAGGCCTCGTTTATTGCAGAGCAATAAATTCTGCTCTGAAGAAGGAATTCTTAATTTCTGGATGGGCTTTGCTCTAATATTTCTGCCGTAACACTTGTATAGAGTTTGTTTCAGTGCAATATTCCCAAGAAAGAAAGAACTCCCTTAAAAAGAGTACTGAGGTACTCTGAGGTCTCCTGCAGTTCAGTGCACCTTCTGTGTGTCTCCTACAGCGTGATTTTTTTTCTGTCTTTAGCCTTATGTTCAGACCTGAGCTCCTGTTGGCTGCAGCCGCAGCTGTGACTGTTTAGCACACGTGCAAATCAGAAGGCAACGTCTTTGCTGGGCACAGAAAAAAAAGAGGAGCAAAAATGTGATTTGGAGAGATTTCGTCTGTGGCAGGAGCAACGTATAGAATGCGCTTTGCTCAGGAATTAATCGGGTCTCCCTCGCTTTGTTCACTTCACTCCTGATTTTTTGCAGCAGTGGATTTGGGGGATATAGAGACATCAGTCTTCTGTATTCCTCAACTCTGATACCTCTGCAGAGGAGGTCACCTTGTGTGCTGCCTGCAGGAGGGTTCGAGTAAAAGGAACGACATCTTCTCCCGTAGCCGAATGTGTTGTCGTAGTGCGTACGGAGAAGGAACTGGGATGCTGGCATTCCCCAGCCTTCTCACTCTTCACATGGTAACCCTAATAATATCCCTTTGTTTGCCTCTGGTTGTGTTTATAGTTTCTCAGATTTCTAAAAAAAGCAAACCCCGAGTAACCCTGCCTTCCCAAGTTTTCCTTTGCGATATCCTACGAGCATCCTCGTGCACCATCGTTCAGCTCCTCTTCCTCAGGCTTCTGCCATCCCAGTGAACGGAGACACTGAAGGATCGATTCTCGATGGGGACTGGCGCGGGCATGGAGGGGATGTCCCCATATTTCAGCAATATTTGCAGAAAAAATGCTGGGACTTAGGGCTCCTGGATTTTGTTCCAGTCTCTGGGCAAGTGTCTTTGCAGGGTAACAGACTCTTCTGCCCATTTTTAGGCAGAATGCTTATGATTTGTTCATGTTTGGCTGGATTTTCATGGCAATGTGTCTCACACAAAAGCCACTCCTATTCCAAAGTTCAAGTCCTTACTTCAAAGCATGGAACTGGTACAGCTTTTCAAAGAAAGGCTCCTCGCAGTTTAAGATTAGTAAAACAATATATTTTTCCCAGCAGAAAAGTTTCAGCTGAAATTTTAAAAACAAATAAATGCATAAATCACAATTTAGCCTGAGACAGACGCCCAGCATGGACAATTTCAGCCAGAACATTTAAAGTTTGGCAAAGCTGTAAGAGACTGAAAATTGTCTCACCATGTGAAGTGTGTGGCATGCTTCGTACGAGGCGATATTATCAGCTGTAAGTAATCCAAGCTGCACATATAATTCATAAACATAGATGTTAGGGAAGGAAAAAACAATTTTAATAGATCAATTAGTGCTGTGTCCCAGCCTGAATCAAACTATTGAACAGAAAACCACGAAATCTAGTATCTGTTTCAGCAAATGTCTTGACACTGAGGTTCCCCAAAGCATAAGTGAATCATTTTGCTACTGCTAAATATATTTAACTATATGTAGCTGAATTTCCTTGAGCGACTTTTGAATGCAGCACCACTCTCTTTCCTTGCATCTAGTAATTATGCATTGACCCGGTGTGCTAGAAATTTCCCTGTCAGACATATGCAATAAGCCACAGGGACCTTTGTTTTTGGCAGTGACATTATAGCATAAAACGACGAACTAAATTGCAAAATGTGTAAGTTATAAAATTATCCCGTAACTCTTTAAAGCAGACGTCAGCTTGCCACGCTCACAAAGGGTTAATCTATCCGCACGGTACATCATGTTCTTTAATAACTGGAAGCGATTGGCCAAAGTGCTGTAAACCTGGCAGAAATTTGTTGCCTTGTTTTCTGCAAACCACAAGCACAGCGTATTAATTGAGAAATGAGCATTAACTGGCATTAGCTCGCATCTGTAAACTGAAAAAGAGAAATGCCCACGGTCCGCGTTCAGCTGTAAGCGGCAGAGCTGCAAAGCTGCAACAGGTAAAATTGGTTTTTAAGCGCGGATGCAAAACCGTTTTAGTCGGCTGCTGGCAAATGCCCAAGTCTAGGGTTTTTAATGAGGCTTCTGCATCAAAATAAGTGAAACCACATGGAATTTTAATTGTTCTTATTCTAAATATGAAACACACTGGAGCAGTATTCTTGAATCTAGGATGTTAGCATATATATTGGCATATTAACATGACCGCTTCTCTGTTCTAAACGTATAGCTCTCAGAAAGCTTGAGTGCCCGGTTACATTAGGGAGGAATCAGCTTGGAAGATTTAAAAAGAGTTTAACCTGGACTCTTTCAGATGTAAAGGTGGGGTTTTTTTTAAGAAAATACTTTTTTTTGCACTGTCAAGCACGGTGAGCTGATGAGACTGTATAAGGATAGAAGATCACTTGCTGTGCTTGTTGCCATATTTCTCTCTCTGATGGCACAAAATAAAGTCCCTTCTCTCCACAGAATTGTGGTTTCACAATCTTGCGGCCACGATATGGGGCAGAGGATCTGTGCTTCACACGTTTAATGTAAGCTATCACGAGAGTGGGAATTCAAAGATGCAAATTGTTTTCTTGCTCTGACGGAGAAAAAATTAGCATAAATCTTTAATCCTGATGGGGAGAGGAATAAATTACTTACTTGCACTGTCATGTTACTGTATTGCTGATTGATATCGCTATCTGTGTGCAGCTAGCTATACAAAGGTGAGTGCCATACCCAGAAGAGCTGTTTATCTTCCCAGACCAGCAAAGAGCTAAACATGCGTAAATGAAAATGCATCTGGTGGTTCCAAGTCAGAACCAAAATCGCATTAACACAAGGAGGTAGCACAGAGAGAGGAGGAGGGTGAAAGTGCATCAGTGAGATCGTGCAGGACACGTGAGGATCGTGAGGACAGCAAGAAGCTGAGTTTTAGAGGTGGCTTTATGACAGAAGACCTTTTCTGATCTCCAAAAATATCTTTATGCGACGGAGATACAGAAGGCTGGGAACAAATCGCAACCTGGTGCGGGGAGTTACGGAGTCGGCAAAAGGCATTTGGGCAAAAGGGGGGTTGGAGAAATGAGTGTGCAGGAGCCGTGCAGACACAGCCATGAGTGAGTTAAGAGAGGGTTACGGATATGTGGCCTTTGGGTAAATAGGATTGTGCTTTACAAGCAGCAGTAAAAACAAAACAAGTGTGGATTTACTAGGGTATGTGAGGAGGTCTGTAACCCCGCATTCGAACTGCCTACGTGTGGTGCGCGCATTCCCAGTCACTCGACACATACGTGATCTCTTGGCAGTACCCGTATAGATAATATTTGGATCCAGCCCTGAAAGGGAGATTGCCTTTTAATGTGTCAAATGGTGTGGATAGTTTGTTATTAAGAAAAAGAAAAGTATTGGTTGCAAAGAAACCAGAAATGCTGATGTTTTTCTACACCCATACGCTCATACCAATTCTACCTTTGATTATAAAAGTCTTGTTTAGCGTCTGTCAGGGTAAACTAAGAGCAACTCTGTTCATGTTGGGAGAGTTGCAATAACAACAATAATAAAACAACAAAAAAAGAGCATAAGCGGTAGCAGATTGAAATTCAGTATTTCGAGCAGCTGGGGGAATTATGTTCTAACCTTATATTTCCAGATACGTATCAGACCTGTTCACAATATACGGATAGTGTTCCAAAATTACAGCTTTGAATCTGGGTGGTATTGCCTCTGGCTATTGTTTGCAGTTGGGAACGAAAGAAGTTGCACCAAGTAGTAGAGTGTTTGCTGTAAAGGTACAAGTTATATTGCATTCCACAGGGCTGTGGTTGGAGGGGTTGATGATGGAGACAGACCCATTCACCCGTAGGTCACTGATTCAGTTCCAGATAAAGATAATAGTAATCACATTGTCATCAGAGTTTAAAATGGCCTTTTACTGCCCACTTAAAACTCTCTACTCAGTATCTTTTTGAGTCGGTGGGTTATGATCGCCGGTTTCAGGCTGTGGGATTAGGATGCCTGACTGGCTGTAGCCCAGGTCCTCCAGCTTGAACCCACATTGCGCCCAAGCTTTGCCCCCCTGCTGCCTTTAGGTATCATTGAAGGCGGGGATTAAATCAGGTGGTACAACGGGAGGGAATAGTGATCTAAAAACGGCAAAATGTGCCACACGAGGTGGCAGGGGCCGTTGAGTCTGTGGCTTACGACAGCAGCCACCGTTGCGGGTGCTATAGGGAGCAAGGGCAGGAGGGCTGGAGGAACCTTTCTTCTACACAGCAGGGTCAGGCAGTCAGATCCAAAGCCTATCTGGAAGGAAAAGCACCTTATGTTGAGGATACCCAGGGTGTTGCAGTGTTTAGCACGTCAGTTTGGCACCTAAAAGGTGCCGTATTTCCCTTTTAGGTAAATCAGATTTGGTAGATTGGCAAAGAGATGGGCGAACCCTTGGATCTAGAGGACTGCAAAGCTGTAGAAGTATCGACTGGGAAGCCCAGGGACAGCCCGTTTAGTTTCGTGATTTTTCCCCTCTATTTATACCCTGCTCTTTCCAGCTCTCTCTCTCTGAAAAGGTCTGCGTGTACCTACTGCATACTGGCTGATGCATTTACCTCCCTCTTGCTCCGGACTTGTATTAGGCTTTTTCTCTTTCCCCCTGCCCCTTTTCCCACACCCTTTTTGTTGTCCACTTTTCTGGCTCTCGATATGAGTTTTCACCGTCTTTTTCTTCTCCTGCTGTCCATCCCACAGCCTCCTAAGCAGATCACCAAGCTACTAACGTTTGCTTTCCAGTTCTGCTCCGAAACTTGGGGTGTTTGATGTGGGATTAGAAATTAGACAAAATGAGTTTACCCATCCCTGTTTTGCGTTAGACTCCAATTCACAGCGTTACCATCCAGACGTTCACAGTAGCCGTAAACTGTGTGGTCTTTTTCTTTTTTTTTTTTTTTTAAACCAGACTGCACAGGCTACATAGGAAAACAACTTTTTTTCAATGACAGAAGGAGTGCTGGGCTTGTAATTTTCCATCAACTGCAATGAAGAATAAAATTCGCATCTTTGCTATCAGCTCAGCGGCTTCGCCCCGTCCTTCAGATGCAGCAAATAATATTTTGCAGCCATAAGAAGCAGCTGAGCAGATCCTCACCTAGATAAATGGATTTAAGGCAAGAAGTGGGGCTTAGTCACCCCTGATGTAACTCCCCTGGTGTCAGTGGTGCAACTAGCTCAGTGTTGCCAACTCTTGTAGTTTTATTACAAGTTGCAAGGTAATTTCTACTTTTCTCAAAACCCCAGCTCCTGACGGTATGTGCTGAGGTGGGAATCTCAGCTTTTTGTGCGCTGAGATTTTATGACTCGAGTTCTTGAGAGGCTGTAGCAAAAACCCAGAGACACGTGACCCTCAAAGCTGAGAAAACAGAAGGCAAATCATCTCCAAATCCACCTCTGTCTTTTTGGCTCTTTTGCAGTCTCTCGATTTTTGAGATTTTTTTCCTTTCCTCCGGCCTGACTTGAGAGCTTTGAACGCTTTTCAGGCTAGCAATGCTGCTCCCTCCATTGGCATCGGTGGAGTTAGACCAGGGATGACTTTGGCCCAGCGCTTGTAGAAGACAGGTTGATGACTCTGTTCCTTGCAATGTATTATTTGATATGATCTGCTGTTCTCTTGGGGGCCAAAAGAAGTGGGTTTTCTTAGAGAAGTAAAATTCTATCATCACTTGGTACAAAAAACTGGTATTTACAGAATTGTTTTCCCCCGTCTTTTGTTATAATTTTTTAGGTGCTTCAGAGCTGGGCCCATTTTCAGATCCCAGGCAGTTCACAAGCATTTCATCCCTCACTGAGAGCCGCTTCTCCAACCCACGAATGCACTATCCAGCCACCTTTACCTATACACCGCCAGTCACCTCAGGCATGTCACTGGGTATGTCCGCAACCACTCACTACCACACCTACCTACCACCACCCTACCCCGGCTCTTCCCAAAACCAAAGTGGACCTTTCCAGACCAGCAGCACTCCATATCTCTACTATGGCACTTCGTCAGGATCATACCAGTTCCCCATGGTGCCGGGAGGGGACCGCTCCCCCTCCAGGATGCTTCCTCCGTGCACCACCACGTCCAACGGCAGCACGCTCTTAAACCCTAACTTGCCCAACCAGAGTGACGGTGTGGAGGCAGATGGCAGCCACAGCAGCTCCCCAACCGTCTTGAATTCTAGTGGCAGGATGGATGAGTCCGTTTGGAGGCCGTACTGAGATTCCTCCCGTAGCCGGCCCGACCTCCGCGAGCCAAAAACAAAAACAACACAAAACAAAAAAAAACCAACCCAAACCAAACAAACGGTCGACTAACTATGAAGTGCCTGGTTTTTGTGTTTCGCGCTTTTTTTTTAAAAAAAAAAAGAAAAAAAAAAGAAAAGAGATTTTACCGATATGTGCAACTGTGTAGATGGGATGATAATGGCCATAAATAACACAGGAGTTACCAACACACCACAACCCATGTTTCAGATTATGTGGATCAAAGCACATATTATTTTTTTTTTTCTTGGAACCATTTTACCTTGGTTTATATTTAAAATGTACTTTTTACACACACACACACATGCAAAAAAATCACCCCTTCCTGTTCTGGTTTTTTTTTTTTTTACTTTTATTTTTTCCTTGATCTAGAGTGTTGTAATAACTAGTGAGTTCTTTTGCCAATGAGGAGAGAACGGACTCCCCAGCTATCAGGAGAAACATGGTGATGCAAGGCAAAGGCTGCATTCCCTTTTGGTTTTTAATTAAAAAAAAAAAAGAGAAACAACCACCCTAACCGTGAACTCCAAATACAGTTGCAATCATACAACGTATGGGACCCTCTTCACACCTGTAGTGCAATTCAACTGGCTTGTATTGGTGCACATAAAAAGGAAAGCAAAGATCGAGTTGCTTCCGTTTTGCCATGATCCATTCAGACGAAAACAGCTGTCCCAAAAAACTCCGTCCGAGCCTTGCTGCAGATAACGGCTGGAACTTCTCTGTGCTCGTTGCTTTTTTTGGTTTGTTTTTTTGGGTACTTAAAGAAAACGAGTCCTCAAGTTAGGCTAGACAGCCCCGGGGTTTTCCTTTTTGCTTTTGTGTCCATTCGTTTTGCCTTCCGTTAGCCAAAAACCAAAAATAACAACCAAAACCTTTAAAAACAAAAAAAACCCCACAAAATGTTGTTACTTATGCAAAATATGAAAGTGGCAATATATATTACTAGAGCCAAAATGGTATACATAGTATTTGTGTTCGGCTATGTTCTTTTTTAATTTTTTTTTTTTAAATTATAAATGTGTAAAATTTGAGGTTGTTTGCTAACATGAATCATCATATAACTTTAAAAGAATATTTATAATTATTTAATGACATTTGGACCCTTTAAACGTTTCTTAATGTAATGATATATTGACTTCGGTCTCTAAAAGTGTTTGGGTTTTGTTTTATTTTTTTTTTTTTGACTTACTACATTTCTGCAATGGTGCAAACCTCAAACCTTTACCCAACTCTGAAAAGCAGTTCCAGTGTGAACCAGTTTACAATGTGACTTAAAAACGACAAACCCAACCCAAACGCATCCACATCAGATGATTCTGGATGTAGGATCTTTTTATATAACTTATGAAGGAAATAGTGTGTTTAAAATATTTTTATTAGCTGTCTGGTTGCCTTCAACACAGTCTTGCCTTTTAATCAGTAGTTGTGGAGACACTGGAAAAATGGTAGGAAGGATGAAAGATTTTCCAACCTTCCCCTAATTTCTTCTTCTCCCAGGATTTTTCTCAGAACTTCAAAATTTTGAAAACGTTCGTATTTAAAATGCTCTGGTTTGACAGCGTGATTTGAATTTTGACAAGTTGGTTGGCTTTTTTCCCCCCTCAAAGAAAAACCGAAACAGTTTCGACGCCCACGTTTTCCAAGCGGTCAATTGTTAAATATCTCAGAAATGGGATTAAAGGGAGAATCGGCGAAACTTCTTTCCCCTCCCCTTTGCAATTTCCGCCCACTCGATGGAATAAAAAAAAAAAGTCCCAACCTTGAGACAGAAACTGCCTGGTAGCGCATCACCGCCCCGTAGCATTAAATGCTAGAGCCCTAAGGAGACCGCGTTGACTCGGAACCTGGCGCGGCTTTTACCGAATTAGAGAGACGAGAGCCCGAGGGCGGCGATGCTCAACCTCTGCAAACGCTGAAGATAATCAGACACCATAAAAAAAACCCACCCGGGGCTCCCAGGCGTGAGACAGGGGGAGCCAAGCGCGCCCGAAACGCTTTGACCAACCTGTCTGGCGCCAAACGCTCCGGCGGAGAGTGTCGCGATCATAAACCAACGGTGGGCACGGCCGCCCCGAGCCCGGCAACGCCGTCGCCGCTCGTGAACAGCGAAGCTGTTGGGCGAGTTGACGTTAGCGTGGTGCATCGCTCCGATTTTGCGTGGTGACGTGCTCTTAAAAAAAAATAATAGTAAATTTAATAAAGTCTTTGCCTTCTAAAGGTCGTATACCAAGTATGCTTAAAGTATAAGTAAGACACTTTTTTTTTTTTTTCCTTCTTCTAATACTTAGTTTTCCTTCAAAGATGGAAGCTGTAATTGATTCTATTTATTGTTGGTTTGTGGTAGCTTGAAGCATACCACTGTCCATTTATTTGTAACTGTAAAATACGTTTGTTAGTCTCAGCAGCACTTAAAAAGCCAGTGTCTGGTTACACATTTCAGTTTTGTTTTTTGTTTAGTAAGCAAGAGAAAAAAGATGTACTGCCAGTGCAAGCTGTTTCCTATTTAATAAAAGGTACTATATTTGTACATTATTTGTTATTGCTGAGAAGGGCTTTTTAAGGTTTACTGTATGCATATTAAGTAATTTTTAGGGTGCTTTTGTGTTGAAATGTTGTTAAGAGTGGCTGCAGGCAGCAACCCTTTTTTTTTTTTTGGTCGATTATTATTTTTTTTTTTTTAAAAAAAGACTTTGTTGTAAAATTCAAGCACTTGGTTTTTGTTTCTGGATAAATCCAGCACAGACCAGACTTTTGTTTTGCTCGGTACCAAAAGGACTCTGTTTGTGTCCCCGCGGTTTTTCAACTGGACCTATTAGGGACAGACGTTGAAAACGTCTTCTCCTCTGGGTCGAGGTGCACGTACCTGATCCGTGCCCTCGGCTTCCCTGGCCGGGCGGGCGGGCGTCCGGCTCTGCCGGCTCGAGATAGAAACGAAAGGATTTTCTAAGTACCTACGGGTGGAGGAGCACCGTGCCCTTGACTTTCAGTAGATCCCTCGTGCTCCTGAGCCCTCCTGGTGCCTTTGGAAAATCTCTCCCGGTACATCAGGCTGGTCGTGGAGGGAGTTGTACAGGCTGAGGCAGAGATGCTCATCAAAGCTTTTTGGAAAATGCTTTCGAGTTCACGTGGAAATGCTCTCGAATCAGGGTTTCAGATCCCCAAAAAATCCCTCATGTAGTAAATCCCCCGCTACGTACTAGATCGTATCAGATTGTCAGACGTTTTGCGAGGTGCTTAGCATCGACAAAAAGGAGTTTTCTGAAAGGTACGACAGCCCTTCCCTTCGGTGAGCGGCAATCTTTGGCACTGGGCAGAGATGTAAAGATTAACCAAATGGCCTTTTTTGACTTCCCAGTGCTCTTATCCTACCAAAGATTTACTTCCAGCACGACAGGCACGATGTCCCTTTTGACGAACAGAGGATTAAATCCTCCTCTCCCTCCTCCTAAGAGTAACCAAATCGGGGTCAGCAGGTCGGGACGGATGAGTAAAGCAAATGATTTAACCCACAGCATCCTCCGTGGGATGTTCATCGTTTTTTTTCAAGGACCAGCTGCTGTGTTTTTCTTAGCGTTGAACTTTTTTTGCCAGCAGTTCCCCGAGCAAAGATTTACCGATTTCCAAAGGTACCATCACGAGTGGGGAAAATTTTGCACTTTCACACTTAGCAAAGCGAAGCCCAGCCCCGCGCCGGGCTGCACGCGGCCAACAAGCCATGAGCAAAAGCAATAATTAAAACCTGGATCAGCCATGAGCTCAAAGAAGCCCCATTCTCTGAACCCCTGAATTTCTTGTTGTTTTTAAATAGAATGCATTTCATTTTAACATTTTCTGAGAACTTTTTTTAGATCTTTGTTTACTTCCATGTTTACAGATAACTTTGCTTTTTTTTTTTTTTTTAATGCAGTACTTTTAAGTATATCAGCCAAAACCATACTTTTACAGTAACTTTTGTTTTAGGTGATATGAGTGACATTCCAATTTTTTATTTTTTTTTTTTTTGTTGCTAAATATGCTTTACCAGTCTTGAATTTCCGCTGGAACAAAATATTTGTAGCATTTTGTGTAAATACAAGCTTTAATTTTTTTATTTTTTTCAAATGCTGTCACCCAAGATTTGCTTTTCATGCACATATTGTACAAACACACTCTGCTTTATGCCACAGACGATGATTGTGGATCAGTTTACTTCAACTTCAAAGGGACTATTTGTATTGTATGTTGCAACTGTAAATTGAATTGTTTGGCATTTTCTCATGATTGTAATATTAATTTGAAGTTTGAATTTCATTTTCAATAAAATGGCTTTTTTTTTTGTTAATATTCCTCTATGCTTCTTTTTCTTCTGCTCTCTCTTCTTAGCACCAGGCAGGGTAAAGTACGTGGTAGGGCACAGTACCGGCCCCATCAATTTCTGCAGCGCTTAGGTTTTCAATTAAATAGGAAAAGCAAGTTTCCAGGCCTATGGGTAGTGAAGGAGACCTTCTAAATCTGATCTCAAATATTGCTTCATTTCCTGAGTCTGCAAACTATCAAAACCTGTGTTTCTTAGAGGAGTGCAAACTGCTCCGTTCATCTCTCTGGGTTGTTCACTCTGAAACCTAACAACTGACATCAGCCAGGACATACGGGCGCTCTGGGCAGAGCTTGCAGTGTAGGAAAAGCTGGAACTGGATTTCCAAACCAGGCTGGGAGGGATTGGGGCTTATGGCGTATTTCCAGGATGGGGGGTTGCTCTATCCCCACCTCTTCCTGGTCACACCTGAGGAATGCGGTTACAGATCATCTCGTGATTTGCATGGCCCGAGGCAAGAATAGTTCCCGGGCAGCAGCAGATGTATGGACAGGGAGGAGACTGGGGGAGGAGGCTGTTTTTCCTCCAGCCTAGTATCAGGGGTAGGAGGAGGTGCAGCTAATGAAGGTGAGGTTAAGTTCACCCAAGGCTGTCTGCAGGAGGAGAGGTGGTTGCAAGCTTGTGCCTGGTTTCATAGTAAGTTCTTATCCTTTTTAGCTATTTCTTGAGACTGCAAAAGCCGGAGAGGCCTGAGGTTCTTATCATTTCAGGAAACCTTTAACTCTGAAGTTTAAATGTCACTAATACCGATTTTAAGAGCTCTGTTGGGTTTACCATAGACCTACACGTTTCTCACATGGTGGTTGAAGATTGAGGTAATGTTTGGGGGTTTTCAGGGGTGCTTTTCATTCCAGCCCATAACCTGAGTCCTGATTTTAGGGCAGCTTCATCCAAGAGTGAGGAACCAAGCAAACCAATCAGTGTTCTGTTGTCTAATTGCTATATAAATCATTTAGGGGGGACTTTTTCTGGGCCCCTCAGTTCAAGAAAGACAGGGAACTGCTGGAGAGAGTCCAGCACAGGGCAACTAGGATGATTAAGGGAGTGGAGCATCTCCCTTATGAGAAAAGGCTGAGGGAGCTGGGGCTCTTTAGTTTGGAGAAGAGGAGGCTGAGGGGTGACCTCATTAATGTTTACAAATATATCAAGGGTGAGTGTCACGAGGATGGAGCCAGGCTCTTCTCGGTGACAACCACTGATAGGACAAGGGGTAATGGGCTGAAACTGGAACATAAGAGGTTCCGCTTAAACTCGAGAAGAAACTTCTTCTCAGTGAGGGTGACGGAGCCCTGGCACAGGCTGCGCAGAGAGGTTGTGGAGTCTCCTTCTCTGGAGACATTCAAGACCTGCCTGGACACGTTCCTGTGTAGCATTATCGAGGCGTTCCTGCTCTGGCAGGGGGATGGGACTTGATGATCTTTCGAGGTTCCTTCCAATCCCTAACGTTCTGTGATTCTGTGACTTCTGCTGTCTGTTTCCCCCTGGTACCCAGGTTAACCCACCTCAGCTAGTCAGAGCACAGAGGGACAGTCATGATATTTTTGCTTTTGTGGTCTCTTAAGATTCTCATAAAGGTAAATAAACTATTCACCGTTTTGTATGGTCGAGTGTTAGAACAGGGGCCTAAGGGGCTTGTGCCACCTCTGTTGTTGGAGGTTTACAGGACCCAACTCTAATGCAACCTGGAGCAACCGGGTCTGAGCCTGGGTCTGAGGCTGCTTGAGCAGAAGGTTGGGCTGGAGACCTGCCATGGTCCCCTCAAATTATGCCATGGCCCTGTGAGTCAGGCCTGGAGCTATCTGCTGCAGGTTGTTGTCAAAGGTAAAAACTGCTTGTATGACTGTACAGGTAACGTAATAATCAGCTAAACCCAATCTGAATAAAGAGGTTTGGCAGGGTGACATTCTTACATGAGCAGGTTATTGAGGAGTTACAGGGATCCCTCTATCTTTTGTTGGTGTCTGGCACATTTCTCTGGCGTATCTGCAGCAGACGTGGTCAGCACAAGTCTTGGAAGAGCTGAACCATCGTTCTGATCCAGTGTAGCAGTTCCCATTATACATCGTGATGGGGGTGTTGCTTTTGATTTCTTGATTCGTTTACCCCTTTTGCAGCTTGAGAAGGTGACTCTCACTCTCTTGCCTTAGCCAGAAAGAAACCAAAGCAAAAAGACTCTCGAGGAGAAATGACCACCAGTGACCAGTGTGGTGGACTGCCCATGTGGGTGGAGTGGTGGGGAGAGATCAGGCTCCGAGTACTTTTAGGAGATAAGATTTAAAGATGCTTCCTACAGAGGGTGGTGACCGTTGTCTTCCCCATCTTTTGTTTTCAGTAAATGGCTTCTTGCTCTGGGGTTGTGAGGGTTGAGCATCAACTCTGGATTGCTGGAGTCAGGCGTGTGTGGTGGGTGGCATCTCATGCTGCCTCTCCCTGTTGGCCTTGGGTTTGACTTTTAATTTCCTGGGGTTGTGAGCAATGCCAGAGGGGCTCAGAGCAGCCATGTCTTGGCAGCCACAGGCCTAAATCAGGCTTTTTTGTGCCTAAAACAAGCTCCTGGGGAGAGGTAGGGGAGAGAAGGAGCAGGGTCTGACTTTATGGTTCAGCACCAAGCCCTGTGCTGGCACCAAATAAAAAAATTCATCAAGCTGTTTACTGGGGAAAAGGAGGAAATAACCTCAATCGTATTTCCAAGGATTGACATGTACCATCTAGATACCCTCTGCTGGGTAGTGAGGAGGAAATGAGTTTGTATTTTGGGGTGAAATCCCTCCCCTGGGAGACTGCTCGCGAGTGGCCAGTGCTCTGCATAAGCCACAGCAGGGCTCTGCAGCAGCTGGGGAACACACACCAGATGATGTATTTGGGTAGGAGACAGCGTGGTGTGGTGTAGGTGACCAGCTTTGCAACTCAGGCACTCATCAGCAGAACTGCCCAAGAGCGTTATTCATTAGAAATATCTGTTGAAGGGGTTAAAATTATAGTCAAATCCACTATAAACCCATAATCTTTGGATAAGGGGTTGAGGATGAATGTCACAGATGAAATACTGGGGACAGGTTGAGCGTCTCAACATCTTGAAGAAAAGTTTTAGCACAAGCTTAAAGCAATTTAACATTCGAAAGGGCCTTCTGTAAATGTAATCTTTTCCCTGTACATCCATGGGTGCAATATCAGCCTGGGATGTATGGAGATGTTCCCATGGGGTCTCTTTGTGACACTTGTATGGCCTTGAAGTGAGGGGATGTCGGCTTTTACCCCTCTGGGAATAGGAAGCTGTTGGCCCCAGTAACAGATAAGGCTGGGAGACACAAAGAGAACAAAGCCTAAACTTCCAAAAGCATCTGGTGAGCTGATGCAGTGCAAACTAACGTAGGACCTGCTGACATAATTTAAATTTGAAGTTCCCAAGCTTGCCCTGCTACTCTCATGCAGATTAAATGCATGTATCACTTAGGGTAGATGCAACCTGCGTTTCTGATGTTGACCGTGTTACCTAAATAACAAGTGGACTTGAATTTCTCTGCTGCAGTTTGGGTGAGAGAGTAAAATAAAATCCCTGTAGTCACGATTGCAAGAACTTGTAAAGATGAGACAAATTAGCCTCTGTTCTGTAGCTGGGAAATTTCGGCATTGTCTGTGGTCCTCCGGGCAGCTTTGGATTCTTCTTTTTATGCCTCAGTTTCCCTAAATGTAGAACAGGGCATTCACTATTTCCCTGCTTTGTCAGGATGTCACATGGACTCAGTGTTTACAGAGAGCTTTGAACTTCTGTTGTTGTTGTTGTTTAGCTCTTTTTACTACAAATCCAATGTTTGGTCTCACACCATTGGATAGTGTCCTTTGAAACAGCACATTTCTAAACCACATGTTTAGAAAAATTGACCCAGTTTCCAGACTGCTGATCTGGTCAAAAAACAATGCGGAGCTAAGGCCAAGTTGTGCTGTCTCAACAGATTTGCTCAGGATTTGCGGTGGGGCAGGAAGAAAAGCAGAGATGGCTGCAATCCGTGGAGGCAGCCCTTGGCCGCTCCCTCCCGGCGGCTCGCTCGGGATGAGCAGCTGGAGCTTGCGGGATGTCCCGACACTTAGAGAAAAGCAAACAACCCACGTTAAAGCTGATACGCCGCAGCGACTTGCCAGTGATTAATGTTCACCGCGGGGCCAAATCCAGCTGGAGATTACGCCAGTAGAGATCAGCTGAAGTCCCTCTATTAATAGCCCCATGTTTTTGGACGCCAGAATTTTTTGACCCATAAATGTGGGTGTTATCAGTGAAGGGACACCAAAATGCTGGTCGGAAGGGGTCTTCAGGGTCTCCTGCTCCAGGGGAGGCTCGATGCGGGACAACTTTGTTGCACCTCTATAGGAATCCAGTGCTTAGTGACCTCTCTTTTCCATCCCTTCATTTGTGTTCCTCCAGGCTGTGACTTTCGAGCTCTTTTAAAAATAAAGTCAGAGCCTAAACACCAAGGCAGCGCCTTACCCCCCAGCTTGTTTACTTTCCCGTTTCCGCAGTTGGAGAAAAGAAGTCCTTAGTAGCTGGAAATGCTGCTGCTGCATCCAAGTGCTGTGAGATAGCTTCTCCCAGGAAAGTACCATTTTTACTCCTGCTCTGGGGTGCACGAGGCCAATTAGCAAATGTCAGGAAATAGGACAGAAAGGCTGTGGCAGAAGGGGAAAAAAATCCACCTAAATAATCCAGACAGATCTTGGGAAACCTGGATGCAAAGGGTCTTTGTGCTTTTATTGCCAGTAGTGATGTTCTCCCAACTGAGCAGGATGTTCTCATCTTTTAATAACAGGCCAGATGCTAAAATCTCTTCTGCAAATACTGTATAAGTGAAAAGGACAACAGCTGATTTCTGTTAAGATGAATACACCAGGAGGATGAGCCAAAAAAAAAAAGTAGGAGAAATCTCCAGAGGTCTTTCTTTGCAACACCGTTTGGCAGCTGGATCTCCAAGTCGGGACTGAACATCCATCCCGTGCTTCTGTCCCTTTGCTGCTCGGTCGCCGCTTGTCGAGCGGCAGTTCCTGCGCTGCTCGGGGATTTGGAGCAGTGCTGTCAGGGGTTTCCCCCTGTGCTTTAAGGAACTGCAAAATCTGCAGCCTTTGGTTTTGTGGAGCTGTAGAAAGTATCCACCGATGAGGAATATACTTAACTTGCTCCTTGCCGTAGAAAATGGTTACGTGCTGAGTTAGGGCCAGCGATTTAAAATGGCATCTTTGTTTCATACTTTTTATATTTTCTCTTCCACCCTGTTTTCTTTCCTCTTTTATTTGTCTGGAAGAGATTACTTCAAACTTCTAGATAGAGACAGGATTGTCATTTCATAAGGCATTGTACTAGGCATTAAGAAAGATGCTTCTTACTCCCCTCACACTACCCCTTCAATCATCTTTCCCTTATGCTCAGTACAGAAACTGCATTTCTCTCCAGGCAGGGATCTATGTAAAGACAGTAAAATCACTCATGTTTATAATGTGCTTAGAGGTGTTGCATGGGAAGTGTTAGAGAAAAGTAGGGTACATGGTGATGTGATATTTTGTGTTTCTGTAATGGAGCAATGTCCAAGGGAAAAAAAAAAACCAAAACTGACTGTGTATCACAGCCACACATTTTTCACATATGCTGAATGACAGTCCTTGAAAACAGTTCCTAGAAACCAGAAAAAAAATCCATTGTGAAATGATGGGGAGGACTCATCCAATGTTTAGGATTGCCGGCTAACGACTGCAGATAGAGATGTTTACGGAGAACTTGTGCAACCATTTTCCTTGCCAGCGAGGCAGGGTTTCGTACGTGCCGTTTCAAACCTCCTCATCTCTGCTTGACCAAGAGGACCCCCTCAACTCTGATTATCATAAGTTTCTGATTAGAAACTCGTTTTGTTCTCTGCATTTGACAGGGAACAAGTCCATATTTTTTTTTCCTATGCATTTATTTCACTGCATTTATTTATAATAGATACTTTTGTCGAGATGGTTGTATTCAGACTGGCATTTTGTTTATCGTGGATGTTTTTCCCTGGAGCAGCTCACCAGCTCCTCCATGACAGAAAATACCAACGTGCTGATGAACTGCAGTGTTACCTGGTTATCACCTCTTGGATTTACTGATCCAGATGTGCGTGGCACAGTGGGACAAACTCTGTGTCCGCTCTGTGTCAGCAGGATCCGTGGTGAAGGATGGAAAGAGGATCCTCCACTCGTGGCCGCGGGTCCATGCCCCATGCTGGGGCAATTGGCTGCTCAGACACACCTGCTTGTGTCACACCTGGAGAAAAATATATAGAGAGAGATAATTTAGGTCACCTGCAGCTTGATCACGTAGAGACAGGAAAACACAAACTGCTGGCACTTGAACGGACCGTGGATCTGAGGAGCTGGCACCTCCCCAAGTCTGTTCAAGTTTAGACGCCCATCCTGGTGGGGCTGAGGGGTGAAACCCTGGTGGGAATGGGTAAATGAATGCATACTATAAACAAAAGTCCTCTCAGGGGCAAATCTCCATGCTCAGATCTTGACTTTCCTCTGGAAGGAGGAGGGTCCTGAAGGCACGGCCTGTTCCAGCTCCCTCCGAAGGCTGTGGATGTGTAGGGTCAGTGGCCATATCTTGCATTTGGCTCTTTCTGTCAAAAAGAAAAGCTAAAATCAGATCCAGTGTGTGCTTTGGGGAAGTGCAGGCTCACTGCAGTGGCTGCCAGATTCACTGTTGTTGTTAGCCCTTTGGCATTTCAGTTACTGCCGTGTTGAAGTATTTTAATTATCAACCCTTCCTGACCCATGGGAGCTGATAGGAGCTGCACAAAGGGATCCATCCCCTCCCTAGGAGCGTCGCTGGTGCACGCAGAGCTTCTCCCATCTCGTTGTGTTGTTTTGGCCCCACACTGGTGTTGTGGACAAAAACCAGGGGAAGTTATAGCAGCCTGGCTAGTGCTTCTTGTTCCTCAAGACCCATAAAAATGAACCCCGAAGAGAGAAAAGGGTAGTACTGAACTTGCAAAGATTTCTTGCTAGAGATAAGAATGACCACAGACCTCGAGCCCTGTGAACGTCAAAGTCATTTCTTTCGTGCTTCTTTGCCACAACAACTGCAAATAAGAAATAGAATCTCAAAGGAAGAAGACGTGAAGCTCAGAATCACGCCCACACCCACATGCAATACAAGAAAGGGAGAAATCAGATTTTCAGCTGCGTCCCAGAATGAGTAGTTCCCTTCTGAAAATGTTTGCTTAAGCTCATTCTCTTCTCAAGGGTCCAGAAGAGGGATGGGTGCTTAACACAAGTTGTGTAATGCTTTGATAGCTATTGATGAAAATATTGAATATGAATACGAATATGGAGGTGAGTTGGCCTCTGTATTTACCACTTTGTTAAGTCAAGGGTGGCTTTTGAAATATTATCAGAAACGGGTGACAGGGGACCTGATCTTACTACGAATCCTGCAGTTCTTAGTTTATTTATGAAAAGTGGTTGCTATTTAGTTACTTGGTTTAGCTTAAAATGCAGTTATTGTTTATCCTCCAAAGGGTTTTGGCTGCTTTACAGCTGTTATTAAGAAATCAGTATTTCTTAGTGAAATATCTACCCATACTTGTGACGAGGCAAATTTCAAAGAATTGAAAGACTGTGGTGTTATTTTTCTGGAAGAGGCCAATACCTTGACAGTGAGCACATTTCTTCTTAACAGGTCAATACCAATCCCAGTAAAAAAGGGGGATTGCAGGTTTGAGAATTTTTTTCTGCCACAGATACAGTAGTTTTTCACTCTATTTTGCCCAGTTAGGGTTCACAATAAAGGTTTAAAAGCATTATTAGGAAGATGCACAAAGGAATGACTTGCCTCAGGTATAATAAAGGGTAGGATTAAATCCTGCTGGTTTTCCTTTTGTAGCCAGTAAAAACCATCTGAATGTTTTCTGCAAAGATAATGATGGGAAGCAAACCTGGAGTGTCATTGCCTCTCAGCTCCCTTCGAGCTCAGGGACAACCACTGTCTCATTCCAAAAGTGGGAACTTCATCCTTAAATTGCCCTAAAAAGTTTGCACAGATTGTATAAGAAACGTTGCACAGATTGTTAAAATTCAGAAACGGAAGCTAGATGCCAGAATGAAAGCCCTCTACCACACAGATGACCAAGAGAAAAAAATTTGACCAAAGATGTGCTCAGATGTGATCTCTTTAAGTCAAGAGCTAATTTACTGAGATTTAAGAATTAGAGCTGATAGAGTTTATAGGTTTTTTTCCCCCTATACATGTATTTATGCGATGTTGTAGTATCATAGAATCACAGAATCACAGAATGTTAGGGATTGGAAGGGACCTCGAAAGATGATCAAGTCCAATCCCCCTGCCAGAGCAGGAATGCGTAGACTATGCCACACAGGAACGTGTCCAGGCAGGTCTTGAATGTCTCCAGAGAAGAAGACTCCACAACCTCTCTGGGCAGCCTGTTCCAGGGCTCCGTCACCCTCACTGAGAAGAAGTTTCTTCTCGAGTTTAAGCGGAACCTCTTACGTTCCAGTTTCAGCCCATTACCCCTTGTCCTATCAGTGGTTGTCACCGAGAAGAGCCTGGCTCCATCCTCGTGACACTCACCCTTGATATATTTGTAAACATTAATGAGGTCACCCCTCAGCCTCCTCTTCTCCAAACTAAAGAGCCCCAGCTCCTTCAGTCTTTTCTCATAAGGGAGATGCTCCACTCCCTTAATCATCCTAGTTGCCCTGTGCTGGACTCTCTCCAGCAGTTCCCTGTCTTTCTTGAACTGAGGGGCCCAGAACTGGACACAATATTCCAGATGGGGTCTCACCAGGGCAGAGTAGAGGGGAAGGAGAACCTCTCTCGACCTACTAACCACCCCCCTTCTAATACACCCCAGGATGCCATTGGCCTTCCTGGCCACAAGGGCACAGTGCTGGCTCATGGCCATCCTGCTGTCCACCAAGACTCCCAGGTCCCTTTCCCCTACACTACTCTCTAATAAGTCATTCCCCAACTTATACTGGAACCTGGGGTTGTTCCTACCCAGATGCAAGACCCTACATTTACCCTTGTTATATTTCATTAAATTTTTCCCCGCCCAACACTCCAGCCTGTCCAGGTCTCGCTGGATGGCAGCACAGCCTTCTGGTGTGTCAGCCACTCCTCCCAGCTTGGTGTCATCAGCAAACTTGCTGATAGTACTCTCTAGTCCCTCATCCAAGTCATCAATGAATATTTTGAATAATACTGGTCCCAGTACCGACCCTTGAGGCACTCCACTGGATACAGGTCTCCAACCAGACTCCGCCCCATTGACCACAACTCTTTGGCTTCTTCCCCTTAGCCAGTTCACAGTCCACCTCACTACCCGAGAGTCTAGACCACACTTCCTCAGTTTAGCAGCAAGGATGCTGTGGGAGACTGTGTCAAATGCTTTACTGAAGTCAAGGTAGACCACATCCACCGCTCTGCCATCATCTATCCACCTTGTTATATCCTCATAAAAGGCTATGAGGTTAGTCAAGCACGACTTCCCTTTGGTTACGTGATACTCAAACATTTTAAAATGGAATATAAGAAAACTTTGGCTTCCTTGCTGGGAGAAGCACCCTAAAATGCACCTTCAGGCTGTGGGGGCTTTTGCTTCCATTTGAGTGGATCAACACCTTGTCCCTGAGGATGTCTGTGGATTTGTGCATGTGAGCCAGGACAAAACATCCCTCCGGAGGAAAACCAAAGGTGAGAGAGTGCTGATGAAGAGGTGGTTTTGCCTCTGTTTTTTTTTGGGAAAACACAGTCTTTTTCCAAAATGGATTTCCGTTTCCTAGGATAATGAAGAATTCTGCCCTCTAGATGCACAGACTCGAAGGCCACGTGCGTAATGAAGTAGTAGTGATACTGACAATTGTTAATGTTACACTCTTCATTGCCACAATGGTTTGGGATCTCCCTGTGTGCTGAACCCGAGCTAGACCGTGCACCCTCAGCCCAAAATTGGTGTGACTGGACTGGAGGTTTCCAGAAAGTTTTGAAGACTTCAGAAGATGGAGTAAGACTTATTCCCCTTTGGTCAATGGTTTGGTTGTTCAAGCTGTAACGTATCCCACTGCCCCTCTGTAAACTCCGGTGCCTGATGCTGCTGGTGTTGGAGACCAATTCACTGAATATCAGTGAGACAGACCAGTATCTTTTGGTAGACCAACCGACAGACCTGGAAAAAAATTACAAGGTCTTGGCCAATTCATATCCAAGACTCTAAATAAAAAAAAAAATAAAAAATGGAGAAACTGGGAAAAATGCTCTGAGTTTACTCTAATTTTGTAGATTATCCAAGATACATAAGTAGGGTAGAGAGGGACCTTGCAGTGGGAGAGATCAGGGAAAAGGTTAAGTGTTAAAGAAGCAGTATTTCTATTACACCCATAATGGTAACCGTCTAGTATCATTATGAATTTCAGATCTTAAATTCATCTTGCACTGGTCATCTTCCTATAGGACTTAGGAGTCATATGTAGTTCATGTTTTTTTATCCTTGTAGCCTTTAGCAGTTGCTTTTAGGAGCTCACAGTTTATCGGTTGGTCTACTCAACTGCCACAAAAAGCCCTCCCTCCCCAAGCCTGACTGTTTCTCTTGCAACAGGTTTATATCCTTAAGACTCTAACAGTTTGAATTTAAAGTCTTGTGACCTTATGCTTGTTTCTCAATACGAAGTCTGAGCACTGAGCCTCATACTATAATAGCAAGAACATGGTAGATTGTATGGTCAGTGGGTTGCTTGCAGACATGGCAGATTTTCCACAGTTTTCCACCCACAGTGGATAAGTTGCTGATAACCTGTGCAATGACCATTATTCACAAGTTTTTGCTTATGTTTCCTTGAGTGGAAGAAGTGGTATATAGTCTTTTGCTCCATGCAGAAAAGCAGAGCATCCAGGAAAAATGAGAAGTCCCAGGCTTTGAGAAAAGTTGAGCCACTCTCTGGGTTAGGCTAAGCCATGAGAAAGCTGGGGCATGTTGCTTTTCACGCTTGATGCAAAAGAAAGAACCTCTGTTTTCTTGACAGTTTGACCCCTTGTTTTCTTATCAACCGTGTTGCAAAGATGCCGAAAGTAGCAGACGAAAAGGGCTGAACCACGTGAATCTAGTTTCATTATTTGCATTTTATTTGCTGTGACTTGGTCGGGGCGGTCGCATCCTGGCTGCCTTCTATGACTCGTGTTGAAGCAACTTCTATGAATAACCGCTGCCTCTGTGAGCTGCTCCATGGGTGAGAAGGGAGCTCTGTGAACACAAAGGCCGGGTAGACAAAATGAATGATTTTTATAAGGAAGTACGTCCTTCTTTCAGTTTAAAGCTTTAATTTAGACTTCTGGGGGCTTTTAGCTTAAATTTTCAATCCACTTTGGAAGGAGACAGAACTGTTGGCATTGGGCTGCATATGGACACAAGGGTAACGTCTGTCTGTTCCTCTCTGCCTGTAGCTTTTCTGTCCCGTGGTGAATCATGGTCCAGTGAAGCTCAGCAATTTCAGAACTCCTGAACTCAAATGCGTTTCATGATAACATCTCCCCAGATAGCAGAGATGTTTCTACCCAAGCATAGGTTTGGATACAACCTTTGTTATGCAGCAAAGAGGACAACCGAGAGCAAGCTCCTGGACCTTTCAACAAGACTTGCTTGCTCTTCATGAAATGACTTGTCATAAAATTTCTGAAAGTATTTTTATTCTTTTCATATTTTTACAGACCCTAAATTTTAGGCCTGAACTAAGGCAACAAGGGGCTCAGAGTCCTCTGAACAAGTTTATTGCACGGATTCACTTGAAGTAGCTCACTGCTTCAAACTGAACCACTGCCTACAATTGCCACTAAACTTTACTGCTTGCTACAGTAATAGGAAAAGATTTAATCATGCCTAGAGAATAACTTCATCCGAGGATCCAAGTGTACAAAGTCTTTTTCGTTGCCTGCATCATTTTCAAAAGCCTCACTGGCTTATAAAGGATAACATAGCCATAGTGCCCAGGTGTATCTGTGCGCACGTGTGTGCATCTGTATGTTGTATGTATGGTTTTTTGTTGCCAGTAGTTTCAGGAGCCTTCTGAGCTCATTGCCTGCTGGTTAAGCATACTAAGAGCTGGAACAGCTCTTCAATGTTCAGGGACAGGATGATTTCAAAGACTGAGTCCACAGCAAGCAATCGAAGTGCTCCTTAGTGCCCTTTTCCTCTTCAGCTATCAACGTATTTGTGGCTTGGGTGCATTCTTGCCATATCCCAACTCTTTTGCTGGGAGAAAACTGCACCTCGAACCATTTACCTTCTTCCAAATACTGCAAGAAATTTTCTGTTGCATAGAAAGCTCAGAGCTTGTGAACAGGCTTTGGGCCCACGAACACTGAAATAACGCGACTCAAATGGTGACTGCTAGCAAACGTGAAATAAAACACGTTTACTGAAAACCCAGTGAAAGAGGTTTCCAGATAACGTGTTTGGCCTCACCCGTGCAGCTCAGCGTGCGCGGCCCGTTGTTGCGGTGACGCTGACATGGTGTCACTCATTGAGCTGCAGTGAAAAGATCACGTGCCTGAGCCCTCCGGTTCTGCAGAGTAAAGGATAAAATGTTTATCAGATTTGACCTAGATTTGGCCTTGATTCTTAAAGGCAGGCTTGTTGCTCTATGAATAAACTCAGGATGTTGAATATAAACATCTAAAAAATAGGAGGGGATGACTCTTCTCACTCAAGCCCTAGAAACTAGAGAAGGAGGGAATTAAGATTTTAAAAGAAAAGTCTCAGCAGTGTGGAAACAAGATGGGAAACTTGAGTTCCCACTTTATATATCCTTAGGAATGTGATACTAGTGCACCAGCCACAGCCACGTTCTATGTCCATGCACACCCTACCCTACTCCTGGGGTAATTCCTCAGATCTTCTGCAGACTTGAGCTAAAACTGGACTCATACATCAGCCTAAGCCCTCCATAAGAGGCAGCCACTGCAGAAACCAGAGACTTCAGCCTCTTCCTGGAACCCCGGGTGGGGTGTTTTCAGAGAAAAAGTCGAGCTCTCTTTTTCCGTCCACAAAAAAAACAACTAACTGCTAATGTAGGCTTGCCTATTTTCTAAAGGTTTTTGCTGTAGCCTAAACTTCTAGATAGGAAAACAATGCAGAGTGAGAGTAGATTTCTTCCTCCTGTCTCTGCTAGTTGTTTGCAGAAGGCTTCTCCCTCATCAGGATTGCCTGTCTGGGTGCTACGTTTGCACACTCTGGGCTCTTTTTGACCTGTCCTTTGCAGTCCTGACATCTGCCTGGACCTCCACCCCGGTGCACTGATTTCCTAACACGCAGAGTTTGCTTTAGCAAAGCTGAGCTTGTGGAAATCTGGTTTTTTCCTTTCTGGCTGGGCAAACAGGAGCATTCACACCTCCTGACGCTGGGCTGCAGTGTGGAAAGGAAAGTGAGATTTATGAAGCCTGGAAGAAAATAAAGTGGAAAGAGGGCAGGTGTACCAACAGTGATGATCCCTTGGGAGGAGGCAGGAGTGCATTTCCATCTTGGTTTTGCCAGGTGTGACTCTTTCTAGGACCTGCCTCACTGACTAGTTAGTGCTTACACAGAGCAGCCACTGCCCCAAACTCCAGCCAAATGGGTTTTTAACTGCTGTAAATGGACGAGTACTGGAGCCCAAAGAGGCAAGACAGGGGTTGTCTCACCTGAATCAGGACAGACTTCCACATCTGGGCTAGTTTCCTATGTTGGCAATAGAGGGAAGTAACGCTTTGATCTGAACCAGTTTATTTGGCTATGTTAGGATCACAGAATCACACAGAATCACAGAATGTTAGAGGTTGGAAGGGACCTCAAAGATCATCTAGTCCAACCTCCCTGCCAGAGCAGGAGGATGAGATGCTCTAGAAGTATATTTCTCCCCTCTCTGCAAAGGAAACCCAGAGGCATCTGCCCTGGAATCGGGGTCATGAAGAGATGACAAAACTGTGGCCCTAGAGCCAACGTACCAGTAGATTTCATATACTTCATGGCTGGAAAATAGTTCCAGATGTTGAAGTCCAAATTTTTTTCAATCCTTTGAATTGATAGTTGTCCACAAAAATAGCGAGCTGTATTTTTCAACAGAAAACTGTGGGGTTTTTTGTAAAAAATTGTCAACTACAGTCAGTGCCCCAGGAGACACTATAGTGAGAGCCTTTGAATTGGTCTCAGTGAGTGACAGGAGCAAGCAAGATCTGACCTATTAGCTGTTGGGCTTTGGATTGAGTTTTCTAGTTTTCTCTCAATGGCAAATAGAAAACTGCTGCATGAATCAGGTGAGAAAGAGGGAGAAGGGCAGTCTCCTGTGAGTTTGGGAGAGTAAATTCTAAATAACTGCACAAATAGTGACTGAGCTGGGGAGACAATTCAACCTCAAAAAAGATTCAAAGCTTCTCCAGACAAACAGCCATAGACTTGGATGCTTTCCCAAAGCGTAGCTAAACATTTTGTGTATGGAAAAAAAAACCCCACAAAAAAACAAGCTGGAAAAATTCCAGGATGCTTCTTCTAAGAGGTGTCTGAACCTTCTTGCTCTAATGGGGCTAAAATCACTCTGGAACAACTCTTGGTCGTGTTGGAGCAGTTGGAGGTGAGCCAATGGCAGGTGGTAGCAGGGTACCAAACTGGGACAGAAACCAGTCTTGGGATGGGTCTTCTGTATTTCATCCACATCTTTCCCAGTCCTGAGTAGAGCAAGGGAACCTGAAAAGTAATGAGAGAAAGATTCATGCCCTGTGAATAGTAAGAGCTGTGGCTTGGATGCAGGTGGCACCCAACCAAGGGCTCTGGTCAGGCTGCGTATTTCCATAAGCAGTGGGAGAAGGCACATAAAGCAGCTGCACAAAGAGTCATGTTGGATGTTGGGTAGTGATGACCCAGAAGCACTCCTGGCCCCAGCTGCATTGTGTAGTTAGCCTCTTGATGCCAAGCAGGCATTTTATAATAGCCAGCTGTGCCGCACACCCAGGTCTCCACCATTAAAAACAGCACATGTGCCTTCTAGAAGGAGGTTTTTCTAGACCAGACTAGACTAAACTAGACTAGAATGTCTTGGATTGGGTTGGAAGGGACCTTTAGAGGTCATCTAGTCCACCCCCCCTGCAGGGAGCAGGGACACCTTGAACTAGATCAGGTTGCTCAGAGCCCCATCAAGCCTGACCTTGAATGTCTCTTAAGGATGGGGCCTCCATCACCTACCTGGGCAACCTGTGCCAGTGTTTCACCACCCTCATTAAAAATTTATTCCTTATATCCACTCTAAATCTACCCACTTTTATTTACGATTACCCCTTGTCCTGTCACAACAGGCCTTGCTAAAAAGATTGCCCTCATCTTTCTTAGAGGTTCCTGTTAAGTATTGAAAGGCTGCATTAAGGTCTCCCCAGAGCCTTCTGTTCCCCAAGCTGAACAACCTCAACTGTCTCAGCCTTTTTTCTCCCTCTCTGCTCAGAAGTGAGCTAAGGCAATGCTGGTATTGATGCTGGAAGGGGAAACTCTTTAATTTGGGGGAACCAGAGACCCCTCACAGCTGGTGCTGTGTCCAGACTTCCCTTGCATTTGCTCCTACCTCCAAATGCCACAGCCACTGATCCCCAGGCAGTTCCCAGGAAAGATTAGCTTTATTTTTCTTGCACAGTTTTTTGGGTGGTGGTACTCTGATTTCAATCTGGGCTAATATCTCAGCAGTGGACACCAAGATCTTGCTTTCCTCTCCCATTGCTTATCAAGGAGTTGTTGGCTCTATGGAAGCAGTTTGGCTCCCGGGAAACAGATTGTTCCAGACCCCTTCCTGTGAGGTGCTGGGACTTCACCAGGCACCCCTTTGCCAAATAAAACCATCATCAAAGTGACCCACACAGCGTTTGGTCCTTATTGTGATCATAGAAATCAGCTGACAGATAGGAGAATGACATATCCAAGATGTCCTTGCCCATGGCCATGGTAGGCTTCAGCCCTGCAGCTGTATGAACCAGACAGCGCCTAGGCTCAGGCTCTCATCTTGAAGCTACTTCACAGAATCACAGAATGTTAGAGGTTGGAAGGGACCTCAAAGATCATCTAGTCCAACCCCATACTTTTTTTTTTTTTTTCCCCATAACACTAAATACCTTTAACCTCTAGAAGAGAACAGCCACATCCAAAATACCTGTTCAGAGTGGTCGTTGGCTTTGCTAACGTGTTCTATGCCTGGAACTGGCTTGGGAGAGTGCTACTTGACTCTGCCCATGCTAACAATTTTGCAGTAAGGATGTGTTCTTGTGCCCATTCCTGCATGCCAGGACTGTTTAATTTACTATATATAGTCATAACATATGTGTACTTGAATATATTCTCTCTACAGCCTTGTTCACTGTAGAGGTTTCATGTAGCATACACTATAAAAAGTTTCTTTTTCAGATTTTCATCTTGACATGAAAGTACATTACAACATTTGCCATCAATAAAACACAATTCCTTCCATGTGAAAAGCATTACAGCCAGAGTATGGTTATTGAGTGATGATACCTGGATGATGGAAATACATGAACAGGAAAGTGTACATAGGGAAACTTCAGAAATTATGCCAAGATTTTTTTTAAAAAAAGAAAGAGCCAATGCCTGATAGCAATACAGATTGGTTTGGAGAATTTAGTTCATTTGTACTAAAAAAAAAAAAAAAAAGAAAAGAAAAGGAAAAAGAAAGAGGATGAGCTGAAAGAGAAATAAAAACAGGGCAGGGAAAAGCTTCACAGACGAGTAACTGAGGAGGTTGGCGTGAAGACACGTGTGAAAAATGGATTGCTTGCCTCTTGCTCTGTGGCTCAATCTTGGGCCAAGCCAGTCATGACCGGGCATCAGAGTTTTCAAGAGGTCCTTCCACTTTCAGCCTGTCCATCATGCCCAGCACAGCATCCAGTGCTGGGGTGCCAGGGTCTGAATGTACCATTAACATTATCTTTGACTTTGAATCCTAGAGGTAAGTCCTCCAGGTCAGGTTTGTGGACAGTGGGCACCCTAAGTGGGAGATTGTACAGTCTACACCTGAACTGAGCAGATGTATCCAAACTTGCTAAAACAGAGGGGAAAAACTCCTGTGACTTTGTAAAGAGCTTTGCATCAAGCCCTTCTCCTGAAAATGTGCCAAGCCAGGAACCTTCCACTGGTTCTAAATTTGGGTTTTATGAAAACGTTCCCATTAGCACAAAACCAAATACTAGCTGTATTTGGATTTTAGCAAATTTTAGCTTTGAGTTAAAAAAATACGTTAATTAGCTCGTTAACTGAACCCATCAAATATACATCTCCAAATCTTCCTGGGAGTAACGTAAATCACCAGTGCTGGGTTCCCAAGATGTAAGACAAGTTGCTCGACTTTGGAATGTATAAACATGTAGTGGAAGAAATTGCGACTTCGGAGAAAGTACAAACAAAGCCGCCTGTTTGTGCAGAGACCAACCCAGAAGCATCGAAGGGCTCGAGCATCATCCATGGTTCATGTTTGTAGCAGTGATCCAAGGGGGACAGAACAAAGACTTTCCTATACATAGTCAAGCAACCAAAAGAAAAGCACTCGAGTGATGAAAAGGCACAGTCTTCCATTGTTGAGGCTTCTGAGAAGAACACAAACTATGGCTTATCAAAGAGCAGCAACAAAAAGGATTTTGCTGGGTGGAAAATAAATGATGTTTTTCCATTGAATCCACCATCCCACATAATAATTTTTTTTCAGGGCTGGTCACACTTCATCAGAGCAGTGATTACAGACCGGGGAGGGGAGGTAGGAGGAGAAACACGTGTCTACGTATGTGTGTAGGAAGTGCTCAGCAAAACCCCTGGCCTTATTATTTCCATTTTGCAGGAAATGCCAATACTACGTGTCAGAGTCAAACTGTTCTATGACATCACCAGAAGGGTAGATTTTGATTTAAGGAATAAGATAAGCACTGCTGTTAGTGGTAACAGCTGCTGTTAATGTTTATTTTTTAAAAAATGAAACTACATTAAATAAATAAATAGGCTATTTCATCTACTGTACCAGGTCTTATTTGACATCTTGCCACAGTATCAGATGACTTCATCTCTCCGCTGTGTTGTATTTACACTACTACCAAAGCATTAGGAAATCGGAGTTACTCGAATACATTATAATGAATCGAGCACTCGCAGTGTGACAGATGTCCCATTTCATTTTTCCTTCTGAATCAGAACATTTCCAAAAGAAGTTCTTTTGTGGAAGGAAAGTCTTTTTTCATCAAAGCCTTTTTGTTGGGGAGGAGAAAGGGGAAGTGAAAGTTTATTTGAATTGCAGTTTCTGATAGGAAGCCATTTTCATGGGATATTTTTTTTCCAGTTCTAGCTTTGCTTCTTCCTTGGGGCTTCCTGGTACTACCACGAAACTGCCAACCAACCCTACCTCATCCCAGAAATCAATGCTTCAAAATTCAATATTTATACCAAAGTGACTGGAACAAGTTAAGCCTGACAAGGACAGCTTATAGAGATTCAATTTATATGTATCGGTGTTACAACCTGCTATGGGAATGCATCTGCTCCACCTCACCACCACCTCCTCCTCCTGTTAATCACCTCCTGTTAACATAACATTGCTGGTAGCGAGCCTGCACGGGTTTCTGGGCTCGTGCAGGGATTGTCTTGAGCATGTTACTGGGGTGTGTTGCTGGAAACTGGGAGTGGTGGAGAAGCCAGAGCTCCCACTGGTGAACACAGGATTTAGGAGGCAGGCTGGAGCTTGTTTGTAAGGAGAGGACATGTCTGAATGGGAGCAGAGAGGCCAAGCAACTGATGGGACTTGGGCAAGAAAGAGACAAAAAGCTTGAAATGTCCTACTCATCGATGACCTTGTTGTGGATGCCCTGTCCCTGGAAGTGTTCAAGGCCAGGCTGGATGGAGCTTTGAGCAATCTGGTCTAGTGGAAGGTGTCTTTGCCTATGTGAGGCAGGGTGGAACCAGAGGATCTTTAAGGTCCCTTCCATCTCAAACCATTCTATGATTCTATGAGCTACTTCAACCGAGCTCAGCCCACCTAAGTCATTTGTGAATTTGACTTTCCAAGTGAAAAATGGGACCTGTCACATCCCCTGCAGATGAGGACATGTTGCCATTGCCAACCTGTGAAGAGAAGTCAAAGATGGGATGAGTGGGATCTTTTGGAAAATGCCAGACATACTAAGTGGACAATTTGAGCTGAGATTTTTGTTTACATTTGTGGGCTTGAATATAAAACCAAACACCTTTCAAAGTGAGAAGGAGGAGCTGTATAATTATACGTAAGTTGATGTGAATTAGGCAGGCCTGTGCTGGGGCAATCCACCTGCACAGTGACCGACGGTTCCTCTGCTTGCACGGCTCCCGAGGCTGTCTGCCAAAAGCTGGATTTCAGAGGGAATAAGATCATGTGCAGGGCTCAGATGGAGCTGAGGTGAGATAAAAGGAGTCTGGAGTCTTAAAAGGTATGGCTGTCCAGATGTGCTTCCTCGCAGCCCAACTGTATGACAACGTGAGAAGCAAGTCTGAGAAAGCAAAGGCAATAGCTAGAGAAGACTGTTGCAGGGACAGATCAAGTGAACCAGGTTAAAATTTACCTTGTCCCTCCCCAAGCCACTTGTGCATGTGGGGTTGGTGGGAATGATGTGGACAGGGTGGATGTGAAGGATCAGGCTGGCTCTGGGTCTGGGCTATGAACTGGTTTGGTGCTGAGGCTCCCAAAATCAGGCAGTTAAGCTCTTCATCACTGCCAAGGGCCACAGTGTCAGAGACTTCAAAAAACAACTTGCTAATTCCCTCAAAGCAGACCCCAATTCTTCTGGTTTTACACCCACTCCACTGTGATCAGGTGCAGCAAGAGTGAACCTGGGCACAGGAACAGAGGCTTTCAGATCCTCTAATGAAAATCACTCTTGTTTTCCTTAGATTAGGGAAGGAGGAAGGGAGAAGGGGAGAAGAGGTGGTCCATCTGGGAGAGAAGGCAGAGATTACATGAAATAATTGATGCCATATGGGCACAAAGTCACATTTTCTTTCAAATGTCCACAGCACAGGGCTGTGATGGGCAATGAAAAGATGACAATAAAGATGTTTATCCAAAGAAAAGACATTTCAATAGTGAAAGCCAGTCTGAAAGGGGACACTTATGCTAATAAATTAAACAGGTCAGTGGACGTATTGTTAGCATGGACTTGTCCTAACAGAATTGCCGGCTTTGCTCACTCGGTTGAAACACCAAAGGTCTCAGGTTCGGTTCTCATGTGTTGCCTGATCTAGTTGAGAGACGTCCCTGCCCATGACAGGGAGGTTGGATTAAAATGATCTCTAAGGTCCCTTCCAGCCTAGGCCATTCTATGATTCTGTGATTCTATGATTGTCTTGACCCGCTTATACCTGGTAGAGGTTAGGGTCAAGGTGATTCGTTTTGATCGCAAAGGTGAAAAAAGTAAAACCCTTTATTGACTAACAACCACTAGGGAGCAATAGGAAAGAAAGATAAGGAAAAGGAAAAGCGAAGCAGTAAAACGTTCAGAATAACAAACATAGCTACCACCACAGATCCAGCGACGTCTTGCAGGTCTGCCTGTTTCGATTCGGTGGGGAAGATCTCCAAAGAATAGCTGTTCACGGTGGCATTTTATAGTGTTCCAAGAGCCTCTTTTCTTATCCTCTGCCTGTTCAGCGCAAGCGCGTGAGGGTCGTCAGGAGCGATCTTCACCCCCCGCAGCGTCACCTCTGTCAGTGGGGCATGCAGAGGTGTCCGGAGGGCCCATTTTTGATAGACGTTTGGGCTTGCAGGGCAGCTGCCTTATCTGCAGTTACATCGGTGAGCTCACACACCGGTGGGCTTGCAAGACAACAGCTGTATCGGCGGTTGAGCTGGGCCCAGAAGTTGTTGTTCAGGACTTCGAGCCCCGTGGCTTATCAGGGCTGGGCCCTGAAGTTATCTTTATCAATAGTCAAGTCAAGTCAAGTCGTAAGGCTTATCAGGGCTGGGCTCTGAAGTTGTTGTTTTAGAACTTATCAGAGGTCCAAACTTGTAATGGCAGCCTTGTCGTTTAGGTTTTAACACAGTCTCTTCTTCACAGAGCCTTTTAGCAAGGATGAAACAAATATTTCTTCATGGGACATCTTAGCAAGTTTTAACACCAGCAAGGTTGAGGCAAAAGTTCTTAAAACAGTCTTTTACAATGATGAATTGTTAGGAGAGGCCTGAGCAAGCTTTTGGCCTGGGCTCTCCCATACAGTGCCTGGCAGGGCTCAGGAGCCAGTACAGGCCAGGGACTGTTCCCAGTGGGAAATTTGGATACGATCACCCTGATCTGGAGGCTAAATTGAATACCGTGGACATGGCCAAGCTGTGTCTGTTGCCCTTCTGCCCAAAGAATGGGGCCTGGTCCTTCTTTTTTTTGTTTTGATGTGGCCAAACATGTTCATTTTGTTATCTTTCCAAATTGTTTAGCTGCACCCTATCATCAGCGTGTCTGTGTGCTCCCCAGTCCATGATGTATTATTTATCTTTGCAACCCATCTCGTAGGTAGGAGAGAGCTATTAACCTTATTGAAGTGAGAGGGAACGGAGGTGGAGGAAAGTCTGTCCGCACACCGACGCACAGCAGCGTGGTCGGACGAAACTGGCTCCAGGCGAGTTAACAAGGTTAAACATCTCAAAGACGTAGCATGGACCTCGAAAGTGTAGTATATGGCTATTTCTTGAATCAGCTTGTAGCTTCCCAGCACGGAAGATGTGGTGTCACGTCTTCACTGTGGTTTTGACGCATGCTGAGCAGTGGAGATGCACCTATCCGTGCTATGACCATGCCGATGCTCGGCTGGGAGTGTGAGCACACAAACAAGTTGCTGCAGGGTAAACAAGGGCGTGAGCTTTCTCCTCCACCTCTGTACCTGTGCGTGCTTGTTAGAAAGGTACAGGGTACCCATCCCCTCTGCTACAGAGGAGCAGCCTCCTCCCAGGGCATCGAGGGGCAAAGAAAGGCACTTGCGATGGCAGAGGGGACTCAGGTGGAGGTTCTGCTGCTGCTTACTCTGGGGGAACTTGTTTATAGGCTCATACAAAGCAACTTGCCCCCAAATCACCCCAGAAAGTCTGTGGCAAAGGCAAGGGTGGAACCTGTCTCTACCAAACCACCCGCCTTAACCGCCGAGTCCTTTCACGCTTGTCGGTTGTTAACGAGCATATATCTGAAGCAGCAACAGTGTGTTCATAGCTATTAAAAATATAAAGGAGCTGTAAGCTTTGACCTGCCCTCTGTTCCACCCATGTCAGATAGCCACAGAAATGAAGAGGTGTTTATTTGCCTGGAAGTGTGGAGACTTATGTCAGCTCCTGGCGTAGGAAGTAATTTTGCTGGGGGTCTGATCCTGCCACGGGGGAAAGGTCTGGTGCTTTTGTTTCTATTTTATTCCGAGTGTGGTGCCTGTGCTTTCAGCATACCTGGAAAATTATCCTGCTTTGCAGCCAGCACCAGTTCCTGGCCACCCCTGCTACACGCCAGGCTAAATTGGGAAACTAAACTCTTTTTTTTTTTCCCCCCGGTGCATGGCTGGCCTCCCCACCTTGCCACTCATGAATGCCTTGCTGAGTTAGCTGTGATTTGGAAAATTAATTGACTCGGAGCCTACTGCTGAAGCAGCCTCAAACGCAGAACACCCAAGACGTAGCGGTAGCAAGGTCAGAGGAGGTGGGAAATTTTGCGAGAGAGGTAGCGAGCAATAAGCAGAGCGGAATATGGGCACCGGCGGGGCAGTGTAAAAGGAAAGCATTCAGATCAGACACAGCCATGGGAGACATGGCAAAAGGACCTTGGGAGGCTTTGGTATTTACTGGGGGAACTGGCAACGCCTGTGGCGGGGAATGCCCCCGGCTCACCGTGGGAGGTGGGGTCTCCAGAGATCCTTTGCCTCTAGCCAGGACATGCAATGAGCACCCTAAGGACCATCTCCTGTGAGTGCAGAGAGCAGTGTCTTTGCTGTGCATAAAAATCTTAAATTATGTAGTTTATCTCAGGCATGCCATCTGCTTGGGAGTCAGCCCCGTGAGAGAAAAAAGGAACAAGGGCCAGGTATAGCTCCATAAGGGCTTTTCTCTTATGGCTTCGAGGCTTTTGCTCTCGTTTTGTGAAAAGAAAGCTCTTGGAGTATGTCTGTTGCTTGTGACACAGAAATTATGCCAAAACTTTGGCCTGCCCTGATATACCGAGGTTCTTCAAAAGTAGCCGGGGACTGACATCTCATGGAAATCCCTTCGTTACCGAAATGCCTTTGTGGAGCCACTCTTCAGGGCTCTTCTGTGTGTAATCCTGGGGAGGTCCTGCAAATGGGACAGTCCAGACATGCAGTCGAGTGCTGGCACTGTAACCCTTCCCATTCACAGCCAGCTGACAGACAGGGATGATCTGCGAGCGCGCTTGCACCCGCCTCGCCTTGTGAAGCCGGGCAGCCTAAACCCCCCTGTGAACACGCGCTCGCCTTAATCACATTAATTCCTGTTCGAGGTGGCCCAGGGGCACGTGCACAGACACTTACGGAGGCTCAGCTGATAGAGAGGTGATTTGTTAAGCCACTGTCACTTCCTCGCCTGCACGGTGGGGAGGATGCTGACATTTCCAAGCGGCACAGCGTGAAGGAAAAGCATTTCTGGGGATTGAGCAGCTGATATTTGTGAGCAGCAGCTCTGGTCTTGGTTAGCCTGTGCTGCAGGCACTGGGGAAAGTGTAAAAGCACACGATATGTCATCTTGGCCTCAATTTCTTTGGGAACAAGAGCCGGACTTTGCTGTCCCTGAGATAGCTACAAAATAAGATGGTGTAGGCTGATGTTGAGGTTATAGAATAGATACTTGCCCAATGGCGAAAAAAAAGTTCCAAAAGATGTGATTACAGTTTTGTACAGCTTTGTTGCCAAGCAAGTGTCAACTGGCTTGTCCTCAAGACACATTGACATAAGTCTCCTTCCAGAGCAGGACGACTGATCCGACCTGCTGTGGAAAACCCTGGGAATATGCAGCAAATACAGGAACAGAACTCTGCTCTCCCAGCATCAGAGGGGCTGAGCCAGAAGGTGCTCTAGCATGGGGACAATGTGGAAAAGAAACATTTCCACTCATCAGTTTGTCTGGGTCAACTCTTCTTGTTTCTCAGGTTTGGGGGAAACTGAGGCATGGGCCACCCTGACGGTGCCTCGGTTGGGAATTTCTGCTGGTGTTCATCTTGCCACTGCCCGGAATCTTCGTGGCATGTTTTAAAATTAAATTGTGCAAATGAATTTGGTTGTTATTATCATGCCAAAAAAAAAAAAAAAAAAAAAAGAAGCATTTGTATACAGCTACCATATTGCTGGATCTTAGTGCCGCAAGGTCGCAGAGCAAGCCTGTGACAATGCTGGCAATCAAGCCCCACTCCTAGACTCCCCACCTAGTTTCTATTCATTGCTTGTTTAGGGTAATGAAGAGCAGACTGAGGGAAGTGGGGTTGTTTGCTTCAGGATGCTGTTATAAAAGAGAAAACCCTACTGCAATCTAATTCTGGCCTGGGCAGCGAAGAGCAAGTTTCCTGAGCATCTTTGCTTTACAAACTTTCGCAAATCCACAATGTTATACAAATCCAGATTTTATATCTCATTTTTAAAGCGATTAATATAAAGCAAATAACCATCTGATACATTTTTCCTAGCTGTTGCATCGGTGATATCCACAGCAGGTCTCTGCCTGGTGAATCTGAAGGGGCAGGCTGGGACAAATAACCCCTCAAATGCTCAGGAACATCATCCTCTTCGCCTTCCCGTTTGATTTCCTCATAAACAGCCTATGCGAAAGCCTATATGAAATTCAAGTCCGGCTTCACATTTCATTGAAAAACCTTTAAGAAAAGCCATTTTTCATACTTAAGACTTTTTCAAATCTCCTCTAACCAGTCACATTCTGCATTGTATCTTTTGAATCTGGCCATTGTCCAACAACAATCCTTAAAATCCCTTTACAGTTTTAAAGGAAAATACAAGCCCTCATTTACCACTAGATCCAGCCTGAAAATAAAGCTTAATGCCTTGACAGGCCTGGATATTTTTTTGGGTCCTAAGTCTGATTTATGGTGGTAGCCAGCAAACCAGGCTGGTGAAATATTTGCTGCTGCTCGCAGGGATCTGGAAAAATGAAGTGTGAAGTTCTGAAGAGAGCAGGCAACAGTTCTCCAGTCACTAAACACTTCCAACGAGTTGGCAGCGGAACAGAGCTGTGGTCTGAAAGATGAACCTCAAAGGAATAGGGGAGGGGAGCAGTCCTGCGCGCAGTGTCAAAATACTGCTGCAGCCTAAAGCCTTCCATACATTCCTGACATCGAGAGGGAAAGAGAAACATTTTCTTCATTATTTATTTTTTCTCCCTCTCTTTTTTTTTTTTTTTCCTTCCCCCTGCAGGGGTTTCACCCAAAGTAGGGGGGGAAAAAAAATTAGAAGCAACAACAGGAGCATAGGAAGCTGCTTAAGCCCGCCATAAAAATGTGTTGGTTAAAAAAAAAACCCTGATGTGATCCAGTTAAGGGAAAGCTTTGCTTGTGCTTTGCTTGTCGCGGGGCGATCTCAGTGAGCAAGTCTGTGGCGAAGCATCTCTAGCCTTTCGAAGTGCCAAAGCCCTGCGATCTGTGGGCGTGGGAGCTGCGATTTTCATTCCCATGAAAAGGGAATTTCCTAGAGGTAAAAGTGAGGTGGGGATTTTTCAGAGCATTCTTGGAATGAATCACCCCTGCATACGTTTGCCAGGTAAAACATGTGGCTGCTTCACTTTGTTTTCTTCAAAGGAAGTTAATATTCATCCCTATCGTGTAGATCATATGGAGACAGAGATAGGCTGATAAACGAGGTGTATTTCAGTACTCGGAGTTTCAGTGATCTGCTTCAGCCCCTATGAATTAGCTCGGTTTCCAGTGTTCACGCTGAATAAAAGGGCCAGCATTAGGAGAGCTTACTGGAGTGGTGAAATGGGGATGAGCTGTCCCTGAAAAGCTCTCTTTGCCCAATTGCAGCTCAGAAGGGTTGTCCCTCTCCTTCTTATCCATGTCTTAATCCCATCCCAACAGCTGGGCACACTGTGAAATCAAAGATCTCCTCCCGCTCCCTCTTGCCAAGCAAATCCCGCAGAGGTTCAGTTGCCCCCAGGCCCAGGAGAAATGAGGTTGACTTGCCCCATCCGTCACGCTGATGCATGTCCAGGGTAACCCTCTTGGCTTTGACTCTTACTTGCAAGTGACAGCGGCGAAAGCAATGAACAGTTCTGCTTCTTCACATTCATGGAAATGAAGGTGGAATTATTTTTATTCGTTTGATTTTTTTTTTTCCTTTAAAAAAGGCACGCTAACCATTTTGGTTTAAGGCTGACCAAGGTCAGAAGCCGGGATGCTATAACAAAGCGCTGCTTGTTTCCCAACACAAGCTTTTGGTTTGGGGAAGAGCAACTGCACGTTCTGGTCGTCTTTATAGCTGGGGAGTGTTCTGCCTCTGCCGCGGCACGGACCATGCTGGGGACCCACCCGGGTACCAGCCTGCAGCCTCCCACCCCAACAGACAAGGCATAGTAGTATTTTTTTTTTTTTTCCTCGTTGTTATGAAACGGTTCCCTTTAACAGTAGAAGCATTTACGGGACACGCTTGCAGACAAACTTGTCCGTACCGCAGCCACACAGCCCCAAACCCACACTGTCTGTCACACACAGGCACTCTGTGCCACCCACACTCCTGCACAGCCACGGCGCAAGCGGGGCTCAGCGCTCGCACGGGCTCACACAAACTGAAACCGACGGTCCCTGCCGCGCGCCCACGCGGACGCAGCCAAAACAGGCCTCTTCAGTCTCGCATGTATCGTGACCTGCGAACATCGTGGCATCAAAGGGGAGAAAAAATACAAAATGAGCTGCTGTGAGTTTTGCAGTGTTCGGCTTATCCGGGAGCTGCTGAAGAAGCTGGCCCTTACACCCTGGTTTTATTTCAGAAGAACTCAGCAAAATGCTGAATAAATCTCACTCCCCAAAGAATGGGATGTTCTGGACCCCTTACCCTCCATCAACTCCCAGTTTTGCAGGACTTTTAAAATCCTAGTGGGCACCCTTTGCTGTTTTAGCAGCTGGAGGGAGGGGCTGTTTTAAATTCATCCTTAGAAACACGACTTGTAGCAGTAAAAATCTCCCCAGCTTGTTGAGGTGGAGTCCAATGAATTTCCTGCCGGGGGATGCTTGTACCGGGTTGTGCGGGGCATGGGTGCGGCGCAGCGATGCTGTCCTGGCTGGTGGCCACTCTGGCCTTTCCGCTTGATAACCCGATCCTCTTCAAACTCAGAAAGAGACTGCTGGTGCCAGTGAGCAGCAAGGCATTGCAGTGCCGCACCGTGCACACTGCTGTGATGCCCTCGAGGGAGCGCCCCAAGATGTGGCATGGGGTCTGTGAACCCCCCTGGATGCACCCCTACTGCCACCCTGCCCAGAGGAGGCACATCGGGCACGGTACTGCTGCTGCTCCACAAGCACCCCCAGGCCCTTGGGTACCCCCATCCCACCAGCACTGCCTGCCCGAGCGTGTTCTCAGGAGACCTGCTCACTTATCAATACCCAACCCCAAGCCTACCACACACACTGGATTTCTCTTCCAGTTTTACTTTTCTCTCTTCTCCCCGTTTTTCTCAGGACTTCGGGCCCCCTTCACACCCCCACATACACACACATCCCACCCTGCTGGCAGTTTCTGAGCTGCAGCGTGGTGGTTCCTGGCTCTGGGAGGGCTCCAGAAGACGGTTCACCTTGTGGTTAGTGAGCTCCCCGCAGCACCAGGGCTGTGAACCCACTTCCCTCAGGACCCAGCGTTGGTAGAAATGGGGCACTACCCCAAGTGACACCAAAGGGAGCCAGGTGGCTTTCTGTGATAGATAACCTCAGCAGGCAACTAAACACCTCCAAAAGTGAGGTCCTGGAGTTCAGTAAAGGACCAATAAGAGCTGAAAGAGCGCTGTGAGCAGTCAGGAGGCTGCGGTGTGCTTCGGTGTGCAGGGAACAGGGGCACATCCATCCCCAAACCAGAGAGGGTTCAATTCTGAGACATCTGCTTCCCACAACATCACGTTTCTGCAAAGCATTTCCGCAATGCTATGTAGGCGCTAAAGGCCTGGAGGTAACAACCTTCATGTCCCAAATGGCAAAAAACACGTGCAAAATTCATCACATGTCTTTGAACCTCTCCTCTGGCACTATCCCAAAGTGCTTTTTAAGCTTTGCAAGTCAAGTTTCATTCATGTGCATTCAAGTTTCATTCGTGTGCAAAGGAGTGGCCATCAAGGAGAAAGAAAGTGGCCAAAGCTGAAGAGTACTTAATGACATTACTCAAGTGTCCACAAGAGGAAATGAAGCCTCCTACATCAAATTAAATCCAGATGGATAATTCAGATATGAAGACTATTGACTGTGTTGTTCAGCCTGGTAGCTCTGGATTGTTTTTTCAGTCACTTTATATATTGGGGTGACAGCCTCTGCTCACTGTGCTAGGGTTAATCTAAATTTAGATCGGGCTACAGAGGTGTTATATTGATAACACGTGATGATATGATATGGTATGATATGATATGATCATGATATGATACAATACATGATCATATCTGGGTGGGCACAGCCCAGAAAGCCAAGCTTATCCAGGGCTGCATAAAGAGAAGCGTGGCCAGCAGGTCGAGGGAGGTGATTCTCCCCCTCTACTCCACTCTCATGAGACTCCACCTGCAGTTCTGTGTTCAGCTCTGGGGTCCCCAGTACGAGAAAGACATGGACCTGTTGGAGCAGGTCCAGAGGAGAGTGAGAAAATGATCAGAGGTCAGAGGACTGGAACACTCTACTGTGATGACAGGCTGAGAGAGTTGAGGTTGTTCATCTTGGAGAAGAGAAGGCTCCAAGGAGACTTTATAGTGGCTTTCCAGTCCTTGAAGGGATCTTAGAAAAATGGGAACAAACTTTTTAGTGGTTCCTGCAGCAGTAAGACAAGGGGTAATAATTTTAAACTAAAAGAGGGTAGATTCAGACTAGATATAGGGAAGAATTTTTTTACAGTGCGAGTGGTGAAACACTGGAGCAGAGGAGAAGTTGGGCATGCCTCATCCCTGGAAACATTCAAGATCAGGTTGGACTAGGCTCTGAGCAACCTGATCTAGTAGAACATGTTCCTGCCCATGGCAGAGAGGTTGGACTAGATGATCTTATAAGGTTCCTTCCAACCCAAACCATTTGGCAATTCTATGATTCTGTGTTAGCTCATACTATGCCTGGGTGACACAAATGCAACCCTCCTGTTTTTCAGTAGAATTGCTCTATTTTATTTCAGTGATTAATGCAAAAAGTATCAGCAGGGTTGGAAGAACTGCTTTGCTGTGTGTCGATCCAACACACGCTGTCACCACATGCATGACAGCCTTAGTAAACCACTAAACTTTGTACATGGTGAAACATCATATAACAGTTTTTCTCACGGAGCCTTTGGGGCCAAAAAGTGTACTCTGGGGTACCTGGCTCTGAGTGGATGGGAAATTCAATGCTCTCCTTGAGTTTGGGGTTTTCTGAGAAGTTTGAAGGGAACTTTTTCCCGCACAAAGGTTGGAAAAGGTCTTTTTCCTGTAAACAATTTCCAGTGGAAGTGCTCCTGGCCTCCTTTCGTTGGGACGTCCATCTTGAGCCTCACCCCAAAGAAAGACCCTTTTGTTGAGCTGAACAATGGGGCCGCGCGGGGAAGTGGGATCAGCTCCCACTTGCAGGATAGAGTTTCTCTCACCTAACTTTAGCTGTCTAAAACCTAGGTGTCTAGTCTAAACCCGTCACTCGGCCTTCCGCTAACGACCGCGGGGAGATGGAGGCACCTTCTCGAGGCCGTTCATTCCGTCTTCGGGCAAAACAAATCGCTCTCGGGAGGTGGTGGGCTCTCCCGTGGCTGGGAGGGGGGGAGGCCGCGAGACGGGCTCTGCACAGACCGCTGGCGTGGCAATGGCTAATTAGGTGAGATGAATCCCACCCCAAGGAAATGGAGGTAGCTAATGAGTTGCTAGAGTATGTGTTTGCGGAGAGTTTGCCCTCACAAAGCGTGACCAGGCTGGGGGCTCTTTGGGTAGCTGTAAAAGATGAGGACTGAAAAGCTGAGTGTTGCAAACAAGTCTTTTTTATGATGGTGATGATTATTATTATTATTATTATTATAGCCATACCGTGCAGCTTTGCTGATGATCATCCACCGAATCAGCTTATTGCATCTAATTTTACACCTAAATGATAAGATATTGGGGAAATTTAAGATATATGAGAATTCTCACTCTCTAACTTGATTTTTCAGACATCACTATGACCAAAAATAAGCAAGAACGGTGTTTTCTTCTGAATTTCTACAGAGAGCAGGAATTCAGTAGCTAATCCCAAATAAAACCTTTAAGTTTTGCCATTGACATCGATAGGATAAACTAGCAGTGCAACTACAAAATAGCTTGATCTTTTCATTTTCCTCTAAAATGGCATAATCCCACTCTTTCTTGTTGAAACAGGATTAAGCACTTCAGCAGAGATACGGGGTTTTTTTTGTTGGTATTTTTAATTTCCTCCACAAGTGTGTGTTAATCTGTGTCAATCAAACACGCTGGCCGGGGATGGATCTGTCTGGTTTCACCGAGCCGGGAGCTCTGTCTTTTGAGTCTGGGGGTGCACAGGATTTAACAAGCAGCTTGTCGAGCATTTGTTAGTTCTTCTAAAGGGTGATTACTGCCAAACGCACATTCTCGGTGGCTCATTAAATGCTTTCACACGACAAATCCATGCAGCATTTTGTGTGTACAAACCCCGGGGCTGTCACCGTTTAGAACAAAATGCTAAATATTTACTGGCAAGGCAAGCTACGAGTATAAATATTTATACCAACATACAATAAAAAAGTACCATAAAACTGATAAGTTATAAAGAATTTATGTGTTGAAGCGGCCGAGGCTGTTACAAAGGATGTGCTATTTCATGATTATATTATGTGCGGAGATCGCAGTGTTTAGGTGTTTAAATTACTGCTATCTGGCCTTTGCTGTTCGACTCATTAATCTCTCAGGTGAAGGAGTCTTAATTATATTCCTTGTAACGTGGCAAACTACAGAGAATCATGCTCATCTAGGGAAGAGATCTTGAAGAGTTACTGGTCTGTTGCTAATGGTCCTACAGGGCTTGAAAATGGAAGAAGTGTACACAAGAGCAGAAAATGTTTATAAGGGGAATTTGTCTTCTTATTATTGCACTGAATGTATCATTGTGTGCTAAGAGGAGAATAAGCAACGGTTTATGTAAAACCACTCACAGGACACTTTTGAGGCAGGAATTGTTTTGGCTTTGTGTGTGAGGGTGCTGAAATTCAAGGTGACAAGGAGATTGTCTCACCCTGCTGCTGTCCTTACCCACGTGCTGCCAGGTCCCACCCAGCACCTCCAGTGGGATAAGTTCAGGGTCATGTAGCAAATTGTTGGGTTTTTACTAAGTGGCTAGCTCGGTGTCACCTGCTGTGAAAGGGCGCAATCCAAATTTTTCAGCTCCTGACTAGTATGAACTCTGCTGGTTCACAACTGCCCTTATAATGAAATGTCCCAACCCGCCAGCCCCAGGCTGCAGTATTCTAGGGAAATATCAGTGCCATTGTCTTTTCTTAGGTTAGACATCCACTGCTGGCCACCATCAGAGGCGAGATATGGAGTAGATGAATCGTAGGTATGACCTGGTTACATATCTATATAGAAAAGTGTGGTGAGGTACTCACAGGCGGTATCTGCTCCAAGTTCAGTACTAAAGCACAGGGCTTATAAAGAGTCAAAGAGAGGCAGGGGAAAGAAATCAGGATCAGGAGGAACTCTGAACTTCTTGACTGTCACCTGTGATCTTGGACCATAATATCTCTCTCTCCCTTGCTTTTTCCATTTTTTTTTTAAAAAAAAAGTATTGCTTGATGCTGCAGACACATGGGGTCTCTCTGGGAGATTATGGTTTTATAGATAACGGGCATAGCAGGAACGTATAGAGATCCTGTTGATGAGGTGGCATGAAAGCACAACTGCAAAAATAGTTCCTACCTGTTGTAGGTATCTCAGGCTCCTCATATCTCTTACTCTATTCTTGCTGTTGCATTGCACCTGTGGGTTTCATTCTATATTTTAGGCTTTGGGGAAATGTCCTGTCACCTCGGACTCCCAGGGGTGGTGGGAACAACTGCTGGGTGAACATGGGTGCTTGTGAGCTGGCGATCCTAGAAGCCGACCATGCTGCCTACCCCAAAAGAGTATAAAAAAGCCCCAACATTGAGACCTCTGGGAAATTCCTTCCAGGTCACAGCTCTGACACGTGGTTTCGCTTTGAGGAGCCCAGAGTCATGGTTTTACAGTCAATGATGAGCACATGGTGCGGTGAGTGCAACGGAAAACAGGTGCAGGGACTTGTGTCTTCAGCAAGAGTGACCCTTTTGGGGGTGGGAAAACTTATTTCTCCTCCAATATACAGAAATTATATATTCACATGGCCTGTTGTAGACAGCTGTGGAAATTCCAGCTTCAGAGAACTCACTCTCTAAATCTTTTACTATAATGTGAATACAAAAGTGAAAATACGTGGTGTCTAATACACAGATTTTCCCAAAGAGCTGTTGGTGTAAAGCCTGTGGACTACACATTCAGCCAATATAAACTGAATTAGAGATACTGAATTGTTCCATTTTACACCAGTGAAGGGTCTGACTCTATTATTCTCTGAGCTTGATCAATGTTTTCCTCTGGCTCAGTATGTGATTAATATCATGGACTAGCCCATAAAGCAGACTTTGGAGACTGCAAGATGTGATCCGTTTAATCAGTTTGTCAGTTTTATTTTGGAGACTTAATGGAAAACAAAACCCTCTGTGTAGCTATTGATTTAATATGCTTTGCCTTATATTCCCATGAAGGCAAATGAATAAATATTTCTGATGCATAAAGTGCTGGAAGAGTATTATCACTACCTTCAGGAACAATTCATGTGGGAGGACTGTAATGTGTACTATCGGTATATTGTTAAGTCTTTTTGAATGCTAGCAATGAAATAGATACTAAAATAACATTAATATGAAAACAAATGCAGAAACATATGCTTACATTTACACATATTCTGGGAGCCTTCTGCGTCGTGTTCATTTTTGGAGCTATTTAAAGATAACGTTGTTCCTCCAGAACCAGTTTTTCTATCTCGTGTTGATATGAAACTGGAAATGTTAGGTTGAGGCTTATCTCAACAAGTGTCTATTCGGGCCCAGGTGCTTTCAATGATTTTGGAGGAGAAGCAAGTGAACTTGCCAGACAGCAATGCTGACCCAGTTTGGGAGCGAACGTGGCACTCCCATGAAAACGGGGAAGTTTTAAACGCACCGATGTGTGCGATAGCCACACCGATCTACAGGCTGAGCTGGACTCCAGTCTGGATGCCTACGATGGGATTTATCTCAACAGCTTTATATGTTTGGACATCTAGATCTCTGTTACACCCAGTGCAGTCCCCACAGAGGAACTGGAGCCATGGGCTTGAATCAAATGCTATTTTTCTTTCAGGTGAGATAAAATAAGCTGGTGACGTGCCAGTTCCTCTCCCTGGGCAGGATGGAGAGCCCAGGAAGGTGCTTAGCTCGAGCTTCGTGTTTACATTTGAACAGAGTGAATGTTGTTCCTTCTACAGGGAGAGGTATGAAGTAAATCAAACAGAGAAAATGGATTAAATCAGTTGGCAAGGTACAGCAGTACCAACTTTAAAAAAAAACCCATACTTTTAAAAAGATTGAGCTATGGACATTTCTTAGCTTATTCTGCCCTGACTTAAGGTGCTTGGGGATGAATTACATTATAAAAAAAGCAGATTTATAATTACTTTTGGAGTAATTCTATTAGCCCACCTAAACATAAATAAGAGCTTCCATTTGGGCTCAAACTGGTTTAATGAAGTCCTTAAAATAATGCAGCCTGTGATGGGAATTCCTCGCACGAGATTATTGCTCTAAAGCAAACTTTCTTGTTGATTAGTGAAGGTAAGCCCAACAAGTTCTGCTTAAACATTGGTTCCCTTTTGTCCTGTAGCTTAATTTATTTCCCATGCTGTCCCTGAGCTGTGTTTCACTAGCAGGTCCTTCAGACCTTCCCCGTGAGACTCGTCTTAATTGACGGGCGCCTGCCAAAGCCCAGGGAAGCGCTACTGAGGGTGAGGATGGCAGGAGCGAAGAGGCTGCATGGAGTTATCTCAGCTAGTTTTAGACGGCTGCCAGTGGGCACAGCTCACCTGGTGATCCCAAGTGGCCTGTATACGCCGTGAAAAGAAGCAATTGCTCCTGGGAAGATGTTTCTACCTAATTTAGGTATCTGCTTTAGGATAAATTGGACGTTGCCAGCTTCTCTCCACTGCCTGAATAAATGGCCTAGGATGAACAGGCTGCCCAGGGAGGTTGTGGAGTCTCCTTCTCTGGAGACATTCAAGACCTGCCTGGACACATTCCTGTGTAGCATAATCTAGGCGTTCCTGCTCTGGCAGGGGGATCGGACTTGATGATCTTTCGAGGTCCCTTCCAATCCCTGACATTCTGTGATTCTATGATTCTATGATTCTATGATTCTATGACTAGGGGTAAAGATTGCACTGTAATGAGATAACATTACCATTTGCTACTATGGACTTAATAATACTGTTGTTAAGGCTCATACTTTAGTAGCATTTAGGCATTGAGCTCCAGTGATATCAACTGGGATCTAAACAGAAATTAGATGCTCACATAATTCTGGATCTGGTCCCATGTAGCTTCTAAAACTTCAAAGATGGTATACCTTAAGGCTAGAAATAAGAATGTATATTTGTAAATAACCTTGTGTAACTCTTTCGAGGGCATGCTGGAGCAAAAATCCTACATATTGGTAGCTGCATCTTGCATCTTACGCCTAGTTAGTTTTCCCGACTAGTCACAATGAATTCAATGTGAATTGTGCAAACAAGAATTTGCAGTCACACTAGTGCAAGTCAGTTGCACCTAAACAGTTGCTCAAGAAAGCAAAAGTTTTTAGTGTGTCTCAGTTTACAACTGTAATCCTGCCTTTTGCTAAAAGGTGTTGGGAATCAAGAAAAGAACAGGAAATTCTGTATTAGACTCTGCATTCACACCTTTCCTTACACTTCCTAACGGTAAGAAGAGATCTGCAGCTTTCTGCATTAACAAAAATCCGATTTCCTTTTGTTGCACTGCTGACTGAGCAGAGCGCAATCTCGCTGGCTGAACAATCCTTTAATTTCAGATGGGTAGGCTGTGCCTGACTTCATCACTAGTGACAAAGGCAGAAGATAACACTGATTTTCTTCTGGCTTTAAGAAATGCTATTTTACCTCCTCTTCACGCTACTGCATGAGCCCCTTCATGCCTGTATCCCACTTGACATGATGTGAATTAAGAAGTGGATTCATCCCATGATTGCCTGTATTTGCATTTCTGCAAACGCTTTCACATGAAAGAAAAGCAGATCCCTGGTAGATGGGCAGTAGGAAGCGCTTCCTTTTGCCCAGTGACTCTAACACCGTTGTTTGTTACACCTGCATGCTGGCCTGTTTAAATATATATGTTAAAAAAAAACACCACCAGAAAACTCAGGAAACGCTTACTCATTTTGCCCTGCCTGCCCAGCTTCCATCTCTATCCCAGTGCAAGCAAATCCTTTTGCATCTAAATTCTGCAGCAGTTTCGCTCCCAAAGAGCTGCTCTTGTCCCCATCACCGACAGCAGCACCAAGAAGCTGTAGCCACAACCTCGTGTTGCACAGAAACAAGATGAAAGGTTTCTCTCCACTCTTGGCACTTGGAGTTGCAGCATCCCAGGGCAGGCTGAGTGAGCAGCTCACGATCTTGGCATGTTTAATCATCAGTTAATTATAAACAGTTGCTGGGCAGATGGAGGACCCTCTCTTGGCAGCAAGGTCGGAGCAGGGGTTCTTATATGGTGTCATGGGGAATAAACCTTGTCCATGAGTGTCTCAAAGTCCAGGCATTTATAGAAAGAGGAGCAAATTCTTCTCCCCTCGTGATTTTACCCCCTTGTCTGGATGACATGAGAAATGAAATGACAAATCGGACTGCACGTTGTTCCACCAAATTCGTCATCACGTTTGGGTGTGCTTAAAGCTGCCCTCACCCAGGTGTTCTCACTGCTGATGCTCAGCACCCTCCAGAATACGTGCTGCTCTTGGCACCTCACACCAGAATGGGATTTTCTTGTCACAATGCCACCTTGCAAGGAAATTCAGTGTTTTCCTACAGCAATGTCATCACAGTCATCATGGCTTGCATTGGGGAGGGCAGATGGACCGGGAGGAGATGCCTTGCTAGCGGGGTGGTCTGCACTAGGGACAGGGTGACGTACGCCTTAAATCAGGAAGATCAGTTCCCCTGAGTCCTGGGCAGTGAGCAGCTATTTAGTACATGAAAGCAACACTGACATAGTTTAGGACAGAAAGCGAAATTTATTGCCCTATTAGATTCAATGACATAGGAATATAAAGCAATTCAAGCGTAAGCACATAACCGGAATTTGGGCAGTGCATTCTGACTTAACACCCATTTCTCACAAGCAGTTTCAATATCTAAGCTTATGAAAGAAAAACAGTTGCTTCTCTTTGTTTAGTTATTGCTTAGCACTGTGAGCAAATATTTTAGGATTAAAAAAATACTATTTGACTGTTAAGCAATCATGTCCAATCCAACAGCACCAAGGCATCAGATGCACCATTCTGGGGTGCACAAAAGCTCCTTTCAGACCCCGGAGAATGAATGCCTCTTCATACTTACGTGGGATAAAAATTTCCAGTGAAATGTTGGTAGTGTGGCACACGCAAGAAATGCCAGTTTGTGGGACCTGATACGATCATGGCACATGGTCTGCAAACAGACAGGTCACCCGAGCACCCTGGAAGGCACAAGGGCTGGTTCAAGCAGTGCGTGTGTGGATTCAGGAATCTGACTCGCTGCAGGGAACTTCGTGATAAATGATCTATTTATTTGAAATTGTTGTGCTAAAACTCATTATGTTCACTCTGGTCTCTGTAGCTCTGTGCTCAGCAATTCTGAAGTTTTAGTTAAGAAACTGTCTCCATTCTTGTTTGAAATCATATTGTCTATAGCTCTTTTTTTTTTTTATTTTCCCTTTTTCAACCTTACGCTCTGCTACCTGTCTTGCTCTTTTGCTTTTCTGTTCAGACTTGTTTGTTATTACCATAATCATAGTATCTGAGCAGTGAAATGTAAGTTGACTAGATTGCTCAAACTGCTATTTTTAATTAAAAACACACAATAATTTCAATACTATTTCCTCCTACGTGTGTCTTATATCTTTGGTTTCCCATAGCTGCTCAAAACTGAAGTCCCAGTGCTCTGCTGGACCAATTCCTTTAAATTTGATCAGTGTATTCCACTTCAAGCTGAAGATACATTTACACTCAATAAATACTTTTACTTGCTATTCTCTTTAGTGCTTTTCCGACCAGCTGTCCAGACAAAGCCTAGCTCCATAATTCTAATTCTAAATAATTCCACATTTCTTTATTTCACTCATTAAAGAATTTCTTGAGTACTAACAGGGTCTTTTGGGCACAGAAATTGCTACGGGAGCAAGTTTGGGTATTTCAGAGCAAAGCAACTGCTTGCTTTTCTTCATTTCTACTGTATTCTGTGAAACAGGATTTTGTGGGCGTATTTCTTAGTTAAAGAGGGTCACTCAAGAAACGGAAAACTTTCTTCTAATAGAAACAGATCTGCAAGAGTCCACATATTAACTAACTAGGGAAGCCAGAGCAGCCATCCTAGTTTGTATGTGTGTCTTTGGATCCGATTTTCCCACTTGCTAAACCCCCATAGTTACCAATGAATTTGTTCAGACTTCTGGAGGCTCGTTATCCTACAGATGAGGTTTGGACATTTCTGTGGTCAGCCAGCGAATGGGCAGTTCTCACAAATGTATCAGACAGTTTGAAAAACTGTTACACTTCATACTTTGGGGATTAAAATAATCCTTCATTCTTGAAGCCTCGGGAGTGATCCCTAGGATGAGGGCAGGGGTGATGCACAGAAGTTGTGCCAGCTTCATGTGCTTCAGGAGAGCTACACCTCTCCCAGAGGTACGTGATGCTGACCGCGCTCTGAGGCAGGATTTCAGCCTTGTTAGGCCTCCAGTCTTTAAGTTGGTGTGGCAAAGCTTATGTTCATGGCATAAACCTTTACATGCCACATGCCTAGACAAGTACATGTGGAATAGGTTGCTTTCCTAAAGAGGAAGCCTGGATGGAAAGAACATCTTCCTTTCTGTCAACCTCATTCTCAGTATAGATGCCCAGAAATGAGAGAAGTCCCCGGATAACTGTCCATTCCAAGCCAAGGTTTTTTGACGTTCAGCTTTACCAGCATCTCTCATTGCAGATCTCAGCATCAAGCTGAGTGGCATTGCGCCTGCTCTGGACTTCTCCTTCGATTTCAGTTCATGCCTGAATATGTGATTATTTCTTACCCAGAATAATTATGTGGGAACAAGCAGTATCTCCCTTCTGCCAGTGACTGCTATTGCCATTGTACATTGGCCAGTGGAGCAACTCTTAGGATAATATATAGTTTTTCCCTCAAGTAGGCGGCCCCTGATAGTGCCAGACCAGAGTGCATCAAAGAAACCTCTGCTACAGGGCACGGTAGAATACGGAGAGAGTGACATTTCTCTCCCATCGGTCCGTTTGAATTCCTTGACGAGAAGTGGGTTTGAGCGATAGCATCCCCCAGCCCTCGTTCCATCTCCTTCTGCCACTGCCACTTGACATTTCTTCCCTTTTGTCCTCACCCAGAGCTGGTGATGTAAGTCAAACAGAACAGCTTCAGTTTGCAAAGTCTGTTGATGATAAATGGTGTGCATGATGGATGGCTGTGGTCTTGAAGATGATGGAGGTGAACAGCAGGGTGCTGCATGGATTTGTGCTAGCAGCAACATTATTTAACACTTTTATTAATGGTCTGGAAGGAGGTGTAACCAAGTACATTAACTAGATCTGCACATGACACAGCGCTGGAAAGAACTGTAAACCAAGTGAAGACAGAGAAATAACACTAATGGAACCAGAGGTTAGAAATATGAGCAGGAAACAGAATGAGATTCTGTCTGGGAAAAGGCAAACTAATAAATCTGGGAATAACAATCCAAAACACAGATATTTAATAGGAGGGTGAGAGAACTCAAAAAAACATTGATGTTCTAAAAGGGTTGGTAATGATGGTTAAGAGTGACTAGGCAATGGCTGTGCAATATGGAAAAAGGTATTTTTGGTTTGCAGAGTAAACCCAAAGGTATCTTGCCCTGGCACAAAAGCTTGTCCCTCCTTGTGGGTATGACTTTCTATGGCACTTTGAGCCCTTACCTCCAAGCTTTATCTGTGAGTAGAAGCCCATGAGTAGAAAAAATGTCTTTATAGCTGACTCTTCACAGAAATGCACATCTGGAGAGCGTCTTCTGGACCTCCCAGTCCTGAGCCTGCTTATTGTGGGAGCAGTATCAGTCCGTGTTGTCCTCCTCTCCTCTCCTCTCTGCTCAACCCTTCTGCATCCTTGCTTAGGAGGGTGAACCAAGGCTTCTCTGATGGCAATTTTCATGACTGGCAATGTTGACATCAAGAGCAGAAAAATGTGAAGTAGCACAAGTTAATTCCAACAAAGTTATACGAATGGGTAAGGAGATGAAGGCTGGATTTTTTTTACACAGAAAAATTTAAACGAGCTAATGAATATTCAGTGGGACCATTGCTATTTCTTGCAATTAAGTTGTAGGCACCATTTTCTGACAGTTTTAATGTTTGTGCCAGTTAATTCCGTGGCATAAACTGAAGTCAACAGGAAGTGACATGTGGAAATGGATGTTTGCCAAAGGAAGACTTAGAAACTCTGTAGGAATCCTCAGGTGAAACTAAACAAACGAAAGGTTTACTAAAAATCAAGACTTTTCCTAAAACGATTTGTGCTGGATTGTTAAATGTCTCACAAGCACGTGATCATGGCAGTCACCCATTCAGCAGCACGCTGATGTGTGTGCAGACCTCGGGGGTGCGATGAAATATGAAGGTAGGTGCTGCAAGCTGAAAATCTGTCCCACTTGTGCTTGCCCGAGGGCAACCGTCCCTCACCGGTGAGAGCTGTTAGCCCCCCAGGAAGGGATGCTGCGAAAACACTCGCTAGGATTGCAAGTGCCGAAGTCACTGCCTGCTGTTCTTGGTAAATGCTTCATGCTGGGCAGCTGGTGCTCTGAAAATGGGAATGAAATGATCTGAGGTGGTAACTGGCTTCTTGGTATCGATTGTAAGATGTGTCTGCGAGAAATACGGCTGCTGTGAGGTGCCTCTCCAGAGGAAGTCTCTGTCAGTGGGCAGAGCTGAGAGTGGTACAAGTCGGGAGTGCCTGCTTTTCGTAATGAAAATGTATGATAATTTACGCTCCGGGCCTTAATTAGTGGTAGAACTGGTTGTGCACTTGGCCAGTGGCATTATTCCTTCTGGAAAGGTTGTGTTCTCATGCCGGAGCCCATTTGGGTTGCTCCCAACCATCTGGCAACCTGAGGGATAAGGAAAGGGAGAGGTGGGATCCATGAACTCAAGTCCTCTGCTTGTACAAACATCCCTTGGACACTGCAGTATCTCAGAGGGTTTTGTTTTATTTTGTTTTGCTTTGCTTTTAAATGCCAACTATTGAGCAAGCTGTGAGAGTAAGAGGAAGGGTACGTTTAGGTTGCAAACAGCTCTCACATTCCCTCATCAATCTCCTCCCCATCCTGAGGACTGAGGAGGAATTAAGAAAATGTCCTATTTAGCTAGAAAAAACCCATTGCAGAGAAACAGAAAGTCCAAACTTATATATATATATATATAAAATTATATGTGTTTACTAGGTCTAGCAAAAAGTTCTTTTCACGCTGATTACTACTTACACTCCTGTACTCTACGGTATCTCCACACAGGCTGGGGATTTGCTCTGACATTGTAAGAGTAAAAAATAAACCCATTTAGCCTCAAGTATAGATCATCTGCTCAGTCATGGAGTGGAAATGCAGCTACCTCTAGGGTGGAACAGAGAAACCACCCAGTGAGCTTCACTGCAGGATTAGCTCTCCAGGCTGGAGCTTTTCATAGCTCTGCTCACAAACCCATCATTAAAAATGTTACGTTATAAGGAGCTGTGTTAGTGTCAGAGTGCAACTGCCTGTACAGGAAAATCTTTGTAAGAGTATTTTTCTCCAGTCAAATCTTATTATTCCTAGAAGTACTCTGATATAGATATTAAACTGTTTCAGTGCTGTTTGTAGTAACATGATAATTCCAGGAAAAAAAAATAAAAAGGCCACTGTATGAAACACCTGGGTATATCATGTATTACTCATGTTGATTAACCACTTCAGTCTTTTGTAAACAAGAAGCCCAGTTAGAAACAAGCAATATAAATGGTTTGGTATTGGACCTCAGTTGTTAAAATAATCCTCTATCTCACTATCCCTGAATATATTTCAAAAAGGAAAAATATTCTAAATGAGAATGTGAAATTTAAGAGGAAAGTGAGCAGAAGCTCCTATTATTCTCTTGGCATAAATAGGGAAGGTGAAGTGATTGGCAGGACTGTGCTTATAGCTTCAACATGGGAACCACTAATCCCTGTTAAATCTCCCGAGAAGCAGCTGATCCTCATGGCATCGCACAGGTCAATGGAAACTGGGAAGCTGTGGGACGTGACGATCGTGAACCATGCCCTGCTAACTAATAAAATCCTGATCTGGGCATTTCCACTGCTGCACAACTCAATTTTGCTACTGCGAAAGGGATATATCTGGGGTACGGGTCTCTGGGTCGGGGTCTGACTGGGGTCAGACGCAGGAACACGAGTCACTTAGTGCCTGGCTGCAGCCCATGAGAACTGGAGCAGCCCGTGCCGAAGTTCTCAGAGCACCGCAGGAGGGCTGTTAAGTGCATGTAATTACTCATGTGAGCATGTATTTTCAGGATCAAGGCCTAACCTTTTAGCTACTGGGCATTCCTTCGTATTCTTATTAAAAGCAATGATTTTTATTAAAGGAACATTCTGGCACCTGTTGTACCAGACATCTACAATTACTTGAGCATGACACAGTCCCATATGGGGAAAGACCCTGGTGTGTACCAGCTACTTCTCTGTCCCAACCCAGCCCAGAAGGCAGTTGGGGTTGTTCTGGCAGGCCCCCAGTATGGCAAAGTGGGGGACCAGTATGCCACAGACTGCTCACATTTTAGAATAAGAGTAGCCTAGAGGAAAAAAAAAAAAAGAAAAAAAATCCCATCCCTGAGCTTTGGAACAGAGATGAGTGTAGAAGGTCAAGCTGAGGTGCACATACTTAATGCTTCCTACAAAACATGAAAACTACACAAACTCTGAGTTATTTTAACCATTCTTTTAGGAAAGTTGAGCTGTACCCTGAATGTTCCTATTCTTCCCCACTGACTCTAAGCTTAAACTAGTAGCCCAGGTACATGTAGCTACACTGCAAATCTCTGCTTTTCATTGCATTAAGCTCACTGACTGATAGAAGCAGCACCTCAAATGTCATGAATAGACAGCAGCAGCCAGCAAAGCCCTCAGGACAGCAATTGATGGGCCATGCTAGGACCTGAAGGGACCATCAGAGGATGCTGCCCCTTTCCCATTGATTACTGCACAGAGGAGACAAAGCTCTGCATTTCTGGGGTCTAAGGATGAGGATGAACTGGGCTCTTCTGCTTTAGGGCTTCTAAATGGTTGTAAAGTTGATCACAGATATCAGTGCAGACTGAGGAAGCCTGTAATGTGCTAAAATACGAAATAATTATTAATGGCTCGTGCATGAATTGAATCTATCTCTTTGCTCCTGCTACACATCAGTGCTGTGGCCTTCCCACATCAGCAATCCAACATTCACCTCAGTATGTGCTGTGATAGTAATTGTGCCGTGCATGCCTTATGGCCATAAAGTGTTTTTTTGGGGGTAAAAAAACAATCTTTGATAGCCATTAGTGTAAAAACAACCTCTGGAATTTTGTCTTGCTGGTCTCTGCCTGTAATCTGCCTCCTGCCTGTGCCCAAAGCAAATCTGTTTCCCTTATCCTGGGACTTAAACCACTCACTTCCTGGAACTTGTTTGAAGATTCAGCAACTAAAATAAGTATATTCATGGCTTGAAAATAGGAAAATTCTGGTAAAAATCGACTGGCATTCGCTAAACAATACTGCACTTTAAGATAGCAGAATTTGCCCCTCATCAGGATCACAATAGTCTGTATCCCAAGGACCACTGGAACATCCATTTCTCATGGCAGGGCTGATGTTTTCCCTGTGTTCCCAGCCATGCCAGGTGGCTTGCAAATCTGTTTGGCATCAGGGCACGTATACAACCTGTGTATGATCCATATCCAGGCCATATAGGTTACAGAAACCCAGGCTTGATTGTCTACTGCCCCCAACAGCTGCAGGGAAAAATAACATCTGTACTGAAAGCTCCAGAAACCCTGGGGGCCCAGCGCTCTGCTTCCAGAGTTCCCCATTGCACTGCATTTGAGAGGGACAGGATACTAAGAGCCCACTCCTTTGAACACACAGAGAAATAAAAGCTGAGTGCAACCTTTCCGTCTGCCAACTTACATGGTCTCATTCTAAAGCTTCCCTCCCACCTCTCAATTTGATACGTGGGCGCGGAGGAGTCACCTCTTTCTTCCCGTGGAGATGACTGTGTAGGGAAGGATCTTTGTAGCTTGCCATCAAAGCGGCAGACAGACAGCTGGAGAACATCCACATCTGGGTGTGCTGGTGTTTTATTGCATGTTGCATTCCATATAAATTCCATATGGAGTCAAAATCATTTTGGACTTGGTACCTCCTCCGAGCCAATAGCTTAATTAGGAGTGTTTTGTTTTGTTGTTTTCCTAAAGGAGAGCTGCAGTCCAAGCGCATTATTATGGGTTTGCACATTGCTGTGCTCTTAATATCAAAGCTTTCATTTGGCTGGAGGCTTCCTTCCCTGTGGGGGAAGGGCTGCTCTGTGACTGTTGTAGGTTGCACAATATTTTCTCAACAGAACAGCAAAGCGCGTGAGTTGGAGCCTGTTGTGATAATGCACGGGAGGAAGTCAAAAGCAAGTCTGGGTGGTACAGGGAGCCTCCAAATGAAATAACATGCAGAGTCTCATCCATCTCAAATCGTGTGTTCAGTTTTGGGTCCTTCACAACAAGAAAGATATTGAGGTGCTGGAGCATGTCCAAAGAAGGACAACGAAGGTGGTGAAGGGTCTCAAGAACAAGTCTAATGAGGAGTGTCTGAGAGACATGAGGTTGTTGGGCTTGGAGAGACCTTATCATTCTCTACAACTACCTGAAAGGAACTTGCAGCAAGATGAGTGTCGGTTTCTTCTCCCAAGTGATAGGATAAGACGAAATTTCCTCAAGTTGTACCAAGGGAGATTTAGATTGGATATTAGCATAAAATTTCTTCCCCAAGAGGGTTGTCGAGCGTTGGAACAGACTGCCCAGGGAAGTGGTGAAGTCAGCATCCTTGGAGCTATTTAAAAGATGTGTTGATGTGGTGCTTAGTGACATGGTTTAGTGGTGGACCGGGCATTGATATGTTAATGGTTGGATTTGATGATCTTAAAGGTCTTTTCCAACCTAAATGATTCTATGATTCTATGTAATGCAACTGTTTCATATTCGTAGAATCGTAGAATCATAGAATTGTCAGGCTTGGAAGGGACCTTAAAGATCACGTAGTTCCAACCCCCCTGCCATGGGCAGGGACATCCCCCACTAGATCAGGCTGCCCAGAGCCCCATCCAGCCTGGCCTTAAAAACTTCCAAGGCCTTAAAAACTTCTCTGGGTAACCTGTGCCAGTGTCTCACCACCCTCATGGGGAAGAACTTCTTCCTAACGTCCAATCTGAACCGGTCCATCTCTGGCTTTAATCCATTCCCTCTAGTCCTGTCACTCCCAACATCCCAAAAAGCCCCTCCCCAGCTTTCTTGTAGCCCCCTTGAGATACTGGAAGGCCACAATAAGGTCTCCTCAGAGCCTTCTTTTCTGCAGACTGAACAACCCCAACTCTCTCAGTCTGTCTTCATAGGAGAGGTGCTCCAGCCCTCTGATCATCCTTGTGGCCCGGCTCTGGACATGCTCCAGCACATCCAGATCTTTCTTGTGCTGTGGGCTCCAGAACTGGATGCAGGACTCCAGGTGAGGTCTCACGAGAGTGGAGTACTGGGGAAGAATCACCCCCCTCGCCCTGCTGGCCACGCACCTCTTGATGCAGCCCAGGACACGATTGGCTTTCTGGGCTGCAGTTACACACTGACAGCTCATGTTGAGCTTCTCGTCCACCAGTATCACCAAGTCCTTTTCTTCAGGGCTGATTGCAGCCTGGTGGAAAATTCTTGTGTTCTTTTTAGAGTAAAAAAATGGGAAATCCGATAGAATAGAAACATTCACAAGATGTCCTTTTACAGTTACAAAATTGACACTTTGATGACAGAAATGTTCTTGGTTGGATTTAAATGGCCATCTCTTGGATTAATTGTGTGCACTTGAGCAACACTGAGCGGTCTGAACTGGTACTTGCACATAGTTGGAGGAAGGCTCTGCCCAGAAATGATGGCAACCTGACTAAACAAGGTAAAAAGTGGAAAAAAAATATTTTTGTTGTTCAGGTTGGAGAAGGTAAGTAGACTGCATGGCTCTGTTACAGTTAGGTAAAGCTAGGAAATGAAGTTCAACAAGGCCAAGTGCCGAGTCCTGCACTCTGGCCACAACAACCCCCTGCAGCGCTACAGCCTGGGCACAGGGTGGCTGGAGAGCAGCCAGGCAGAAAGGGACCTGGGGGTACTAATTGACAGGAAGCTCAACATGAGCCAACAGTGTGCCCAGGTGGCCAAGAAGGCCAATGGTATCCTGTCCTGTATCAAAAATAGCGTGATCAGCAGCACAAGGGAAGTGATCCTTCCCCTGTGCTCTGCATTGGTGAGACCACACCTGGAGTATTGTGTTCAGTTCTGGGCCCCTCAGTTCAGGAAAGATATTGAAGTGCTGGAGTGGGTCCAGAGAAGAGCAACAAAGCTGGTAAAGGGTCTGGAACACAAGACCTATGGGGAGAGGCTGAGGGAGCTGGGGTTGTTTAGTCTGGAGAAGAGGAGGCTTAGAGGTGACCTCATCACTCTCTATAACTACCTGAAGGGAAGTTACAGCCAGGTGGGGACTGGTCTCTTCTCCCAGGCAGTTAGCAACAGGACAAGGGGGCATGGGCTGAAGCTCTGCCAGGGAAAATTTAGGCTGGATATTAGAAAGAAATTCTTTACAGAGAGAGTGGTCAGGCATTAGAATGGCCTGCCCAGGGAGGTGGTGGATTCACCATCCCTGGAGGTTTTTAAACTGAGATTGGACCTGGCACTTAGTGCCATGTTCTAGTAAACGGACTGGAGTTGGACCAAGGGTTGGACTTGATGATCTCTGAGGTCTTTTCCAACCCAATTGATTCTATGATTCTATGAAATAAACCCAACCTGTCCTAGCCTCAGCCCACTATATTATGCTTCTTCTCTGAAAATGAGAAGCTTCCTGATAGTGTTTTTTAATTAGCTGGTAGAATAGTTTCTCAAAGAAAGTACCAATCCATTTGCAGGGACTTCTCCTGCTGCTGACTCAAAACATTGTTCTTCCCTGTACAAATGCAGTGAGGCTGACATCAAATTCCTCCCCATTTCTGATCTGATATGCTAAATGGGGAAGTAGGACACATTGTCAGGAAGGTTTATTTGCATGAAGCATTTTTAACAATCGAATTCACACGTTATAAGCGGCGGAAGAAATCATTCCCTTTTCTCTTACTCTCTGATCACCGCCGTGGGAATCCTGTACCTATGCACAACTTTGCTTTAGTTTTACAGTGCAGAGATGAGATGCAGCAAAGTCTTGCAAGATAAGCAAGCATCCTCCACCAGAAAACGTAGTGCTGAGATACTGATTGCGTTCTCATTTAAATGTGCCATGCACGCTTTCTGCGCCACACATTTACTTACAACCGTCTTCACGGGAGTGGAAAATCTGACAAGTAATTTTCTATGCAGGCAGAGAAATGCGGGATGGAAACCTCTAAGCTGCACGGTCTTTAAGGAGCAGCCATCCATTGAACTAAAGCTATATCCAATATTACAGTATCTTGCTGATAGATGACATAAAACAAATTTGTTACTTAGAGAGGCATGTTGATTGGCTTCACGCTGGGCGCGCATGGAGGAAGACATCTAGACTCTCTTTTATCCAGATGGAATTCCTAAGTCAATCAAATAAACATAATAATAATAAGGTTAATCTGGTCTTTACTCATTCAAGAGAGAAAAGCAGAGATGTGGATCTAATTACGTAAATATTGTAAAATCAGTTCGCATTTATCTCTTTCCACGTTTCCTTGGTACAGTCCTGGTTCAGCATGCTCAACACAGTCCTTTTTAGTCTGAATGATTTAATTCTGGGGCTAAAATCATCCAAGATTTGTTTGAACAAGAAAATCTTGTTTGCTTTGGAGCATTTTGAAGTAGGCATAATTACAGTGTTGCAAATGCAATGCTCTGCTTAAGGAGCTCTCAGCATTTCCATATTAAACCTCTATTTTCGGGGGTTAATAGAATTGCCAGAAAAGGAAAAAAAAAAAAAAAAAAAGGGAGGGGAAGAAAAAAAAAGAAGGGTGGAAAAGAAGGGTCCATTATGGCCTGAAACTTGGTGTTTAGGTTTTTTATCCAGGAGGGAGGTTTTGAAATCAAATTGTGCAAAATTAATTTACACTGTACGCTTGCAAAACTGCTCATGTCACTTTTTTTCATGTTTTTTTTTTTTTTTAAAATTCAGCCCACAATAAAGCCCACTTATTTTGCTTGCTTCTACTGTACACTGCTCTTTAAAGTTAATGTCATTTCCATACAATACCCCCAATGTAATGTGCCTTAGAGGCAGCATAGATTGAATAAGTGACTTGGAGCCAGGGACTCCCAAGTTTATAATTTAGCCACTGACTCACTGTGTGGCCTCAGGCAAACCACGTAACTCCTATGTCCTCATCTATGGTATGGTCTCAATTTTCCATTGTGTTGCACAACATGTAAGGAGCTCTGCTCGTGTTCAATAGGAGCTTAACCCGATGGTGAGTGGGTTACTGGATCCTTGTAAAGGGTAAGAGACTTAAAGCAGCTCCCACTTACCAGGGTTTGCCTGTTCAGTTCAATCTGCAGATTAGTCTTCAGTGAGCTGGGCCAGGTGGGCATCTCATGGAGGCATCTCCATCTGCAGTTTCTGAGTCATTGAGAGCAGTCTGTCTTGGTGCTCACACTGAAATAGTGTTCTTCTAAAACTTGAGTAACTAAGAGGTTGTTCTGGCTGAATGTGTAGGCTGCTTTACACTGAGACTGCAGGAAGCTCATCTAATGTTGACCTTTTCGGTACATCTTCAGATTTCCTCAACCCTTTATGTGCTTCTGCACTGTCGGAAATTTTCCTCTACCATAAAACCCATTTACTTTTGCATATAGGGGAAAGTCAAACTCCTGTTATATATTATTCTAGTCACATGGAGAGGAAAACAGATAGCTCGTGTAGACAATTAATGCAGCAACAGAGACATTTTCCTGAAGAACAGCAACCCCTAAGAAATAAGTCCTTCAGCATTTAACCAGGACCGAGAGAGGCCCTTTTGCAGCAAATGCTGGCCCGACGGGATCATGAGAATAGAAGTATAAATTTAAAAGAGACTGGTTCGGTTATCTAGTCCACCGTATTACAGGCAAATGTACACTGGTGGTAAGTACAGATGTGTCTGCAGAATGTTTGCCACCCAGGCCACAACATATTGTATCTCCCAGCCCCCTGTAGCCATCTGTAACAAAAGATCAAGAGTAGCAGCTGAAATGTGTCCCAGAAGAAAGAAGACTCAATGGGCTGCCAGTGGCCTTGGTCAAGAACAACAGAGACGGGGTGAGACTGAGCAGAGATAGAGACGGGGGTAGCAGACAGCGTTCCCCTCTTTGAAGGGTCCTTTGTTCAGCCAAAAATGGCCTTGAAGAACATCCTGGCTCCGAAAACATCCCCCCTCTTCTTCGTCCCCTGTCAACACAAGTTGCTGATGTCTGATCACTTTTTGAGCTCATGCAAACATTTCTCTTGTACTTAATCTTGCAGCACAAGCCCTGCAGATTCACTGCATGTTTTGTGCATGTCTTTCCCTTTATTTTTTTTTTTTCCCAATCTTCCACTTCATAGTTTCATGTGGTGCCTTTGTGGTCTGGACCTGGAAGACAGTTTGCCTCAAAGGAAGCTTTTCTTGGTAGATTTTTAGTCTTAATAGCTCCTATGTCCTTGCGCTCTTTTCAGTATTGCCCATGTAGCAGTGCTCATGTGGTCCCACTTTCCTGCCTGTGGAATGGAAATGTGATAGTGTACGATATCGTCTAATATATATGGAATTATGAAACAGAGGAAATCCCACCGTGTTCTGGTATTCCATGCCAATTAACACAAGAGTTTTATGTCTCTGAGCAGATGTGTCACTATAACAAGGACCTGGATTTTTGTCTTGCCTTGAAACATTTATTTTTGTCTTTAAACTGGGTCCCAAACTGAACTATTGGAAACTTAGAATAAGATACTTGTAGAAATTTTTTTTATTGTGAATGTGGAAAATATTTTGAAATATTCTGTTTGTTTGGGCTGTTTCAACACTAAACTGTATGTACCGTTGTTCTCCACTCACCTTGTAGAAATTATTTTCTTCTGGTTGTTTTCTTGCTGGCTGGGTCTCCTTGTTGGAGTGATTCTCCGTTACTTCAGAACGGATGTGCAGATCTCAACATGCATGTGTAACTCCAGCTAAAGCAGATTCGTGTCAGGCTGCCTTGGCCCACCATAGTTTTAATTTTCAGATCATATTGACCCCAAGTTAAATGCTTTCCTTCAGCTCTCCCGAGAAAAAAAAGGAACCATTTCAAGAAAATCAAGCTTTTTCTAGGGGCGACACTGTCTTTGTACAAAACAAATCTGATATTAAAAAGAAAACCAAAACAAAACCAGAATTGGAAATTTATGAGTGGCTCTATTTTCCCATTCTCTTGATTTGATGTGAATGCTGTGGAGCTATCCTGTTATATCAAAAAGGATGCCATTTGAGTCTGTGGGAAACAGCGATGTTTGAATTCAGCATTACATTAATAAAGAGGTTTTTCTTCTGCATCTAGTCAGTATTAGCCAGCCTGCCAGCTAGTCTAACAAGGTGTGAGACAAGCCTCGTAAAATTAGGGTGTTTTACCAAAATCAGAGTGGGTGATAACCTTAAAAATTAATCCTTACAAAGCACTGTACAGCCTGGAGGCTGGTGGAAACAAAAGTCATGTTCCTTTCTGCTCAAAGACATGTAAAACTGACATTGTGCACCTGATTTTATAGCAGTTTGTAGGATTTACAAGATGTACTGCAAGTAGCACTTGCTAAAACTATATAGCTCAAGACATTTGGAGAAAAAAATATCTCCAAGAGTGGGGAAGAGCAGTGTTACCTGGTTAGGAACGACTCTCTGGGATGCCTTGGTGGGATGAATAAATGCTGGTGTGGTTTGGTTGTCAAATGCAATGGTAGCAGCAGAAGGTTGGGGTGGTTTATAAATTAATTCATCTTTGGTTTGGACGAGAAAGACTTTACTCTTATGCTTAATGCGTGGATGTAATATTAAGAAGAGCTGAATTTCTATAAAGCTTAGGTACTGACTTGCTGAAGTATCAGCTAGCTGGTCTGAGCCTCACAAATGTGACTGCAGCGTTTATATACCTGCTGAGTGGCTTGCATTGAAGGCATCTGCAATGCCACTAGAGCTGGAGAGACTTTTCAAACATGGTATTTTTTTTAATCTGTTCCTTTTGCCAAAGGCATTTCCACAGAGGATCCTGAACCTTCCCCTTAAGTCATTCTTGCACGTAATTAAATTCAAACTTCCTGTCCCCTGGAGAGATGAGGGACACCCATCTTGCAGTGGTGCCAGCTCTTGCCAAGTGATGCTGGTACTGGAAGAAATTATATTCCACCACCCCTACTCTGTGGTTTTACCTTTTCATTATGTCCAAATCCCACCAACCCAATGACTTGAATGACCAGAAATACTGCTGGGACAGAGCTTTGCTCATGGCCATGGGTGTCTTCAGGCCACCTGGCCCACTAGGAAAAAGACAACTTTCTCTTTAATAACAGATGGTGGTAGTGAGACATGAAAATTAGGACATATTTTTATTTGATATTGGAATATCATGAGCATCAGTTATTTTGGGAAGGAGTCCAAAAAATACTTGGAGAGAGTCTAAAACTGCAGATGAATCCGCAGGTTTATTTTATTGGGTGATTTCAGTTCTGCCAAATATTTGTAGTGTAAAGAAATCATAAAAATTGCTGGTGGTCCTCGCCTGGCGGGTACTTCTCACATATTTGAGACAGTTGTACGATCTGTGACAAGAATGTTTGATCTATTAGCTTAAAAACAAATTAGAGTCTTCAAGAGAAATAAATGAAGTATAGATGGTAGAAATACGTTTCTCTTATCTTAGAAAGACCAGGAATTTTTGCCCCCAGGCTTTATTTGCATTTAATTATCACAGTTTGGATTTCCTTTTCTGCACGCATGGAGGTTTAGTCTGTCTCGTTCCATCCTCTGTTCTGAAATAACATTAGTACCTGTTAATGATTATCATTGTCAATTATGTATTCTGGTTACATGCACATTATAAGAAATACCAGTTTGTTTTAATAAATCTTCAAAAGGCAGCCTAAACCTGTGCCTTATCTCCTTTCTTCTTTGTAATTTATTTATTTTTATGGTTATGATATATGAAAGACACTGCATGCTCCCAGGGACTGTGAATGGGTATCTACCCAGCACTTGAATTCTGAGATGACAGACAGAAAAGATTTTATTTAACATAGCTTTCCAAATGGACTGAGAGGGTCACGTATCTCAGAAGTACACAGTGAAAGTAGTGAGGAATAGAGAGAGGGGAAATTTAGATGTACAGTGAACCCATAAGAGGTTTAGCTTGCCACATACATGCAGAGTATCTGATGCTCACTGTGTAGCAATTATTCTTTTTCTAACTTAAATTATTTTTTACTTGGATAATAATTTCACTGTAGTTCTGATCTGGCAAAGGACTGATTGCCTCACTTCCCGTTGACATGTAGGGAACAAGGATTGTCCCATATGACAAGGTTTGTGCTACATTTTTAAGGAGAATTTTGTTTTGACTTGTGCAAACTTGATGTTTATGTGATTTGGCCATGCAAATTTTCAGGATTATTTTCATCTGCTGGCCTGGCACCGAAATGTCCACTCCAAAAGGAATTTCTTTAACCAGTCATTCTTTATGTGGTCTTCAATTAATACACAGGAATATGCCTTTCTAACCCCATGGGTAATGATTTTTCTGTTTGCTGCTACTGTATGTAACCTAAATGAAAGAGGCATTTGTATACTGTCCTTTCATCTGGGATATCAAAGCACTTTATAAATATGAACCAATTGGTCTGATGTGCATCCACTGAATTGTGGCCTTCTCGGAGGTGGCATGTGGTTGACATTTTGGCTGGCAAAGCACACTGAACATCAGAAACTGTTGGTTTTCTCAGATGGGATGGGCTTGGAGGTGTTGGTGTGGGGCTGGGAGTGAGACTATCTGAATTCATCTCTAACACATACCTGCTCCAACACTGGGAAGCAACACCACTACCTACTTTATCACTAGGTGAAGTATAGGCTTGGTTAAGAGCATGGCCAAAGCATCTTCCCTCACTAATTGTAATCCAGCCCAAGACGGTGTCTGTCGAAAATTATTGCCATATAGTAAGCTGGTAAATTGCCACAAGAAAATGAGCCTGGTGGTCCCAGATTGATTTCATATGGACAGGTGTCTACACAACAAAACCACCATCATAACTGCTACTAGCTGTTGGGTTTCAGAAGGGGGGTCCAGAACTCACCAGGTGATGGTAGCACAAGTGATGCTTCTAGAGGTGGAATCTCAAGGCCAGAGAAATGAGGCTCTTTGTGTCTGTTGAGATGTTTTTTGTTGTGTGTGATCACTTCAGTTTCCTGAGCCATCAGCCAGCTTGTATGGTGTTCTCCATCACTTTTGTGGCATGTGCTTTCTCTTACCTCTGCAGAGAGGCCCTACTCCTCCCCCGCTTCTACCCTGTTAAATGGATGCAACAAAAAATTTCAATGGGGAGTGTATATTGAAGGTGTTAAGTTCAGACCACACAAGTAGTCTTTAACATCTTTGGAATGACTTGGAAAATCCTCTGGGAACACAGGAGGTCACTGATCCCAACATCCTGCTGTTGCAGGCTTTCACTTTGCATAATCCTTTTGAAAAGCTGACTAATCTCCAAAAACGTGGACAATCACAGGAAACCTTGAAAGCCCTCTATATAAAAAAGGTGTCAAATCTGTTTTGCACTTCTCTAACACCTTTCATCCAAAGCTTGTAATGAGTTTTGCAAACATGGAGTTAAGAATTTCTATGCCAGTAGGAGGGAAGAATTATCCTTACTGTATTTTGGAGGGATAACTTGGGAGTCAGCAAAATTATGTAGCAAATAGCAATTCTTATTCTTTTAGCGGCTTGAGGACATTGGCTCCAATGGAGATATTCAAGTTCATGTAACAAAATCAATTAAGCCACCAGGAATTAAAATCAACTTTCCTGACTTGCTCTTTACCTGCCTTTTAACCTCTGAGGTGTACAACAACTCAGGATTTTTCACCTGTGAGCCAGAAGAAATAGTTGCTACATTCTTTTTTTTCCTGTGAAATAAAACGTGGAGCATCATATAGCATAGTTAGGTATACTCCATGTGGCCAGGTGATTCTATTATAATGAGGAAAGACTATCAGCAGCAGGTCATAGGGTTGTTTTTTTTATCTACGGAAGGTACAGGAGAACCATCAAAGAGAGATGAGCTTCCTACATTTCCACATCATGAGAAAAATATAATTGATTTCATCTTCAAACTCATGAAAAAACACATTCCTTCTGTAGGAAGAATGAATCCTGGGAAACGTACTGTGTTGTATGTGCCAGGGAAATGTTTTGCTCACATCTCTAAGCCAAATTCTACCCTCAGTGTCATTGACTCTTTGCTGAATTTGACCTCTTTGATTTGCTAGCACGTTTTTTAAACTTAGAAGTATAATTGATGGCAGAGTATGGCCCTGGGGCTATTTATCTATCAGCAGATGATTGTATAATTGTAAGGAATATTTACAGCATTAGGAGGTGGAGAAACTAGTCCCCACAACTTCTAAGCATCACTGCCTAGACACTGTTTCATGTTGCTGATGGTTAAGAGTACAGGTCCACCTTTGATCAACATATCTCACAGGATTTTCTTAAAATTTGTTACTTTAGGAGTTGATCCCATTCTTCTTCACAATAGATAAAAATCTACCTTTCCTTAGATTTTAAAAGATATTTAAGTTAATTTGCAAGTTTGCTAAATGAATCTAACTCTGTACTGGAAGAGGGAATGCATACACTCCTTGTCTCTCATGTAGATGCAATATTGGAAAAAGTTAATAAAATTGAGCTTGCAAACTTGTCCGCAAAACATTTGGAGTTGAGAATTCCTGTAAGGAAGTGAAATCCAGGATACAAAAGTGTGGGAGCTGAACACTGATGCATCCAGTTGCACTGAGGAGGATCAGCCCCAAAGGTTTGCAGGACTTGCACTAAGTGGCTGGAAAGTTTGAAGGATTTTATTCGCTTCTATTTCTAAAGGAAGGAAAAATAGTGACTGGCTGTAGAGTATGTTTTCTCGGGCCATGGTTGTTAGAACATCTCATTTCATACAGTATCTCTACAGGACACATGTAAGAGATGAAATTGTGAATTCAAGAAAAATTCAAGTCACCTGGGAAAACAGGATGAGAGAGTTGAGGCTGATCAGCCCAGAGAACAGAAGGCTCTGGGGAGACCTTATAGTGACCTACTGTGAGGGTGGTGAGGCGCTGGAACAGGTTACCCAGAGAAGTTGTGGAAGTCCCATCCCTGGAAGTGTTCAAGGCCAGGTTGGACGGGGTTTTGAGCAACCTGACCTAGTGGGAGCTATCCCTGCCCATGGCAGGGGGCTTGAAACTAGATGATTTTAAGGTTCCTTCCAACCCAACCCATTCTATGATTCTATGGCTCTATGATTCTATGGCTCTATGGTTCTGTGATTCTCTGACTCTATGAAATAGGTGGTGAGGTTTTCCTGTTTTCCGAGAGTGGCTGTCCTTACAGTGCATCAGGAAGTGGTGAAAAGATCTGCTGAATACGAGCTTTCATAATAGACTTGCTGGGCTTAGTGTAGACTCTTGGCATGGCACTGAACTTTTGATTTTCCAAAGCAGGCCTGGCCATGGATTGGGTGTTGCCTACTAATGCTCCCTTGGCCATCAGGACTGGATCTACAACCCCCTGCCCCTCGGTGCCTGGCAGACTGACATGCTCCCCATTACTGCAGTCCTCTAAGATCAGGTGCATTTGCTTTGTAGCACTCCCCAGTCATTTCTGTCACAAAAAAATACTTTCTGTGCTGGCATATGGTGCATCAGCTAAGAAGTTCATATGAACCAGGACATTTCGGATGACAGTTCACACCTTACCTTTAGCTCAAGCTGTCGTGCAGGGAATACTCCGGCAGCCTGAGAAAAGGAGCCATGCTACATGGTGTGCTCAGCAGGATTGGCAGATCTTTCCCCAAAATGCTAGATTTCTCTGTCATCTGCCATGGTGTGGTTGCGTATTTTTAAATCAGTTCAGTCAGTTTGCTCGTTGAGATTTTTGTTTGATGTTTTTTTCTGTGCCAGACTCACTTTTCTCCTCTCATCAGAGCCGTGCTGGTCAGAGATAGATACGGAGTTGAAATTACTTTTCCTTAAGGTCAAGCTACAATTGCTTGTACTGGGGATGTGTGCTCATTCGGAGGGGTCCTAAAAATTGAGGAATATCTCTATTCTGGGAAATTAAGCGTCAGGCAACTTTTTCACAAGTGTAGCTTCCAAAATCCCATAGACTCCCAGCTATGTGTTTAAACACTTTGCTGATTTTGGGCCTTGGAAAGCAGGGATAAATACCAAATTTGGGATTGTCTCTCAACCCGAATTTTCGATGTCCTGTAGGCTGCAGTGCTTGGGTTTCATTATAAATGACAACATTCAGCATAATGACAACGTTGGTGCACGCGTCTCGGCTGACTCACAGCGCTGCTCCATATTTTTATGTTTCAGTCAAGCCCCGTCTCTAATTATAATGTCACAGGGACTGGCCAAGTGCAGTACCTCGGTCTGACACTGTACACGATGTGCTGGGCTGCGTATTTTGTTCCAAACCTCTGCTGCTATTACATTAGCTGTAGTGAAAGCTATGCAGGGATGATTTGGGGTTCTTGCAGTCATTTCCGAAGGCATATCCACTTTCCCAGTGCCCAGAGAGACTGAGCAACAACGCTGTCTTGAAACGGGCTCCCTCTCTCTGTGACAGTATAAATTGATGTCTATGGGGCAGATGTATAGATGGACACGGGGTGGGTTTTTTGGGTTTGGGTTTTTTATTTTTTTATTTTTCGCCTTGGAAGACTTAATTCTTTCCCTTCTAAGCCAGGATCCTGTGTGAGTTTGCTCATTGAGTCATTCACGGATTTCACCAACCGCACCTTGGCCCTTCCACTTTGCCTCTTCGCCAGCCTGTCTCTCCTTGCATTCCTGATGGTGTCTGGGCTCCTTCTGACCCTGGCCTCCTAATAGTCCTGGGCTAGTGCAGACTACCCAGCTGGCTGTGTTCTCAGCTCACAGCCCTCGTTAAAGACAAAATGCCGGCTTTACAGCTCAGTTTCTTTCCATAAAGTTAATCAAGAAGCCCGCATTTTACAAGGCAGCTGACCCTTTGGTCTTTCTTCCTTTCAACATGCTGAAGACTCCCAAGGCTGCCGGAATCCCCCTCCCTCCCCTTCTAAGGCAGTCCTGTACATAAAGCATCTCATCCAGGAAAGAGAAGCTTCTTGGCATAGAGAAGAGCCTTTCCCGGCAAGGTGCATGTATTGTGTCCTTACAAAACGTCCTCTTTCCATTAATTCACTTCAGTGGAGATACCTATGTATTTCTATTAGAGATTAGTCCAAACTATAAGGGTGGATCCAAGCTTACTCAAACCATGAGGCTGCTTAAAGTCAGGAGTACAATCTTGACGTGTGCTTTTTGGCTTGAGCTGCTCTCCTGTTTGCACGGCGTAACACAAAATGCATCACTACGCTGTTGGGAAAGCTGCTGACACACACGAGAAACCAAGTGGTAAAGACTTGTCGTCAAAATCAACAAACCTGAAGGCAAACGGGAACCTGGTGGCGTGAGTAATTGTGACCCCCTGCCCAGCCTCACAGAGTAAACTTTCTCTTCGCAATAATCACAAGGTTTTAAGACCAAAAAAAAAAAAAAAAGAAAATGAATTGCAGATGAAGCGTAAAGCAAAATTTCCCTGCATTCCTCTTACTGGGGAAGAAGAAAAATCTCCTTCTTTGGACTTCGTCTGTGTACGTCTTTGCTGTGTACTGAGCTGCAAACAGTGGCCTCTCGTTTCATTAATTGACAAACACCATCCCCTAAACATTTCCAGGCACAGTCATTTTCTTTTCTCAGGTTTACTCAGTGGTTCTTACTGAGGTTTACATGTTTCCATGCATGTGCTGAGAATAAAGTTGCCTCTACAATCTCATCTCTTGTGCTATGAGAAGTTTTGATAATGTATTTCATAAGCAACTTCATTTTCTGGGTTCTTCTCTTTTTGCAGCTATCCTGGCACTGGCTATTTACTCCTCCCTTTGCAACAAACTACCCTATTTCCCAAATACCGCAGGACTTTCTGAACTGCAGCATTTCATTCCATTTGTCTCTCTTTTTAAGGGGCTGATCTGTCTTAAAGAAATTTTTCTCATTTAAAAATAATTTTGCTGTGGTTTTACAGTCAGCATGGTTCCCCCCCAAAAAACAAAAACAAATCCCTGCAGGCATATTTCTTCTCCTTCTCCCATGATCACACTGGCGTAATGACGTTGATGCCAATGGAATTATTCCTGTTTCACACCGCTAAATTCGAGACCGGGCTTTGTAGGATGGGACGTACTCAACACCTTCACAAAATCACACGGGGATTGAGCCAGAATCATCCATCAAAAGGGATCTCAAAATGCTCTTTCATCTTCAATCTCTCGAACAGAGGAATATAGTCATCCACCAGCAGGACGCAACATCCCCGAGTGTGAAATCTAGCAATACATTCAGCATGAAGAACAAGGCAAAAGCAGCACAGAACAGCCTTTTAGGAATGTAAGCAAGGAGTACAGTGTCCAGCTGAAATTAGTGTTACTATTTGCCTCGTAGAAACGCTTGGGGAGCCCAGCCAAATTCAGGGCTCCAGTCTACTAGAGCAGCCGCAGTGAGGGCAGTCTCTGTTCCCCAGCGTTTGCAGTCCCAGTGACAAATAGCAATCAGACCGCGGGCCAGCAAGAAGTTGAGCCAGGCAGAACTAAAATATCCCTGTTGGAGTGCAGTCCCATGAGGCCAGTGTTATGTCTTACCAGAAACAAAGAGAAGAGCACATTTCCAGCCTCAAAGACTTCTCTGTCCCATTAAGGAAAACTCCAGACTACAATTAGAGAAAAAAACAAGAAAAAGAGAGGCGGCCACAGCGTGCCAGTTTGCGTCCAAAACGCAGCCTAAAAAACAAGTGGGCACGCTCCCAGGAGAAGGCTGCTAGCACCTTCTTGGGCTGATGGCTCCAGCTACCTCAGGAGGGTGGGAATGTGACCCTAGAGAGAGACCATCCCTCCCCCAAACCCCTAGCTTCTGGGTAAATATTGACTCAGAGCAAGGAGTGGCTGAATCACTCCTTCCTGCCCTGCGAGGTGTCTATCCTCCACCCAGAGAGTGTCCAAGCCCACCCTGCACCACTCAAAGTATCAGACAGGAGTTAGTACTCGTGGTGATCAAAGGACTTGGACTCAGATGGAAAGGCAAGAGTGACTCTGTGTGGGCAGGGCTGACGTGTTTGTTTGCTCTCCGAATGGGCAAATATCTCCTCCACTTGGTTCTTCAGGAGGACACCTGGTGGGAAGGGTGGGTAGGTGGAGGGATGAGGGACTGGGAAACTCCTAATGCTGTTTCTCCATCCTTACCATGTGTATCACACCTCAAATCCTCTGACTGCTGGTACACACCTGAAAAAGGTATCGTGTCATACACATCTAATGGTAAAGGGACTGGATCCGTGCAATCTCTCCCTCAGGGTGTATCAAAGCAACAGTGAATTTGAGAGAAGGGATAGAAAAAAAGTCCCAACTGTCTTAGTTGCCCAACTGTTGACAGCGCAGGATTGAACCATAGGGTGAAAACATCTGGATCACATCCCTAGATTTACTCAGTTCATAATCTAAGGGTATTAGAGTAAAGCATGGGGAAGACCTGGGAGCCAAGCAGTAGTGTCATAGAATCATAGAATCATAGAATCATAGAACAGTTCAGGTTGGAAAAGACCCTTGGGATCATCAAGTCCAACCATTAACCCTACGCTACAACCATTAACCCTACACTCCAAATTTGCCGCTAGACCATATCACCCAACACCACATCTAAGCGACACTTAAACACATCCAGGGATGGCGACTCAACCACCTCCCTAGGCAGTCTGTTCCAGTGTCTGACCACTCTTTCTGTCCACTGACTGTAGCTTTGAGTAGGTGTCATGAACATGGGTGACTATTGGCTTGTGTAATCAAACTGGATGTAGGGGAAGGCTGAGTTCACTGTTGCAAGCACAGGTCTGGGTTTCATTTCAAGTCTGCTACAGATTTCCTAATTGGGTCACCATGCCAGCCTGTAACACAGAAATGATACGTTCCTTCTTCACTGAGCTGTCACAAGACTCAAGATTTGAAGGTTTCAAAACTGGTTGAAGATGTCCAAGAAAAAGGGCGGCATAAGAAAGAGCATATGCTATGGATCTCTTCATATATGCTACATTACCAAAAGCACTGTATTTATGTATTTCAAAACTGGGCACTGTGTTACATTTTCATTCCCCAGTACAAAGGCAAATACATTCCAAACAAAGCAGTGTTGTTTCAACAAAGCAAGGATTGAAATCTCTCCAGGGCTTCATTCTGTCTCATTTAGATCGGGCATAAGATCTTAAAGCAGAGTTTAGTGGTCGGCCGATCATGTTCCTCTGGGAAATGACAGAGTGGTAATTCAAAAAGAGTAGTGAAGTACAGCATTGTCTTGGTCTGCAGGACTGTTCTTCAATAAAACCAGCGGCTCACCCGGCTTACAGGAGAACATTTTGTTCCAAAGGAGCTGTGGCTCTTCAGTAAACAAAAGAATTCACCTCCGGCTAGACTTGGGTGTAAAATGAAAATGTTATTGGAGACAAAATGTCTTTGTGAAGACAGCATTTCCATGATGCCTGCCACAATTGCCTGGGCATATCTAGCCGTTGAAATGAAGGTTAAGACAAAAGGTAGATCTCCAGGGTGTTGACTCTGCACATGTTAAAAACTTCATTCAGGCTTGGGAAGTGGTTTCAATTCAGGCCAGGACCTCTGAGGTGGGAATAAGCAACCTGGGTCCTGTCTGGTCGTGGGCTGGCACTCACCTGCAGTGAGGACCCAGATTTGATAACTACTGAGTTGAATCTTTCAGGACTTTCCCAAAAGCCTTTCCTTGGGGTAAACAAGTTCTCCCACATCTGGCACAGGAGGTTGGGAAAGAATCCCAGGGTATCTAAATAGAAAAACTTAAAAGATATGCCTCCCCTGCTCCAATTCTCCCGACAAATTCAGGATACTTCACAAACAGCAAAGATGCAGTAGGGCCATTCAGGGAAATAATTCATGTCCAGACTGGCCTAACTCAGGTGTTCAGGTATGGCCATTTCCCACCCAGATTAACTCTGTAGGAAAGATACATCCCATGCAGTTTCTCAGTGTATGAAGATGAGATAAAGCACCTCAGGCTGTGCAGTTTCAGGGGATTTTCACTACAAGTTTATTTTCCTAAAAAAAGCACCATCCCTCTGGGGATGAAACATACTGGGAAATACATGAGAATTTAATGAACTTCATGAGCTTGTTCCTACTTCTCTTGCACGCTTAAGGTAAGATCATTTTGTTGTCATGTTCAGATCACCTAGGGGCTCTTTTCTGTACAGCCAAAGTGTCCACCTTCAGCTTGATGACCAGGTTGTGGCCTGCAGACTGTTAGGCAGTGCAACAGCCAAAATAATCTTGCAGAGACATTCTGTCTACAGAGAGGCTGGATGTGGCACTTAGTGCCGTGGTCTAGCTGTTTTGATGATGTTGAGTCATAGACTGGACTTAATGATCTCAGAGGTCTTTTCCAGTCTCAACAGTTCTGTGATTCTGTGATTCTTGTGCTATGTCTAATCATGGCATCATCCTTCACCCAAACGTTGCTTACAAAGGGTGGCCAACAGCCTTGGTTCTGTTCAAGATGGGACAAGAGACTTCCCACACTCTTTTTCATCATCTCTTGCATTTAAGTACTGAGCTTCCCGAGCTTGAGAAATGGTACAAGGATTGCTTGACCATAGGTCAGCTATGATATAAAATTCTTATGTAGACTCTGAGGCTTAACAGAAGCTCTGTGCTGGGACAGCCAGGTGGTAAATACCCAGGAGAAGGTAAGGCCACTGTGTTTCAGTGGGGAACACTGTTGGCAACCTGTCCACTGCTGGCTGAGCAATGTCTTTGATGGACACTCTGTAGGAACCTGAAATCTTGTTGACTCATGTGTATAAAATTTCCAGACTTGACTCACTGGCTTTACCATAAGATTACATGGCATGTCTCATATTTTTCCTGGAAAAAAAAGAGAACAGGTTAATATAGCTACATTTAATTAAATAACTTCTGAATCTGTTTTGAAATCTCCAGAGCATCTATGGAGAGAAATTAAGCTAATCTCAAACCAGCAGAGAAAAGAAAAAACAAAAAAACCCAACAAAAATGTCTGGAATTTCTTTCTATAATGTTCCTGGCTGCCTCAGAATTTGATATAAGGGCAAAAGATACACAACCTCTGTCCTCTCTTTTGCGTTTTTTAGTACCTGCTGAATTTCACAGAATCACAGAATTGTTGAGGCTGGAAAGGACCTCTGAGATAATCAAGTCCAGTCTGTGTGTGGCAGGAAGTGCAACTGAGAAAGGTACAAACAGTAGATACACAGGTGGTTCCAAAGAAAATGCTGTTTGGCTGATCAGTATCAAAAATCTGCTGTGTAAATGGAAAAACTTCCTCACACGGTGCAAAACTAGCCTGAGAAACTCATTGCTTCAAGAGTTAATCAAGATCAAAACCATGCTCAAGAAAAAGGGGAAAAAAAAAAAAAGAAGAAAAAAAGAAACAGGAGAAATAAAAATAATTAAAAAGTGGATGGGCTGTTTACAAGGCTAATAACATAATAAGGACATTTAGAAACACAATAGTACTTATTAAGGAAAGGGAACAAGACTCTCAGAATTAAACGTGTTTGAAAGGCTATCTGCTTCAAGACAGGAAAGCTCTTGGTGTAACTAATGGCCTGATTCAAAGAGATAATTAAGCGCCAGTTGTAGCCCATAGAGTTGCAGCCCATTTCGAGCCTGATCTTAAATCAAATTTGTTGGTCTGCTTTGTATAAAGGGTGATCAGACAGTGGAAACATCTGTCCTGGGCCAAAAAAATTGATTCATTGATGGAATATAAAGAAAATTTCTTACAGCAGATGATGGCATAACTGTTACTGAAATTTTTTTTTATGATTTCCTTTGAGGCAGCATTTACCGACCGCTGTCAGAGGCCAAACACAAGACAAAATGGGTGAAGTGGTCAGATCACTTGTAATACTTTCTTCTCTTACTGTTCCCTATCCGGAAGTAGCTGTCAGTCTTATTTTAGTTTCAGAGGACTTAAACACTGTCTCCAGCCACTTCTCCAACCTCAGTAAATTTTTTGTGAAGGGGAGCACGTGTGTGTGGAGTAGAGAACATGTCCTTGCGTGGCTATGGGGATGGCTGGGCTGGCATCCTCCTTAAACACAACAGGTTTTCCTGCTCTGCCTTATTTCTGTGCTGCAAAGGGGAGGGGAAAAAGGCTTCCCCAGTTTAAGGAGATGCATTAATAGAAGGGTAGGGTAAAGGAGTCGTCAGAGGGCTGTGTTGGCAACGTCAGTTGATGGGGAAGATGAAAGTGGCCTTTGCTCCTGGCTCCGTTGTGGATTTCTGTCCAGGCATTTCATTTTTCATGTGTTTCAGTCGGGCCCCCATAAAGTGCAGCCAAGTGTGAGTCTCGTCTGTGCAGTGCTTTGAGCACAGCGGGAAAAATGTGTTAGGCAATGAATATTGTCATGAGGAATTGCCTGCTGCCCAACAGTATTACCTCTCCAACGTGCCTACCTCCTCTTTTCCCATTCCTTCTCCATGCTGAGATGTCAGGGCATCCTCAGGGACTCTTCTTTTTTCAGGAAATAACAGGAGCTGCAGAGTACTTCAAAAAGTCTGGCTTTGTCCTGTAGGTGTTGAAGAAGGACCTTGGGTTCTTGGAAAATCTGGTCCCAAATGAGTGTCAAAATGCACATTTTGTCAGGAAGTGAATAAAATCTCACTGAAATTAAGCCAGGGACAAAGATGAAAAAGCAGATGGCCCATGACAAACTGTGAGAACAAATTTGTTCACATGATGTGGGAATAAGTATGTACTCATAACAGACTATTACTCAAGAAATTTTGAAAGAGCCCAACTCCACAGGAGTCATAATGTGATTAGTCACATAAAGCCCAGTCCGGCTAGGCCTGGTGTATTGTACCTGAATGAAGAGAAACAGACCCCTAAACAGACCCAAATCAAAAAAAAAAAAAAAAAAAAAAAAAATCCAGAGAGATGCACGGATTTATGAAGTCAGAAAATCTTGTAAGCAAATTAAAATCTGGAAAGTAGCTCATGGATTGTTATTAGGTTGCTTAAAAAGCAAGAGGCAGAGGAAGAGGCCTTGGTGAAGTGATTCAACCAACAGGTTTTTAATTTGACAGCACAGAGATGGAGTTGGGGTATTTTTCATGAAACATCTTGGGCTCTGGGACAGACTTTTCCACCTGCCCCATTACGGCATACTTCTGTTAACCTACAATTATTTCGAGAATTGCTTCTTTTTTTGTTTTTGTGGGAGTGACAGGTGAGATGGAGTTTGAAAACTAGAGGAATAGGACTGATTTTTAACACTTTCTTCTATTAATATGGGGGATTTTTCAAATTAATGTATCTTACAAAACTCTCAAGCTTGAGCGAGCGTATTTAATTACATGAAATCACTTTTATCATCAAAGATTGCAGTATATTGAAATATACAATACTTTGCGATATTTCCATGTATGCAGAAAGGAGTGGATTCCTAGGGTATAAATGTGATTTTCTTCATCTAAAAACTAATTAACAGTAAGTTTGCCTAATTTTTTTTTTGGTTTTCTATGCATTTCTAAGTTGCTCACACACATGCAAACAACCAAATGCGTGTCCAGAGCTAGTTTGGATTCTTATTAAAAAAAGATGCTAGACGTATCTAAAACCAAATTCAGTTTCTGAAATCACACGTGTGCAAACACAGATCCTGAAGCATTCATACTGATGTTTTTGTTCAGATTCTAATTATTATTCTAATATCCTAATTATTATTCTAATATTCTAGTTATTATTCTAATATAATGTCCAGTATTCTCATTACTCGATGCTCTAATTTAATGCCTTCTAAGCCTGATTTGCAGCTGGAAGCCCTTCTGAGCTTAACTGCAGACCAGCAGTCTGTGTCTGAACCAAGCCCGAGGAGCTTCAGATTCAGATTCTGACCTTGCTTACACAAAGGTTGATGATTAACGGTTGGACTCGATGATCTTAAAGGTCTTTTCCAACCGAAATGATTCTGTGATTCTATTGGACTTTCATTTACCACAAGCTGGTAGGACTTCAGTTTCACTTCTTACCAGAAAGAGGAGGCAGGCATATATTTAGACATTCTTGGGAAGCAGCTGCAAAACGAAGTGGGAGTTGTTGCACGCACTTGGCCTCGCAAGCACACACGGAGCAACTCCACAAACTCGAGCAGAAAGGACAGAGCACAAGGGCTTCCTGCAGATTTCTGTGTCGTCAACGTGACTACATTACTCATTTCAACATCTTAATATCCTTATCATTGAAACAGGTTGTTTGTTCGGTGTTGACTCACTTCAAAGATTATCACCTTCTGAACCACCAGCTCATTTCTTGAAGCACTCCAGGGCCTACTTTCTACTCTCTTGCACTTTAAGCCTTATCTCCATGGTTTTATGCCTTCCGTGGGAACACAGAGACAGCGCTATCTGTCTACTGTTCTGATTTGATAGGAAATTACTTGCTGCATCTATCTATAAAATGAGGAATCCAGCTCACCCAAAATCAGCCATTTAGAAGTTAGTCAGCCCATCTAAGATGGTTTGTCCCCAGAGGTGCTTCTTTCTCTGCTGGAGCCTTGCACTAGATGCCAGCTAAACAGCTAATGTTAGACAAACTGGATCCCATGCAGTGTCCTGGCCAGTGGAAAGTCATGCCCCTGCTATTCCCTCAAGGTTTCTCCTTCACAGACCTTTCCCTTGTTAGCTTACAAAAGACTAAGAAGGAGTTTGCAGCAATTTGACTGCAAGACAGATAAAATCAGTAGTCAGACAAAAGCAGCAAAGATAGCCAAGACTGCCTGAAAAGTTAAATGCTTGCTCTTCTCATACAGATTAATGCATTTCAAATAACTTCAGTTTCTTCATTCTCGCAGGGCAATCTATTAATCTTTTGTGACATCCATCATCATGGGCAGGGCAAGTATCAGGAAATCCTCTCCTGGAGGTGCTCCTCTGCTTTCTCCTTACTGTATCACCTGCCTGTTTACAGTCCTGTGAGTTTGTAATGCCCCAAGGTCCTCTCAGAGGTGGCAGTGCAGAGGTATTCCCTATTACTTGCAAATGGGTAAGACATGTCCAAGTGCTTTCTTTTGGGGAGAGTCATAGTAGATCAGGAGCGCAGTGAATGTCAGGCATCCACTATTTCTGAGCTGTCCCCCTATCTTATTTTTATGTGCCTAGTGTAGGAGTTCTCTTTTGAAATGTGGGCATTTTAAGTGGCATCCATATCCAAGTTAGTTATCCTACACTATTCTCAACAAAGAGATGAGGACAAATATTTCTCATTCTAGCAATAAAGAGGTGATGCTAGACTTGTTTAATCCACTGACTCTGAAGAAAGACTAGGGAATTAGATAAGATGTAGACTGCTAAACCTAAAGGTGGCCTGAATCATGTCCCAGGAAACCAGGCCTCCCAAAGGATGAGGCGAGGCTCTCTATGCACTCAACAGAAAGAAGTAAGTGACTCCTGAGGTTGTTCAAAAAGATGCAGCTCATGAGTCTAAGCCTTCCCTTGGGGGGGTTTCCCTCTATATATAACACAGAAAATTCAAGTGCTTTCATGGAATTTCTTCACTAGGCACTTACAGCTCAGTTGTTTAGATGAAGTATATCCCAACCCAGGTTTTCTGAGTCATGAACTAACTTCCCTAGCTGGTGAAATAGCTGTTCTTCTAAGCTACAAGCCTGCCTTGTACAGTCAGTGTGTGCATGTGGGAATATGCTATAGTACATACCCATCTTCTGTAGACTGGGTATACTGGAGGATGCTGGATGACCATGTGCAGATGGTTTGATATGTTTAGGGAAGCTCACTATATTTGTCTGAGCACCTTGTCTTCAACATCTCTCTTCTCTGCAGGCATCCATCCAGCCATTAGCTACACCCATTAGCTACAGCTCTGTCTTGATGCAGGTCTAACAACCCCAGGAATGAGTGTGCACCTGAATGCACCGATTAAAAAGACTCTCTTTGTACTGGAGCTGTACAAAAAGTGAAAAAAAAGCAAGCACTAGAGTTATGATGAGTTGCAACATTCAAAATTAGAGAGGAATCATAGAATCATAGAATGTTAGGGATTGGAAGGGACCTCGAAAGATCATCAAGTCCAATCCCCCTGCCAGAGCAGGAATGCCTAGATTATGCTACACAGGAATGTGTCCAGGCAGGTCTTGAATGAAAAGAAGTAGAAAAGTCCTGTTGCATCTGATAAGCAACTGTAGTAGATTACTCCATTCTTCATTGTGCTTAGGATTTCCATACTCTTGGGCTTTCTCAAACATTTTTTCCATGGAGAAAAACGTATTGATCCTAATTGACACTGCTTTGGATGGGCATTGTGACTAGACAATTTCCAGTGTTCCCTTCCGACATCAGTGATGCTGTGACTCTGCAGTTTTCCTTGTGAGTTTGAAGGTCTTTGGATATCGAGCAGTTGGGTCCAACATCATCCAGATGAGCAGTCACAAACTTCCCCATGTCACTGTGCACATTCCTGGCCATTGATCTGACCAGTGCAACAGCTTCCACGTGTCCTGGGCATGCTGGGCTCCCTGCGTGGGTGCTCAGAAACCTGGGTGGAATTTCACAGATGGAAGTGTGGAAGCCTGATCAAGCTGACCAAGATATATTTAAAAGGGTTCATGGCTTAGATGAATCTTAAGGGGAGGAGTAAATAAGTCTTAAGGGGAGATGACAGATCTCTGGCTTCTGATAGAGCAGCCATCCTGTTTGGAAGGACTGCAGCTACAAGAAGAGCCTTTGATGACCAGACTGTTGTCTCTATTTTTATCTTAGTTACTACTTCTTGTATTTTAACCCCAATTGCCCTTCAACAATTTAAGAGACATTTGTGACAGTTATTTGTCACAGCGCTAAAGCAGATTACCTCAAGGCTTGTTGAGCTTCCTCTGCTTTCCAATGTATGGAAAAACATTACACTTACTTTGGTTTGTTTGGCCAGTGTAGACAGGGATTAACCATGCTATATACGGACCATAAACACTGTTCTGTTTAACACTATGGTTAAGCCAAACCTGAACCTTTCATCTTACCCTTTGCAAACTTTGGTGGTTTGGATGGAAATGGAACCTGTGTTTGAACAGTGCTTTATTTTTGGTTTTGTTTTGAGAAACCAAAGCCCAATCAACAACACTTTGGAAACCCAACATCCAGCATCCTCAGTCCACCTCTAGTGAATGGGGATTGAGCGCCTGTGTAGGCAGGGACTTCGTGTTGGGAAGAAAGCCAGTACACAAGGGAAGGAAACTGCTTCAAGGAACCTGCAGTAATTTTCCATAAAAATCTCAGGAACATAAGGGCATGCTGAATTTTCTGTCATAATCCCCTCCAACAAACACATGTGTTTGGTTAAGGAAGTCATGGTGGTCCCACGTGGGACAACGACAGACTTTTGTTGACTTCATGTCCTATCAGTTTGCTGCTAGAAATGACAGAGAAAAGACTTCTTTTGCTTTAGACTCAAAATTTCAGCTTACTATCTGGAATACCAAAACACCCAGTAATGAAAATGGATTTCTCACATCAGATTTTTTAGATGCCAGAAATAATAATAGTATGGTGTTAACACCTCAGAACTTGGCTTTCTCTAGGTTGTCTTAACCTAGATAAATCTATTAATTTGTGTCTTTGTATCCACAGTAGTGCCTTAAAATTTGCACTTAATTGCAGCAGAAGTAGTTTTAAAATCCATCTGTCTTACTCTGACCATTCCTGTAGCATCTCACCACCTTCTGTGTAACGTGGTCCCAATGCTAAAATAAAGATCAGTGGCATGGTATAGTAATTCCACTTATGTAGATCTTTGAGGCTGCTGAAAGGATAACATTTCCTATTACAGTTCTGGCTTTCAGAATTATTGGAAAAAATAGGATCATCCTTACCATACAGTATTTACCAGTGAAGCATGGTGGGTGGAGCACCTTGGACTATAGCATGGCTCTCCAAGTCTTTACCTATTCCCTAGAGGCTGCTCCGTCATCCTACACTATATATGTTGGACTCAGTCCAAGCAAGCATGTTTGTAATGACTTTAGTGGACACTGGATGAGGTTTGCTGAACTGCTTGCAAGATGGCATAGAGTATCAAGCCAGAATACCTAGTGTTAACGATTTCTTCCTGTCTCTTTGTTGATTTTCATGGCTGAAGCCTTTAAATATCTACAACTGTGTCTAATTGTGTGAACTCTGTCCTGATTCTACACAAAAACCAAAATTATTGAAGTGTTTAAGCTCCAACTCAACTCTTACTGTTTCTGGTGTTGAACCTGTCTGTTTAAACCAGAATCCTGAAAACTGGTACCCTCTATGAAGCAGCAATTAACTTTGACTCTGGCAGCAGCCGTCCAGCCCTCAGATCTCCACAGGAGATCTGAGTCAGTTAGGACATTACCATCGTTCCATGACTGGCAAGGAAAACACAGTAGTTAATTCACCAGCTAATGCATACCAATGAGACATCAACCAGAAAAATGTTAAGGCCTGTCCACAAGCTTTATGAAGAATGAGAGTGGAACTATACTTTAGATTTATAATTTTAAGTTGCACGTTTACCTACAGTAGGCTTTTGTCTTTGAGCATGTCTGTTCTTTTCTAATAGGCCTACAGAGAGTATGACTAGCAGCTGATGAAATTCCCCCTGAATCAAAAAGACCTCATCCCACTGAAGTGACAGCACGCAACAGTCCATGCATGTAAGTACATGTGTGAACCAAAGCTCATGATGTGTCTTACTTGCAGACTCAGACCCTTGCACGCCTGATGCTCCACCTGCTGCCACTTCACCACCAACCTCTGAAGAACCTGGACCTTTCACAGCTCCAGCATCACCCTCCTCTTCCTCTGACACTGGTACTGCATCGTTTTCACCACCGTTACCTGCATGTGTTGCAGCTTTACAGCCCAAACCGCCTCCCATTTCACCATCAACGTCAGCTTCTGCTGCCACGGTTCACCCTGGACTCCCCTCTCTTCCTGCACCCACCACTTCTGCTCCATCCCTTCACCCTGGACTTTATTTGCCGGTAGTCCCACCTGGCAGTGCCACCCACCTCATCAACTGGCTGCCCTTCCTCGCTTCCGCGACGCTGGCCACCATTCAAGGGAAGGAGGAAGACCAGCCACCACCCGTAAGAACAGGCTCCCTGGAAGGCTTGAAGTACTGCAGCAGCACCCCCCCACACCCCTCCCACGATGCAAATCCCCTGGCAGCACCTATGGGAGACCGGGCTCGGGGGGGCTGCCTCCCCACCGCCGGCTGCCCCCCACGCCGTGCCCCCGAGCTCTGAGCAGGCATCAGCGAATGTGAGCGATATCCTAACAGAGCTGCGGACGATGAACGGCCACCTCTCCGTCATCGCCCGAGCTCTGACGCAGCTGGCATCATCGCTGGCGCCACAGCAGGATGCACGTGGCACCCCACCTCCTTAGCGCCGGGCTCTGCACCCTCTCACCCTGCTCGTAGGGACCCACGTCGGCTGGGGACAACCCACAGGGGAGGCAGGGTGGAGGAAAAGAACCCTTCCCAAACTTGCCCATAGTGTCGGTGCCAGATTGCTCTGCTCTGTGACACCGACCACGTTCTTCCCAGTGGGTTTTCCTGTTTATTTGCTCCTTATAAATGGCTGCATATATTAAAAAACAGTTTTGTGGTCTTGTTAATAAATTTGTTTATGTTTCTTGCGTGCCTTTCAGATATGCTCGCTCCACTCCTCTCACCCATTAAGCACACGAGCACTGGTAGGAATCGGTGAGGCCTCGCATCGAGAATGCAGAGAATTTGGAATGGTGAAAAGTCACCCACTCTAAAATGCTCGAGGAGGTGAGAAAACCCCTCTGAGACACATGGGGGGACACGGACAGGAAAGAACACAATACAGCTCTGAAAACTATTCCTATTTCTCTCCATCCATGCTGTATGGCCTGGCTCTGTTGAAGTCGGAGCCCTTCCCAGTGCACTAAAACTCAGGGGTGACTGTAATTCCTGTCACAGGTAAGGGCTGTGATAAATTGTTCAAAGTGCAATGCAGGGTAGTTATCCAAGCAGTATTTGGTCTGAACAGCTACCAAGCAGCCTCATCCACCTCCTGTCCTCCAGGAGCATGAGTCGAAGGTGCTTAGCTGAAGTGTATCTGTTTTTCTTGCTGGAGGTGCCTGGGGTTCTTCAACGGCATAAATGGGCCAAGCTAATTTACAGCAATTAGCCAGACACACACGGATACGTCCCAACACTTTCCCCTATTGCCGAGCTACAGCGGCTTGCCTAAAGGTGGCATTAAAGGCGTGAAACCTCAAACAATCCTCTTTGTGGATGAGGAAAAAGCTCTCAGATGTGAATTTCCCCCAAGATGTGTGACCTGAAGAGCAGGTGGTGAGGAAGCTCTGGTCACTGCCTGGCCTGGCAGAGGCACTAGGGGTAGGAGCTGAAGGTTAGGATGTGCTCAGCGCTCTGGCAGAGCCCCAGGGAAGACAACTTGGAGGTCTTGCAGAGCCAATTTGTGCATCTCGGCCACAGTCTGTCCGTAGATCAAACAGCCATCAGTTGAAATAAGATATTTTCCCAAAGGTGAACCAAGCACAGGGCCAGTGGAGGCTGAGCCAGGCAACGTGGCTGCTCTGCCTTTCATCCCACTGAATCAAAATGAAACAAATGCTCATGGCAAATGAGCACGAAAAAAGTCCTCTGTGAAGCTGGGTATGATCTCACCTTAGTTTAGCTGTGCAGCCCTCAGATATCAGGATCTGAGGCCATCTCTAGGAAAAACCCAGACAAACAGACAGATCACTAGATAAGATTAAAGAGGAAGTATTCTGTCTATTTGCAAATGTTTCTGTTACAGATGAGCCTAAGCCACAAAAAATTGAATGAATATACAAACTTCCCCAAAGCTCAGGTGTATTTGAATTTGAGGTTTTGGTTACTGTATATATATTTATGTATAAACCTATCCATATTTTTGAGTCTGTGCCTGAAAGACAAAGCAACTGTCCTGTTCGATCATGTTTTTTTTCTAAGGCTGATCAGGTTTCTTTTTCCTCTCATGTGTTTAGTAAAAAAAGTGAAAAGAGACATTTCTTAGATAGCCTGAGTAACCTCATCTAGTTAGAGATGTCCCTGCTCATGAAAGGGGGTTAGAATAGGTGGCCTTTAGAGGTCCCTTCCATCCCAGACCATCATACAATTCTGTGATTCTACGTGTTTCAACAAAAGGAGATAAAAGGAGTGTCTACAAAACATACTGTCTTTTAATTCAGCTGTAGTAGCTTCCATAGACTAAAAAAGCAAGAGTAAAGAAAAGTTTATCACTTCCTCCTTTCATTACAAAATATAGGACAGGAGTGAAGGGGGAAGAGCTATAGTTAAAAAAAAAAAAAAAGGATTATTTTTAATTTTTACTCATCTTTTTCAATTTGACATGGTCATAAAGAAATAGCATATTCTCCCACTCTTGGTAGTTTTAATTGATTTATGCTGTTGTTCTTGAGTAGTAACCTTTCACGGCCTGATTTTGATGAAAATCTCAGTGGAGTTTTCTGGATCTGTGCAAGACACACAACCATGTTTGTCTCTATGGATAAATTCAGAAAATCTTACTGTACAACTGCTAATGCTTTATCTAGATGTCTAAGAGATTTGGGAGCAGTTTTCATGGCATACAAATCCAGAAAAAGCCTGAAAACATTGCCTGTATCATTAAATACTCAGATGCCAAGGCAGTGCCCTTCTTTCTCAAAGATGCCACAAATGTGATCCAGCTGGCAGGGAGGGAAAAACGCTATTCCCGAGCCTCTTCCTCAAGGAACAAGATTTCTGTGGTCCCCTGGCCAGAGATATTAGCTGCTAGACACCCTTGCAGTCTAGACTCCGAGATGTCTGGTCCTGCGGCATCCTGACGGCGAAACAGGACCAGAGTCCATGGCCAGAACTAGCAACTTTTCAGCTTGACTTGGTAACCACTGCTGGCTCGCACATGGGTGCAGCAGCTGGTTCCAGGGCTGACAGGACAGAGAGAGGCTGTCTGTGGGTAGGGTCCTGCCAAAGTGAGGACGTCAGTCCCGATCAACCTGAGCCAGCCCGAGCCTGGCCAAGGCTCTGCCAATGCTGCAGCGTCAGGGTCGGCTTCTGCAAATCCGCACGTGGGGTTTGTGCGCAGCCCAAGCTGGGTTCTGTGAGCAGCACCTGAGCCAGCTGGTTAAAATCCAGCTCAGGTATGTCTGGGCTGCTCCACCATCACACAAAAGGGCTTCGCTTCTCTGCAAAGGGGGATTCTGACGACGGGCATCCCATTCAGTAATGCGTGTTATTCTCTACTCGATGCATTCAGTAGACTTGTGCCCCGTACGAATTATTTTACTCGTTCAGCTTAATCGAACCACTTGGGCACTGCAAGAAACGAGTGGCTGCTCTGACTGCATCCCTTCAATGGCAAGAAGGCTGCCTCTGTCTGAGGATTTGTTTGCTCTTCTTGGCTTTCATCTGCAACCATCCACATTTGGCGTGGCGCTGTCAGCCCCGCGGCCTCTTTCTGACTGCTTAGCAGCGTTGCTTGCGTTGCTAAGCCATTGCTGCACACGTGGTACTTCGCCAGTGCGGCTCACAAAAAAAAAAAGTCTTCTAAAGCATCTGAATCCAGCAGCAGGGCAGCTGAAGAAGGACAGAAACCCTGATGCAGCTGGCACTGACCCTACATTGTGTCCCCCCAGGCTCCCAGCACCTGCAGAGATGGCACATCCAGGCTACTCCAGTTCCACAGAGCCTCCTAACTCTTGGCAAGCAATTCAAGAGATTTTTCTCTCTAAATTATTCATTTTGATTCTGCTCGAGAGTGAAAGACTCTGTTATGATGTCTTTGTGTGTGTATGCGTAGAAGTAACCTCATGGGTTCACACTCCAGTGACTTGTTAAATTATTAAAAATCCCATGCTAGCCTTCTCTCTCTTGGGACATCTTCAGTCTTTCCTTCTCCCTCCTCTTCTACAGCATTGTTTAGCTGTGAGGGCAGTAATTTATAGGGCAAGATTCCTTTTACAATTGACAGATGCTTCGTTGGTTTTCTGCTAAAAGAACCTGAAAAGCTCTGGGTGAGCAAAATTTAAAGGCTACAGGCCAGGTTATTTTTTTCAGTGTCAGCATGGGTGATCATCACATCCTCTTCTGGCTCCGACATCAGAATCCTAAACACACTGATCTCATGTTTCGCAGCTGCTTTATAAACAAATATTGAGGGTGGGTTTCAAGTCACTACACCTTAATTATCCAAAACTTGGTTTTGTAGGTTCCTCTACAGCCATGGGAAGGCAAGGGCTTTCAGTGTGTGAGTCATCCTAGCCTAAGAAAGGTATTTAAAATAAATAGGAAGGCATTTTACTTCTGCCAGTGTTCATCCCTCTCCCCTGACTATAGACATCTAGTTTAAGACAGATGCTTGACTTCTAGATGGCGGGAGGTAAGTGGAACGAATCCTCTGTTTGTTAGTTGCAGTTCATTTCAAACTGGTGAAGCACCAATATATCACATTTATTTGAGCCCTGACAGATGTGTGAGGAGCTGGAAGAGGGAACTGGGAACTCAGGAGAATAGGACTGACAGTAAAACTGGAAAATCCTGCAAAATATCCAGCTCCAGCCCCATGCCAGGAGTTATCCTGTGCCAGGAGAGCATCCAGAGGGACATCCAGGTCATTCCTTTCTCCGAGAGATTTAATTCCTCAGGATGTGGAAATGGAAGCTTAAACAACTTCATGGGATTTGAGTGATGTACTCAGTGTCTGCTGCTCCAGCAGGAGTTATTTAAATAGGCAACAGGTTGTACAATATTGTAGTAGACTGCAACCCAAGAAGGTGGGAGAAATCACAGGTTTACCCGGGAGGAATAGGAAACCGGGTGTTTTTTCACTTTGTTTTCTCTAGTGCACATTGTTCTTCCGACATTTGTACACACATCCACTGTAACGACACTTAAATCCCCCAGTAAAAATAATTTATAAAGAAGCATAGAGATTACATTCCTTTGCATTAGCCCAGCTGCAAGCTGGCAGAAGGTGGAGCCTGGGAGTGAGCTCCCTCCTCCAGACGAGATGGTTATTCAGCATAGCTCTGTCTGGGAAGCGTAAAGCAGGTACCCTGTGCCAGATGTCCCTGTGGACACCCATCTCTGCCCACAAGGCCATATGGTCTATGCGCCTCCAGCTTCCTCCCAGACCTTTCACTACAGCATTTTGCAGAGCTCTTTGGGTTTCTGTTCAATTTATTTCTGTCCTTGAGCAATTAGCCAGGACAGCTGTGTCAGGATATTGGTCACGCCCGTAACCACAAGGCTACATCCTGAGTCCGCAGCTGCCAGCTTGGTGAGGGGTGCTCTTTGGATGTCGTGGGGGTGTCACCGAATCACAGAAGACACTTTGCCCACCGGTGTGGGCAAGGATACCGTGTGGCCGTGGCTGTCCCTGTCCTGGAGCACAGAGGTTGTGCCGATGCATAACTGAGTGGGAGGGGGTAACCAACTCACCCTGCTGGTGACCAAAGCCGAGTACTTCATTCCCATCCCATAGGCTGGGAAACCCTCTGCTCACACAAGTCATGGGATGCAAGTGAAATACAGAGTATGTCCGGTCCCAGCTGGGTTTGGGGACCACTGTGCCGGAGAAACACCAAAACACTGCACTGCACAGGAGCTGAATGAGCATGAACACAGGGGCTTTCCCAGCCCGTGGCTGAGCTGGGAGATCTTACTTTCACACAACTCCACGTGTGAGTTAAATATACAAATATTTTGTACTTGCTCAGGTACTTCTGGTCGTCTCCCACGTGGAATTTTTTTTCCCCTTGACAGATACTGAAGCTCTGTTCTCGACTTAGTAATGAAGAGCTGGGCTGTAAGACACAAGGCAATTAGTGCTGATCTTAATGGAAATAAAGGTGACACACTTGGGGCCAGGTTTTCAGATGGTGTGCATGGATGACACTGTCTCTTCTCCTGGGTATACCAGAACCACTGCACTGAGTGATGCTCTCCATCCTCTCCTCCATAATCCCAATGGCTCTCTGCCCCCACTTGTTCTACACTCAAATTTCAGAGCAAGGACTATGCTTTTGTTCTTCCTTCGTTCAAAGCTGAGCATGGAAGGGGATTTTAAACACCATAACAGCACAAGTAATTATTAACAGCAAGTGATACCATGAAACTGAAATCTTCCTCTCAACGAAGAGGAATTCAGTAACGTAGAAGTTGAAGACAGAAAAGTATACCACAACCTCTTACTGGGTTTTGCTGCAGATTCTCTCTCTAAAATAAACTGGGCGGAAACAGTAACTTCTCACTACTGCTTTTGCTTGTGGAAGTGGTTCCCGAATACTTGCTGTACATTGTATAAAATTGACATCTGATTTGATCCACATCATTCCCATCTACTACTCAGTCTGGATTTCCCATTTATCTTAAACGTTGGCTGAAATCTCATTTTATTTAGAGACAGATCATGTTGTAACAGCCTTCATTATAAGCCTCCTGCTTATAACTGTCATTCAAAATGTATTTTGAACAGAAAAATGTGTATTTGTGCCAGCTGAAGCACTTGGAGATTGATGGCAATGGCAACAAATTGCTTTTGTCACAAAACAAAAATAAGAGGCCCCCCGAAAACATTTGAAGGAGTCTGAAGACTGTTTCTGTTTCTTAATATTTATTTTATTAAAGATATTAAAACCATGCCAGTAGTTCAAGAACTAATTGGAGCATTTTATTTCCTCTGCCTCGCTACTGTATCCATTTCCTCAGAATTTTTTGACAGTATTTATTTTGGGTAAATAGAAGTGACTTTTCTTCTCCTTGTCAGCAGAATCAAAACATCAGATACTCATGTGGCTCTACTAGGAGAATATGCTGAATTCTTAGGTTAACTTGGCTATGAGCTGAAATCCAAACCCCACAGTTTCTTCCTGATTCGCCTAATTAGAGAAAGTGTTGGTGACACCAGTCTGGTGTCCCACAGTCCGTGATATATGTCACCAGTGAAGTGGTATATGGCTCTATTCCCTAATGTTTATTGGAAAAGGAGCTCAAAGGCCTTCAGGTGATATAAATTTCCATGCGACTTTGAGCTTTGGTTGACCAGCCAGAGCAATTTGATCTGTTCCAGATGGGACCTGACTCCACGTGTTTTAGTAAATGGTGGTGGTAGAAGTTGGACTTTTCAAGCCATGCCAACCGACATGTGATAAAAACTTCCAGGGGCTTATTCATTTCTTCTGTATAAAATAAGGCAATTTGCACATTTTATGTTAATTTTATATTGACTGTCACTCTTAGGAGGTAAGGATGTCATTATTTTTTAAACACACAGGACTTTACTCCATCAGACTCATTTGTTTCCTCTGATGGAAGAAAAGGGCCTGAGGTGGAGAGAAGTTAAGAGCTGACTAGGAAGTTTTAACTGAAGTAGTGGGATGAATGTGAGCCAAGGAAAATTTAGGCTGCACATCAGGAAAATTTTCCTAACAACGAGGTCTATTACTACGTGGAATGGTCCCCCCAGGGAAAAGGGGGAAGCTGACTAGACAAAGCAATGAAGAACACATTGTAGGGAGCAACCTTTAAACAGTCGGGGAATGGACTAAGTGACCTAAGTGCATTTTCCATCTCTAATTTCTCTGACTCAACCATTACAAGGGTACACTGTAGAATATATGACTCCTGTGCTCTGCCACATCAGTACTGCTTTGGCAAGACTTCCCACAAAGCCAGTTCTTGGGATGCAAAAGACATCAGTGCTCTGACCTCCAGGCATCTTCACCGGGGTCTAACCAGGCATGGACTGCTCTTGCTGGGACATTCTGCTACCTACAGCACCCACCTGGGGGCCACAGGACTCAGGTCCTTTTTGGTTGGACCTTTTTTATTCTTCAGCTTTGCTTTTCTTTGCACTTTTCTTTCCTTCTACCTCTTGTTTAACAAAGCTTTTCATGTCCAGAAACTTTTAAGCTGCTGTCACAGTTTTCTCTAAGAGAATCAGTTGAAGTTTGCTTGGCTTAAGTTAAGCTTTAGAGGCAAACTCAAGCTACACAGGGAGGTGGATTTTCTCGGCATGTGGTGATGCCCATGTGACAGCTAACACATTACCAGACACCCAGTATTGAACTAGGAGATGTTAGAGCAAAAAGTTGAACTTAAGATGCCAAACCAGCTTACTATGCAACTCTCACGCACTCGTTTTCCTTATTGAATTGGACTGGACTAGCCAAGCAATAGGTGCATGCTATCCACAGCTTTATTCAGTCAAAGCAAATGTGATTCCCCAGTAATGAGGAAAAGTTATAAATCTGGTTTTCAAATCCCATATATTTAAACATCAGGGGGCTTCTGGTTAGAGTTGTTCAAAAGTTTTCTGTAAATCTTCTCTAAAGAAACGTTGATTCACTAACAGCCAAGAATTTCTGCAGGAAAGGCCGGTTTCATCACATTTCTCCAGGAAAGTTTGCCTGAAAGCTTGAGGTGATCATGGTCCAAATAGCATCTTCTGACATTTTTAAAAAAGAAACTTATTGGATTTTTTTTGAAAAAGCAGATTTTCTTTTAAATTTTGAACTAATTAGAGTAAACCAAAAAGCAGTCTTGCTATAACTTGGAGAACTGATTTTTTTTTTTTCTTCTCAGAAAAACGGTTTTACATGCCCAAATACAGTGAACTTTGTGTCTGATCATTTTTATTTCCTTTAAAAGAAAAAAAATAATAGAAGTACGAAGCATCAACATTTCCATAGAAGAGAAAAATGCATCCTTCTTTGGCTTATTTATTATCTGAGCAGGAATTGGTTTCAAAAATAGGCAAGATAATGAAAGACCTTCTCTACTGTGTCTGTGCTGGAAAACTTGGATTTATTCTTAGTTTTATTCTGGCCCTGAAAATACGTGTTTTGAAGAAAATAATAGGTATGTTTTAGGACAAATTCAGTGTACCATGAATGAAGCTGGAGGAGCTGTGCAAATTTCTGACATAGATTTCTTTTTTTTTTTGTGAGCTGGATTTAATGTTTCTTTTCAGCAGACTTCAGCTGTGTTTAGCTGCGTTGTCTCAACCCACATCTATTTCTTCTACATGGTGGGCGCACGCATGAATGCCCTGACATCTAACAACGAAAGAGCAGCTTCATGGAAGAGAGGTGACAGACCAGATCTATATTCAGTGAAAGCTGACATGAGAAATAGATATGTGAACGCAAAGAAGAAATGACTGAGAAAGGCTTCTGGAAAAAAAAAAAAAGTGATTTCCTTCTATATGTTAAAGAAAAAATAAAGAAGAAAAAGTCAACTGAGCAATTAATAAGTAAGGACTTCAGAAAACTCACAGGGACAAGACAGGACAAGTATCACTTACAGGGGAAAATAAAATGTCCATGTCAGTAACACTTCTATCAACACCACTTTCGTTTTACCAGTTCCTGTCTAGCCGGGAACTAATTTCTTTACAGTTACTGAAGCAGAGTAACCACAAATCAAACAGTAGGAAAATGATAACCTGCTGAACTCCACAGAGGCCTCTTGAGTGGGTTTGGTGACATCTGAACTATGCTTAGACAGTTGTGAAATGTCTAATGTGGGTCAGTCAATCAGGCGTTGCCCCAGAACTTGTCATTTTGTGAGACAAAGTGGGAATAAAGAAATAAAACCCACAAATATTCAGAAAAGTAGAAACTGTTAAAAATTATTTATGAGCAAAAGTTGGATATTTCTTAGAAGGTGACATTAGAAGGCAATATGTTATGGCAATATAAAGTGTGAGGGGGAGTATAAAGTGCATGGAGAGACACCGTTCGCAGGAGTTTTTCGAAGTTATGTTCCATTGGCTCAGGCTGCATCTTACTAAAATGAATCTTAACAGGATAATAAATATAAAAGAGCTGAGCAAAAAAAAAAAAATCATACTAAACTCTGATTATGCTGACATCAGCTGGTCTATAAATTATCGCCCAATAAAATGTGAAAAAAATATCCCAGATCTCCATTCTGGGAAGAAAAAACATCTTGGAGCTGTTCCAGTGTAATAAGTCTCTTATTTTTTTTTACTTATTTATTGTCATTCTGTAAAGGTCTATCCATTTGGCCAGCTTCATCCGTGGGCTTCTTTTACACTCACTGTTCTCTAGAACAAAATGTGTATTTTTAGTAAGGTCTTTCTTGAGCATCTTCAATGGATTAAAGTCATAATAAAAGATTTGGCCCATAGCCTTGGCCAGTATGAATCATTGTGTTTGCACCAAAGTCAAGGTATCCAATCTAATTTATATTAGCCAAACTTATTGCTCTGAGTTTCTTTGAATACTTCATTCATTGCTATAGACAGCTATGGTGTAGATTTGCCATGATTGCACTGATTTCTAGGAAGCTATGAAAATTTGTTCTGCCTGGAGGTCTGTCACTTCACGACAGATAAAATCATCTGGAAGGTTTTTGGTATCTCTTGGAAATCCCAGAGGATCCCTGTCACTGTTGCTTATTTCATTTACATTGGTTTAAAGTAGAGATTTCAGCGAACACAGAGGATTTGTTCCTACAGCACCAATTATAGAAGCATAAAATCATAGGATATTTTGGTTTGGAAGAAACTTTTAAAAGCCATCTACTCCAACCCCCTGCAGTGAGCAGGGACATCTTCAACTGGATTGGGTTGCTCAGAGCCCCATCCAGCCTGACCTTCAACGGAGCGGCTACAACCTCTCTGGGCAACCTGTTCCAGTGTTTCACCCCTCTCATTGAAAAAAATTTCTCCCATATATCCAATCTGAATCTATCCTTTTTTAGTTTAAAAACATTGCTCCTTGTCCTGTGGCTACAGGGCCCGCTAAAAAGTCAGTCCTCATCTTTTTTTATAAGCCCCCTTAAAGTACTGCAAGGCCATTAGTGGGGGCCGTGTGAATGAAATGGAAGGAGAAAAGACACATTTCAACATGATCTCCTCCCTGTAAGAGATCTCAACGTGACTCTGAAAGGTATAGTTTCATTTTTCCATTATGCTGTGAATATAATACTCCCTCTCTGATAGGTAAATGCTGTATTTCTGATTGCAGAACAACTCCATTGTAAGCCTACTGCCACTCCTGGTAACTCCTCTAACTTCCTAAGGAAACTCGGAACACTCTGCCCACTGCCCATGCTGCCAACTGGGACAAATCCAGCCCAAGAGACAAGATGTAAGAGCAGGCAGGTGTCTGTCTTAGGTGAGGCTAGAGATTTAGTGAAGTCCAGGTTCTTCGTGTAGGTCAACCAGCAGGTTGATTTGGAGCAAACCAATTTGCAATGCAACTGGAAGGACAATGCTGCCCTTCCCAAAATTATATTATTATTGTAACTTGGGAGCTAGCTGAGGGTCATGACTAAAGAGGTTGCTTCCTGGCTCTGTCACACGTTTCCCAGGCCAATGAAGCAAATGACTTCTGGCCAGAGCTGGTCCACGCTGCAGTTGGAAAGGAGGTGTTTGTTCCAATAACTGAAACTCTCTGTTTAATTGATCGATTTCAAAATTACTCTCAAGACTGCTTCCACCCATGTCTAGACTTCCAGACTTCACAAGGCTGAGCAGATTGGTACTTAATTCACACCTCAGCTCAGACTACACGTTCCTGAATAGACCCAAGCTGGCAGGTCCTCCTAGAGCAAAACTGACATACAGTCACAGATGGAGGATCCTCACAGTACAGGGTGGCAGAGATGGCTTTTGGTCTGTATAACAGGTTGGTGATTAAAATGCTTTTCTGGGAAGAAAAACCAAGCTCCCATCCAGGCTCATCCTGAGACGTCCCATCTCCCTGGAGCTTCCACTAGCTTTAGAATATTGGAGCTTTTTATGCCACGTTTTGAAGACAAAAAAAAGCAAGGTTATCTGGCTTTTGTTTAGCACAGTGGACTTTGCATTCATCTGGGAGAGATATTTTAGGCTTCCCAACCTTGTTTAGTGGGATGGTTTAAAAAAAAAATAAAAATATCCTTTTTCTTCATTGCTTTTTGTTTCATTTCCCAGAATTTTCTTCTGCTAGATCCTTTTAATCACTCCATTGAAATCCATGCAATGATGTCTCCCTGCCCCGACTAGCTCATGGTCTCTTTGAGGTAGGGAGCCAATTTTGTATCACATCAACATAGATCCAGCAGATAACAAATAGGTGGCCATGATGAAAGTAGATGCCTCTTGAATAGAAAGCGATACCTTAATAGTGTAGCCTGGCAGACTCCTTTAGCTGAATTAATCAGGTTTTTGTCAGTGAACTGCCAACTAATAGGAAAAAAAAAAAAAAAGAAAAATCGTAATTAGAGGAAAATGAATCATGAGAATTCAAATCACCTTTGTCAGAAGGATGCTATCTCTGTACCACCCAAACTCTCCTGCCACCAGTTTGGGTGATGACTGGGAGCAGCAATATCTCAGACTGAGAATGTACCACCCACTGAGTCACTGGTACTGCTTCCTGTGGCACGGTCCTCCTTGGTAGGAGCTATTCTTCTGCTGAACATCCCTCACTATTTCTTAGAAGCAGAAAGGAGAAGTGATATGAGTCATCTCACAAGACCACCTGCTAAATTCTTCTCCTATGGTCCTGACCCAGATGCCAACAGCTAATAATGAATGTAAAGATACATGTCTCCAGGATATTGTTCAGAAGGAGAGATTCTCTTCAGGATTAATTTCCTAAAAAGAAGCAATAAATACCAAAAATCTGAGTGCCCACTTCTCAGGACTCCCCAAATTCTGAAATTTATTGTCTTTACAGAAGCCTTAAGACTGCTGTTACTCATTTGTTGTAAAATAAAATCCACTTTAAGGAAGTAGATCAAATATTAAATATATTTTGTCTGAACAGGACTTAAACAATTTTCGACTTCGTCTTTAACAATGTGTATTCAGGCCCATTTTCTGTCTTATACAAGACCCTCCTAAACTTAGAAGACTAAAGAGTCTTGTATTCTGGCTTCCGTTTCCAGTGTTGCTCTAAACCCTTTCTTCATATCATGAATTATTTGCTGAAGCAATGACTTAAATCATGCAAGGCTGACAGCCTGCATGCTGATGAAAGACAGCTGGCATCAGAAGTTGGTAGCATGTACTTGCCCACCAGTCTTCTATTTGTAACTTCTCATGAAGGATTCAGAAAGAAGACGCTCACATTTTTCACACTGCTACAGCCCATGCGATACGGGTGTGTCGGGCTGTTGTGCCCCCAGGTCTCTGGGACTTAGGAGTGAACCTGGAATTTTTGTAGAAATAGTAGTCTGAGAGGAAACGAGAAGAAAAGTGGCTTTCATCTTTTATACTCATCAAGTGTGGGACAGCTTCCAAATCAACGAGTACATGTTATTCCTTACCCTCAGTTTTGTCTCGCTTTTTTGAGTTACTACCGTGAAATAACCAACTGAGACCCATAGATTTTAACAAACCAGTGCAAAAAACAATGCAGTCTTTGAAATCACTTTCGAATCTGTCTATGCGTTAAACACTAGGAGTTTCTTGCCTTTGAAAATCCTTAAGCAAAGATGCCTTTGCCTCTAAGGAATGGCATTTTATTAATGTGCATGTTTGTATATGTTAGCGTGTTCATGAATATATGAATAAAAGTATAGACAACTATTATACAAATACGTCTTATAAAGACATAAGTTTGTGGAATTAAAAACAGTAGCCTCAGTGTTTTATCTCTCACCATGTAACGTATGTCAGCATTTTTAGTTGATGTGTACCATTCAAGAACACATTTATCACCCAAAAGCATTCCTTATTTTACACTCTTACTTCTAGTACATTATTTCAGGCACTCATAATTCCATAGACCTTTATTTTTACTTTATGTTTAAGTGGTTAACAGAATCAGGATATATTGACTGGCCAAACCATGATGTCTTTACTTAAATCTTGCTCATATAAAACTGGAGAGAAAAAAAATGGATTTCTGCCTGCAGAAGGACCACAGGAATTAGCCCTACAAATGTTTTCCTCACTTCCAAGAGGTAAATATATATCTTTGTTGTTCTTTTATCTATTTGTTGCCAGGGTGACAGGTTTATGCAGCTTGAAAGTACAACAGTAAGGCCTTAGGGTGTCACTTCAAGATAACCACACACTCAGTTTTGTCTTTAGCTTCATTATTTTATTTTTAGTTTATTCATAACAATGTGCTACTGAAAAAATGCCTATTGTCAGCTCCAGGTGTGTTTGCCAACATTAAAGAGTTTAATCACAATAAAAGGAAAGCCAGGAGCTATTCCACCTCCCACATGCCAAAATTAACAAACCATAGTAAAAATTAAAATCAACAATACTTTACTTCCATCCTTCCCTTCTTCTTTCTACCCTCTATTCCCTCTCACAAACTTCCATTTTTTTTTCCCAAAAGCCTGGATAAATGGATAACCTGCAGCATGGATGTTCAGTTGATACTACCTAAACACGATTTTGGCCCTGTTTTCATACTGTTGGCTTTCCATTGACAGTGTGCCATAGGTAGATCCTGTTTTACATGCTCAGAGGAATCCTGCATCATGACGTCTTCATGGCCGTCCGACAGAGGGAAACCCAAGCCTTCACTCTTCCATGGATTTTGGAGGCACAAACATCTCAGCAATTTTCTTTAAAGCCCACAGTACCCCTTGGGTTTTTACTCCTCTGTTTAATACAGACTTTTCTAATTCAGATTTTTAATTTTTTTGTGGTAGTCTGGTGAAGTTCCCACGGAGTGGAAAACGGGAAATATACCCCCTATTTCTGAAAGAGAAAAAGGGAAGACCCAGGGAACTACAGGTCAGTCTCATCTCTCTGCTCAATGAGGTCATTGAGCAGATCCTCCTGGAAACTATGCTAAGAAAATGCAACATGGAAAATAAGGAGGTGGTTGGTGACAGCCAACATAGCTTCACTAGGAGCAAACTGTGCGTGACAAATTTGGTGACCTTCTATGACAGGGTTACATTGTTGATGGGTAAGTGAAGAGCAATCGACGTCGTCTACCTAGGCGTCAACATTGTCCTGCACAACATCCTTCTCACTAAATTTGAGAGTTGTGGTTTTCATGGATAGACCATTCAGTGGATGAGGAATTGGCTGAATGGTCACACTCAAAGAGTTGCAGTCAACGGTTTAATGTCCAAGTGGAGACCAGTGGTGACCAGCATTCCTCAGGGCTCAGTATCAGCACTGGTGTTGTTTGACGTCTTTGTCAGTGACATGGACAGTGGGATTGAGTGCAATTTCAGCAAGTCTGCCAAAAACACCAAGCTGTGTGGTGTGGTCAACACTCTGGAGGGAAGAAATATCATCCAGAGGCACTTTGAGAGGCTTGAGAGCTGAGCTTATGCAAGTCTCATGATGTTTAACAAGGTCAAGTGCAAGGTCCTGCAGCTGGGTCAGGACAATACCAAGCACAAATACAGACTGAGTGTAGAATGAGTTGACAACCGCCCTTCGGAGAAGGACTTGGAGGAGTTGGATGATGAGAAGTTCAATGTGAGCTGGCAATGTGTGCTTGCAGCCCAGAAAGCCAACCCTATCCTGGGCTGCATTGGAAAAAATTGTGACCAGCAGGTCAAAGAAGGTGATTCTCTCCCTCTGCTCTGCTCTTATGAGAACCCACCTGCAGTGCTGTGTTCAGGTCTGGAGTCTCCAACATAAAAAACAGGGATCTGTTGGAGGGAGCCTAGACAAGGGCACAAAAATGATCAGGAGGCTGGAGCACCTCTCCTGTGAAGACAGGCTGACACAGCTGGAGCTACATGAACTGCGAGTTGGGACAGCAAGTTGTCGGTAGTGAATTTGGAATAGTTCCATAATTACTGCAGTTACTTTGGCATCTAAAACCAAGTTTACAGATTCATCACATACCTAAAGGTTTCAGTTTGTCTTCCTTTCTTCTGTAGAGAGCTGCTGCAAGGCAGCATGTGATGTGGACAGAGGATGTTCAAAAGCCCCTGAAGCAAGAATCAGAGTCTCTTGGCTAGCTCTAGATGGCACAGCAAATTGAAAAAGCCCATGTTTTAACCTGTGTTGGGCTGAATACAGTTATTGTCCTATGGAAATCATGATAGTTCAGCATTGCTGGACTAAACTCACAGCAGGGTCCATACATTGACAAAATCAACCGGACTTGCAGTACCAATGAAGGTGGGAAAACAGTTGCAATGTCCACAGCTTGCTTCTCGCAGCTAAACAGCTGGTTCAAGTGTATTTAAGTCATTTGAAATATGGTCCTGTGTGTTAACAGGTAGTTTGACTTAGGCAGTGTTAGGATGTGCTGATTCTGTGCATTTTCTCAGTAGCCTATTATCACTGGACTGTCTGGAGGGATCGGATGCTAACCCCAGCTGCTGCAGACCCAAAGGAAGAGCCGTCCAGCCCTCGCTTGGATTCGCATCCACGCTGCAAACTGTCAGGCTGAACCATGAAGGTAGGAACAAAATTCAGTAGAGCTGGACAAATCCCATGTGGTCCCAAAAAATGTCTTTATCTGAGAAGGCTGAGAGCTTTGCCATCTTCCACTGGCTTTCAGCCACATGTGGTGAGCCAAGACAGGTGGTCTGCTGGGTTGGAAGACACACTAAGACAGTCTGGTTTGCCGGACGCGTTGGCATGAGCGGTTCACTGAATGGTACTCTTCTCCTTGCACATGAACGAGTCCAGTGCAATACAATGGGGTACTGTGCTGCTGAAGAAGTTATTCTCTGGGTGAGACATTGCACTCATAAAACTCAGCGGAGGTCCTGACCACTTTGTGGGCATTAAAGATCCCATGACTTCTAGCAATGACTTTGGTGTCCTGGCCACGCTCCAAGTTGGAACGCTTTGTCTCGTTGAACTCCCTATACAGCTCCTATTCAGGAATGTTGTCTTCACAAGGTCTACATTGTGATGAGCTCATGTTAAGCTGCCGTTTCCAAGTCGATGCCAAAATGGAAAAAATATTGCAAAAACAATTAGTGGTGATTACTGATAATTACCTACACATGGCTGGTGTATCAGACTTGGAAAAAGACCTTGGAATGAAAAATGTCATGTAAATATAAGGTATTACTAGGTCTCTGGGTGGGGTTTTGAAACACTCAGAACTGAACTTATGGAATCACATGTATTTGATATCAGCACAAGAAGTGCTGTTGTAGTGTTTAAGGTCTTCAATTCATATTGTGCACTGGGTAAGTTACCAACAATGCTTGGAAAAGTCCACACAAATCTGAATGTGGTGATTGACGCAGCTCCCTTTGACAAATGGAGTCTAGAATCATATTTATCACTGTAGGAGAGGATGCCCACCACACTTCACCATTTGAAAGAGAAGGTCAGACACTGTCAAAACCAGGCCACTAAGTCTGCTACAGGCGACTTAAATACAACACATCAAGATAACACTTGCTTTAAGCTTTTCATTTTCACAGCCTTACACGGTGAGAATGGCTTATGAAGTCTCCCATTTAAAGACTGATTTGTGATTTATAGTGATTTATAACAACACTAAAACCTCCCACAAAAGACAAATTAATACTCAGATGCTTTTTCAGCACCTCCTTTGAGAAAAAGAGTTTTGAGTCAGTGCCAAGGAGTGGGAGGCAAGTACTTCTACTGAAATACAAATGGGTGGCAAACTCTGGAATAACATTTTGGCATGAAATATGCACTACAGTTTTGGAGTCTCTTCTCTTTAAAGTGTCTGAACATTTCAATTTAACAAATTAAACATTCCCTAATAAAATGAGCTGGTCAAGGGGAAAAGAAAGAATTTAAGTTAAGGATAAGTCTACTTAAATGTTTTTTGCACGTTTCTGTTTAAAGCCCACTACCTGATCTGCCTCTCAGTTCGTGGTAGTTCCAAAACAGAGAATACTTTTTTTGGCTCTAGGCTTAATATTATATTACCATTAAAATTCCAGCTAAATCCTCCAGGTTTGTAATTAGAACTACGGAGAGACCCAGGAGTCAGACACAAAGGATGCTGAAGCTCAGCAAAGGAAATTACAGCACAATTTGATGCTAGACGTGTTGGATGAAATTGAATGGAACAAATCAGTGAAGCAGACGGGGAAGGAGAGTATGTCCAAAGATCAATTATTGCGTGCATATGTGTTACAAACACTGTTAAGCAGCCATACATTAAGATTAAACTGGGACTCTAACAGATGCAAAAGAAAGTGCAAAAAACATATGAAGGGCAAAACAAGACTGATAAGATTCATTCTGTAGAAAAACGGTGAATCAAATACTCTGGTTGGAGTACAAAGAAACGTAGGGTTATTTGATGACTGGTTAGAGAAGAAGGTAAAAAATTTCATGCTTCAGGGATTAAGCTGGTAACCACAGGGGTCACTAAGTAAGTTTTTCCTTCTCTGGGACATTGCAAAACTGGATGACAGGGTCTTTTCAAGGGCTGTTCTTGCTCACCCTATCTTTCAGACTTCTGACTTTGATGGAAACATTGAGTGTGGGCCATTCTCAGACCTGGACACGAGCTGCTGTTCAAGTGGTCAAGTACAGCAAATTTTGTTTTCTGTCAAAAGAGATGTAAACCAAAAGACAAGAAGAGATGAACGTGGACAAAATAGAAGCCCAGTTCTGTCTTCCTTATTCTGGAGGATTTCCTAATTTTTTTGGTGTGATTTACCAGCATGGGCTCCAGGACTGGCTTTTTACTGATGACAGATGAAATTTTCTGTGTATGTAACCAGTCTGCCAGGTGTTGTTGGCAGCAATGAAGGCCAGAATGAATATCTAAAATTTTTTCTTAAAATTACAAGATACGATTGCTCAGAAAAAATAGCCCAGAAACCTTAAGAAACTAAATACTTCCCATAGGTACCGTAGCCAATATTTCCCATTCATAAACAGTAAATCTAATAATTAAATGGCATTAATTCAGGAAAAAAAAAAAAAAAAAAGACTAGAGTTGAGTTGGCAGCACTTTCTAATAAAGAAAACACTGAGTGCCCCAGTGTCTTGGCCAGGAGCCCTCATAATGGTTTCTAATAGTCTCTGGTGGACAAATGTCTCTACGGGATGCCACTTGTTCCCCTTTCTTCACTTCTCCCCATCCTGGTTTATTGTTGGTATCACACATTTTGCTGCTTTCACTCTACTTGTAAACCGGCCACAAGGGTAGCAATCCATATGACCACTTGCATGCGGCTCTGTTTGAAATAATTGTCTAGACTAGCTCTCAATAGAGAATTAACCGGATAAATCTAGGCCACGGTTGACTTCATCTTAAAGTAAATGCTTAAAGCAGCTCCGATTAATAGTGTTGTAGCAAGTATCTTTCCTCCTCTCTCGGTTGTGAAAAGCTCTAAACCAGACATGTCTGCATTGTAGCCATCAAAACTTGGGCGAGATATATCCCAGTCGCAGAGCTGCCACGACTTACATTTGCCATTAGTGATTACAGCACTGGGGATATCTTGCAAATGTTATGTCATCTCCCATTCTGAGTTTTCTTCAAGCAAGATGGGGATGTGTTTAGTATCCAAGGCTTGTCCTTGTCCTTAAGGACTTCAGCCTTAAGGACTTGCCTTAAGGACTTGCAGGCAAACCTCCAGGAGACCCATATGGATGAACAGAGAACTCCTGGCGAAAATCAAATAAAAAAGGGGAACTCACAAAGCATGGAAGCAGGGACTGGTAACCTGGGAAGATTACAAGGAAGTTGCTCGTGTAATCAGAGACCAGGTTAGAAAAGCTAAAGAGCTGACAGAGTCAAATCTGGCGAACAATATTAGAAATAACAGAAAAGGATTTTATAGGTATGTAAGAGAAAAAAAAGAAAAATGACAGAGAATGTGGGGCCTCTCCAGAATGATACAGGTGTCCTGGTTACCGAGGATGTGGAGAAGGCTGAGGTATTCAACAACTTCTTTGCCTCCGTCTTCACTGGCAGCCGCTCGAACTACACCACCCAAATCATGGAGGGTGTTGGCTGGGTCTGGGAGAGTGAAGAACCACCCAGGGTAGGAGCAGATCAGGTCTGGGAACACCTAGAGAACCTGAAGGTGCACAAGTCCATGGGACCTGATGAGATACATCCACAGGTCCTGAAGGAACTGGCATCTGAAGTTGCTAGGCCACTAGACATCACATCTGAGAGGTCCTGGCAGTCTGGTGAGGTTCCCACAGATTGGAAAAGGGGGAACATAACCCCCATCTTTAAAAAAAGGAACCAAAGACAACCCGGGGAACTACAGACCAGTCAGCCTTACCTCTGTGCCAGGTAAAATCATGGAACAGATTCTCCTGGTAACTGTACTAAGGCACATAAAAGATAATCAAGTGGTTGGTGACAGCCAACATGGCTCCACCAGGGGCAAGTCATGCCTGACTAATTTAGTGGCCTTCTGCGACAAAGCTACAGCCCTGGCTGACACGGGAAAAGCAATGGATGTCATTTTCCTGGACTTGTGCAAGGCGTTTGACACTGTTCCACATGACATCCTTGTCTCTACAATGGAGAGACATGGGTTTGACAGATGGACCACTCGGTGGATAAAGAACTGTCTGGATGGTCGTACTCACAGAGTTGTGGTCAACGGCTCAATGTCCACATGGAGACCAGTGACAAGGGAAGTTCCTCAGGGGTCTGTTCTGGGTCCAGTGCTGTTCAACATCTTTGTCAGTGACATGGATGACGGCATTGAGTGCACCCTCAGCAAGTTTGCCAACGACACCAAGCTGTGTGGTGCTGTAGACTCACTTGAGGGAAAGGATGCCATCCAGAGGGACCTTGACAGGCTTGAGAAATGGGTCGGTGCAAACTGCATGAGCTTCAACAAGTCTAAGTGCAAGGTCCTTCACCTGGGTCGAGCCAATCCCAGGCACAAATACAAACTGGGCACTGCATGAGCTTCAACAAGTCAGAGGAGGGCCGAAAAGATGATCCAGGGGTTGGAGCAGCTCTGCTATGAGGACAGGCTGCGGGAGCTGGGATTGTTCAGTCTTGAAGAGAGAAGACTTCGGGGGGACCTAGTAGCTGCCGTCCAATACCTGAAGGGAACCTACAGGAGGGCTGGGGAGGGACTTTTTACAAGAGCGTCCAGTGATAGGACAAGGGGAAATGGGTTTAAGTTGAAGGAGAATAGATTTAGATTAGATCTTAGGAAGAAATTCTTCAGTACGAGGGTGGCAAGACTTTGGAATAAATTGCCCAGAGACGTTGTGGCTGCCCCCTTCCTGGAGGTGTTCAAGGCCAGGTTGGACAGAACCTTGAGTAGCCTGATCTAGTAGAGAGGCGTCCCTGCCCATGACAGGGAGGTTGGATTAGATGATCTCTAAGGTCCCTTCCAACCTAGGCCATTCTATGATTCTATGATTCTGTGGTGATTGGGGGCAGGAACTAGAGACCTAAAAGGAGAAAATTCTCCTCTACCTTGAGCTACTCTAAGAAGGAACTACCTATTGCACATGCAGTCCACAGAGTAGGACTTTCATAGGTGATTTGAGGCCCACAAGTGTCTCACTCTCTCCTACTCTTGCTAAGAAATGAAGACTGGTGTAAGCCTAGGACCTGAGATTAAGACCATGTCAGTACTTTTCAATGAGCCACAGAATGGACAGAAGCCCTGGCATACAACTGTCTAGACTGATAAATTGTCAGAGCATAATTCAGAATTACTTTTTTCCAGGTCAACTAGCATTGTGCCAGGTAGGATTTACGTCAAAGTTCAAAGATCTTTCTCAACACACTGTTGGGATGTGGCCACCCTGCTCTGGAGATGATTTAACTCTGCTATTGTGGGATATTCACTGACCACTGGACTTGAGCCCTCACTTGTTTGATTTATTCATACAGCAGCTGTAGAGACTTCACTCAATAATTTTAAATCCTCTTCTGCTTCTTTTTATTTAAGAAATGTAAAACAATATCTCTCGTATGGACATGAAATTAGTGTCATTTGCAAGCATTCATCTGAACATAGAGTATGCACACATGGGAATGAATCTTGCTCATTTTATTTTTTCATTTCATCAAGAGATGCTAGAACAGAATAGAATAGAATAGAATAGAATAGAATAGAATAGAATAGAATAGAATAGAATAGAACAGAATCTTTCAAAGGGACCTACAATGATCAT